>LR990360.1:27748370-29039765 GCA_905147345.3 Mythimna impura | reverse complement strand
ACTAACCTAACCTAACCTAACCTAACCTAACCTAACCTAACCTAACCTAACCTAACCTAACCTACCTAACCAAACCTAACCTAACCTAAACCTAACCTAACCTAACTAACCTAACCTAACCTAACCTAACCTAACCTAACCTAACCTAACCTAACCTAACCTAAACCTAACCTAACCTAACCTAACCTAACCTAACCTAACCTAACCTAACCTAACCTAACAACCTAACCTAACCTAACCTAACCTAACCTAACCTAACCAACCTAACCTAACCTCTACCTAACCTAACCTAACCTAACCTAACCTAACCTAACCTAACCTAACCTACCTAACCTAACCTAACCTAACCTAACCTAACCTAACCTAACCTAAACCTAACCTAACCTAACCTAACCTAACCTAACCTAACCTAACCTAACCTACCTAACCTAAACCTAACCTAACCTAACCTAACCTACCTAACCTAACTAACCTAACCTAACCTACCTAACCTAACTACCTAACCTAACCAACCTAACCTAACCTAACCTAACCTAACCTAACCTAAACCTAACCTAACCTAACCTAACCTAACCTAACCTAACCTAACCTACCTAACCTAACCTAACCTAACTAACCTAACCTAACTACCTAACCTAACCTAACCTAACCTAACCTAACCTAACCTAACCAGTTCCCCCCCAACCCTCGTGGCGGTCGGATCGTTTTTTAAACTGCTCCGCGTTTAAAAATTAAAAAAAAGTGGTATTTTTCGCCAAATCGTGCCGTGTTATACACCAAAAGTTTTGTTTTTGTGCAGTGCATCCACTAGTGTGAAGAGTTTTTCTCCGGAAGATACGACCTTAAAAGTTATCTCGGAAAAACCGAAGATCAGTGGCATTCAAAAAACTTCAGAGCTTTATAACTGCAGAGCATTATATTTGATCTCTTATTTCCCGACGCGGTTTTGTGGAGAGTGCTGAGACGCATCTTTTGACATCTTTTTTGCGAAAATTCAACCACGCAGAGCTGTGAAAATTGAGGAAAACCGTTGAACATAACCTCAATTTGGACCACGCGGTTGCTAATCTAGACGCTACAGAGACCTCATCTTTTGGCAGCGGACAGACCCTAATGAGACAAAGGAAACAACATTTTGATCAGATTTTTAAGACATCCTGAAACGAAGATAAATGAGTTAGAAAGTAGTAACTTTGACCCTCTGTCCTGAAAATTCTTCAGGCAGGACCCTACTTTTTTAATGCTGATCCTGCTGCGCGCTCATCTGGAGAGGAACTCTACGATAAGTTAAGAATTTTATGTATATTATTTTCCGTAATATTACAGGTTTTCAATATTTTTCAAATTTTCAAAACTTTCTATGAAAAATTTTTCAAAAGTTCAAATTTAATATACTCCTTTCAAAGCTCTAAAATTAAGAAAAATTTCACAGTTTTTAACAGATTTTTATCTTTTACGGTTATAAAGATATCAATTTTTTAACTATTTTTTAACATAAATTATAAATTAATTGTAATAAATTAAAATTGACGCTAGAATCATCTCCAGAAAGTGTATAGCGATAAGTTTAAGCCCAAATTTGCTCCCAATAGCTTCAGAAACGAAGGAAATAGCTTCTAGTGGCCATTTTGGTTTTTCTGGTTGCCGCACAAAACTTCAATTATTTCTGAAACTAATTGGTCGTAAAAGTCCGGGTTTTCATTGGTCCCTTTGGAATTGAGGCGGGAATATTTTTTATTTGTTTTCAGGCGTTTTTTAGGACCTGGAATTTTTCAGGCCTGAAACCGTTTTGGACGGATAGGGGAAGTCGAGCTAAGCATCACATTCGAGACCGCAGTTCTGTGTGGCAAACGGTTGCGGAGTTATAGCCAGTCGAAGTCGGCATTTGACAGCTGGGCGGCCATCTTGGAAAAGTTGGCCTGCTATAGCTCCGGATCTGACGGACGTAGAGAGTTGCCGATTTCACAGTGGTGTTTGGGGAGACAAGCTCTACCCGATCCACCTCGTTGCGGGTGCATTGGCGCTGAGAAATTTCAGGCGCCTGAAAACCACTTTGCGCGGTCGGCGCAGACGAGCCAAGTTAAACGAGCCCAAACTCGGCTATTCTGCGGCTGGTAGAGGGTAAGCTACACCGATGTTGGAGTTTGACGTTGACAGATCGAGAACTGTCAAACCAATATATGGACCCGGGTGGCTTCCGAACCAGGGCGTAGTAGAAGTTTCGGGTTTTCTTTCAGGGCATCGGCTGGCTTCTCCCTACCCGACAAGCTAACTTTCAGGAGCTTTCAGGAACTAGGTATTTTCAGGCCTGAAAACCACCTCACTTGATAGGTCTTGGCGAGCTCATTCAGGGGAGCCCAAGCGCGGTGATATTTGACGTGTGGTTCCGGAGAAAACCACGATTGCTGAATTTTGGACGCCATCTTGCTCTGGCGACCAAGGTTTCGTGCTGGGTTTTCTCGGGAACCGTTAAGGCTGGATTGCCGTGTTTGGGTTCGTTGGAAGGGCTCGTGGAGCTCTGTCCAGCCGTGGATATAGATCAAAGCAATTATTATTATTATTATTATTATTTTTTTTTTTTTTTTTTTTTTTTTTTTTTTTTTTTTTTTTTTTTTTAACCCTCAAAGCTCCACTTAATTTTAGATTGACAGAGAAAGGCCCTTTTGACTAGTTTTAAGATTTTATTTTGTTCTTTTTTGACAAATCGGAATAATTTTATTTGTTGTTTTTATTGACTTAACACTAGGTACTAGGTTTAAAGTACTTATGACTCTAGGTTTATTGACCTACAAATACGAGTAAACAGGGACATTTAATCACAAAACCAATATATTACACTATGTTCCGCACGCCAGCACAGAAAAAGGACACACAGGCTTCAGCAATGGACGAGAGTAGGGCAGGACCCTCAAGCCCCAAGCCTGCTCAGACCGCGACCGGGTTCTCTTCGGGAACAAGAGTGTCACCACCCAAAAACGCCAATTAAACCTACGCAACAAAATACAATTACGACAGCCACCATCGTAAAGGGCAGGAGAAACCAGCCCACACCAAGCCCCATAAAACCTCTTGGTGAAGATGAAACACTTTACTCAACCAGAGCGGTGGAAGCAGCTATGGTACATAAAAAAGGGTTAGAAAACTTAAATAAGTTTCAGAACCTTCGGAAAGATGTCAGACTAGAAGTAAAAAAAGCTCTAGATAGGCTGTATGATCTGACCAAAGTGACACCCGTCGTGCGAAGACTGGAGGTGGAAATGGATAAGGAGGATCTGACCGGAAGCAATATGGTTAATGCATCAACACAAATTGACATTGAGAAAATAGAAAGGGAGCAAAAAGAAGAACATAAGGAGAAGAAGATGAATAATTACCAAATATTCCAGAAAGTAGATGAGAATAACAGACTGCTCATCGAGAACGGAAGAAGAATGGAAGAGCTGAAAATGATGCTTGAAGAACAGAAAAAACACCCTAGAAACGGCTTCCTATGCGAGTGTGGCAGCAGTTGGGTCGACAACCAGAAAAACAGTGGAAAGATCAGTGCTACATTCTATTGTCATATCGTCAGAAAATGATAAGGATACCGGAGAAGAAGTCCTAGAGAAAGTAAGAAAAGCAGTAAAGGCAAAAGACGGATGGATAAAAGTAGAAAAAGTAAGGAAAGCAAAAGACAGGAAGATCATAGTGGGATGTGAGACAAAGGAAGAGAGAAGAAAAATCAAGGAAAAGATAGAAAAAGCTGGAATCCACCTTATTGTAGAGGAAGTCAGAAACAGAGACCCCCTGCTGATTCTCAGGGATGTCCTACTACTATCCACAGCGATGAGGAGGTACTAGATGCCCTGAGAAATCAAAACCAGGAAGTTTTTAGAGGGCCTTGACAGAGCGGAGGACAAGGATGAGCATAAAATACCGTAAAAAAGCAAGACACCAGCATACGGGACACATCGTGCTGACTGTTTCCCCTAAAATATGGCAAAGGGCTTTAGACGTAGGGAAAATGAGAGTAGATCTCCAAAAAGTACGAGTGGAAGATCAATCTCCGTTGGTGCAATGTACGAGGTGCCTTGGCTACGGACACAGCCGCAGGTTTTGTAAGGAATCGGAAGACGTCTGCAGCTACTGTGGTGGGATGCACTTCAGTACGGAATGCCCTGACAAAATAACGAAAGAAGAGCCCGAGTGCATTAATTGTAAAAGAGCTAAATTAGACAATAGAAACCACAACGCATTTAGCAGTATATGCCCAGTAAAAAGAAAGTGGGACGACATAGCAAGGGCGTCCATATCCTACTGCTGAGGTGGTCCCAGCAAGCACCCCCAGATATCACATCCTTCAGGCGAACCTACAACGCAGCCAACTAGCCTTAAATGAAGCATTACTGGAGGCTCAAAAGAGAAAGGTGGCAGCGATGTTGATCCAGGAACCTTACACTGGAAGAGAAAAGAGAGTCAGGAGCTATAGAGGTGTAAGGATCTACCAAAATCCTAGCATAGGGGAAGGGACTGTTAAGGCAGCAATTGCAGTCTTGGACAATGAACTTGACGTTATACAGTGCCCAGAATTAACAACAAACAACATCGTTGTTGTTAAGATCCGAACCAAGGATTGGACGATCACCGTTGTATCCTACTATTTTGAGCCAGACCAGCCTATTGAACCCTATTTAGAACAGTTAAAAGAAATCAGCAAAATTTCAAAAAATAAACTGATCATAGGAGGTGACGCAAACGCCAAAAGTACCTGGTGGGGAAGCATGGCGGAGGATGCTAGGGGGGAACAAATGAGCGGAGGACTCCTGGAGATGGGCCTGCAGATTTTAAACAGTGGAGACGTTCCAACTTTCGACACTATACGCGGAGGGAAAAGGTACTGCAGTCATGTTGACATAACGGCCTGTTCTGAAGACATCTTAAATCTGGTTGACGGATGGAGAGTAGTTGAAAGCCTTACCAGTTCGGATCATAATGGCATAACTTTTAGTATAAACTTGCAAAAATCAAAAGGATACAATGTAGAACGAACGACAAGAATCTACAATACAAAGAAAGCGAATTGGGAGCAGTTTCATGAGAAGCTGACCCTAATTATGCTGGAAAAACAACTTACAATAGAAGAAATCGATAAAATAAATAATAAAAAAGAATTGGATTACGCAATAGAAAAATTTAATATGATATTAACAGAAACATGCAAACAAACTATCCCAAATAAAAATAATAAAGAAGTACTCACAGTGCCATGGTGGTCCGAACAGCTCGCAGCACTGAAGAAACAGGTCTCCACCAAAGAAGGAGGATCAGAAATGCCGCACCGCACCGAAGACAGATGGTAGTCAGCCAATACCTGGAAGAGAAAGAAAAATACGAATTAGCAGCCGAGAAGGCTAAAGTCGGGAGTTGGAAGGAATTCTGTGGGAAACAGAATAGGGAGGGAATGTGGGAAGGAATTTACCGGGTAATTGGGAGGGTGACCCGAAGGGAGGAGGATCTGCCGTTAATAAAGGACGGGGAAGTACTGGATGCGAGGGGTTCTGCGAGAATTCTTGCGGAGACCTTCTATCCCGAAGATACCCTGGACCAAGACAACACAGAACATCAGCGTGTAAGGGAATTGGCGGAAAGGATAAATGATGGACATGATGAACATGAACCACCGTTTACCCTTGAGGAGCTTGAAGCGGCAGCCGAATCCTTCAACCCCAAAAAAGCACCCGGCGCAGACGGGTTCACGCCCGACATTTGCTGCCGAGCAATAAGAACAGCTCCTCTGTGTTTCTTGAGCTTGTTAAATAAATGTCTGGTACATCACTACTTCCCCAAGGCTTGGAAGGAGGCGACAGTGGTGGTATTGCGAAAACCGGGAAAGGAATCATATACCTCTCCGAAATCGTATAGGCCAATTGGACTGCTGCCTGTCTTGGGGAAAATATATGAGAAGATGCTGGTGAACCGCCTCAAGTTTCATATCTTGCCCCGGATAAGTACTCGCCAGTTTGGTTTTATGCCACAAAGGAGTACTGAAGACGCCCTCGTTACTCTCATAAACCGTATACGAGTAAAACTTAAAGAGAAAAAGTTAGTAACAATAATTTCACTTGACATAGAAGGCGCGTTTGACAGTGCTTGGTGGCCAGTGATTAGGACCAGACTGGCAGAGGAAAAATGTCCTCTTGGCTTGAGGCGGGTCATCAGTAGCTACCTCAGTGATAGGGTTGTGGAGCTTAGATATGCTGGCGAGAGGTACAGAAGAGAGACGGGAAAGGGTTGTGTTCAGGGATCTATAGGGGGACCAATTCTGTGGAATTTGCTGCTGGACCCAATCTTAAAACAGTTAGAGGAATTGGGTGTTTACTGTCAGGCTTTTGCAGACGACGTGGTGTTGATGTTTGACGGAGTGGAGGCCCGGGAAATTGAGGAACAGGCCAATGCCGCCCTCGAACATGTTCGGGTGTGGGGTGTCAATAACAAGCTGAGATTCGCGCCGCATAAAACTTGCGCTATGTTATTAACTAAGAAGCTTAAATATGACACACCTCGCCTGAGCATGGGTGGGGTCGACATTGGCATGGCTACTGAAATCAAGATCCTTGGACTGACCATTGACAGTAAATTAACTTTCAACACTCACATCGCGAGCGTCTGTAAAGGGGCAATTGGCATTTATAAGCAGTTAGTTAGAGCGGCTCGAGTGAGCTGGGGACTGAATCCAGAAATAATCCGAACCATCTACACGGCAGCAGTTGAGCCAATAATACTTTACGCCTCAGCCGCATGGGCACCAGCAGCAAATAAACTTGGCACACGAAAGCAACTTAGTGTGGTCCAAAGGGGCTTTGCACAGAAAATGTGCAAAGGGTACCGCACAGTGTCACTCAACGCAGCACTCCTACTCACTGGTACGCTTCCTCTTGATCTCCGAGTACGTGAGGTAGCTTCACTTTATGAAGCTAAGAAGGGAGCGTCCAGAGAGGAACTGGGCGACAGAGAAGTTGAGACAATGACCTCAAAAATATGTGTCCCACACCCCACAGAACTTGTGAAAATTAAATTTAGCAGTCTGGTAGACGAAGAGCAGTACTCCCACAACAGCAATTATGCTGTGCAAATTTTTACTGATGGGAGTAAAATCGAGGGTAAAGTCGGAGCAGCTCTATCGGTATGGAACAACGCAGAGGAAACCAAGGCTCATAAATTTACTCTCTCGTCTTACTGTACTGTCTACCAGGCTGAATTGCTGGCCCTGTGCAAGGCAGCAGAGATCGCGGCCAAGGTTAAGGAGACCAGCATTGGAATCTATAGTGACTCCAGGTCGGCTCTCGAAACCATCGCGAACACCAGCTCCCCCCATCCACTTGCAGTAAAGACAAGAGCATATATCACCGACTGCAAACTCCAAAACAAGGAGTTATCTTTGTTTTGGATAAAAGCTCATGTAGGAATAAAAGGGAATGAGAGAGCCGACGAATTGGCAAAGGAGGCTGCATTAAGATCCAAGCGGAAACCTGAATACGACCAATGTCCTCTCTCTTTTGTAAAACGCATCATTCGTACGGAGACACTGAAGCAATGGGGCAATAGGTATAGGATGGAAGATGCGGCTTCTGTTACAAAAATGTTCTTCCCGGATGCAGTGGTGGCCCACAAAACTGTCCGGAAAATGCAGATCGACGGGCAAATTACGCAAATTTTCACGGGTCATGGTGGATTCTCCTCATACCTGAATCGTTTCAGGTGCAAGGATAGCCCATCATGCTTATGCGAACCTGAAGCCAGTGAGACTGTAGAGCATTTAATCTTAAATTGCCCTGTCTTCGCCAAAGACAGGTATAATGTAGAAATGTTACTAAATATTAAACTAGAAAAAGCAGTTTTGCCGCATATAATTGAAAAAGATGAGTATAGAAATACATTTTTACAATTTTGCAAGAAAATAGTTAATAAAGTCAATAAAAGAAACAAATAAGATTAAGAAAAGTATATAACGCAAGATTATACTTAGTATAAAATGCTGTTATATACAAAACAAAATAGGTTAAGATAATCATATGTTGTAGCAAATAAGACTAGAATGTAAGAAAAAAAAAATATATATATATATATAACAAAACTTTTATGAAAAGTGAAAAAACAGAAAAAAATGGAAGAAAATTAAAAAAAAAGAAAAAAAAAAAAAAAAAAAGGAAAAGAAAAAAAAAAAAAAAAAAAAAGAGAATGAAAATAATTCACTGGTGTGACTGGTTCATGATAATTATAAATAAGTATAGTGTACATGCACTTGTAGTTGTGGTATGGGTTAATTTTAAAGTAGTAAATAAGATATATTATATAAAAAAAGGGCTTTGACTCTGTCAAAGGATTAAACAGCAAGAGCAGGAGTGGTTTTTAGCCGGTAAGAGTCCGGCACTGCCGCGACTGTCCTATTAGTGGGACAGTCGCGGCGTCCATGAGGATTTTCCACCCTGCTCCAACAAAAAAAAAAAAAAAAAAAAAACCTAACCTAACCTAACCTAACCTAACCTAACCTAACCTAACCTAACCTAACCTAACCTAACCTAACCTAACCTAACCTAACCTAACCTAACCTAACCTAACCTAACCTAACCTAACCTAACCTAACCTAACCTAACCTAACCTAACCTAACCTAACCTAACCTAACCTAACCTAACCTAACCTAACCTAACCTAACCTAACCTAACCTAACCTAACCTAACCTAACCTAACCTAACCTAACCTAACCTAACCTAACCTAACCTAACCTAACCTAACCTAACCTAACCTAACCTAACCTAACCTAACCTAACCTAACCTAACCTAACCTAACCTAACCTAACCTAACCTAACCTAACCTAACCTAACCTAACCTAACCTAACCTAACCTAACCTAACCTAACCTAACCCAGTAACCGATAACACATCGCCAGAATAACATCGCCTCCGCGTTAAAAATTCATCAAAATTCAACGCGTTGAGTTAAGTGCGCATAAAGGTTAACAGTGGAATTGTGGAGTGTTAATTTACCAGGATACGTGTGGGCAAGTGTCTGGCTCTTCTGGTTGCGGAGCAGTAAGCCTGGAACTTTTGTGGGAAATAACTCAGCCAAGGTCAGTGCCATTGTTGTGCAAACATTTCATCTGAAAGACGCTGCAGAGACCTATCCGGAGACACCAAGAACACCAAAATCGGAGCACGGGCTTGGGAGCTTTTAGTACGTAAAAAACGTCAAAACACGTGGTTTTTTTGCCAAATTAACCTCACTTCGGCCCCACGTGTTTTTCGCGACACGAGGCGTGACGTCGAAACAGCCAATCAAGCCCTTACTGAAGACTCCATTGCCGGACGAGGAATCTGCCTGCAGACCAGCCATCAGTGTGACGACTCCGCGGCTCATCATCAGGTTAGCCCGAGGGAACTCCTTAACGACTGGTCCTGTCCTCCCCGAGTTTGGGCTTATCTGACTTGGGATTCCGGGATCTTTCCACAGGGATCTCTTCCCATCCCCTATCCCTATCTGCATCCCCCCTCATTTCACCCCCTCGCCAACTTACCCCCTTTTAGTCTCCCCACGAGACTCCCCCCCCCCCAACCCCCCTCAGGGCGACCTCACCCCCCCGCGATCTAACTTCGTTCCCGTTGTAGCTAGGATAGCCGAGTTTGGGTTCATTTGAAAGAGCTCAAAAAGTTCTTCAATTTGGCCCCAACAGAATCCCAAAACTCGTGACCTATACACACAGTGATCCTTCAGCACTTCAGAATTTCGTTGGAGACTACCACCACTGCGCACCTAGGGCTCAGAACATCGGGCTCTAGCAGTTGTCGGGCTCCTCATCGGACAGCAGTCGCCGGCCACCAGCGACGGAAGATTCCGTGAGTCCACCTCAGTAAAAAGAAAAAAAGAAAAAATTAAAAACAAAAAAAAAAAAATATATATCGAGGGGTTCCGGGCTATTTGTATTAACCGACATTTTTGAAACTTTACACCAGAGCAGTTTAAAGTTTCCATTTTACGAAAAAAAATTATAACATTAGCAGATCGCATTATTTTTTAAAAAAGAAGGATATTACTCTTTTTATAACATATTCCCCATAATCGGATAAATTTGTTTTTCTAATATTCCTATTTTTAACGAAAATAAATGTCGCTTAGTACAAAATGACCAATATTTTACTTTTTTTTGTTCCAGGCTAAATGACTTAACCGCCTATGATTATTGTTTCTTATTCCAGGCTAAATGACTTAACCGCCTAGGTTTATTATTTATTGTTCCAAGCTAAATGACTTAACCGCCTAGGCATGCAAATAATGGCTCTAAGCTAAGTGCTTTAATCAAAGAGTTGGTCATAGTTCAAACCTAAGCTAATTGTTTTAAATACCATATCTTAAACTTATTTAATGTATGGCTAATTAGTTTATGCAACTGGTTTTTTTTAAATAAATTGTTTGTAATCCTACTTGAATAATGAAGTTTGCAGTAATTGGTGGTTAAAACATAGATAAATTAAAGGTACATACATAGGGTGTACCTACCTATCTTGTTAATAAATATGAAATGAGAAATAAAACACATAATTATTATAAATTGTTCAAAGATAAGTTTTTTTATTTCAAATGACAATCACCTAGGAACAACATTAACTTCTTAGCTTACCAAGGTAACAACTAAAGTTTTTATCACAATTGTATAGGAATCAGAAGTTAAACAGTATTTTTATTACGTAGCCTAGAGTCTTATTACCTGAAATAATTATTCTCATTCTTCTTCATTTCTATACTTTAACATTTTAGTATATAAGAATTTTACCTACTTTTTCTTCTGACTTCAACCCCGGAAAGCCCCCGGCGCCGACGGTATTACGAACAAAGTATTCAAACTCTTTCCCCCTCAACTTATAATGCTAATGACCGCCATCTTCAATAGCGCATTAAGCAACAATATTATGTTCCCCCAAGCATGGAAACAGGCCACCGTTATCGGTATCCCTAAACCAGGCAAGCCCAAGTCTGACCTTTCGATTTTGCCGAAACCAAGGGTCTCTTAATGAACAGTTCGGGTTCCGAACCGAGCACTCATGCATCCACTAAGTCCACCACATCGTAGAGCACCTAAGCGCTGGCTTCCAGCGTAATGCGATGACGGGTGTCTTGTACTTCGATATAACGAAAGCATTCGACAAGGTCTGGCACAATGGCTTATTATATAAGCTATACCAACTCGGTGTGCCAGACCGTCTCGTACTCATCATGCGAGACTTTCTGTCAAATCGCACCTTCCGCTATCGAATTGAGGGAGCTCTTTCCTCCCCCACCCCATTCGAACAGGAGTCCCGCAAGGCTCCGTAGTATCCCCCTTAGCCTTCACGCTGTTCACCAGCGACATTCCCAAAAGTAAAAAAGGCCCAGTTGTCTTTATTCGCCGACGACACGGCAATTTACTACACCAGTCGTGACCCCAGAGTTATCGCTCGCAATCTTCAAACCTCCGCAAACATTTTGGGCAAATGGTTCCGGAAATGGAGGATCGAGGTTAACCCTGATAAGAGTCAAGCTGTTCTCTGCTCAAGACAGTGAAAAAGCGTCCTCCCTCCCCCTCCGATCACCATGTAAGACAAGCCAATCCCCTGGGAGAAGCAAGCCAAGTACCTCGGAGTGATACTTGATCAGCACTTGACCTTCGCCGAGCGCATAAAGCAGGCTCACTCGCGCGCCGCTTTCGCTCAAGGTAGGCTCCACTATCTCATGACTGCCCGCAGCTGCCACTTAAGTGCAAGCTGCGCCTCTTCACTGCAGTAATCCGCCCAATCATGACGTATGCCTGTGCTATCTTCGCACACGCCAAGCCCCGTCACCTCCATAGGATGCAGACCCTCCAAAACCGGACCCTACGTAAAATCCTCGGTGCCCCATATTACGTCCGAAATTAGAATCTACACTTAGATCTCAAAATCCCCACCATCCAGCAGTTCATGAAACGCCTTTGCAAGCGTTTCTTCGATACTGCTGTGAAACACCGCAACCCCCTAATCGCATCGTCCGCCCGATACGAACCCTCTCGCATCTCTAAGATTCGTCGTCCTAGGCATACTCTCGTCAACCCCGACGACCCCATTACCCTGCTCCAAAAGAGCCGTAAGGAAACCAGTACAGTTCGCAAACATTACAGATCGCCGTCCTTCCGTCCTCGCAGAGGCCCGCCGCGACAATCCCGTCAACGTCCGCCCCGTCCCTTGCTCGAGCCAGCCTGCGCCGCTGAGCCTGTAGTTTAAAATTCCCCATAATATCTTTGATCGATTCAGCTTGTCCCTTGCTGCCTCGCCCTAAGCAGAGGTCCGTACCCACAGGGGGTGCCCTTAGCGTGTAGTCGCCTAGTTTTTAAGTTAGTTAAGTAAAGCCTGGCTGGAGGCTTTGATTCTAGAATTGAGGCCGTCACAGGCAAGTCCGGTTAAGCAGCCGACAACCTCGTATGTTGACCTGCGAGAGGCCACACACAAAAAAAAAATCGCGATGGCGCCAAAATCATTGTTTTAATTTAACCAACGTCATAGTCAATCCATATACAATTTTGATTGTATCAATGTGTATATATTATTATATTCCGTTTAAGATAAACTGTTTGAAGTACTAGAACTTTACTTTTGTTATAACTGAAACGACACTGCAAATCAAATATTGAATAAGAAAAATAGGTTTAACCATATCTTAAAATGTTTACTGTTGTAATCCTAAAAAGTTCATGCGACCAACATATCATTATCCTACTGCAAGCTAAATGGTTGAAGTGACAACATCTTACATTTCATGTACAGAGCTAAATGTATGGACTGACAATGGGTATGAATTTGACAAAGAGGCTAAATGTATTAAACGATATTCTTGTATATTTATAAGGTAAAGCTAATTGTATTAAACGACACTGGATAAGAATTTAACAAAGAGGCTAATTGTATGAAGCGACATTTTTATATATTTATAAGCTCAGGCTAAATGTTTTAACATACGTTGCCTGTAAATTGTTGCTCCAGGAAAAATAGTTTAAACGACTGTCTGGTATTTGGTAGGGAGCTTAAGTACACAGTTCCTAAATTTGTCAATATTTTGTGTCACTTCATACATTGCAGTCCAAAATGGGCCCAATAATGCGGTTGTATTAAGTGACAAAAAAGTGCTCCGATCGTCACCAAACCCAGCTCAAACGATGCAGAAAAATTCGCTGATTCCAAATATGTATAAAAGTCTATATCGCCCAGAGTGTCGCTTAATACAATTAGCCCGGAACCCGTCGATATATATATAATTGTTGACTAACCATTATACTCATTACTAGATTTAGAAGTAGAAATAAGGTGTAAATAAGTAATAATAGTTCTTTGCCTTGACTATCCATTTTCTTCCCTTTATCAATTATAAAATATTATTCTTTCGGTACCTCTATATCCAATAATTGTACTTAGCTACATTCTCCGTGGATAAGCATAATTATTGGCACTAAAACAACAAAAACAAAAAATGTCGTCACAGCAGTCCACCACATCTGCCTCCCGTAAAACAACCACGGGAGTCTCCACTAACCTCCGGAAAAAGATATTGAGGAATACTGCCAAATCTGCCGTGTCCGAAAAGGCGGCGCAACCATCGGAGCCGCCTCAGTATTCTGCCCCGATCCCCAAGGCGTCGTCGGAGCCACAGGCAGCAGGCTCAGATGTGTCGGCATGTACGACACACATCTCGGACACGACACCATCGGGACCCGAGATGCGAGAGGGAATCCCTTGCAGAGTTTCGGAGACTGTCATCAACTGGGAGCAGTGTGGAATTTCCCCCCCTCGCCAAATCATTTCCGACGATGAGAGCTCGGTGGCCTCTTCGGCAGGTCACTTAAACAGACCCGAGCGTCAGAGTCTTCTGTACCGAACTCCAAGAAGGGGTACAGGTGTACAGATGGATTTGGCCACGAGAGAGGCAAACGACCTGCTTCAGAGGGGGAAAGACGCCTTAGAGTCGGCAGGGAACATGAAGCGGGAATGTAAGGTCACTGCCCATGAGTGCCTCCAGGGTCTCTACGAGACAGTTCTGTCTTTGGCAGACTCGCGGGCACGTCATAAATTCAACCTCGAGAAGGAGCGCTCTCGACATGCACAAGAGCTTGTGCGGGTCGAGAGAGCTCACACTCGAGATGTTATGACCTTAAAAACTGAACTCTCGCTCATGCGAACTGACCTGACCGAGACAAAGAAAGAGGCAAAGGGTATCCGCGACTGGCTAGGCCACGAGACTCTTGAAGCTTTCAAGAGTCTAAAGGAGGTAAGGGAGGAAGTCAAGCTGGCGAGCTCGAAGAACTCCAAGGAGCACGAACAGACCAGGCTGGACATTGTGAAGACACCTGGGGATCCTAAAGGGAAACTCCTGAGTGGGGGATTGTCCCGCCTGGAGTCACACATTACCAGCATTTCAAACCAGCTGGACGTGCTCCGTCAAGAAATGGAGAAACTGAAGCCTGACCCTACCCAGCCAGGACCGGACCTAAGTCAGGCGTCTGAGGCGGGAAAAGACATTCTAACAAATACCCGGTTTGACGAAGAGATGGGAAGAGTGCGGGCGCAGATCCAAGAGATGCTGAGTAAACCCGCGCTCCCTCCACCACCAACACAGTCACGAGAAGATTTTCATAAACACCTCAAACCCATTGCGGAAAGGCTGGACTTGGTCTCGGCGGATATCCGAGTCCTGCGGGATAAAGAACCCCCCGTTCAGGCCATGGCAGCTCCAAACCTGGATGCAGAATTGGCGGTCGTGGAGGTCAAGAAGCACCTCCAAAACATTGAGAAAGGTGTAGCAGACTTGGCCAAAGTAGAAAGACCGCCACAACAGCTACAAGGCCCAAAAACCTTTGCCCAGGTTGCAAGTACACCGAAACACCCCTCTAAGCCAAACCAATTACAGCCAAATCACACCCTGATCGTCTCGTCGACGGATCCCAAACACACTGGGGACAACGTGATCGAGAGGATCAGGACCGCCCTGGATCTCAAGACGACCGGAGCCAAGGTGGACGCCGTCAGGAAGGCCCGAAATCAGAAGGTAATCCTGAGGTGCGCCAGCAAAGCCGACTTGAATCTGGTCAGGGACCAGTTCAAGAAAAACGGAGGGCTCAAGGTCCAGGAGTCAAAGCCCCAAAACCCCTTAGTCTGCGTAAAGGGGGTGCTGTCCAGCTACAGTGATGGCGAGATCGTCGATCTCCTATTAGCGCAGAACAAGCATCTTCTGCAAGACGTCGCTGTGGGTGAACAGGCGGCCAGGGTGCGATACAGGAAGCGCGCGAGAAATCCCCATGAGTGCCACCCGGTGTTGGAAATCTCACCAAAAATGTGGCTTATTTTCACCCAAGCCCAGAGAGTGCACGTGGGCATCAAGCGGTGCTCTGTTGTAGATCAGTCCCCACTCGTTCAGTGCACAAAGTGCCTCGGATACGGACACAACAGGTCCATATGCGGGGCGGCAAGGGAGTCATGCTTCTTTTGCAGCGGTGCACATGATGGCAGGGACTGTCAGAACAGAGTCGAAGGTAAGGAGCCCACGTGTATAAACTGCAAGGGGGCACAGAAAAAAGGAAGCGACCTGGCACACACCGCGTTTAGCGAAGACTGCCAGGAACGCCAAAAGTGGGATGGGATAGCACGGTCGCGCGTTTCCTATTGCTAAGGGCGACCCGCAGGAAAACCACCAACAAAGTCCCCCTCAACATTCACAAAGATCGACAGCAAGATTGAAATTCATCCAAGTCAATCTCCAGCGCTCCAAGCTGGCCACGGATGAACTCCATCTGACGGCTCAGGCCAAGGGAATCTCTGTGGCACTTGTTCAAGAACCTTACGTGGGAAGAACAGGTGTAATGAAACAAAGTCCTGGCACACAAGTTATCCAGTGCAGCCTTAACCGCCAAAAACCAGTGAAAGCGGCAATAGTGATCTTCGGGAGCAGTTTGGAAGTCATTCATGACCCCCAACTTGTAACTGAGAACATTGCGGCCGTTCTGTTGAAGGTGGGCCAGCTTAGTCTTGGAGTGCTGTCGGTCTACTTTGAGGGAGACCAAGAATTAAACCCATACCTTTCCGTATTACAACACACAACAAACAAACTACACACAAACAACATCCTGGTGGGAGGTGACGTAAATGCCTGGAGTCAATGGTGGGGCAGCGTTTCCGAAAACCATCGGGGGGCTGAGTACTGTTCCTTTCTCCACGAGCGGGATTTCCAGATCCTAAACTCGGGTCACACGCCGACTTTCGAGATCTACAGGGGCGACAGGTGGTGCACAAGCATAGTAGATGTAACTGCATGCAGTCTGTCGCTGCTGGGAAAAATGGAGGAGTGGCGAGTAGAAAGAGGTTTGACCTCATCCGATCACAATGCAATCACCTTCTCGATGCGCTTAGAGAAAGCTTTGGAACCCCTAAGGCCAGTCTCGACGCGCATCTATAATACCAAGAAGGCAAAGTGGTCGGAGTTCTGCACGCACTTCAAAACCAACCTGGCCGAAAAAGAAATAACAAAGGCCAGGATCTCGAACGCCCCGAGCCCAGAAGATCTGGAAAAAATCCTTACAGAATATTTAAACGCCATCCACCGCTCGTGTGACGTGGCGATCCCAAAACTAGGATCTCCAAAACACAGCACAAAACCCCCTTGGTGGAATTCTACTCTAGACCGTCTCAAGAAAGACACAATGACGAAAAAGAGACGGATTCGGAACGCTGCCGCTCACCGGCGGGAAGACACTATAAAAATTTACGTCACGGCAAAAAATAAGTACACCTCAGCAGTGACGGAAGCTGCCACTGCAAGCTGGAGGGAGTTCTGTACAAGGCAAAACCGAGAGAGCATGTGGGACGGCGTCTACAGGGTACTAAGGAAGACAACCAGAAGGCAGGATGACACCCTCCTGAGAAATACCGCAGGGGAAACTCTTAGCCCACAGCAATCCGCGGACCTACTGGCAAAAACCTTTTACCCAGATGACTCGACAGATGGTGAAAGACCGTACCACAGTGCACTGAGACAACTTGCGAGGGAGAAAAATCCACAAGAACTGTCCGCCGACGATCCACCCTTTACAACCACAGAGCTGGATATGGTCCTGCAAGACCAAAATCCGAAGAAGGCCCCCGGTCCCGATGGATTGACGGCGGACATTTGCACAGCGGCAATAAACTGCGACAGGGAAGTGTTCTTGGCGATAGCAAACAGATGTCTGTCGCTATCACACTTTCCGAGGCAGTGGAAGGTCGCCCACGTGTGCATCCTCCGCAAGCCAGGCAAGGACGACTACACCAGTCCAAAGTCGTACCGGCCAATAGGTCTCCTATCTGTCCTCGGAAAAATCGTGGAAAAACTCCTTGTAGGCAGATTGCAGTGGCACTTCTATCCAACACTCCATAAAAGTCAGTACGGGTTCATGCCACAGCGTGGTACCGAGGACGCCCTCTATGACCTAATGGGGCACATACGTGCCGAAATCAAAGCAAAGAAGATAGTGCTTTTGGTGTCATTGGACATAGAGGGGGCCTTCGATAACGCATGGTGGCCTGCATTAAAAAAACAGATGGTGGCCAAACAATGTCCCAGAAATTTGTACACTCTCGTCGCCTCTTACTTAAAAGACCGCCACGTAAAGGTCAACTACGCCAGAGCGACTAGCGAGAAGGGAACCAACAAAGGATGCGTTCAGGGCTCAATTGCCGGTCCGACGTTCTGGAACCTGATCCTAGACTCGCTCCTTCACAAATTGGCTAGTATGGGGGTATATTGCCAAGCTTTTGCAGACGACGTCGTCCTGGTATTCTCAGACCACGAGACCGGTCCCTTGCAGCAGAAAGCCAATGAAATGCTAGACATAGTGTCGAAGTGGGGCGCCCGAAATAAGCTGCGTTTTGCCGCGCATAAGACCAATGCGATGGTGTTAACGAAAAAGCTGAAATATGACGTCCCGGTTCTGCACATGTCGGGCACAAGGCTGGGCCTAGTCCAAGAGATCAAGCTGCTAGGTCTCATTATTGACGCCAAACTCACTTTTAATGCACACGTATCCGCAACCTGTAAAAAGGCTGCGGACATCTATAAGCAACTCGCGTGTGCAGCGAAGGTGACGTGGGGTCTCAATAGGGAGATAATTAGGACGATTTATGTGTCGGTGATAGAGCCTATCGTGATGTATGCAGCGAGTGCGTGGGCCCCGGCAGCTGAAAAACTGATGACACGAAACCAGTTTGATTCGCTACAGCGGGGTTTCGTACAGAAGATCTGCAAGGCATACCGCACGGTGTCTCTGACATCGGCACTGGTTCTGTCAGGCCAACTCCCACTAGACCTCCGGGTGATTGAGGCGGCGACCCTTTACAAGATCAAGAAGGGCCATTCCCGAGAGTTCCTACCACCGGGCCGCGAGCTGGAACGGAATATAAATTATTTAAATCAGCCTCATCCAGCGCGACTTACAACAACCGAGTATGCACGCCTAGAAGACTGGAATCCCGAAACCTTACAGACTCACCATGTTACCGGCCCCCAAATCTACACCGACGGCAGCAAGATAGAGGGGAAAGTTGGAGCTGCCCTAACTTGGTGGGAAGGAGGAAAGGAGTCCATGTCCAGCACTTTTGGCTTGGAGCCTCACAACACTGTCTTCCAATCTGAAATGTATGCACTCTTCCGAGCTGTCAGATTGGCAAGAGAATCTAAGGCGGCCTCCATAAGCATACTGAGCGACTCAAGGTCGTCGCTCGACCTGCTGAGGAGACCGTCTGTTACTCACCACCTGGCACTCCAAATAAAGAGTTTCATCCGTGAAATCAGAGAGGAGGGCAGAAAAGTGAGGCTGTTCTGGCTCAAGGCCCACGTTGGAACTGTCGGGAATGAGAGAGCAGATGTGCTGGCAAAGGAGGCGGCCCTAACAAAGGAGACAGCGGACTACGACAAAGTCCCCGTATCATACGTGAGAAGGAAGATACGGGAGGGGACTGTAAAGAAGTGGCAAGTGAGGTACGAGTCCTCGAGTACAGGGGCGGTAACAAAAGTATTCTTTCCAGACGTCCTAGCGGCGAAAAGAATCCTCAGGGACACAGCCCTAACACCGGCCCATACCCAAATCTTGACGGGACACGGAGGCTTCGCAGCATACCTCCACCGCTTCCACCTCAAGGACAGTCCCTCGTGCGTCTGCGACCAGAGCTGCGAGGAAACAGTCTGGCACCTTCTCTTCGAATGCCCAAGGTTCTGCCTTGAAAGAATGGAACTGGAGCGGAAAACAGGGCTCCAGTTAAGTCAATCCTCACTCCACAACTTTATGGAGAAGCCAGCTTCGAGGACCCCATTCTTAGCATTCGCGAGTAAAGTTGCCGTAACCGCAGCGGGGCCGAACAAATCGGACGCCCCCGCACAAAGTCGAGTCCGGCTACCATCTACTCGTACCCCCACCACAAACACAACACCTACACTAAATACACAACACCCATTACCCACAACTACACGGCAAAGTACAAACACAACACCAATTACACAAAACCCGTCACCTTCAATTACACAGCAAAGAATAAACACACAACCAGCACCAGTAACAGCGCTAGCGGTAGTAACAACAGGGATAAACCAACAGACGATCCCAACCGACATGCCAGTAACACAATTCCTGGTATGCGGAAGAGACGGAGTCCCCGGTATCAGACTCCGAGGGGTCGCCCTGTTCATGAATAGGGAATCAGAGACGCTGGGTATAAGTTTCTGCATTGCTTCAAGCCGCACTGGAGCCCGAATCACAATTTCACCAGGCCTAGCTGCCCTGATCAACGGGAGCACATCAAAAACGAGCATCAAAGGAAGCAAGTACGCCGCGCTGCAGCAGGTGGAGATAGCCGCTCACAAGTGCCGTTTAGTGCGATTCAAAGGAAAGACAATCGCACTACTCGAGTGGAGAGCGGAGACCCCTTTTGCTCAGGCGAGCTCGCTGCTCCAAAAGATCAGGGAGGCAGGTGAAAATACGTGCATAGCACCCCGCACGATCAGCATCGATGCTATGGCGGTCGGTGGTGAAAGAGGAGACATCGCAGACCGTTTCGGCTGCCTTAAAGCCTCAGAACAGCATGAGGTCGTGGTCTACGAGGATAGGGGGGAAACTCTAAATTTCCTCAAAGCCCCCAAAGACCACACAGGTAGCACGATGAGTTCCACTAAAAACCCGAACACCACGAGCGGAGCTGAAAGGGCCCAGCAAAAGTTTGTAGCAGAAAAAGAAAAGAGGGACAAAGGCAAAAACATCAGCCCAGAGGACCGAGCGCGGTCCAAGAGCCGTCTCAAAGCAATCGGCACCTTCCTCAGCGCACTGCTCCCGAGTACCAGCCGCACATCACCAACTGAGCGGCAAGAGTCAGCGGTCATGAGGTTTTTCAAACCGAAACCCAGGGAAACACCAGAACCAAAACCCAAACCGACCAGAGCCGACAAAGGGCAAGTCAGCCCTCCGACCCTCGCTGTAAACTCTGGTATCATAGACCACGTACAGAGCGCATTCCTCGAGTATGTATCAGTCGTGAGGGCAACCAGAGAGGTAAACCTCGCGACATGTAGAAAGATTCTGCAGACCTTTCATTGGAAAAATGAGGGTCTGTTAAGGGTCTTACTCGGGGAGGCAGAGGCAGCCGTGTACGACAACGTTAAATCCCAGGTCATTGCTGGTGAAATGACGGGGTCGTACATGGCAGCCTATAGCGCGAAGAGTGGCTTTGTGACCCTGGACGAGGTGGAAACGGAGTGCTCAGGGAAAGTAACATTCCACACACCCGAAGACGACCCGATAGTGGTTACCGCCAAGTGTACCAAAATTATGCTGGACGACAGGATCCTCGAAATGGCGCAATCCATTTCGGGGGCCTCCGCTTCCCCGGCATCGGAAGCGCATTGGGCGGTACCCAGTATCAAGTGGATAAACGGAGTCCCAGGGTGCGGCAAGACGACCTGGATGGTGAAACATTTTGACGAGGAGAGCGATATCGTAGTGACCACAACAACCGAAGCTGCTAAGGATCTCAGAGAAAAACTAGCGCACCGATTAGGAGATCGTGTCAAGGCAAAGGTGCGCACTATGGCCTCAATTTTAGCCAACGGGTTCAGACCAGAGGAGAAATGCCGTCGCCTTATGGTTGACGAAGCCCTCATGAACCACTTTGGGGCAATAGTCATGGCAGTGAAGTTGTCTGGAGCGAGCGAGGTCGTTCTCATCGGAGACGTAAATCAGCTACCATTTTTGGACAGAGAGAACCTTTTTGAGTTAAGGTACACCCGTCCAAACTTGGTGGCTGGCATCACCCAGGAGTTACTCTGTACGCATCGGAACCCAATGGACATAGCACTGACCCTGAGTGAGATATACCCCGGTATATACTCCTCCAAGACTTCGCTGTCGCGGGTCCACTCTCTGAAAGTAGAAAGGTTCACGGGAGCGCGCATACCGATAACCGCCCAGAACACCTTATTCTTGGTCCATACGCAGGAAGAGAGAGCCTCTCTTGCCGACCAGGGCTATGGGTCTGGCGAAGGGTCGCGTATCCTCACCATCCACGCAGCTCAGGGGTTGACCTGCGACAGCGTCATCATAATAAACACCAAGTCAAGGAGGCTCCAAATTCACGACAGCATCTCCCATGCAGTTGTTGCAGTGTCGAGACACACAGTCAGCTGTGTGTACTACACCGACGACGCCGACGATGCCACGGGCCGTTTCGCCCGTAAAGCGATGGATGCGCCTTCTAAAGTGGTCGTCGAATACAACCTTAAGACGGCCATGCAGCATCGAGACACCGCAGTCGTGGAAGCTTTGATGGAGTTAGTGAAGACTCTAGGTGGCAGATCAACAAGAGCCCAATACCCAAACTCTACCCACCAACCCTAAATCCATAGTCGTAAAATATATATATATAATCATAATGTAACATGTAGCAAGATAACTGTGTGTAAATACATAAGTATATTTTGAAACAATTTAACCATTGTAATAAGTATATTTTAATACCTTGCATATCGCACCTTTAATCCAATACCGTCGCTGGGCGGGATTCTTTAAGGAAACTGTTTGTGAAAAAACCTGTAAAGTTAGCGGTCAGCAAACAAATGGCGTTGAGTTTCGTTTCGTGGATGTGTTGGATTGACGGTGTGATATGTCTATAGATTTGATATATTGATGTGTCTAAGTTTTATTGTAATATAAGTAAAAGTAATTTGTATAAATAAGTTACTAACTTAACTAATTTAAACAAAAAAAAAAAATAGAACAAAAAAAAAAAAAAAACAAAAAAAAAAAAAAAAAAAAAATATATATATATATATATGAGTCTGAGGTGGACTCGCGTAGTTTTTAAGCTTAGTTTTTAAGTAAATGTTAAGATGAGGGCACGACAAAATGCCATTGTTAAACTTTCATAAACAAAGAACACTGTAAAAAATGGCGCGGACCATCATGTCTGCGGTAGAATAGATACACAAAAAAAAAAAAAAAAAAAAACCTAACCTAACCTAACCTAACCTAACCTAACCTAACCTAACCTAACCTAACCTAACCTAACCTAACCTAACCTAACCTAACCTAACCTAACCTAACCTAACCAGTTCCCCCCCAGCTCTCGTGGCGGTCGGATCGTTTTGAGTGCGCTCCGTGTTCAAAAAATCGTTCTAACGGGTTTTTTTACGCAAAATTCAAAGTGCTATATATTAAAAGTTGCGCGTTCGCGAGTACTATCCGTTCGTGAAAAAAGTGCTGAAATCGGACCATTTTGTGCGACACCAGGCTCAAAAAACGGATTTTAACCTCCAAATTGGGCATTCCTGTTGCAACGCTGCCCGATTTTCAGCGGTAACCCACATTTTTCGAACTGCAGTTCAAAGCGCACCAGGGGCAGCTACAATCGGGCGAAGTCCTGGATTTTTCCAGGCAAAACTCGCCGAGTCACAAAGGAAAATCCGAAAACCACGTGGCCACGTGCTCCCGATTCTTGACGCCTGGGAATTTTCCACCTGCTGAGCAGCGTGTACAACACTGAGACCAGCCAGCCGACACCTCGACCGTCGAAATCGGAGCACCCCCCTGGCAAATAGAGGACTTTAAAAGTACTACGAACTTTGACCCCATCTAGAGCTGAAACAAGATCGGTGACTTCACCTTTTCGGGACTTCAAAAAATTGTTCACCCTCCGTACAATACGTGTGCAAAATTCCAGATTTTTTCGACAAGTAGTTTTAGAGCTACCAATAAACAAAGAAACAAGGTGAAACCTGTGACGTCACGCAGAACCGAAAATACCTGTGACGACCTGCTCCCGGCAGTATCCAGAGAAAGAACACCTCCAGAGAAGAAAACTCTTCAGGACCAACCCCCTAGGACGCGAATTTTCTGCTCTAGGAGCTATTTGCAGAAAGTTGTCAGCCACACCCAACTTTGGCAGGCACCCGAGGGCGGTGCGGGCATCGGAGGACCTCCGGACTGGCGGGACAGCAAGGACCGATTCATCCCCTGCGGAACAAAATTTCTAAACTGTATGTAGGATTAAGATTAGATTTAATATAGAATTTAAGTCAGAACAAGGGTCCCGGACGGCATTACCGGATAAGTTTGTACACCCTCTGGAGCCTCAGGGGAGCGAGATATCGAAAAAATAACACCAAATCGGTTCTCTCTGTGAGAAACGATCATAAGGTCGACTTCCATGTAGGTATCCCCAAAAACTACCCCCGAAGAGTTTTTTCGGAAAAACAAGAAAAATTTTGGCTTTCTGAATTTCCATGGGAGAAACTAAGGGGCTTGTCAATAAATTTGGACCGCGACTTACACCCTAATATTTTTTCCCGTTTCGATATCTCGTTCCTAAGGTCGAAACAATACAAACGTAGTTGACAAAAAACTACCCCTAAGATTGAGGAAAAATAAATAGTTGACCAAGTGACCCACCCCCGTGGGATCCACGGGACCGTGCGGCCCTATTAAAACACTGTTATCTAAGACATGTTCCGGTGAAACTGGAAAATAAGGGAAGGTTTGATCTGCTTTTAAAAATACCCTTCTAAACCGTTTAACGGCAAAGATATAAAGTTGTTTAGGTATTTTTGGCAAAATTTTTTTCAAAAAATACCTCGTAGTTCGTAAACCGTGCGTCCTAGCCCAAAAATAACGAAATTTTTCCACCCCCCTCCCTAACCTACCCCCCCTGCTCCGCACACCCTAACCCTTAAACTCCCCCTTCCCCTGCACCCAACCCCTAGGTTCCCAACCCCCTACCCCTAAAAACAAACTTTCGTTTTCTGGACTTAGAAAAATTTTGAGTAAAAATTTATATTACTTGACTAAGAAATATTTTGGCTTATATTTAAATTGAATAGGGTTACATATATAGAAGGGGTATTTTAAGTGTCCTTTAGGGGTTGCAACCCCGAAATTAATCTTTGTTATATCTCGCGAACGGAGAGGGCTAGAGCTGCGGGGTTTTTTGTATTTGATAAGAAATAATCTAGAGAAGCTTTTAGATAGAGTCTAGAGACTCTATATAGAGCCAGGACTTCTTTATATAATTTTGTAAATTTCCACCTGAAAATAGTTATAAGTAGACTAAATATACTACACGGCACACAGTGACCATGGTAGAGTTGACTCTACCCAAGACTGACTAAATAGAAGTCCACTTTCGTTCTTACACTGAAGTAACACTATTTTTACTAGGTTTAGGACATAAATTGGAGTAGCAAAGCGACTCTACATAGAGTTTTTTTTTTTTTTTTTTTTTTTTTTTTAACTCTATTTTTAATTTTGTTTTCTTTTGTTTGTGTGTTCGTGTATTGACTAGAGTCAGAGACTCAAAATATACATTGACTCTACCTGTGCAATCTTTTAGCGGTTATAGCAAAGGGGCAACTATTTACAACTTTTACAAAATTATTTGCCCCCTCCGCATCACATTCCCAAAATGTTTGGGCACCGCACGCCTGTTAAAAAACCAGAGAGCAATAGATCACCCCCAAAGGAGGCCGTCCGCAAAAGCATAGACAGGTGGGAGGCCGCCATGCCATGTGAGGAGCCGGCTGCAAAAACAGGTAACCAACCAGCAAGGACCAGCATGACAATGCAGGCAGGCCCTGCAGTAACAACAAAGGTGGCTGCAAAACCTGTGCCTTCCGCAATAGGAACTGCACTCACACATGGAAACCCCTCCACCACGCACAGGGCGTCAGTGGGAAACGAGGAGTCTTCCCCAAAACGCTATGCCAGTAGAGCGTTAGAAGCGGCAGCCTGCCTAAATAAGGCAAAGGCCCACTTAAGGAACTCGAGAAACCTAAAGACGGAAATAAAAGAAGGGGTCGAGAAGGCACTCGCACGGCTCCACGAACTGGTCAAGGAAGCTGAGGCGGAGCTCAAGACGAAGGGAAGTACAACGGGGGGAGGGCGGGTGGTGGGGGGACTGGCAGCGTGTGCTGCGTCACCTCCTGACTCCACCCCTTCTCCCTCATCTACCTCCGGCGAAAGCTTACTTATGAAATGTCTGGTGGAGCACACCAACTTGATAAGGGAAAGCGGCAGAAAAATAGAGGAGCTAAAGGCTACGATCGAAAGGCACGCTGAAAAGATAGAAAAGACAGAAACGCCTACCTACGCCGGGGTGACTGCGGCCCGGAGTGACGGGACGCTGCAAAAGCGTACGCTGCATTCGGTCGCGGTCACCTCGACCGTGGAAACAGAAACAGGAGAGGAGGTGCTCGAAAGAGTTAGAAAGGCCATAGATGCTAAGGAAGGATGGGTAAGGGTGGAGAGGGTAAGAAAAGCTAAAAATAGGAAAGTAATAATGGGGTTTGGGTCCAAGGAGGAACGGGATAAGGTGAAGGAAAGAATAGGGAAAGAAGGAGGTAGCCTCACCATCGAGGACGTGGAAAATAAGGACCCGCTGGTCAGGCTTGGGGATGTCCTGTCAGTAAATACTGATGAGGACATCCTCAAGGCTCTCAGAAACCAGAACGGGACTGTTTTCCGCGGCCTAGTTGAGGGGGAGGATAGGATAGCAGTAAAATATAGAAGAAGAGCCAGAAACCCGCACACCAGCCACGTAATTATAAGCGTGTCACCCGGTGTTTGGAGGCGGATAACGGAGAGGGGCTATGTTTACATAGATCTCCAGCGGGTCAGAGCAGAAGACCAGACTCCACTAGTTCAGTGCACGCGATGCCTGGGGTACGGCCACGGCAAAAAGTACTGCCAAGAGACTACAGACGCTTGCAGCCACTGTGGTGGTCCCCACCTGAGAACGGAGTGCGCGGATTGGCTAGCTGAGGAACCACCCGCCTGCAGAAACTGCAAAAAGGCGAAACTGACGCAAACAGAGCATAATGCCTTCAGCTCTGGGTGCCCTGTGCGCCGCCGGTGGGATGAATTGGCCCGGTCGACCGTCGCATACTGTTGACGCCAACGTTGCCACTATCACATATAGCTATATGCAAGCGAACCTCCAACGAAAAAGGCTTGCAACAATCGAGCTGCTGCTCGAGGCACAAAAACGGGGGGTAAGCGTAGCCTTGTTGCAGGAGCCATATATAGGGGGGAGCAGGACAATGAAGAGCCACAGGGGGGTAAGGATCTTCCAGAACACTGGAAATGGAGAAGGGACCGTTAAGGCTGCAATCGCTGTCTTTGATAGCAATCTCAACATAAAGCAGTACCCAAAACTCACCACAGATAACATCGTTGTGGTGGGTATCCAGACCAGTGCCTGGGAGATCACTCTGGCGTCCATTTACTTTGAGCCGGACAAACCAGTGGAGCCCTATTTAGACCACCTCAAAGAAATAGTGGCCAAAAATGGCTCTAAGCCCATAATCGTTGGAGGCGACGCAAACGCAAAAAGCACCTGGTGGGGCAGCCCAACAGTCGACCGCAGGGGAGAGGAGGTGTGTGGGACACTCGGGGAGCTCGGGCTGCACATACTAAATGAAGGAGAAATCCCGACCTTCGACACAGTCAGGGGAGGACAACGTTACAGCAGCTATGTCGACATAACAGCTTGTTCGGCAAATATCCTCGACAAGGTAGCAGACTGGAAAGTCGTCGAGGGCCTAAGCAGCTCCGACCACAACGGCATTGTTTTCAAAATTTTACAGACTAAATCAAAAGGGCTAAAGGTAGAAAGAACCACTAGAATATTTAATACAAAAAAGGCCGACTGGCCTGAGTTTCATGCGAAACTCACCCAGCTGAGCCAAGAACAAAAAGTCACAAAGGAAGAAATAGAAAAAACAATCAATATAGAGCAATTAGATAAAATAGTAAATAATTATACAGACATTGTTACAAAAGCATGCAAAGCATCCATGCCAATTAAAAAACAAGTAGAAAAACTTACCTTGCCGTGGTGGTCGGAGAAGCTTGAAAATCTGAAAAAAGCGGTAGCTACCCAAAAGAGGAGAATCAGGTGTGCTGCACCAGTCCGTAGATCCATGGTTGTCGAAAGGTACCTGCAACAGAAAAAAGAGTATGAGTCAGAGGCAGCCAGAGCCCAAACAGAGAGCTGGAAGGAGTTTTGCTGCAAACAGGATAGGGAGGGGGTGTGGGAGGGGATTTATCGGGTTATAGGAAGGACAGTGAGTAGGGTGGAGGACCCGCCGCTGGTGAGAGATGGTAAAGTGCTGGACGCGGAAGGGTCGGCCCGATACATAGCGGAGACCCTGTATCCAGAGGACCACCCAGCTGCAGACGACCCTCACCACAGCCATGTCAGAATCGAGGCGGAAAAGGTGAATGAAGGTGAAAATGGTGAGTCATACGACCCTCCATTCACCATAGCCGAATTGAAGGCGTCGAGCGAGTCCTTCAACCCAAAGAAGGCTCCGGGAATGGACGGCCTCACAGCCGATATCTGCAACCGCGCTATCAGCAAAGACCCTGAAATTTTCCTGGCAATCCTCAACAGATGCCTCGCTTATAACCATTTCCCCAAAATATGGAAAGAGGCAACAGTGGTTATGCTACGGAAGCCAGGGAAAACAGATTACACAACACCAAAGGCGTACCGCCCAATCGGCCTGTTGCCAGTACTCGGAAAAATCTACGAAAAGATGTTGGTGGCCCGACTCAGATTCTACATAGCACCGAGGATGAGTACTCGCCAGTACGGATTCATGCCACAAAGGAGTACCGAAGACTCCCTCTATACCCTCATGCAAAAAATACGCAACAAGCTGAAACAAAAGAAAATAATAACATTAATATCGTTGGACATAGAGGGAGCCTTCGACAACGCCTGGTGGCCAATTATAAGAGTCCGACTGGCTGAGGAAAGGTGTCCGGTCAACCTGAGAAGGGTCATCGATAGCTATCTGCGCGACAGGAAAGTACGAGTACGGTACGCCGGCGCTGAGCATCAGAGAAGTACGGAGAAGGGTTGCGTGCAAGGCTCAATTGGGGGCCCCATTCTCTGGAACCTCATACTGGATCCCCTCCTCAAAGAACTCGAGAGAAGAGGAATTTACGTGCAAGCTTTTGCTGATGACGTGATCCTGGTCTTCGATGGTGACACGGCATTGCAAATAGAGAGGCAAGCGAATGCCGCCCTCGAACATGTTCGGGCGTGGGGCGTGGAAAACAAGTTAAACTTCGCACCGCACAAGACCAGTGCGATGGTCATTACAAAAAAGTTGAAATACGACGTCCCACGCCTAAGCATGGGCGGGGTCGACATCGCTATGTCCAGAAAAATTAAAATACTGGGTGTCACCATCGACGACAAGCTCACGTTTAACGAGCACGTTTCGGAGGTATGCCGCAAGGCCATCGCAGTCCACAAACAGCTGAGCAGGGCTGCAAAAGTAAACTGGGGCCTAAATCCGGAGGTTGTTAAAATTATATATGTTGCTACGGTGGAACCAATAGTCCTGTACGCTGCCAGCGCATGGGCGGAAGCAGCTAACAAACTGGGAATGATCAAACAGCTAGGCGTCGTGCAGCGAGGAATAGCGCAGAAAATGTGCAGGGCGTACCGAACCGTCTCACTGAACTCGGTGCTCCTACTAGCCGGGATACTCCCCCTGGATCTTAGAATCCACGAGGTGGCATCACTGTATAGAGCCAAGAAAGGGGTACCACAGGCCATATTGGGGGACAGGGAGGTGGATCGGATGACTTCTGCACTGGAATCCCCGCATCCCGCGAAGCGATGCGACCTGAAGATCGTCGGCCTGGTAAACCGGGAGGATGTTGACGCCAATTCTGACCAAGAGGTGAAAATCTTCACTGATGGTAGTAAGATTGGGGGACGTGTCGGTGCGGCGCTGTCCATATGGAACAGAGAGTCCGAGACGCGTGCCCTCAAGTTGGCGCTACCAGGTTACTGTACCGTTTACCAGGCTGAGCTACTCGCGATATGCCGGGCAACGCGGGAAATTAGGAACAGCACGGCGCCTACCTTCGGGGTCTTCAGCGACTCCATGGCGGCTCTTTTGACCGTGAAAAACCCCAGTTGCCTTCATCCCCTGGCGGTGGAGGCCAGAGAGAATATAACAGCTGCGTCTCTCCAGAACAAGATAGTATCCTTGTTCTGGATAAAGGCCCACGCAGGGTTAGAGGGCAACGAAAGAGCGGATCAGCTGGCGAAAGAGGCCGCCATGAACCTTAAGAAAAAACCGGACTATGATCTGTGCCCGATTTCATTCGTCAAGCGCCACATACGTATGGCGACGCTCGACGAATGGAATCGGAGATACAAGTCCGGCCAAACCGCCAACGTTACGAAGATCTTTTTCCCAGATGCGGTGGCAGCGTATAGAACAATAAGAAAAATGGAACTTACCAATATCAGGGTACAAATAATGACGGGACACGGTGGATTCTCCGAGTACCTGAATCGCTTCAGGTGCAAGGAGAGTCCATCGTGCATCTGCGACCCAAACAAGGATGAAACCGTGCCACACCTGCTTCTGGAATGCCCTGCACACGCTGTGGACAGATATGAACTGGAACAGGCTCTGGAAATAAAATTAGACAAAGAGATTGTAGGGGAAGTGATGCGAGGAAAAGATAGGGAGAAATTTCTAGACTACTGCACAAAGATTGCACAGAAGGTAATAGAGAGAAACAAAACAGCTTAAGCAAGTATGCTGGTAGTATATTTAGTAATATATATATTAAGCATAGAAATAAGTATAAAATGTCATTAGAGTAAGCACTAGTATAAGTAGAGATAGAAATAAAAAGATATTGTTAACATAAGAAAATAAAGATAAATTGGATGGATTAAGAAAGATGTAAAAGAAATAAAAGACCAAAATGGACCGTTATTTCCCCCCACATTGTAATAAATAAAAATAAAAAATAGATAGTTAGAATAGGTTCGTAATGGGAATCCCACCCAGAACAAAGAATGAAAGACGATGAATGAAGAAAGATAAAGTATGCAGCATGAACGTGCGAGAAGAACAAAAGCAAGAACTGGTATGACACAGAGGATTAGGCGTACATAGACTCCGATAACGTCGGAGGTAGAACGTTTAACGAAAAACCTAACCTAACCTAACCTAACCTAACCTAACCTAACCTAACCTAACCTAACCCAGTTCCCCCCAACCCTCGTGGCGGTCGGATCGTTTTTAGAGACGCTCCGCAGTAAAAAATTCAAAAAAGTGGTCAAAAGTAGTCCGATTTTCATTAAATAAGTGCCAGTCGACGCGTTATAAGTAGGCTCACGTCTGAAAGTGAAATTTGTGCCTTTGGATTGCAGTGAAAAGTGAAGAAAAGTGAAAAACCTCAGAGAGGTTATAATTTTCTAAGTGTCGAAACACAAAAAGGCTAACGACGTGGAAACGAAAGCGGCGACCCCTCATTTTTATTTCGCCATCTTATGCGGGCGGGGAAGGTCTACAGACGAGAAAATTTTCCGGAATTTTCCAGAAGACAATTTCGTGAGAAAATTAGAAAAAGCGAAAACCACGTGTGCACGAGGTAGCGGAAGGAGCTGTTGCAGAGACGCCGTTTCTTCGCAGCTTTCTGCCCCGTCAGAGGAGAAGACCCCTGGTGCAACTGGGAAAATTTTATGTTAAGTGGTTTTTTAGTTATTAAGTTTTAAAAACTATATATTTGACCTATAATATCTCGGAAACTACAGTGGTAACCTATCATTTTTTGACAGGAACTAGCTGCGCGCTAGAGCCCTTAGCCTGAATTATTTTATTATTTATTTTTTCCCCTGTTGGTTGCCGAGATATTTTAATTTAAGAGAAAAAATCGGTTTTATTCGAAAAAACCACCATTGTTTTATGTTTTTAGTAAATTTACTTTATACACTTTTAGGAACTTAATTTACCTTTTTTATACAGTTTTTATTATAATTTTAGGTCTCTCTGTTCAGGAGTTGCGAATTTTTAAAGATTTTTTGTTGATTTATTGGGAAATATCAAGTTTTTGATAAATTTGACACCAAAATAGGGTCAATTTGGTCAGAAACATCTCACTTAGCCAAAACCTGGACCTTCTGGGCCGAATAAAAGCGGACCTACGCGAAAAACGTTTATTTTCGGCCATTTTTGACTGTAGGTTAACATTTTTGAAACTCCGTAGCTCCTGAACTAGAAAAGATAGAAGCACTGGGTTTTCGCAAATATTGCAAGGGGACATTAGAGAATATAATCCGTGGGTTTTTATTCGTTTTTGGGACCTGAAATTTTTCAGCGCTGAAACAGCTTTCGGCGGTTAGACGAGGTCAGGGGACCCACTAAGATCAAAACCGCATCTTTCTGTGACGAATGGTCGCTGAGTAATAGCCACACAAAGTTGGCATTTGACAGTCGGGCGGCCATCTTTGAAAGTTTTGATCAGAGATAGCTCCGGTCCTAGTGGTCGTAGAGGGCAGCGGTTTGCAGAATTGGGCTTAGGAAAGCAATCGCTACCCGATCAATCTATTTTCAGGCGATTTAGCGCTGAAAATTTTCAGGATCCTGAAAGCAAACTTGCACGGTAGGACGGGTCGAGCCAAGCCGGACAAGCCCAAACACGGGTGTTCTGCGGCCACGGGAAGGAAAGTTGTGCCGGGTCGAAGGTCAACTTTGACAGTTCTAGAACTGTCAAACGAGACTTGGGGCTCGGACAGTTCCCGAACCGAGGGTCGTAGAAGATCCTGGTTTTTTCGGGGGACATTGGCAGGCTCTACTTTCTCTGATTAGGGCAATTTTGATGAAATCCCTGCTGAAAAATTTTTCAGCCTGAAATCTACACTGGGGGATAGAACTCGTCGAGCCAAGTCCGGAGAACCCAAGAACGGCGGTATTTGGTCGAACGGTTCCGGAGAAAACTGCAGTTAACCCTAATTTGGTCGCCATCTTGGGTTGTTAACCTAAATTTCTAGCTGTTATATCTCTGGGACCCTTTGTAGTAGACCCACCGAGTTTGGATTCATTTGGAAGGGCTTGGGGAGGGCTCTCTTTCTGGACGTAGAGTACGGCTCTACATAGAGACAATTTATGTATCGGTGTGTACTTTATCGATCGCTGTATTCCTATTGGATCCTGACCATTGTCTCCCTTATTTCAGGGGATACAGAATAATTTATCTACTTATTATCTCCTCTCTACAGAGATAAATAGAAGTTCTCAACATTTCTTTATTTAAATTTATTATATTATTAGTATTATTGACATTGACCGTCCCCTATTTACAGGGATAGGACTTAGTTATTAAGACAATTTTGGTTTTTAACAAGGGACAATCTACCTCGCGACACAACAAAATGTTTCTCGCTCACACGCCCCGCAAGCAAATTGCCCCAAAGACCAACTCCCCGGTGGACAAGGAGAAGGCAGGGCCATCTCCGAAATCAACGACACCCACTGCCAATGTTCGAAAGAGCATTGGAGAGTGGGAAACCAGTAGGGTAAAGGACCCAAAGATAGCTGCATCGGCCACATACACCGTGTCACCGAAAAAACAAGCGCAGACTTCGACAGCCCCTTCGAGGGTTGCGTTAAAGGTCACACCGCCCCAAATCGGAAAAGACACTAAGCGTCGAAGCTCTATCGAGGCCACGGGTGGGTCGCAAAAGCCAATCGTTTCGGCTGACAGGGTGATCGAAGGCCGGACCTGGCTTCAGAGGGCGAAAACTCAATTGGGTGAATCGCGCAATCTGAAGTCAGAGATAAAGGTAGGGATCACTCTGGCAGTGGAATCGATGTACAGGCTGATAAAAGATGCCGCGTTAGAAATTGAACGCCTAAAACAGAAACCTAACCAGCCAGAAACAGAACAACTGACCCAAGAAAAGCATATAGGAGAATGTACTGAAAAGATCATGAGAGAGGATACAGTCCTCCTCATGAATAAAATAGAGATTCATTCCAAACTGCTGGTGGAAAACAGCAAGCGTTTGGAAGAACTAAAAATGACATTGGAGGTCCAAAATGCAGACACCGAGACGCCCTCATACGCGAGGGTGGCTGCGGCTCGGGGCACGTACGGGGTGTTGGAAAAACGCAATACGTTGCATTCGGTCGTAGTTACCTCAAAAGACGAGACAGAGACCGGGGAAGAGGTACTGGAGAGGGTGAGGAAAGCGGTGGAAGCGAAAGAAGCCTGGGTCAAGGTGGAAAGGGTCAGAAAGGCTAAAAATAGGAAGGTGGTCATGGGGTTTGAGACAGAGGGCGAGAGAGATAAAGTTAAAGAAAGATTAGAAAGGAACGGCATCAACCTCACCGTAGAGGCCGTGAAAAACAGGGACCCTATGTTGATACTAAGGGACGTCCTTGCTATGAACACGGATGAAGACGTATTGAAAGCCGTGAAAAATCAGAACCGGGACGTTTTTCACGGCCTCTGCGAAGGGGAAGATAGAATGGAAATAAAGTATAGAAGGAAGACGAGAAACCCCCATTCTGTACACATAGTGATGAGCACGTCCCCGGAGGTATGGCAGCGGGTGACGAAAAGAGGGTACGTCCATGTGGACCTACAAAGAATCCGGGTAGAAGACCAAACCCCACTCATTCAATGCACTCGCTGCCTAGGCTACGGGCATGGGCGGAAACACTGTACAGAGAAGACGGACATGTGCAGTCACTGCGGCGGTACTCACATGAAAACCGAATGTCCAGATTGGATGGCAGGAGGGATTGCGACTTGCAGAAATTGCGAGAGAGCAAATATGCTCAATAAAGAGCACAATGCATTTAGCAGTGAATGCCCAGTCCGCCGCAGATGGGATGCAATAGCGCGGTCAACCACTGCGTACTGCTAAAGGCGCACAGGGTATAATAACTACCTACAAAATCGCACAGGCTAACCTCCAGCGAAAGAAGCTGGCAACTAAAGAATTACTACTGGAGGCGGAAGAACAGGGAGTTACCGTGGCTCTTCTGCAGGAGCCATACGTCGGTAATTCAAAATGTATGAGGAGTCAGAGGGGAGTGCGGATCTTCCAAGACACTGGAGTAGGAGACGGGATTGTCAAGGCAGCCATTGTTGTCCTTGACGAAAACCTTAAAGTAATCCAGTACCCAAAACTCACCACGCAAAACATCGTAGTGGTGGGTATCCAAACCAGTGCTTGGGAGATCACACTCGCCTCTTTTTACTTCGAGCCTGACCAACCAATAGAACCCTACCTCAACCAGTTGAGGCAGATAGGAACAGTAATCGGCTCAAAGCCACTTATCGTTGGAGGGGACGCCAATGCAAAGAGTACATGGTGGGGCAGCTCAGTGGTTGACCGTAGGGGCGAGGAAGTGTACGGAACTCTCGGCGAGCTCGGGCTGAACATCCTCAACACAGGGGAAATTCCGACCTTCGACACTATTAGAGGGGGTCAGCGTTTCAGTAGTTACGTTGACCTTACGGCATGTTCGGATAGCGTCCTGGAGCTGGTAGAAAATTGGAGAGTTGACGAAGGCCTCACGAGCTCCGACCACAATGGCATTCTTTTTAACATTAGATTGGTGAGAGCCAAAGCGGTACAAGTAGAGAGAACGACACGCATCTACAATAGTAAAAAAGCTGATTGGACAAAGTTTCATGAGAAACTAAACCAATTAAAAATAGACTACAAAATTCAGAAATCCGAAATAGAACAAATTAACAGTACAGAATCATTAGAAGTTGCAACAACAAACTACACAAATATCATAAAGGATGCGTGTCGTTCCTCTATGCCAACCAAAAAAGCCAAAGAAAAACTTACCATGCCATGGTGGTCGGAGAAACTCGCTGAGATGAAGAAGATCGTCGCTACCAGCAAAAGGAGAATCCGCTGTGCTGCTCCGGTCCGGAGGTCGAAGGTCGTCGAAGAATACCTGAAACAGAAAGAGGAGTATGAGATGGAAGCGGCTCGAGCTCAGACCGAGAGTTGGAAGGAGTTCTGCAGTAAGCAGGACAGGGAAGGGGTATGGGAGGGGATTTATAGGGTTATCGGGAGAACAATGCAAAGAGGGGTGGACTTGCAGATGATGGAAAATGGAGAGGTGCTCGATGCAAAAGGCTCCGTTAAACTGTTAGCGGAAACCTTTTATCCTGAAGACCTAACGAGCACCGACAACTCCCATCATAGCCTCATTAGAGCTAAAGCGGAAACGGTGAATAATGAAGAACAAGAAGGCTCTCAAGATCCACCTTTCACACGGACTGAGCTCAAAACTGCTTGCGAGTCTTTCAACCCCAAAAAAGCTCCGGGATTAGATGGCCTCACAGCCGACATATGCAGCCAAGCCATAGGAGGGGAACCCGATGCCTTCCTGGCCCTTTTGAATCAGTGCCTTAAGTATGGTTATTTCCCGAAGTGCTGGAAAGAGGCCACGGTGGTGGTGCTAAGGAAACCTGGGAAAATAGACTACACCACCCCAAAATCATATAGGCCCATAGGCCTCTTACCAGTACTAGGCAAGATATTCGAGAAGATGTTGGTGGCCCGCCTCAAGTTTTACATTGTACCAAGGATGAGTACTCGCCAGTACGGATTCATGCCCCAAAAAAGCACCGAAGACTCCCTCTATGATCTCATGCAACACATAAAAGGAAAACTAAACCTTAAAAAGATAGTTGTACTAATTTCGTTAGACATAGAGGGAGCCTTCGACAGCGCTTGGTGGCCAGCTATAAGGGTCCGACTGGCAGAGGAAAAGTGTCCTCTCAACTTGAGGAGGGTCATCGACAGCTACTTGAGTGACAGAAGGGTCAGGGTCAGGTATGCGGGAGAAGAATACTCCAAGGCGACGAGTAAAGGCTGCGTACAAGGCTCCATCGGGGGCCCTAATTTCTGGAATCTCCTACTGGATCCCCTCCTCAAAGACCTGACAGAGAACGGCGTTTATGCGCAGGCATTTGCAGACGACGTGGTCCTTGTCTTCGACGGTGACACAGCAGTTGAAATAAAGCAAAAGGCAAATGCTGCCCTTGATCGTGTTCAGGCGTGGGGTGTCGATAACAAATTAAAATTTGCGCCGCACAAGACTAATGCGATGACCATAACAAGGAGACTCAAATACGACACCCCACGACTGAGCATGGGCGGGGTAGAAATAGCCATGTCAAAAGAAGTCAAGATCTTGGGTGTCACCGTCGACGACAAGTTGACGTTTAACACACACGTCAAAAATGTCTGCAAAAAAGCCATCAGTGTGCATAAACAGTTATGCAGGGCAGCTAGGATTAGTTGGGGACTAAATCCTGAAGTAGTCAGGATAATTTATGTAGCTACAGTAGAGCCGATCATCCTGTACGCTGCCAGCGTATGGGCTCCAGCGGCTAGTAAACTGGGGATTATAAAACAGTTGGGCGTCGTGCAGCGCGGAATAGCGCAAAAAATATGCAAAGCATATCGCACCGTCTCCCTCAACTCGGTACTTCTGTTGGCAGGGATGCTTCCCCTAGATCTCCGAGCTCGTGAGGCGGCCTCATTATATGAGGCTAAGAGGGGAGTGTCGCTGCCAATATTGAGGGATAGGGAGATGGAGCGGCCTATGTCCGCGTTGAAATCCCCTCACCCTGCCACGCGTATCGAACTGGAGTTCGGAAGCCTGGTGGACCAGGAGCAGGTCGACGCCAGCGCCAAACCGGAGGTGAGAATCTTCACCGACGGGAGCAAAATTGGGGGGCGTGTTGGTGCTGCGCTGTCCTTTTGGAACAGCCAGACCGAAACACGTGCCCTCAAGCTGGCGCTACCGGACTATTGCTCGGTCTACCAGGCGGAGCTCTTGGCGATATGTAGGGCAACAGGGGAAATCCGGAGAAGCTCGGCGGCTACTTTTGGTGTCTACAGCGACTCAATGGCGGCCCTCATGACAGTGAAAAACCACAGTTGCCTTCACCCCCTAGCAGTTGAAGCAAGAGAAAACCTTGCAGCTGTTTCTCTCCAGAACAAGGTAGTAAACTTGTTCTGGATCAAAGCTCATGCGGGGATTGAGGGCAACGAAAGAGTGGATCAGCTGGCAAAAGAGGCCGCCACATTGAGTAAAAGGAGACCGGATTATGATCTGTGTCCTGTCTCATTCGTCAAGCGTTGCATTCGTACAGAAACGCTTGACAAATGGAACAATAGATATAAAACCGGCACCACTGCGTCAATCACTAAAATGTTTTTCCCGGATGCGACGGCAGCGTACAGGATTGTCAGAAAGCTACAGTTTGAGGGGTATCTGACCCAGGTCCTGACGGGGCACGGTGGATTCTCAGAATACTTGAATAGGTTCAAGTGTAAGGGGAGTCCATCGTGCATCTGCGACCCGAACATGTCGGAGTCGGTGCCACACCTGCTGCTTCGCTGTCCTGTGTATTCGTACGAGCGAAACGAGATAGAACAAGAAATGGACATAGATTTAACTATAGATAATATAGGGCAAATAATGTTGGGTAAAAACAGAACTAAGTTCTTAAACTACTGTCTCAAAATAGTACAAGGAGTCGTAAAAAGAAATAAAAGCGATCGATAAAGTATGCAACTGCTGTATATTTAGTTATATAGAAGTAGTACATATAGATTTAAGTATTAAATTAAACAGTAGAGATTAAAGTAGTATGATTACATAGAACTTAAGAAATGTTAAAACCTAGCAAATAAATAGAAATAAGAACATTAACAAAATAAGTAAAAATGTAATAGTATGTAAGAGTGGCAAAACTATATTTAGATTAAGCTATGTACCATTATCCCTGAACGATAACAAGGTATAAATAAATATGTATATGACAGTTGTTGTAAATAGAACAAGTAAAAGAAAAAATGTATGTAATAGAAATAGAAATAGATAAATAAACAATAAAAGTTACAATAATAAATTGTCATAGTGTAAGAACTAGAAAATAAGTAGAAAATAATAAGAAATTAAATAAAAAGTAAAGTTATTACCCCGAACATGTAATCCTGTAAAACCTGCAGAGAAATAAAAACTTGTGTTGCATACATCATTTACCCCTGTAAATCAAAAATGCAAAAAATGTAAGGGCAGATAAAAAAGAGTAGTCAGAAAAGAAATAGTTAGTAAAATGGGAGCCCCACCCAAAACAGAAATGAATGAGGAAGGATGTAAGAAAGACAAAGTATGAGGAATAAAAGTGCGAGAGGCAAGCTAGCGAGAACTGGTATGAAAGACATAGCTAGAAATAGGCTCTGATAAAGTCAGAGGTAGAGTATAAAAAAAAAAAAAAAAAAAAAAAAAAAAAAAAAAAAAAAACCTAACCTAACCTAACCTAACCTAACCTAACCTAACCTAACCGGGAAAACCCTGGATGCGAGGGGATCGGTCGAACTCCTCGCTAAAACTTTCTACCCGAAAGACTCTAACGAAGAGGACAATGGGGAACACCGGGAGATAAGGAATCGTGCCGGAATAATAAACGAGGATACTGGGGACCAAACCCTCGACCCCCCTTTCACCCTCACAGAACTTATGTTGGCGGTCGACTCCTTTAACCCCAAGAAGGCGCCGGGAGCCGATGGATTTACAGCCGATATCTGCGCCCACATGATAAACCGGAACGCTGACGTATTCCTCGACCTCCTCAACAAATGCCTCGAACACCACCACTTTCCCAGCGCATGGAAGGAAGCTACAGTTGTCGTGCTGAGGAAACCAGGGAGGGACACGTATACTTCTCCAAAATCCTACAGACCTATTGGCCTATTACCTGTGTTGGGAAAAATCTTGGAAAAGATGATTGTCCGCAGGCTCGGGTTTCACGTGGTACCAAGGCTGAGCAGAAACCAGTACGGTTTTATGCCACAGAGAAGCACCGAAGACTCCCTCTATACCTTAATGCAGTACATAAAAACCAAACTTGACCAAAAGAGAATAGTAACCATGGTGTCATTGGATATAGAGGGAGCCTTCGACAGTGCGTGGTGGCCTGCGATCCGAGTTCGCCTGGCAGAGGAGGGGTGTCCGTGGAATCTGAGGAGACTGATGGACAGCTACTTAAGAGACAGGAAGGTCAGGGTGAGATACGGGGGAGAGGAGTGCGTCAGAGAGACGGAAAAGGGCTGTGTGCAGGGCTCCATCGGTGGCCCAATACTCTGGAATATCTTACTGGACCCACTGTTGAAGGAGCTCGAACAGCGAGGAGATTATGCCCAGGCTTTTGCCGATGATGTGGTCATGATCTTCGATGGTCAGACCGCATTAGAGGTAGAAGGACGCGCGAATGCCGCCCTCGAGCATGTTCGGGCGTGGGGTGTGGCAAATAAATTAAAGTTTGCACCAAGTAAAACACATGCTATGGTAATAACGCGTAAGTTAAAATACGACACCCCACGTCTGAGCATGGGCGGGGTCGACATTTGCGCTTCCAGCGAAATCAAGCTACTGGGAGTCATAATCGACCAAAAACTTACCTTCAACTCCCATGTCAAGGCGGTGTGTAACAAAGCGATAGGAATCTATAAGCAACTATCACGCGCGGCGAAAATAAGTTGGGGCCTTCACCCGGAAGTCATCCGGTCCATCTACACTGCTGCAGTCGAACCGGTTATTCTGTATGCCGCCAGCGTATGGGCACCGGCTGTTAACAAACTAGGCATACAGAAGCAACTAAACGTGGTCCAGCGTGGCTTCGCGCAAAAGCTATGTAGAGCATATCGCACCGTCTCCCTAAACTCGGCACTAGTTCTGGCTGGCATACTCCCGCTCGATCTTCGCGTACGCGAAGCAGCCTCATTATATGAGGCTAAGAGGGGAGTGTCCCAGCCGGGACTAGGGGACCGAGAAGTGGAGCGAATGTCACCAGCGTTGGAATCCCCACATCCAGCAGAGTATATGACCCTGGGATTCGAAGTCCTGGTAGACCAGGAACAACTGGATCAAAACAACGGCTTCGAATTGTGTATCTACACCGATGGCAGCAAGATTCAGGGCAAGGTTGGGGCAGCGCTATCCATGTGGAATGGCGAAACCGAAACCAAAACCCTGAAACTTGCCTTGCCATCGTTCTGCACCGTCTACCAGGCAGAGCTCCTGGCCTTGTGTAGAGCAACGCGGGAGGCCGTTCACCAAAAGGCGACGAACTCTGGGATCTACTCGGACTCAATGGCAGCACTTCAAACCGTAACGAACGTACAAGCTCTCCATCCCCTGGCCGTCCAAGCGCGTGAAAATTTGCGGAAAGCTCTGCTCCAGGGCAAACGTGTCAGCTTGTTCTGGATCAAGGCGCATGCAGGACTGGAGGGGAATGAACGTGCTGATTGCCTCGCCAAGGAGGCCGCGTTTACATCTAAACGGAAACCGGACTACGACAAGTGTCCGGTGTCATTCGTCAGGCGGAACATAAGGATGCGCTCACTTGACGAATGGAACGCACGATATAAAAGCGGCGAAACAGCAGGCATCACAAAAATTTTCTTCCCTGACGCGGTGGAGGCATATAGAGTCGTACGGAAAATAGAACCGGATAAGTTGTTAACCCAGATGATGACAGGGCACGGTGGGTTTTCCGAGTACTTGCATCGCTTCAAGTGCAAGGATGACCCATCGTGCATCTGCGAGCCGGGAAAGGTCGAATCGGTGCCCCACATTCTGTTGGAATGCCCAGTACATAGTTTAGAACGCGTTCAAATCGAAACAAAGCTGGATCAAGAAATGACAATCGAAACCCTAAGCTCAATAATGACAGGAAAAAAGATGCGTAAATTTATAGAGTATGGCAAGCAAATAGTCAGTAAAGTGAATAATAGAAATAAGTAGGAACTAGGAACGTTATGTTACCAAATATGATATCGCATATTTTGGAAAAACATAAAAATGTAAAATAGTAAATAAGACAAACGCAATAAAAAATTGTAATAGAATGTAAGTGTAAGATAAACAACCGATTGTTCAAGAAAAGATTGTAAAAGATAAGATAGTATAAGATCAGATCGTAGAAGATAAAACTGTAGAAGATAATATTGTATAAGGTTAGATTGTAAAAGACAATGCTGTATAAGATAAGATTGTATAAGTTAAGATTGTAGAAGATAATATTGTAGTTGATAATGTAAGATAAGTCAGTATATGACAAGATTGTAAAGTATAAGATTCCAATAGATAAACAAAAATGTAAATAAAACTTAACCGGCGAAAAAAGCTATGTAAAACAATGTCTACAAATACAAATAACTATGTACAAATTAAGAAAGATCGTACAAGAAAAAAATAATGTGAGCTATAAATAAAACCAGTAGTGTACCCACTTAATGATCCATACCCCAATAAAGAAATATAAAGATGAAAATAGCCCTGTAGGCGGGAAATCCCACCCGCGGCTTGAATGGGACGAATGAAAGAAAGAAATTGTATGAAGAATAAAAGTACGAGAAGCAAAAATGCGAGAACTAGAACGAAAGTGAAGCATAGTATAGAAAGACTCTGGCCACCAAGTCGGAGGTAGGCAGTATTAAAAAAAAAAAAAAAAAAAAAAAAAAAAAAACCTAACCTAACCTAACCTAACCTAACCTAACCTAACCTAACCTAACCTAACCTAACCTAACCTAACCTAACCTTTTTTTTTTTTTGTTGCCGGGGTGGAAAATCCTCATGGATGATCCTGAAGGACATCCATGATCCAGGTTCGCCTGCCCCAGGTGAACCTGGGGCAGGCGAAGGGGTCTGTCAGACTCTTACTGACTAAAAACCACCTCGGTGTTCCCTCCCACACTTGGACCGGAGATCGTGGGAGCTGATACGCCATCCATGATCCCCGGCTAGTGCCGGCCCGCCTACGCGGGCCACCTCAAGCCGGGGGGAGTGTGAGGTATCCTCCCCCCGCGACGTCCAATAGAGGCGCGCGTGGAACACTACGCGCTGCCGCCTCGGGTCTTGCTGGATGGGGGACGGTGGACGACCCCGAGTCCGCCGTCCCTCCGGACCTCTTTATGGGGGCTGGAAGAGGGCGTTGTCTGCCCTTCGCCGACGCCCGGTTCGCCTGCTGCGGCAAGGGAGAGTGGCCACGGCCTCCCTCTCCCTCTCCGCAGCCTCCTTCTGCGAAATTACGGCTTCACAGAAGGAGATCACCGCATCCCACGACTCGGCGCCCCCGACCATCGAACGAACGACGGCCGGCAGCGACAGGTCGGGGCCCACTTCAGATACAAGGGCATGGCGCTGCTCCTCCCATGCGGCACACTCTGCCAGTGTGTGTTGCGCCGTGTCCTCCCGACAGTCGGTGCAGTGATGGCACCGAGCGTCCGGCTCCCTGTTTATGCGACACAAGTACTTCCCGAAGCAGCCATGCCCCGAGAGCACCTGCGTCGCCCTAAACGAGAGCTGAGACCGACGCAGCTCGACCTCGCGCTGCATCGGTTCACCACCCCGCGTCCTCATCTCCTCGCGCCACCGGTACAGTGAGGCGAGGACTCTCGCCTGCAGTTCCCAGGGCGGAGATCCGGCCAGTGCACAACCCGCCTCGTAGGAGATCGTGCGATACCCCCTGATAGCCCTGACGGCCATTGCCCTCTGCGGTCTTCGCAGGATTGCGATGCTGCCGGCCGTCAGGTCAGAAGCCCATACCGGGGCCCCATACAGGGCCATGGATCGTACGATCCCCAAGTATAGCCGCCTACAGGCAGTGCTCGGGCCCCCTAGATTGGGAAGCAGCGTTGCGAGCGCGCCTGCTGCGCCCATCAACTTGGGCGTCAGCCGCCGAAAGTGAGGGCCAAAGTCCCACCAGCTGTCGAGCACCAATCCTAGGTACTTCATGGTGGACTCGACAGCGATTTGGACCCCCCCGACCACGATGTGTGATCCCGGTGGCGGCGCCCGTCGGGGGCCATGAAAGACCATAGCCTCCGACTTGTTGAGAGCCACCTCCAGTCCCAGGCGTCGTATGCGGCTCACCACCCGTGAAACCACTGCCGTCGCCAGCAACGCTGCCTCCCTGTACGAGCTCCCCCGGGCCGTGACCAGCGTGTCGTCTGCGTAACACGTCAGGTCCACACCCGGTGGGAGCTCGCCCCTCAGCACCCAATCGTAACCGATGTTCCACAAGGGTGGCCCCAGGACCGAGCCCTGTGGAACACCGCACGACATATCACGACGGCCCTCGCCGTCGCGTCCCCTGTAGGTGACACACCTTTCCGACAGATAAGCCCCAATGATGTGGCGGAGGTAGCGGGGCACCCTATGGTACCTTAGCGCCTCCCGGATACAGCTCCAGGGCAGGGCGTTAAAGGCGTTGGAGATGTCCAAGGACACCGCCACCATCACCCCGCCCCGGGAAACCGCTTCCTCCGCCAGGACTCTCACCCGCATTATGGCGTCGATAGTGGAGCGCCCATGCCGAAAACCGAACTGACTGTCGTCCAGATCCGGCCCCTCTCTGTACAAGTGACCGTCGAGGCCGGCAGCAATAATCCGCTCAAAAAGCTTACCCGCCTCGTCAAGCAGCACTATGGGCCGGTATGCGGACGGCGAGTCTACTGGGCTACTGGGGGGTACAAAATACGGCTCAGCGGCCACAGCCACGTTGATCGACCACTCCGCCATGCTCTGGAGCAAAAGATCCTGAGCTCTGGAGGAGTGGTTGACATTCGCCTGGAGGAAATGGAATTGTACCATCACTGGCATTCCATTTCTCCGGCATCTCCTCCATCCCTGGGTCGGGAGTCAGCTGCTTGGCTGCCGGGCTGTAGAAGGGGCGCAGGTCCTCCGACAACTCTATTCTTCCTGCCTTTCTTGGGGGCCTTGCAGGCTTTCCCACCAAGTCTGTGCTCCGCAGGCTTCCCGGCAGCTGCACAAAGGCTGCAGTTTGGTGTCGCGGAGCACTGGGCCGACTTGTGGCCGGGTTGGCCGCAGCGATAGCAGAGGTCGCCGCGGTCAACGTCTGCAGTGCATTGTGCCCGGACATGCCCATTGTCCAGGCAGCGGTAGCACCGCATGACCCTGGGTGGCAGTAGCTTTACACTCGCTGACACCCAGCCAACCAGCAACCTTCTGCCATCCGCGACCCTGTTTGCGGCCGCAACCGGGCACCGCACCCAAACTGTGCCCAGCCCGGCCGCACTGCAGCGAATCTCACCTGCCTGCACGCTCTCACGCCACTTCGGGCAATGGCCGCCGCTATTTCTTCCGGGGTCACAGAATCATCCAGCCCACTCACGCGCAATTCTGCCGTTTTTGTGGGTCTGGACACCCGGACATCCTCCGGTTTGAGGACTTCCCTTAGTTTGGCGGCCAGAATGTCCGCCCTTTCCTGCCTTGCAGCACCCGACACCTCAAAGATTTTGGCCCCCGTGGCCGCTGTTCTAAAACTGAAGCCGGCCGGGGAGGCAAAGTCGCTGAAGTTCAGCTTCGTTTTTACCTCCGCCAGGACCGACTTAAAGGTCACACCCCTGGTTGAGGCTTCGGGCTGAAGGGTGATTATCACAGCCTCGGAGCGTGGGGGTCTAGACCTTAACTTCTTTTTTGGTGCTGAGCCGGTGGGTACCGGATCAGCTGGTGCCGGCTGCGTCGCCCTCTTCTTGCGCTTCCTTTTAACAACCGTCGTCCAGGTCTCCTGGATCTGGGTTGCGGTTGCCGGGAGCGCGGCTGGTTGGGGAGGGGGTGCGGATCCACCCACCGCGGGCTTCTTGGGCCCCTGCATGGGCCTCGTCTTTGCGGACTTCTCCTTCCTCCGCGCAGCTGCCGCAAGCGGCGGCCGGAGGGTTTCGGCCGGAAGGAGTCGCGACAGCCTCCAATCGGGCAGACACCATGCCACCGCACTGCATCATGCAGATGCGGGCCACCCTTTCGATGTCGCGGTCCGACATCGCAAGTGCAGGCGGTGGCGTAGTTGTAGGGGCTAACGAAGGTGCAGCAGGAGGGGGGTCGTTGGCCGCGGGAGCTTCCTGCCGCCACCTCTGAGCAGCAAACTCTCGCTTGAGATCCTCCAGTTCGGATCGGAGACGGCTATTCTCCTCCCACAGCTTCGCCGTCTCTTCCGAGGTCGTACGATTGAGAAGGATCTCCACCGCCTCCCTGATTCCATCTGCCGCCTCCTTAAGGGCACGGGTGAACGAGCCCTTCAGGTTGCCGGACTTAGTTGCAACCTTCAGGACAACGTCCACGCCGTCCAGCACCTGGCGGTTCAGGGCCTCTGCCGTGGGGCTCGAGCCTGCAGCCGCCTGGGCAGCACGCCGCTCCCGGGCCTGACGGGCCATTTCGGCGACCTCATCGGCCGCAACCGCTTTGCTCTGGGCACGCTTGGCGGCGTTAGCCTCTGCCCTCGTGCCCACAAGAGAAGCGGTAACTCCTCCCAGCTCCTCAATTGAGACCCCGGATGAGGCCCCGGGGTCGCTCTCCCCGCCTAATCCCGGCGTATCCGGCCGCTTAAAAAAGCGACCCCGGGAGTCACGCACCGCCACCGAACTGGGTGCTCCGAAAGGTGCCGCACGACCTCTTCCCCTCCTCGCCGTCGTCACCTTTGCAGCCGGCAGGTTCTCCTCGCTTGAGGAGAGACCCACCGACCCCGCTCGGTCCGAAAACACTTCATCGTGCGGTCGCTTTCTCCAAAATTTGGAGCGACCGCGCGAGTTCTGGTCGGACATAGTTGCCGGATCCTCTTTCGAGGAACGGGAGCCTCCTCGGCTCTTGTTGCCGTCACCAGCAAACGGGACCTCCGCCAATAGGATTGGCATATCCTCATTTTGGTTTTTTTCATTAGTTTGTTCCATGCTGTTCCCACGAGTAGTAGGGATATATATGTCCACCTAGGCAGAGCCCTTTTGCCTAGGTAAGCCTATATACTGTAGAGTGCGGCAGGTGCTCTACAGGGGAGGCGCTAAGGACTGGACTCCCTCCAGCCATTCATCCTCTCGCCACGCCTCTAAACTTAGGATTAGGTGGTTTTTTATCTTAGAGGTATCCTTCCTCTGGGCCAGGCGGTTAAGCCAAGCCCCCGACGGCGGCATTAGACATGCCTCCGTTCGCTGTCCGGCTAACCCGACTCAGCGAACCCGTCGAAAGTTCTCTCCTAGAGGGATTTCCCTGTAGGAGAGATACGCAAGCCGCATTGGGCGCCTGCACCGCTGCGGCATAGTCGCATCCATGCCAATCGACGACTGTCGATCGATCAGGAGCGACCCCTCCTGGTGTCCCTCTTGGTCTGGTCTCTCACTTGGACCTTTCCGGCATGAGTAACTCTACCGGCAAAGCCCCAAGATCATTGAGACACGCAAGCCCCACCACGACGACAACGTGGGGACACAGTCGGTGGGGAACCTAACCTAACCTAACCTAACCTAACCTAACCTAACCTAACCTAACCTAACCATCTCTTGAACAGTAGAGACCGACTCTATATAGAGTCAAAAATTTTTTAGTGTTTTTTTGTAATTGTTGTTTCTTTTATTTCACTGTTATGCTCATAAGTACGTTGTGTGCACCCCCTTTTTGACAAAGGACACTATCCCCCTTTTACAGGGATATTAAAACAATTTCTGACGTGCCTAGTCTAACCTTCTTGCTATCCCCCTTTTACAGGGATAGTAATAATTCTACATCCGTACTGACTACTTCACTATCCCCCCTTTACAGGGATAGTCAAAGCACCAGTCTGTGTTCCTAGGACTAAGTATTACTGATTGACGTTACCGACCGACTGAGCCTCCCTGAACATGCTTCTCGCACACACCCCCCGAAAAAGAACTACCGAGGTGGCAGAGACTAGCTCTACCAACCCTCGGACTGAATCGGAGAGGGCAGGACCCTCCCCTAGCAAGTTGACACAGGCTCCCAGCGTACGCAAGAGCATTGGGGAGTGGGAGAGTGGCAGGGGAGACGGATCAAAGACCGCCGCCTCTGCCACATTTCTTGTTTCACCTGGAAAGCTGACGCAGATCCCGGTGGCTCCCCCAAAGCAGATCCAGAGGGCCACGCGGTCCTCTGAAACCATCGCTAAACGACGAAGCTCCGTAGAGACTGCGAGTGGGTCGCCGAAGTTGGCGGTCTCTACCGACAGAGTGAAAGAAGGTAGACTCTGGCTTCAGAGAGCGAAGACGCATCTTGGCGAGTCTCGCAATCTGAGGTCAGACATCAAAGCTGGCATCACTCAGGCGGTGGAGGCGATGTACCAGCTTATAAAAGATATGGCAGCTGAAACCGGACCTGTAAATAAAATAAAAATTAGCCATAACGATAGGGAGGATAAAGGGTCCCAAGAGAGGGATAAGGGAAATCAGGGAAAGACAATGGGAAGGGAAGGGGAAGATTTAATTAAAATGTTGCTAGTACAAGGGGAAAAAATTGACAAAACGCAATTGGAAATTGTGTCCCTGAGAGAAACCATCGCGTCACAGATAGCCTCTCAAGCCTATTCCTACGCGAATGTGGCAGCAGCGCAGCCCAGAAGGCACACACCTGAAAAAAGCGCGCTACACTCCGTCACCATAGCGTCGAAAGACGACACTCACAATGGTGATCAGGTTTTGAGTGAAATAAGAAAGGCAGTGAACGCAAAAGATGGTTGGGTTACAGTAGAGAGGGTAAGAAAGGTAAAAGATAAGAAGGTTATAATAGGATGTAGAACGGAAGAGGAAAGGAAAAAGCTTAAGGAGCGACTGCAGAGTACAGGCGGTCACCTTATTGTCGAGGACGTTAAGAACCAAGATCGATGCTGGTCCTCAAAGACGTGCTATCTTTTAATAGTAATGATGACGTCCTAACTGCATTGAGGAACCAGAACAAGGATGTTTTTTGTGAACTTGACAAAAGGGACGATCGTATCGACGTCAAATTCAGGCATCGAGCCAGGAATCCGCTCACGAGTCACATTGCGCTGAGAGTTTCCCCGCAAATTTATAATCGGATGATGGACAGAGGAGCAGTGCACATAGATATGCAGAAGATTCGGGTCGCAGACCAATCTCCGTTAGTGCAATGCTCTATGTGCCTCTCCTATGGACACGGTAGACGGTTCTGCAAGGACACTCTCCCTAAGTGTAGCCATTGTGGCGGACCACACTTGAGAGGGGAATGTGCGGACTACTTGGCGGCAGCACCACCAACTTGCTGCAACTGCATGGATGCCAAAGCAGAGAACGCTGAGCACAATGCATTTAGCTCCGAATGCCCGGTGCGTAGAAGGTGGGAAGCACTGGCGAGGGCTAAGGTAGCGTACTGGTAAGGTAGTCACAAGTCGCTCCGGGGCAGGCAGCCCCACCAGAAGATATGCAGTAGCCCAGGCGAACCTCCAGAGGAAAGAGCTGGCAACCACGGAACTCATGATTGAGGCCAGCAAGCGAAAACTCGCATTCGCCTTGATCCAGGAGCCGTATGTGGGGGGGGTAAGAAGGATGAAGGACTACCGTGGGGCGAGAGTCTTCCAGTGTGAAGCAGTAGGAGATGGGACAGTGAAGGCGGCTATCGTTGTCTTCGACGACGATCTTGACGTCATCCAGTGCCCGAAACTCACGACCAACAATATTGTTGTGCTGAGGATCCGAACTTCCGCTTGGGAAATCGCGGCGGTGTCTTTCTACTTCTAACCAGACCAACCCATAGGGCCATACCTGGATCAGATCAGAAAGATCAGAGAGGACCTGGGCTCAAGAGGACTGCTAATAGGAGGCGATTGCAACGCCAAGAGTACCTGGTGGGGAAGCACCATAGAAGACCACAGGGGAGTTGAGATGTCCGGTACCCTGGAAGAGTCTGGATTGCAGGTACTCAACAGAGGTGATACGCCTACTTTTGATACCGTCAGAGGTAATAAGACGTACACCAGCTTTGTAGACATAACAGCCTGTTCTGAAGATCTACTAGATCTAGTAGACAACTGGAGGGTAGACCAGGAAATGACGAGCTCGGACCACAACGCTATCCTACTCGACATAAGTCTCCGCAAGAGTAGAGGCCTTAGAGTGCAAAGAACTACAAGGCTATTTAATACGAAGAAAGCAAACTGGGACGTCTTCAATAGCACACTTTCTGATCAAAAATCAGCAAACAATATTAATGTAGACCAAATTAAAGCCATCAACTCGAACCAAGATCTAGAGAATATAATAATTAAATTTTCTAAAGCCGTTACCGAGGCGTGTAACAGCAGCATGCCGGTAAAAAAGAGTACGGAGGTACTCAAGGTCCCATGGTGGAATGATGAGCTCGCCAGGCTGAAAAAAGTTGCCACTACCTTCAGGCGAAAAATCAGGAACGCGGCACCGTACCGCAAAGAAATAGTGGTAACTGAGTACCTGACAAAGAAAGAGGAATATGAGTGCCAAGCCAAGAAAGCCCAAATTGAAAGCTGGAAAGAGTTCTGTAGAAGACAGGACAAGGAAGGAGTTTGGGACGGTATTTACCGTATCATCCGTAGGACCACCAGGAGACAAGAAGACTTGACCTTAACCAAAGAAGGTGCGTATCTAAACCCAAAAGAGTCAGCGAACTTACTAGCGGAGACATTCTACCCACAAGACCTGGAGGAAACTGATGACGAATATCATCGCCGTGCCAGAGAAGCGGCAAAGCGGGTAAACGAGTGGCAACATGATGAGAGTCATGATCCACCGTTTACACTGCTGGAGCTAAAGACCGCGGCGGGAAGTTTCAACCCAAAGAAGGCCCCGGGAGCGGATGGCTTCACAGCAGATATCTGCAGCAGAGCTATCTACCAGGACCTGGACGCATCCCTTGCCCTTTACAACAAGTGTCTAGAATTAGGACACTTTCCGGACATCTGGAAGCAGGCAACCGTGGTAGTCCTGAGAAAACCGGGCAAGGACGATTACACGAACCCCAAAGCTTACAGGCCTATTGGCCTGTTGCCGGTTTTGGGGAAGGTCCTGGAGAAGATGACAGTAGCAAGGATTAAATGGCACATTATACCGAGGATTAGTACTCGCCAGTTTGGATTCATGCCCCAGAAGAGCACCGAGGACGCCCTCTATACGCTAATACACCGAATTAAGGGTTTGATTGAGCGTAAAAAGCTGGTAACTCTAGTATCATTGGATATAGAGGGGGCCTTCGACAGCGCATGGTGGCCGGCCATTAGAATCCGTCTGGCTGAGGAAAAGTGTCCGGTAAATATCAGGAGGCTACTGGATAGCTATCTGGCTTGCAGAAAAGTCAGTGTAAGATTCGCTGGGGAAGAATGCACTAGGAGCACCAACAAAGGTTGCGTGCAGGGGTCAATCGGTGGTCCCATCCTATGGAACCTTCTGCTGGACCCTCTGCTTCGGGAATTGGAGCGAATGGGTGTGTACGTGCAGGCTTTCGCTGACGACGTGTGTATGATCTTTGACGGTGACACTGGACTTGACGTCTCGAGGCAGGCTAATGCGGCGCTCGCCTACGTTCAGCAGTGGGGAGTCAGAAATAAGTTGAAGTTTGCGCCGCACAAAACTTGCGCAATGGTTCTGACCAAGAAACTTAAGTACGACACCCCACTGCTGAACATGGAAGGAGTTAGCGTTGGCATGTCACGGGAGGTTAAGATTCTAGGACTAACCATTGACGACCGACTTACTTTTAATACGCATGTCGCGGTACAGTGCCGTAAGGCCCTTGATATTTACAAACAGCTCTCCAGAGCTGCTAAGGTCGATTGGGGGCTGCATACGGATGTCATTCGCTCAATATATACAGCTACGATAGAGCCAATCATTATGTACGCATCGGCGGTATGGGCACCTGCAGCCGGGAAGGTCGGAGTGCGTAAGTTGCTCAACGCTGTGCAGAGGGGCTTCGCTCAGAAGCTCTGCAAATCGTACCGTACGGTTTCTCTACACTCAGCACTGGTGTTGGCGGGGATACTTCCTCTTGACCTCAGGATACAAGAAGCAGCCGCATTGTATGAGGCAAAAAGAGGGTCACCCCCGCCTGAACTAGGAGATAGGGAGACAGAGCGTCTTGTAAGGTTTGCAGATGCTCCTCACCCGGCTAAACATATGGCAATGGAAATTATCCAACTGGTAGACCAAAACCTTGTGGACAGGTACAATGTGCAGCAGGTGCGAATATTCACCGACGGCAGTAAGATCGAGGGGAAGGTTGGGGCCGCGCTATCCTTATGGAATAGCGAGGCCGAAATCCAGAACCTAAAGCTCAGTCTGTCCGCATACTGCACAGTCTACCAGGCGGAACTCCTAGCCATATGTAAAGCTACGAGCGTCATCCTCAAAAGGAGGGAGGTGACCTATGGTCTGTACAGCGATTCGAGAGCCGCATTGGAGACGGTCGCAAACCATTGGTCCCTCCACCCTCTGGCCGTGGAGACGAGGGAGAACCTGCAAAAGGCTTTGGTACAGGGCAAAGATGTATCCTTGTTCTGGGTCAAGGCTCATGCAGGACTGCCCGGGAACGAGCGCGCCGACGATCTGGCCAAACATGCGGCTTTAGCGTCGAAGAGGAAACATGACTACGACCAGTGTCCAGTTTCATTCATAAAACGGCAAATAAGGCAAGCATCGCTAAAATTATGGAATAGTCGGTACATAGCCGGAGACACTGGATCGGTCACTAAAATGTTCCTCCCTGATGCAATTGATGCATACCGGTTTGTCCGCAAGATAAAACCGGAGGGTAAGCTCACCCAGATGCTAACGGGGCATGGTGGATTCTCTCAGTACTTGAACCGCTTCAAGTGCAAGGAGAGTCCATCATGCATCTGTAAACCTAACGCCGTCGAAGACGTCACACACCTGTTAGTGGAATGTCCCGCCCACGCAGTACAAAGATTTAATTTTGAGCAAAAAGTAGGAAAGAAAATTAGTAAAGCTAACTTATGTGAACTCCTTACGACTAAAGCCACCACCAATGATTTCACTGAGTACTGCACTAAAATATGCGAAATAGTGAATAAAAGAAACAAAGATTAGATAAATAAAATTTGTTAAATTATATAATAACTTATATTAATATTAGCAAAGTGTAACCCTAGATACAAATTAAATAATAGAGAATAAGTGCAGTAATATAAGTATATTTTATGATGAATAAGTTAGAAAATAAGCAAAACACATAACGATAGTAATAATTAGATATAAGGAATTAAGTAAAATGTAACAAGATAATAAAATATGTAAGAATATAGATATATGTAAAATAAGAAATAACATACACGTAGTAATTGTTTTTATAAATAAGAAAATACAAAAAATAAAGATGTACAAGCAGGCGAAAAAGCCATCCTAGAAATAAATAAAAACGATAGGAAACTCCCCTTCCTGTAATACAATCCTGGACCACTATCCGGGGATCACCATGTAGGCTAGCTCGCGGGCCGGGCCTTGGCGCCCGGACAGGTATTAAAAAAAAAAAAAAAAAAAAAAAACCTAACCTAACCTAACCAGTCTGAGTCCAACCGCGCTCGAAAACACCACGTTTTTGCGACGCTCCGTACAATAAAAATCATTTAAGTGGTATTTTTTCGCGCTACGGTATCGTGCTATATACCAAAAGTTGTGGTTTTGTGCCCTGCATATGTGTGATAGAAAGTCAAGTGTCGGAAAACTCAGTGTGGAAAACTATCACGTGAAAACCAACAATTTCATGTTGTTGACAGTCTTTCGAGCCTTATAACTGCGTAACTACATCGGTGGCCCACAAATTTTCTGATACCCAAATTTGGAAGTCACCAAGAGGCATCTTTTGACTCCACTTATATGAAAATCCACTGACGCATTGCTGAGAAAAGTCGAAGAAAATAAAAATATAACCTACAATTTTCACCACGAGGTTGTCGATCCCAGCGTTATTGGAGGCTGGTTTTTTGGCAACCTAAGAAGACCTTTAAGACAAGCACGACGAAGTCAAGAATAGAATTTTACCCCCTTCAGAAACGGAGATATTCAGTTTGGAATATCTGAACTTTGAGCTCCTGTACTGAAAATTCTTCAGGCAGGACCCCTCCTTTTTTCGACGGATCCTGCTGCGTGCTCATCTACTGAAGACATCAGACTTAAGTATAGATTTTTTAGATGTTTATATTCGGAGGAAACTAAAATTTTGTAAATTTTTCAGTTTTTTATAAAATTTCTTTGACAAATTTTCAAAATTTTTAAATATTTTTAACTAGTTTCTTAGCTTAATAAATTGCAAAATTTTATTCGTTTTTTCCAAATTTTTATGTTTATTGACTGAAAAGATATTGAATTATTTTGTTATTTTTTAAATATCTCAGTAATATACAGTTAATATGAAATTTTTAGTGAAGGATTGTGTTTAGAACATATTTTAGGTTAGGATTGAGTCCAAAGTCGCGGCCAATAGCTTCAAAAACGACTGAATTTGATTTTTCGGCCATTTTGGTTTTAATAGGTTGTTGCATAAAAGCATAAATATCTCCGAAGCTATTTGTCGTAGAAAGCTCAGATTTTTACAGTATTCAGTGAGACACGCGTGCGGAAATAGGTTTTGCACTTTCAGGCGTTTTTCAGGCCTGAAAATTTTCATCCCTGAGACTGGTTTTAGCGGATAGGGGGAGTCTGGGCGGGTACTGCTTTCGAAGCCGCAATTCTCTCCGGCAAACGGTTGCGGAGTTACAGCCATTTGAATTTGGCCTTTGACAGCTGGGCGGCCATTTTGAAAATCTTTGCCGCTTCATAGCTCCGGACTTGGGGGTCGTGGAGGGTTGCTGTTTTCACTGGGGTATTTGCAGCGACAACCTCTGTCCGATCCACTAGGTTTCAGGTATTTTTAAGCTGGGAATTTTCAGGATCCTGAAAGCCACAAAACACGACGGGGCGGATCGAGCCAAGCTGAATAAGTCCGAACACGAGTGTTCTGCGACCACGGGTGGTGGAGTTATACCGGGTTGAAGTCTAACTTTGACAGTTCTCAAACTGTCAAACGAAATTTCAGACTCGGATAGCTCCCGAACCAGGGGTCGTGGAGGGCTCGGGTTTCTTCTGGGGGCGTCGGCTGGCTTTGCTCTATTCGTCTGACGTGTGAATTCGGGAATACCGTACGTAAAATTATTGCCTCCCGAATTTTATCCCGAGAGATAGGGCTCCTCGAGCTCAACCAGAAGAGCCCAAGCACGGTGGAAATCGGGCAAGGGGTTCAGGAGAAAACCACAATTAACCAGATTTTGACCGCCATCTTGGATTGGTAACCATAAACTCAAACCGCTGTATCTCCGGAACCCTTTGGGCAAGAGCTGCGGTGTTTGGGTTTGTCTGAGAGGGCTTGGGGAGAGCTATCTCTTGGACTGTAGAGACCGACTCTACATAGAGCCGAAAAATATTTTGTTTGTTTTAAAAAAATTACTAGTTCTTTTGTTTTACTTTTAAGCTCATACGAACGTTGTGTGCACCCCTTTTTTGACAAAGGACACTATCCCCCTTTTACAGGGATATTAAAACGCTTCTGACGTGCCTAGACTGACCGTCTTACTATCCCCCTTTAACAGGGCTAGTAATAAATTGACATTCGTATTGACTATTTCACTATCCCCTCTTTACAGGGATAGTCAAAGCACCAATCGGTGTTCCTAGGACTAAGTATTACTAATTGACGTTACCGACCGTCTGAGCCCCCCTGAACATGCCTCTCGAACACACGCCCCGCAAAATAACGAAAGAGGTGACAGAGATTAGCTCTGCCAACCTACGAACTGAATCGGAGAGGGCAGGACCCTCCCCTAGCAAGTTGACACAAGTTCCAAGCGTGCGGAAGAGCATTGGAGAATGGGAAAGCGGCAGAGGAGACGGATCTAAGACCGCTGCTTCTGCCACTTTTCTTATCTCACCTGGAAAGCTGACGCAGATCCCGGTGGCCCCTCCGAAACAGATCCAAAAGGCCACCCGGCCTTCCGAAAACGCTAAACGACGGAGCTCCGTCGAAGCCGCAAGTGGGTCGCCAAAGTTGGTGGTCTCTACTGACAGAGCAAAAGAAGGCAGACTCTGGCTTCAGAGAGCGAAGACGCATCTTGGCGAGTCTCGTAATCTGAGGTCAGACATCAAAGCTGGCATCACTCAGGCGGTGGAGGCTATGTACCAGCTTATAAAAGATATGGCAGCTGAAACCGGACCTGCAAATAAAACAAAAATTTGCCAAAATGATAGGGAGGATAAAGGGACCCAAGAGAGGGACATGGAAAATCAGGGAAAGTTGATGGGAAGGGATGGGGAAGAATTAATTAGAATGTTGAAAATACAAGGGGAAAAAATTGACAAAACTCAATTGGAAATAGTATCCCTGAGAGAAACCATCGCATCACAAGTAGCCCCTCAAGCCTGTTCCTACGCGAGTGTGGCAGCAGCGCAGCCCAGAAGGCATACACCAGAAAGAAGCGCGCTACACTCCGTCACTATCGCGTCAAAAGACGACGCTTACACTGGTGATCAGGTTTTGAACGAAATAAGAAAGGCAGTGAATGCTAAAGATGGTTGGGTAACAGTAGAGAGGGTAAGAAAGGTAAAAGACAAGAAGGTCATAATAGGATGTAGAACGGAAGAGGAAAGGAAAAAGCTTAAGGAGCGACTGCAGAGTACAGACGGTCGCCTTATTGTCGAGGACGTAAAGAACCAGGATCCGATGCTGGTACTCAAAGACGTGCTATCTTTTAATAGCAATGATGACATCCTAACCGCATTGAGGAACCAGAACAAGGATGTCTTTGGTGGTCTCGACAAGGGGAACGACCGAGTCGACGTCAAATTCAGGCGTCGTGCCAGGAACCCGCTCACGAGTCACATCGCGCTGAGAGTGTCCCCGCAAATTTACAATCGAATGATGGACAGAGGAGCAGTGCACATAGATATGCAGAAGGTTCGGGTCGCAGACCAATCGCCGTTAGTGCAATGTTCTATGTGCCTCTCCTATGGACATGGTAGACGATTCTGCAAGGACACTCTCCCTAAGTGTAGCCATTGTGGCGGACCACACTTGAGAGCGGAATGTGCGGACTACCTGGCGGCAGCACCGCCAACTTGCTGCAACTGCATGGACGCCAAAGCAGAGAACGCTGAGCACAATGCATTTAGCTCCGAATGCCCGGTGTGTAGAAGGTGGGAGGCACTGGCTAGGGCTAAGGTAGCGTACTGCTAAGGTTGTCACAAGTCGTTCCGGGGCAGGCAGCCCCACCAGAAGATATGCAGTAGCCCAGGCAAACCTCCAGAGGAAAGAGCTGGCAACCACGGAACTCATGATTGAGGCCAGCAAGCGAAAACTCGCATTCGCCTTGATCCAGGAGCCGTATGTGGGGGGGTAAGAAGGATGAAGGACTAGCGTGGGGCGAGAGTCTTCCAGTGTGCAGCAGTAGGAGATGGGACAGTGAAGGCGGCTATCGTTGTCTTCGACAACGATCTTGACGTCATCCAGTGCCCGAAACTCACGACCAACAATATTGTTGTGCTGAGGATCCGAACTTCCGCTTGGGAAATCGCGGCGGTGTCCTTCTACTTCGAACCCGACCAACCCATAGGGCCATACCTGGATCAGATCAGAAAGATCAGAGAGGACCTGGGCTCAAGAGGACTGCTAATAGGAGGCGATTGCAACGCCAAGAGTACCTGGTGGGGAAGCACCATAGAAGACCACAGGGGAGTTGAGATGTCCGATACCCTGGAAGAGTCTGGATTGCAGGTACTCAACAGAGGTGATACGCCTACTTTTGACACCGTCAGAGGTAATAAGGCGTACACCAGTTTTGTAGATATTACAGCCTGCTCTGAAAATCTACTACATTTAGTAGACAACTGGAGGGTAGACCAGGAAATGACGAGCTCGGACCACAATGCCATCCTACTCGACATAAATCTCCGCAAGAGTAGAGGCCTTAGGGTGCAAAGAAGCACTAGACTATTCAATACTAAAAAGGCAAACTGGGACCTTTCCAACCTAACACTTTCGGAACAAAAATTAATAAATAATATTAGCCTCGACCAAATTAACTGCATCAATGCAAACCTAGAGTTAGAAAACATGATAATTAAATTTAATAATGCTATTACCGAGGCATGTAACAGCAGCATGCCTATAAAAAAGAGTACCGAGGTACTCAAGGTCCCATGGTGGAATGATGAGCTCGCCAGGCTGAAGAAAGTTGCCACTACCTTCAGGCGAAAGATCAGGAACGCGGCATCATACCGCAAAGAAATAGTGGTAACTGAGTACCTGCAAAAGAAGGAAGAATATGAGTGCCAAGCCAAGAAAGCCCAAATAGAAAGCTGGATGGAGTTCTGTAGAAGACAGGACAGGGAAGGAGTATGGGACGGTATCTACCGCGTCATCCGTAGAACCACCAGGAGACAAGAAGACTTGACCTTAACCAAAGAAGGTGCATTCCTGAACCCAAAGGAGTCAGCGAACTTACTAGCGGAGACATTCTACCCACAAGACCTGGAGGAAACTGACGACGAAGATCATCGCCGTGCCAGAGAAGCGGCAAAGCGGGTAAATGAGTGGAAACATGATGAGAATCATGATCCACCGTTTACACTGCTGGAGCTAAAGACCGCGGCGGGAAGTTTTAACCCAAAGAAGGCCCCGGGAGCGGATGGCTTCACAGCAGATATCTGCAGCAGAGCTATCTACCAGGACCTGGACGAATCCCTTGCCCTTTACAACAAGTGTCTAGAATTGGCACACTTTCCGGACATCTGGAAGCAGGCAACCGTGGTAGTCCTGAGAAAACCGGGCAAGGACGATTATACGAACCCCAAAGCTTACAGACCTATTGGTCTGTTGCCGGTTTTGGGGAAGGTCCTGGAGAAGATGACAGTAGCAAGGATTAAATGGCACATCATACCGAGGATTAGTACTCGCCAGTTTGGATTTATGCCCCAGAAGAGCACCGAGGACGCCCTCTATACGCTAATACACCGAATCAAGGGTTTGATTGAGCGTAAAAAGCTGGTAACTCTAGTGTCATTGGATATAGAGGGGGCCTTCGACAGCGCATGGTGGCCGGCAATTAGAATCCGTCTGGCTGAGGAAAAGTGTCCGGTAAATATCAGGAGGCTACTGGATAGCTATCTGGCTTGCAGAAAAGTCAGTGTAAGATTCGCTGGGGAAGAATGCACTAGGAGCACCAACAAAGGTTGTGTGCAGGGGTCAATCGGTGGTCCCATCCTATGGAACCTTCTGTTGGACACTCTACTTCGGGAACTGGAGCGAATGGGTGTGTACGTTCAGGCTTTCGCTGACGACGTGTTTATGGTCTTTGACGGAGACACTGGACTTGACGTCTCGAGACAGGCTAACGCAGCGCTTGCCTACGTTCGGCAATGGGGAGTCAGAAACAAGTTGAAGTTTGCGCCGCACAAAACTTGCGCAATGGTTCTGACCAAGAAACTTAAGTACGACACCCCACTGCTGAACATGGGAGGAGTCAGTGTTGGCATGTCACGAGAGGTCAAAATCTTAGGACTAACTATCGATGACCGACTTACTTTTAATACGCATGTCGCGCTACAGTGCCGGAAGGCTCTTGACATTTACAAGCAGCTTTCCAAAGCTGCAAAGGTTGATTGGGGGTTACACACGGACGTCATTCGCTCTATTTATACGGCCACCATAGAGCCGATAGTTATGTATGCATCTGCGGTATGGGCACCGGCAGCAAGGAGGGTCGGGGTGCGCAAGTTGCTCGACACGGTGCAGAGGGGCTTCGCTCAGAAGCTCTGCAAATCGTACCGGACAGTTTCTCTACACTCGGCACTAGTGTTGGCGGGGATACTGCCTCTTGACCTCAGAATACAAGAAGCAGCCGCTTTGTACGAGGCAAAGAGAGGGTCACCCCCGCCCGAACTGGGAGATAGAGAGACAGAGCTTCCGGTGAGGTTTGCAGAAGCTCCTTACCCGGCGGAACATATGGCAATGGAAATTATCCAACTGGTAGACCACAACCTTGTGAACAGGTACAATGTGCAGCAGGCGCGAATATTCACCGACGGCAGTAAGATTGAGGGGAGGGTTGGGGCCGCGCTATCCTTATGGAATAGTGAGGCCGAAATCCAGAACCTCAAGCTCAGTCTGTCCGCATACTGCACAGTCTACCAGGCGGAGCTCCTAGCCATATGTAAAGCCACGAGCGTCATCCTCAAAAGGAGGGAGGTGACCTATGGTCTATATAGCGATTCGAGAGCCGCACTGGAGACGGTCGCGAACCATTGGTCCCTCCACCCTCTGGCTGTGGAGACGAGGGAGAACCTGCGGAAGGCCGTGACTCAGGGCAAAGATGTATCCTTGTTCTGGATCAAAGCTCATGCAGGACTGCCTGGTAACGAGCGCGCCGACGATCTGGCCAAATGCGCGGCTTTAGCGTCAAAGAGGAAACCTGACTACGACCAGTGTCCAGTCTCATTTATTAAAAGGCTAATACGGCAAACATCCCTTAAGGTATGGAATAGTCGTTATATTGCCGGAGACACTGCGTCGGTAACTAAAATGTTCCTCCCTGACGCGATTGCCGCGTACCGGTTTGTCCGCAAGGCCAAGCCGGAGGGTAAACTCACCCAGATGTTAACAGGGCATGGTGGATTCTCTCAATACTTGAACCGTTTTAAGTGCAGGGAGAGTCCATCATGCATCTGTGAACCTAACGCCGTCGAAGACGCACGTCACAAATACAACCTCGAGAAGGAGCGCTCTCGACACGCACAAGAGTTAGTGCGGGTCGAGAGAGCTCACACTCGAGAACTGATGGCGTTCAAGGTAGAGCTCTCTCTCATGCGATCTGATGTCTCAGAGACAAAAAAAGAAGCGAAAGGGATCCGCGAATGGCTCGGCCATGAAACCCTTGAGGCCTTCAAGGGAATCAAGGAACTAAAAGATGAGGTCAAAACGGCAAGCTGCAGTAACCTTAAGGAGCACGAGAAGACAAGACATGAAAGCTTAAGAGTCCCAGGTAATCCACAGTGGGATACAATGGGGGCCAGCTTTTCTCACCTAAACAACAACATTTCCAGCATTTCTAACCAGCTGGACGTGCTCCGAAAGGCCCTGGAGAGACTCAAAGAGGACCTTATCCGACCAGTAAACACCGAAACGGACCCGAGTAGCCGAGAGATAGGCCTGCTCACGGCCAGCAGATTCGAGGAGGAAATGGAGAAACTGCAGAGCAATTTACAGGCCATTGCCAACAGGCCTTCCACCCTACCACAACCACCACCACCACCACCACACCCACCAATTAACATCACATACCAACTCAAACCCATATCGGAAAGACTTGAGATCGTTTCAGCGGATCTTCGCGTCTTGCGTGACAGAGAGCCGCAGATCCAGGCGCTCCCTGCATTAAATCTAGAAGCGGAACTGGCAGTCGGGGAGATGAAAAAAAGGCTCCAGAATATAGAGAAAGGGGTGACGGACCTGGCCAAAGCGGATAGACCGCTTCAACAACAGCAGGGCCCTAAAACCTTCGCCCAGGTCGCTAGTATGCCCAAGCCCCCCAAACCACCCACACAATCCAACCATACCTTGATCGTCTCATCGACGGACCCCAAACACACTGGGGACAACGTTATTGAGAGGATCAGGACCGCCCTGGACCTCAAAACCAGTGGAGCCCGAGTCGACACGGTTCGTAAAGCACGTAACCAAAAAGTGATTCTCAGGTGCGCGAGTAAGTCGGACTTGAAAATAATAAAGGACCAAGTCCAGTCAAACCAAGGGCTCAAAGTGCAGGAGCCGAAACCCCAAAACCCTCTCGTCTGCATTAGGGGAGTGCTATCCAGCTACAGCGACGGGGAAATTGTCGATCTCCTAAAAGCGCAGAATAAACACCTTCTGCAAAATGTCGCAGTAGATGGACAGACCATAAGGGTGCGCTATAGAAAACGCGCAAGGAACCCTCATGAATGCCATCCTGTTCTGGAGCTATCCCCGATACTCTGGAAATGCTACACGGTGGCACAAAAGGTCCATGTGGGCATCAAGCGATGTTCAATTGAGGACCAGTCCCCACTATTCCAGTGCACAGATTGCTTTGGGTATGGACACAACAAGTCCTTATGCAAAGCTGCCAAAGAAGTCTGCGGTTTCTGCAGTGGAGCACATAACATAAGAGACTGCTCGACTCGAGCCGATGGTAAACAGCCCACTTGCATAAACTGTAAGATAGCACACAGGACTGGCGCAGACTTGGCACACGCAGCTTTCAGCGAGGACTGCCAGGAACGCCAAAAATGGGATGGTATAGCAAGATCGCGCGTTGCCTACTGCTGAGGGCGACCAAGATCAAACTAACCAACCTGTCACCACCCAAAACACAACAAGACCGACAGCAAGATTACAGTTCATTCAAGCAAATCTTCAGCGCTCCAAACTGGCTACGGAAGAACTTCTTATGGTGGCTCAGGCAAAGGGGGTTTCAGTAGCACTCGTTCAAGAACCCTACGTGGGAGGAACAGGTGTGATGAAACAAAGCCCCGGCACGCAAGTAATCCAGTGCACTCTCAATCGCCAAAAACCAGTAAAAGCGGCTATCGTTGTTTTCGGCAGCAATCTGGAGGTCATCCACGATCCTCAACTTGTAACCGAGAATATCGCCGCCGTCTTACTAAAGGTGGGCCAAGTCAGTTTTGGGGTGTTATCGGTCTATTTTGAGGGTGACCAAGAAATCGAACCCTATCTTTCCGATACACACAACATAATACACAAACTACATACTTACAACATCATAGTGGGAGGAGACATAAATGCCTGGAGCCAGTGGTGGGGAAGTGTCTCTGAAAACCATCGCGGGGCAACATATAATTCATTCCTCAATGAGCGGGATCTCCACATCCTTAACACGGGCCAAACGCCGACGTTCGAAACGTATAGGGGAGACCGGTGGTATACAAGTATGGTCGATGTGACAGTATGCAGCTCGTCGCTGCTAGGCAAGGTCGAGGAGTGGCGGGTAGAAAAGAGTCTCACAACTTCTGACCACAACGCAATAACCTTCTCGATACGCTTAGAAAAGGCCTTAGAACAGTTAAGGCCAATCTCGACGCGTATCTACAACACAAAGAAGGCAAGGTGGTCCGACTTCAGAGCGCACTTCAAGACCAGCTTAGCAGACAATGACATCACACCAGTCAGAGTCTCGAACGTTTCGACCTCAGAGGATCTGGAGTCACTTATTACAGAATACGTCAACCACATCCACCACTCATGCGAGGAATCGATCCCGAAACTCGGGTTGCCAAAACATAATGGCAAGCCCCCATGGTGGACCCCTTCTTTGGACAAGCTTAAAAAAGAGGCATTGACAAAGAAGAGAAGGATTCGAAATGCAGCTTCAAGCCGGAGACACTTTGTCATCCAAGATTATGTGTTGGCTAAAGATACATATACCACAGCAGCGACGGCAGCAGCCACAGCCAATTGGAAAGAGTTCTGCTCGAAGCAGGACCGAGAAAGTATGTGGGACGGCATCTATAGGGTACTAAGGAAGACAGCCAGAAGACAGGACGACGCGCTCTTGAGGAATACCGCAGGTGAAACACTCAGTCCAGAGCAATCCGCGGATCTTCTGGCAAAAACCTTTTACTCTGACGACTCAACAGAAGCCGAACAACCTTACCACACAAGTCTGAGGAGGCTAGCAGAAGAAAGGAGCCCTCAAGGACTGTCCGCTGACGATCCTCTTTTTACGATCGCGGAGCTGGAAATGGTTCTTCAAAATCAAAATCCGAAAAAAGCACCCGGTCCCGACGGATTAACAGCGGACATATGCACAGCGGCAATAAACTGTGACAGGGAGGTGTTTTTAGCGATAGCCAACCGATGTCTGACGCTGTCATACTTCCCGAAACAGTGGAAGGTCGCCCATGTGTGCATATTACGCAAGCCTGGAAAAGATGACTACACCAACCCAAAGTCATACAGGCCAATAGGTTTACTCTCGGTCCTGGGGAAAATCGTTGAGAAACTCCTAGTAGGTAGACTCCAGTGGCACCTCCTCCCAACACTAAACACAAACCAGTACGGTTTCATGCCGCAGCGCGGGACCGAGGACGCCCTCTATGCTCTAGTGGAACACTTAAGAACTGAAATCAAAGCCAAAAAGATCGTGCTTTTGATATCATTGGACATAGAGGGGGCCTTTGACAATGCATGGTGGCCAGCACTTAAAAAACAGATGGTGGATAGGAACTGCCCCGAAAATCTCTACGCTCTCGTCACCTCATATTTGGAGGACCGCAATGTCAGGGTCAATTATGCCAGAGCGATTAGCGAGAAGGTTACCACGAAGGGATGCGTCCAGGGATCCATTACTGGACCGCCCTTTTGGAACCTAGTCCTAGACCCACTCCTTCACGAGATGGCTGGTGTGGGGGTATATTGCCAAGCCTTCGCGGACGACGTTGTCCTTGTTTTCTCAGACTTCACAACCGGTCCTCTGCAGCAATCGGCCAACGACACCTTACGCATAGTATCGGAATGGGGCGTCAAAAACAAGCTACGTTTCGCCGAGCATAAAACCAATGCGATGGTGTTAACGAAAAAGCTTAAATACGATGTTCCGGTACTACATATGTCGAGCACGCCGCTGAACCTAGTCCAAGAGGTCAAGATACTAGGCCTTACGATAGACTCTAAGCTAACCTTCAATGCGCACGTGTCTGCGACCTGTAAAAAGGCTGTAGACATCTATAAACAGTTGGCATGCGCAGCAAAGGTGACTTGGGGTCTCAACAGAGAGATCATAAGGACAATATACGTGTCGGTGATAGAGCCCATCGTGATGTATGCAGCGAGTGCATGGGCTCCCGCAGCTGAGAAACTGATGACAAGAAATCAGTTTGATTCACTGCAGAGAGGTTTTGCGCAGAAGATCTGCAAAGCATACCGCACGGTATCCCTCACATCGGCACTTATCCTGTCAGGCCAACTCCCCCTAGATCTACGGGTAATCGAGGCCGCAACTCTCTTCAAGGTCAGAAAGGGATATTCCCGAGAATTCATACCGCCAGGTCGTGAGCTGGAGTACAAAGTGAATCACTCCCAATGCCCCCACCCAGCGCTACTCACAACAACAGAGTACGTACGTCTGGAGGATTGGACTCCTGAAACTCTGGAAACCCATCAAGTAATTGGTCCCCAAATATACACCGATGGCAGCAAGATAGAGGGAAAAGTTGGAGCTGCCCTAACTTGGTGGGAAAACGGAAAAGAGTTTGAATTCAAAACTTTTGGCCTAGAGTCTCACAACACGGTCTTCCAATCAGAAATGTACGCTCTCTTTCAAGCTGTCAAGATGGCAAGAGAATCTACGGCGGCCTCTGTAAGCATCTTAAGTGACTCAAGATCATCGCTTGATTTGCTGTGGACCCCGTCTGTCACTCACCACTTGGCGCTCCAAATTAAAAGATACATCCGCGAGATCAGAGAGGAGGGTAGAGATGTGAGGTTCTTTTGGCTTAAGGCCCATGTGGGAACCGCCGGAAATGAAAGAGCAGACGAGTTGGCCAAGGAAGCAGCACTAACTAAAGAATCTCCAGACTACAACAAGGTACCCGTATCATTCGTGAGAAAGAAGATACGGGAAGGGACTATAAAGAAGTGGCAAGCGCGATACGAATCCTCAAGTACAGGAGCGGTCACAAAAGTGTTTTTCCCAGACGTCCTTGCGGCGAAAAGGACACTCAGAGACGTAGTTCTCTTACCAGTTCATGTACAAATCCTAACAGGACATGGAGGGTTCTCAGCGTATCTCCATCGCTTTCATCTCAAAGATAGTCCCTCGTGCGTCTGTGACCCCAGCTGCGAGGAAACAGTGTGGCATCTGCTTTTCGAATGTCCGAGGTTCGATCATGACAGGATGGAGCTGGAAGTAAAGATCCAAATCCAGCTAAGCCAGTCCACGGTCCACACCATTATGGAAAGACCGACCACCAGAACACTATTCTTGGCATTCGCGAGCAAAGTCGCCATCGTCGCGGCAGGGGCAAACAAAACGGACGCTTCCTTCCGAAGTCGAAACCGACCACCATCTGCTCGAACAGTCGCGTCCACGCAAACAACAACTTCAACCACCACACAAACAATCACTGCAACCACCACACAAACAGCAACGATGCAAAACATGCCACACACAGCACTCACACAGACAATACAGGCCACATGCATGCCCATAACACAATTTCTGGCATGTGGAGGAGACGGATTACCAGGCATCAGACTGCGAGGTGTCGCCCTGTTTATGAACAGGGAAGAGGAAAAGTTGGGCATTAGTTTCTGTATAGGCTCAAGCCGACCTAAAGCCCGTATTCCCATATCACCAGGTCTTGCCGCCTTGATCAATGGAAGCACCTCCAAAACAACTATAACAGGCAGCAAATATGCTTCACTGCCTCAAGTAGAAGTGGCCACGCACCGATGCCGTCTTTTGCGATCGAAAAAAAGGACGATCGCACTATTAGAGTGGAGAGAGGAGACTCCATTCGCTCAGGCAAGCGCGCTGCTTCAAAAGATCAGAGAGGCAGGGGAATACGCGGCGGTCACGGCCCGTACCATAAGTGTTGATGCGATGATGGTCGGAGGGGAGAGAGGAAACGTCGCAGACTGCTACGGATGTTTAAAAGCTTCAGAACATCACGAGCTAGTCGTATATGAGGACAGAGGGGAAACTCTAAGTTTCCTTAAAGCCCCGAGACACCCAACAGCCACCTCGATTACTCCCGTAACAAGCCCGACCATTCAAAGCGGATCAGAAAGGGTTCAGCAGAAGGCGGCCGCCGAGAAAGCTGCAAAGGAGCAGAATAAAACAACTAGCCCGGAGGATCGGGCCAAAAAGAAAAGTCGCCTAAAAGCCATCGGCACTTTTCTCAGTGCACTGCTCCCAAGCACGAGCCGCGCATCGCCATCGCAAAGGCAGGAAACGGCAGTGGAGAGGTTCTTCAAAAGAAAAGAAAAAGAACCAACACCACAGAAGCCTACACCAACAAGAGCCGACAAAGGGCATGTCAGCCCGCCGACCCTCGCAGTAAACTCTGGCACTATAGATCACCTCAGGAGTGCTTTCCTCGAGTACGTTGCAGTTGTGAGAGCGACTAGAGAGGTCAATCTCATGACATGTAAAAAGATCCATCTGACCTTCCAAAGAGAAACAGAGGGCCTACTGAAGGTACTGCTCGAGGAGGCAGAGGCAGCGGTGTACGACAACACCAATTCTCAAGTCATCAAAGGAGAAATGATGGGGTCGTACATGGCAGCCTACAGCGCGAAGTGTGGTTTTGTTGTCTTGGACGTGGAGGAATCGGAGCGCTTAGGCAAAATAAAATTTAAAACACCGGAAGACGACCCGATAGTGGTTACCGCCAAATGTACCAAAGTTATGCTAGACGATAAGATTCTCGAAATGGCACGGTCCATTGCGGGAACTTCGGACACGTCAGCATCGCAGGAATGTTGGGCGATACCCAATATCAGGTGGGTAAATGGAGTGCCGGGTTGTGGTAAAACCACCTGGGTGGTAAAGCACTTCGACGAGGAGAAGGACGTCGTAGCCACTACGACGGCTGAAGCTGCCAAAGATCTAAGAGAAAAGCTTGCGCACCGTTTAGGAGATCGAGTAAAGTCAAAGGTGCGCACTATGGCTTCAATCTTAGTCAACGGGTTCAAGAACCACCAGAAATGCTACCGTCTTACGGTAGATGAGGCTCTTATGAACCACTTTGGGGCCATAGTTATGGCAGTAAAGTTGTCTGGAGCAAGTGAGCTTGTCCTCGTTGGAGACATAAACCAGCTCCCATTTTTGGACAGAGAAAACCTATTCGAATTAAGGTATACCCGTCCAAACCTGGTGGCTGGCATCACCCAGGAGCTACTTTGCACACATCGCAACCCAATGGATGTGGCGTTCACACTGAGTGAGATATACTCCGGTATATACTCCTCCAAGTCGTCGCTGTCGCGGGTTCACTCCCTGCAAGTGAAAGGTTACACAGGAGCGCAAATTTCGGGCACTGCCCGAGATACCCTATTCCTGGTTCACACGCAAGATGAGAAAACTTCTCTTATCAGCCAGGGATACGGGTCCGGTGAAGGGTCGCGCACACATTACGTCATTCATAGACGCGTAATGTATGTACATAAGCGCTGTACATAATAGAGGGCAAGCCTATCAGAGGCCAGACTATTGTCCAATCGGCTACTGGGATAGTATATAAGGCTATGTACTGAGTTCTTAGAAGTACATAATGCGGTTCTTAGAAGTAAATAGCGCAGAAAAACCGTTAAGAATAATCTGGATTTCTATTGGTAGATTACAATGGAGAAAATCACGCCACTATTGATGACCAATGGTGTGCTTGCTGTATGCGGGGGGTCGGGAGGTGAACGTCAGCCGGCCTCAACAGGATTAGGGAACAGACTAGAGGGAAAGGGACTCTCTCCCACGACTTGCGACCGGCTGAAAAAGTACTTAAGCTGCACTTTCCTTGAAGACGACGTTCTCTCTCTGCAGTTCGACTCGAAGCGTCACTACGACAGTTTGTCTTGGCACCCTACGCTCCTGGAGCGGCCCTAGATTTCCAGATTTCCTAAGTTATCTAACGTATTAGAGTCAGTGAAGTATTGTAAAGTAACTGTGAACTATTTGTGAGTTAGCGTCACGCGTATGTACGTAAAGGACTCGATTATGTGAAAGTATTTACACGTGTTATGTGAAGTCTGTATTTTTATACGTGTTAAATAAATTGGCTGAGGCCTTTCAAGCGTGACCATTGTGTTGTGTAATTATTTACATCCTCTGCCCCCAAAAAAGGAACTTTGGTCCTTCGAGAGCCGGATATTGGTCCTTTGGTAAGGAATATCGAGCGGCTTATTGCGCGTCTTTGGGGAGACGTGAAGAAATACAGTTGGGTGTCGAAGATTGAAGAAGGGAACGCTTCAAGCTCGAACAGGAACGCTGCAAGTAAGAATAGGAACGCGGCAAGTTACGTTTCGAAGAAACCTATTTTCAAGAAAGAAAAGGAACGCTTTCAAGAAAGAAAAGGAACGCTTCAAGTGAGAAAAGGAACGCAGCAAGTCACGTTACGAAGAATACCTATTCTGAAGAAAGAAAAGGAACACAGGAACGCAGCAAGTCCGACCCAGTAGGTGCTTAGGATTGTCGCCACGTCGGGAACTTCGAGCCGCCAGCGTCGTGTCAAGCCGTCGTGTCAAGTCATCGTGTCAAGCCGTCGTGTCGAGCTGCAGAGAGGGATCCACGGGTCCTTTACGCCGTCGCGTCAAGAACCTTTTAAGCGGGTGGACCGCGGCTCAGGTACGTGCCACCTAACGGTGTTAAAGGTGCGTGCCTGAGTTAACGCCGTTTCAAGGCGGTGCGACATATTGTGCGGTGTCGCCAACCAAACGTGGTTGAACAGCACTACTGCGCCTGTAAGGCTGCGCACGTTGCGAGGGCCGGACTGTAGGCACTGCCGAGGCAACCGGTCGTTCCCACCGGTTGCTGAGCACCTCGTAGCGCGTGTAGCTCTCTGCAGGGTAGTCCCCACCTTTCCATTCCTGCACATTTTCCATCCCTGCCGGAGCATATCCCTCTCATAGGGCCCTCCGGTAGGTCTGATAGGGCCGCTAGGGCATTGATAGAGCTAGGGTGCCAAACGAGGAGGAAGGATGCCGACTACAAGAAGCCAGAAGAACGAAGATACGCAAGCCCGCGTGTTTGAAGAACCCCCCGCGTCACCGTCGTCCCGCGCGACAATATTATCACGCGCTAACCCCCGCGTTACGATTCCCGCGTCTGTACCAGTTCCTGCAACAGTGCCTACGAACGCGCCGACAGCCGAGAACATTACGATGGATGCTATAACGTCAACCGCCGCCGCGACCGCCATCCCAGCGCCCGCGCCCGCCGTTGATAGGATAAATAGTAGGTCGCCCGTCCAATCCGTACGATCGCGCCAATCCACCGCTAGTGCTGTACTGCGCATTAGGCAAGCAGAATTATATGCTGAGGAGCGCCTCGCCGCGATACGCCGCCAGGAATTGCAACTCGAAGCCGAGCTGGTTAAGAAGAGATTAGCGATAGATGTAGCTACCATTCGCGAGGAAACAGATCGAGATAGTGATATAGCCCAGGACGTCGCGGACACCGATAATCGAATCGATAATTGGCTGCAATGCGCGCAGCCTACGGGGGACGAGGAATTATTATCGCTGACTCCGCCGGATCAAACGTCGTCAGCGATACGCGCACCCGCCCCGGTTCACATACGGGGGGAGGAAGCCGAGCGCACCCGGGGTAGGCAGGAATTTACGAGGCCGCGTACGCCACAGTATGAGGAGCGAGAACACGCGTACTTTCCGAGGGAGGAGCCGCCCCGCGTAGAGAATAAGGAGCCCCACGAACCTAGGTCGCGGTCACCGCCTAGGTCGCGACATAGATCTCGATCTCGATCTCGATCCCGAGATATCGATAAGCTAGCCGACGCGTTAAATAGGATGACACGTTATCGACCGCCGCCGCGTCAAGCGATAGAGTTGCCCATTTTCACGGGAGCGCCGCACGAGTGGTTGCTGTTCAAGTCAGCAATGCGAGACTCGACACGAGAGTATGGATTCTCACGAGGAGAGAACTTAGCGCGCCTACGCAACAGCCTGAAAGGTGAAGCGAGAGAGACCGTGTCCGCGCTACTTTGCACCGCTGCTGACCCCGCCGTGATAATGCATACACTCGAACAGTGTTACGGACGTCCCGAGATTATAATCGACAAGTCGCTCGACGAGTTAAGAAAATTACCGCGACTCGGTACGACGGCCGCTGAACTCAACGCGTTCGCGATAAAGCTGCAGAACATCGTCAGCGTGCTATCGTGTCTGGATGATAGGGGGTACCTACAGAACCCAATGCTGTCCAGACACGTGGTAGAGAAGCTCAGCCCACACATGCGCGCGCGTTGGTGTGATTACGCCCAAGAGCATGGTAGTCGCGTGGAAGCGGAGATCGTTACGCTGTCGCGCTACCTAATGAGGGAAGCTGATCGGGCCGTAAGATACGCGTACTCGTCGACCGTGACTACGACGTCAAAGGAAGCGACGCGTCAGCAAGCTCCCGCCAGAGCACAAGCGGTCATTAGGAAGAACAAAGCGCGCGTACCCGCAACGTACGCCGCCGCCGAGCGACCTGGCGAGGACGAGAGAGAGAGGGCTAAGAAGACGTGCTTGTGCTGTGGCGAGGGACATGCCACGCCAAGCTGCAAGAAACTTGGTGACATGACGGTCCAACAAAGATGGGAATGGGCCAAGGAAACTGGAGCATGTTTCAAATGTCTGGCGAGTAAACATCGTCGATTCAAGTGTACCGCGAGGAAGTGCGGAGAGCAGGAATGTCGTAGATCGCACCATAGGCTACTCCACACCGCCGACCGAACGTCGGACAAGGCTAGCGCCTCCACCAACTGTGGGACCAGGAGCGTGAGGGAAGAATCGGCGACCACCGCATCTGCCCATGCCGGCAGCGAGGTAAGCGCGGTGTTACTCAAAGTGTGCCCAGTAACGTTGCGAGGGCCAAATGGCAAGGAAATAGAGACGCATGCGTTACTGGACGAGGGCTCCACTATTACGCTACTCGACGAAGAGATAGCTAACGAAATGGGCGCAAAAGGAATTAAGCGAGCGTTACGCGTCCACGGGATTACGGCCACGCGACAAGAGAACGACAGTCGTTGCGTGGAAATAGACATCAAGGGAAAACGCTCAGAGTATTTTAACATACGCGCGCGTACTGTTAAAAGTTTGAATATAACCGGTCAGACCGTGAAAGCGAGCTATCTACGCTGCGAACACATGAAACGCATACCTGCACGTGACGTGTGTTACGAGAATGCGAAGCCACGCCTATTGATAGGCGCCGATAATTGGCATTTGATAGTGTCGCGAACTTTGCTCACGGGACGGCAGAACGAGCCAGCCGCTTCACTTACGCAGCTAGGATGGGTGGTACACGGAACGGTTCCACGGCGCGTAACTGGATTCGAGGCGAGCAGCGGGATAGCATTGCACGTGCACCCACAGGAAATATCCGATGATTGCGAAGAGTTAAAGGACCTCATCACATCGCATTTCTCGATCGACGCTCTGGGGATAGTTCACCTGCCGAGACCAGTGCTGGCAGACGAACGGGCGAAGGATATTTTCACGAAGACTGCTCGGCTGGTTAACGATCACTACGAGGTAGGATTGCCGTGGCGGAGTGATGAGCCACACCTACCACCGAGTTACGATATGGCCTTTCGTAGACTCAAAACCATTGAAAGGAAAATGGATAAGTCAGCTGACTTCAAAAAAGCATACGTGTCGCAGGTCAATAACCTCATAGAAAAGGGGTACGCGAACAAAGTAGCCGAGAATGTAGGTAGGGAGAGTGTCATACCGGAATGGTACCTACCACATTTTGCCGTCACGAACCCGAATAAACCTGGGAAGATACGTCTAGTTTTCGACGCGGCAGCAACCTCTGCAGGGAAATGTCTGAACGACGAGTTACTCTCCGGGCCCGACATGTTGAATACTCTCTATGGCGTGTTATTTAGATTTCGTGAAAGGTCGATAGCCGTCACCGCGGACATACGAGAGATGTTCCTTCGAATCAAGATTCGGCCGGAAGATAGAAGAGCGCAGAGGTTCCTGTGGCGTGGCAACGATCGGTCCGGACCACCAATCAAGTACGAGATGGCGTCCATGATTTTCGGTGCTAGGAGTTCACCTTTTCTAGCACACAGCGTGCGCAATAAGAACGCGGACGATTGCCGAGAAAGTCGCCCGCACGCGCACTACGCCATCACGCGTGCTCACTATATGGATGATTGGGTGGACAGTTACGACACCCGGGAACAAGCGGCTGAGGCTATGAGGGAGGTGGTCGCCGTGCACGCAAGAGCCGGTTTTCAGTTGGCAGGGTGGCAAACCAACGAGGCCGACCTACTATGCGAGATAAGCGATAGCGACAAGTCCAGTTCGCCAAAGGAGTTAGGAGCGAACGCACATCCCTACGGAAAGACGTTGGGTATTATGTGGCTACCGACGACCGACGAGTTCGCCTTCAACGTGGAAATGCCACGAGTGCCCGCCGAGGTGAAAGCGCGCGAACGCGCACCGACAAAGCGAGAGACATTAGCAGCAGTAATGTCCATTTTTGATCCGCTAGGCATGCTTAGTCCGTATACGATAACGGCTAAGATAATGTTACAAGACCTGTGGCGCAAACAGACCGGATGGGACGAACCTTTGCCCCCGGAAGAGGCTTACATTTTTGAAGAATGGTTAGGTGATTTAAAATACGTAGCGAACCTACGACTCCCGAGATGTTATTTTAAAGGTGGTGTAGTGAATAGAACTCTACACACGTTCGTCGACGCGAGCGAGCAGGCGTACGCGGCGGCGGTATATATGAGGTCAGTGACCGCTGAGGGAAGAGTGATCGTGACACTCGTCGCAGGAAAAGCAAGGGTCGCGCCAATGAAGGCGCAAAGTATACCGCGGCTCGAATTGCAAGCGTGTTTAGTAGGTGCGAGGTTAACCGAGCAAGTTAAACGGGAACATCGTTTTGAGTCGTTAGATACGACATACTGGAGTGACTCCAAGACCGCCCTACATTGGATAAGGAACGAATCTTCAAAGTACACGCCGTACGTCGCGCACCGACTTCGGGAGATATGTGAACTCACACAGACAAAACAATGGCACTGGGTACCACAATGTAGCCGATGACGCAACTCGGTCCGGAATGACGCAACTGGAAAGCGACAGCAGATGGTTCACTGGTCCCCTCTTCCTGGGCGGACCAGAACACATCTGGCCAACGGAGATCGCGCAGGGAGAGGGGGGTGATGAGATCGTCACGCACATAGCGCGCATCACCAGCCTCGTCGACACGACTCGTTTCTCGTCATACGAACGATTACTACGAACGACTGCGTATGTCCTGCTGTTCGTCGACAAATGCCGCAAACGCGCTACCCGGTTGACGTTGCGTCACAAGCAGGAGGCCGAGCTGCTACTGATAAGGGAGGCTCAGAGGGAGTGTTTTCCAGCGGAAATAGCGCGACTCGCTGTAGGTAGGAGAGTAGACAGGACCAGTCGACTCTACCGATTGGACCCGATTTTTCAAGACGACGTCATTCGTTTAAACGGTCGCATAAATGCCGCGAACGTTTCTCAAGATAGGAAGTGCCCACCCATCTTGGAAGGCAAACATCCGATGACGTCACTATATTTACGTCAGATTCACGAACGGGATCATCACGCGGGACGTGAATATATAGTGAACAAAGCGAGGGAACGCTTTTGGATTTTAAAGGTTCGACCGACAGTGCGCGCACTGATAAGAGATTTCGTGATATGTAAGCGACGAAGGAAGCCGCCAATACGGCCCGTAAAAGGGAACTTACCTATTGAACGATTGGACACCCACCTGCGGTCGTTCACCCGTTGCGGAGTAGACTGTTTCGGCCCAATGACAGTCACAATAGGAAGACGGCATGAAAAACGATGGGGTATGTTGTTCACCTGTCTTGTCACGCGAGCAATACATATAGAGTTGTTGCCAAGTTTGAACATCGATTCAGCTATATTAGCGCTAAGAAGAATGGCGGCTAGGCGCGGATGGCCTAAAACTATGATGTCCGATAACGGGACTAATTTTCGAGGAGCCGACGTTGAAATCCAACAGGCATATAAGCAGTGGGCGAATGACCTCAATGAATTCGCAATTAAGCAAGATATGGAATGGCGGTTCATTGACCCCGGGGCCCCAAATCAGGGCGGCGCGTGGGAACGACTAATAAGAAGTGTAAAGTCGGCGTTGTCGGCCGTGTTGAAGGAACGCGCACCAAAGGAGGAGGTACTTTCCACGTTGCTAATCGAGATCGAGCACACCGCCAATTCGCGACCCCTCACTCACGTAAGTGTTGAACCTGGCGACGAGGAGGCGCTCACGCCGAACCACTTCTTATTAGGCTCGGCTACTGGACTACCAACCACAGGGCAGTGCGACGTCGCCGATCGAAAGACATGGCGCGCAACACAGGCGCTAGCGGACAAGTTCTGGACTCGTTGGATAAACGAATACCTACCAACGTTGACACCGCGCGGCGACGTCCGAGATTCACGCACGCAACTCGCACCGGGAAATATAGTAGTCATTGCGGATGGTCAACTGCCGCGAAATGTATGGCCATATGGGAAGATAGTGCGCACCATACAAGGACCTGATGGTGTCATACGCAGCGCTGAGGTACAGACGCGTGGAGGCGTTTTCAGACGCCCAGTTAGAAGGCTCGTTGTCCTGGCCGATGGAAGTTAGGCTCGCGTTGCTACGCCGGGGGGAGGCTGTTACGGACACGAGCATGTAATTTAGAATCACTAAATATAATCAACATTACGTCATTCATAGACGCGTAATGTATGTACATAAGCGCTGTACATAATAGAGGGCAAGCCTATCAGAGGCCAGACTATTGTCCAATCGGCTACTGGGATAGTATATAAGGCTATGTACTGAGTTCTTAGAAGTACATAATGCGGTTCTTAGAAGTAAATAGCGCAGAAAAACCGTTAAGAATAATCTGGGTTTCTATTGGTAGATTACAATGGAGAAAATCACGCCACTATTGATGACCAATGGTGTGCTTGCTGTATGCGGGGGGTCGGGAGGTGAACGTCAGCCGGCCTCAACAGGATTAGGGAACAGACTAGAGGGAAAGGGACTCTCTCCCACGACTTGCGACCGGCTGAAAAAGTACTTAAGCTGCACTTTCCTTGAAGACGACGTTCTCTCTCTGCAGTTCGACTCGAAGCGTCACTACGACAGTTTGTCTTGGCACCCTATGCTCCTGGAGCGGCCCTAGATTTCCAGATTTCCTAAGTTATCTAACGTATTAGAGTCAGTGAAGTATTGTAAAGTAACTGTGAACTATTTGTGAGTTAGCGTCACGCGTATGTACGTAAAGGACTCGATTATGTGAAAGTATTTACACGTGTTATGTGAAGTCTGTATTTTTATACGTGTTAAATAAATTGGCTGAGGCCTTTCAAGCGTGACCATTGTGTTGTGTAATTATTTACATCCTCTGCCCCCAACAATAATGATAGGTAATCATTAGTATTTAGAGTAAGGATAGCAAAAACTTAAAATATGAATATTTGTTTTCGAATTAATGCAAAAAGGTTTTTGTGAATTGTGTTTTATGGTCATTTGTTAAGTAGTATATATAATGTAGAAAGTAAGGACTTTTTTTTTGAAAAATTGTAACTGGTTAAAATAATAAAATATGAAAATAAAAGACTCTGATCCCAACATGTCAGAGGAAACACGCAACGCCCTGTGATGACGGGTGCCAAAAAAAAAAAAAAAAAACCTAACCTAACCTAACCTAATTGTTAAAATTCAAGGGGCGGTTTCTTTGGAAATAAGAGTGCTGTTTGAATCTTCTCACCGCAGCGACTATTTTTTAGACAAAATCTGTCAGAGTTTTGAATTTAAAAAACCTAGCTTCAAAATTCGGGGGGGTTATTTTCGGTTTCGAATTACGTAAACTTAAATTCAGAAAAAATTCAAAATTCATTATCTTGGTAACCATTAGGCCAATTTTGTCGGGGTTTTTTCTAAATACTGTAGAGTACCGAGCTCTATATTTTTGCTTATATCTTTCTTCTCTACATAGAGCAGAAAGAAAGATAGAGTTCTGTGGTGAGAAACTGATGGAAGGGGGGCGTCAGTGAGTTGCACAGCTGGGCTTGAGTTCCTCAAGAAGGACTTCATTTGGGTAGAGTTCCAAAATTAGATTTTAAACTCTACATAAAATATCCGTAGACACCATATTGAAGATCTCGGCAAACCGAGTGCAGCGAGCCCTCGCACTCTCTTCTGCGATCGGTAGATCAGGAGATATAAAGGATTGAAATTACGGGCGCCATCTTGGTTCGCCATCTTGTTTTTAGTAAAACGACCGTATCTCCTGATAGATTTGTCATAGAAGGACCGCGTTACCATTGTTAGCTTCGGATGAACCGGCTCTATCTGATAGAGTAGTAATCTTTAAGATTAGTCACTTTTTTTTTTTTTTTTTTTTATAGTATACCCTGATATATTGACAGATCTGGTTGCTAGCATTACTTTGGCCCGGGCCGCGTCTCCAAAGTTTTGGTCGACGGAACGGGGTTTGGCTGAAGGAGAGAGGGTACAGAAGCACTCTACATATAGCAAAATAGGAAAAGTAATAGCTTTCTTCAAAAAATATTTTGACTAATTTTGACACAGTGAAGCTTTTTGGCACCACTAAATCGATTTGCGACAGCTTAGCTCTACAGCAAGGTAAAATTAGTGAAGCAACTTACCTAGACCACAGTTGACCGCTAACGGCGTGATAAATACTCGCTGACTCCTGGACCTGAAAGAAAGACTAGATTAGTGACAAATATTTACATATATACAACTTTTACAATATTACTTAGGACTTGGGGTTTATTGACTCCGAAAAAATAAATAAATACGTTTGTGTGCATTCCCGTGTTTGTGACTAAAGACGCTACCCCCTTTTTACAGGGATAGCTGAATTACTACAGACTTTTACTGACTAATTCCTCTTTTACAGGGCCGGTAGAATCACTATTTTATCGATTGACTTACCTACCGACAAGCACCCCGATATGCCGATCACACATTCACCCCGTAAGATGTCTGCTGGGGACTCAAAGTCCAATTCTCCGATTGATACAGAGAAGGCAGGACCTTCTCCCAAACATTTGACGCAAGCTCATAACGTTCGCAAGAGCATTGGCGAATGGGAGAGCAGCAAAAGCGACGGAAGGACAGCTCCCTCAACCTCTGCCACTGTAACAGTCTCACCGAAAAAGTTAGCAAAGGCACCGATGACCAATCCACCACATAAAGCCACCTTGTCATTAGACAAGATGGCAAAGCGTGGAGGACCCGTGGAGGCCGCGGGTGGTTCGCCTAAGCTGGGTTCTGGAGTATCTACTGACAGAGTGAAAGAGGCCCGAATTTGGCTGCAGAGGGCGAAGACTCATTTGAGTGAATCGCGTACCTAACTTAAAGTCGGATTTGAAGGCGGGCATCACTCTGGCAGTGGAGCAACTCTACCAGCTCGTAAAAGATAGCACAGCAAAATAAAGGGGAAAATAGTACACAACTGGGGGATACGGGGGTAAAGGGGATACTATCAGGAAAGGAGGGGGAGGAATTAATGAACATTATAAGGGAACAAAGTGATAAGATTGATAAAACAACAGATGAATTGAAAAAGTTAAAGGAAACCGTCGCGTCGCATGCAACTTCACAAGCCGTCACTTACGCGAGTGTGGCAGCGGCTCCGTCCAGAAAGCACGTGTCCGATAAGAGCTCTTTACACTCGGTCGTAATCACGTCCAAAGACGACAGCCACACTAGCGACCAGGTGATGAGTGAGGTGAGAAAAGCGGTGAACGCCAAGGACGGCTGGGTGACAGTGGAGAGGGTGAGAAAGATTAAGGATAGGAAGGTCTTAATAGGATGCAGAACAGAGGAAGAAAGGAGGAAAGTAAAGGAGCGACTTGAAAGTGCAGACGGTGGACTTATTGTCGAGGACATGAAAAACCAGGACCCCATGCTGGTTCTCAGGGACGTGTTATCATTTAACACTAACGAAGATGTACTCGTAGCCTTGAGGAACCAGAATGCGGAGGTGTTCCGTGGCCTTGACAAGAAGGACGACCGAGTCGAAGTCAAGTTTAGAAAACGTGCTAGGAACCCACTCACGAACCACATTGCGCTGAGGGTGTCCCCACATATCTATAATCGCATAATGGATAGGGAGTTTGTGCATATAGATATGCAGAGAATTCAGGTTGCAGACCAGTCCCCACTTGTGCAGTGCTCCATATGTGCTTAGCGTATGGACACGGCAGGCGGTTCTGCAAGGACGCCCTCCCAAAGTGTACCCACTGCGGTGGCCCGCACATGAGAGCGCAGTGTGCTGATTACCTAGCAGCAGCACCGCCAACTTGCTGCAACTGTATGGCCGCCAAAATAGAAAACGCACAGCATAATGCTTTTAGCTCTGAATGCCCGGTACGTAGGAGGTGGGAAGCCCTAGCCAGAGCAAAAGTTGCGTATTGCTAAGGTGGTCACAAGTCGCTCCGGGGCAGGCAGCCCCACCAGTAAATATGCAGTAGCCCAGGCGAACCTCCAGAGGAAAGAGCTGGCGACCACAGAACTCGTCATAGAGGCCAGTAAGCGAAAACTTGCATTTGCTCTGATCCAGGAGCCGTATGTGGGTGGGGTGAGAAGAATGAAGGATTATCGTGGGGCGAGAGTCTTCCAGTGTGCAGCAGTAGGAGATGGGACTGTGAAGGCTGCTATTGTTGTCTTCGACGACAGTCTTGACGTCATCCAGTGCCCGAAACTCACAACCAACAATATCGTTGTAGTGAGGATCCGAACCTCCGCTTGGGAAATCGTGGCGGTGTCCTTCTACTTCGAACCAGACCAACCCATAGGGCCATACCTGGATCAGATCAGAAACATCAGAGAGGAGCTGGGCTCAAGAGGACTGCTCATTGGAGGCGATAGTAACGCCAAGAGTAGCTGGTGGGGAAGCACCATAGAAGACCACAGGGGAGTTGAGATGTCCGGTACCCTGGAAGAGTCTGGTCTACAGGTACTCAATAGAGGTGATACGCCAACGTTCGACACCGTGAGAGGTAACAGGGCGTACACCAGTTTCATAGACATCACAGCCTGTTCAGAAGATCTACTGGAATTGGTAGACAACTGGAGGGTAGACCAGGAGATGACGAGCTCGGACCACAACGCCATCCTACTCGATATTAAACTCCGCAGGAGTAGAGGCCTAAAGGTTCAGAGAACCACAAGGCTTTATAATACTAAGAAGGCAAAATGGGACCTCTTTAATTGTACACTTTTAGAACAAAATTTGATTAAAAATTTTAACGTAGAGTCAATAGTAAACATACATACAAAATCGGAATTAGAAGATACCATTACAAAATTTACCGAATCGATTACCGAAGCATGCAAAACCAGCATGCCTATCAAAAAGAGTACAGAAGTACTCGAAGTCCCATGGTGGAATGAGGAGCTCGCAAGGCTGAAGAAAGTTGCCACTACCTTCAGGCGTAAGATCAAGAACGCGGCACCGTACCGCAAAGAAATAGTGGTAACTGAGTACCTGAAAAAGAAAGAAGAATACGAGTGCCAAGCCAAGAAAGCCCAAATAGAAAGTTGGAAGGAGTTCTGTAGAAGACAGGACAAGGAGGGTGTATGGGACGGTATATACCGAGTCATACGAAGGACCACCAGGAGACAAGAAGACTTGACCCTAACCAAAGACGGTGCATTTCTGAACCCAAGAGAGTCGGCGATCTTACTTGCGGAGACGTTCTACCCACAAGACCTGGAGGAAACTGACAATGAAGACCATCGCCGCGCTAGAGAAGCGGCAAAGCGGGTAAACGAGTGGCAACATGATGAAATTCATGATCCACCGTTTACACTGCTAGAGCTGAAGACCGCGGCGGGCAGTTTTAATCCCAAGAAGGCCCCGGGAGCGGATGGCTTCACAGCAGATATCTGCAGCAGAGCTCTCTACCAGGACCTGGACGCATCCCTTGCCCTATTCAACAAGTGTCTAGAGATAGGTCACTTTCCGGACATCTGGAAGCAGGCAACCGTGGTAGTCCTGAGAAAACCGGGCAAGGACGATTACACGAACCCCAAAGCTTACAGGCCTATTGGTCTGTTGCCGGTTTCGGGGAAGGTCTTGGAGAAGATGACAGTAGCAAGGATTAAATGGCATATTGTACCGAGGATTAGTACTCGTCAGTTTGGTTTCATGCCCCAGAAGAGCACCGAGGACGCCCTCTATACTCTAATACACCGAATCGAGGGTCTGGTTAAGCAGAAAAAGCTGGTTACCCTAGTGTCATTGGATATAGAGGGGGCCTTCGATAGCGCCTGGTGGCCGACTATCCGAAACCGACTGGCTGAGGAAGTGTCCGGTTAACATCAGGAGGCTACTGGACAGCTATATCGACTGCAGAAAAGTCAGTGTAAGATACGCCGGGGAAGAATGCACGAGGAGCACCAACAAAGGTTGCGTGCAGGGGTCAATCGGTGGTCCCATCCTATGGGACCTTCTTCTGGATCCTCTGCTGCGAGATTTGGAGAAGATGGGAGTGTATGTGCAGGCCTTCGCGGATGACGTCGTCATGGTTTTCGACGGAGACACTGGTCTTGACGTCTCGAGGCGTGCGAACGCAGCGCTCGCCTATGTTCAGCAGTAGGGTGTCAGAAATAAGTTGAAGTTTGCGCCGCAAAAAACTTGCGCAATGGTTTTAACCAAAAAACTCAAGTATGACACCCCACAGCTGAGCATGGGGGGGGTCAGCGTTGGCATGTCGCGGGAGGTCAAGATCTTAGGACTGACTATCGACGACCGACTGACCTTTAATTTAAATTAATTTCAGTTACCACCGCGCGCGCGCGTTACGTGCGTGTTATTATCTTTAACTCGCACGTAGCGTTACAGTGCCGGAAAGCCTTGGATATCTACAAACAGCAATCCAAGGCTGCCAAGGTAGACTGGGGACTGCACACTGACGTCATCCGAATAATTTATACGGCTACAATAGAGCCTATAATCTTGTATGCGTCTGCTGTGTGGGCGCCCGCAGCCAGGAAGATCGGGGTGCGTAAGTTGCTCGACACGGTTCAGAGAGGTTTCGCTCAGAAGCTCTGCAAATCTTACCGAACGGTCTCCCTACACTCGGCTCTGGTTTTGGCGGGGATACTACCTCTCGACCTCAGGGTACAAGAAGCAGCCGCATTGTACGAGGCAAAGAGAGGGTCGCCTCCGCTAGAGCTAGGAGATAGAGAAACAGAGCGTCCGGTAAGTTTTGCAGAAACTCCTCACCCGGCAGAACATACCTAACCTAACCTAACCTAACCTAACCTAACCTTTTTTTTTTTTTTTTTGTTGCCGGGGTGGAAAATCCTCATGGATGTCCTTCGCCTGGGGCAGGCGAAGGGGTCTGTCAGACTCTTACTGACTAAAAACCACCTCGGTGTTCCCTCCCACACTTGGACCGGGGATCGTGGGAGCTGATACGCCATCCATGATCCCCGGCTAGTGCCGGCCCGCCTACGCGGGCCACCTCAAGCCGGGGGGAGTATGAGGTGTCCTCCCCCCGCGACGTCCAATAGGGGCGCGCGTGGAACACAACGCGCTGCCGCCTCGGGTCTTGCTGGATGGGGGACGGCGGACGACCCCGAGTCCGCCGTCCCTCCGGACCTCTTTATGGGGGCTGGAAGAGGGCGTTGTCTGCCCTCCGCCGACGCCCGGTTCGCCTGCTGCGGCACGGGAGAGTGGCCGCGGCCTCCCTCTCCCTCTCCGCAGCCTCCTTCTGCGAAATTACGGCTTCACAGAAGGAGATCACCGCATCCCACGACTCGGCGCCCCCAACCATCGAACGAACGACGGCCGGCAGCGACAGGTCGGGGCCCACTACAGATACAAGGGCACGGCGCTGCTCCTCCCATGCGGCACACTCTGCCAGTGTGTGTTGCGCCGTGTCCTCCCGACAGTCGGTGCAGTGATGGCACCGAGCGTCCGGCTCCCTGTTTATGCGACACAAGTACTTCCCGAAGCAGCCATGCCCCGAGAGCACCTGCGTCGCCCTAAACGACAGGGAGCCGTGTTTCCTCCCGAGCCATTCGTCGAGCACTGGTCGGATCGCATCGACGGTGGCGAGGCCGGCGGTAGGGCGCAGAAGCCTGTCCCGCCATTCCGCCACCATGACCTCGTGGAGCTGAGACCGACGCAGCTCGACCTCGCGCTGCATCGGTTCACCACCCCGCGTCCTCATCTCCTCGCGCCACCGGTACAGTGAGGCGAGGACTCTCGCCTGCAGTTCCCAGGGCGGAGATCCGGCCAGTGCACAACCCGCCTCGTAGGAGATCGTGCGATACCCCCTGATAGCCCTGACGGCCATCGCCCTCTGCGGTCTTCGCAGGATTGCGATGCTGCCGGCCGTCAGGTCAGAAGCCCACACCGGGGCCCCATACAGGGCCATGGATCGCACGATCCCCAAGTATAGCCGCCTACAGGCAGTGCTCGGGCCCCCTAGATTGGGAAGCAGCGTTGCGAGCGCGCCTGCTGCGCCCATCAACTTGGGCGTCAGCCGCCGAAAGTGAGGGCCAAAGTCCCACCGGCTGTCGAGCACCAATCCTAGGTACTTCATGGTGGACTCGACAGCGATTTGGACCCCCCCGACCACGATGTGTGATCCCGGTGGCGGCGCCCGTCGGGGGCCATGAAAGACCATAGCCTCCGACTTGTTGAGAGCCACCTCCAGTCCCAGGCGTCGTATGCGGCTCACCACCCGTGAAACCGCTGCCGTCGCCAGCAACGCTGCCTCCCTGTACGAGCTCCCCCGGGCCGTGACCAACGTGTCGTCTGCGTAACACGTCAGGTCCACCCGGTTGGAGCTCGCCCCTCAGCACCCAATCGTAACCGATGTTCCACAAGGGTGGCCCCAGGACCGAGCCCTGTGGAACACCGCACGACATATCACGACGGCCCTCGCCGTCGCGTCCCCTGTAGGTGACACACCTTTCCGACAGATAAGCCCCAATGATGTGGCGGAGGTAGCGGGGCACCCTATGGTACCTTAGCGCCTCCCGGATACAGCTCCAGGGCAGGGCGTTAAAGGCGTTGGAGATGTCCAAGGACACCGCCATCATCACCCCCCTAACCTAACCTAACCTAACCTAACCTAACCTCCGCTTTCACTGGTTTTTGGCGGTTAAGGCTGCACTGGATAACTTGTGTGCCAGGACTTTGTTTCATTACATCTGTTCTTCCCACGTAAGGTTCTTGAACAAGTGCCACAGAGATTCCCTTAGCCTGAACCGTCAGATGGAGTTCATCCGTGGAGCGCTGGAGATTGACTTGGATGAATTTCAATCTTGCTGTCGATCTTTGTGAATGTTGAGGGGGACTTTGTTGGTGGTTTTCCTGCGGGTCGCCCTTAGCAATAGGAAACGCGCGACCGTGCTATCCCATCCCACTTTTGGCGTTCCTGGCAGTCTTCGCTAAACGCGGTGTGTGCCAGGTCGCTTCCTTTTTTCTGTGCCCCCTTGCAGTTTAAACACGTGGGCTCCTTACCTTCGACTCTGTTCTGACAGTCCCTGCCATCATGTGCACCGCTGCAAAAGAAGCATGACTCCCTTGCCGCCCCGCATATGGACCTGTTGTGTCCGTATCCGAGGCACTTTGTGCACTGAACGAGTGAGGACTGATCCACAACAGAGCACCGCTTGATGCCCACGTGCACTCTCTGGGCTTGGGTGAAAATAAGCCACATTTTTGGTGAGATTTTTAGAGAAAGCGATGGATGCGCCTTCTAAAGTGGTCGTCGAATACAACCTTAAGACGGCCATGCAGCATCGAGACACAGCAGTCGTGGAAGCTCTGATGGAGTTAGTGAAGACTCTAGGTGGCAGATCAACAAGAGCCCAATACCCAAACTCTACCCACCAACCCTAAATCCATAGTCGTAAAAAATATATATATATCATAATGTAACATGTAGTATTAATGTGACAAGAAAACTGTGTGTAACATATATTTTGAAACAATTTAACCATTGTAATAAGTTTATTTTAATACCTTGCATATCGCACCTTTAATCCAATACCGTCGCTGGGCGGGATTCTTCAGGGAAACTGTTTGTGACAAAATCTGTAAAGTTAGCGCTCAGCAAACAGATGGCGTTCGGAACGGTTTTTTGAGGAGTTTCGTTTCGCGGCGGTGTTGGATTGACGGTGTGATACGTCTATAATAATAATAATAAAATGCTTTATTTGTATTTTAGACAATTTTACAATTCATAATACTTCTGCCAAACTGCATAGCAGTTTGTTGGCAGACGTAGCTCCGGTGTTATCAAATTATTTATAATACAAACATTGTCATTACACACAAATATCATATTTAATTTAGTTTAATTTAATTCAATTCAATTCAATTCAATCCAATTCAATACAATTTAATTCAATTCAATCCAGTCCAATCCAATTAAATTCAATCCAATTTAATTCAATTTAAATTCAATTTACATTATAAAATATTAAATTTTACTTTAGGAAACTATCATGCGTTCACTGAGTACACTTAGGAAATATTTCGTCGTTTTATATTTAAACACCCGTTTGGAAATTGACGCGTTGATATCTGCGGGTAGACTGTTGAATATTGTTGGAACTAAACTTTTATCGCATCTTTGTCCATAATAATTATTGCAAGTGGGCACTTCGAACGTCTTACATTGTTTTTTACTTCGAGGCCTTAATTGTACAGTCCTGATTTTGTACTCTTGGTGGCAGTAATGATCTAACGCAACTAATAGCGCTACCCTCTCATGTACCGGCAGGACTTTACACTCAACAAACAATTTCTCATAACTAGTTCTTTTACATCGTAGTTTGGTTTTATTGTCTGCTAATTTTTTTAAAAACCTAATTTGTAAGGCTTTAATCTTGTCCAAGTATGTTTTAAACGTTCGTCCATAACATGCCAGTCCATAAGAAAGCAGCGAATCCACCAGCGCATAGTATACAACAAACAAAGTAGCCCTGTCCAGTACCACACTGAGGTGGTGGAATTTTACAAGAACCGATCGTAATTTATCACAAAGTTTTATAATGTGCGTTTTCCACGAGAAATTGGTGTCTATTATTAGGCCTAAGTACTTGTAATCCTCCACCACCTCGATAGCCGCACACTCACACTGTGAGACACTGCCGTCGTTCACACTATGCAGACATTCATAACTGTGTCCTATAATGCGCGGCGAGCGTCCAATATTTTTATAATAAGGTGAGCGTATATGCATACCTACATTTTGTTTTGTTTATGTTAATAAGTATTCCGTTATCGTGTGCCCACCTTATAATATTCGTGAAATCGGCTTGAATTTTATTTTCTATTACATTTAGATCGTATTATCAGCGTACACCAGACATGTATTATCTACATACATATATATATGACAGTTCTGCACCACATTGCACATGCTGTTAACATGCATAATAAATCCAACCGGACCATAGACCGATCTGGTAGGCACACCACAGGTGATAGGTTTAGCTTCCCCGACCACTCCATCGACCACAGTTCTCAGCGTTCGGCCTGCAAGGTACGCATGAAGCCAGGTATTAAGTAGCCCTGCGACCCGCTCCAGGGTCTCAAATGCTTTTTTGAAATCAATATAGACCACCACCACCTGCTTCCGCTGATCTAAATACTCATTGACATCGTTAGAGAACTGCGCCAGAGCCGTAGCCGTACTCCTACCACGTCTAAAACCATGTTGGGCATTTGTTAAGATATTATTTTTCTCCTTTATTATTTTCTCATAATAGTTTTGATATATTGATGTGTCAAGTTCTATTGTAATATACTTAAGTAAAAGTAATTTGTATAAATAAATTACTAACTTAACAACTAATTCACACAAAAAAAGATAACAAAAAAAAAACTAAAAAAAAGAGTCTGAGGTGGACTCGCGTAGTTTTTAAGCTTAGTTTTTAAGTAAATGTTAAGATGAGGGCACGACAGAATGCCAATGTTAAACTTTTACAAACAAAAATAACACTGTAAAAAATGGCGCGGACCATCATGTCTGCCAAGGGCGGATCCAGCTTTGGCGCCAGGGGGGGGTCACGTCACGTCATGGTCAAGTCATAAGAAGTTATGATTTAATTTTGATGATAATAGATACGGGTAAAAATACATCTATACTATACATATAATATTATAAAGCTGCAGAGTTTGTTTGTTTGTTTGTTTGAACGCACTAATCTCTGGAACTACTGGTCCGATTTGAATGATTCTTTCAGTGTTGGGTAGTCCATTTATCGAGGAAGGCTATAGGCTATGTTTTTTTTCAAAATTAGGGATCCGTAATAAAATTGCTATTTTGTAACACAAGGTGTAAAATCGAAAACCTATTTTTGCGTGCGCTGCAAAAACTATTGACAATAGAACAAAATGATGTACTACAGGTTTGTAGATCCCATTGAGACCTACAAAAAAGTCCGCGAGAACATATATCTAGCTATTATGGTTTAATCACAATAACCGATTTTGTGTTCAAAATAATTATTAAATCGTCTGAAGAAAAAAAAACTACGTTAAATATGTATCGTAATATTAATCTTTATCGAAATTAAGCATTATGTTATCAAGAATATTTATGTAGAAGTAAAATACTTTTCGTTTCATCTCAATCGGATATTTCGTTTAAAAGTTATCACGTGTGTAAGATGTTAAGAGTTGGTACCTATTAATGAGTTATGGGCCATAGAGTTTTTTATCAACATAAAATCCTGTAATAATCTTTTTCGAAATATATTTGTTGATGAGATCAAGAAGATGCAGTCCATTATCCACAGGAATTTCTTAATTCTTTAAACCCGAGTGGCCTCCCCCCACATTCTCTCAAGTTAAAAATTGGTGCCCCAATTATTTTACTTAGAAATCTTAAGCCACCAAATTTATGTAACGGGACTCGACTTCAGGTTAAATTTCTTCGCAATAACGTGATCGTTGCAACAGTTTTGACTGGTCCAGCGGTTGGTCAAACAGTACTTATACCTCGGATCCCAATGATTCCAAATGATTTGCCTTTTCATTTTAAAAGAGTCCAATTCCCAATTAAATTATCTTTTGCCGTAACGATAAATAAATCACAGGGGCAAACATTTAAATATGTAGGATTAGATTTACGGCAAGACTGTTCTTCGCACGGCCAACTATATGTCGCGTTGTCAAGATCAGGTTGCGGAAACAATCAATATATTCTTCTGCCACAAGAAAATAAAACGAAAAATATAATTTACTCAGAAGTACTTTAAAATAATATTTTAACCAGGTTTAAAGTGGACGGACACTCCCACCTATAGTCGTAATTCTTATGTGTCTGGCTGAATTTCGAACAGATAGACAGCTATTGCCTGCGACTTATACAATTTAACTTAATCTATATTTTTCTTAATATTATAAAGCTGAAAAGTTTGGTTGTTTGATATGAAAACTGTTTAAATATTCAATAGTCCATTTATTGAGGGAGGCTATATTTATCTCGGTATTTCCACGGAAACGAGAAAAACGCGGGTGAAACCGCGGGGCACAGCTAGTACATCAATAAAATACCTACTATTTTATCGATGTATGTACTGTACTTTAAAATACCTATGTTTAAATAACAAAATCAATTTTTCTTTTACGTCTCCTGAAACGCGTTATCACTCTATCTACTTCAATGGTAACGAGAAAAGCAAGTGGCGAACTCAAAACAATGGATTGCCACAAGGTATTCTAGCCCCCTTGCTGTTTTACGTTTACACCAATGACCAACCGGTGAGCCCTAACACAACCCGCTTTCTGTATGCAGACGAACAAGCATTAACTTGCCAAGTCACTGATTTTGAGGAGATTGAGGCCAACCTTACCACAGAAGCAGCTGAGCAGTGGTGGCCGAGTGGTAACGGCCCCGACTTACGAGTTGTAGGTCGCGGGTTCAAACCCAGCCAGGCGCATTACTTTGTGTAATTTATTTCATCACCACTGCTCTCAAAACGGTGAAGGAAAACATCGTGAGGAAACCGGCATGTCCTAGAACCAAAAATTCAAAGACATGTGACATTCACCAACCCGCATTGGGCCCGCGTGGTGGATTACGGCCCACTCCCTCTTCTAGAGAGGAGGCCTGAGTCCCAGCAGTGGGAACATTAAAAGGCTGAATATGTTATGTTATATGTTACCACAGAGTCTCTCAGATCTTAGCCAGTATTATACTGCTAATGCATTTAAAGCAAATCCCTCAAAAATGTGCGTTTTTTAACTTTGTAACAGACAAGCGGGTTGAATGCTCAATATCTCATGGCAGGAGGTACCAATCATTCATAACCCCCATCCAAGATATCTCTTCATTACTCTGGATAGGTCTCTCAACTACAGAAAGAATTGTGAGAACGTTAAGCGGAAAGTACATACGAGAAACAACCTGCTACGTCGCCTAACATCCAGTAGATGGGGGGAGTCTCCCCAAGTTCTGCGAACAGCTGGAATGGCGCTCCGCTTTTTCGCTGGTGAATATGCCTGTCCAGTATGGAGCCACTCCGCCCACTCTAACATAGTGGATACAGCACTTAATGAGACGTGCTAAATTGCCTTACGCCGACTCCGGCACGAATGCTGTATCCATTAATCGGCATTGCACCCCTAGAAATTCGCAGGACCGTGGCTAGCCGCATAGAGAGAACGAAACAATAAAACGACCCTCGCCATTCTATGCACTATTACAGCTCCGTGCCCCTGAGACTTAAAAGTCGTAAAATTTTTCTTGTAAGCGTGAGCCCATTTCAAAGTAAAACCATATGGCTTTACTTTGAGATGGGAGTGATGCTCTCTCCTGGACACGAGTTGCCATGGCCAATCTGGAAAACTCTAAACAGACTCCGCATGCAGGTTGAGCGCAGCAAAGACAGTCTCCACAGATGGGGGTTCCTGAAAGGTTCCGACCTTCAGTATTTGTGCAGTGTCTCTCCACAGACCATGTCCCACCTTCCATCTTGCATGACGTGCCCTGTTACCTGTTCATGTAAGGGATCTTATGACAGTATCAGTGGACGACATTGCCGTTGCCGAATACTGGGCCAGGCAAGGAATTTTATTAGTTTTACCATCGACACGCTAAGAACGTACGACACTCTACGTTTTATGGACATGAAGAAGTGCCAGTCCGGTTAGACATTCGACCATTGAAGCTTCTAGTCATAATTTGATATTTCATAACGAGAGAGATCTTCCCGCTGTCGCTACACTAACATGTAGTGTAGCCATAATACATAAAAAAAATCTTATATATAATATAAGATTTTTTTGGATACGTCTCAAAATCACAAGTCAGAAAACTTCTATTGATAAAATATTTTTATTAAATCTTTTCAAAGAACTCTCCACTAGCCTCTATACAAAGTTTCATGCGTCCGAAACAATTTTCGAAACATTTTTTCCAGTTCGCTGCAGACACCTCTTACACGGCCTTCTTGAACGCTGTTAGCGCGTCTTCCGGCGATGAAAACTGTATCCCTTTCGGCAGATTTTTTATTTTAGGGAATAAAAAGAAGTCACACGGTGCCAGATCAGGACTGTAAGGAGGGTGCCCCAAGACTCTGACCGGTGCGGTGTCCAGGAAGTCCCTCGTTTTGAGCGCTAAGTGCGCGGGCGCGTTGTCATGGTGAAGCAGTACCCTGCGGAGCCCGGTATTCGGTCGCTTGTTGCTCATTGCAGACAAAACTTCTGGCAGGCATTTTGTGGTATACCATTCGGCGTTGATGCTGCTTTGATCTCGTAATGGAATTGAAATCAGATAACCCGTCAAAGTGAAGAAACTAGTGATCAAAATTTTCCCTGCGCTGTTTCTGTTTCATTCTGAAACAGCCAAACTGTCAACTGACGCTTTGTTTCTGGATCGTATTGATAAATAAGATTCGTCACCTGTCACAATGTCGTAAACGCGCCGAGACGAGCCGTTTCAAATTTTTTAATCATATCACGGCACCACTCCACACGGGCTTGCTTCTGAGCTTCGGTGAGGTTATGCGGCACCCAGAGGCAAACTATCCTCCTCACACGAAGGTGCTCGTGTAGAATCTTGTGAACGCTTCCCGAACCAACCCTGCAGTGTATGCGTCTGTTTTCTTGAATTAATTTTTTTACCGCCAGCACACTTTCTTCCGTGACAGCGGTCGTAGGACGACCACTTCTTTGTTCATCCCCCAAAGTAAGGTGACCGCGCTTGAACTCGCTACAGCAGCGGTAGATGCTTGCTTTTGAAGGTCTTTCATCCATAAAAGCAATTTGAAGTCGATCAAATGACTCATCAGGTTTTAGGCCACAATTAAAATCATAGATAATCATCGCACGAAAATGGCTTCCATAGATGTACTTTTTATATTTTTATATATTAAAAAGCGTACATTATGAAGGACCTAAATTCACGTAAAATAGCAGATTTTCAGAGGTCTTTAGTAGATTAGTTTTACACAAGTTTATGTTTTGATTTTTATAGAAGCCTAGATAATATCCACAAGATATCTGTGTATCCAAAATATCTGGAGAAAGAAAATGTACATCGGGTTGGCCGCTCTTAAATTAATTAAATATTGAAAGTGCATACATAAAATCTATATTGTGACAAAAAATTACATAAAAGCATTATGTGTAACAATTTTAGTCAGTGGTCCACCTAGGTCCTGGACCCAGCCCAGGGGGGGGTCATGACCCCCATGACCCTGGATCCGCCCTTGATGTCTGCGGTAGAATAGATAAAAAAAAAAACCTAACCAGTATCCCCTCAACCCTCGTGGCGGTCGGATCGTTTTTAAAGTCGCTCTGCACTTAAAAATTAAAAAAAAACCGGTATAAAGTTGTTTGATTTTGACGAGTGAGGTGTCTATGTGCTGGGCAAACTGAAACCTACACGCCCCTGTGATTCTTCACACTCGAAAGGGTGGCCCGCATCTGCGTGATGCAGTGCGGTGCCATGGTGTCTGCCCGATTAGGGGCTCTGGAGTCGCGACTTCTTCCGGCCGAAACCCTCCGGCCGCCGCTTGCGGCAGATAAGCGTCATGCAGCACTGCATCATGCAGATGCGGGCCACCCTTTCGATGTCGCGGTCCGACATCGCAAGTGCAGGTGGTGGCGTAGCGGTAGGGGCTGACGAAGGTGCAGCAGGAGGGGGGCCGCTGGCCACGGGAGCCTCCTGCCGCTGTCTCTCAGCAGCAAACTCTCGCTTGAGGTTCTCCAGTTCGGATCGGAGACGGCTATTCTCCTCCCATAGCTTCGCCGTCTCTTCCGAGGTCGTACGATTCAGAAGAATCTCCACCGCCTCCCTGATTCCGTCTGCCGCCTCCTTAAGGGCACGGGTGAACGAGCCCTTCAGGTTGCCAGACTTAGTTGCAACCTTCAGGACAACGTCCACGCCGTCCAGCACCTGGCGGGTCGGACCGCGACATCGAAAGGGTGGCCCGCATCTGCATGATGCAGTGCGGTGGCATGGTGTCTGCCCGATTGGAGGCTCTGGAGTCGCGACTTCTTCCGGCCGAAACCCTCCGGCCGCCGCTTGCGGCAGATAAGCGGAGGAAGGAGGAGTCCGCAACGACGAGGCTCGTGCAGGTGGGCAAGAAGCCTGCAGAGGGGGCCACAAAGCCCATGCAGGTTCCCAAGAAGCCCGCGACGAGTGCGTCCGTACCCCCTCCCCAACCAGCCACGCTCCCAGCAACCGCACCCCCGATCCAGGAGACCTGGACGACGGTTGTAAAAAGGAAGCGCAAGAAGAGGGCGTCGCAGCCGGCACCAGCTGACCCGGCACCCGCCGGCTCAGCACCAAAAAAGAAGTTAAGGTCTAAACCCCCACGCTCCGAGGCTGTAATAATCACCCTTCAGCCCGAAGCCTCAACCAGGGGTGTGACCTTTAAGTCGGTCCTGGCGGAGGTAAAAACGAAGCTGAACTTCGGCGACTTTGCCTCCCCGGCCGGCTTTGGTTTCAGGACAGCAGCCGCGGGGGCCAAAATCTTTGAGGTGTCGGGTGCTGCAAGGCAGGAGAGGGCGGACATTCTGGCCGCCAAACTAAGGGAAGTCCTCAAACCGGAGGATGTCCGGGTGTCTAGACCCACAAAAACGGCAGAATTGCGCGTGAGTGGGCTGGATGACTCCGTGACCCCGGAAGACATAGTGGCGACCATTGCCCGAAGTGGCGGGTGTCCGCCCGAGAGCGTGCAGGCGGGTGAGATTCGCTGCAGTACGCCCGGGCTGGGCACAGTTTGGGTGCGGTGCCCGGTAGCTGCCGCAAACAGGGTCGCGGATGGCAGAAGGTTGCTGGTTGGCTGGGTGTCAGCGAGTGTAAAGTTCCTGCCACCCAGGGTCATGCGGTGCTACCGCTGCCTGGACAAAGGGCATGTCCGGGCACAATGCGCTGCAGACGTTGACCATTGCGGTGACCTCTGCTATCGCTGCGGCCGACCCGGCCACAAGTCGGCCCAGTGCTCCGCGACACCAAACTGCAGCCTTTGTGCAGCTGCAGGGAAGCCTGCGGAGCACAGACTTGGTGGGAAAGCCTGCAAGGCCCCCAAGAAAGGCAGGCAAAATAGAGTTGTCGGAGGACCTGTGCCCCTCCCACAGCCCGGCAGCCAAGCAGCTGACTCCCAACCCAGGGATGGAGGAGATGCCGGAGAAATGGAAAATTCCTCGGTGGCCCGCGTAGGCGGGCCGGCACTAGCCGGGGAACATGGATGGCGTATCAGCTCCCACGATCCCCGGTCCAAGTGTGGGACATCCATGAGGATTTTCCACCCCGGCAAAAAAAAAAGGTTAGGTTAGGTTTTTTTTTTTAATTTTGCGGCAGGAGTGGGAAATCCATCATGGACGCCTAGACTGCTCCTCAATGAGAACAGTCTGGGTCTGGGCAGTGCCGGACTCCTACCAGCTAAAACCACACTCCTGCCATGCGAAAGGCCCCTGCCATTCTGGTTTCGCAGGGATTTTATACGGGCTGTAGATTGGATTGTTTTCTTATTTATATATGTATTTTTGATGAAATTATTGATAAAATAATAAATACTGGCGTTGTTCCTTCCACATAATATCAAATAAAAGTCATGTTTCAGGTTTGTTTGCCAAAATGAATAATATATAAATAATAATTAAAAAATAAAATTTTCAATAAATATAATTTAGTAAAGATTGCAATTAAAATAATATTCGGTATTAAATAGATTAAAATATAATTCATTTCACCTATAATATAAGCTGTATTATTTTATGATTTTTAAGCTAAAAATGTGCACTGGATTTAGCTTACGTGTGCCTATTCAGACCCCGTTTCTTCGTAATTTTCTACGATTAGTGCGTTGGTAAAATCGTATTTATATGAAAATTTTATATGAGACCATAATATTTTTTTTACACCACCTGCTCGATAATGCCCTTTTATACGTCATACAACCATCACTTAAAGCAAGTCATTATGTCCCTAGGGAGATAATGCAGTATGGGCGATCCCTAGGGAATAATGAGATTTGAATTTGGAACGTGAAAAACCGTCAGCATTATGTGAATTAAAATGTAGTGCATCAAACAAGTTTATTCAAATTTCAAACTGGCCACTAACAAAAAAAAAACAGAATAAAAAAAGTTTCTAAAAAAAAGTAATGAACAAGCGGGAAGCGTTATAGAAAATTTAAACTATAGAATCTTTGAGTAGTGAATTTTGTTTGTTTCAAATCTCAAAACTTTTGAGTGATAGTTAAGATTAACTCGTAAATAATACTTATATTTCTGTATTATATGATTTCTTTTACTAAATTGTGTTTTAATTATCTCACAGATGGTGTAAAAAGTAGAGTATCCAACACGGGGATAAAGCTGTCTTTGTCTTGGGCGGCTTGAATTCCTCACTTCACTCAGGTTTCTTTATTAACTCCCTCGCAATGCTCGGGAGTTAATTATATAAATCCCTCACTATCGTTCGGGATTAAAATTAGCAACCTTCGTTTCGTTCGGAATTCAACATCCGCCACCCGCGACTTAAAGACACTGCTTTATCCCCTAGTCACATAATCTACTATTTTACACCACCACGTCATACAACCATCACTTAAAGCAAGTCATTATGTCCCTAGGGAGATAATGCAGTATGGGCGATCCCTAGGGAATAATGAGATTTGAATTTGGAACGTGAAAAACCGTCAGCATTATGTGAATTAAAATGTACTGCATCAAACACGTTTAAGTATTCAAATTTCAAACTGGCCACTAACAAAAAAAAAACAATACAAAAAGTTTCTAAAAAAAAGTAATGAACTGAAGCGGGAAGCGTTATAGAAAATTTAAACTATACTTTACATACTCTTTGCTATAGAATCTTTGAGTAGAAAAAGCGCGGGAATCGTCGAATTTGGCGGGCGTGATTTTTCTGGCGGTTTTGTAAAAAATAATTTAAAATCGAGATTAGTTGTGTAAATTTGAGTAGATATTGATTAGAATAGTTATTTTATTATTTGTGTATATTAGTCTTCGTATTTAGGGTAAGTTTTTTTTTTTTTACTTTCTTTTCTTTGTCCAATGGACAAAGAACCACCCGATCCGGGGGGCACAGTCCCCTCGGTAGGGTGTAATGTTATAATCAATGAGTCCAGTATGGACACAGACTCGTCCATAACAAGATCAGAGCGAAAAAGGGCTAGGGCTCCACGCAAAATGTGCAAACATTGCAACTAAAGAAGGAGACATGGTAAATCTACAGCAGATACCAACATAGATACACACTGCCATTGTGAAAATGACTCGGTAATTACTAAAACTGCAAACAACCAGTCATCACGAACAACAGCTGCTATAAATCATCTGGAAACCACTCCACGTCCTGTGGATGGCCCCCAGACTGGTATATCTTCAAATTCGGATCTCCCCCAGAAGGCGCCACAGGTTGCTAGGGCTTTGTACGAATCCTCAGACTTATCTCCATAAGTGGTTCACATCCAAAAAATATTTGACATGACAACGAATTCAGGTCAAACATTACACCCAATCACTTTAGGACACTTTTTAAAAAAACGAAGGTTCAACAACATTATTAATGGCTCAATAAAACGTATTGGTCGCAATAGGATTTCTTTAAGCTTCTCACAATACCAAGATGCAAACTCTTTTTTAAATGACCCTTGTTTGGCCAAGGAGAAATTGAAGGCATTTGTTCCATCTTTTAACGTGTGCCGTATGGGAATTATTAAAGGCGTCCCTACCGAATGGTCTCCTGACGAAATTATTGAAAATGTTTCTGTCCCTACTGGATGCGGGAAAGTTATTAAAGTTAGGCGTCTTAATTATAAAGTTCACGAACCGACCCCTGTTTGGAAACCATCTCAAACAGTCGTGTTGACCTTTGACGGGCAAATTTTACCGAAACGTGTGTTTTGTTGTTACAATTATACTTCATTCGTTCGAAGATATATTATAATTAACCAAGCAGCTCCCGGCTTGCGCTAGGCGACCCAATTCGCAGCTTTTCAGAGCCTAAAAGCAGAAACAAAACGCACCGTATCCGAGCGAGTATCTGTCAGTAACGTCAAATGTCATTCCATACGTTTGCGCGGCAACCAATACGTTTTACGTTGTGTTTTATTTGCTTTTTTACCAATTTAAGTAATTAAATAAGAGCATAGTGCTTGTATAATTTGTAATGAAGTATGCCAAAACGAAAAGATATGAAATACTATCTTCATATGATGAAAAGTTTGAAAAAAGGACGAAACGACGATAACATAGTACGTCACCTGTCCTATCTCTATTTAATTCTTTGATTCCAGGTGAAGTAATAGATTTATCTATTAGATTATTCAGTGAAGTAAGAGTTTCACGTACTTAACCCAAATAATTGTATGCATTGACACGATCAAACTCCTCGGCGTGTTTACGAGATGAACACACGAGCTGGTTTCCTTGCTCCATAACTTTAAAGGCTTTGCCATGGTACATTATACAGTGTAAGACTGTAAATCAAATGGGTTTCGAAATATGATTATACCTACTGACGCGGGTTGTGCACGTGATGCATTGACGCGTTTAGCTGACTCGGGATGTTTACGAGATAAACATACGAGATTGTTTTTTGCCCCACACCTTTGGGTAACCTGAAAAGCTTCGTCAGGAAAGTTATCTACAGTGCAAGTGAAATGGATTTTGAATATTGTACCTATGGACGCGAGTGATGTACGAGATACATTGGCGCGATCCGCTGACTCGTGGTGTTTACGAGATGAACACACGATGATCTTTACCCTTTGGTACATGGACACGGGTGATGTACGAGATGCATTGACGTGATCCGCTTACTCGTGGTGTTTACGAGATGAATGCACAATGGTCATTACCTTTTGATAAAATCCGAAAGGCTTTGCCTAGGTACACTTTGGTACCATAACAGGGTCAATAGTTTTAGGTTTTTAGACCTTGTATTTAGGATGATCCTCAAGAAGTGGACATTAAACTAGATATCTGTTGTATCATCATCGGCTCCAACAGGCACAACCCCAACTGTTACAGACTTGAGTATAACATTTCCTGAACTAGCATCTGAGCTAGTCGTTGAACCAGTTACTATATTTCCTGAAGTATTACAGTATTTATATCTACAAAACCAAATGATTTAATGGCCTGACTTAATGAATGACTTAAGCCACATCTAGAATACCATTTTTGGAAATACTCAAGGAATATGAACAAAAACTAGATAAAAATGTGTGTAATAACTGTTTAAAATAATATAGAGATTATTGCCTCAGTCAGTAATTCACTGATAATACAAGAATATACTGATACAAAAAGATTAAATCAGAACAGAATCAGTTGGGATTGGGAATCAGACCCTATCTAAGCTTCACAGCAATGATGGCATAAATAGGCTGAAACTAATTTTCCCAGTTGATTGATACTGGAAGAGTTTTAATAGATTTGCACTTCACATAAACAAAGATATTGTCAAAGATGTTGATAGAGACGACTACCTGCGTGGGAATACTTCAACAGAGAACATTTAAAGTCCTAAAGACATGCCACAGAAGCGGCAAGCTTATTATGAAGCCAGCCTAATCTTCAACTGTAACCCGTCAGGGAAACGGGAATGGTCCATCTTGGTACAACCAGCAAAGAATAATACCTAGGCCGGGACGAAAGTATCTGCAGTCCTCATATTAAACTATAACCAAGCAATTCTCGCAACACATCCAGTGTATGCTAGAACACAAAAAGTTTCACCACAGGCTCATGGTTGAAATTAGAGGTTAGTCATGCTTACAGATTAGCCCATTCCCTTCCTCGTTGATAGAGGATTTGTGGTAATGCCCCAATTTTGAAACACATCTGTGGATGTTCGGTAAGTGCATTTTTTCTTCCATAACTTATCAACCAAAATTCAACGGTTCAAAACAAAAATGGTTTTACAAGTGATCAATCAGGATCTTCAAGATCAGGGGCCAAGATGAATGCATATTTATGTATAAAACCATTCATAATTTACTGCCATTGAGCTCAAATTCCCCATGGAAACCGTGTAGGAATCAACTTATATCCAAGATATTTTTTGGTTTCCCAACAGGGATGGAGAAGGGAGGTTTATTGAAACCTTTATACCGCTGAACAAATTGGTTCACACATCCAAATTTATAAGATGTAAGATCACTGCGGTAGCTCTAGTGTACCCAGGAGATCTTATGGCAAAATTTGAATCCAGATCACAGGAGATACCTATTATTTCATTATGATCATTTAAAAAGAGTCTATTGCTGTCCCAAATGGGATTTGTTTTACACATTATGCATTTTTGATAGTGGTAGTTACATGTATATCTATGATCAAAAGTTCACAAATCAGTATGTACATCATCATCTTGATGACCTTTTGTGTATTGGTTCAGACTATATAGTCTACTACTATACACACTACACTATTCATACTAGCCTACTATTATATAATAAAAGGTTGAAAAATATTCAAGGAACAATTACTCCTTTTACAAAATACGCCATCCCAATCATGTTAATTATTTAGATTTTATATATGACACACAATGACTGATGTCACATACAAAAAATGTTGTTTCTGTAAATCCCTTAAAAATATTTACAGAAACAAATTTCTTAGCTTATGAGAGATTACTCACTTAATAGGTACATCAACTGTTGCATTATTTTGTTGCAACAACATTTGTTGTTGGTTGGTTCTATACTAAAATTAGAACATAAATACTTAGTTATAAGTAAAGGCAACTAAGATTCAAAATAAAAATTCATCCAATCATCAAACTAGACCTACAATGATGCAACAAGAACTGGGGGGGGGGCGCAATTGTAGTGATAACAGAAGTCAATGGATTCTGGAAAAAGGATAAAAAATTATAATTATCACATAAATTATTTAGAACTGCTTCACATTTTTTACCTTTAAAAATTCTATTTTGTTAAACATGAGCACTTACACATTTTGTGTGAGATTGATAATAGTTTGCTGTATCTTATATAAACCGAATGGGAGGAATACGGTATCAACAATTAAATAATATAGCCAGAAATATGGAGCACATATGGTGTGAAAATAATTAGATTTGTCTATTTGCTTCATATATGGATTCAAAAGACAACAAAGAGAGCAATTAACAATCTCATACATCTAACATAGAGTGGGAACAGAATATCTCTACATTTTAGTAGGTATATTGTGTCTCAGTTTGGTCAAACTGATTGATCTTTTCCCTTCTACAAGTAATACATAAATGTGATGCCTGTGTTTCCTGGATACCAGATTCAAAATACATTTAATTAGATGTTTTTTACTGCCTTTGAACATGATAATTTATTTCTTTTATGTGTTCTTTCCTCCATTTAGCCCAATATTGGGAAGGCAAAAATGAAAAGGTAATGTCATATTGACCTTCACAAGCTTGTCCACCATTGAAAACAATGTTAGTTTTTTCAAGCTGTTAGTTTTTATAGGTACTCAATAAAAAACTATTGCATTCCTTTTTTAAAGAGTGTCATCTTACACACCTCCTTACACTAATTTCCAGAATATTGACATGATGTTCTTCCATCAGCCATAGAGGTTACATTAGGTTACCTTCCAAATAATGCCTCAATTCAATGTTACTTATAGGATCTCACTTATTCACACAGTCTATACCAATTAATAAATTAATAGACTCATAAATTGGTCGTAATGATCACATTAATAAATTACAGAGATTATGTTAAGGTTTCTATAAAAATGAAATTGTCTAAAAAGTTAGTGAATTGGTTTGCACTTAGCAGAGCCCAAGTAGCACAGATTTATCATTTATAAAAATACCCAATATTATAGTTAATGAAACCGGTGTAAACATTTCTATCCTAGACACTATAAAAACATCTGGTTCTGGTTGCAGCGGACCGAACCTGTTATTTACCTTTATTTTAGTTTTTATTTTATTATTTTTATTGTTTTAGTCAACATACAAAATTAGAGCCATTTTCTGTAACGAAAATGCACGGCAAAACCTGAAATCTTCCCTGACACTACTTTATTTTATTACATTAGATACACTCAAGAGTATTAGGGAAGATAATACTCATTTAATACTCTCTTTGAATAACCCACACAAGCCAATTTCTTCGTCTACCATTAGTAGATGGATAATAATAATATATATATAATATATACTTTCTCTGTGTGTGGCATAGATATTAGCTTTTTTTTCAGGGCATAGTACAAGACATGCATCCACGTCGACTGCTAAAGCTAGGGGAGTATCATTAGATGTAATTAGGCAAACGGCTGAACAAACAGTTCTTCAACTTTTGCAAAATTTTATAATATACCTATTTCCAACAATTCATCTGAATTTGCTCATGCTGTGCTTAATGCTGAACAAAATATTTGCTTATAAATGCCTTAATATGTTTAAAATAATTATATATATAAAAAAAAAATAGACATATATACTTATATAATATAAATTGTATAAGTATGTCAAAAAAGACTGATTGTCTCATATTACCATTATATTAAGTGCCTAATAAGTGCCTAAGAGATTTTGGTTCCTGAAATATATTTGTTGATAATTATTAAAAATCTTAATTTTGCTTTAAGTTGACTCTTAACATCTGCTTGGTTAATTATAATATATCTTCGAACGAATGAAGTATAATAGATGATCAAACGAACTTACCTGTGATGTTCGATCATTATTATACGTAGCTTCGTTCGAAGATATAGGGAACCCTCCCTACCCTACCCAGCAAAACTTAAGATTTATCTCTAACTCTGAAAGAATGACATTTGACGTTACTGACAGATACTCGCTCGGATACGGTGCGTTTTGTTTCTGCTTTTAGGCTCTGAAAAGCTGCGAATTGGGTCGCCTAGCGCAAGCCGGGAGCTGCTTGGTTAATTATAATATATCTTCGAACGAAGCTACGTATAATAATGATCGAACATCACAGGTAAGTTCGTTTGATCATCTATTCTATGCCAGTAGAATTGTATACATTCCCAACTATACAATGCTTCAATTGTTGTCGTTTCGGTCATACGAAGGTACAATGTAGGTCGAACCCTCTGTGCTTCAAGTGTGGGGAGAAACATTCTGCAGACACTTGTAGCATTCAAGACGAAGAAGGTAAATGCTGTCATTGCGGTGGCATTCATTACGCCATCAATAAAAAGTGTCCAGAGTTTGAGAGACAGAAAGCAATTAAGCACTATATGGCCCATAGTTGCGTATCGTATGCCGAAGCATCGCAGCTACATCCTCCAGTGTCAAAACTATATGCAGACGTGGTAACTTCAGCTCCTTCACTTGCCAATAATAAACCTATTTTACGCTCTTCACCCCATTCACCTAACACATCACACAAAAAAACTGTTTTCTCAAAACCTCGGGATCCCCCAAAAACAACTAAGGGGTATGTATGACCGGGCAGCTCACCAAAAACTTATTAATAATGAAGTTTCGATGACAGGTAATGGTGTTGCATTGCAAAATAAAACAAATAATGAAAGTCAAATTTTAAACATAATTATTATGTTAATCAATACTTTATCTAAAAATAATATTATTGAACCGTCCATCGTTGCCACTGTATTTGATACGCTGTCTAATTTATCTAAACTTAATCATAATGGATCCAAGTCTATCCAAGATTGTTCAGTGGAACAGTCGCAGCATAGTGAATAAAAAATCTGATTTGTGTTATATATTGAATAAATACGATCCCTTTGCAGTCGCTCTCTGTGAGACAAGGCTTAAACCAGGGTTCTCATTTAGAATTCCTGGCTATGCATGTCTAAGAACAGACAGAAGCGATGGGTATGGCGGCGTCGCCATACTTGTAAAAAATAACTTGTCCTTTCAATCTTTCCCTCTTCCCTGTCTCAGTGGCGATATATCTGCCGTTGCTGCCATTGTAAATAAAATCTGTTTAGTATGTATATATTATTCTCGTCCTACTGTGAATATCCTTTCTGAAATTAATAATATCAGTCTTACCTAAACCATTTTTGGTAATGGGCGATTTTAATACCCAACACCAATCTTGGGGAAGTTCTAATACCAATTACTATGGAGAGAAACTATTAGAAATCTTAGACTCTAATAATTTGTGTATTTTAAACACATGTCTCCCAACACGCCTCACAGATCCAGTTGAAGGAATAAGTGCTCCTGATCTCTCGATATGTACACCTGAGCTAGCATCAGTATTATCCTGGTCTCCTCTACCTTTATCTTATGGCAGTAATCATTTCCCATTAATAATTTCTTTTCCACATAAAAAGCCAGAGGTTTGCAGTCCTACACCACGATTAAAGTACAGACTTCAAAATGCAGACTGGGATAAATATAAAAATGGTGTAGAAGAGAGAGTTCTTACTTTATCTGATTCCTTACAACATGATCCTCAGTTATTGGCTGATCAATTTACAAGGATTTTAATAGAGGTAGCAGATAATACTTTCCCTATAAAGAATGGTGCTACAGGCAAAATTCCCTCACCACCTTGGTGGGATGCTGATTGCACTCAGGCTGTTAAAAAAAGAAAAAAGGCACAAAAAGACTACTGTCATAATATGACTCAGCTCAATTATGAGCTATACCTAGAAGCTGCTCGTGCAACCCGTACACTCCTTAAGAAAAAGAAATTTGAAGGTTGGCAAAAATTTTGCGAATCTATCTCTCCAGCAGTTAATGTTTCTATAGTATGGCGAAATATTAAACGATTCAGGTCAGCATTCAGTGACACAACAGCCTCAAAACTGCCATTAGAGTTAGCCAATGAGTTCATGGATCATTTAGCTCCTTCTTCAGTCCCTGAACAGAGATCTTTGATGCATTTTCCTTATGTTCCTATTTCTGATTCTGACTTGAATTCTCTCTTCACACTAAGTGAGTTGAAAGGAGTCCTTTCACATGTTAAGGATTCAGCTCCTGGTGAAGATGGTATACCATATTCATTTTTAGCTAATCTTTCCGACTCTGTTCTTTTAATATATTTAAATCTTATCAATGCAGCCTTAATATCTGGCAACATCCCATCAAGTTGGAAGTCTCAAATAATTATTCCTGTTCTAAAACCGAATAAACCTGCTTCTAATGCTACTTCGTATCGACCAATTGCACTTTCGACGGTTTTAGCTAAGATTGTTGAACACCTTATTAAAAATCGTTTGGAGTGGTTCTTGGAAAGCGAAAACTTGCTTGGTAAATCACAGTTTGGTTTTAGAAAAGGCAAAAGTACTATTGACAACCTTAGTGTATTCATAACTGATATTCGCCCAGCCTTTTCTTCCAATAACTCTGTAATTGCTGCCTTTTTGGATATTAGCTCAGCCTACGATAATGTTCTTGTATCAGTCCTGGAACAAAAATTGAAATCATTACAAATTCCAACAATGCTGTCTAATTTCATAATTAACATGCTTTCAGAGAGATCTTTAAATCTAGATGTTGAAGGGCATAAATTTACCCGTTTAGTATGGAAAGGTCTCCCTCAGGGTTCTGTACTTAGTCCACTTCTCTATAATATTTACACTTATGATTTAGAATCTTCTCTAAATGGGTCCGTACAAGTCCTTCAATATGCAGATGATTTACTTCTCTATGTATCAGGTAATTCTGTTTCAAATATTTGTTCTTCCTTAACTTCTTCTTTATGTTTACTGAAGACTTGGTTGGACGCCAACAGCCTACACCTGTCGATTGATAAAAGCAACATTGTCTTATTTACTAGAATGCGTAAGCCTCCTGTAGTTACAGTGAAGTATAATAATTTTCCTATAATAGTTAAAAACCAAGTAAAATTTTTAGGCCTAATTTTAGATACTCGTCTTACTGGTTTACCACACTGTGATTATATAGCTGCTAAATGTGAACGAAATATCAACATTATTAGATGTCTTTCTGGTATCTGGTGGGGAGCACATCCATTTTCATTAAAATTACTTTACAACACATTAATTAGAAGTGTATTGGACTATGGTACCTTTTTGCTGGAACCTGCTAATGTTGCTGGCCTTAAGAAACTGGACAGTGTTCAATCTAAGGCACTTAGAGTAGTTTCAGGTGCAATGAAAAGCAGTCCTATTAATTGTCTTCAGGTGGAATGTGGAGAACCTCCACTTCATTTGCGACGTCAATTTTTGGCTGATAGATACATGGCTCGTTGTTTGCAATTCACACACCATCCTTTGCTAAATAAACTTTCTACTCTCTCTAAAGAAGTAACCTCGTCCACTTACTGGAGACACAAAGTTACTCCGTGTTTAGTTAAAAGCTTTATAAAATACAATTTAATTGAAGCGCCTTGCCACCAATCTCAATTTCTTCCTATATTTCATTGTAATTATTTCAGTTCATTAGTTATGTCACCAAATATTCAGTATAACCTCAACATTTACCGAGATGACGTATGTCCTAACGATAGCTTCAAATTCACTATGGATAAAGATTGGAAGGGTTATCAGCTCCTGTTTACAGATGCTTCGAAGCACGGAAGAGACTCATGTGTGGGAGTAGGTGTATACCACTCCCAATATAATATTGTACAAAAAATAAAGCTCCCGCCCGAATCATCTGTATTTACGGGAGAATGTTACGGTCTATTCAAAGCTGTCGAATATATACTTGTTATGGGCTTGTGGAAAACACTTATTTTAACTGATGCAAAGAGTGCCTTACAATCCTTGGCCAGATTTCCTTTCTATAGTCAAAATCCTTTTATTATATTTGAAACACATGAACTCCTCAACAAGTGCTCTCATAAGGGGTACTTGGTGCATTTTGCGTGGATTCCCTCTCATTGTGGCATTTTAGGTAATGAGAAAGCAGACCAATTAGCTAATGATTCCGTTTTGTGTGGAGATGTTTTTCCTTACAAAAATTGCTCTCAAGATCTGGCTGCTCTGCCCAAAGTTTATCTACAGGAATCCTGGGGTCAGCTTTGGTCGGAGCAATCACTGAAAGGGAAATTTTATCGTTTTATTCAGCCATCTATTCCTGTTAAACCTTGGTTTAGCAAGTTTAAACTAAGCAAAAAGATTTCAACGATAATCATAAGTATGAGACTGGGTCATGTGTGCACTCCTGCTCACCTTGCCAGACTCGGCATTGTGCAGAGCCCTGTGTGTGAATGTGGTGCTGAGGTGGGAGATCTGAACCACCTTATTTTTGCTTGCCCCCGTTATGACCACTCCTTACTTTTCCAGAGCCTTGTTTCCCTCAGAGTCCCTCTTCCCACTTCTATCTCATGTATCTTATTTAATTTTAATTTGAATATTTACAAAATCATAGCACTTTTCCTTGTAAATAATGATATAGCTATTTAGATGTAAAAATGAAAACGCTTGATGTAGTTTAGTTTTTAGGTTAATTTAGAGACGCACCAATTGGGCTTCTTGTTGGATCAGCTGGTTGCGTTAATTTTCTATTTTAATATTATATTCCTTAAATAATATATAATGTTATTTGTAATTTATTATTTTAATTCATTTTTCCAGTAACAACTAATCTCCTTTCCTTTTCCAAATTCTTTGTAACATTTAATCGTTTCGCGAGTAATCGATTCTTACGTTTTGTTAATATAAAAAAATACAACCGAATTGAGAACCTCCTCCTTTTTTTTGAAGTCGGTTAAAAATATAAAATATTGTCAGTGGCAATAAGCACGAACAGTGCAAAGCCATATATATATAAAAAAAAAAAAAAATCTTTGAGTAGTGAATTTTGTTTGTTTCAAATTTCAAAACTTTTTGAGTGATAGTTAAGATTAACTCGTAAATAATACTTATATTTCTCTATTATATGATTTGTTTTTACCCGACTACGGAGGGTTATGATTTTGACAGGCTATGTATGTATGTGAGTTTGTTCATCTGTTCCCACATAGCTCCTAATCTACTTATCGGAACTCAACGTGACGTGTCACAAAACTTGATATGGCGTCCTCTAGCGGACAAAAAGTAATGTGTAAAAAATAAAAATGGAGATAAATACGCCGTGTTTGGTATCATTTGAAAGGGCTTTACTTGTACATTTCCAAAATATTGTTCAAATTTAAAGTGACAACCTCTAGCAGACAAGAAGTCATGTGTTAAAAAAAATGTTAAGATAAATACACCGTGTTTGATATCATTTGAAAGGGCTTCACTGGTACTTATCAAAATATATCATCAAAATTCAATGTGGCGCCTTCTGGTGGACAAAAATTAATTTACCATTATTAATTAGAAATTTTAAATTTAGCTTTTGCAAATGGTATAGAAGCACAGTGATTTAACACCAAAATAATTTAAATAAAAAAAAAGAAACAAGATTTCCAGGATGCTGAAATAAACAAGGTAATAAAAAAAAGCAAAAAACTAAAACCCGACTACGACAAAAAAAAGACGCTGAAAAAGTATGAAACAACATTTTCAAGATGCTGAAATAAACAAAGTAACTGGAAAAACAAGAATAGAACAAAAAGAAAAGCCGTAGTCACACGTTATTAAAGTGTTTCGATTATTACCTACCTATAACGTGTGACTACGGCTTTTCTTTTTGTTCTATTCTTGTTTTTCCAGTTACTTTGTTTATTTCAGCATCTTGAAAATCTTGTTTCATACTTTTTCAGCGTCTTTTTTTTGTCGTAGTCGGGTTTTAGTTTTTTACTTTTTTTTATTTCAAAGATTTTGGTGTTAAATCACTGCTTTACTATTTATTTTGGTATGCACAAGTGAAGTCCTTTCAAATGATACCAACACGACGTATTTATCTTATTTTTTTTTAACACAATACTTTTTGTTCACTAGAGGGCGCCACATTGAATTTTGAAGGTAATTTTTTTTTGTAAGTACCAGTGAAGCCCTTTCAATAATGATATGAAACACGGTGTATTTATCATTTTTTTTAAACATGACTTTTTTGTCCGCTAGAGGGCGTCACTTTAAATTTAAGCAATATTTTGGAAATGTACAAGTGAAGCCCTTTCAAATGATACCAAACACGGCGTATTTATCTCCATTTTTATTTTTAACGCATTACTTTTTGTCCGCTAGAGGGCGCCATATCCATTTTTGTGACACGTCACGTAGCCTATGTTCAGCGGACAATTTAAACGGTTCTAACGACACCTCATACGTCGAGTTCCGATAAGTAGATTAGGAGCTATGAGGGAACAGATGAACATACTCACATACATACATAGCCTGTCAAAATCATAACCCTCCGTAGTCGGGTAAAAAGAAAAGCCGTAGTGTTTCGGTTGTTACCTATAACGTGTGACTGCTGCTTTTCTTTTTACCTTATTTATTTCAGCATCCTGGAAATCTTGTTTCATACTTTTAGTTTCGTCGTTTTTTTTGTCGTAGTCGGGTTTTAGTTTTTTACTTTTTTTTTTACTAAATTATGTTTTAATTATCTTACAGATGGTGTAAAAAGTAGAGTATCCAACACGGGGATAAAGCTGTCTTTGTCTAGGGCGGCTTGAATTCCTCACTTCACTCAGGTTTCTTTATTAACTCCCTCGCAGTGCTCGGGAGTTAATTAAATAAATCCCTCACTGACGTTCGGGATTAAAATTAGCAACCTTCGTTTCGTTCGGAATTCAACATGCCGCCCGCGACTTAAGACACTACTTTATCCCCTAGTCACATAATCTACTATTTTACACCACCTGCTCGATAATGCCCTTATAATACGTCATACAACCATCACTTAAAGCAAGTCATTATGTCCCTAGGGAGATAATGCAGTATGGGCGATCCCTAGGGAATAATGAGATTTGAATTTGGAACGTGAAAAACCGTCAGCATTATGTGAATTAAAATGTACTGCATCAAACACGTTTATTCAAATTTCAAACTGGCCACTAACAAAAAAAAAACAATACAAAAAGTTTCTAAAAAAATGTAATGAACTGAAGCGGGAAGCGTTATAGAAAATTTAAACTATAGAATCTTTGAGTAGTGAATTTTGTTTGTTTCAAATTTCAAAACTTTTTGAGTGATAGTTAAGATTAACTCGTAAATAATACTTATATTTCTCTATTATATGATTTGTTTTTACCCGACTACGGAGGGTTATGATTTTGACAGGCTATGTATGTATGTGAGTTTGTTCATCTGTTCCCACATAGCTCCTAATCTACTTATCGGAACTCAACGTATGAGGTATCGTTAGAACCGTCTTAATTGTCCGCTGAACATAGGTTACGTGACGTGTCACAAAACTTGATATGGCGTCCTCTAGCAGACAAAAAGTAATGTGTAAAAAATAAAAATGGAGATAAATACGCCGTGTTTGGTATCATTTGAAAGGGCTTTACTTGTACATTTCAAAAATATTGTTCAAATTTAAAGTGACGCCCTCTAGCGGACAAGAAGTCATGTGTTAAAAAAAATGTTAAGATAAATACACCGTGTTTGATATCATTTGAAAGGGCTTCACTGGTACTTATCAAAATATATCATCAAAATTCAATGTGGCGCCCTCTGGTGGACAAAAATTAATTTACCATTATTAATTAGAAATTTTAAATTTAGCTTTTGCAAATGGTATAGAAGCACAGTGATTTAACACCAAAATAATTTAAATAAAAAAAAAGAAACAAGATTTCCAGGATGCTGAAATAAACAAGGTAATAAAAAAAAAGTAAAAAACTAAAACCCGACTACGACAAAAAAAAGACGCTGAAAAAGTATGAAACAACATTTTCAAGATGCTGAAATAAACAAAGTAACTGGAAAAACAAGAATAGAACAAAAAGAAAAGCCGTAGTCACACGTTATTAAAGTGTTTCGATTATTACCTACCTATAACGTGTGACTACGGCTTTTCTTTTTGTTCTATTCTTGTTTTTCCAGTTACTTTGTTTATTTCAGCATCTTGAAAATCTTGTTTCATACTTTTTCAGCGTCTTTTTTTTGTCGTAGTCGGGTTTTAGTTTTTTACTTTTTTTTATTTCAAAGATTTTGGTGTTAAATCACTGCTTTACTATTTATTTTGGTATGCACAAGTGAAGTCCTTTCAAATGATACCAACACGACGTATTTATCTTTTTTTTTTTTAACACAATACTTTTTGTTCACTAGAGGGCGCCACATTGAATTTTGAAGGTAATTTTTTTTTGTAAGTACCAGTGAAGCCCTTTCAATAATGATATGAAACACGGTGTATTTATCATTTTTTTTAAACATGACTTTTTTGTCCGCTAGAGGGCGTCACTTTAAATTTAAGCAATATTTTGGAAATGTACAAGTGAAGCCCTTTCAAATGATACCAAACACGGCGTATTTATCTCCATTTTTATTTTTAACGCATTACTTTTTGTCCGCTAGAGGGCGCCATATCCATTTTTGTGACACGTCACGTAGCCTATGTTCAGCGGACAATTTAAACGGTTCTAACGACACCTCATACGTCGAGTTCCGATAAGTAGATTAGGAGCTATGAGGGAACAGATGAACATACTCACATACATACATAGCCTGTCAAAATCATAACCCTCCGTAGTCGGGTAAAAAGAAAAGCCGTAGTGTTTCGGTTGTTACCTATAACGTGTGACTGCTGCTTTTCTTTTTACCTTATTTATTTCAGCATCCTGGAAATCTTGTTTCATACTTTTAGTTTCGTCGTTTTTTTTGTCGTAGTCGGGTTTTAGTTTTTTACTTTTTTTTTTACTAAATTATGTTTTAATTATCTTACAGATGGTGTAAAAAGTAGAGTATCCAACACGGGGATAAAGCTGTCTTTGTCTAGGGCGGCTTGAATTCCTCACTTCACTCAGGTTTCTTTATTAACTCCCTCGCAGTGCTCGGGAGTTAATTAAATAAATCCCTCACTGACGTTCGGGATTAAAATTAGCAACCTTCGTTTCGTTCGGAATTCAACATGCCGCCCGCGACTTAAGACACTGCTTTATCCCCTAGTCACATAATCTACTATTTTACACCACCTGCTCGATAATGCCCTTTTATACGTCATACAACCATCACTTAAAGCAAGTCATTATGTCCCTAGGGAGATAATGTAGTATGGGCGATCCCAAGGGAATAATGAGATTTGAATTTGGAACGTGAAAAACCGTCAGCATTATGTGAAATAAAATGTAGTGCATCAAAAAAGTTTATTCAAATTTCAAACTGGCCACTAACAAAAAAAAACAATAAAAAAAGTTTCTAAAAAAAAGTAATGAACTGAAGCGGGAAGCGTTATAGAAAATTTACAACTATAGAATCTTTGAGTAGTGAATTTTGTTTGTTTCAAATCTCAAAACATTTTGAGTGATAGTTAAGATTAACTCGTAAATAATACTTATATTTCTGTATTAAATGATTTCTTTTACTAAATTGTCTTTTAATTATCTCACAGATGGTGTAAAAAGTAGAGTATCCAACACGGGGATAAAGCTGTCTTTGTCTTGGGCGGCTTGAATTCCTCACTTCACTCAGGTTTCTTTATTAACTCCCTCGCAATGCTAGGGAGTTAATTATATAATTCCCTCACTATCGTTCGGGATTAAAATTAGCAACCTTCGTTTCGTTCGGATTTCAACATCCACCACCCGCGACTTAAAGACACTGCTTTATCCCCTAGTCACATAATCTATTATAACCATTGTAAGAACTTTTATAACAATATTTTTCTGCAAATAAATCTTTGATCTTTGACTTTGACATTAACGTTGTATACCGTTCGGTTTAGGAACAAGAAATATACTGGATATGGTTTGTCCCCCCCATGTTTGACATAGGGACACTGCTCCGCAGTAGATACTAATAATATCTTGTATTCGGATTGCGAATAAATAGTCTTTGGTGGAAATGTTATTTGTATAACCGGGGCAGAAGTGCAGAACATATGATTTTATAATCACAAATGCAAGATAGTTTAACAGCGGCTTATTAGTCAATAAACACCACTGTTCATAGAAATAACACGAAAGGCTACTCGCGGAGCTTACTGGTTCTAACGTTGGTGATGGCTGTATCGTCATGCGTAACAAAAAAAAAATAGTTTAAAAAACTAAAAAGCACGCTTTTACCTAGCACGCCCAAAAAATTACAAAATAATTCGGACATTTAGTTTGATGACTTAAGAGTTTTTCCTTTGCCAAATCTTCATTAGATCGTAGGTAAACATAAACAATTTCAGTTCGTGATGAACGATAAATAATTACCTATGCGAAATGGTTATATGTAGGTAATTATCTTTATTGAATATTTACTATGATTTATTATGAAAGAAAGCGTGGAGCGTTTATGTAATCTTTCCATAAAATGCTCCACGCTTTCTTTTCTTTTTTTTCTTGTCTTAGAGAAACTCGAATCTCTAGATTGAGGGTAGGCAGTTTTTTAAACTTGCAGTTCACCGGTACCAAATATAGATCTTTGTTTTAACTCGCTGTGGTTCTTTTTAGAAAGGGCAGAGGCCACAATGTAATTTAATGCAATTATCAAATCCTTTTGTATTTTTCTGCCATATTATATATCCTTTAGTCGAGATGGAGTTTTCACCCAATATTTGCAAATCCCAAATCTGGATCTAATTCGGGAACGTCTTGGTGAGGAAAAGGGGCCTCCGGTTCACTCGTCCTCTTTAGAGGTACAATAGTAGACTCCACGGCAGGCACATTAGATACTTGCGGAGGGGGTAGTACCGCGGCGGTAGGGGCTCGGCGGCAGTACCTATAATATGTACTTGGGCCATAGTGTTGTCGGTGGCTGGCGACTGTATGTTGATCGGGAGTGGCCCCTCCTCTTCATCACTATATTCCACTGGAGCTAATCGCCAGTACGAGCACCCGGGTTGTAAACCTCTGTCGCCATGATATGTGGCACAATCGTCACCGATTGTGAACATTTATTTGGTGGGAAGTGAGACTCCTTGTGAGAAACACGCAATCCCAATAAATGGCAATTTATTTCTCTAGGAATAACGTAGGCGCATGCTATGGAAAAACCCCACAGGTAGATCCGACCAGCAAGTACTTTATTTAGGAAGTGGAAGGCCCCCAAAGGACAATCCGATTTTCCATATTAAAAAACCTTTCAGGTAGATCAGAGCAGCGAGTACTTTGTTTAGGAAGTGGAAGGCCCCCAAAGGACAATCCGATTTTCCTTATTATCCTTATTCTCCTTATTTCTTATTATATCCTGATGCCGGTTATAAGGCGTAGAAAAAACACCATCCGATGACGAAACACGCATTTGTCGCGCATCGCTCACGTATTATTGAATTTCTAAGTTTTTTACTTAAATAACTATAATTCTTGCGCTTATCACTCTTCTTTTTTAGCAATTTATGGATTAAATTTAAAAACGTATTTGAAATACTTTAAAAAACAAAAAGATGATGCAAAACAGCGAAGCACTGATACGTGAATGAGCTGGCTAGATGAGAATGTCAACGTCAAGAACAAAATTTTAAATCTACCTTACAATAGATTAATATTTATAGTTTTAAATTATTTGTTTTTTCTCCTAAAATCAGTGCGAAATGGCAAGTCTGTAAGTGAAACTAATGTGTGTTCATCGAGAACGAAGCTTGAGAGTAATTACTTTAACCTTTTGAGTGCGTAATTAGAGACACAATAGTAAGACAATGGCGCGTGAACGCCGGCGTTAATGCGGGGATCAACAGCTTACGATGGAAACAAAACTCTCCTGCAATAAGATAATAATAATAATAATAAGTGTTAGGGGCCAGACTAAGAGAGATACAATCCGCAGTGCAGTTTTGTGGCGAACTGTTGGGCGACCCCACGGACCCGATCTCCCGGGAGTATTCTTGTTCTTCATCTCCGGCTTGCCTTTATTGGCCGGCCGTAGTGAACACTGACGAGGAACTGAGCTCCCACCTCTCTCTTGCCTTTATTGGCTGGCTTGAGTGGAGATTCGCAAGAGCAAACGTGCTCGGGAGAAGGATGTATAATCCAGTAAGGTGCTGGTAGGGATCTTGACCGTACTTCCGGGATTGTCCTGATAGCCGTGTTATACCTCTCCACTCCTCAAGCACCTCAGGATATGTTGCCCTCTTGTTGCTACGTCACTTCGTGCTAGCGGCCGTTTTTGGGGGCCCATTTATTGAGTGTGCAAGTCACCCCCTGCCTTTTTTCGATTATTCATATTCATATTCTTTTTTTTTTTTTTTAATTGATATAAACCAGTGCTTGACTGCGATCCCACCTGATGGTAAGCAGTGATGCAATCATTGATGGTGAGGCGCACTAGTTTATTATAAGAGCCTATTCACTCTAGCCTTGAAGGCACCTAAATTATAGTTGGACGGGAAGACCGCAGCAGGCAAATTGTTCCAGTCCTTCGATGTACGCGGTAAAAACGACGAAGCGAAACGCTTAGTCCGGACCGTTGAAGTTTCAACAACGTAAGGGTGGATACTCGCCGTACGTCGGGTTGTCCGATGGTAGAAATGAGATGGCGGAATCAAGTCATGCAATTCCCGCGCACACTCTCCAAAATGCAACCTGTAGAATACCGATAGGCTGGCTACCCTGCGCCTGTGCTCGAGGCTTTGTAGATTGGACTTAACCAAATCTGGATCCCCAATTAGCCTCTTCGCACGCCTTTCCACTGAGTCCAAAGCTGCTAGATGGCATTTTGCAGCACCAGCCCATATGTGACTGCAGTACTCCACACACGATCGGACCTGTGCTTTGTATAACATTAGAAGCTGTCCCGGTGTGAAGTACCGTCGGACCTTTGCAAGAACGCCTAGTTTTCTAGCAGCTACCTTGGCTTTGGACTCAATGAACTGCCCAAAATTTAGGTCTGAGGAAATTTCAACTCCCAAGAGCTTAAGGCGGTCAGTGCACTCCAGGGATACATTCCGAAAAGCAGGAGCCAAGGTGAACGGGCTCCTTTTGGCGGTGAACAGACACGCTTGTGTTTTGGTGGCGTTGAATTCTACCTGATTGGTTTCGCCCCACTTGGAGACTGCCTGAAGTGAGACATTCGTACGCTCTACCATAGCCTCTCGTTCGGACCGGATTAGTTCCTTACTAGCCCGAGCACCTGGAAGGTATCTCTCTACAACTGTGCTATCATCTGCATACCCATATATACCGGGCATCAGCAGATCGTTAATATGCAGCAGAAAAAGAGTTGCAGAGAGAACTGACCCCTGAGGAACTCCGGCATTAGTGGTCATGGGCTCTGATGAGCATCCATCGACAACAACTCGGAGAGACCGTTCACTCAGGAAGTCTTTTACCCAGTTAATCAGACCAGGGGAAATGCCGTACGCTGGAAGCTTACTCAGAAGGCTGGCGTGCCATACCCTGTCGAAGGCCTTCGAGACGTCTAAGGAGACAGCAATCGCTTCTCCATTCTTCTCGAGGGCCTCGCCCCACATGTGAGTGGTATACACTAGTAGGTCCCCAGTAGAACGATTGTGGCGAAACCCATACTGTCGGTCACTGAGGAGATCGTTACCTTCCAGGTATGCCATGAGGCGCGAGTTCAATACACGCTCCATAATCTTGCAGAGTATGGAGGTTATCGAAATCGGTCGATAGTTGGCAGGTTCGGTACGACTGCCCTTTTTGGGCACGAGTTGCACGTTGGCAAGCTTCCAGGACTTGGGCACTATACCAGTCCTAAATGAGAGGCGGTACAAGCGCGTCAATACAGGAGACAACTCGGGCGCACATGCCTTGAGAACTATTGCTGGTATACCATCTGGTCCACTAGCTTTATTCACGTCTAGACGACACAGTGCTCTCAAAACTTCTTTATTTCTTATGCGAACCTCAGGCATCGAGGTGTTGCAGTGAGGTAGAGTCGGTGGAGTAGCACTGCTAGTATCAAGACGAGAATTATGGGCGAAGAGAGATGCAAAGAGACCTGCTTTCTCTCTCGCCGAGTGAGCCAGTGTTCCATCAGGTTTAACCAGCGGAGGCAATGTGGGCCTACAGAAGTTCACTTCGACCGACTTGGCAAGGGACCAGAATGCTCTGCTTCCGGATGGCTGTGCAGAGAGCTTTGTGCCAATATGGGTAATTCGGTCGAACCGAGCCTTCTTCAGTGCTTTTTTGTAGGACTTGGCAGCACGGTTGAAAGCTCTCTTCTTTGAGCTCAAATCCGGAGCTTTGCGGTCACGAACGTCAACCCAGGCGAGAAACGCCGAATGCTTACGCTCTTCAGCTTGAACGCAATCGGCGTTGAACCATGGGTGAGCTGAGCCTCCGATGGGTACGTCACTATAAGGGATGAAAAACTCCATAGCTTGACGTATCACATCGGATATAGCATCCGCACAGCTTGACGGACTCTCAGAAGAGAAGCAGACCTGCTGCCAAGGATAAGATGCAAAGAAATGCCGCATCTCATCCCAATCTGCTGACCTGTAACGCCACATTCGCCGTTCACCGCGTGAGTCGCAGTCAGGTGGGGAGAAGGACGAAACAGACTTCACCAGACAGTGATCTGAAGTTCCAAGTGGTGAAGAAACTGTTACGATACATCTGTCCGGATCGGTGGTCAGCAGAAGGTCCAGACAATTGGCAGTATGACCAACTACATCAGGCACCCTAGTCGCTTGCTTGACCAGCTGGGAAAGGCCCATCGATATTGCAAAGTTTCGCGCTTCTCTCCCAGCGTGGTCGGTCCTCTGGTATGGGAACAGCCAGTCTTGGTGGCAGTCGTTAAAGTCCCCCAGAGCGACGAGCTGCGCATCAGGGTGCCGATGCAGAGCTTTATCGGCAGCCTCACTGAGGTGGTCGAACAACCGAGTCGTCTCCTGATCACCGCTGTGCGAACGGTAGACACAGGCATAAACAATTTTGTCCATACCAGTGTCCACCAACAGCCATAGCGTAGATAAATTAGGGTCTTCAAGGTGACGGAGACGCTGGCAGCAGATGTCATTACGGACGTACACACAGACCCCGGCACGCTGCAGGAAATGATGCTCCAGTGAGTATCCCGGGTAGTTGAGGTACGCCGTATCAGCCGGACATCTAATTTGGGTCTCCGTCAAGAAAAGCAAGTGTGGATTGTCAGTCTCAAGATGGTGGTGGACCGCAACGAGATTGGAGTGCAGCCCTCTAATATTTGAGAACTGCACTTGAAATGAGAGGACATGCATCCGCTGTTGACACTTGCCTTTCTTTTTAACTTTCATTTTTTTTTTTTGTGGAGTGAATAGGAGAGATGAAAGATGGCAGGTGAGCGAGGTGATGCGATGTTGAACCCAACAACACAACCAGAGTTGCTGTGCCAATGGAGGGTTGATCTGGAGACTGCGGGGACGCCCGAACCCCCCCAGGGCTCGCCATCGGGTCCTCTCGCCCGGTCGCCAACTGGCACGATGCGGCCACCCTGGGATTTTTCGCAGTTGGCGGGGCAGCCTTTCGTGTGTGGCTGGCACACTACTTGGGCCCCCAACTACCTACGGTCGGCCAGCGTAGCACCGTGCTTCGGATCCCGCTACCCTCCACGATCAAACATCCGACACAACAACAGCTGGCGCATCATACCCGGTATACGTCGCAACACAACTGCTCAGACCCATCTTCCACCATACGGCTTCACCAGACATCACGCCGGAACACGACGGATCGCTTGGCGGCATGGCTTTGTCTGATGGGTGGTAACCTTTAATAATAATAATAATAATAATAAATCATTTATTTTCAGGCATCTTGGCCCATAGATAAATACCTTATGGACTAAAATATATATAAAGTAAATTAAATACAATTTATTGTTAATAAATATGACTTATGACTAAGTTAGTAACACTTCACAGCACTTGTTCACTTTGTGCTGTTCTGTGGCACTTGTCCGCGGAAGCGACGGAACACCACGCCCTGCGGCCAAAAGTCTTCCTTCAACATGAGGGGCAGAAAAGTGTTCGGGACTCGCACCACGAACGCCTTGAAATTGACGTTACGGTGCGACTCCAACAGCTGTACCCTCAGTTCGAACTTCGTCTTACGGCGCACGTACTCCACGATGTCTTCCACCCTTGTGGTGTGATGCAGGCGGGAGATGTACACGGGAGTGTTCGGCTGAGCAGCACGCAGTCCTACGCTAGGAGTTGCAGGAGCTATGCCGCAGCGATTCTGGTTGGTTTGCGTTCGACGCTTCCTCCTTTGCACCATAACGAAACCATCACTATCATGGACCTTCTTCTTTGCCTTGTCAGGCACAGGTTTCGGATTAGGAGCGCCAGGGGCGCTCGCGGTGACGCTAGCGAAATCCTTTCGGATCCGATTCGCTGGAGCTGCAAGAACAGGCAGCGGGACGGGGCGAAGGGCTCGTGCGGTGCTGCATGGAGGAACCGCGGTGACCGGCACGGAGTTGCGGGGCGCACGAGTGGGGCACTCTGCAACCTCAGCAATCGACGTATGCGCCGGCGACGAAACTGCTGACGCGAAGTTCGGCGACAATATATCGAGGCCGGCTCCATGACGCATGTTTACGTTCGATGCATCGACTGATGACCTAGTTGCCGCCGCGTTATTGCGAAATTCATTAAATTCCTTGCGCAAATCGGCGACGGTTTTCTGAGATGCATCCAACTTTGCTAGCACATCTGCAAGGCTGGCCCTCAGAAAGACAATGTCTTTCAAAAGGCTTGTTACATCGACGTGGTCGAAGGTGACTGGAGGGAGCTTATGCAGCTCCTTTGCCACAAACGTCGGCACGTCGTCAGGGTCGGGCTCCTTGAACAGCGTGATAATATCCTGTAGGCTTTTCTTAGTCCCGTCACGCCGGCGGGATGGCATCTGGTCGCGCTTATTAAGCATGCTGAACAGCAACAGCTTCGCAGCAGCTATATCTTCCTCGCTGAAGTTCGTTGCGCAGATTTGGATTGCGGACACCTCGTCCATCACATCCAGCTTCTGCTGCAGGAACGCCAACAGCTCGTTTGCCACTAGATTGTCTGTCATGGCCAGTACTTACGAGCGACAGCTTGCGCTGCGCTAATCGGTGTAAATAAAACTCAAATAACACGTCCACATCGGCACGCGGCACAAGCGAGACTGACTTTAAGCCGGCAGCCGATGCTATGGCCTACCACCGTCTTTACTGCTCGTTTAGCACTACCCAGGGGACACGTGTAGGGTGTTCAGAACTAAGTAAATCCTACGGACGCAAGCAGTTCATCCCCCAAAAAAAAGTGAAAATTAAGTAAAAATTAAGTTTAAACTAAGGTGTGGCTGTGTGAGTGTGGTGAGTAGGTATGGGTTTGGTGTGAAGGTGTAAGTGTGGTGTGTAGGTGCGAGTGTGGTATGTAGGTTTGAATGTGATGTGTAGGTGTTAGTGTCTGTGATGGGATTCCGAGTGTGAATTTTTTTTTTACACTTTTTACTTTTAGATTCGTTCGTATTCACTTATAGGTGACAATCCCATATACGTAGGGGATGTGAATTAATATTTTACATTTAATTTCGACACACGTCCACTTTCCGTCACGATCACGGGCGAAGTCAATGGCGATGTTACCACATCAACGTATATTGAATAAGGGGCCATTATTATGTTTGACACGGAAGTGTTTACGGCTCACAGAAGCGGTCGAGAAGATTTGGAAATTGTTTTGTGGTGACCTGCATTAGATCTATAAGTCATATGTGTTGAGAGACAAGAGTCGTCTGACGTCTGTGGGCTGTATGGTGGTTAGTTAAAGGCCTCAGTAGCCAGGCCATTAAATCCTATAAAAAGCCGCCTGACTTTGACAATAAATTACAGTTCGGTGTTTAAATCAAAAATGTCAAGAGTTTTTGGCGGGATTTCTTCGAGTGAAGTTCAGTGACTGTTTTAATTATTCGCAAATTAATTCCTAGTAGATATTGTAATATAAAATTGGTGTAGTTTTGTATCTCAAGTATCTGCGCAACTGGAATAATATGTGGAATCACTGAAATAGACGCGGTCTCGGTAAAATGGAGCTGAGAATTTTATTGTAGTTTTAGCTACCTCAGCGAAGTTTGCTGAGAAGGCTGAATCGATACATTTGCTGCCAAATACTTCAAAAAACATTAGAATGTGTTACACCTGCATTCTAATGTAAAAAAAAAAGAAACAACTATTACGGAAGACTTATTACGCAAGAAAACATGGACGAAAGACTAGGCGATATGGTCGAAGAACTATAGCCTTCCCTAAGGGGTAAACAGAAAAAAAAAATCAAAAATGTCAAAAAAACTGTGTTGTTGTTATTGCACTCGTAGGAAAACACTTCCTCTTTATTTACTGTACTCTTTGGAAAACACCATGAAATTATGATTTTAGTGAGGTGAATAATATTATAATATGAATCATTGTAAGTAAGTAGGTAGTAGGTACGGGCAGCTAGTGTTCGGATTGGACTTGTCCGTAGGTGTCGAGTGTGGTCCTCAGGTGGACAATAAAAGATCGAGGGTTGCGGGCAGCCGGCCTCGGGCGCTTGAGGGCAGCATGCAGTGTGAGATAGTGGTGCGCGAGGCGACGCCGCGCGACATGGAGGCGCGCACTGAGCTCGTACGCCAGGCCGTTACTGAATATGATCTCGAAGCTTTCTTATTGTTTTTCTTCCAAGAGGTATGCACATGAATTTTTGAATAATAGATCAAAGCGTATTAACTACAATGTGTTGTCTGTGAGCCTTCTATAAAATAAAATAAATAAATAAATATAACTCCATCCACCAAAAAATACAGTACGAAACGGGATTTTTAATAATTTTTAAACTAAAGTCAGAATAGGATGTTTCAATATCTACTTATTACTTCTATATATGTATATAAAAGGCAAAGTCGTGACTCATCAACACCCAACCTAAATCCTTGAATGTAGTACACTGAAATTTTGCACAGAGGTTCCTTTTATGATTAGTACAAAGTATAAGAAAGGATTTTCCAATATTCACCCCTTAAAGGGATGAAAATGGGGGTGCAGAATAGAATAGAATAAACTTTATTGTACACCATAAAAGTAACACAACTTATACATAAACCTATGGGTATAATGGCGGTCTTATTGCTAACAGCAATATCTTCCAGACAACCTTAGGATGGATCGTAGGAACTTAAAATAATACAGGGGGTAGTCTGCAGTGAACTGCTAACAAATTGATAAGTCTATATATATAAAACACAATACATAACTATAAATATATACACTATTCACTCACTATTCACTATTCAGTTTGTATGAAGAAACCTACATTCACACAGGCGAAGCGGAAGATAGCTGATGGGAGCTAGTTATATGAAAAAAAGAACCAAAAGTAGGTAAAATCTGTTTTTTAATAATGATTTGACAATTCAAATGTTGCATGTTTTTTCCATTTCATAAATAGTGAGGTACTGCAACAGATATTGAACAAAAATCCGAAAATATTCATAAAAATAATTTCATTTTAAATTTATGCAACTAATTATGGTCAGTTTTTGTATTTCTTGAAGGTAATTTGATAGATGCTAAAAGATACAAGCAGTTCGAGATTGAAGCATAAACTGTTTATTTTAAGGTACCCACATACATATATTAATTTCGACCCACAGAATCAATATACAACATACCTTCCCCTCATAATCATTAAGTATCAACAGTCATTAACAACTAAATAATCATATATTGATTGACAATAACAAACTAAATGATGACAACTAAGTAATCACATGAACAAACTAAACATTATTTAAAAAATAACAATAACTTTCAAAGAACTGATATAATTCTTAAAACTTATTCGGCTGTATTTGGTATACCAATTATGTCTGGCCATAATTCAGGAGGAGGTATCTCTATTGGTGGCTCTGGTGAACACGAACTTGACCCTGAATGGTCTGCATGTGCTTGTTTGTCGACTGATTGAGTTAATCTACGAGCAAGTATTTGATCAGGGTGACGTCTGTGTAGCTCACCATCCTCCGTCCTCACCATATATGAGCTAGGCCCTTCTACCACTTCTACAGTGGCTCTATTCCACTTCTCCCCTGATCCATAGTTGCGAATCAAAACTGGCTGGTCCACTGTAAATCTCCTTACAGCCTGTTGTTGAGATCTATCCTCTAGCTGTTGTTCCTGTAGACTTGGTGCATTATCAGGGTGCAGTCTTGATACAGCTGTTCTATATTTACGTCCGTTCAACATCTCTGCAGGAGTTTTATTACTAGAACTATTTGGTACTGTTCTAAGTGAGTACAGTGCTCAAGGAAGCTTTGCGGACAACATGAGGACATTTTCTTCAATTTATTTTTAAAAGAGTGTATTGCCCGTTCAATCTGTCCATTCGATGCTGGATGATATGGCGGCGAGTACAAATGCTTTAAGCCATTATTGTTTTTCAGAATGTATCCCTGGAGTACACTGACTGCCTTCAGCTCTTGGGAGTTGAAATTTCCTCAGATCTTAACTTTGGGCGGTTCATTGAGTCCAAAGCCAAGGTAGCTGCTAGGAAACTCGGCGTACTTGCAAAGGTCCGGCGGTACTTCACACCAGGACAGCTTCTAATGTTATACAAAGCACAGGTCCGTTCGTGTGTGGAGTACTGCAGCCACATATGGGCTGGTGCTGCAAAATGCCACCAGGCAGCTTTGGACTCGGTGGAAAGGCGTGCAAAGAGGCTAATTGGTGATCCAGATCTGGTTAATTCCAATCTACAAAGTCTTGAGCACAGGCGTAGGGTAGCCAGCCTTTCGGTGTTTTACAGGATGCATTTTGGAGAGTGTGCGCAGGAATTGCATGACTTGATTCCACCATCTCATTTCTACCATCGGACAAGCCGACGAACGGCGAGTATCCACCCTTACGTTGTTGAAACCTCTACGGTCCGGACCAAGCGTTTCGCCTCGTCGTTTATACCGCGTACATCGAGGGACTGGAATAATTTGCCTGCTGCGGTTTTCCCGTCCGATTATAATTTGGGTCTCTTCAAGGCTAGAGTGAATAGGCTCTTAATAAATTAGTGCGCCTCACCATCTACGATTGCATTACTACTTACCATCAGGTGGGATCGCAGTCAAGCACTAGTTTATATCAATAAAAAAAAAATTCTTCAAAAATATATTAAATTCATTTGAAGTAAATGCCCTGCCATTATCCGACACAAGAATATCTGGTATGCCCTGTGATGCAAATATCTTCCTACACACTGCTATCACTGCCTCGCTAGACATGGAAGAAACAATCTCTGCTTCAAACCACTTACTGTAACTGTCAATCATTACAAAAAATGTTTTACCCTGGAATGGGCCTGCAAAGTCCAAATGTACCCGACTCCATGGCTTTTCAGTAACAATCCACGCTTGTGGATCTCTTGGTGGATTATTTCTAACAGCTTGGCATGCCTCACAGCTTCCCACAATACTCTCAATTTGTGTGTCCATTCCTGGCCACCACACATATCCTCTAGCATAAACCTTTGTCTGGACTACACCAGCATGCGGTGCATGCAATAATCGAAGTACTTCCTGTTGTAAACTAGCAGGAATAATGACTCTGTTGCACCACAATAAACATCCTTTATTGTGTGAAAGAGCCTCTCGGCGTGTCCAATATGGCAGCAGGGTGGTGTCCGGAGCTTTATTTGGCCAGCCATGAAGTATGTGAACCAAAACCCGCTTTAACACCTGATCTCTCCCTATTTCTGTGGCTAATTTAGATACATCTAAGTTCCAGCCGTCAGGTTGTTCCTCTAATAACAACACATCTCTGAGTGGTTTCATTGCTATTTCAGAAGTCTCGAGCTCAGTCCACCTACTAAGTGCATCTGCATTGCCAATCAATTTTCCAGCTCTATACTTGATCTGGTAGCTATAACAAGCTAGTTTCAGAGACCATCGTAACATTCTGGGGGAAATTTGATCAGGAATTTGTTTGCTAGGGTTAAAAAGACTCACCAAAGGTTTGAGATCAGTTACAATGCAAAATGAGCGACCTGATAGAAATTCATGAAATTTCTTTAATCCAAACATGATCGCCAAAGCCTCCATATCTTCTTTCATGAGGTTGCAAAGTTCTCGAAGCCATCATGATGGGTTTTTCACATCCATCATCCATTACATGTACTATCACTGCTCCCAGTCCATAGTCAGATGAATCACAAATAAGCAATAACTCTCGGTCTACTTCATAGCCAATTAATGTCAGATCAGAAGCCAATAGATCTTTTGCCTTATCAAATGTTGTTTGCTCAACCTGGCCCCAATGCCATGGCTTCTTAGTCTCCAAGAGACGGTACAAGGGCTCCAACAAAGTTGCTTTGTCAGGCAAAAATTTTTCATAGAAGTTATATAACCCTAGGAATGCACGCAAAGCCTGCTTGTTTGTTGGGGCTGGTTTTTCCTTAATTTCTTTGACTTTATTGGGGGATGGATGTAGCCCTTCGGCGTCTATCATGTGTCCCAAGAAATTAATACTGCTTGAACCAAAGACACATTTATCTAATTTTAATCTAAGACCTATTTCATTTCATTTTTGTAGAACTGCCTGTAACCTTGTATCATGTTCCTCGGTTGTCCTTCCAGACACAGCAATATCATCCAGCAAACATGCCACGCCATCCATTCCTGCTAGCGCTGATGACATTACTCTTTGAAAAATGCCAGGTGCCGCATTCACTCCAAAGGCTAGTCTGTTCATTCTCATGAGTCCTAGAGGCGTATTTAGTGTCAGCAGCATAGCTGTGTCATCATCTACCCTCAATTGCATATAGGCTTGTTTTAAGTCCAATTTACTAAAGATTCGCCCCCCACTGAGCTTTACAAAACTCTCCGTGGCTGCCGGCAAGGGGTATGTATCGACATTAATCGCCATGTTCACTGTTGATCGATAATCTCCACAAATCCGAAGGGAACCATCGTCTTTCTTCACTATCCTTAGCGGTGTAGCCCATTTGGAATATCTTACAGGAGTTAATATTCCCTCACTGATCATCTGAGTCAATTGCTCTTCTACTTGTTTTTTCAAAGGGAATGGTACCGGACGAGCCTTTAAGAAACGCGGCGTGGCATCCGCACGTACATGTAGGGACACCTCCGGCCCCTTGTAGTCTCCCAGAGTATCCTTAAATAAGTCAGGAAACTGTTTCAACAGATCATTATTGATTTCCGCTTGTGTCCAACAGATTCCAGTTACTTGCAGGTCTAAAGCTTTAAACCAACTTCGACCAAGAAGGCTGGGTCCCTCTCCTGACACCACAAACAGCTCACATTGAGCTTCCTTGTTGCCCAACGTGACGTGAACATATGTGGCGCCAAGAACTTGCAAGGCTTCACGAGAATATGTTACTAATTTAACATTTGTAGCTCGCAGAGGTGGAGGTTTAATCCACAGGCGTCGATACGTAGCTGCCGAAATAATTGTTCGAGATGCTCCAGAATCAACCTCCATTGTAACTGCAGCACCATTAATTGTTACTTCTGCCTTTATAGGAGGAGCGTGACTTTCTGAACACACATAGACACCCATCATATCTTCTACATTTCCCGTCTTAGCCTCTTCTGCGAGATCTGCCACCTGGTGCTGCTTCTTACTCTTCCTATCACAAGCCGACGCGATGTGCCCTAGGCGTTTGCAATAAAAACACCTAGCCTTCATAAACGGACATCGTTCACCGTCTTTGTGATGTCGAGCACAATGTCGACACTCCGCAGCACTAATCTTATCAATATCCATAGCCTTGGTAACATCCAAATGAGTTTGCTTCGTACAGAGTTTAGTGTCTGGGTAAATATCTTGTACAATCGCCTGATGATTATCTAAGGCACAACTGTACTGCTGTTTCATACGTCAAATTTTTAGTTTTTAACAGCTCTAGACGCAAGCGCTGATCGCGCACACCCAACACTAAACGGTCTCGTAACTGACGCTTCAGGTCGACAAAATTGCACTTGGCACCTAATAAACCAATGGCCGCCACAAAGTCTTGCACGCTTTCACTATCAGTTTGTTTACGTGTATGAAATTTCCCGGCTTGAAGTATTTCATTCAATTCTGGCTCATAAAACTGGTCCAACACCACAAGAATGTCTTTAAATTGGACCTCAGTTGGTCGTTTAGGCACTAAAAGTGATACAATCAATGAATAAGTATCTTTTCCACACTGAGATAAAAATATAGATCGCGCTTTTTCGAGGTCATCATTGTTCACACCAACCACATCCAAAGAGCACAATAATCGTTCTTTATATTCACACCATTTATCAGTCTTGGGGTTAAACTGTCCAGGAAATACAATATTTTGTAAGTTACACGCCATTTTTCCACTACACATACACTATACATTAATTTTCGGAAGTCGCCAATAAAAGATACAAGCAGTTCGAGATTGAAGCATAAACTTTTTATTTTTAGGTAGGTACCCACTTATATATAATAATTTCGACCCACAGAATCAATATGTACAACAGATGCAAATGTCTAACTCATAAAATAAAATATAATTTAAGCCTAAGAATTGAAAGACTAGCAAAAGCTGCTTTATTTTATTTTTTTGTCTCGATTGGTTATCACCAAACCCAGATAAAAATATAGAATTACTCAGTGAAATTTTTGCTGACACTTTATTACAACTTTACTAATAGGTAATGTTAATAAGGACTTCAGTTTGAGAACTAATAATAGAAAAAATTAAAAAAATCATAAGTCTTATTTACGCATGGATCTCTAATAAAATTGTAGCGATAAACAAATCGAGTGTCGGTTTCTTGCATGTCTACACATGTGAATTCACAGCTTGACAACCAATGGGCACTCCATAATTATGACGGTCAGTCCCCTCTATGAGGAGTGGCTGGAAAGGTGTCACGGCTTCCTCACCTTCCGCATGAAGCAAAGCCCCAGTCGCGGAATACCCAACCCCGACTACCGCAATGTCAATACCGACGTCGAGTAATGGGTAGCTTGCCGTCCGGCAGTCCGGTAATCGCTGGAGCTGAGATCCACGCGCTCAAAGAGATGTCAGTATTGTCAGCAAACCCCCTCCGGCTCCGCCCAGACCGGGAGAAGTCATTGGATGAATTCTCATCTTGAAAAAAGAATCCTAACGACTAATGATGACCACTTCTTTTAATTCTAAAACATAAACTGCGACTGTCTGGTCCCGCTCTTGTAAACAAGATATAAAATTGTGTTGGGACGCCCATATACTGGAGCTCCCGCTCCTGGTAAAAGGAAGTAACTAACAACAAATGAAGCGGTTTTCAATCGCGCCCGCCTCGGTGGAGGAAACAGCTGTTTTATTTCTAAACTCACGAGACCGGAGTTTTGTGTGGTTACACAGCCGTCACGGTTGTGGTTATCGCTCGCAAACTTGGCAGATGACAATCGCAAGACGGGCGGTTAATTATCAGTTTAGCTCCAGAACGCCGTGGACATACAAAAAAGAAGACCTATAAAGTTCTGGGTGCAACAATCGATGTTCCGATTTCGCATCAGATTTCTCTACCCCCTGAAGGCCACTGCGGGTGTTAACCAACCGCAGAGAGTGCGGGCGCAACCCACCGAGGCTGCGGGTAACTGTGGTCCGCGCGATTCTAAAAAAATCCAATTTGGAGACATCACTTTTTTTTTCTTTGGCAACAGAGCCGGTGTCGACTATTCTGCCAGTGTCATGTGGTGACGGCAGCGCCGTAAGGTGAGCCATCGAACTTTGCACTTTGTGGTAGATCTAAGATGTTAGTGGCTTTAAGGACAACACAATTTTTTTTTAGTTAACATGGATTTAAAATATATAATATGACAACACAAATAGACATTGATATTTACAGGTTGAAAATCACTACAGACCAGGCTACAGATTAATGTTATTGTCATTTAGGAATTTGGATAGAAGTTTGACAACTTTAGGAGAGAAATGGTATTTTAATTTTGGAAAGTATTTGGTACAAGTCGAGGGAGTGGGAGCTTGAAGAACAAGAAAAGAAGATATGGTCCAATGTGCCATCATCGAGGCGGCACTCGCACAAAGAGCTATCACAAACGTGAATTTTATGAAGGAAAACTGGACTACCTACTGCAGTGGCCGAGTCTCAATCTACACAAGAATGAGACTGTTCTTTTGGATAGTTTGGGACACTTAAAAAACCAAGGTTTCCGCTGGATGTCAGGCTGGATGCTAACGTAGTACGCTCGTAGACCACGAGTTATGCAACTTAAGTGTCCGAGCGTAAGTCGTAGCTATGCAGCATGTAATGCCTTCGGTCTACAGGGTTGGATGTAGCATATTTTGCCAGCGAATCGGCGCATTCGTTGCCACTTATACCCGAGTGACAAGGAACCCAAGCTATCTCAATATTTAAACTTTTGGTATGGCAAGTGTAGATTAAATTAAGTATATCCATAATAATTTTACTATGAAGTTATGATTTTAATTGGTTTTGACCTAGAGACCTGGATACTACTGTGAGAATCTGATAAAATGGCTGAATTTTTAATATTGTGTGCTAATATAAAATTGATAGCTTCTAGAATGCCAGTGCATTCCCCTGAAATACAGAGGCCTCTGGAATAAAAGGGCTATTCTGGAGTTCTGGAAGTATGTTGATACACCTGTACAACCAGTTGACGATCATTTCGATGCGTCCGTGTAAAACAAGTTCCAACCTTGCCAGTATCTTTCAATAGCCAGGTCGAAGTCGCCTTTTACGTCCTGCGAGTTTTTAGAGATGCCAAGTCCCAAAACGATTTTTGGCTTAAAATGAACCACCTCATAGGCGGAAGAAAAGACAGGAAGAATAGGATATTGACAAACAGGTGAAGGGAGGTGTTTAAGCTCTCTGTACCTATTCATCAACGGAATATTTTTATTGTTCCAATACGTAGAGGCATTAACAGATAGAAAAATTTGTTCCAAAATGGGAATTAAAGGATGGGATGAGAAGGAGAGGACTTTCTTTTGATCAGAAACGATCTGCAAAGTAATGTCTGCGAAGGGCAAGGGGAGGGTAAGCGCATTCAACCTGGAGAGCATTTATGGGGGAGGATTTCATGGCACCAATTACGATTCTTAGGCATTTGGACTGGACAGAATCTAGTCTGCGCAGAGCTTCTTTGTTACATGGCTCGATTAGATAACAGCTACAGTAATCTAACACGCTTCTGACTATCGCATTATAGACCAGTTTTAAGGTATATGGGTGAGCACCCCACCATACACCTGCCAAAGCTCTAAGGACCGAAATCGAACGTTCACATTTTTTCACTGTGTTGTTAATGTGATCCACTCCCGATATTTTGGAATCCAGGATAACACCCAGAAGTCTGGCTCTCCTTTACTGGATAGCTTGACCGTCAATATTAATGTCCACCTGAGGTACAAAACGTCTGCGAGTGAAAACATCTGTACTGTTTGGGGCGCTTAGAGATAACCCATGATCTAGTAGCCAGTGTGATTCTTTACGAGTATTGTGAGGTCTTGACTGTACGTCAACTCTTTCTCTTATGTATTATTTCAAAACAACATACTAGTCTGGAGTACAGTCCAATCCTGTCATCTAGGAGAAGGGGTTTGCCAGTATGTAAGGCATTATTGCAACCAAAAACAGCATTTGTACGGCGGTTTTATCCCTTTTTGGGCCCCTACATTTATAATAAAATAAATAAAATTATTGATATATCTTCCTTGAATAACTTAGCTTTTAAAAAAAACATTTCTCAGTGGCTTTGGAAGTTATCCTATGACGAAACAGAAGACTTACTCACTATCTTAAAGTAGTGATATAATCTACTTGCTGGAAAAGTTCAGATCTCAATTTTGAGTCTACTAAATTAAATTAAATTATTGGATTTTTTACACACCCTCTCACATACACACACTCATTTTTCTCATCTTACACACCCAGAGGACCTATTCCAATTCATTTTAACATTCTTTATTTAGTTTCGATATAACCGTAATGTTAAGCATATTTTTGGGTAAAATTGTTTCTTTTGTTTTAAAGCTCACAAGTTTCACCTTACTCAAGGGCTTGAGGCGCTGCTTGCTGAAATACAGGCCATAAACCTAGTTCGGCAGCAGATGCTAACTGTTAGACACAATTGATTGTATTATTTAGTTGTTATGTAAAAGTAGCTTATAAGCAATTGTGTATACATGATTTTATTTTGTTGCTCAATAAATATATATTATTATTATTATTGGTTTAATGAGGACAAAGATACGTTCATGGATTACAAAAAGACGACTACCACAGACTCATTTCTACTAAGGGTCAGCCGGATCTCTGATGTGAGAGTTGCCACATTATCAGTTGTACCCAGAAATTTCCTAAAGCCAAATTGAATCGTTGGCAGCAGTCTTCTGCTGTCTACAAACTATTCCAGACGATTTTTTACTAAATTTTCCAAGAGTTTCATAAGGACGGACGATAGAGCAATCGGTTTGTATGAAGAATGATCACTAGGATCTTTTCCAGGTTTAAAAATGGGGATAATAACTTGAACCTTCCAATCAGGAGGAATATATCCGGAGGAAAAACAATAATTGGCCAAATCCAAGTAATACTGGTGGGTCTTATCCCCAGCTTTGCATATGAAAGAGTATGGAAATCCATCCACACCAGGAGCAGAATCCTTCACATGTGCGAGGGCCGATTTCAGCTCCCCCAAAGTGAATGGTTTTTCCAGAGGATCATCTGATGCCATCTGGGGATCTGAAGAAACACATTCATCTTTATCCGGGGCGTAGGCTGGGGCTAGTTTGGAGAAGAACTGATGAGCCTGTTCTTTAGATGTCATGCTCACAGAGGGTGGTCGCATGCTGTTTCTAAAAGATTTTAATTTACGCCACACTACTGAGGCTGGAGTGGATAGACTCAGCGAATCGCAGTACTTCCGCCAACCTTCTCTTTTCTTTTTCTTGAGTAGTTTCCTGGATTTAGCCAATACATGTTGAAAATTAATGAGGTTCTCTAGGTTCATATCCGCGTTGAGCTTTCTTTCGGCCTCATTCCTGGCTCTGATCGAGGCAGAGCATTCTCTATCCCACCATGGCGGAGAAGGAATTTTGCCGGTTGGTGGTTTTTTGGAGAGGTCCATCTGATCATCACATCCCTCATATCCATCTGATTGGTTATGTCCAACACCACTGAAGCATGGAATCTCGAAATTGCTATCCGGACGAAGCCATGTCTCAGCGATGCTGCAGACTGATGGTTTATGTTTATTAATTAGATAGAAAAGGTCAGTCTTCCTGGGTGAAACACTCCTGACGTTCCATTGAAAGAATATCTGGGGATGGAATGTTATGAATATACTGGACGATTGATGACAATTTGTTGGCAACGTGGTCTGGTAGGGATTGGAAAGGGTTCGCTAACACTGTCATTAGCATACTGGAGATTACATCAAGTATGTTTTCACTGCTTACACCTTCTCTAGGGATGGCGCAGCCATTTTGGGAGGGGAAAAGGAATAGCCTTGAATAAGGGCTTGATGAGCCTGCTTATCATAGCTAGGTGAAAGGGGGGTATGAGATTTGGGTTTAAGGTAGACTGTTTTACGGTGTGATCTGGGTGTTTGAGGAGTTTGGTTATGGGATTGAGGAGAACTAGGGGGTTTTGGTTTGGATGGTGCTCTTGACACTTCAGCATATGATCTTGAAACCCGAGGGAAAACCTGACTTGCTTCTTCATATGAGACAGATTTTTCTGCCATAAGGGCTTTTATCCCTTTCTGGCGGCCTAATTCAGGACAAGCTTTATCATTAGCGTAATGGTTGCCAGAACAATTTACGCAAATGGCATATTCATTGGGAACTTGGCATCCATCACCAGGGTGGTCTTCACTGAAGTTGAAGCAACGAGGTTTCGAACGGCATACAGTACGGGTATGCCCGAAACGGCAGCAGTGAAAACATTGTATGGTCGGGTACATTTATTTTTCAACCGTGAGAGCTGAAAAAAAGCAATAAACTCGCCTATGCAGAACTTGCCCGTCAAAGGTGAGAATAACTGTTTGTGTGGGTTTCCATTTAGTGACACCTAGAGAACTCACCTTCCGGTTCATTCTCCTCGCCTTTATAACAGGGCTGCTTCCAGCAGGAACCTTGATATTATGGATGATTTCATCCACTGTCCAATCCGTAGCAACATCTCTGACAAGACCCATGCGGGTGATGTTGTACTTACTGAGGAATAGGTAGTGGCTACATAATTGTGTTGGACTAATATATGGCTGATCAAAAAACTGTTCGCATCCTGGTGAGACTGGAACTCCACTGACACGCGATTCCTTCCCAGTTGTTTCACGCTGTCTAGACAATGTTACAAAATTTTTCTCATGCAGGAACATTCCAAACTTAACTTTGCGGAGGGTGGTACCAGATGTCTGACCATTGTTTAACCCTTAACAACCCACATGTGTCTTTCGGACACAATTTTACGTTTGTTTACGCATAAAAACTTAACTATTTATCTTGCATAAATATCGCTTTATCTATTCTTCCTCCATAGTTTTACGAGTCTAAATATGTAATAGTTTTTATTCTGGAATGTTTAGTTAAATATTTATTAACGATAAACAAAAATAGTAACGTATCAACCCACAAGTGTCTCACAGACACAGTGATTATTTTGTTTGATTTTAGTATGAAGGTAGGTTGATTGTTTACATTTATTTCTTAGAATTATGTTGAAGTGAGTAGGGATATCAACACACAGGCTATTGTGTATCTTAAAATCCTTATCTACACGTATTGTAATTTGAATTATTTGGTTATAGTGTTCAGATACCTATGGTATAAAGCGGTTATGCAAAGCATACTTTCAGAGTGACAGAATCATAACATTTCATAATTATTTTCAAACCTTGATGTTGCAAAGTTCTTTGAGTAAAGAACTTTGCAACATCAATGCTTGAAATGGTTTTACAGTAGTTGGAATAATGAGAAAAAATGTGACCTGTTTACAGCTTGGCAAAAAAGAGTGTGGAATAAATGAGGTCAGCAGTATCGCACCTGTGGCAACCCGGTATACTACGAGTCAACAGTTTTTGATACTTGTGATTTTTGAGAATATGATTCCAATTATTCCAATCCTAAGTGGGTGGGGTGCAGTCCCTCGAACGCTTCAATGTCCAGTATTAACAATGTTAATACAGGACGCTAAAGCATTGTTCGAACGCGGTGTAGTAAGTATCCACATATCGATATTAACAGTGAGGTTGTTGTTGTGCGTCCAGATCTGATGAATGTGTCGCTTGCATGCATTTCATGTTCGTTAGAAGCGCGCAGGGGTTTTATAAATACGAGCCGTGCGCGAAATATACATGCGCCGTTCGCAAGCGGCGCCTTCGCCAGATCTACGCAACACTATGACTTGACAAATAGTTCGATTACAGGGATAATGAAAGAACACGTTTTTTTTTGAAGTTTCATTTTAATAGAAAATAATTCAATCCGACGAATCGAAAACACTTTCATCTAAATATTCAATGCCAGAAAAGCTCACATTTTGGCTAGAGCTTCCTGCACCTGATGATTTTGAATCACTAGAATATTCTAATTCTGACAAATCACTGCTACTGTCATCTCTTAGATTTATTATCAGTCGTTCCATCTGTTCATACATAATCGCACCTCTGTCATAATATTCTTTTTCTATTTTCATTACATGCTTGCATGAATTTTTCCAGTCTTCGGCAGTAATGTTTGAAAATGCTTGTTCAGCAGCCACCTATAAGAAAGAAATTATCTTTAAAATCGTTTATACATTGCAATATTAAATAATTAAGCATGTATAAACTAGGCTACATACCTTTATATCAATGGACCCAACATTGACTGAAGCAATTTTATGCTTTGCGATTCCCCATATCAACTCAATAGGGTTTAGGTCACAATGATAAGGTGGAAGGCGTACCACAGTGTGACCATGATCTCCTAAAATATGGTCAATTTCGTAAATGGGCTCTGGTTTATGCCGCTTCACTAGCATTAATAATTGAGGTTTACGGAGAGACTCATCAAAAGGTATATTGTTTTCCAGTAACCATATCTTTATCTCTGCAACCTTTGAAGCGCTAGTTGGGGCCTTGTTCAAGACAACCGAATGGTAAGGAGCATTATCCATTACAATAATGGAAGGTTCGCTTAGGTTGGGGATTAATTTTTCAGTAACCCATTTTGTGAAGTTGGTTTTATTCATTTCCGAGTGATAATCTTCATTTTTGTTTGTGCCACTGAAAATCAAAAGGGCATTTGGAACAAATCCTTTCTCGCTCCCCGCATGTACAATTATATATCTCTTGCCTTTTGATATGTTGTGTTTCACTCCGCTGACATCAACTGATTGCCAACATTTTTTCAGCTTGTATGATGTATGAATATAACTTTCATCCAAATATATTATTTGTTTTTGTAGTTCTGGAGGCAGGTTTCTATTCTCCATAATAATTTTCAAATATTGCTCCCGCTTTGCTGCTATGTGAGGTTTCTCTATTAGTGCCGATCTGTCTGTTTTACATTTCTTATATGAAAAACCCAGAGAGTGTAATATCTTTCTGAGATGTTCACGGCTTCCGTCATAACCTAAGTCCTCTCTAACTACCGGCAGTAAATTTCTCAGTGTAGGCACCTGAAACATAATATTTTGTTTTAAATCTACTTTTTAGGGTTCCGTAGCCAAATGGCAAAAAACGGAACCCTTATAGATTCGTCATGTCTGTCTGTCTGTCTGTCTGTCTGTCTGTCTGTCTGTCTGTCTGTCCGTCTGTCCGTCCGTATGTCACAGCCACTTTTTTCCGAAACTATAAGAGCTATACTGTTGAAACTTTGTAAGTAGATGTATTCTGTGAACCGCATTAAGATTTTCATACAAAAATAGAAAAAAAGCAATAAATTTTGGGGGTCCCCATACTTAGAACTGAAACTCAAAATTTTTTTTTTCATCAAACCCATGCGTGTGGGGTATCTATGGATAGGTCTTCAAAAATGATACTGAGGTTTCTAATATAATTTTTTTCTAAACTGAATAGTTTGCGCGAGAGACACTTCCAAAGTGGTAAAATGTGTGTCCCCCCCCCCTCTAACTTCTAAAATAAGAGAATGATAAAACTAAAAAAAATATATGATGTACATTACTATAAAAACTGCCAACGAAAATTGGTTTGAACGAGATCTGGTCAGTAGTTTTTTTTTTTAGTATTTTAGTTAGTTTTTTTAGTATCTTAATTCAGAAACGTGGTCATACTTGCGCAAGCCAAATATGAACCTGATACAAAGATTATTATTATGTTACTTGCTGCTACGGAACCCTCCATGGGCGAGTCCGACTCGCACTTGGCCGGTTTTTTTTAATTCATGAAATCTGGAGTAGTGTACGAATAAAACATACCTGCTTTTTCACAGTATAAAAAAAATGAACTTTTTGTCTAATTGCACATAAATCGAAGTTATCTAAATCTTTCTTTGGGCGACCTTTGCGATGTTTTCCCGGTGTTGAAAAAATACCATTATTTTTTTCACCTTCCTGAACAATCTTTCTTATTGTGTTGACAGATTTACCTAAAACAAAAAAACCGGCCAAGTGCGAGTCGGACTCGCCCATGGAGGGTTCCGTAGCAGCAAGTAACATAATAATGGTTCACGGTGTATGTACATAATTATAAGGTTTATGTTTATGAAATTAAATGTTTTTTTTTTTATATTTGAGTTGATTGAATGAAAGGTAAAATGCGGTTTACGATTTATGACGTACTAAAAAAAAACTACTGACCAGATCTCGTTCAAACCAATTTTCGTTGGCAGTTTTTATAGTAATGTACATCATATATTTTTTTTAGTTTTATCATTCTCTTATTTTAGAAGTTAGAGGGGGGGGGACACACATTTTACCACTTTGGAAGTGTCTCTCGCGCAAACTATTCAGTTTAGAAAAAAATGATATTAGAAACCTCAGTATCATTTTTGAAGACCTATCCATAGATACCCCACACGCATGGGTTTGATGAAAAAAAAAATTTTGAGTTTCAGTTCTAAGTATGGGGACCCCCAAAATTTATTGCTTTTTTTCTATTTTTGTATGAAAATCTTAATGCGGTTCACAGAATACATCTACTTACAAAGTTTCAACAGTATAGCTCTTATAGTTTCGGAAAAAAGTGGCTGTGACATACGGACGGACAGACGGACAGACAGACAGACAGACAGACAGACAGACAGACAGACAGACATGACGAATCTATAAGGGTTCCGTTTTTTGCCATTTGGCTACGGAACCCTAAAAAGCATCAGAACAATACTTTATTATTAAATCCATATTCATTATCTTTAAGTTTCTTGTCTTGGAGGATAGCGTATACGAAACTTGTCAAACTACAAAACATAACCTCAATTTTCAATTTATATGAACAAGAATAAAAGTTATATAAATCTGGATATCTACAAAACTACGCATTGAAAAACATTTGTAAAAACCTTATTTAAGGTACAATAACTAATTTAGAGAACATAAATACCTGTCATATCGGCAGTTCTTTGATAAACATTGTCGATATCGGACAAAACTTGTCCCGCTTGAGATTCGGCCAAACACCGCAAAAAGACGTGGTAAATCACTGCTCTGCCACTACTACGAATAGTTTTATTCATTTTAAATAGTTAATTAGGCAACGAAAATTGTTATTTTTATGAAATCTATGAAAAACGAATAGGATAGACGCACTGTTGACACAGAATGTACTAGCAGTTGACAAGTGAAGCAATGTTGCCTCAATCATCGCTTTTTAATTCCAACTGTCACCGCGTCAGACTCTTTTTTGCCAAGCTGTACTTCAACAGATCCCGCGATGTCGGGTCAAAAGTGTTTGGTTTCTCAGGTTTTCATTGATATAAAGTGCCTGAAAACCGTGTGGTTATTCTCTTATCTGCTATGCACCATAATATAGAAGTAGATATGTGAACAATAAAAATAAATTTGTATTAGGTACAAATCTACCAAGAGGTGTGTTGATACGCTTGATCAAATGGTTCACGAATATAGAGTGAGACGTAAAACAAAAAGATGGCCAGTGCATTTTTTCTTTCTTTAGCTTGGAATCCACGTAAGAAAAACACGCAAAGAAAACTTTTTTACAAGTAATCACAAAACCAAGTTGGTGACTCCTCATTTGTGTAAACGAAGTAAGAAAGGGCTGATAAGTTATCACTTATAACCTATGGAAAACGTAGTAGGGGGGGATCAAAGAGCTTCTCCATCATTTGAACCTGCTGCTAAGAGAAAAAAGTGTTGACACATATTTGGCCATATCAAATATCAAGAGCTTCGAAATAATGCTGTGCTAAATGCACGCAACGTTTGTTCAGAACGTAATTTGAAAAAAAAAAAAAAATTGTGTGCTTGTAAATAAACGAAAAATACTATTTATCTTGACTAATGTATGATAGGTACTGTAAAATAAAAAAAACATACCATATAAATATAACGTAACTTTTCTCTTAAATTCCTTACATTGCCTATACTGTGTCTGCGAGACACAACTGGTCAGTTATTTTACAAAAGCTTTCAGGGTTGTTAAGGGTTAAGGAGACATGCACTACATACGGAGCATTGTCTCTAGTTGTGTAGATCTGCCTACAGGTCTTTTTCTTATGAAATTTAGGAGGGGTTGTCATACTGGTCGGGGGAGAAGTCGCTAATCTTTTTCTGCTAGCAGATTCTGAGTCCATTTTGTCGTTTGAAGCATTGTCGTCGGGAAGGAAAACTGTTAATACTGGAGTGTATTCGAAAGGATCAGGGGGGTCGAGAGGTTTTTTAGTATCCATAATGGATACTGGATAAAATGATTAAAAAATACACCAAAACTTACGCTATATACACCTTACAACACAACACAGACACAAATAATAGTTTGGATTGAAGTTCATACTGATAAGATTCATCATCATCATCATTTCAGCCGATAGACGTCCACTGCTGGACATAGGCCTCCCCCAAATGTCGCCACAAGGAACGATCCTGTGCGTCTCACATCCATCGGATTCCCGCAACCTTCACCAGGTCATCGGTCCACCTTGAAGGGGGCCTTCCAACACTGCGTCTTCCGGTACGCGGTCGCCACTCCAGAACCTTTCGGCCCCAACGGCCATCCGTTCTGCGAGCAATGTGCCCTGCCCATTGCCACTTTAGTTTGGGTGATTCTTCGTGCTATGTCGGCAACCTTGGTTCTCCTGCGGATATCTTCATTTCTGATTCGATCACGCAAGGAAACTCCGAGCATAGCCCTTTCCATTGCCCTTTCGGTGACTTTGAGCCTTCTGATGAGGCCCATTATGAGCGTCCACGTTTCGGAACCATATGTCATCACTGGCAACACGCACTGGTCATAGACTTTCGTCTTGAGACACTGTGGTATATTGGATGAGAAGGTACCGCGCAGCTTCCCGAACGCTGCCCAGTCGAGTCGGATTCGACGGTTGACCTCTTTCTCGAAATTAGATCTACCCAACTGGACTGTCTGTCCAAGGTAGACGTAATCGTCCACAACTTCGAGTATAGAGTCTCCAATCTTGATAGGAGTGGGTGCTACATGGTTGTTTATCATGACTTTAGTTTTATCCATGTTCATTTTAAGATCCACTCTTTCGGAAGCTCTACTGAGGTCATTGAGCATTGTGCTGAGCTCTTCCGTAGTCTCAGCCATGACTACTATGTCGTCGGCAAACCGAAGATGAGTGATGTACTCGCCATTGACATTAATGCCCAATCCACTCCAGTCCAGAACCTTGAAGACATCCTCCATTGCGGCCGTGAACAGTTTCGGAGAAATGACGTCTCCCTGCCTCACACCCCGCTGCAGGAGGATAGGTTTCGAGGTCTGGTCCTGCAGTCTGACTGACATAGTGGCGTTTTCGTACAAAACTACAAACACTTCAGCACCTCGATGTACCGATAGTCAATCTGGCACCGTTGGAGAGACTGCAGCACAGCCCAAGTCTCGATCGAATCAAAGGCTTTCTCGTAGTCCACAAACGCTAAGCAGAGAGGCAGATTATACTCCTCGGTCTTCTGTATAACCTGCCGTAGCATGTGTATGTGGTCTATGGTGCTAAAGCCTTTTCGGAATCCGGCTTGTTCGGGAGGCTGGAAGTCGTCGAACCTGCGCGCGAAACGGTTCGTGATGACTCTGGAAAACAGCTTGTAGACATGGCTCAGAAGTGAGATGGGCCTATAATTCTTGAGCAGGGCCTTGTCGCCCTTCTTAAAGAAGAGTACCACCACACTTCCGCTCCATGCCTGTGGTGTTTTTTTACTCGAATATGACGGAATTAAACAGCTTCTGAAGGGCCTTAAGGATCGGTTTACCACCCGCCTTCAGGAGTTCGGCTGTAATTCCGTCATCACCCGGTTCCTTGTTGTTATTAAGCTGCTTCAGAGCCATCCTAATCTCGTACAGGCTGACGTCCGGGATATCTTCGGTATAGTGTCGGGTCAACCTAGCTCTTGGGTCGTTTGCTAGATTCGTAGTGGGTTTTGTGATTGACGTGTATAACTGTCCATAAAAAGCCTCGATCTCTCCCAGAAGCTCCGATTTAGCGGATATGACTCTGCCATCTTCGATCTTCAGTTTCGGTTTATGTGTTTTCAGTTTCGGGTTGATAAGATTCATCATCGAAAATTAAATAAAAAACAAACGAAAGTACGTGTTTGACCTTCACCACTACCAAACAAAGTCCCGACATCACTTTTATCAAAAAGCAAGCAACATATTTCTGGAGTTTGACATTTGCACTTGTCAAATCATTATCTGGGATTAAAAAAACGCATTTTACATAATGTTTCAACAATATTAAATCCAAAAGCACCGCCTACACACACACCACCCACACCACCAAACACCTTTATCTCAAAAGTTATAATGACTGAGTTGTGACACTTTGATCTGTTACGCCTCAATTATGAAGTATTGAACCATCGAGATATAAGTACTAACGTACTAGAGAAGACACCGTAAATTTCTACTTTGTCTCGTTCAACTGCGGCGATTGCGCCGCACTTTGTCGAAGAAAACGCGTAAGTGCCGTGATTTACATGGCGCTTAAGACCTTTTTGCCGAGAATAAATACACTTCCGCAGCAAATCTAGCGCTGTGGTAAATTAGTTATGGTTTAGACGAATTGTTATTATTTTAGCGCTGCAGTGAACTAAAGATTCAAATTACGAAAATAGGACAATTCAGTTATTTGACGTAGCTTCTCTAGTACGTTAGTACTTATATCTCGATGTATTGAACCAATTATGAAAATTCTTCCACTGTTAAAAAAACTACACTAATAGTATCATAGGCAAAGCATTGTAGCAGCCTCGGCATAATAATGATTTATCAACATTTTTTTTCTTATTTAGCTCTCTTTTCTTTCCTTTGGCTATATCTGACTATTCTATAAAGCTCAGTGACAATACTGCACAGTACAGGTCAGGATTCACTTTGTAGGTAGAGTAGGTATAGCAAAACCGTTGTAATGTTTTGGACAAGGGTTTCGCAAAGATCTACCTCTTCGCAACAGGAAGGGCCACATGTCTGCAAAAATTAGTGCAGATAATAATTGTAGTCAATCAATCAATCAAAATATTTATTTGCTAGAATATGGTATATAATGTGTTACAGTACATTTGTTTCAGCATATCCTGCCATAAGATGGCGTGCAAATATATTCACAGTCAGTGTTGTCAGTTACTCGAACTTGTCGATTACAGATTCTATTGACTTGTCTTCTAAATAGTCCATAACGGTATAATATCTTTTAAACAATAACAGATTAAAAAGTATTTTTTTAAACATTGTCAGTGGTAACTCTTGTAAACTATTTGGTAAATGATTGTAAATAATAATCGACATGCAGTACGTATACATTTTTCTTAAATAATTTTAGTCTTATTTGTGGCAGCCGAAGTCTGTCTTTATGCCGTGTTCGGCTATTTGACCTGTCAGTGTTCGTCTCGAAAAAATTGTAGTATTTCTTAACAAAAACACATAAGTAGGTACTTCAAAAATATATAAACATGGTAAAGGTAGAACTTTAAGTTTTTGAAATAGTGGCTTACAGCTGTCTAAAAAGTGAGCTCCACAAATGGCTCGAATACATTTTTTTTGAGCTTTAGTTGGTAAGTATTGAGTAGTTTGATGTTGTGTGTGTGTGTGCAGTTGACGCTGCAGGTGTGTGTCCTGTGCGGTGCAGTGCTGTTCATCTTCGTGGGCGCGGGACTTTGGGCGTGCGCCGCCGTGCTGCCAGGTGTGGCCGTCGCCGTCGCGCTGGCCGTGCACGTGGGGCACCGCGGGCTGGCCGACAAGCACGTGCAGCAAGTGCACAAGGAGACGCGCGGCTTCGTAGCCGAGTACCGCGGCCCGCTGGTGGCGGAGCCGCGCGCGCTGCGCACACCGGTCGTGCTGTGGCCGAGCGTGGCGGGCGAGGCGGGGCACGCGCGCGTGGTGGGCACGGTCAGCGTGTCGGAGTGCTGGGGCCCGCGGCACGCCGGCTGGCTGCACGCGCTGTGCGTGGCGCCGGGCTGGCGGCGGCGCGGCGCGGGCGCGGCTCTCGTGGCGGCGGCGCGAGAGCACGCGGCGGCGGAGGGGCTGGAGGCGCTGGAGGCGGTGGTCAGCGAGCTGCAGGGCGCCGCGCGCTGTCTGCTGCACGCCGCTGGGTGAGTCACACTTGTATCGGTTCACTCGTACATCTCCGCTCGCACGCGGCGGCGGAGGGGCTGGAGGTGCTGGAGGCGGTGGTCAGCGAGCTGCAGGGCGCCGCGCGCTGTCTGCTGCACGCCGCTGGGTGAGTCACACTTGTATCGGTTCACTCGTACATCTCCGCTCGCACGCGGCGGCGGAGGGGCTGGAGGTGCTGGAGGCGGTGGTCAGCGAGCTGCAGGGCGCCGCGCGCTGTCTGCTGCACGCCGCTGGGTGAGTCACACTTGTATCGGTTCACTCGTACATCTCCGCTCGCACGCGGCGGCGGAGGGGCTGGAGGTGCTGGAGGCGGTGGTCAGCGAGCTGCAGGGCGCCGCGCGCTGTCTGCTGCACGCCGCTGGGTGAGTCACACTTGTATCGGTTCACTCGTACATCTCCGCTCGCACGCGGCGGCGGAGGGGCTGGAGGTGCTGGAGGCGGTGGTCAGCGAGCTGCAGGGCGCCGCGCGCTGTCTGCTGCACGCCGCTGGGTGAGTCACACTTGTATCGGTTCACTCGTACATCTCCGCTCGCACGCGGCGGCGGAGGGGCTGGAGGTGCTGGAGGCGGTGGTCAGCGAGCTGCAGGGCGCCGCGCGCTGTCTGCTGCACGCCGCTGGGTGAGTCACACTTGTATCGGTTCACTCGTACATCTCCGCTCGCACGCGGCGGCGGAGGGGCTGGAGGTGCTGGAGGCGGTGGTCAGCGAGCTGCAGGGCGCCGCGCGCTGTCTGCTGCACGCCGCTGGGTGAGTCACACTTGTATCGGTTCACTCGTACATCTCCGCTCGCACGCGGCGGCGGAGGGGCTGGAGGTGCTGGAGGCGGTGGTCAGCGAGCTGCAGGGCGCCGCGCGCTGTCTGCTGCACGCCGCTGGGTGAGTCACACTTGTATCGGTTCACTCGTACATCTCCGCTCGCACGCGGCGGCGGAGGGGCTGGAGGTGCTGGAGGCGGTGGTCAGCGAGCTGCAGGGCGCCGCGCGCTGTCTGCTGCACGCCGCTGGGTGAGTCACACTTGTATCGGTTCACTCGTACATCTCCGCTCGCACGCGACGGCGGAGGGGCTGGGGGCAGTGGTCAGCGAGCTGCAGGGCGCCGCGCGCTGTCTGCTGCACGCCGCTGGGTGAGTCACACTTGCATCGGTTTACTCGTACATCTTCGCTCGCACGCAGCGGCGGAAGGGCTGGGGGCGTTGGTCAGCGAGCTGCAGGGCGCCGCGCGCAGTCTGCTACACGCCGCTGGGTGAGTCACACTTGTATCGGTTCACTCGTACATCTCCGCTCGCACGCGGCGGCGGAGGGGCTGGAGGTGCTGGAGGCGGTGGTCAGCGAGCTGCAGGGCGCCGCGCGCTGTCTGCTGCACGCCGCTGGGTGAGTCACACTTGTATCGGTTCACTCGTACATCTCCGCTCGCACGCGACGGCGGAGGGGCTGGGGGCAGTGGTCAGCGAGCTGCAGGGCGCCGCGCGCTGTCTGCTGCACGCCGCTGGGTGAGTCACACTTGCATCGGTTTACTCGTACATCTTCGCTCGCACGCAGCGGCGGAAGGGCTGGGGGCGTTGGTCAGCGAGCTGCAGGGCGCCGCGCGCAGTCTGCTACACGCCGCTGGGTGAGTCACACTTGTATCGGTTCACTCGTACATTTCCGCTCGCACGTGGCGGCAGAAGGGCTGGAGGCGGTGGCCAGCGAGCTGCAGGGAACCCGGTTATGGCGCGTTCAGAAGACCATAAAAGCACATGGCCTTGAACTTATACTGTGCCACCTCGAGACCCAACTGCCGGATCCTCTTCACGACTATTGCAACTCCGCGTGTCGCTAGTTCGGCCACCGCCTAGTGAGACTCTTCCGCTTAGGTGTCACTAGTACCATTAACAGTTCCAGAATGGAACTACTGATGTTTTTTTAATCACTAGTTCCATTTTAAAAGTAACTGGAAATAATGGAACTAATATTGAATGTTGTTATCACTAGTTCCACTTTATTATTTTAGGCACATGTGAAATTTTTTAATGGTGGAAAAACAAGACGTAAAAAAAGATTTTTTTTAAGAGCATAAAAATACTTGGATTTTATAATCATTTTATTCAATTCTATTTGGCAGAATCTTGATACTCCGAAATTTATTTGACATAACACACTTGGCATACTTAATCTTTTATAATCGAATATTTTTAAGGCATAATTTTTTTTTTCTGTTCAAATTCTTTATTGCGAACTAAGTGTGAGTTTGGAGATGTTAACAATAAATGCTAGGTTCTTAGAACTTAGTTACCTGTTAAGGCATTGCAACATAAATCCTTAAAACATTGGAAACATTGAAAAAATATATATAAATGCTAAATATTACAGGTCAACAGTTTACATTGTCTATTATATTAATGATCAATATTCATATTTCTTTCTTCTTTCTTTCTTTCACATTATCTATTATATTAATTTATTTATAATTATTTATGTCACACTTACATCACATGGTTATCATTATTCATATATTTTACATTATCTAATATATTATTCATAAATTTTGTTAATGGTAATTCATAAATTCATTTTTATTATTTATAATTTATGTCACATTTACAATACCTAGTTGTCATCACAATCATTCTAATATATTTAATAGTTATTTTTCTTCAAGGAATTCTTTAACAGAGTAATATGCTTTTTTATTCAGGAAATCTTTTAACTTCCTTTTAAAAATACCAATAGGATGTAGGTTCTTAATGTCTCTATGTAACTTATTATATATTTTTATGCCCATGCAAAAAATACTATTGCTATATAGTGCAGTGTGGGATGTTTTATTGGGTAATGTATTTTTATATCTACTGCTTATTAAGGTGTCATATGTACTAATGTTTGATTTAATTAAAATTGAGGCCTCGTAGAGAGCAGGGAGGGTTAATATCTTGAGGTTTATGAAATGAGGCTTACAAGAATCCGTTTGGTGTATCCCTCATATTGCTTTAATACACTTTTTTTGTGCCTTGAATGCAATTTCTTTATCGGTTGAGTATCCCCAATATAGTATCCCAAAAGAGAGAGTGGATGCCACATAGGCATGGCGCTAAGTAGTGTGGTTTGGTTAGCCACTTTTTTGAGCATATACAGGGTTACTGGTAATTCGACGTATATCCGTCAGGGGCTGATAAGGGGGGCAAAATGCAACAAATTGAACCCCCCATATGTATGGCCGAAATTCAATAGTTTTCGAGATATTTGAATTTTAAGGGTTTTTCGACATTTACCCAAAATTTGACATTCATTGTGCTGGCCACGGAATTGGCCCTCCCCTCCCAATCCATCGGTTTGGATATCTCTCGTCTAGCCACTGTCGGACAGTAATCCGGTAATGTGCTGGGCAACCATCATGTTGAAACATGAGGTTGTTTTTTATTTCTTCGGGAACATCCGCCAACAAATCGTCTAGGTTGTTTCTCAAAAACTCCTAGTAATTTTCGCCGTTCAAATTTTGGGGCAAGAAATGAGGGCAAATAATTATCAACGACACCCATCCATACATTCAGGGAAAATCTCATTTGCGACGCAGTTTCTTTTAGTTTTTTGAGAGCAGTGGTGGCCGAGTGATAACGGCCCCGACTTACGAGTTGTAGGTCGCGGGTTCAAACCCAGCCAGGCGTATTACTTTGTGTAATTTATTTCATCACTACTGCTCTCAAAACGGTGAAGGAAAACATCGTGAGGAAACCGGCATGTCCTAGAACCAAAAATTCGAAGACATGTGACATTCACCAATCCGTACTGGGCCCGCGTGGTGGATTACGGCCCATTCCCTCTCCTAGAGAGGAGGCCTGAGTCCCAGCAGTGGGAACATTAAAAGGCTGATTATGCTTATGCTTACATTTTTGAGCACCTAAAGCAGGCAGGAATCCAAAAAAACTAAAAGAAACTGCGTCGCAAATGAGATTTTCCCTGAATGTATGGATGGGTGTCGTTGATAATTATTTGCTGGGCCCTCATTTCTTGCCCCAAAATTTGAACGGCGATGAGAACAACGTTCCCTGTGTTCACAAAATGAATAAATGAAATGAAATGAAATCAAGAGTGACAAAAACCGAAGTTAGGAAGAGAATTCGAACTTGCATTCGTAATCGAGGGGCTCATTTTGAACAAGATGTGTATAATTTTTAATAAAATTTGACGTACTTTTTTTAAAGCATTTTATTTCATACAAATACAAATGACCCTTTCTCTCCCCGCGCCGATTCAAACACATGCCATGCTACGAATTATGTATTTTAAAATTGACTTTTATACCTTTTTGGAAAGCTTACAGAATAGGCAAGTTTTTTTTAGTTATTTGTACGATTAATGTCATAGAAATTTTTGTGACGAGAGAACATTTTTGAAGCGTAAAATGAAAATATTGGTAAGATGTTATTCTTAAATCGCTCATTATTTTAATTATTTTGTTAAATTAAGTAGTTTTAATTATGTCAATAGCTTAATTGAAGTGCCAGCTACAACATCATTTTAATGGTACCCATTAAAATATGTAGTTTTTTATTTATTTGGAATTAAATGTCAAATTTTGGGTAAATATCGAAAAACCCTTAAAATTCAAATATCTCGAAAACTATTGAATTTCGGCCATACATATGGGGGGTTCAATTTGTTGCATTTTGCCCCCCTTATCAGCCCCTGACGGATATACGTCAAATTACCAGTAACCCTGTAGAGGGCATACGAGAATTGATTTAACTTGCTACATACACTATTTACATGTGTTTTCCATGACATATTAGAGTATATATATACCTACCTAGAAATTTTGTGTGTGTAACCTCACTTACAGTTTCATTATTGTACTTAATAGATAACGGCATTGATATTGCGTTTTTATTTTTGAAATTCATGTAAGTAATGGGTTTTTGCAAGATTTATTTTTAGGTTATTTATTGTAAGCCAATTCATTAATTTAGAGAGGGAATCGTTTATTTCTAGTTCATGTTTATCATTTTTATTATTTGTGAAAAGAGCAGTACCTACTGTCATCTGCAAATAAAACCATCGGGTGCCGTATTTAGCATAACTATTGTTTGGCAGAATGTTTACGTGTCCGAATTTACAACGGCATACTTCATACTTTTAACATGGCAGAATTTTATTTGGCATTATTACCTTTGCCATAGTGGTCCGGTCAATTTAGACATTCGAAGCTACATAAAGTCCCAACAAGCTGAAAATCAGTAAAATTGTTCAAAACATAATTATAAATAATATTTAAAAGTTCCCCATCATTCCCGTGTATGGAAAAAAAATTATTCAAGGTCAAAGGTAAAAAAAATGAGTTTTTCGCGATTTTCAGCAAAACGGTAAGTTTTATCATAAAAGTACCTTAGGCAAAAATTGTAGATCATAAAATTATCTATAAAAATGCACCAATACTTTTTTCCTACGAGCCACCGTTTCTGAGATATAACGATTCAAAAAGTTATAAAAGTTGTTATCGTCATAATATGCACACGTTTCCACGCCACCTATGAGGTAGTGTACTTAGCGCGTTTTTTTAACGTGGTTTCCCCAGTAGGCCTACTCCACGGGTCAGTTGTGATCCTGTTTAATGTGAAACTATTGCAAAATAACGGAAATTTTCAAAGATTGGAAAAGATAAAAGCGATGTTAATTAAAAAAAAGTGCTGAAGTTCATTGGCCTGATTCGTAAGTTTCAAATTCTTCTTGTTCTTCTTCTTGATCTTCTTCTTGTTCTTCTTCTACTTCTTTTTCTCCTGCTTTTTCTTCATCTTCATTTTGGATGCAAGTAAATTGCGTCAATAGCGATGTATCGCATGACACTTCGTCGGAATCAAACGAATCCTCCATTGTTTGTGATCTAAGACATTAAATATATATTACCAATAGACAGGACATAGCGAACAAAATCGTAATCCGATACTTATTACCTAGTGGTCATAAGTCGCTCAGTCTAGTATGACACCCCTACACGTCAAGACGTGTTTGTATCCGCTCTATGCACTAAAAGAAAATCATTTTCTTAGAAAATATGCCGAGCTGTAACTTCGGTTTATTTTCGTAAATATTTTTGGTATTTACGCGGTAATTAATTATAATTCAATCATTTTTATAAACAGTTCCAGAACATTTGCTGATTTTGTGATCATCATCATCATCATTTCAGCCGAAAGACGTCCACTGCTGGACATAGGCCTCCCCCAAGATTTTGTGATATCGCCATCTATTGCTGAAAAGATTAATCTTACCTTTATCACACACTGAGGCTCTACCACGAACTCATAACGTGATTCATTTTACGACCTAAACCGAACTATTAAAGAGATGGAGCTATATAGGGTGTATAGCTCCATCACTCTTTTTCGCTCATACGACTGACATTTTAACATTATCATGGTAAGGCCCCTGGCCACCTACCGAGCGATAGTTGAATAATGATAAATTTTGACAAATTTAATACGCGTGTTTGCTATTCAAAGCCAGATGGCGTCACTGAGGCATTTTTTTTTTTTTTTTAGGTGGGAAATCATCAAAATGACTTCTCGCGCTCTGGGTGGAGCGGGAGGGCGTGTCAGACTTTTACTGACTAAAACCACACCTGAATCCTTCAATTACCCTTTGCGTTCTAGGACTACGGGTTTCCCTTCCAGAAATTCTCCGCGGTCCTAGCTACCGGGCATTGGCCCTGCTGGGCCCCTACGACTGAGGCATAGGATGACAGTTTTTCTAAGACATTTTTTCTGATTGCCGCTCTATTGTATCTCTTTAAATCTCTTTGTTTGTGATTCAACATTACAGCACGACCGGCTTTGACAATTTGTGCATGCCAGAGAACAAAACAGTCCAACTTTTTTGCAACCACATTTAGCACTGCATCCCTTTTTGCAGTTGCAAAAAATTGTGTTCAGCAGTTTTTCCGGCGCAGGTGGGAGTAAAGTTTGTGATGAATCATAAACTTCAAGCTTCAGTTATATAAATATTTTATTCACTTTGATCAACACAATTTCATATTTATCATTCTCAAATACACGGATTGGTAGGACATGTTCACTGTTCAACAATTCAAAACAGACTGACACCACAAACCTTCACAAACACTCGGTCCGACCAATCAGAGCAAAGTAAACAGTACGTAACATCAATTGACTAACTAATATACATTAGGGTTTGTTCGAGTTTTAATCGAACACTAAGCGAAAATGCATAATTGCATCGAATGCAAGTATGCACATTCGCTCGTTCACCAAAATGTGGACTAGTTCGCGTTCGGATCTCGTTAGAGCTACACGCACTCAAAACCAGTACCATTTTACCATTACCGTTACCATTTTACCATTTTATCTGTCTAGTAACTAAGTGTTGTAGTGATTCAGTGTAATATAGTTATTTTCCTTACAATTTGAGACTTTAACTTACCACACAAACCATATCCTACCATCAATACGCGAAAAGAGTGTTAGGTCACCATAGCGCCAAGCACTACTTTTTACATGGTCCTTCGAGCATTTATTTACCAGTGACTACCAAGTGAAACAGTGCCACGCGAACCAGAAGATCGCTGCAGTTTCGAGAACCTTGGATTGCAGTCGGTCGGTTGAAGCTATAAGGTCAGATCAAACCATTTATTTATACTTAATAATATCAAATAATTTCTTACCAACTTAATTATGGAGTCCGATACTTTGTTCATCAACCAAACGGAACTTTATGAAATCCTGAGCAAGTTTTTAGCCAACATAAAGAAAGATGGATCCGAAAGGAAAACCGTCGACAATTACAAGCGCAAGGCTCAAATGTTAGAAGCATACTGGCATGATTATCAAGAAAACCATAGGAAAATGTGCGAGTTTGCGGATTTTGACCACATTTACTTCAAAAAAGGTTGTTTCGAAACAGCCCAGGAAGTTTATTTAAAAATCAAGGAGATTATTGACAAAACCATGAGCCAGTTAGGCGCGAAGCAGCTGGAAGATGAAAGCCCCCGTAGAGTCGAAGCGGAAGAGGTACAACCATTGCCAGGTAACCGGGCTAAGCAGCAGCTAGACGCGGAATATAGACGACAGGAAGCTGAGGCGGCACAGCCACAACCAGGTACATCGTCTCGCTATGAGGAGTTCCCACAGCGAGAGCATTCACTTTATAAAGACAGAGGCTCCAGCATGCTGAACGGGTTAATAAAGAAGCAGAACATTAACTTCAAAGCGTTCATGAGAACCGTGAGTAATATACAAGTAGACAAGTTCGAAAATCAATGGCAATTCGAGAACGCTCTAAAATCGTTGGATAGCCGATGGAGTGAGATCGACAAGCTTCATTGGGAAATTGAAGGAGAGGAAGGAGGCGACGATATCACGTACCAAATAGAATTCTGCAAGCACGAGGAAAAGTACAGCGAGTTGACAAACGAAATCAACAAAAAGATGTGGGCAGTGCGGCACCGCGAAAAATCAGCTCCAAAAATGGACATCCCCGTATTCAATGGGACCTATAACCAATGGGTTCCGTTCAAAGACTTGTTCAGCGAAACTGTCGACAAAAACCCGTCGATGTCTAATGCACAAAAGATGCAGTTTTTGAAGAGTAAGGTGACTGGAGAAGCAGAGCGCCTGATCCACCATTTACAGATTAGCTCTGACAATTATCATGTATGTTGGAAGATTTTGAACCACAGGTATGGCAACAAGAAGTTAATTTTCACGTCCCATATTAATATACTGCTCGGACTTCCCAGCATACAACAGCAGTCACTAGCCACGATAAAGAAGCTGCATGACGTAACCAAGGAGACGTTGCACGCTATACAGAATCTGGGAGTTGATATAACAACTTGGGATCCACTTTTAGTGCACCTACTAGCGCAAAAGCTTGATGACGACACCTTCACCGAATATATAGAATCAGTCAAGAACCCTAGAGAGCTACCTGAGCTGCAGGAGTTCCTGGAATTCTTGGAAACAAAATTTACAGCGCTAGAAGCGTCTCGACGCAAGCAGGAACCAGCTAACCAAAAAACCACGCCACATCAATCAAGCAAAAACCATAACCAAAACCAGAAGAAAAGTTTTCATCGCAATAACCATCTATCAGGCAACAAAGACAATTCCAAGTCTAACATGAATGCGTTACATGTGTCGCGGTCAATAACCTGTGCATTGTGCAATTCTGAACACGGGTTGTGGCGTTGCCCTGAATTTTTGCAAATGACGCACGACCAAAAGGCAAACAAAATTGAGCTATTAAATTACTGTAAAAACTGTCTATGCAGTCATGACAATAAACCGTGTCAATCGAGCAAACGATGTCGCAAATGCTTAGGTACACACAACACTCTGCTTCACGAAGCATTAGGAAAACAAAGTCCAACTGAGTCAGCAGAAGAAACCTCTAACAAGAGTGTAGCAACCAAAAGAAGCACACCTAGGTCAGCTCACGTGTCTTGGGATGACATTTCTGAAGTACTTTTAGCCACCGCAATCATAAAAGTAAAGGGAGTTGATGGAACACAGCACAAGATGAGAGCCTTAATTGACCAGGGTTCTCAACTGTCGTTAATCACCGAAAACGCAGCTCAAACATTGGGATTAAAAAGGGATCATTTTAAAGGTCAAATTTACGGTGTCGGTGAAAAAGAAAACAACGCGAAGGGAATTTTACAAGTAACGCTGCAGTCAGCAAATAGCGAATTTACTTGTGACACGAACGTCATTGTCATGAACAACTTGATCAAGCGACTGCCAAATAATACGTTTACCAAACCAACAACGTGGAACCATATCCACGGGATACAATTAGCCGATCCAGAGTTTCATATAAGCAGACCCGTAGACATGCTTCTAGGCGCAGATGTTTATAGCAAGATTGTGTTAGGAGGAATCTTAAGAGGAGACAATGACAAACAACCAATCGCCCAACAGACGCAACTAGGATGGCTACTCTGTGGATCCATGAAAACACACTACCAATGCAACGTAGTTCTCAACAACACAGAAGACCTTCTGAAATATTGGGAGAACGAAGACATTAACCAGAAGATAGAAATGTCCAACGACGACCATGAGTGTTTACAGTTCTTTATCAAAACCACTAAGAGGCTTGAAGACGGAAGGTATGAAGTACGATTACCGTTTAAGCCAGAACACAAAGACAAATTAGGTCAAACTAGACCACAGGCATTAGCTCAATTTCGGAACTTAGAGAAGAAATTTGAGAAGAACAGCGAATTGAAATCAGATTACAAAAAATTCATGGACGAATATTTTGCATTAAATCACATGACACCATGCAGCAATAACCAGGAGCCTGAATGTTACTTACCACACCATGCAGTCATTCGGGCAGAATCTACCACTACCAAACTTAGAGTAGTTTTCAATGCCTCGGCCAAGTCTTCATCAGGGTACAGTCTAAATGACGTCATGTACAGGGGTCCAAATATACAGAAGGATCTTCAAGAGCTTATCTTGGAATGGAGACAATTTCAATTTGTATATACTTCCGATATCGAGAAGATGTACAGAATGATCCGAGTGCACCATGAAGATCAAGCTTACCAAAAAGTACTTTGGCGAGAATCAAACAACCAACCTATAAAAGCCTTTCAACTCGTCACGCTAACATATGGAACCAAACCAGCCGGCTTCTTAGCGATGATGTGCCTAAAGCAGCTAGCATCTGATGAGAGACAAAACTTTCCGGACGCAGCAAAAGAATTAGAAGAAAGTTTCTACATGGACGATTTTTGCGGAGGGCGTCATTCAATGGAAGCAGCAAATAAACTGAAATCAGATCTCATCAAATTATGCCGATTGGGAGGATTTAATCTAAGAAAATGGACTTCGAACAAACCAGAGCTATTAACCGATTTAGAGAGAGAGCAATGTGACCAGTCAACATACGAGTTCAAGCAAAACGACTCTACCAAAACATTAGGTCTCCGTTGGAACCCACAGAAAGATAATTTCACCTTCAACTCGAAGATAGAACCTGAATCACCTACAATTATAACCAAAAGAGCTTTACTTTCGGACGTTTCCAAGCTGTTCGATCCATTAGGGTGGTTAACCCCCTTGAGCACTACCATGAAACTCCTGTTTCAAAATGTCTGGCTGTCAAACATAAAATGGGATGATGCCCTACCAGAGGCAATGAACTCGGAATGGGCTAAATTAAAGCAAGAATTTCCGGAAATAAACAGTATAGAAGTCAACAGATGGTTAGGAATGGGACAAAACCAAAATATAGAATTATACGGGTTCTGCGACGCCTCCAACAAGGCATACGCGTGTGTAATCTACTGTAAGGTAAAGAATGAAGAAAAGACAACCATTACATTAGTTGCCGGGAAGGCCAGGTTAGCACCCATAAGCAAAGCCTTATCAATACCGAGACTAGAGCTAATGGGCGCTCATCTGTTAGCACAACTTATGCAAAAAGTCAGAGGCTGTTTATCAGATTACCCTACGGATGTCTACTGCTGGACTGATTCAACTGCAGTCCTAGGATGGATACAAGGAGATCCCGCCCGATGGAAACCATTCGTAGCTAATCGGGTAGCAACAATCACCAAAACCATACCATCAAATTATTGGCAATATGTGAAGACGACAGACAATCCAGCGGACTGTGCAAGTCGTGGTTTGACTGTCCGGCAACTTAAGGACCACAAATTATGGTGGCAAGGACCATCGTGGCTATCATCATACACAAACCAAGAAAACCATCATACCATTTATGAGACGAATTTAGAAGTAAAGACGTCCTTCTTAAAACAAACCAACGCGGTAGTCATTGAACAACCAACAGAATCCCTGACCACCGCAATTATTAACCATTTGATCAGCAATTACAGCTCCATTACAAAAATCATACGTATTTTTGCATGGATACTGCGATTGCCTACTTTGAATAAACAAGACCGCCGACCCTACCTCAAATTACATGAACTTCGTCGCGCTAAACAGCTGATAATAAAAAACGTTCAGCAAGCAGAATTTGCAAACGACATAGATTCATTGAATAAACACGGAAGAGTGCACTCCAAAAGCAAGATTTTGAGTTTAAACCCAACCATAGATGAATGCGGAATGTTACGTGTGGGCGGGAGACTGGAAAACGCCCATATGAGTCCGGAGATGAAACATCCTATCATCTTACCTCACGATCATCAGCTAACCACATTGCTCATCGATCAAGCTCATAAACTGACCTTCCATGGCGGAGCGCGTTTAACATTAGCAAATCTGCGACAACAGTACTGGATAATTGGCGGATACATGGCCACAAAAAAGTTCATAAGAAAATGTGTCACATGCAGGAAACAAAATCCCTTGCGGCAACACCAGCTTATGGGAGACTTACCAGAACCAAGAGTGAATCCAGAACAAGCATTTCTTCACTGTGGCGTAGATTACACCGGCTTCGTAGAGGTCAAGGCAAACAAAGGACGGGGAATTAAAACCACAAAGGGGTACATTGCAGTTTTTGTATGTATGGTCACGAAAGCGGTTCACCTAGAACTCGTGTCAGACCTGACCAGCTCTGCCTTCTTGGCAGCCCTAACCAGAATGGCAGCCAGAAAAGGGGCGCCGCGACATATGTACAGTGACAATGGCACTAACTTCGTAGGAGCAAACAGGATGATACAGGAAGAATTCAACCAACTTCGCAAAGGATTCAGTGAAAGTTTTATAACCGAGATAGCAGAGATGGGAATAGAATGGCACTTTAATGTGCCTAGCTGGCCTAATGCCGGTGGGCTATGGGAGCAAGCAGTACGCAGTTTAAAACATCATCTCAAGAGAGTTATCGGTCAACAAAGACTAACCTTCGAAGAGTACACCACACTATTAGCTAGACTAGAAGCGTGCCTCAACTCGCGACCTCTTTGCGCGTTATCCGAGGATCCTGACGACGTGAACTTCCTAACACCAGCTCATTTCTTATCAGGAAGACCAGGAACAACTGTAATAGAAACAGAGCAAGATGCTAGAACTAGATGGCATCTAACCAGCAAATTATTCCAAGACCTTTGGAAACGATGGAAGACTGAATACTTGGTACAACTCTCATCGAGAAGCAAATGGATGGAACCACAAAAAAACATCGAAATTGGAGATCTAGTGGTAATTCACGATGAGAATCTACCTCCAGGAAAATGGGCTCTTGGACGGGTGGTCGACACACACCCAGGAAATGACGGTCTAACCAGAGCGGTTTCATTAAAAACCAAAAATGGAGTTATGAAACGTCCTATTGTGAAACTCTCAGTTTTGCCTGTAAACCAAAACAACGCAACGACACCAGAACCAGATGTAAAACCAACAACCAAATTGACAAAAAGGAATAGAAAACCGAGATCAAAAATCGCAACTGTAGCAACTGTTTTATTGTACTTTTTCATGCTGATTCTTCCATCTTACGGTTTACACGACGTTAAACCATTTCCAAACAACCAGACACTTTATTTTGATCCTATTTCAAAGGTACAACTAATCAGGGACAAATGGGCATTAGTCATGTACTACGACATGAGACCTTATTGGGCAGGCATAACCACCTATAACAAAATAGCGGACTATCAAGAACGATTGTGCGCAAAGATTGAGTCACAAAGTCATTGTAATACGATCGTGCAGCAAGCCCGTCACAACTACCAGGAACTGGAGTACTACAATGAACTTTTGCTAACACAGCATTTTGATGTCCACGCCAGACAGCGACGCGCCGCAGGGAAGACAGCGCGGCACAGACGAGGTCTAATCAACGGTATCGGATATCTAGCGAATGACTTATTCGGTGTGTTGGACTCACGTTTCGCTGACCAATATGAAAAGGACATTGAAACCATACATCGCAATGAGAAACACCTGTCCAATCTATGGAAAAACCAAACTTCCGTAATCGAAGCAGAGTTCAACCTCATGAAGAGGATGGAAATCACTGTAAACAAACAGCACAAACTGATAAACAAGAAGCTTTTGGATTTGCAAGAAAACGCGAGCACTCTCCAACGCGAAATACAAAACATTTCATACGTCAATGACTTCACATTGTCAGCGATGTCTGGAAACAGCTTGCTACAAGGATTGAGACGACTTCAAGACACATTGCTCGACGCATTAACAGATATTTATCACGGGCAAATAAGTATACATTTACTGCCACCAACGCAACTTAAACGGGAACTCCAAACCATATATGGCCAGATGCCAAGCGAACTCACACTACCAATCACCAATTTAGACACAGATCTTCAGTACCTTTACAAACTACTGAAAGTCAAAGCTAGAGCGACTCAAAAGTTTGTTATAATTGAAGTTACTTTTCCACTAGTATCCAGAGAAAGTTTCAAATTGTACAAGATAATACCTGTACCGCATCAAACAAACACCATTAAGACCACAATCATACCAGTATCCGAATACGTAGCTGTCAACCTAAAGAAGGATTCCTTCTTTAGCATGTCCACACAAGAGCTCACGGCATGCCTACACCATGGAACAACCTTTATGTGTCAGCTGCTAAAACCAATAACAGATCTTCAAAATGACGAAAGTTTTTGCGACAAGAACACGGAAACCAACAAATGTAAAGTAAAACAAACCAAATGCACAAACGTATGGCTTGAATTACATTTGACTTCTCAGCACTTTTACTTTTGTTGTGACACCTACACAATAAAAATAATATGCGGCGACCATGTTACAGTCCGTCAGCTGAGCCAAGCCGGGGTCATTGGCATAGGTCAAGAGTGCGTCATCAAAGGAAAGGATTTCGCATTATACTCAATACGCCATCAGTCCAACCAAATGAACGTTTCACCAACCATTTATATGCCTGAATTTGATCAAATTAATCACTTGGTTAACATCAAGATCCCAGACGAAAGACAGACTGATGACGGTAACCTAACCATATCCATGACCAGTTTGGGGGAGGCGATAGAAAAACTGAAGAAAAGCGAGTCAGAAATAGACGACATATCGCCACATGATATCCACCAATATGTAATTTGTTACGTGTTGATGTCAATTGCTATATGCGTAGCAGCCGCCTGGTTGTGGCGGACCAGGCGATGTCGCCTGTGCCAAGGGGCCGCAGCTGGACACCGTGGCGATGAATCTCACCAGCAGCAGACCACGGTGACCGCACCGCTTCCAAAACCACGACGCCACAGCGAGAGTTGCCGCCAGCAGGAGTTTGCAGCGGCTTCACTGACACCGAATCCAGCCAGAAGACACGAATCATATTATAGTGAAGTGCTCAGTGCCAAAGATCTAAAGGATAAAAGTGAAATCGGTTTTCGTTTACACGATTGTGCCAAACGGTGGCCTAGTGCGAGCTATAGTGCGATCAAACGTAGCAAAAATACGAACACACGCAATCGAAATATTGATTTAACTTTGGAAGACTCTATAGTGTAACTTCAAATCGGTGTCAATGTATTTAATAATTTATGATTATATAAGTAGTAGACCAATAAGCTTATACTGTACTTACTCATAATTTTTGTACTTACCAGTTAAGATTATCTGCTAGAATCGAATTTGATTATCATAGTGTAGTTTTTAGCAATCATCCCGCATTTCTTCTCGCTCTCGGGAATATGTTCGAGTTTTAATCGAACACTAAGCGAAAATGCATAATTGCATCGAATGCAAGTATGCACATTCGCTCGTTCACCAAAATGTGGACTAGTTCGCGTTCGGATCTCGTTAGAGCTACACGCACTCAAAACCAGTACCATTTTACCATTACCGTTACCATTTTACCATTTTATCTGTCTAGTAACTAAGTGTTGTAGTGATTCAGTGTAATATAGTTATTTTCCTTACAATTTGAGACTTTAACTTACCACACAAACCATATCCTACCATCAATACGCGAAAAGAGTGTTAGGTCACCATAGCGCCAAGCACTACTTTTTACAGGGTTTATCAATAATTAACTGCAAGTAAATATTTCATTTTAACAATTATGATATATTTATACAAAACAAATACATAAGCTCTATTATCATAAATTATTACTTAATGTCTACAATGAATGCCTTAAGTTCATGTAACTACTAGCGCCATCTATCGCTTATAGATGGAAGTTGAACGATTTATGAATATTTTCTTTAAAAATCATTACAAGTTTGAACTGGCTCTAATATATTGTTGACCGACTTCCAACCCCAGTCTGTAGGGTCTAGCTGATAACCAAGCCACACTTGAACTTGGTAATATACCCGAAAAAGATGTTGATGAGCAGCAACTGAGGTTGGAGGAAGACAAGCTAATTGAACTTGTTTTTTTTATTTTTAGTATTTTTAACGAAACATGCATCATCATCATCTTCCTGCCCTTGTCCCGTTTTATTTGGGGTCGGCACAACATGTTTTTTTCTTCCATTCTGTCCTGTCACTCGTCACGCTATCACTAACTCTCTTTTCTTTCATAACGAAACATGCATATCGATGCTTATCTAAACAGGTAGTTTTTTTAGGAGCTCCGTACATAGAAAGAAGATAGCGGATGCCGTTGGTGATAAGTTCTTGTTGAAAATAACGCGCTAAGTACACTACCTCATAGGTGGCGTGGAAACGTGTGCATATTATGACGATAACAACTTTTATAACTTTTTGAATCGTTATATCTCAGAAACGGTGGCTCGTAGGAAAAATGTATTATGCATTTTTTATAGATAATTTTATGATCCACAATTTTTGTCTAAGGTACTTTTATGATAAAACTTACCGTTTTGCTGAATATCGCGAAAACTCATTTTTTTGACCTTTGACCTTGAATAATTTTTTTTCCATACACGGGAATGGTGGGGAACTTTTAAATATTATTTACAATTATGTTTTGAACAATTTTACTGATTTTCAGCTTGTTGGGACTTTATGTAGCTTCACTCTCATTTTTTGGTCTAGATTGACCGGACTAATAGTTAATATTACGCATAATTTCGTTTAGCATAACGTTTATATAAGAGATGATTATTTGGGAAACCAATTACTTTGCCGAATTTTTTTTTGTTCGAATTAGGGGGCACGGCAGTGCCCCGCCAAGGCGAGCAAAAAACTAGCACGACCGTTACCTATCTTTGGGGGTATGTAGAACAGAGTGTAAAGTGTATGTGTGTCCTTTTCTCGAAACAATCCAGGCCATTATTTTCATTTTACCGAAACCTATTGACCGACGTCCTTTTTGCTTTATGAATTATTTGACATATTTTTAGATCATTGAAGTATCATGTGTCATAGGTATTATTTTAACGAACTATATTTCACCGATTTACAAAATAACTTTTTGCTATTGGGCTTTTTAAACTTATTTCATTTGCCAAATGATTTATTTGCCATACTTTCACCACACCGAAACAACATTTTACGGAATTTTGGTCACAAATATATAAACGGTTACTTGGTAGCATTTTCAATATTAAATTGTTTCATAAAAAGTCAATATGTTGTGCTACAAAATTTTGTGACAGAAAAAAATGTAGCATGTGCTGTTAAATTAATGTCTAGAGGCAAGGCCCCTGGCCATGACCGTCTCAGCATTGAGCATCTTCAACAGGTTGGACCTCTCCTACCGAGAGTGTTGGCAATGCTTTTTAATTTCTGCATCAGTCATGCCTACTTACCTTCTGATCTTGTTAAGACCATAGTAGTGCCTGTTATCCATATACTTATACTTTATACTTTAATATATATATTATCTAATACTTAAACTGTATAGTGAAACGACTTGGGTCATGAACAAGACTATACAAGGTGCAGTTTTGAAACTGCACAAAATTTCAAGAGGTTGTAATAAAACTCATAAATAATCATATAAAAATACGATACCTGGTCAATAATCAATAATACTTGTTATTTTATTTACCTAATTTTAAGTGTTTTTCAGAATAATCCTCTAAATAAACTTTTAAAAAAACACAGAATCACCCGTTGCGATTTATCGCACGTCATGTCACTGTGTGTGTAAGTGCATCAACCTGTACGAGGCTCCGCCCACTTATTCTACGAAATAATTTAGCCTAGTTCGAATTCGATAATCATTTAATACCTAATGTACATTATTGTCTTAAATTTCGCTAATTAATAACTCATTTTTAAGCATCACTGCAATGCAATGCGAAAATCTTTTAAAAGAAAAGTTCACGTTGACGTCTTAGTTACCTATCAGCTGATGAATAAAATTGTTAGGCCGAGATCAATAAACCTTACATCACGTAAGCAATATTCGCGTCCCTGCTGCACAACTTTGAACTTTGAACCATAGTTTTGCTTTATTAATGAGACCGTGATTGAGACGCACTAATGTTGGTATGTTGTATGTAGGTTGTTGACTATGTCCTCCGTTTATCAAGCACGCCGCGCGCGCGCTGTGTTTAGGTATGAGTACTTGTACTATTTCTTATTCTGTGGTACGAGCGGCATGTAGGCACTCGGCACAGTCGCGCTGTAGGTAAATTCATTCCCAAGGTCAGTTTTTCGTACCTAATAATTTCGTTTATAAGGGATTAAGTTGGTTGATATGAAATTTTCCTTCCTACTTTTTAACGGGCTGAGGACCGACAAAAATACCTCAAGATAATTTTTGCTAGTTTAGTAGGTAGGTACCTATGTGTTAGGGTTTTTAAGTGATTGAATCTTGCCTGATAGGTAGGTATTTTTGGCGTAGTTAAAAATTTTAAATCAACTTATTTAAGTACACTAATCAAATTGATTCAGCTAAGAACTTTTTTACAAATGATTGTCTATGTACAAATAAAATAAATAAATTACCTACTTATGTTATCTGGAGGTATTGTTCAAAGTTTCCACCTTCACACTCCAGGCACAATCTAGCACGACGTTGCTGATTTTCTTTTAATTTACGTAGCACAAACACGTATTCGTTTTTAAAGTGTCGAAAGCACTGATCACCTTTTCACGTAATTGTGTAGCACTGGTGATTTCCTCTGTGTACACTAGTCTTTTTAAATCTCCCCACAAATAAAAGTCAAGGGGTGTAAGATCCGGAGAACGCGGAGGCCAAGCCACTGGACCACCGCGGCCAATCCAGTGTGTGCCAAACCTTTCACTTAAGTACTCACGTACTTGCCGACCGTAGTGAGGAGGTGCACCGTCCTGCTGGTAGAAAAAGTTGTGATGAAGTGACAGGGGAACCTCGTCCAACATCTCCTCGACGACGTGTTGCAACAGCTCCAGGTATGTGGCACTGGTGAGGTGACCGTCGATAAAATAAGGTCCAAGCAGTTGTTCCCCTATTATGCCAGCCCACACGTTTAGGCTGAACCTGACTTGGAACGAGTGCCGCTTAGTCACGCGCGAGTTATGTTCGCGGTGAGCCCACCAGTGTTCGTTATGAACATTGTAGACGCCAACTCGAGTAAATAAACACTCGTCCGTCCACAGGATGTTGGCGTCTTGGTGTTCCAGCAACCAGCGACAAAATGTAACTCGCGCGGCGTTATTGGCTTCGTGGAGGTCCTGTACTTTGCGGTAATGAAACGGATGCTGCAGTTCTTTATTCAGTAGCCGCCACACAGTGGAATGGTGCACTCCAAACCGTCGACCAGCATCCCGCGTGCTGGCCCGTGGCTCTCGCTGGAAGTATTGCAGGATATCTTCCTGCAAGGCGACAGGCAGGCCTTCGTTGCCGCGACCGTCAGCATGCCGGGGAACGTCGAATTGCCGAAACTCGCGGAGTCTCTGCGTAGCAGCCAGCATTACCCTTTGAGATGGACGTTGCCGATTGGGGAATAGTTCAATAAACATTTCGATAGCTCGAGATACGCTGTCTCTACTGATAGCATACAAGCGGACCATCTCTACCAACTCTACATTGGAGTATTGGTCCGTCATCTTTATCACTAGATATCGCAACCGTAAACTGAAGACGCACCTGCGGGGCGGATATTGCAAGCGTATGCACACGCCGGCGACATCAATCACACTAAATCGATTGATCGATGGCCGCGGGGGTGTGGCTATTGGGAGAGAGGGATGTTGTGCGGGGGATAGTAGTTGCTTTGGATCAATGAAATTATTATTTGCGTGTTTGTGTGTGTGAAAGCGCGGTTATAAGACGAGTATCAGACTGGCCGCGTTTTAAAAAAGGTAGTTCACACGTACCGATTTAAAAAAAAAAAAAAAAATACCTACTCATTTTATTATTGATTCGGGTCGAGAATCACTAACATAATTACCTCCTGAAATTTTTTGCAGCTTCAAAACTGCACCTTGTATTAATACAAATCACAATGACTGTCTTACACAAAGGTTAGTTTAAAACTGGACGAATAACATCTTAATATTTGATGGAAGCACTGGGTCTTGCTACAGTTCCCATGCTTAAGTCATGAGGTTAACGGATGTTTTTTTGTCGGGGCTCGGAGTACCGCGTGTGCGTACGCGCAGCGGAATGTTGTTGAATTTAAAGATTTTAATTATGCAGATAGTTAGTGTATGACGTCGTATAATTGTGTATGGTAAAAAAAAATTTGTGCACGCAACCATTGTGGAGAAATTCACCAAAAACTGATTCCGCTGGGCGAACGTTGTCCTGGCGGAACTTTTTTTAATCCATAGACTTTAGAAGAAAAGAGATGTGTCCAAAAATTAGTGTGTATTTGTGTGTAATTGTGTATGTATGAATAAAACTAGTGCATGCATAAACTTCGGAGAAATTCAAGTTTCCGCTACGCGAACGTTTGGCCATTAGCTAGTTTTCATATAAAGCGCTTACATAGAGAGCTGTAGATTTTTACATACATTGTTTTGAATTTGTTTATATTTGTTTAAAAAACAGATTTAGAAAAAATCGTAGGGCTTAAAAGATAAAAATATAAACGTAAAATACGCTTATTAGGTCTTAGTTCTTAAAGTATGCACTTTGGGGTCTAGATTTTCACGTTTATACAAACCTTGTAAGTGTCTGCAACATGTTGCCAAGTATCAATGATGTTCCGTTAGTAACTAAAGAGTTATAGGACAAATTTACCATGAACAGATCACTGTTTACAAAGCAGTCAAATATCACGACGTTCTGAAGGAATTGCATGGTAATATGTATGTCAATAATTAGTGTATTCATTCAACTATTCTTATGCAAAATTTCATGTCATTAAATTCAGTAATTAAAGAAAAACAATTATAATACTGACGAAGCATCGAAAACCTACATAACCCGACCAAGTTCGGATGGCTACAAAAAAGCGGCCGTGCAATATATTTAGGTAACATCCCAAAATTTACAGTATAATACCGGTATTGAATTGGTATAGGTGATAACACAATTGTTGTTTCGATATAATTTATAGGTCATTTATTTTTGTACACCTACTTTTTTAAATGTATTTGACTATGACAGAAAGTAGGTACTATTTACGTAGGTACTTTATTTAAGTATGCGCTTGAGACTTGAGATATAATCTAAATATATTATTTAAGACAAATAAAATTCATACAGCTAATTTCTATTGAAGATTTCACAGATCAGGATTCTAACATGGACCTAAAAAAAAAGGACCTAAAAAACCTTTTTTTTTAGGTCCATGGATTCTAACTATAGACCCCTTAGGGAAATTAAATATTTACCTCATGTAAGTATGTACTACTGTTTAGGTAAATATTTATCATATTGTAGCTTATTACACTATTTAACCAATAGACTAGGCATGCACGAGTGTTCCCCTTTGCAACTTTAGTGGATTAAACAATCTAATAACTTAAAAAAAACTACTTCTTGAATCGATTTTTTTTTCTTATGTATGTGAGCGTGTTCCCCCGCACCCCACCAAAATATGCAGAATTATTTTGTTCGAAGTTCGGTACGCTTAATCCTTTAGTTAAATAGTCTAAGTATTGTAGTTATGAATTGATCAGAAATATTCTTGTGTGAAAAAATAGACAACGCGCTGCGCGCAACGAGCGATAGGCGGCTTCCCGCTTGAAACGGTACTGTCATCCTTGAAGAAAAGAGAGCGCAATATGTTTTCGCGCGTATTCGTTTGCTGTTGAACTTGCAAGCACTTTTTTAATGTTGATCAAATCTAAACAACTGAATAGGTTAGTTATGTGATGTGATTTTAATTTTTATTGAAGCTCGAAATATTATACTTACCCTAAGTTTCGTCATCCACGCGAACGAAGTCGCGGGCAAAAGCTAGTTCATAATCTATTTTAGTTAAAACACATTTAAGTCTATTGCTGTCATTGCAAGCGTTTGTTAACGTTATTATAATTACATAATTAAGTATTATATGTAATTAAAAATATTTTTGTACGTGGATATTTAAATAGAGAAGTACTTGTTAATTGAAGATTTGTTTTTATCGTAGATAGTGGCGTTATTATTGAAAAAATATTTTTCATTCAAGAAATGCAATTGTTTTATTTTTTCCTAACGCTTGTGTACGCAACTGTACCATATTAATAAATACTATATTGGAAGGTTAAGAACGTTTCTTAGATATATGGCACGGCCGCTTTTTGGTAGCCATCCGAACTTGGTCGGGTTATGTAGGTTTTAGATGCTTCGTCAGTATTATAATTGTTTTTCTTTAATTACTGAATTTAATGACATGAAATTTTGCATAAGAATAGTTGAATGAATACACTAATTATTGACATACATATTACCATGCAATTCCTTCAGAACGTCGTGATATTTGACTGCTTTGTAAACAGTGATCTGTTCATGGTAAATTTGTCCTATAACTCTTTAGTTACTAACGGAACGTCATTGATACTTGGCAACATGTTGCAGACACTTACAAGGTTTGTATAAACGTGAAAATCTAGACCCCAAAGTGCATACTTTAAGAACTAAGACCTAATAAGTGTATTTTACGTTTATATTTTTATCTTTTAAGCCCTACGATTTTTTCTAAATCTGTTTTTTAAACAAATATAAACAAATTCAAAACAACGTATGTAAAAATCTACAGTTCTCTATGTAAGCGCTTTATATGAAAACTAGCTAATGGCCAAACGTTCGCGTAGCGGAAACTTGAATTTCTCCGAAGTTTATGCATGCACTAGTATTATTCATACATACACAATTACACACAAATACACACAAATTTTTGGACACATCTCTTTTCTTCTAAAGTCTATGGATTAAACAAAGTTCCGCCAGGACAACGTTCGCCCAGCGGAATCAGTTTTTGGTGAATTTCTCCACAATGGTTGCGTGCACAAATTTTTTTTTACCATACACAATTATACGACGTCATACACTAACTATCTGCATAATTAAAATCTTTAAATTCAACAACATTCCGCTGCGCGTACGCACACGAGCACCGCAGCCCGAGCACTTGAACTGCCATGCCGATCCCGTGACGTCACCCAGCATTCCAACGCCGTCGCCGTCCGTCGATCACCCTTAGCCTCGCCAGCACCGCGATCGCCAACATATAATAAAACAATAATTATTTTTATCAAAAGTGTTTGACGGTTTGCTTGATACACAGTTAAACGAATATCTACATCTGCACGACAACCAGTTTGGCTTTCGGCCCGGACTTTCCACAGAAAATGCTATATGCATGCATGCTTCCTCGATTTGTCCAGGGCTCGTGATCTGGTATCCTATGACATTCTGTGGAAGAAGTTAAAGGGCATTCATTTTCCCACAGAACTAATTAACTTGTTTAAATGTTGGTATGGAGGCCAGATATATAGTGTTAAGTGGGCCGGCTCCGTGTCGGAGCCGTAAGGGCTGGAGTGCGGGGTGAGGCAGGGGGGATTGAGCTCCCCCGCACTTTTGAACCTATATGTCAACTAGCTTTTGCCCGCGGCTTCGCTCGCGTTAAATTCGGGGTAACACGGTTCCCCTTTCCTGATCATGGGATCATTACATTTTCACCCTTTCCTACGCCGGTTAAGATAGTGGCGCTAATGATATTGCGGCCAAGTTGTGTGACACGAAGTCTCGTCCCATTACATAATCTCGGGGCATCCAAATTTCGCATAAGCATGAATGGGACGCCTAGTTTTTAAATATATTTACTTACTTTAAACCAAAAAAAAAAAAAAAACAATTCACGAAGCAAAACTAAATCCAAAGCGATTGCCTTATTCCTTAAAATTCCAGGAATATTATAAATCTAAACTAAACGAATTAATCCAACCCGAAAAACAACAACGGTAAAACCGAATCCGAAAGAGAGTTTATTTTCGGAAATCGGATAACCAACCCAAGACAAGAATACCAAACCGCAAAGGTCAACACGAATAGCCAAAAATCAAAAGCAAATCAATAGTCAAATAACAGAGTATTACAGGTACCGTATGCTCTATAGTGTGAAGCGCGGGCTGATGCCCGCACTTAAGAGGCCGTGCAGAAAATTCACTCGCTAGAGTTTAGGCAAATTCGCTGCAATGTTATGTTTGTGTGCATCGTGCATGCAGCTACACGCACACACGCGTAAAAATCGAGCTTAGTGGCCGCTCAAACAATTTTGATCCTCTATAAGATATTTTTCTGAGTTACAAAATTATAAAGTAAGTATGGTTTGTAAATAAAAATCTGGAACGTGTATATATTTTATATTTGTCACAATTCATACCAAAATTATTCAATTTTGTGTTAGATGGATGTTGATACATTTAGACAATTAACTAAATGATAAATACAAAACGATGATACAATGATATTTATTTAAGTAAAATAGTTGTAAAAAAACACTTTCCATGTGTCAAAAAAAAATTAAGTTTACGAGATATCTCTTTTAAAATTCAGATATGTAATCTCGGTAAAGGTGTATGCGGACAGTGTATACTAGTGTCTGAGATGTTCTTTTGAGGATGGAACCATACAGATTAGAGTCACGGTAATATTATCTATACAGTATTGTAACTCGGCCGTATCTTTGAAATAAATGCCTACAGCCGCGCGGTACGTAAACATGCGATAGGGCTGCCCGCACTATGGCTGCCCGCCTCCAGCATTTTAATTACATTTGCCTACTTTGTGTTTCCATTTAGTTTTGTGATTGTAAATATACTTTTTTTATATAAACAAATAAAATACTTTGTGAATTGAATAGGAAGTGTTCAATATTTGCGACCGAAAAATATTTGCGCCTCGACTGAGACGTACCTACGATATGCTTTATTATTAAATTTTAAAGTACAAAAATCCGCATTCTAAAGCTTAATTAAAAATTGTTTTGGGAAACATGGACAAGGTGGAGAAAAAGGAATATCTTTTACTTGGTTATAGATACCTGCAGCTACTTTACAATTTATATGTTTGGTTTTAAATGAAGCAATATTTATGTGAATGGAAAACAGCACAATATATCCTACTCGTCATATTAAATATATAAATATGTACTTGAACTTATTTTTATTGAAAATATCGCGCGGCACAGACGCGACTGTCTGCATCCCGAGCGCACCTCGAGATCGAGGCGCGTAGGTATAGCTCGCGTTTCGTCCGTTTGTATGAAGTTGGAATACTGTATAGATAATATTACAGAAGAAGAATCCATATTTAAAGCTCAAAAAAAATGCATTAGAGCAATGTGCAATATAGACCATACTACCAGCTGTGAACCATACTTTAAAAGCCTAAAAATTTTAACATTGCCTTCGCTATATATATATGAAATGAGTTTATTTGTCAAATTGAATCCAAGTTATTTTAAGACTGCTTTTAAAAGCTATTATAGACAATTGCGTGACAAAAATAGACTAGAAGTTAAAATAACATATGGAAAAACAGCACTTGTCAATAAAAGTATTATCTGTATGACATCACTGATCTACAACAAATTGCCTGATCATATTAAACAATTACCTTTTCCACAGTTCAAGTCAAAGCTGCACAAATTCTTAGTAAATAAATGTTACTATAATGTCAAGGAGTTTTTGCAGGATAAAAATATTGATATACAGTAATGGCTCACACAAAAAATTATAATAATGATAGTAATTTATGAAAAAATTATGACAACAATAATGATATGACATAATTTAATGATTTATTTATTTGGACCAATGTTTATTTTAATGTTTAATTTTATCTTTTAATCGACTTTGCTTTTGATTGTTTAATGCGGCATATGTATATAATCCACTTGACATTTCTTATTTACTTATCTTTTACCTATGACACACTACTTTTAATGTGAATTTATATGACTTTAATCTTGACTCAATAATTGTTGTCTAGTTTGTCAGAATGTAATTTTAAAATTAATTATTAAATTTGCACACCTTATTAGGTTATAGTACAGCGCACCTATTATACCTGTATGTAACACCTTTTTACACTTACCTGTATTATGCAAATAAACGTATTGATTGATTGATTGATTGATTGATTGATTGATTACCGTGTTAGAGTGGACCTGTTCAGTCAGTGCAAGCATTTGTCAGTAAACGTATAGCTCAACTCAGAAATTAATTAATTGACAAAACAATACCAAGTTGAGGTCATCGTTAAAAACTACGTAAAAAAAGGAAATAAAAAGACCTACATATATACCAAAAAATTCGCAGCAAATACAATAAAAATAATACATTTCACAAACTTCATTGCGTTATTGCATAAAGTAGATTATGTGACTAGGGGATAAAGCAGTGTCTTTAAGTCGCGGGCGGCATGTTGAATTCCGAACAAAACGAAGGTTGCTAATTTTAATCCCGAACGTCAGTGAGGGATTTATATAATTAACTCCCGAGCACTGCGAGGGAGTTAATAAAGAAACCTGAGTGAAGTGAGGAATTCAAGCCGCCCAAGACAAAGACAGCTTTATCCCTGTGTTGGATACTCTACTTTTTACACCATCTGTGAGATAATTAAAAGACAATTTAGTAAAACAAATCATATAATAGAGAAATATATGTAAGTATTATTTACGAGTTAATCTTAACTATCACTCAAAATGTTTTGAGATTTGATACAAACAAAATTCACTACTCAAAGATTCTATAATTTAAATTTTCTCTATCGCTCCCGTTTGTTCATTACTTTTTTTAGAAAGTTTTTTTATTGTTTTTTTTTTTGTTAGTGGCCAGTTTTAAATTTGAATAAACTTGTTTGATGCACTACATTTTAATTCACATAATGCTGACGGTTTTTCACGTTCCAAATTCAAATCTCATTATTCCCTAGGGATCGCCCATACTGCATTATCTCCCAAGGGACATAATGACTTGTTTTAAGTGATGGTTGTATGACGTATAAAAGGGCATTATCGAGCAGGTGGTGTAAAAAAATATATTCATCAATGTCAAGTATTCGAATTGAACCAAAAATATCGGAATAAAAAGGAAAGCAAACAAAATAAATAAGAACATCACCGTATTTTTAAAAACAGATATATATTTTTTTTGAATATTTAAAAGATGAGATCAGTACAGCTCTATACACGATCGAACTTGTGCTTGATAAAGTTGGAGCAGCTGTCTGTTCCGGTGTAAACTACCGAATCACCTCAGCTAAGATCTTCAATTTTTTGGCAGCCTGCTGAGCTTTTGCCTTGATATAAGAGCCAAAATTGAGGGTAGACGACAACGTTACCCCAAGAAGCTCAAGATGGTCGGTTATCGGCACGGTTACACCCCGGAAATATGGAGCCGTGCGAAATTGTCTCCGTTTAGCAGAAAAAGACACGCCTGGGTTTTAGCAGCATTGAACTTGACCAGATCGGCATCGTCCCAATCAGATACTGCCTTAGGACCAGTTCAAAGTCAAAGTCAAAGTCAAAAGTTTTTTATTTCACATAGGCCTACATGGGCACTTATAAAACGTCAGAAGCTAGTGCACGCGTTTAAGCGTTCAACCATAGTCTCTCGGAAAGACTGGATTTGTATGTCAGACACGTATCTCTTGGCAACAGTGTTGTGGTCTGCATGCCCAAAGGTACCGGGTTTAAGTAGGTCATTTATGTGCAGCAAGAACAGTGTTGCCGAGAGTACCGACCCCTGAGGGACCCCGGCTTTAATATCCATTTGACCGGACGAGCAGCCATCAATAACCACTCGTATGGATCGACCCCCTCAAGAAGTCTGCTATCCAATCAGACAGACTCCAGTAGTGGGTAGACCGAAGGAAAGAGGTTTAGCAATAAGGGTTTTGTTCCAGACCTTGTCGAAGGCCTTCGAGATATCAAGGGAGACTGCAAGTGCTTCTCCATACTTCTCGATAGCCTCTCTCCAGATGTGAATGGCATACGCTAGAAGATCCCCAGTTGAACGATTTCGGCGAAAGCCGTATTGACGATTACTGAGTTTTATTGGAATTTGCCCGTATTTAACTGTTAACTTCCATAGATTTACCAATAATTAAACAAAATACGTACGCGAAATGTCACGACGAGATAACAAAAAGATGGAAATAGGCCGAAGAATAAGTATGCAAGCAGCATCAGCTGTTACTGATATTGATGGTATACCTGATGGACTCACACTACCTCTTTCCAAAGCCATAAAAGTTTCTTTTTTTTTTATTAATGATAGGCTCGCGTTTGACCACCATCTCACCTGATGGCAAGCGATGATGTGGTCGACGATGGAGCACGCTTGCCTAGAAGTAGCCTATTCACTCTTGACTTAAAGACCCCTAAGTTGTAGCTATCAGGAAACACAGACTCCGGCAAGGAATTCCACTCCTTGGCTGTATGCATAATAAATGTGTTCTCAAAACGTTTTGTGCGTATGGGTGGGATGTCCACCATATACCGGTGGCGCAACACCGTACGTCTAGTGGTCCGATGATGGAACGGACTTGGCGGAATTAGATTGTGCAATTCCAGTGCACACTCCCCGAAATGTAAACGATAGAAAGCCGACAGGCCAGCAACTCGGCGGCGATGTCCAAGGCTTTGGAGCTTCGACTCAACAAGTGCATCATTGCCAATGATCCTCTTCGCTCGCCTCTCAATCGACTCTAGCGCATCAAGCTGGTATTTGGCAGACCCGTCCCAAAGATGAGAGCAGTACTCCATACACGATCGAACTTGCGCTTGATAAAGTTTTAGCAGCTGTTCCGGCGTGAAGTACCGTCTGACCTTCGCGAGGATTCCCAGCTTTTTTGCTGCCAGTTGAGCCTTTGCTTCGATGTATGGCCCAAAGTTGAGAGTTGACGTCAGCGTAACGCCAAGAAGATCAAGATGGTCGGTTATTGGCACGGTCACACCTCGGAAAGATGGAGCCGGGTGGAATTGACTCCGTTTAGCGGAAAAAAGACACGCTTGGTTTTACTTGCATTGAATTGACCAGATTGGCATCGCCCCAATCGGAGACCGCCTTCAAAGACGAGTTCAAGCGTTCAACCATAGCCTCTCGGGATGACTGGATCTGTGACCCACTAGCGCGTGCGTCAGCCACATATCTCTCGGCAACAGTGCTGTCGTCTGCATACCCAAAGATACCGGGTTTAAGTAAGTCATTTATGTGCAGCAAAAACAGTGTTGCCGAGAGTACCGATTCCTGAGGGACCCCGGCATTAATATCCATTTGACCGGACGAGCAGCCATCAACGACCACTCGGATGGATCGACCCCTCAAGAAGTCTGCGATCCAATCACACAGACCAGTGGGCCGAAGGAAGGAAGCTTAGCAATAAGGCTTTCGTGCCAGACCCTATCGAAAGCCTTTGAGATATCAAGTATTGAACAAGGAGAAACTCGAATTCGTCGAGAATACGGTTTTCCTAGGGATCACGCTTGACTCGAGGCTACAATGGGGTCCTCACTTAACATCTCTGGCAAGTCGGCTTAGTTCAGCAGCATATGCTCTCAGAAAAATCCGTCAATTTACTGATGTGGATACTGCGCGACTAGTTTATTTTAGTTACTTTCATAGTATCATGTCTTACGGTATTTTGCTATGGGGACGGGCTGCAGATATAGAGTCTATTTTTATTCTGCAGAAAAGAGCTATCAGAGCCATATATACTCTTTGCAGACGCGATTCTCTTAGGGAACTATTTAAGGAAATAAACATCCTGACGGTCCCTTGTCAATACATTTATGAAAACATTATGTATGTTCGGAAAAATATTCATCTTTTTACTAAGATAAGTGACAGGCACAATTTTAATACTAGGAATAGGAACAAATTAGATCAACCTCGGTTCAGATTGGCTAAAGTACATAGTTCTTTCATGGGGTACTGTGTAAAATTTTATAATAAAATACCAGTTAAGATTCTACAACTAAATGAGTCCAAATTTAAAGGTTGCATTAAACGCACACTATGTAGACAAGCGTATTATAAACTGGAAGATTATATCCTTGATAAAAACGCTTGGCTAAATGCCGGTCCTGCTCCGCAGCCACAGCCACTTTTACCTTCAAATTAGTTTTTTTTTTACCCGACTAAGACAAAGCTAAAGGAGGGTAATGATTTTGACAGGCTATGTATGTATGTGAGTATGTTCATCTGTTCCCTCATAGCTCCTAATCTACTTACCGGAACTCGACATATGAGGTATTGTTAGAACCGTCTTAATTGTCCGCTGAACAAAGGCTACGTGACATGTCACAAAACTTGATATGTCGCCCTCTAGCGGACAAAAAGTAATGTGTTAAAAATAAAAATGGTGATAATTACGCCGTGTTTGGTAGCATTTGAAAGGGCTTCACTTGTACATTTCCAAAATATTGCTCAAATTTAAAGCGACGCCCTCTAGCGGACCAAAAGTCATGTGTTAAATTTAACACCAAAATTGTTTAAATAAAAAACAGTTAAAAACTAAAACCCGACAACGACAAAAAAAACGACGCTGAAAAATTATGAAACAAGATTGTAAGGATGCTGGAATAAACAAGGTAAATGGAGAAACAAGAACAGAACAAAAAGAAAATCCGTAGTCACACGTTGTAGGTACCAACCGAAACACTTTAATAACGTGTGACTACGGATTTTCTATTATCTTATCTTGAAAATTTATCATATTTTAGTTCATCAGATTTTCATACAAAAATAAAAATATTTTAATTGAACATTCTAAACATTACGAAGTATATGCGAAGCAAGCGATAGTACAATAGCGGAGGGGAGTGGGGATCGGGCAGCGGGGGTGCTTGATGCGCTTGCGTCGCGTCATACAGACGTAGGTATAGCAAAATACAAAGTTGAAGTGTGTTAGAAAGAGCAACGAAATCTTGAAGGGTTATTTTTGGTAAATAAATTATGTTTTGTAAAAAGTCATAGAACAAAAATTGTTATTTATGATGTCAGTAATACAGTCCTGCAAGGTTGTTAGTGTTTTACAAATAACCCTGTAAATGAATATATTATTGTTGGTATATTATAAGTACATTATTTATTTTTATACGATATAACATAATAAACGCAAAACATCCTGTGTGGTCTCTCGGACCAAGAACTTACAAAATTTCACTTTACGAGTAGAGAAAAAATATGAGACTTTCAATATAAACTGAAACAATTAGATCACCATATATAGTACAACTAAAACAAGTTATGAATTTCTAAAAGTAGGTCTTGCGTTTATTTATTTACACCCTGTACGTAACACAATGGTAATAATTACCATGAATAATTCAAGTTGACACATATTGTCAACTTTATTAGTGTCCATAGTCGTTTCAGAATTTTCATTAGCATCTATTTCCTAAAAATTAGCAACATTGTCAATTAGTATGTACTGGTAAATGCTATTTCAATACACTTACTCGAAAACCCGCTCTTATTCCTACCGCTTTTAGGCACACTATTTACTGTTTTTCGCACTAGTGCGAAAAAGTACGCGTGCACGTTGCCACCATATTTTATTACATTTATTGTATCAGGCTGAGCGCTAAGCAATCACGTAAAAATGTATCAATCAGCAGCACTCAGATCCATATAAAACACTCGCCTACGGCTCGTGTGAATTCGTCCTCGGTCGCAATGACAAACTTTCTCCACTGTATCAAAATGTACTATTTCACTTCTACTGCTGATCGAAGAAATCTTACATGTTCTGGAAACGAAACCGTAGCCAGTGCATTGGACTTGCGTTCTTTAAGAACTTGTCTTGCACGTATCAGCCCCACATTTTGTTTTTTTTTTCCTTTTAGTGACGCCTTTATAATGCGTCCTTTTCTTTCGACTCATTATCTGCAAAAAAATCGGTCCATTAACGACGGAGTTCTGAGGTAACAAACATAAAAAAATGATTAAAAACATACAACCGAATTGATAACCTCCTCCTTTTTTTAAGTCGGTTAAAAATATCAACTTTCTGTGGATGGTAATATAGCTGCCATTAACCATTGTAGATGGCATTAGTGAAAGAATTGTAATTTAATCATAGTAGTAGAGTAATTCCGCAGATAACCTTTACATACAAACATACAACAGTTACCTCTAAGTACTATTGAAGTCGAAAGAAATTTAAACAATCTTAATGAACAAAGTACATAAAATCAAAAATAATACTGGATCACAACGTGATAGTCGGCGTACAAATTTGGGAATATATTCACGTACATTTCGTGAGCGGCTCCGGAACAAAGTAGTACGTGCTCTCGCTGGGAGTGCCCGATCGTTACTGACGCGATCGTGTTTGCGCGGTCGATAATATAGTTCAATTTGTTTGTAATTTACGAAATGAAGGTATTGTTTATTTATAAAATAAATTTTAGATTCTATTAACAGATTAACTTAAGATTATTGTGTAATTTTTAAATTTTCTTAAAAGTGTTTCTAAGGTATAGAAAAAAATACTTATTTGTACAGATGTTTTCCAAGAATTATGTTTTTTCAACATTTTTTTTCTGCTATATTTCCTATTGAAGTCAATAATGTTTTCAACCCATCTGAGAGTAGACCATATAATGATGTTACTAATATTTTTTTTTAATGTTATAAATCATTTGTAGTTTGTGTAAAACGTAGCCAAACTTCACTCGATCGATACTTTTGCGAGAAAAGGGTTTTGATTATGGGTAATTGCCATTAATACACACATTATTTTAAAAAAATAGTCAAGCCAACTGAGAGAATAAGAACTTGACTTTCATAATCCTAAAAAATAAGGTTTAAATTCTTCTTACTTTTCTCACAAACCATGATCAAAAAGGTTCAAAATGAGATAATTCTGTGCACGGAGCCTTAAGTATAGATAAAGAACACACAATGTTAGCGCGATTTAGAAACGTATCAGCGCCATCTATCGGAATCCATGAGTAACAAATTTATGTTTCGAAAGTTGTTTTTTTTTTTCGCAAAAGCTGATTGATTTATGGTTAGATTTAATGTTTTAATATTGTTTTATTTAATTTGTTTTAATTAAATTATTTTATTATTCGTTTGTATCATAGAACCTGTACTAATTCTGCGGAGAGTCTCACACACATTTCCATCCCCTATTTTAGGGGCAGGGGGAAGATTTACAAAAAAAAAATCAGGTATTTTTAGTTGGTTACAAAGAGTCTGTGTACCGATTTTTAGCTTCCTACCTTGAAAATTGCGAAAAGTCCCATATAAAATTTCACCCCCTCTTGTGAAGGGTTAGGGGAAGATTCCCAAAAAAAAATTATGCACGATTTTTTTGATAGTCACAAATAGTCCGTATACCAATCTTTAGCTTTCTACCTTGAAAATTGCGGAATGCTCCATACAAACTTCCACCCCCCATTTTAGGGGGGGTGGAAGTTTGTAGCTAACGGAGAGTACCTACTTGCATAGACACAACCTTGTAGTCAGGATTATCCATCAGCAACTTGCTCTGAAATACTCTCTTGTAGAATCGGAAGTGCCGTACTATAGGTACGAGCCCGATCCAGTTCTTGATAATGTTCATATCACTTTGTACTGGGATCGGTCCATCATCACTGACAGGACTATTGTAGCCAATAAGCCTGATATAGTGGTGGTGGACCAAAGCGAGAGGCGTGCAATGATTGTTGATATATCCGTTCCGCATGACGAGAACCTCGTGAAAGCTGAGAAAGATAAACAAATCAAGTATATTGACTTGGCTCGCGAGGTTGTCGACATGTGGGATGTGGACTCGGCGATCATTGTACCGATAGTCGTGTCGGGCAATGGCTTAATAGCCAAGAGCCTCGACCAACACCTTAGGAGGCTCGCGTTAGGCGGCTGGATCAAGGGCTTGATTCAGAAAGCGGTACTCATATTTGGCTTGCGCAAGTATGACCACGTTTCTGATTTTCGTACTAAGCTCAAATGGCTTCCTATTCGCCTTCGCCGGAACGCCCACATACTTTCTTTGCTTTATAATGTGCTATTTAATCCTTGTACCCCGTTTTATCTTAAGGAACGCTTTCAGTTTCTCAGTGACACATAATAGGTCCTTGAGATCATCGGAAAACCTAAAATTAAGTATTCGCACGCATTCCACTCCTTTCGTTGACAAATCTTTCACAATTCAAGCAGCTCGCTTGTGGAATGCGTTACCCTTAGAAGTGAGGCGTGCTCAAACGCTACCTACGTTTAAAAAAATTGTGAAGGAGCATTACCTTTCACTTTGATTTTTTTCTTCTCCTGGCTCAATTATATATTTAATATTTATTAGTATTTTTTTTTCTTATATTGTATGTATGTATTTGTGTTATTCTGTCTTATTAGTATTTTTCTGATGTTGTACACTGACAGCCCTAAATCCATCTCCTCTCTTTCAGTCCATCCAAAGGTTGTCTGTAAGAAATTGCCCTGTGCGATAAGACCGCCCATTGTACACTTATTTTTAACCGACTTCAAAAAAAAGGAGGAGGTTATCAATTCGGTTGTATTTTTTTTTTTTTTTTTTTTTTTAATTATTTTTGTCCTTATTTTTGTTTATGTGGTGTACAATAAAGAATATAATTAATAAATAAATAAATAAATACTCCTGGACACGGCTCGTATTGTTAGGAGGTTCCTTTCTCTGGAACCCTGGCCGCTGGTAGCTTGGACCCTGTTCCCGATACCGGTGGGACACTATTTTTTATATTTTTAAATGTTTTTTTTTATTTTTTTTATTGAAATATTTAAAAATATAATTTGTATGATAAAATGATGAATAAACGAAATAACAATTTATTGTACCACACTAGGATTCCCTGTGTTGTGGGGTCCAGTCTCTTTCAATCCGTATTCGAAAGGTACAATAACAAAGACAATAGTTAACTAAACTATAAGATACTCGTATGATAAAAAAATTCAGTGGTTTGTGTAGTGTGGTGTAGTGTTGTAGGTGAGAGTGCCTAGGTGCATGTGAGAAGTGTAAGAGTGGTTGCAAGTGTTAGTGTGATACTCGTATACCTGTGCGTTTATTGATTATACTTTATTTTTATTTGAGTAGCCAAAGGGAAACTACTTTACAGCATTTTTTTTCTTAATTTTAAAATTTTGTGAGTTTTATTTAATTTAATGTATAAGTAGGGTCCCATGAAAGCGAACGATCTCCTTCCAAAAGATTGACAAAAATGAGGTTTATCCCAGTTCGCCAGACGACTGGAACGTTGCTGAGATCTGCAGCTGTTTAGTGATGTTTTGTGAAATCGCAACGTAGTTGAAAGAATGTATAGCTGCCTAACTTTCAGGACCTTTGCGTCTGCGTAAAGTAGATTAGTGCGGTACCTAAACGGTCTCCTGTATGCAACTTTGAGGAGAGCACGCTGTGCACGTTCTATTTTCATCATGTGAGTTTTAGCTACAGAACCCCATGAGACGATGCAGTAACTGAGAATTGATTGGCAAAATGAGAAATAAACCATCTTTACAATAGCTTCATCGGCAACCTTACCCAAACGCTTAAATATATGAAGCAGCTTACGAACTCTATTACTCAGTGTTATTATGTGGGTTGTCCATGCAATTTTGCAGTCAAGATAAAAACCTAAATATTTCATGGAGTTAGTGTTTTCTATTTGAGGGCAGGAGCAGCTGTCGGAGTTTTGGCAGGAATGAAGACGAAAGGTAATTGTTTTGCGAGGTGCTGAGCTTTTGGAAATAAAAAAGTTAACCGCTTTCGTCTTGTCGATATTAAGGGTCAGTAAGTTATGTTTCAGCCAATTTGCTGTAACTTTTAAGCCAATTGAACATCAACCCAAGATGTTCCGTAAAAAATTATGGCAGTGTCGTCTGCATACGTGAATAGTTTGGCTTGAGGGAGATTCATCGAGCCAAGACCATTTATGTACAAAATTAATAAAGTAGGGCCCAGCACGCTACCTTGCGGGACGCCGAAATGTACAGTAGATGGCTCACTGCAGTAGTCACCCATGACCACTCTCTGTGTTCTGGCAGAGAGGTAGGAGCTGAACCATTCCAAAGCACTGCCACGAATACCGAGTAAAGACATTTTTTGGATCAGTATTTTTCTCGAGACTGTATCAAACGCTTTTGTGAGGTCCAGGAAGATGCCAGTATACGCCATACCTTAATCTAGATTGTGTGTAATAAAATCGACTAGATTTGTGACGTCATCCTCCGTGGACCTGCCGGCTCGGAAACCAAATTGTTGATTGGAAAGTAATCTATTTTTCTCCAGGTAGCTCAATAGTCTCTTATTAACTACTTTTTCGAGAATTTTCGAAAGAGCAGTTAGCAGAGATTGATCGATAATTGGCTGGAGTTTTAGGATCACCACTTTTATAGATCGGACAGACATTTGCTACTTTTAAACAGTCAGGAACCGTGCTTTGAGATAGGCTTAAGTTGCATAGGAAGGTGATGGGTTTGACCAGGAGATGAATGCAGTGTTTGAGTACTTTGTTATTAATACCATCTGGGCCAGAGGCTGATGTCGTTTTGAGATTAGTAATTATTTTGCTAATTTTGTGTTCATCTGTCGGGGACAAGAAAAAGGCGTTAGGATTGTTGTTAGTAGTACTTTCCAATGTTGTTAGCTAATTCAGTTTCGGTTGACTTTAGCTCCTTAGGTGTGTTTGCTGCGAGTTTTTCGCCGACTGTTGTGAAATATCCGTTGACTTTATTTAGAGTACTAACAGGGTTATCGTTACTTGCCAAAAGCTCAGTGTTACTAGATTTTTTGTCTTTGATGTTGCATATTTTCTTAATTTCAGACCAAATTTTTTTACAGTTCCCTTTGGTATCTTTTAGCTGTTTTCGTTCGTAGTCTAATTTTAGATTAGTTAAAATATTGTTGCAATAATTTCGGTACTTTTTGTACTCTAATTGTATGACTGGGTTTTCGAGATTTTCCTTTTTCTTAGCTCTGATGTGCACGCCTGATACATTTTAAGAGGTTTTTGCTAATCCATGGCTTAATGAAAATATCTGAATTGCGGTAAGTACTCTTAGTAGTTTGATTATTAATTTTGGTTGTCAAGGTCTCAACAAAACCCTCAAATGCGGCCGCGACACTGGGTAACCCATATAGCCAGTTCCGAGATTCATTTTCTAAGTCCTCCATTAAGTTTTGGTAGCTAATTTTAGTTAGAGTTTTGTTAATAGGAGTCCTGGGTAACTCTCTGTGTATGCTGAATAAAACTGTTTCGTGATCGGTTATACCTGTTTCACAGACAATGACTGTGGCGGGTTTTTGGGTTTTGAGCAGAACGTGGTCAAGACAAGACAGTTATTGCCACGAGTTGGGAAAGTGTGACCTGGGTAGTATCCGTGATGGCTGATTAAGTCTAAGTAGTCGGTGGAGCGATTATCACAGAAGCCCGGCTTAATATCCAGGTTGATATCACCAACTATAGCGCAGGTAACCCTTGCAAGAATTCATTGTGTCTATTAGAGATTCGCAGAAGTTGCTTATGTTAGCGAAGGATGGTGATCTGTATAATGCAATTATAGGAGTCTTTGAAAGGGGGTTCAGACACATTAGCTTGAAGAGATGATTTGGTATAAACGACTATCCCATCGTTTTGATTAAAGTATTGTTTTGAGTAGAAACAAGTGTAGCTGTTGATATGCGGGCAAACTGACGTAGTATCGAGCCAACAGTCGGTTAGTATAATAATATCAGGAGAGAAATTGAGTCTACTTAGTAGTACCAAAAAATTGACAAAATTCTTTCCAATACTTCGTATATTTTGGATCACAACCGAGTACTGTTGTTCGATTTTACCCAAATGTTGTCGACACTTATCTATTGAATCTATTTTTAGGCTTAAGGCAATGGATGTAGTATCGATTTCATCGATGATTTTATTTGTTATATCAGCCATTTAAATTTTTAAATTGAAAAAAATGTATCAGTAATTTAGTTATAATTTTGTTTTTGTCTGTCGTGCCGGGACAATTGTCTGAAAGCATAATCAAATGTGAGAAACAGTGTTTTAGTGAGCATGCAGGATAGTTGGGCAATGTGTGGACGTGGAGTAGATTGCTTGCGTGGGAAAAAAGTGTAAGTAGTATGTGCATAAATGTTTTGTGGAGTAGTGAAATATGAATAGGTACAGTGGTAAAATGTTTTGTGTGTTGTGGAGAGGGTGAGTGTGTATTTTTAATTTCGGTTTTAACAGTGAAATTATCTATTATGAGAAATATGTGATAGCACTGGTAAGAGTATGGGGTTGAATGTGTATAGGTTTAGTACGTAGAGAATATAACAATGTGTAACAATACAAATAGCAAGTAAATACATGCAAAGATAAACATTTATAGCTTTAGCAAAAAGTGCATATAATAGTCAGATTGCGCCCTTAGTATTTTCATCGTAAGATTGGTCCAACTGTTTTAATTTGAGGAAGCTGTTTTCATTTTTGATGAGAATCGACGGGGCCCCTTGTTTCTTGCGGAGAAAAACTCTGCCGTTAGAAACCCAGCAGAATTGGTATGATTCGGTTTTCGCCAGGCCACGAGCAAGGAAGAGAAGCCGTTTCGTTTTTGCGGTGAGATTCTCGGAGATGTAGACCGCAGTCGCAGGTCCCAGGAGGCCCAAGTGATTAGTGTTCAATTCGTTGTTCCTATTTTCATTATTAAATTTTTTTGCAGCTTTTAGAAAGTTGTCCTTGACGAGAGTGTTTGTGAATTCGGCCACGACGGTGCTGGTCTGAAAGTTTTCTTTAGAAGGCAGCCTGTAGACGTCCTTAATTTGTGATTCCGACAGGATTGATTTAATTGCGCGTGAGGCAGTAGAAATCAGTTGATAAAGATCCTGTTTTGATTCGCCAAATTTTTTCGGGACACCCCATAATTCGATACAGGTTTTCCTGGTGTTACGTTCCATTGTTTCAATTTTGTCCTTGAGAATTAGGATTTGAGCATTATACTTAATTGTTGCGTTCTCCCTCAAGTTTACCAATTTTTTTCTCGATGTCAATCATTTGACTTGACATGAAATCCACATTTTTAATAATCTCTTTATTAACAATTTGAATATCACTGTTTTTTAGTTTGATGTCCATTATATTTTTTTCCATAGAGGTAATGGAAAGGTACTGCTCTTTGATTTCGCGTATACTAGACTCCATAGCTTCTAATTTTACATTTTGTTGAGCGATCATTGACTTTTTTCATGTCACCCGTAGCGTCCTCTGGCGGCAACTCCGGAGATACACCTCCGACATCATTAATTAACCGCGCACGTTTGTATTTTCTCATTGTGACGTTGAGCGGAGTATTCGAAGTGTCGTATCCACATGTCAGATACGAATAGGTTTGGTGGCGTACGGGTGTGCGTAGTGCTCATGTTGTTACAGCAGTAAATAGGTGTCCGGGTTTGCAATCTTAATAGTTGAGATTATGCCACAAAACAGAATAGTGTTTGTGTGCCTCGAAGCAGCGCGTAATTGTTGGCCCGTATATGTAGATGTTTGAATATGCAGTAATAACCAGTTATCCTTAATAATATCTGGCGCAGTGAGTCAATGACGACGCACTGTTCGCACCCCGAGCGTGATTAGTTAGACAAAGATGAGTTAAAGTACCTGTCTCTTTCAAGGCCCGGGTGTGAGGGGCGCACCGCGGAGACCCGCGGACTAAGTGAAGTACTCGGCGGCAGCAGCGGCGGTATTGCGCTGATAAGGTCGATCCTCGCTCGTCAATTACACTTTTTTGTTGAAATTATCGTTTAAGAGGTTTAAAATATGACCTCTAATTATTTTTAATGAAAATAAACTGACACACGTCTTCTCGCAAACAAGTCTCGGACGAAAGAGGACTTCCGTTAAGACAATTCCTTTGCAACACTAGATATAAGTACATAGGTACAAATCAATTAGGTACTTATCTACCATATAATTTTAGAAAATCTGAATATATTCATTTTTCAAAAACACAACTCCGAACCAAAGCCCAACCCAACCCCGCAAGAGCGGCCTGTTCAATAAAGAATAAAGAGTTTTTTTTTTGTTCCAGGGCCGTTGGTCCGAACGATAGATGGCGGTTCTAAGGATTGTCCTAGTGATGATTGCACCTGACTAGAAGTATTTCTATTATGCTCTGAAAGCGTTTTTCGTCTTCGATGAAGACAACTCTAGCAATAATATTTGCACGAGAATTCTGAAGGTCTATAAGTCGATAGCCTTTGCTTTCTGTTGCGTATCCAACGAAAATACAGGCTTGCGTCTTAGATTCCAGCTTAGTGCGTCTCTTTAGGAATAAAATCACAGTTTGGAGACTATTTATCGATCTGGCCTTCTCAATGGTCTATTTTGCTCCATTTTGTTAAGGAGTGTGTGGTATCGTGTTGATGCATACTTCTTTTTATTATTGATAGGTTCGCGCTTGACCTCTATCTCACCTGATGGAATGCGACGATGCGGTAGAAGTAACTTCTAGGTAAACGTGCTCCATTCACTCCTGACTTAAAGATTCCCGGGTTGTAGTCTTCAGAAAACACAGACTTCGGCAGGGAATTCCACTCCTTAGCTGTACGCACAATGAATGTGTTCCCAAAACGTTTTGTGCGTATAGGTGAGAAACTGCTATACTGCCATTTTCCTTGAGGAAATTGCAAATATCTGTATTCACATACTCGCGACCATTGTCGGAAAGTAATACTTTAATACGTTGACCAGCCAGTTTCTTCATCAACAACGTGTTTGTATGTATATATATATGTAGTGTTTAAATGCTACAAATTTAGTAATTATCTTCGATTTAAATTTCAAAAGATATCCAAAAGTATTTCGACTAAAGTCATGTGTAAAAGTTAGCAATAAGTCATCTGTAAATAATAGTTATAGTAGTTAGTTAAGTAATATAAATATAGATAGAGCTCCACCCCACGAGTGCGTAATCATTGATCCGCATAAGTTCGAGTGTATTAACTCTAGGACTTTTCTCGATCTGCTACTTGATTTTGGAAAAGGTTTTTTTACTTAATTTGCCTTGACAACTTAAAACACAGTTTTTATCGTAACTTCAGTTTTTTTTTTTTTTTTCGGGTGGGAAAATCATCTAATGACATCCCCCGCTCTTGGGCGGAGCGGGAGATAGTGTCAGACTTTTACTGACTAAAAACCCCACTCCTGTTCCTTCTTTGCCATTTTTTTTTTCCAGGGCCCCGGGGGTCACTTTCGCATCAGCCATGGCCCCAGTAGGCCTCGACCCTGCTGGGCCCTACGGTTGCTGACATCTCCTTGAGGCGCGCGTGGAACACTACGCGCCGTCGACGACTTGGGCTCGGTCCGGACAGTCACCGGACGATCGGACGGCGAGCCACCCATTGCTCGCCGTTCGTAAACCCGCGCCTACGGTGGCCGGAAATCGGGATCGGAATCCCGGCGGCGGTTGGGGCGTGAGGACCATTACCTCACGCGATCGGCCGCCTCTTTTGCTAGCATTACTGCTTCGCAGAAGGAGGCAACCGCCTGCCACTCCTCCTCGCTCCGGACCATGGCCTGTACCAAGGCCCGGCGCGAGAGATCGCTGCCGCCGATCGCCCCCACGAGGACACGGCGGTGCTCTGCCCAAGCGGGGCACACCTCTACCGTATGCTCCACCGTGTCCTCCGGGCGGTCCACACAATGGTGGCACCCGGGCGTCTCTTCTGCACGAATCCGGTGCAGGAACCTCCCGAACTTACAATGTCCGGTGAGGACCTGCGTCATGCGGTAGGTAAGGACGCCGTGAGGTCTTTCCAGCCACTCCTCAAAGAGGGGACTTATCGCCATAATTATGGCGTGCCCAGCACTGGGTGGCAACAGTCGCTGTCGCCATTCCACCATGAGATCTCGCCGGAAGTCTTCCCGCCATGCCGCGACTTGGCGCGGCAGCAGAGTTTCGCCCCGGCGTTGCATCTCCATGCGCAGATCGTGCATGCGTGCAAGGTCTTTTGCCTGCAAATCCCACGGTGGTTGGCCAGCAAGGAGGCTCGCTGCTTCGCGGGAAATCGTGCGATATCCCCGCACCATCCGGATGGCCATGACCCTCTGGCATGCGTTCAGCTTGGCCGCTGGTCGCTTTCGCAGCGACGGCGCCCATACCGGCGCCCCATAAAGGGCCATAGACCTAACGATTCCTGCGTAGAGCCTCCGGCAGGAGGCGTCTGGACCCCCTAGGTTAGGCAGAAGCCGCTTAAGAGCAGCCCCAGTACGATCCAGTTTGGGAGCCAGACGTCGGAAGTGCTCCTCGAAATTCCATCGACTGTCGAGGACGAGTCCCAGGTACTTCATCGTCGACCCGACGCCGATGTGAACTCCTCCTACCGTTATTTGGGATCCCGGTGGTGGCGCATTCCGAGGGCCGTGAAAGCACATGGCCTCAGACTTGTGCAGTGCCACCTCGAGTCCCAACTGCTGGATCCTCTCCACGACTATCGCAACCCCGCGTGTCGCTAGTTCGACCGCCGCCTGGTACGACTCTCCCTGCGCCAGAACCAGCGTGTCGTCTGCGTAACAGACCACGCTGACCCCGTCAGGGAGGTCGCCGCGCAACACGTAGTCGTACCCGATGTTCCACAAGGACGGTCCTAGTACCGATCCCTGCGGAACACCGCACGACATCTCTCGCCGTTTCCACTCTCCCTGGTGACCGGGGTAGATGATGAACCTGTCCGTCAGGTAGGCCTCGATCACACGACAGAGGTAGTCGGGCACCCGGTGATACCTGAGTGCCCTCCTAATGCTACTCCAGGGCAGGGAATTGAAGGTGTTGGCGATGTCCAAAGACACCGCCAAGACACACCTGCCCTGGGATACCGCATCCCCCGTCGTGAGGGCTCGCACGCGCATGATTGCGTCCACCGTGGAGCGTCCCCTGCGAAAGCCGAACTGGCCGTCCGCCAGGTCCGGCCCCACCCGTGTTAGGTGCGCTACGAGGCGGTCTGCAATAACTCTTTCAAAGAGCTTGCCCACCTCGTCGAGCAGCACGATGGGCCGGTACGCGGACGGTGAGTCCGCAGGGCGCCCCTGCTTCGCGATGAGGACCAGCTTCCCCGTCTTCCAGCGAAGTGGGAACTGGCCCCTCTCCAAGCATGCGCTTAGGAACCCCCTTAGTCGAGGCCCGAGTTCCTCCATGGATCGTAACTTCAGCTGAAGTCTATTCCTAACCTATTTTTATAAATATTTACACTGTTCGCATGAAGGTGACCAAGACGTCTATACAACAGCATAAAAGACTCTGCTCGTTATCTGTAAGTCAAACCTGTACTTGCCTTTATAATTTGAACCTGTAGTAATGTCGCAATTACCACAAAATCTGTAACTTTTTGAGTGCCAAATGGCACTCAAAAATTTTTGCGCCATCGGATGTAAATAAAATATCGAAACCTTTATTTACAACTAGCTGGTGCCCACGACTTCGTCTGCGCAGGATTAGTAATTCGAGTAGCAAAAAATTTATCAAAATTGTTTCTGCATTTAGTCGTGAAGGCGTAACAGACAGATAGAGTTACTTTGAGAGACCATTGTTCTATATATATTGTGTAATGTATGTTAATTGAAACGAAGTATTTTTGATGATGATTTCACTAATAGGTATTATAAACGCTAAGTTTGTGAGCTGCCAGCGGCTTCGCTCGCGTGAAAGAAGAAAATTGTCCCAAAGGAATATTCTCCAAAAAAAAGTATCCTATGTGCTATTTCAGGAGATGGTCTACCCGTGGGTCTAATTTCAATCCAAATCCGTTCAGCCGTTCGCGCATGAAATAGTAACAAACACACTCACAAACGTGTACACCATAATATTGGTCCATCTCTAAATTCATAGCATACAAACTTCAAGTGCTGGGAGTATTACCATGTTGAATAGCAATATATGGTTCGGTGGCCAAAGAAAAGCTCAGCCTTCTGGTCTCGTGAAGAGTTGACTATCTGGCAGTATTACCATGTCGAATAGTAATGCTGGTTCGGTGGCCAAAAAAAGCCCAGCCTTCAGTAGTTTTTGCGAGAAAGAGTAACATACATCCATACTCAGTGGCGTGCCAGATACCTTTATAGGGGCAAGCCAAGGAACCCTGTACTACTCACTTAACTAATATTCCGAATAAAAAAAAAACTCGCGCTATAATCCGCCGTCACGTATCATCAGTGCAAAATTTCATGCTGTAATGCTGATTTTAATTGCTACATTTTCATTTGTTAATAATATGATAGAAATTGTGTAAACATCATACCTGTATCATAAAAGACTTAAACTATATAAGTATCACTCACATTTTATTGTAGCTGTTTACTTCTGAATCCACTAGATGGCGCACAAAAGATTATAGTAATCAATCACTAGTTAACGATATTAATAAGTAATATAATTAGCAAATACAATTTAAACAGCCATAGCTTTTCGTTTTTCGCTTCTTTATCACACAAGATTCTGATCAACTTAAGAATTGAATGTAAATACTTAGAAATTTCGTCACGAGAAGTTTCTTTCCCGGTTTACCAAAACTACAGAATGAAATAACAGCATTCAAGTGCTTTTGAGAATTCTGATGTCTTTTCATAGCACCAGCGAAGTTATTTAAGTCATTTTAACCTGATGTATTCCAAGCATTCTTATCGTTTGAGAAAAATAAAAACTGCCTATTATGTGATTTACTTTTCTGAGAAATATTCTAATATTCTCTTAACCTGGTCAATTATCGTTTCCACACATGCACCATCACTTCAAAACCAAGTAAGTTACAGCAATAACTTATCATAAAACTTGTAACTTTAAATGGCAGAAAACAAAATCTAACACAATCACGTACATCACGATAACAGCTCAAAGCAAATTTGAACTAATTTGTAGTTTGCTCAACTTTTTACGCGTCATAGAGGGCGCCTCGTAATTCATTAATGAGAAATCGAAAGCCAAGCTTATAAGCAAAACGTTCGGTGCACACAGTATCAAATTTTACTCACACAGACTCACATTTTTATGTTTTTATAGAGAAAATTGAGATGGCAGATTAAGCCAAATACTAAGCCTCTGTGACAGAAAGAGGCAGCAATACACTAGTGTTTATCTCTTTTTTTGTTAAGTGTTAAAGTGAGATCGGAGAGATTGCGCTCAGAACGGCAACATTGGATAATGCATGACATAGGTATCGTATCTTATGAATGAATTTTAATTTCGCATTGAACAGGAAATGGCAACTTAGCGTAACCGCGTAGGCGCACGAAGATTAAAAATTAGAGTTTTATTTAATGTAATTCATTTGTCGTGTTCTAAGATATGATTATACACTTCTGGACACATCTATTGGCCCACCTTGTATTTTCAGTTTCGTTTGGTCCTAGCTAAAATTTTATATTAGGTCGAGCAAAAAGTTTTTATGCAGTTTTGAACCTGGCACATTCACAATTTCATTCAATAGTCTTTTTTTGAATTTCGAACACAGAATTTAAAGAAACAAAAGACAATTTGGAGCCTGTTTGTTGATATCAAACAATCGAATACTAAGAAAACTTGGTTTTATTGGTTTACTTGGATTTAATTCTTGAAAAAGTGATTGATATCTTTGGTTTTGCAACAAACATTACTTATTCTTAACATTAAGGTGAGGTTCTATTAATAATCTATGGATACTTCACCTGAAGTCGCCGCCCAAGCTGTGGCACTTATTCAGGCCGGACACAGCCAAAGAAACGTGAGTGCTCAACTTAATTTAAGTCGATCTGCGGTCCGAAATGTTTATCGGAGGTACCTAGAGACTGGCGGCTTTGTTCGTCGCCAAGGAAGGCCACGATCTCGGGTCACAACTGAATGGCAGGATCGATTCATCGTGACAACCAGCTTGAGAAATCGTCACCTTACCTCCATTGAGATACAAAACCAACTTCGCGACTTCCACGGAGTATCTGTGAGCGCTCGAACTGTTCGGAGAAGGTTAAAAGAACGCGATATGGTACCACACAAGCCAGCTAATGGGCCCAAACTAACGCGAGCCCACCGAACAGCGCGCCTTCATTTCGCACGCAGTCATTTAAATTGGACACAGCAAGATTGGAGCCGTGTACTCTTTTCTGATGAGTCTAAAATTGTGTTACATGGCAATGATGGAAGGAAGAAGGTCTACCGACGTAAGGGAGAGCGTTTCGCACAATGCTGCTTTGAAGAGAGAGTTGCTTATGGCGGTGGCTCATGGACTGTCTGGGGCGGTATATCCGCGAGCGGCAAAACTCAACTTGAGGTTGTTACAGGACCACGGCTGCCAACATTAAATGCTGAAAGGTACATTTGTGAGTGCTTAGAACCTCACGTGATACCATACGCGGACTATGTGGGCCCAAATTTCCTTTTTATGCATGATAATGCAAGAGCCCATGCGGCCGGCATCGTCAGGGAATATCTTCGGGATGTGAACAGCACAGTTATGGACTGGCCAGCCAGAAGCCCAGACATGAACCCCATTGAGCACATGTGGGACGAGCTAAAAAGACGTGTTAGGGCTCGTCAGCCAGTTGCCCAGACGATGCAGGAGTTGAAAACTGCCATAGAAGAGGAATGGGAGATGATCCCTCAAAATTTCATAGAGCGGTTGATAAACTCTATGCCTAATCGTATGAGAGCTGTGGTAGATGCCCATGGAGGCAACACGCGTTATTAAAATAAACCTTTATTTGATAAAACATGTTTTTTATTCAAAAATCAATTGCCTTTAACAAGGCGCATATCCGACTTGTTAGGCGTAGCTCCATGTCGTATGGTATTCTGAATTCAAATTTAAAACAATACGATCGAAAAAGATGGTAAAATGTATCAGGTTTAAAACTGCATCAACAGTTTTTGTTCAATCTAGCAATCATATTTCGGTAGGGGCCATCGAAACCTAAACTCTAAGGTGGGCCAATAGATGTGTCCAGAAGTGTATATGATATGAGATGTGAGGTCTTATTTTCACATCAAGCCGGGCTTATTTACTTGTATTGCTCGCCGCGTCTCTGATCCATACAAAGGCCAGGACCGGCTCCTACGACTTGTCAAATTTAAATTTTTATATCCTTATTTCTTTATAAGTGACCAGCCAGGTCATTTCTATTGGCTCTAGATTTTGAAAAATTAAATTATGAATCCATCATAATTCTGGTTGTCAGCTGGAATTTTTTTGAGTGTACAAATCTGGTTGAACTACCAATTAGTTCAACCAGAACCCTATTTCTTGTAACATGTCTATCGCCTCTTCCTAAAAAGATGAAGATTTTTTCTAACGTACATGATGTTTTCATTAATATATTGACAAGGCACCGTCATGATGTTAATATCCTCCCTTAGAGAATCGCACCGGCGAAGATTGTAAATAGCTCAGATGGCTCTTTTCTGTAGTATAAAGATTGATTCGATGTCTGCAGCCCGTCCCCATAGTAAGATACCGTATGACATAATACTATGAAAAATAAAGTAAAAAACTAAAACCCGACTACCACAAAAAAAAACGACGCTGAAAAAGTATGAAACAAGATTTTCATACTTCGAACAATAATACTTTGAACTTGTCCTTGGAGGCAGTCTCTGAATGGGGCGATGCCAATTTGGTCAAGTTCAATGCTGCTAAAACCCAGGCGTGTCTATTTTCCGCTAAAAGGAGCCAATTCAGCCCTGCTCCTACTTTCCGGGGCGTAACCGTGCCAATAACCGACCATCTTGATCTCCTTGGTGTTACGCTGACGTCAACACTCAACTTTGGGCCATACATCGAAGCAAAGGCTCAACTGGCAGCAAAAAAGCTGGGAATCCTCGCGAAGGTGAGACAGTACTTCACACCGGAACAGCTGCTCAAACTTTATCAAGCGCAAGTTCGATCGTGTATGGAGTACTGCTCTCATCTTTGGGACGGATCTGCCCGATACCAGCTTGATGCACTTAAGGCAATTGAGAGGCGAGCCAGGAGGATCATTGGCAATGACGCACTCGTTGAGTCGAGGCTTCAAAGTCTTGAGCATCGACGCCGAGTTGCTAGCCTGTCGGTTTTCTACCGGTTGCATTTCGGGGAGTGTGCGTCGGAATTGCATAACCTAATTCCGCCTAGCCCGTTCCATCATCGGACCACCAGGCGTACGGCAATGCGCCACCGGTACATGGTGGACATCCCACCTATACGCACGAAACGTTTTGGGAACACATTCATAGTGCGTACAGCTAAGGAGTGGAATTCCTTGCCGGAATCTGTTTTTCCTGATGGCTACAACCCGGGAATCTTTAAGTCAAGAGTGAATAGGTTACTTCTAGGTAAGCGCGCTCCATCGTCGACCGCATCTTCGCTTTCCATCAGGTGAGATAGCGGTCAAGCGCGAACCTATCAAGAATAAAAAAAAAAAAAAAAAAAAACAGAACAAAAAGAAAAGCCGCAGTCACACGTTATAGGTACCAACCGAAACACTTTAATAACGTGTGACTACGGTTTTTCTTTTTGTTCTGTTCGAAGTATGAAAATCTTGTTTCATACTTTTTCAGCGTCGTTTTTTTTTTTGTCGTAGTCGGGTTTTAGTTTTTTACTTTATTTTATTTAAACAATTTTGGTGTTAAACTTAACACATGACTTTTTGTCCGCTAGAGGGCGTCACTTTAAATTTGAGCAATATTTTCGAAATTTACAAATGTAGCCCTTTCAAATGATACCAAACACGGCGTATTTATCTCCATTTTTATTTTTTAACACATACTTTTTGTCCGCTAGAGGGCGCCATGTCGAGTTTTGTGACACGTCACGTAGCCTAAGTTCAGCGGACAATGAAGACGGTTCTAACGATACCTCATATGTCGAGTTCCGATTGGTAGATTAGGAGCTATGAGGGAACAGATGAACATACTCACATACATACATAGCCTGTCAAAGTCATAACCCTCCGTAGTCGGGTAAAAATAACTAAAATAGACTAGTCTAGCGGTATCAACATTCGTAAATTGGCGGATTTTTCTGACAGCATATGCAGCTGAGCTAAGCCGTCCAGCAAAAGATGTTAAATGAGGACCCCATTGTAGCCTTGAGTCAAGCGTACTCCCCAGGAAAACCGTTTTATCGACAAATTCTAGTTTTTCATTGTTCAATACTATGTCACAATCACTACTTTTGACATTCGGTAAGGAAAATCTTATGCATTTAGTTTTTTTCCCGTTTAAAACTAGATTATTAGCAGTGAACCAGTTTTGGACCTGCAGTAGGGCGTTATTTTCGTCGTCAAGATTATTAGTCCTTCTATTTATCTTAAAAATCAAAGAAGTGTCATCGGCAAACAACACCATATTAAGTTTATTTTGCAACAAAAAGGGTAAATCATTAATATAAACTAGAAATAAAAAAGGACCAAAAATTGAACCTTGGGGTACCCCCATTTTCACATTTAATCCGAACGAATTGACACCGTTTATTTGAACGAGTTGCTATCTGTCAATTAAATAAGATTTTAATAAGCTTAACGCTGTTTGGCCTAGTCCGTAATGCTCAAGTTTCAGGAGTAATGTTTCATGAACCACACAATCAAACGCCTTAGACAGGTCGCAGAAGATGCCTGTAGCATCTTGTGCCTCTTCCCACGCATTAAAAATGTGTTTTAATAAGGAGACACCAGCGTCAGTTGTACAACGTCCTTTGGTGAAACCATACTGTTTAACGTGTAAGATGTTATTTGTGTTAAAATGATTAACCATTTGATTTAACATTACCTTTTTAAATATCTTGCTAAAAACCGGCAACACGGACACCGGCCTATAATTATTAGTGTCTTTACAGTCCCCGGATTTAAAAAGTAGTATCACTTTACTATATTTCATTAGATCCGGAAAGACTCCTTGATCTATACACAAATTAAATATTAAAGCTAAATAAGTCTCAATAATTCAGGTACAAACTTTGATAGACATACCCCACAGATCCTCAGTCAATTTAACCTTGATTTGTTTAAAAGGTTTTATTACTGTTATGGGGTTTATACGCTTAAAGTTAAATTCAGTCGAGCAGGCTGCAACGTTCGTCTGTAATAAACCAAAATCATGCGATGGCGACGAATTTAGGGCTTCAGTATGGTATATTAGCAAAGAAATTTACAAATTCTTCTGCAACTAATTTGTTATCGGTAATAAGATCATGATGTGTCTCCAATGTGTAATCATTGCTGTTTTTTTCCCGGTTCGTTTCATTATTTTCCAAACCGTTTTTATTTTATTATCTGCGGATTTAACTTTGTTGCTAATGTATAAGGCCTTAGCTGCCTTACAAGTGTTTTTAAACATAGTTGAATACTTAGCAACATACTTATTAAAAGTTTCAGTGTTAATAATAGGCTTAAGGCCATACAGCTGAAAAAGTCTTTCCCTACTTATTCTGATTCCTTTAGTTGCCCAGTCACTAAATCTAAACTTAGGGCAGATACTTTTAGTTTTTTTCTCAAAAGTCTTATTGAACTCGGTTTGGACTATTAAAAAAAAATCGTTATACAAAAAATTACCATTGTTCACTTAGTGCTGTTAAATTAATTTAGTTTACCGGATGTTATTGGTCTGGATTGTATCTGCACTTGTTGTATCGGTAAGTTGGATTCAAATGTTTCCATTAGGCCGCTATGATCAGAAGGCAGATAATTTACAATGGCCTTTTCTAAATACATAGTTGCAGCAACAAAAAACATTATCGATACATGTAGCAGCAGCGACGTGCGAGCAATACAAGTTAAAAAGCCGGGCTTGATGTGAAAATAATACCTCACCACACCACAGTCATCTATATCATAAAACACAACAAATGAATTAAATTAAATAAAACTCTAATTTTTAAACTTCGCGCGCTTATGCGTTTACGCGCTGTTGCCATTTCGTGTTCATTCACGCACGATACCTAGGACGTAAGCACAGTTGCCGCTCTGAGCGCCATCTCTCCGATCTCACTCTAACACTTAACAAAAAAAAGAGATGAACACTAGTGTGTTGCTGCCTCTGTCTGGCGCAAAGGCTTGTTATGAGGCTTGATCTGCCATCTCACTTTTCCCTATAAAAACATAAAAATGTGAGTCTGTGTGAGTAAAATTTGATACTGTGTGCAAGTACTAATCGAACATTTTTTCTTTAAAATATTCCGGGCTTGAAATGTTTGATCAATGAATTTTACTACAAGGCGCACTTTTACTATACAAATTCCGAGGCGCCCTCTATCTATGACGCTTAAAAGTTCCGCAAACAAATTAGTTCAAATTTGCTTTGAGCGGTTAAATCGTGTTTACTTTTACGTGTGTTTTGTTAACAAAGATTTTTGATTTCTGTCATTTAAAGTTTTATGATTAGTTATTACTGTAACTTACTTTGTTTTGAAGTGATTAAAGTTTATTATCTTTGAAATGAATTCGGAAATACATGCAATTGTTTCTTGTGACGGATTAAAATGTGTGGAAAAAATACTTGGCCAGGTAAAGACTTTGACTTTTAGAGATAAATATGATCTCGTAACTTCGCCTAAACATACCCCTGATTTGAATATTTCTCAGAAAACTAAATCACATAATAGGCAGTTTCATTCGTGTTGCATATTTTTCTCAAACGATAAGAATGCTTGGAATACATCAGGTTATAATGACTTAAATAACTTCGCTGGTGCTATGAAAAGACATCAGAATTCTCAAATGCTGTTATTTCATTGTGTAGTTTTGGTAAACCGCGAACAAAAACTTGGTTCTATTTCTCGACCGATATCCGTGTTCTCGACAGTTATGTGATGAAATTTCTAAGTGTGTGATAAAGAAACGAAGAACGGCTATGCTGTTGTATACTCTATGGCTGTTTAAATTGTGAGTATTTGCTATGCTAATTATATTACATATATATCGTAAACAAATGATTGATTTCATTGATTACTACTTTGTGCGCCATCTAGTGGATTATTCAGAAGTAGCCAGCTAGAATTTTGTTGTGAGCGAGCAAGAGTTGCCAAAAAATATCAATAGATGGCTCTTACATATTTTAAATCATTTATGATACAGGTATGATGTATAATTAATTTCTATCTTATTAATAACAAATGAAAATGTAGCAATTAATCAGCATTACAGCAAGAGATTTTGCACTGATGATACGTGACGGCGGATTATAGCGCGAGTTTTTTTTATTCGAAATATTAGGTAAATGGGTACTTGGGTAGGTAGTAGATAAGTCAAGGTTCCTTGGCTTGCCCCCTTTAAAGGTATCTGGCACGCCACTGTGTAGCAGTAGTTACCGTAGTTCGAGTAGGTTCTATAAACTCATTTAATAAATTAAATGATTTGAAGAGATTTATTAATCTACTGCTATCTGAATTTAGTTTCTAAAATATTAACATTAAAGTCTCCACAGATAATGACTAGTTTGTTACCAGTTGCAACTTTTGCCATAATATCCTTCATGACAGACTCAAAAATTTATTAGTTTTGATAGTTTGGGGGCCTGTAAACGCACACTATGACATGCCTATGCAGCTCAACACAAGACAATTCAATGCTATGTTCAACGGACAGTGCAACTATATCTTTACGAGTTTTAAATTTAATACTATTTTTTTTTAATTAGGATTAGTGAACCCCCACCGAACATTGATTTTTAACCGACTTCAAAAAAAAGGAGGAGGTTATCAATTCGATCATTATTTTTTTTTTATGTTTGTTACCTCAGAACTCCGTCGTTTATGGACCGATTTGCAAAATTTTTTTTTTTCCTTTATAGGATATGCTTCCAGATTGGTCCCATTTTTTTCAAAATCCAGTTCTGATGATGGAATCCATGAGGAATCGAGGGAACTCCTCAAAAATTATAGGCAACCCTATGGTAATTTTAGTATTTTCATCAAGAACTTAAGCATTTACAGTCAAAAAGTAACATTTGAAGAAGTGGAACTGATGAAGAAGACCAGAAATGGTCAACGGAACTTCATACTCAAATAGATATCACAATGAAGATATACATAGTTAAGCGACTATGACAATACAAATAAATGAATGATTCTGAATAGTTACATTGAAAATGGTAAGTATCATCGAAGTGATCTGATGATGATGATGGAGCCGGAAGGTAGGCACTGGAACTCCGTAATTAATCAATGTAACCTAGCCGTGTTTGGACTTATTAGAATTGTCATGAGATGCACTTTGGCTATAAGGTACTATCGAACTGATCTGATGATGGAGCCGGAAGGTAGGCACAGGAACTCCGTCATTAATCAATGTATCCTAGCCGTGTTTGGGCTTATTAGAATTGTCGTGAGATGCTCTTTGGCTATAGTACTATCGAACTGATCTGATGATGGAGCCGGAAGGAGGAAGGTAGACACAGGAACTTTATAATAAAACAATGTAACCTAGCAGTATTTGGGTTAATTGGAATTGTCATGAGAAATAGGCACTCTGTTTATAAGTGTATCGCAACTAAAAAGTGTGAAATAAAAACTTTTTAGAAAAAAAAAATAACCGACTTCACTAAAAAAATACACTAAAAGGATCAAAATAACTTTAATTTCGGAAGTCGGTGTTAAATAAGAAACAAACAATACCGAGAAACACCGACTTCCAAAATTAAAGTTATTTTGATCCTTTTAGTGTATTTTTTTAGTGAAGTCGGTTATTTTTTTTTTCTAAAAAGTTTTTATCGGTTAAAACAACTGCCCACATTATAATTCACATAATTAATTAGCATTTCAAAATCCTTTAACCAATGCTCAGTGAAACAAATGATATCAAACATTGTTTTTTCTAAAAATAATTCAATTTCTAATTGTTTCGAAGACCCTAAATGTTTTGTCGGTAAATAAATATTTACCAACAAAATATACTACTAAAATATTACTTTAAAAAACAACCTAGGTACATACCTAGGTTGTTTAATATATTTTTATTTTATTTTATTTTATTTTAATAAGTACAGTGACAGACTACAGATTATATATATGAAAAGTATTTGTTTTTATTTTATTTCGTAGACGTTCATACAAAGATATTGCGGTGTATAATATAAAAGAAACGTCAAATTGGACTTCTTGATTAGTGTTGACCAACTTGTTGTTGCACCTGCTACCTGCTATTTTACTGAGAATGCCTTTTGTACATGAAGTTATATTAATAATAAAAAAGAGACATTCCTTAAAATGCCTTCAGAGTTTTTTGCCCTTGAAAACCAAAATTTCCCTCGCTCAAACACTCATTCAGCCCATCATTGACTACGCTGATGCCTGTTATTTGGATGTCACCGAGGAGCTTTTAAATAAACTTGAGCGTTTGCAAAATATTTGTATTCGTTTTGTTTTCAATCTTAAAAAGTATGATCATGTCTCAGGCTTTCGCAAGATACTCAAGTGGCTCCCTATTCGACTTCGCAGGAACTCTCGGATATTGTGTCTGCTATTTAACATCCTTCACAACCCTAAAACGCCCTCCTATTTGCGGGAACGCTTTTCCTACTCACGTCCCTCTGATGCACCTTGCAGATCGCATCTAAAGAATCTCCTAAAATCCCCTCCCCACTCCACCGATTTCTATTCCTACTCCTTCACTGCGCACGCGGTACGGTTGTGGAATTTACTACCGCCTGACATTAGGGGCTGCCAAACTATTGCAGTTTTTAAAAGAAGAGTGAAAGAACACTACTTATCTATTTCGTCATAGTTGCATATTAGTATGTATTATTTTATTATATTATTTAGTATGTATTTTTGTGATATTTATTTTATTATGTGTATGTATTAGACCTGTGTCGATCACGATTGATCGAATCTTTTTGATTCGATCGCAACCTGTACCCGAGTGATAGAATCACGAATCTCAAAAGCACCCGATCTTATTTGACTCGATCACCAGGTAACAAAATAAACCAAATTGGACTTTATTTTCATAACATTATGGTAACTAATTGCGTGCTCGTACAATCGATTGAGTCGTGCATTCAATGACACAACACGACGTAACAAGCAAAATGTCTTCTATCTCTTTCCTTTACATACATGATATTGCACTTTCATTCACCTCACTCTTTCTCCAAAAGAAACCGGGTTGTACAGGATCGCTCGCGACGCTGAGCCGCAAGCTATCGATCGCGTGATTGAATTTTATTTGAAGAGATCCGATCAGTTGCACTAGTAACTTATGACCCGCGAGTCGCGACACGAATGTGAAAATCGGATCGCAATATTCAGGTGTTGTTTTGTTTGCTTGTTTTAGTGGTTTTTAAGAAATTATATTGCGAGTGATTGCTTATTAAAATAGGGAAACTGTTTGGTGTTGGTGTTTATGTATTTTGCATGAATGTGTGAATGTGAATATTGAAATTAACATTAGCTTACCTAATTTAACTGTACAAATTTAGTTTTAGTCGTGTTATTTTTTTATTTTGTCATTACGTAATAACTTAAAATAATAAGATTCACTCATGAGGAATCCAAAAAGGTATAATAGATACCGTTTCAACGTTTAGCTAGTTTCATTTCAGCATACGTCAATCGGTTATTGTATACGAACTGCGACCCGAATGATCGAAATGATCGAATCTTTTTAACCCGATCACCATACGAGTGGGTCATGATCGACCCGGGTTACGACAAATGATCGATCGACACAGGTCTAGTATGTATATAATTATAATAGTATATCTTTTTTTTTTCATTTTTTTTTTTGGATGTTTTATGTATTTTGTATGTACCAATTTTCCTTTTACTTCTACACACAGTGTCTACATCTCTATTTTCCCCAACTCTCCTTTCGCAGGTATGCTGGAAGAGATTTCTTTAAAAATAAGCATCACCTTTGTACTATTCTTCTGTTTCCTTCTTCTTTTCTTGTATTTATTATTGTGTGTACATAAATTGTTAAATAAATAAAAAATAAATAAAAATAAATAAGAGACTGCAATCTAATAACATTAAATTTAGTTAAATATAATTGTTTATTAAACGAAGATTAAACGCAATAATACCATGTATGGAATGTGTAGGTGGGAGATGCGCGGCTCATACGCGCGCCCACTGCTGGGCGCGGCGCTGACGCTACATGTGACGCAGCTGGGCGTGGAGCTGCCACACGCGTGACACTGCACGTGACGCAGCTGGGCGTGGAGCTGCCACACGCGTGACACTGCACGTGACGCAGCTGGGCGTGGAGCTGCCACACGCGTGACACTGCACGTGACGCAGCTGGGCGTGGAGCTGCCACACGCGTGACACTGCACGTGACGCAGCTGGGCGTGGAGCTGCCACACGCGTGACACTGCACGTGACGCAGCTGGGCGTGGAGCTGCCACACGCGTGACACTGCACGTGACGCAGCTGGGCGTGGAGCTGCCGCACGCGTGACACTGCTCCTCACGACTCTCCAACGACTTGCTGACCATCGCTTCTAACAACATTTAAACTTTTATAATATACTGTATTTCTAGAAATACTTGTTATGTTTTATTTTCAATTTCAATATCTTAATCGTTTACGTGGAAGAGTCTGGCTGCGGCCGAGGTTGTCTGCTGTCACCGTTCTTTGCACTAAACAGGAGCTTCAATTTGGACACTCCAACCAATGCCTAAAAGAACAAAACTCTATTTATTTATTTAAACTTCATGTACAGTAGTGGTACAGTGCCTATCATAAATCCATTAGCCGTTTTACAAATCTATCGCATCAAAGCAAGTCGCACTTACGACCTTTTACTATAACAAACATTTTGCACGCATTCACGAACTCGTATATCGCACTCATTCATCATTAGCTAGTCAGAAAGAGTGCGATATAATGATCATATAATAAGTATGTATATTAATAAGTAGTCTTTCATGTCGTGGCGGCGTATTAAGATAGTTTACTGGATTGAATAAGTAATTACGATGTTGTTAGTTGGCGAAATTTGTTAAGAGTGCTTGTGTTATTATTGCGATTAGTGTGTGGTTTAACTATCTGATTCGAGATGCAAGCCAATATTTGATGCTAGGGAAAATATTATCGCTTTGCATAGAAATTTCTCAAATTTCAATTGAAACTGGCATAAGTGTAAGTTGTTTTTAAAGATTATTATATATAGATATTGATGATAGTAATTTGTGGTGTATGATTTTCTTATTAAATAAATCCCTAGTTGCAAGTGTGTAATAAAATATTATTGTTTTTTTAGAGAAATACTGTGAGCCGTTGGGTAAAGAGATTTGAGGAAGAAGGTAGTTTGAAGAGTCGTGTGAGAAGTGGAAGGCCGCCACTTATTAACCCGACACAGCGGTGTTTCATGGTGGAAGAATATGAAACAAATGGTTTCATTCTAACTAAAATGTTTGCAGATCAATTTGATACGTCATTGCAAACTGTTCGCCGTGCACTCCATGCTGAAGGTTTATATCATCGGAAACCAGCTAAAAAAAACCATTTCTGACTCAAAAACACAAGGAAGTACGACTACATTTTGCTCAGGAATATTTAGATTTTAAATGGGAGACAACTATATTTTCTGACGAGAAGACTTTCAAATCTTGCCAAAAAGGAAGACTTCATTTATGGCGAAAAGATAATACTCGCTGGTCTGAGAAAAATATTATTCCAAATACGGAATCTGGTAGAATAAGTGTGAATATGTGGGGGTGTATTAGTGCTCAAAGGCCGGGCGAGTTGGAATTCATACCTACGCGTGCCAATAGCTATAATTACGTCGAAGTTTTAAATAACATAATGCTACCTACTGTGTGTAATGTTTATCCCTCTGAAGACTAGTGAACTTAATTTTGTTCAAGATAATTGTCCGATACATCGTGCCAGTGTTGTAAAAGAGTGGCTTAGTCAGCATGCTGATATTAATGTAATTCCATGGCCAGCAAGATCCCCTGATCTTAACCCTATTGAAAATATATGGGGTTTATTTTATTTTATTTTAGTTTAATGGTTCAAAGATGGGAAGCACGAGATGAGAGAACTCCTGAGCAGCTTAAATCCCATTGCACTCAATTATGGGAGATTTACGTGGCACAGATATATGTGCAAACATTGTCGCCTCCATGCGTCGATGTCTGCTTAGCTGCATTGACAATAATGGAGGTCATACCAAATATTGAATAATAGGCTGTTTTTTACAGATGTGCTGGTCGTAATAAAAATATAATATTATACCAATATGTATTTATATTTATATAAATTATTTAAATATTACTTATTAACCTAACATTAATTTAAACATAAAAAAATACATTTGTTGGTTATATTAAAAAAGTAAAGAACAATACAAAATCGATCTAGCCAATACGGTTGGGATTCGAACCGACTGCCACTCGATTGCAAGTCATACGTTTACACACTTAGCCACATGAACTGATGACTGATGGTTTAAGCTGTTGATCCCCGCAATAACGCCGGCGTTAACGCGCCATTGTCTTTCTATTGTGTCTCTAATTATGCTACTCAAAAAGTTAAATGTTAGCTTTAGTTTTGGATTGGCTCAGTGCGAACACGAATATGAAGAAAACAAAACTATATTGTTATCTTTGTTTAGTATTAACCTCACACAGTCACCTCGTATTTATACTGTATGATGAATTAATGTTTGTGTTGAATTCACTCACACATGAATGTATACACACAGCTGTGCACGCGAATACGATCATTGTCGTGCTAATGGACTTTTGTCCCTAGACTGTACATAGGCGGACTTAATGCAACAAGGCATTCTCTACCAGTCAACGTTTCGGTTAAAAAAGACAACACTGTGGTAGGTTTGCACAATAAGCAAATAACGTACAAATAGCCAGATAGATATATTTGTCTATTATGACAAATAACCGTATCTAGTCTTAACGCGAGCGATTAAAAGACGATGCGGCACCTTGAGTCTGTCGGGGCGGTGCGCGTCCCCGGCGGGCGCGGGCGGCAGCGCCAAGTGCGCCAGCAGCCGCGCGCGTGCAGCCGCGCTCGTGGGCGCCGCCGCCAGCAGCCGCCCCGCCAGCTGCACGCACAGGCCGCGCGCCGCCGCGTCGCACGCGCCCCACGCGCCGCACGCGCGCGCCACCTGCTCCAGGCCGCGCGGCGCGGGCGGCGCGCGCAGCAGCTGCAGCGCGGCGGCGGCGGTGAGCGCGGCGGCCACGCAGTCCGCGCCCGCCGCGCCGCCGCTGCGCAGCGCGTCGCTCAGCTGCAGGCGCGTGCGCGCCGCGGGCAGTGCCGCTAGCAGCACGTCCGTCAGCACAGACACCTGACACCGAGCGGAAGGTTTTGTGACAAACAGACAACTCTAAATAGTTGTTTTTGTAACACAAAAAACGTGTTGCGCTGACCCAAAATAAAACGAGACAAGAGCAGGAAGATGATGATGAGAACACAAAAACCGTTTTTAAACCATAGGTTTTACTAACGTTAACAAATAAAGAAAATACGCAACTTAACAGAGTTATTTTCGAGATCGAAGCCCACATGTATTGTTCAAGAAAACTTATAACAAACAATAAAACAATGTATCTAAAACATTTTTCATTCATATCCTGTCGTATCGTCGTCAATAACAAGCACAAGCTGTTTTACCTGCTCTGATGTGGCGTGGTCGTCCAGAAGCTTGTGGGCGGCGCGCGAGGCGGCGCGGCGGCAGCGCGACTCGTGCGCCAGCACCGCCACGCTCAGCAGCGCGGCCGCGCACAGCAGCTCGTCGTGCGGCCACGCGCCAGGCTGGGCCGCCAGCGCGGCCGCCAGCGCGGCCACGGCGCGCGCCAGCGGCGGCGCCGGCGCGGCCAGCCAGGCGTGCAGCGCGGCGGCGGGCGGCGGCAGCAGCGGCGCCAGCGCGGCCCACAGCGCGGCGGCGGCGGGGCGCGCGGGCGGCGCCGGCGGCCGCGAGGCGCGCACGCACAGCGCGGTCACGGCGGCCGCCAGCGCCTGCTCGCCCTCGGAGCCGCTGGAGTCGCTGTGGCGCAGCACGGCCACGCGCTCGTCGTCCCGCGCGCGCTGGTGCAGCAACTCCAGCTGCCGCGAGCGCTCCAGCTCACGCGCGCGCTGCTCTGCTAGCTCCTCCGCGCTCGGCATCGCGAACGAGCTCTGCTCACACGACCATCAGCTCACTATGTCATACGATACATACACAGCAGTCCAAAAGTTTGGAAGCACATTTGTTTTTTAAACATATTGGTATGTCATACATCGCCAACAAATACGGTAAAACTTGGCAATAAAATTAAATTTTACGAGCTTTTAAGATTATAATTTATAATAATAGAGAAAAACAAAAGAATCAACAACTCCTACACTCATCATGTCTTAACAAATTCCTTGATTTAGACAAAACTCATGTTTGGGAAATCATCTAATGACATGAGGGCGTGTCAGACTTTTACTTGTTGGGGTTATTAGGTGGACACCAAAGTAAACACGGTTTTAAGGATTTGAATAATAACTATTTATTAATCCTTTGTTTTATATTGAAAGGTGTGTTTCAGTAATATTATCTACGTGAGACGTGTGCTTCTAAGCAAGGCTAAAGGAATACAGTAACTGTAACCATACTTGGGATTTCAGTCAAGTGTTGACAAGGGGCTCAGACCAATTAAATACATTATTTATTGGTTAGAAAGAGAAAGGCCATAGTGTTGAAGTAGGATAGATTTGTTTTTGTTATATTCCAACACGCCCCCCTCAAAAATAAATCCTTTGCTCTTTAATCACGATATAATATCTATTACATAATACTATACCAAACATCTTTATACAATAATAAAAACACACACCTTCCTTTTTCTTTCTGGGAATACAATATCATCATGGTCCAACATTCGTTGCGCAGGATTAGGGAAAACCCAGTAAAACCTAATCAGACCAATCAATCATTTAATTGATTATTGAAATTATTAATCTTATTCATCTATTTATTATAACCAAGCTCTTATTATTAACATAATAATAATAACATATCCTTATGCACCTTTCATTTACAACGTCACCCCGAATTTCATTCTTATCTAAGTATAACGCACCGTTGAAAATTTCACAGGATACCAGCTATCTGGTTAACTTGTAGAAATAAAATATTTCAGTAACATAATTCTCAACCTGATACTTAATATCTATGTGTTTGTTTGTGACTGGTAGGATTATTCGCAATGCATCTATTATTATTATTATCATCATAAATAAAAACAGCATCTGCTATAGTAATCGCTATAACTATAAATAATACTTAATATACAATACTTGTCACCAACGACTTTAATCACAGTATCTTTCACTGCTTTACATTAAACCATACTCTGCATTATTACTGTGTACTGTATCTTGCCACTCTTTGCTGCCACTTTGTTTGCCAGCAAATTGTATATTGCTTAAATAATTTATACAAGTAACCCACAGTACCTACATTTTATATTTATTCATTACCACTCCAGTCACAATTAACAAACACCCACTTATAAAATTTTAAAATCGTTTTGTTTAAAAATTAACTTGAGATTTATAGTTCCTTTTAAATAAATCAAGACAAAGGGTCTTGTACCTAAGTGGAACCATTACAAATAGTTTTTGTTTGCATATAGAATCATGATGTAAACAGAAAACTTAGATTAAGCTCAGCATGATTCAAGCCCCTCATAAGATTTCTACAAGGGGGTCTTGTAATTTCACACGAACTCTGTGTGATGTTTTGTAATCTATACCTATATTTGACTTTCAAAGAGTGTATTGGCTGATTTATTGCCCCTCAAGCATCCCTCAAGTTAAACTTTTCAAGAACTGTTGTTTATCTAAATTTCCTGATCTAAAGTAATTATGTTTTCTGACCTGTTTATTTTTTTTTTATTCACAGAAAACATTTTATACATTATTAGTCAATGATTAAAAAAAATGTTGATAGGGTATGTTTTACTCAACTACTACATTACACATTATAACATAGTTGTTAAAATGCATTATCATAGACATTAAGTAAAACTACGTTTTTTATTACATAACATAAACATCACGCCTTTTTACCCAGTCAGGTCAGGCAGAGGTGCACCTATAGTACACCCACATTTCATCAGTTATGTTTAAGTCCCTTATTTATTTATTTATATATAAATAAGGGAGTATATATTGTACACCAATATAATATATAACGAACTTTATAATAGTGAGCAAACCTATTGCCATTAACCAGGCACCAGACTTCATGCATCATCATCTCCCAACTGTCTTGGGGATGGTTTCTAGTCTGACAAATGCGGCTAAATACCAGTACTTTACATGGAGAGACTTCCACGATTTAGTAACTGGGCAACTACCAGACTTCATTCATGACCTGTATTAAAACTTAAATACACTGGTCTGCTGATGAGTATTAGAAATACCTTTTTGTCTAAGCTCACCGAAACATTAGGAACCAACAGTATACAGACTACATACATCCATAATTATAATGACTTCGTTAATGTATATAAACCATTAATTGTCAGCCAGAATACCCTCAGCAATATTCATACACTAAAATTTCTTCATCCAGGTTTTTTATAAAAATATTATGCTTTTATATCCACATGCTTAACCAAGAAATTACATTGATTCATAAAGGCTTAACTAAAACTTGCGATTCTTTCAACTGATACAAAAGTTTTTTTAACATATATCTGACTACAACCACGAGCCAATAAACACGCTTTACAGGGTGAATATTTGAGAGGCTCCAAATTCATGTCTTTGAAAATTTCTTGAGAACGCGTGTACGTATTTTAAAAAAAAGTGATACTTTTAATAGTAAAAGAATCAACGAAAATGTTGCTCTAAACCACGATTGTAAAAAATTAATAATAAAAAAAATATTTTAAAAAACCCAATAAAATTGCCACTTTTTCACGTGTCGCCTCGGCACACGCGGTCTATATTTTGATGATATAAAAAATTGTGACTTCATGGAGCTATTTGCTGTTGAGTGCTGTAATTATACATAATAAATCTTCATATCCTTGATAAAATTACCAATGCCCGCTAAGTTAATAAATAAAAAACTCATGTTCAAAAAATGTGCGTCATTGTCCTGAGCTATGTTTGATTTCAATATTATGTCGAGTAAGAGACGGGAGGGAGGGAAATTAGTGGCTGGGCAAACAGACCTCCCCGCACCACAGTCGGACGACGTGCTTTGGTGTAGATATACACGCTCGTTTTTTGTAGGTAAGGCTTTGAAATTCATTCTCCAAAAAGTTTTATTGCAAACGTCATTTACATTTTCATTTGTTTACCCGTCAAATTCTATTGTTACACTATTCATTTAGCAAAAACGTATGAAGGTTTTGTGTACATACGCAATTATAAAACGTTTTTTGAAATACTACATGCGCAAAACATGTTTGTACAAGATTTTTTCCGATTCATCATTTTTCTCAACGTCATTGTCCTGAATTTGTACTGCCAGGATAATGACGCACGTTGAGAAGAATGATATTATGTGAAATTATAATGACACATGTTGAGGATAATGATGGGAGTTCGTAATATATGCATTTATTTAAGGTCTTTTCTCTTCTGGTTTGTGTAATTTCAAAGAAGGGCAGCTGTTCAGTTTATTTGAGGAAGAGAGGGAGAAGTTTGTACGGAACCCTCAGGGCGCGAGTCCGACTCGCACTTGCCCAGTTTTTTTTAGGTAGTAAGTTGTTTTGTTTTTCATTATTTCATTTATTTATTTTCATTTTTTGCATTATTTTGATCATATTCAGTGTTTCTTTTCTAGGCCAGAGCACTTCGACCCTTCTGGATCTTTTGTACTATTCCCCTCCCTTCTACTTAACCCCTAGCCCTCCGTGCACCTTCTTCGTGAGTCCCAGTATGGCCTTTATGGGGCTGAGCCTGTAGTCCTCTGGTCTTGGAAATGGTTGGCCCAGATACTCTAGTCTTTTGGAGCCTAGTGCTGCGCAGTCGCACAGCAAGTGTAGTATGTTCTCCTTTGCATCTCCACAGATCCTGCAAGTCGGGTCGCTTGCTAGTCCCATGTTGTGGAGCTGTTTGTTGGTGGCATAGTGCCCCGTGAAGACTCCTGTGATTGTTCGGAGCTGTGATCTGCTGTACCTCCATAGTTTTTGGGTCCAGGCCTTATCTATTTCATTGAGAAATAGCTTTGCATGCTTCTGGCCTGTTGTGTTGCGTCAGTGTGTGCTGTGTATCTCCAACGCAGCTCTTTTCAATGCTTGGTTGATGACCCTTGGTGAGAGTCCTATGAAGGGTTCCAATCCATATAGGGGTGTCTCGGATCCTTTCCTTACCAGAGTGTCGGCTCTTTCGTTGCCTTCTACTCCTGTATTACCTGGCACCCAGATCAATCTGACCTTTTTGCGCCTTCCTATCCGGTTTAGTATTTTAATACAGTTTAGTACCAGCCCAGAATCCACTCTATTGAACGTGAGTGCCTTAAGTGTTCCTTGGCTGTCGCTTAAAATGTAGACAGTGTCCCCTTCGGTGCCTCTGTCTAGTATTTCCTACGCGCATGCGATTATAGCGTAGGGGTCTGCTTGGAAGACCGTCGCCAGTTTGCCCATGCTTAGGCTGAGATTGCAGTTGTCGTTATGTACCCCCGCTCCTATACCGGTGTTCATTTTAGAGCCATCCGTGTACCATACCTGGTTGTTCCCTTTGTGGGGTTTTATCCCACCCTTCCATTCCTCCCCACTCGGAATGTAGATCTTAAACTCCTTTTTGAGATTGTGAATGGTATGTATTTTGTCATATCACGTACCAGAGAATGGGCAGCAGCATTCTCTGTGAATTGCAACAACCACACTGTGATCGCCAACCCGCATGCCAAGCGTGGCGATTATGGCAACCCCAAAATGACAAGCACAACCAAAAAATGGCCCCTAGTGCCCGGCAGGCCGTCTACCCTTGACTCCGGTGGCGGTCAAGGTTACGGCGAGGCAAGGGGTGCGAAGAATCTCCGGCTACCCCTTTAGAAAACGACAACTGGACCTGGCAACATATAACACGCGTACACTCCGGTCCGACGAGAAGATCACCGAACTTGAGGAAGAATTGAGCAGGTTACGATTCAGTATTGTGGGATTATCTGAAGTCCGAAGACAGGGGGAGGACACGATAATTCTCAAATCCGGTAACCTGCTCTATTTCCGGGAGGGTGACCAGCAGTCCCAGGGTGGTGTCGGGTTAATCGTCCACAAGTCCCTTGTGAACAATGTGGTGAAGATCGAGAGTGTGTCGACCAGGGTGGCGTACCTTATATTCAGAATATCATCAAGTTATTCGCTGAAGGTCATACAGGTTTACGCCCCGACCTCAACACATCCCGACGACGAAGTAGAATCCATGTATGAGGATATATCAAGAGCCATGCATGGTTCTAAGACTCACTTCACCGTGGTCATGGGGGACTTTAACGCGAAACTGGGCAAACGAGACGGTGATGAGCTGCGAGTGGGGCAATTTAGATTTGGACATTGGAACCGCCGGGGACACCTACTGGCTAGTTTTATGGAGAAGGAGGGCCTCTATATGATGAACTCCTTCTTCAAAAAACGTGAGCGTAGGAAGTGAACCTGGCAAAGCCCTGATGGTGCGACCAGAAATGAGATTGACTTCATTATGTCGACGGAGAAGTAAATATTCAATGATGTCTCTGTGATCAACGCTGGCGTCCGTAGGATTTACTTAGTTATGAAAACCCTACACGTGTCCACTGTCGTGTACACTGCTTGCGTCCGTAGGATTTACTTAGTTATGAACACCCTACACGTGTCCCCTGGGTAGTGCTAAACGAGCAGTAAAGACGGTGGTAGGCCATAGCATCGGCTGCCGGCTTAAAGGTACCACCCATCAGACAAAGCCATGCCGCCAAGCGATCCGTCGTGTTCCGGCGTGATGTCTGGTGAAGCCGTATGGTGGAAGATGGGTCTGAGCAGTTGTGTTGTGACGTATACCGGGTATGATGCGCCAGCTGTTGTTGTGTCGGACGTTTGATCGTGGAGGGTAGCGGGATCCGAAGCACGGTGCTCCGCTGGCCGACCGTAGGTAGTTGGGGGCCCAAGTAGTGTGCCAGCCACACACGAAAGGCTGCCCCGCCAACTGCGAAAAATCCCAGGGTGGCCCCATCGTGCCGGTTGACGACCGGGCGAGAGGACCCGATGGCGATCCCTGGGGGGGTTCGGGCGTCCCCGCAGTCTCCAGATCAACCCTCCATTGGCACAGCAACTCTGGTTGTGTTGTTGGGTTCAACATCGCATCACCTCGCTCAACCGCCATCTTCCATCTATCCTATTCACTCCACACACAAAACAATGAAAGGTAAAAAGAAAGGCAACTGTCAACAGCGGATGCACGTCCTCTCATTTCAAGTGCAGTTCTCAAATATTAGAGGGCTGCACTCCAATCTCGTTGCGGTCCACCACCATCTTGAGACTGACAAGCCACACTTGCTTTTCTTGACGGAGACCCAAATTAGATGTCCGTCAGATACGGCGTACCTCAACTACCCGGGATACTCACTGGAGCATCATTTCCTGCAGCGTGCCGGGGTCTGTGTGTACGTCCGTAATGACATCTGCTGCCAGCGTCTCCGTCACCTTGAAGACCCTAATTTATCTACGCTGTGGCTGTTGGTGGACACTGGTACGGACAAAATTGTTTATGCCTGTGTCTACCGTTCGCACAGCGGTGATCAGGAGACGACTCGGTTGTTCGACCACCTCAGTGAGGCTGCCGATAAGGCTCTGCAACGGCACCCTGATGCGCAGCTCGTCGCTCTGGGGGACTTTAACGCGTGCCACCAAGACTGGCTGTTCCCATACCAGAGGACCGACCACGCTGGGAGAGAAGCGCGAAACTTTGCAATATCGATGGGCCTTTCCCAGCTGGTCAAGCAAGCGACTAGGGTGCCTGATGTAGTTGGTCATACTGCCAATTGTCTGGACCTTCTGCTGACCACCGATCCGGACAGATGTATCGTAACAGTTTCCTCACCACTTGGAACTTCAGATCACTGCCTGGTGAAGTCTGTTTCGTCCTTCTCCCCACCTGACTGCGACTCACGCGGTGAACGGCGAATGTGGCGTTACAGGTCAGCAGATTGGGATGAGATGCGGCATTTCTTTGCATCTTATCCTTGGCAGCAGGTCTGCTTCTCTTCTGAGAGTCCGTCGAGCTGTGCGGATGCTATATCCGATGTGATACGTCAAGCTATGGAGTTTTTCATCCCTTATAGAGACGTACCCGTTGGAGGCTCAGCTCACCCATGGTTCAACGCCGATTGCGTTCAAGCTGAAGAGCGTAAGTAAGCATTCGGTGTTTCTCGCCTGGGTTGACGCTCGTGACCGCAAAGCTCCGGATCTGAGCTCAAAGAAGAGAGCTTTCAACCATGCTGCCAAGTCCTACAAAAAGGCACTAAAGAAGGCTCGGTTCGACCGCATTACTCATATTGGCACAAAGCTCTCTGCACAGCCGTCCGGTAGCAGAGCGTTCTGGTCCCTTGCCAAATCGGTCGAAGCGAACTTCTGTAGGCCCACATTGCCTCCGCTGGTTAAGCCTGATGGAACACTGGCTCACTCGGCGAGAGAGAAAGCAGGTCTCTTTGCATCTCTCTTCGCCCATAATTCTCGTCTTGATACTAGCAGTGCTACTCCACCGGCTCTACCTCACTGCAACACCTCGATGCCTGAGGTTCGCATAAGAAATAAAGAAGTTTTGAGAGCACTGTGTCGCCTAGACGTGAATAAAGCTAGTGGACCAGATGGTGTACCAGCAATAGTTCTCAAGGCATGTGCGCCCGAGTTGTCTCCTGTGTTGACGCGCTTGTACCGCCTCTCATTTAGGACTGGTATAGTGCCCAAGTCCTGGAAGCTTGCCAACGTGCAACCCGTGCCCAAAAAGGGCAGTCGTGCCGATCCTGCCAACTATCGGCCGATTTCAATAACCTCCATACTCTGCAAGATTATGGAGCGCGTATTGAACTCGCGCCTCATGGCATACCTGGAAGGTAACGATCTCCTCAGTGACCGACAGTACGGACTTCGCCACAATCGGTCTACTGGGGACCTACTAGTGTATGCCACTCACATGTGGGGCGAGGCCCTCGAGAAGAATGGAGAAGCGATTGCTGTCTCCTTAGACGTCTCGAAGGCCTTCGACAGGGTATGGCACGCCAGCCTTCTGAGTAAGCTTCCAGCGTACGGCATTTCCCCTGGTCTGATTAACTGGGTAAAAGACTTCCTGAGTGAACGGTCTCTCCGAGTTGTTGTCGATGGATGCTCATCAGAGCCCATGTCCACTAATGCCGGAGTTCCTCAGGGGTCAGTTCTCTCTGCAACTCTTTTCCTGCTGCATATTAACGATCTGCTGATGCCCGGTATCTATGGGTATGCAGATGATAGCACAGTTGTAGAGAGATACCTTCCAGGTGCTCGGGCTAGTAAGGAACTAATCCGGTCCGAACGAGAGGCTATGGTGGAGCGTACGAATGTCTCACTTCAGGCAGTCTCCAAGTGGGGCGAAACCAATCTAGTTGAATTCAACGCCGCCAAAACACAAGCGTGTCTGTTCACCGCCAAAAGGAGCCCGTTCACCTTGGCTCCTGCTTTTCGGAATGTATCCCTGGAGTGCACCGACCGCCTTCAGCTCTTGGGAGTTGAAATCTCCTCAGACCTCAATTTTGGGCGGTTCATTGAGTCCAAAGCCAAGGTAGCTGCTAGAAAACTAGGCGTTCTTGCAAAGGTCCGACGGTACTTCACACCGGGACAGCTTCTAATGTTATACAAAGCACAGGTTCGATCGTGTGTGGAGTACTGCAGTCACATATGGGCTGGTGCTGCAAAATGCCATCTAGCAGCTTTGGACTCAATGGAAAGGCGTGCGAAAAGGCTAATTGGGGATCCTGATTTGGTTAAGTCCAGTCTACAAAGCCTCGAGCACAGGCGCAGGGTAGCCAGCCTATCGGTATTTTACAGGTTGCATTTTGGAGAGTGTGCGCAGGAATTGCATGACTTGATTCCGCCATCTCCTTTCTATCATCGGACAACCCGACGTACGGCGAGTATCCACCCTTACGTTGTTGAAACTTCAACGGTCCGGACTAAGCGTTTCGCTTCGTCGTTTATACCGCGTACATCGAAGGACTGGAACAATTTGCCTGCTGCGATCTTCCCGTCCAACTATAATTTAGGTGTCTTCAAGGCTAGAGTGAATAGGCTCTTGATAAACTAGTGCGCCTCACCATCAATGATTGCATCACTGCTTACCATCAGGTGGGATCGCAGTCAAGCGCTGGTTTATATCAATTAAAAAAAAAAAAAAAACGCAGTGAAAACTGGAAGTGATCTCCGAATAGTAAGAGGCACATTGAATATCACAATATCAAGCTTGAAAGATCTCGACTGATGAAGTCTACGCTCCGTCCAGCACAGATCCAGATTCAAAACTCCGAGAGCTTTCAGCTCGAACTTCACAATCGTTTCGAGTGCCTAGGTGGCTCAGTGGACGAATACAACGATGGGTTCGTGGAAACTGTCCATACGGTCGGGTCTAAGTGGTTCGTGGAAACTGTCCATACGGTCGGGTCTAAGTTTTTTAAGACTCGTCGTACAAAGAAAAGGCTCTCGGGTCATACTTTCAAACTCTTGCAAGAGAGGCGTGAGATGATTCTGAAGTCTTCAGACGATGCGTTCATCTACCGGCAGCTCAATAGACGGATCTCCAAGTCCTTAAAACGCGATCTTCGCCTCTTTAATACCGAACGGATTAAAGACGTGATCGAGCGGAATAAGGGCTCCAAGGTTTTTGCAAGAGATCTGTCTATAGGGCAGAGCCAGCTCACGAAACTGAAGACCGACGGTGGCAGAGTCATATCCGCCGCGAGATTAGGATGGCTCTGAAGCAGCTTAAAAACAACAAGGCGTCGGGTGACGACGGAATTACAGCCGAACTCCTGAAGGCGGGTGGAAAACCGGTCCTAAAGGCCCTTCAGAGGTTGTTCGATTCCGTCATACTTGAGAGAAAGACGCCACAGGCATGAAGCAGAGGTGTGGTGGTACTTTTCTTTAAGAAGGGCGACAATGCCCTGCTTAAGAATTACAGGCCCATCTCACTTCTGAGCCATGTCTACAAGCTGTTTTCCAGAGTCATCACGAACCGTCTCGCGCGCAGATTTGACGACTTCCAGCCTCCCGAACAAGCCGGATTCCGAAAAGGTTTCAGCACCGTAGACCACATACATACGCTCCGGCAGGTTATACAGAAGACCGAGGAGTATAACCTGCCTCTATGCTTAGCGTTCGTGGACTACGAGAAAGCTTTTGATTCGATCGAGACTCGGGCTGTACTGCAATCTCTCCAACGGTCCCAGATTGACTATCGGTACATCGAGATGCTGAAGTGTTTGTACGAGAACGCCACAATGTCAGTTCGACTTTAGGATCGGACCTCGAAACCTATCCTTCTGCAGCGGGGTGTGAGGCAGGGAGACGTCATTTCTCCGAAACTGTTTACGGCTGCAATGGAGGATGTCTTCAAGGTTCTGGACTGAAGTGGACTAGGCATTAATGTTAATGGCGAGTACATCACTCACCTTCGGTTTGCCGACGATATAGTAGTCATGGCTGAGACAACGGAGGAGCTCAGTACAATGCTCGGTGACCTTAGTAGAGCTTCCGTAAGAGTGGGTCTTAAAATGAACATGGACAAAACCAAAGTCATGGTAAATAACCATGTAGCACCCACTCCGATCAAGATCGGAGACTCTGCACTCGAAGTTGTAGACGATTACGTTTACCTGGGACAGACAATCCAGTTGGGTAGGTCTAACTTTGAGAAAGAGATCAATTGTCGAATCCGACTCGGCTGGGCAGCGTTCGGGAAGCTGCGCGGTATCTTCTCGTCCAACATACCACAGTATCTCAAGACGAAAGTCTATGACCAGTGCGTGTTGCCAGTGATGACTTATGGCACTGAAACATGGTCGCTTACAATGGGCCTCATCAGAAGGTTTACAGTCACCCAAAGGGCAATGAAAAGGGCTATGCTCAGAGTTTTCTTGCGTGATCACATAAAGAATGAAGATGTCCGCAGGAGAACCAAGGTCACTGACATAGCCCGAAGAATCGCCAAACTAAAGTGGCAGTGGGCAGGGCACATTGCTCGTAGAACGGATGGTCAGTGGGGCCGAAAGGTTTTAGAGTGGCGACCGCGCACCGGAAGGCGCAGCGTCGGAAGGCCTCCCACAAGGTGGACCGACGAACTGGTGAGAATCGCGGGAGTGCGGTGGATGCGAGACGCACAGGATCGGTCGTTGTGGAGACGCTTGTGGGAGGCCTATGTCCAGCAGTGGACGTCTTTCGGCTGAAATTATAATGATGATGATGTATTTTGTCACATCCCATGTCCATCATCCAGTCAAGTTCCCTGTTTGGTCTTGTGTTTGTATGGTTTGTTTTACATCCGGAGTTTGTCCAGTGCCCCATACTTTTGAGCCTATGAATGGCCCTTCTCGCCTCTAGTTCCACTTCAATGTGTAAAGGGGTGAGATTGAGCAGCGTTTCCATCGCCGCAGTTGGCGTGGCCCTAAATACTCCTGTAATGGCCATGCAGGCAGTCCGTTGTACTTTGCTTAGGGCCTGTCTGCAAGTTGCCAGCTTGGTTCTGGTCCACCATACGATGCTCCCGTATATGATTAGCGGTTCCATCATGGTGTAGATCCATTTGATAACCTGGGGTCTAAGGCCCCATGTTTTCTTTCTTTCTTTCCAAGATATTTTACTTCTGTGGACAACTCTAGTACGGTGTCGTAGAGCTTTATGGTACCCATTGCTGTTAGGTCCCTCCTTCTGGTAAACGGGATGAACACCGTTTTGCTTGGGTTGATGGATAGGTGGTTGAGTTTACACCACCTTTCAACCATGTTTCGTCTCTCCTGTATGATCCCTGACACAGTGTTAGGAATTTTTTATAACCATAAATGAGGCTGTTAAAAATTTAAAATTGTTAATAAGTATTAATATTGTGAAAATGAAAAATTAATCAATGACTATGTTTAATTTATTTTTGTTAGACTTGTAAACTCAGTCACCGTATGATTGTGAAAACCGTGAGTTTATAGTTTGTTATAGTCTGGTTATGAACTAACGGTTTTTACGATCCTACGGCGAACAACTTTTAATATTTTGATATTCGACTGTTGATTTTGATACTTTTAATTTACATAATCTATCTGAATGCAATCATGTTTTTAGAATTCTTAGAAGTTGGTTTTTGTTGGACTTATATTGACGTTCGTTTATATTATTTGATTTGTGATACTTTAAACCAAATAAAAATATCATTTAGATACTCAATTATTTTTATTTTCATTTACCTTCGTCGTTTACAGAAGTACAAAACTAAATTCATGAGCATTATCATTATCCTCAACATATCGTCATTTTCCTAAGCTTGAAAATCATTTTTCTCAAATTACATCATTATCCTCAACAATGGTTAAAAACAATATATGAATATCTCCTTAAATTCTTGTTTATCTGGGGTAAATCTGATAAGAAACTTGTAATCTGAACATGCCTATTAATACTATTGAAAATTAAGAGCGATGCACGCAGGTTTACAAGAATCCACAAAATTTACTCAAAAATAATATTTTCTGGAGATCCACCCTACAACTAATTTTCAACTGTACTCATTTACAATCGATTTAATTTAATCGAATTAATATTTCTTTCATCTGTTTTTAGTAACAGTTTTTCAGGTATCATTTTCAATATTTTCCTAGTTTAATCAACTACTGAAAACATTCTTCATTTAAATGCTTATCATATCAGCATTTAATTTTTTTTTATTATTATCCAGCACACAATAAGTAATAACATATTATCAAAAATACTGTCGCTATCGTATTCATTACACGAAACAGAAAATAAGTTTTGCATCCTAGTATGTTGTCTCTAACTATGTAATGTTTCTCGATCTTAAAATAAAGTTAACTTATTTCCATTGTGATATGACCATCTCGAGCTCTCCTCTGTTTCCCAAACAGATTTATTTGCATTTATGCTAGGTATTGTTTTATGTTTGTTTGCTTAAAAAACTGATTGATTCTTATCAGATCCACACTCCTTTCAAACGGGTGTACCAAGTCAGAGTTACTAAGTTATGCTATTTCATAACACATTCAGGCTCAAGTTTCATTGGCCTATTTGATAAGAACTTAATCTCATCCATTTCACATCTCTGAATCCCACAAACATTTTAGTCTACCACATCCCACACCTTATAACCATTAAATTTGATTCATCATCAACGAAATTCCCTTTGACAACCTCTTTGTCAAATTTCGTTTTTAGACTTTTACTAACTTAGTAAACAGTAGAATCAAAAACTTTAAAATGTACGGTTTTTGGCTATTATACCATAACTCATCATCAGGTGTATAATTTAACCTCAGTGCTCTCCAGAACAATCTGATTCCAGAACTTTTTGTTTTATGTAGACCCGTTCTATCATTGTTCATCATACATTCGGCAATACCATTTACAGCCAGAGTATGCGGCACTGTTTAGGGATGACCAATACCTTCTCAAGCTCAGAGCTTTTCGATTAACTGGATATAATTTCCCTTTCATTATCACAACATAGAGTTAACAATTCTCAGACCAAAATGAACTTCACATTTTGCAACATACTTAGTCCCGAAATTTAACCGATTTATTATATATATAGAAATATCTGATTTATTCTTAAAATCACAACATAGTTTTTGCTCTTCAATAGACGAACAAAAAAAAACTTAGGATCGCAAACATCTGTGTGCACTTGAGACTAAATGACTTCTCGTTTCAAACCTTTTGTTTCCAATTTATCAAATGACAGACAAATTTATTTGTCACATTAAACAAATTGAGCTTCACACAATGGTACAATATTATCAATTCTATAATTTTCAAAAAATAATAGTTTAATTCATTTTATATCCACTTTTCTGATTTGTAATTATTTTATTCCACAATAATTCGTAAATACTATTTGTGACTTTATCTAATGAACATTCGCTATTTATAGCATTTTCGAGCACTAACCAGTTGCCGTTGAATAGTGTTCAAAGACTTACCCATTATTACCGGCTTACCATCTTCATCACAAATACACATTCTGTAGTATACCTGGTACGCCCGAATTACTGGTCACTTGATAATTCTTCGCCGCTAGCATAAACGCGCCAGTACAGCAACCGAATCACTTCTTGGCTTCACACGCTCAGTGCAGTTTACTGTCAATTTGTCTCGATTTTCAAATGATCTGCTCCAGAATCCCAAACAAAAGTAGATTCGTTTTTCCATCATATCACGGCCCGCCATAAAAGCAAATTCAAAAGTATTTGAGAAATTTGGTTTTTTGGTTTTTTTTTTTTTTTTTTTTTTTTATTCTTGATAGGTTCGCGCTTGACCGCTAACTCACCTGATGGAAAGCGACGATGCGATGTTTTTTGAAGTAACCAACTATACCATTTTATTGTTGGTTCCATTGTTTTCAATAGCGCTTTTGTAGATAATTCTTCGAATCTCCCTTTTTTGCCAGAGCTAACGTTTCTTGGGTTCCAAATTGTTCTTTATTGACTTTTGTTTTTGTCGATGATCTCTTGAATTGTTTGAAGGTGTGACTTATGGTCTTGTAAGTTTCAGCCTGAAGTACTTTTAGGCTAAGATCACATACATCCCTTGTAAGTTTGATTTCATGATCTCATAATCTCGTTTTCCAAAATTAACGTTATGTTATCTTTAGTCAGTATCTCGATTGCGGTGACAATGCTGCTCCGTACTCGTTTGATAGAGTCATGAAAAGGTCGGATCACTTTATCGGATTCTAATTTTTGCACCTGCAGCCATAGGTTCAGTGACGATGTCATCAAATTCTTGAAAGTATTTGGTTAGTATGGTGTTTCTAACTATTTTCAAATTCAGCAACATTTTACTAAAAGACAGCTGCGTCGCCACGCATTTTTCTTCACTCACTCGGTACTTGTTTCTACTGGAACTTCAACGTCAACAACGTTCAGTAGGTAATTCACTTAATAATTTTTGAATTCGAAATTTCCACACACTGTACTTATGACCATCAAATTGTTTAATGTCCGTTTTATTCAATTTGATACACAAAATGTTTTTATTATACGCGATTGAGCGAAATAAGGGCTCCAAGGTGTTTGCAAGAGATCTGTCTATTGGGCAGAGCCAGCTCACGAAACTGAAGACCGAAGATGGCAGAGTCATATCCGCCAAATCGGAGCTTCTGGGAGAGATCGAGGCTTTTTATGGACAGTTATACACGTCAATCACAAAACCCACTACGAATCTAGCAAACGACCCAAGAGCTAGGTTGACCCGACACTATACCGAAGATATCCCGGACGTCAGCCTGTACGAGATTAGGATGGCTCTGAAGCAGCTTAATAACAACAAGGCACCGGGTGATGACGGAATTACAGCCGAACTCCTGAAGGCGGGTGGTAAACCGATCCTTAAGGCCCTTCAGAAGCTGTTTGATTCCGTCATATTCGAGGGAAAAACACCACAGGCATGGAGCGGAAGTGTGGTGGTACTCTTCTTTAAGAAGGGCGACAAGGCCCTGCTCAAGAATTATAGGCCCATCTCACTTCTGAGCCATGTCTACAAGCTGTTTTCCAGAGTCATCACGAACCGTCTCGCGCGCAGGTTCGACGACTTCCAGCCTCCCGAACAAGCCGGATTCCGAAAAGACTTTAGCACCATAGACCACATACACACGCTACGGCAGGTTATACAGAAGACCGAGGAGTATAATCTGCCTCTCTGCTTAGCGTTTGTGGATTACGAGAAAGCCTTTGATTCGATCGAGACTTGGGCTGTGCTGCAGTCTCTCCAACGGTGCCAGATTGACTATCGGTACATCGAGGTGCTGAAGTGTTTGTACGAAAACGCCACTATGTCAGTCAGACTGCAGGACCGGACCTCGAAACCTATCCTCCTGCAGCGGGGTGTGAGGCAGGGAGACGTCATTTCTCCGAAACTGTTCACGGCCGCAATGGAGGATGTCTTCAAGGTTCTGGACTGGAGTGGATTGGGCATTAATGTCAATGGCGAGTACATCACTCATCTTCGGTTTGCCGACGACATAGTAGTCATGGCTGAAACTACGGAAGAGCTCAGCACAATGCTCAATGACCTCAGTAGAGCTTCCGAAAGAGTGGGTCTTAAAATGAACATGGACAAAACCAAAGTCATGGTAAATAACCATGTAGCACCCACTCCGATCAAGATCGGAGACTCTGCACTCGAAGTTGTAGACGATTACGTCTACCTTGGACAGACAGTCCAGTTGGGTAGATCTAATTTCGAGAAAGAGGTTAACCGTCGAATCCAACTCGGCTGGGCAGCGTTCGGGAAGCTGCGCGGTATCTTCTCATCCAATATACCACAGTGTCTCAAGACGAAAGTCTATGACCAGTGCGTGTTGCCAGTGATGACATATGGTTCCGAAACGTGGACGCTCACAATGGGCCTCATCAGAAGGCTCAAAGTCACCCAAAGGGCAATGGAAAGGGCTATGCTCGGAGTTTCCTTGCGTGATCGAATCAGAAATAAAGATATCCGCAGGAGAACCAAGGTTGCCGACATAGCGCGAAGAATCGCCAAACTAAAGTGGCAATGGGCAGGGCACATTGCTCGCAGAACGGATGGCCGTTGGGGCCGAAAGGTTCTGGAGTGGCGACCGCGTACCGGAAGACGCAGTGTCGGAAGGCCCCCTACAAGGTGGACCGATGACCTGGTGAAGGTTGCGGGAATCCGATGGATGCGAGACGCACAGGATCGTTCGCTGTGGCGACGTTTGGGGGAGGCCTATGTCCAGCAGTGGACGTCTATCGGCTGAAATGATGATGTTCGTTTATTCACACTTTGGCTTAGCGCTCTGGGCCCATAACCTGTTGGGGTTATTAGGTGGACACCAAAGTAAACACGGTTTTAAGGATTTGAATAATAACTATTTATTAATCCTTTGTTTTATATTGAAAGGTGTGTTTCAGTAATATTACGTGAGACGTGTGCTTCTAAGCAAGGCTAAAGGAATACAGTAACTGTAACCATACTTGGGATTTCAGTCAAGTGTTGACAAGGGGCTCAGACCAATTAAATACATTATTTATTGGTTAGAAAGAGAAAGGCCATAGTGTTGAAGTAGGATAGATTTGTTTTTGTTATATTCCAACATTACTGACTAAAATCCACTCCTATTCCTTCTTTGCCTTCGTTCGAGGGCCCCGGAGGTTCACTTTCGCTCAACCCATGGGAGTACTTTCTTACGTGGGACACTCAGAAAGTTTTGAGAAACTAAAAAAACTAACTTCTAAGGACAAAATATTTTGATTGAATCTTTTCAAAGAACTATTCACCAACCTCAATATAATACAAAGTTTCATGAGTCTGAACCAATTTTCAAAACATTTTTCGGCATTCGGTCGAGAGCAATCGTAGCGTTCAGACGTAAATTTTAGTGGCGAATACATTTTGTACTAATAATTATTAAGTAACAGTGTGATTATCTGAAGAAATAAACAGGTGCATTATTTAAGGTGTGTATTATTCTTTGAATAAGTTGTCTTACCACATTCCTTCAACCGAATAGCTTGCTTGTATTTTATATGATTTATAGCCGCGTTGTTAGTCTGATAGAATACTACAAATGAGACACAATAATTTGATTTGGCTCTCGTTAATATGTAGAGGGAAATTCAAAATTCGAACATTGGTATTTTTACCTTTAAATATCCAAAGTTTTCCAAATAATTACAAGTGGCCAGTACCTTATACATAAAAACTTTTTCGCAAAACTTTCTAGGTTTTAGGATTTCTTTTTGTAAAATCTATATATATAAAAGAAAGTCGTGTTAGTTACACTATTTATAACTCAAGAACGGCTGAACCGATTTGGCTGAAAGTTGGTGGGGAGGTAGCTTAGAACCAGGAGACGGACATAGGATACTTTTTTTTTGAGTAGGGTAGAGTAAGGTAGAGTTGGGTAGAGTAGGATATAGTAGTCAGTTGACGGGAGCGAAGCTGCGGGCAAAAGCTAGTTATTTATAATTAAAAATAAATTAATCAATGATGTGATTTTGTTGGACATTTTTTTGTGATTTTAACTTATTTTGTTGCATTTGAGTATTGCCACTACTGCAGTGTATTATAACTAAAAAATACAAACAGTTCGAGATTGAAATAAGTATAAACTATTTATTTTTAAGTACCCACACATGTACATAATAATTTCAATTCACACAATCAATATACATATACCTTCCCCTCGCAATCATTGTAATTATAATAATATTCCACAACTATCACACAACACCATCTAATCCCAAACTAAGCAGAGCTTGTACTATGAGTACTAGACAACTGATAAACATACTTACATATTTCTAAATGCATATCTATACTATATATTATGTCTTTACTATGCGTTCCAAATAAGAATAGGAAAGTCAATAACCTCGAAAAGTATGGTTAGCAAAGAAAACTTTTTATAATAACGATTTTTTTTTTTGCTTTGTATTACTGAGTCTTAGCTAAATCTAGGTGACGTGAAAACGTTATTGTTTAATCTAAATTAGCTAAATATATTATTTAAGTCACTAATTCCTTTCTTATTTTCATTGTTAAGAACAATTCGCCTTCTTCCATTTCACACAGTGAAGCAGAGATTAGCAAAATTGAAGAACTGGATTCTGATTAAACTTTTTTCGTTTATGATTCGTAAATAAAAATTATTTAAAAAATTTCTTCTCTCTCTACTCTCAACTCTAACAAATTTTTCGATTTGACAGCTATGACATCTTGTACTGTATGGTGTCGGACGTAAAGAATAGCACCATCCCATTTCTTCCCGTGGGTGTCGTAAGAGGCGACTAAGGGACATTTTTGAGACTATTAAGCACCTCAGGTCACCGCGTGGTGGCGGGTAAACCACCAGCAACAGCATTCCCAAGGAGGGTTAGTGTCAGGCAGGCGGCCGACTGTAAAACAGTAACCATATCTCTTACAAAATGTTGAGTATAAATGGAATGCGCGATAAGGTTAGGGCGTACCCCACAGGCGACGCGCAGGGGCAGCACCCGGCTCCTGCGGGAAATGGACTAGGGTTGTTGCACCAACCCGGGCGGGGGCAACGTAAGAAGCTAGCTCGGGAAATGAGATTGAGGTATGCAAGTTGGAATGTAGGAACAATGACTGGAAGGGCCATAGAGTTAGCGGATGTATTTAATAGAAGACGAATAAACGTGGCGTGCTTACAAGAAACTAAATGGAGAGGAACAAAAGCGAGAGAAATTGGTGAGGGATATAAGTTTTATTACTGTGGAAGTGATGGTAAAAGAAATGGTGTAGGAATAGTGTTAGACAGCAAATTGAAAGAAAGCGTGATGGAAGTACAAAGGATTAATGATAGGCTCATAGTTTTGAAGATTATGTTAGAGAATGTAATGTTGAATGTAGTTAGTGTGTATGCACCACAAGTAGGATGCGATGAAACGGTGAAAGAGAAGTTTTGGGAGGATTTTGATAGAGCTTTAATGGCCATATCTGTACATGAGGAATTGATTGTTGGAGGTGACTTTAATGGGCATGTAGGAAGAATGAGAGGTGTTTATGAAAGAGTACATGGGGGATGGGGTTTTGGAAGTCCGAACAGTGAAGGGGAGACGCTTCTGCAATCCGCTACTGCATTTGACCTGGCAGTAGCCAATACTTGGTTCCAGAAAGGAGACGAACACCTAGTCACGTACAAAAGCGGTAACCACAAGACGCAAATAGATTACTTCCTAGTTAGGCGTAACCAGCTAAAGCACGTCAAAGACTGCAAAGTGCTGCCAGGAGAAGACCTAGTCTCACAGCACAGGCTCCTGGTTATGGTGTCAGTAGTCAAGACACATAACAAAAAAAGCAAAGAGCGTCCTCCTCCTAAAATAAAATGGCATATGCTAGAGAAGAGTGACTGTGCGAAGAAATTGAGAGAGCGAGTGGTGGACAAAATGATAGAAATGGGAGACATGAATGATCGAAGTATAAATGAAAGCTGGAATGAGATTGCTGAGTGTATTAGACATGCAGCGAAAGATATTTTGGGAGAGACGAGAGGAAAGGGTACAATAGATAGGGATACATGGTGGTGGTCGATAGATATACAGAATGTGTTGAAAGAAAAAAAGAGGAAATTTAAGGAATGGCAGCGTATAGATCCGGAAAACACTAGCTTAAAGTCTGCAAAAAAAGTGAATATGATGCTTTAAGCTGTTGATCCCCGCACGAATGCCGGCGTTCGTGCGCCATTGTCTTACTATTGTGTCTCTTATTACGCTACTCCAAAAGTTAAATAAAAAAGCCAAGAAAGCCGTGGCAATATCGAGAGCAAAAGCACAGGACAAACTATACGACACACTGGATAGTCCGGCAGGCCAGAAAGATCTATACCGGCTTGCTAGAGCAAGAGAGAGAAATGCGAGAGATGTTTGTCAGATAAGATGTATAAGGGATGAAACTGGAATGATTCTATCAGAAGATAATAAAATCAAAGAGAGGTGGAAGGACTATTTTGAACTGACTGATGAATGAGGAAAACAACTGGAATGGGATTTTAGAGAGCAAACCAGTGAACGTGGGTTTAGTGAGAATGATTAGTATGGATGAAGTCAGAATAGCTGTAAATGGAATGAAGAATGGTAAGGCAATTGGTCCAGACGGAATACCAGTTGAAGTGTGGAAGTTGCTGCGAGTGGATGGATGGATGTGGTTAGCTTTGTTCTTCAATAAGTTGTTGCGGGAAGAAGCCATACCTGATGAGTGGTGCAACAGTGCCCTGGTGCCCATCTTTAAAAACAAGGGTCATCACCCTTGTTTTTAAAGATGGGCTTGCTTGCTTGAATGCAACAATTATAGAGGAATAAAGCTAATGTCACATACTATGAAAGCCTGGGAGAAAGTTATTGAAAGGAGGCTAAGAGAAGAGAGTGAAATTTCACAGAACCAATTCGGTTTTATGCCTGATCGGGGTACAACGGATGCCATTTTTGCTATACGCCAGCTGTGCGAGAAATACAGAGGTGCGCATAAAAACTTACACATGGTATTCGTTGACCTCGAAAAGGCATATGACCGGGTACCTCGTGAGGTTCTGTGGTGGGCTCTTAAGGAGAAAGGTGTGCCTGGGAAGTATGTGCAGTTGATCCGAGCGATGTACAGCCAATGCAGTACCCAAGTCCGGTCTACAGTGGGCAACACTGGCAGCTTCAATGTGGCTGTCGGCTTACATCAAGGGTCGGCCCTCAGCCCTTACCTCTTCCTGATGATAATGGACGCTCTGACGTCGGGCATCCAGGAAGAGGCTCCCTGGTGTATGCTGTTTGCCGATGACATTGTGCTGGTTGCCGAGAGTGGCCTAGAGGTCCAGAGCAAATTGGAGGTGTGGTGGCACAGACTGGAGAGTGTTGGCTTAAAATTGAGCAGAACGAAAACGGAGTACTTGTTCTGTGATTTCGGTGGTCTCTCCGGTCCTATGCCCTTAGCTCTCGCTGGAACGCCCATACCAATCTGCTCCGACTTTCGGTACCTCGGGTCGCTTATCCAAGGAGATGGCGAGGTAGACCGAGACGTATCAAAACGGATCAATTCAGGATGGATGAAATGGCGACAGGTCACTGGAACAATTTGTGACCCACGGATGCCCCCCAAGTTGAAGGGTAAAATCTACAAGTCCGTGATAAGACCTGTCATGCTGTATGGATCAGAATGTTGGGCTGTGAAAAAGACGGATGAAAAAAGATTGGATGTAGCGGAGATGAGAATGTTGAGATGGATGTGTGGTGTGACGAGAATGGATAAAGTGAGAAATGAGTATATTAGAGGAAGTTTGAAAGTGGCGCCAGTGACTGAAAAGTTGAAAGGGAATCGTTTGTCTTGGTATGGTCATGTAAAGAGGAGAGATAAATCACATGTTACTAAAAGAGTTATGAGTATACATGTGGATGGGTGGAGAGGCAGAGGGAGGCCAAAGAAAAGATGGATGGATTGTGTGAACAGTGATATGAAAGAAAAGGAAGTTAGTGATAGCATGACGGTTGACAGGATGGAATGGAAGAAAAAAAACATGTTGTGCCGACCCCAAATAAGATGGGACTCACTCTGGCCCCCTAACCACCGGTAGCTTGGACCCTGCTCCCGACACCGGCGGACTATTATTTTTTATATTTTTAAATGTTTTTTTTTTATGTGTATTTCAAGAAATATTTAAAAATATATAAAATATGTATAAAAAATAAATAAAGGAAATAATAATTAAGTTTATTGACACAAAAATTATATAGGTAACAAACTTTTTGAAGCCCTGGCTCCTGAACTAGATAGCAAACTGTGTTACAGAAGCCAGTGTCTTCACCCAGTTGCATAATTATGGTACATTTGATCACATATTTATAAAAATATTTGATAAACGAAAAAACAAGGTAAAATAAATGAAAGCGCAGCGCAAGCATGCTCTAAGTATTTAATATCTTTTCAACACACTTGCTCAGAAAGTGACTCTTATTGCACTGCACTTAGGTATACATATAACGGCACTCGTTACCAAACTGTGACATTTTGATTACCATTACACACTAGTGCTATAATGTAGTTAAAACCTTTTTGTTCAACCTCTTTGTTCGCAAAACAAATTTTGAATTCGAATAAAATTCCCATTAAGTTATTGCGTTCAATAGTATATAAATTAGTGTCTTACTTATTTCATCCAATTTACAAGTTAAAATGGACAAATTTAACTTAGACTGGAAGTTTCAAGGGACGATCGGGTTCAGGAAGAAATCGGGTGATATCAGAGCGCGATGGCCGCTTTATGGTGTCAACGTCTTTGAGTAATCGACATCTCACTGGAGTTCAGGTACAACAAAGACTTCGCAATGTCCGTAGAGTCACAGTAAGTGAGTGGACTGTACGGACTTGCAGAAAGGCTTCAATTTGCTCGTGCTCACGTTGACTGGTCGCTCGCACAATGGAAGGTTGTACAGTTTTCGGATGAATGTGAGATCAGGGAAACGATGGACGCAGAAGTGTACAAAAGGGATGGAGAGCGATTTGCACAGGCCTGCATAGAGGAACGAGTGGCATTTGGCGAAGGTTCTTGGACTGTTTTGGGTGACATTTCTTTGGAAGGAAAATCAGTCCTTGATTTTGTATCCGGGCCTCATTTAGGCACTCTGGCTGCCGAACGGTACATCCAGGAGGTACTGGAACAGCATGTCATGCCATAATACGCTGGTTCCGTGGGCGAAGATTTTATCCTTATGCAGTATAATGCACGGCTACCTCGCACCTTGCAGATAAAGGCAAACTATAGCAGCGTTCGGCTGCCTACTGGGGCCACGGGTAGTGTGAAAGTGAAACCCGGGGCCCTGGGACGAAGGCAAAGAAGGAACAGGAGTGGGTTTTTAGTCAGTAAAACGCTGCTAGTGCGTCTTCCGGCGATGAAAACTGTATCCCTTTCAGCAGATATTTTATTTTAGGGAATAAAAAGAAGTCACACGGTGCCGTTGCCAAGATGTCCCGAAACTGGATTGCTGTAGTTCCGAAGCCAATAAAATTGCTCTTAGAATTTTCTAGAAGTTGCAATAATAACCTGATCACATTCAGTGATCAGGTTCACTTTTTATTGCGACTTGCTTCACTGAAGAAGTGTTGATTTGACGGAGATACTTCACTTCTTCAATTGGACCTCCTCTTTCCTAAAGCTTACAAAGTTACAATCCTTACCTCTTTTTTTTTAGGTGGGAAAATCATCTAATGACAAATCCCGCTCTTGGGCGGGGCGAGAGATAGTGTCAGTCTTTTACTGACTAAAAAGCCACTCCTGTTCCTTCTTTGCCTTCATCCCAGGGCCCCGGGTTTCGCTTTCACATTACCCCTGGCCCCAGTAGGCTTCGACCCTACTGGGCCCCTACGATTTGCTGACATCTCCCTGAGGCGCGCGTGGAACAATACGCGCTGTCGACGACTTGGGCTCAGTCCGGACGGTTACCGGACGGTCGAACGGCGAGCCACCCATTACTCGGCGTCCGCAAGCCCGCGCCTACGGTGGCCGGAAATCGGGATCGGAATCCCGGCGGCGGTTGGGGCGTGAGGACCATTGCCTCACGCGATCGGCCGCCTCCTTTGCTAGCATTACTGCTTCGCAGAAGGAGGCGACCGCCTGCCACTCCTCCTCGCTCCGGACCATGGCCTGTACCAATGCCCGGCGCGAGTGTTCTGCCCAGACGGGGCACACCTCTACCGTATGCTCCACCGTGTCCTCCGGGCGGTCCACACAATGGCGGCACCCAGGCGTTTCTTCCGCACGAATTCGGTGCAGGAACCTCGCAAACTTAATATGACCGGTGAGGACCTGCGTCATACGGAAGGTAAGGACGCCATGTGGTCTTTCCAGCCACTCCTCAAAGAGGGGACTTACCGCCATAATTGTGGCGTGCCCAGTACTGGGTTGCGACAGTCGCTGTCGCCATTCCACCATGAGATCCCGCCGGAGCCCTTCCCGCTATGCTGCGACTTGGCGCGGCAGCGGGGTTTCCCCCCGGCGTTGCATCTCCACGCGCAAATCGTGCATACCTGCAAGGACTGTTGCTTCCAGATCCCATGGTGACTGGCCAGCAAGGAGGCTCGCTGCTTCACGGGAAACCGTGCGATATCCCCGCACCATCCGGATGGCCATGACTCTCTGGCATGTGTTCAGCTTGGCCGCCGGTCGCTTTCGCAGCGACGCGACGGCACCCATACCGGCGCCCCATATAGGGCCATGGACCTAACGATTCCTGCGTAGAGCCTCCGGCAGGAGGCGTCTGAGGAGACGTCCCAATCCGATCCAGTTTGGGAGCCAGACGTCGATAGTGCTCCTCGCAATTCCATCGGCTGTCGAGGACGAGTCCCAGGTATTTATTTATTTATTAATTCTTTATGCACACAAAAGTACAGAGGCGGACTTAATGCCTTAAGGCATTTTCTACCAGTCAACCTTTGGGTGATGCAGAGACAACTGGTGGTAGGTGCAATATTAAGCATTTAGGTACATATTGTTATTAATACATTCTATTTTATACAAATATATACTTACTTAAATACTATAAATACAATATACATAATATATATAGGTACTTCATCGTCGACCCGACGCCGATGTGAACGTGACGCCTCCTACCGTTAGTTGGGAACCCGGTGGTGGTGCGTGCCGAAGGCCGTGAAAGCACATGGCCTCGGACTTGTGCAATGCCACCTCGAGTCCCAACTTCTGGACCCTGCCCACGACTGTCGCAACCCCGCGTGTCGCTAGTTCGGCTGCCGCCTGGTACGACTCTCCCCGTGCCAGGACCAGCGTGTCGTCTGCGTAGCAGATCACGCTGACCCCGTCAGGGAGGTCGCCGCGCAGCACGTAGGTTACTGACATATCCTTGAGGCGCGCGTTGAACACTTCGCGCCATCGACGACTTGGGCTCGGTTCGGACGGTCACCGGACGTTCCCGCGCCTACGGTAGCCGGAAATCGGGATCGGAATCCCGGCGGCTGGGGCGCGAGGGCTATTGCCTCGCGCTTGCACTTGCGGCCTCCTCCTTTGCTAGCATTACTGCTTCGCAGAAGGAGGCGACCGCCTGCCACTCCTTCTCGCTCCGGACCATGGCCTGTACCAAAGCCCGGCGCGAGAGATCGAGGACACGTCGGTGCACACCTCTACCTTATGCTCCACCGTGTCCTTTGTTGTTTGTTGGGGCTTATTTTATCTTATCTTGTTGTGGAGCTGGCCCTAGGCCAGAGCACTTCGACCCTTCTGGATCTTTTGTGCTATTCCCCTCCCTTCTACTCAACCCCTAGCCCTCCGTGCACCTTCTTCATGAGTCCCAACCTTGTTGGGTCTGGTCTTCCCTTAATTTCTTTGACTTTATTAGGGAATTGAGAAATGACTGTTTGAAGCAAAACACTCATTTCTGTAATTTTAGTCTAAGACCCGTTTCATTTAATTTGTGTAGAACTGCCTGTAACCTTGTATCATGTTCCTCTGTTGTCCCTCCTCCTGTTGTAATATTCCCTCAGTGATCATCTGAGTCAATTGCTCTTCTACTTGTTTTTTCAAAGGAAATGGCACCGAACTAGCCTTTAGGAAACGCGGTGTGGCATCCGCACGTACATACAGGGACACCTGGGACACCTCTGGCTCCTTATAATCTCCCAGAGTATCTTCACATAGAGTGTCATTCTGAACTTCGACAGTTAATTATTTCGACACAGTCCCAATTTCGAAAAACAATAGTTCAACTACTCATTGCTTCGACAGAAGCATTAGTCTGACAGAACATACGACAACACACACACCTTCGAAAAACACTACTTTCTCAGAACCTTGCTTCGATATGCACTTGTTCCACCGATCTTTATTTCAACGGAACGTACGTTTGACTTGGTCAAACGCGAGCCTATCTTTAACAAAAAAAAAAAACAAAAAGCATTCTATTCTGAAATGTGACAATAATAATTTGAATTCTGTTTTATGGTCTTAAGTAGATACACTAGGTACAGAATAAAAACAAATATAATAATCAATTATGTTTTTAATTATAATCGTTTTGAGAAGCATGTCGGGTGTGATATCTAGCCGGCAGGCATAAACCAGGTCCGTAGCTGGGCAGAATCACGTCAGGGTCACCACTTTGGGGATAGAAGTAAGAATCGTGTGACTCCAAAACAGAATGTGTTTATTTTTACCGTGCACCTCCTTTTAAATACAAGTTTACAATAATATTACGGACTAAAACTTAACCAATAGTAACTTAGTATGAACGCGGTTCGGGCGCGCAATGCTTTTGTTCGAGCAGCTGGGGTAGCAGGTAGTAAGGTTCGCACGTGGGACCTTGGAGTACAATGGCTGCGTAGGCGCAATGGCTGCGTAGCGTGGGAATACTTTTGGGTCGAGCAGCTGTGGTAGCAGGTAGCAAGGTTCGCACGTGGGTCCTTGGAGTACATGGCTGCGTGTTTGTAGCGTGGTAACAGTGATGTGCTGTAGGGTGGCTACAACCGTAATCGCGGTATACCTAGTGTTTACACACTATAGTAAATCTTTGTATCTACAATTAGTAGGCACGAAATTGTATCCATGCCATTTCTCAGTAGCATGCGGTCGCGGCCTGTCGGACAGAGTTCCGGTGACGTCTCATAGCGATATAGCGACGACTGTTGCAAGTTGCAATCCAGCGCTGGGCACGCCACGGTTGCGGCGGTAAGTTCCCGCTTTGAGGAGCGGCTGGAGAGGCGCCACGGCGCACCTTCCGCATGGCACAGGTCCCCACCGGGCATGGTAAGTTGGGGAGGTTCCTGTTCCGGATTTAGGTCGAAGACACGACCGGGTGTCACCATTGCGCAAACCGGCCAGAAGACATGGTGAGCAAATGGTGGAAGTGTGCCCCATTTGGGTGGAGCACTGCCGTGTGTTGGTAAAGGCGATCGGCAAAGGCGATCGGCGGAGGCGATCTCTCCCATCGGGCCCTGGTTCAGGCCATGGTCTGGAGCGAGAGGAAAATGGAATCACCTCCTACTGAGAAACAGTAATCAGCAGTAAGCCAGCAAAGGTGGCGGCCGCTAGTGTGGGAATGTACATCCTCACATCCCAGCCGCCGCGACAGAAGACAACCCGGGGTGTCTTCTGTTGACAATCGCAGACTGATCTCCTGCCACCTTATGTGCGGACACGCTGTCCACTCGTCCTATAAGCACCGAGCCCGAGTCGTAGAAGGCATGTAGTAGTTCACGCGCACCCTAAAAGAGATGTAAGTAAACTGTAGTGCAGTTATTGTAGTGTAGTGTGTGCAGTTAGTAAAAATTTTGTTACTATTTTGGTGTAAAGTTTATTCTATTCTGTAGGATGATGGGTGATAAATAATAGAAACAACTTTTGCTGATCTAAGTAGCCATTAGTAAAAAATTATCATCATCTACTAGCTGACTCTGCAAATGTTCTGCAATGTAAATTATCAAAGAAAAAATGGGGTGTGGAGGTATTAGTGTAAAAAATAGCCTACAATCTATACCCGGACTTACCAAATAAACACAAAAAGTCATACTAATTGGTCAATCGTTTCAGAGAAGTTTGATAGTGAACATGAGATTTATATTTATTAGATTAAACTATTCATTTACAAGAAATTTATAATCTTATGTACTTACCTGCTTGTAAGCAAAGAACATAATAGAATACTTCTTTTTTTTCTAAATGAAAATACACCATCAATCCAAACACAAACCAGTAAATTGGTTTTTGATTTATTATGCCAATCTCTGGACACAGGAACTTCTAGCCAAAATCTAAATCAGTATATGGCTATCTACATGATGCTGGTGGACACTGTGTTAGCGGTATCAATTCATCTTTGTCAATGTAGGCAGAGAAGCACCCACTTACAGTCAGATTCTGATAAGCAACCAACAGTGGTGTCGCTAAGTAGCCAGTCGGGCCAACCCCACGCACGTTACAGGCAAACTAACCACGAGAAGACCTCAAATTAATGAATTCCACTAAGCAGCATTAACGCTACTAGAGAGTATACCTTCTATGCATACCAACCTCAGTGAGTAATTCATTTTAGAAACATAGACCTAAGTAATAAATTGTTAGTTAAAGCAGTCTGTCACCAGCGCATTACAGATTTAGTATTTTCATGATGAGAGTAGAAGGTTGGGTTTACGTTACCGTATTATTAGTAGATGTGTTGACGGTTATCGACGGCAAATCATCACAGTCTTCTTCTTCACTCATGTGCATGTTAACTCGCTGTTTTTACAACTGGGTTATAATCAAATCCTGTGGTCAGGAACTAAACATCGACTATAAATTAAACTAAAAAGCAAATGAAAACAAAATTTCAAGTAGAAGCGGTAACCGCCGCAAGAACTTCACTGACACTCACTCTCAAGTCACTTGACGCACTTGACAGTCATTTTTTTTTGTTAATATTTTTGGTTTCAATACTAAGTCTTTTAAGCCAAGTCCTGTCATGAATTGTTCATTATAGTTTACCATTAGAATGCAGGTGCAACACATTCTAATGTTTTTGTAGTATTTGGCAGAAAATGTATCGAATCAACCTTCTCGGCAAACTTTGCTGAGGTCGCCAAAACTACAATAAAATTCTCAGCTCCATTTTACCGAGATCGCGCCTATTTCAATGATTCTACATATTGTCCAGTTGCACAGACACTTGAGATACAAAACTGGGCCAATTTTACATTACAATATGCACTAAGAATCAATTTGCAAATAATTAAAACAGCCACTGAACTTCACTCAAAGGAATCCCGCCAAAAACTCCCACTTTACAGTCAATCAAGAAAGACCACAAAAAACTAATATCCCGAGGATCTTGTATAGAAAAAAAGTGCGATCGCGTTAACATGGCGCGTGGCCAAAATCGGAACTAATTGTTTGCCGCCATCTTAACGTTTATGTCATGTGTCACGAGAATGTGTTGTGTTCTGTGTTTTTAAACATTTCCAAAGTAACTAATCGTCATCGTCATTAGAATTGAATATAGAATAGAATAGAATAGAATATCGTTTATTTAATAAAAGTGGCACATTTATATTAAGATACATAAAAACAATTATAACGCATACATTGCATTTTTGCCTGAACTAGGTTGGACCTGTATGTCAGGCTAAAAAGTACTAAGAATCTAAGAAATAATAAATTAACAATCATTAAAATTCACTTTAATAAATAACCTAAATTTAATTAACTAAAAGCAACGCGTTTTATTTACAAACTAAAAGGAGATCTTCTGTCTCTCCGTACGAGATGCTGAGTAAGTATTGCACAATAATCTTTTCACAGCTATAATAATTTAATTTATACAAACCTAATTTTCTATTTAATCTATTGTACAAAAATGGGCCTAAAAATGTGAAATACCTTTTTACAAAGACATATTTTGAAAAAGTATTGGAATTGCATATAATATCGTTCCGTCTCTTATTAGTAATTTCAGGGTAGAAGGGAAGCATGGTGTGCTGTTTTAATACCAGACGCATGATGAAAAGCTGGCGAATAGTCAGTACGTTGCAGGACTTGTATAGCAAATCTGTGGGATAGAGGAACGGATGGAAATTGGCTACTTTTAAAATGGCTCTCTGAGCTCTTTCTAGAGGTAACAAATAAGTTTTTGGTGCTCCACCCCACGAAGTAATACAGTACTGAATTACAGATTGTCCGAGTGCCAGATAAACTTGGTTAATCAATTTTGAGTCTGCAATTGCTCGCAATTTTTAAAAAATATAGATTAATTTTCGCACTTTTAACTAAACTTTCAATATGTGGTCTAAAGGAGAGTGTTTTGTCAATTATAACCCCGAGATATTTAATGTCGCATGTTTTAAGGATAAAAGGACAATTACATGTACTGACTGAGTGGAATCCACATTTGTGGGCATAAAGATGAGAATTAGTAGTGTTAGATTGAAGGTCGCGCATGGAGAAGTGAATATATTTAGTCTTGTCAGCATTTAATGTTAGTAAATTGCTTTCAAGCCAATTAGTCACATTGTTTAAACCTACTTGAGCGTATTCGTATAATTCATTGCTGGTTTTAGCGGAAAAGATTAAGGCTGTGTCGTCAGCATATGAAATAATTTTGCCTTGTTTAATATTCAAATTACACAAATCATTAATATAAATCAAGAATAGGGTTGGGCCCAGAATGCTTCCCTGGGGAACACCAAAACTAGTGTTTTTTTGTTCATCGCTTGTGATATCGTCAATTCTAACACATTGCTATCGATCGTCTAAATAGTCGCTTAAAAGTTTTAGCGGCGTTCCCCTAATTCCCATGGCCTCTAACTTGTTTAGGAGTATAGAAACAGATACCGTGTCGAAGGCCTTCGCGAGGTCAAGAAAGACCCCTAGGGTCTGGTTTCCTTTAGCAAGTTCCACGGAGACATGATCGGTCAAGATTTTCATTATACCGAAAGTGATTAAAAGTGCTGGCAGAGATATTATCTTGGAAATCAAACGTGCTTGTTATGAGAAATGAGAAAATATAGGGCCTACGGTACCATTTTCCAAAGTTAGACCCATTTGTCAAATAATTTTTCAGGTGACCATAACAATAAAATTCCCCTACATATTCGTACCCCCAGCGATGCCTGGCAGGAAAACAGGATTTGTAAAAAATAGACTGCTACTATGTGCTTAATTCGGGAACCGATCACTTTTCCGATTTTTTTTTATTCGAATTTCATTTTACCGAAAACTATTGACCGACGTCTTTTATGAACCAAAAATATGTCAAATAATGCATATAGCAAATGCATTATTTGACATATTTTTGGTTCATCGAAGTATCATGTATCATAAGTATTATTTTACCGAACTATATTTCGCCGATTTACAAAATAACTTTTTGCTATTGGCCGAAGCCTATTTTGAACTTATTTTCCAAATGATTTATTTGCCATATTTTCACCACACCGAAACAACATTTTACAAATGGTCAGAAGTATTTATAGACGGTTACTTGGTAGCATTTCAATATTAAATTAAAATAGTGTCATAAAAAGTAAATATGTTGTGCTATAAAATTTAGTGACAGAAACGAATCGCTGCAAAACCGACCTCACACAGTCTTACATCTGCCCTACTCCTAGAGTGTAATTCAAACTCGCGTAGGCGCGGAGGTGTAGGGCGGCCCGCGAGCTGCGGTGGTGAGCGTTAAAACCATCTGCGACGATAAGCTCGCGTGGGGCCGCCCAAACTCCGCAGCGCCGGAGCCGTGAAAGAAACAATGCTTGCTGCATGTTGCATGCCTGCTTCCATGCTGCATGCTTGCTTGCATGCTACATGCCTGCTTGCATGCTGCATGCCTGCTGCATGTTGCATGCCTGCTTGCATGCTGTATGCCTGCTTCATGTTGCATGCCTGCTGCATGTTGCAAGTCTGCATCTTTGCTGCCTGCCTGCTTCTATGCTGCATGCCTGCTTCATGTTGCATGCCTACAGCATGTTGCATGTCTGCTTCCATGCTGCATGCCTGCTTCCATGCTGCATGCCTGCTTTCATACTGCATGCCTGCTTGCATACGGCATGCCTGCTTGCATACTGCATGCTTGCTTGCAGGCTATATACCTGCTGCATGTTGCATGCCTGCTTCCATGCTGCATGTCTGCTTGCATGGTGATTACATGCTTGCATGCTGCATACCTGCTTGCATACTGCATGCCTGCTTGCATGCTGCATGCTTAAAGCAAGCATTCTTGTTTGCATGCTTCTTACTGGGACCATTTAAAATACTTTTGTTCACAATGAACATTAAGTGCCATTACATTTCAATAATTAATTATGCAAAATATTAGGTTAAACTAATCTAAAATTAGCTCCTGTTGCTTCAATCATGCAAGTGTAATAATTACATTTCTAGGCGTTTGGTGAAATGAAAATATGTTAATTAAAACAGTGGTATAATGAATGTTCGGAAACATAATACTTCTAACAAATGTTATTTCGGCTAAGTCTAAGATCGGTAAAAAGTTTTTCGATCAATTGAAACGTTGGAGTAACGAAAAAAAACGAATTGATAATAGGTCAACTGATACAGTGGCAGACGTGACTTCGATGAAATAAAAAAAAACGAAACGAAAATAGTTGAAAAGTTTTAGGTGAAATGAAATTCGGTAAAATATTTTTCGAACTTATGATAGGTAACCGCTTAATTCTTAATCAAGCGATTATCATGACGATATGAATTCTGCAAACTTCATCCATGAAAGAAAAAGTAGTGCCAAATCTACAACCGTATTGTATTGTAGTAATGGATAATACATCATACCACTGCGCACAAATAAATAAGGCCCCTACAATGGGCAAAAGCAGAGCTCCAAGAGTGGTTTACGAAAAATAATATTGCAGTCGATAATTGTTGGACAAAAGCGTAATTATACGAATTTATAAAAAGGCATAAAGGGGACCCACAGTGTGAAATAAAACAACTGTTAAATAAAGATGGGCACGAGGTTTTGCGTTTACCGCTGTATCATTGCGATTTAAATCCCATAAAAAAGATTTGGGCAATTGTAATGAGGCGTATTGCCGAAACCAATATTGATCAAGCTCTTAGCGAAATAGCCTCAATTACTGAAGCGGCATTCAAAACTGTATCCAAACTGTGTATATTTTGAATCCGATAGATTATTACATCTCGAAATGGACAAATTTATAATCAATCTATCTGGTGACACGTCGTCCGACTCTTCTGATACAGTCTCGAGCATGGATTCTGATGAAGATGTTCAATTGGAAGGGATTGACCCACTGCAGGACCATTGTTATACCAAATATAAAAAAGTACAACGAGATATTCATTAAATGATTTACAAAGTTCTCAAGTTAATTTTTTTTAATAATTACGCAAATGAAAATAACCTATAGTCGATTTGTTTATGGTTTAGGTACTAGCTGAAAATCTACAAGTTTCTGTACGTAAAAATACTTTTTTTTTTTAAATTACTAAAAAATAATTATAGCTACATTGTTAACTAATCTATAATTTTAGAAAATCTGAACAAATTATGTTATGAAACGTATTTCCCGACATATCAAAATTGTTTACCTTCTTTTTAGTAGGTACCTACTATAAATGTAGTAGAGCTTATAAATTCTTTAAATTACACTGATATCTAAGAGCGTTTTCAATTAAATTAAGGAAAATATATTTGTGCCATGATAGGTTAACGCGACCGCACTTATCACTATGGTGTCCATTACACGATAGGTTTTGCTGTCAGTTTTGCCACTGTCATTTTTTGGACTGATGAAGTGATGAATGAAAAACCTACCGTCTAATGCGATGATTGGCGTTTGCATGACCGTGTACCGGACGCCTATGATAAAAAGGATAATTATAGTTCCGTAACCGTGTGAAAAGTTCGGAACGTGTTAAGATCAACGTGGTGTTTCCGGTGAAGCAACGGGCAGATGTTCAGTGAATCCACGGTCGGTGCTTCATTTAAATTGAGTGTTTTTGGGTCACCATGTTTTCGGGAGTAACAGGCGTCAGTGTTGAGCATCTTTAAGTCTCCATTTGGCCGGGAGATAGGTACCGGCGTCGGTCTTGAGTATCTTTGGGTAACCATGTTTCCGTGAGTAATAGACATCAGTAGTGTTTCAGGCATCTTCCGTTCAGCGGTCTGTGATGGAATGTCGGGGGAGGAGTCCTTGAGTTCCGTACAGATCTCTGATGATCCAGGTTGCAGGGGCGCCCACTCCGTGGGTGCTCGGGAGCTCCAGCACCCATGAGAAATAAACAGTGGGTGCTGAGCACCCCTGAGAATAGACATCAAGAAACAGATCAGTAATCGCCTTTTAAGTTACATATAAATTATTATATTTTGTTCATAATAAAAACTAGTTTCGTTTTAATGGTTCCATTATATATTTTTATCAAACATAATTAGTATTTTTTTTCCACAACTATCACACAACGCCGTCTAGTCCCAAGCTAAGCAGAGCTTGTGTTATGGGTACTAAACAACTGATAAACATACTTTATATATTTCTAAATACATACATATATAGATAAATTACACCCAGACACAGAACAAATGATCGTGCTCATCACACAAACATTTGTCCTGGGTGGGAATCGAACCGAAGACCTCCGGCATAGCAGTCAGGGTCACTAACCACTAGACCAACAGGCCAGTCAATTAAGTACGCAGTACCTATGTAGTAAGTAGGACATTTATTTATTTGTCGGTCGATCAGTTTGCATTTCTCTTCTCACACTTCGCCACTTTTTCAAGTCATCAAATGAGCATGAGCATCCATGAGGTTTTTTAAAAGCCGGCGCCCCTGGCTGGTTGTACGAATAAACCCCATGTAATGATCATCGAAGTAGGGCGGGGTACCTATGGACAAGTATATAATCAAAGCCTATGGGTAAGTGTTTATGTTGATTACCAATGTAAGAGTTTAACTAGAGTTGCTGGGTTAGATAGGTTAATGTTAATAGTGATCAGTTGATCACCCGGAGTATAAGATAACTAACCAGGGGGGCTATTGGCTAACTTTTTCAATAAAAGTTGACAACTAGCATTCGTTGCACACTAAACTTAGTTGTCAACTGAAAATTCATAAAATTGGTATTACGTATCACACAAGTGACTAACAAACTACGGTGGAAATGTGGTGAATTATAAAAAATTACGGTGCCTATTGTAACCACTCTAAAATTTTATCGACTATTATACAGCTGACGGGTTGGCGATCGCAGTTTGGTTGTTGTAATGTACAGAGGATGCTGCTGCCCATTCTCTGGTATGTCCCTTAGTCGCCTCTTACGACACCCTCGGGAAGAGATGGGATGGTGTTATTCTTAACGTCCGAACACCATACGGAACAACCCGCCTGCCAAGCCGTCGAAGGTTGCCAACCCGTCTGCCAAGCGTGGCGATTATGGCAACCCCCCCCCAACATGAAAAACAGAAACAAAAAATGGCCCCTAGTGCCCGGCAGCCCGTCTACCCTTGACTCCGGTAGCGGTCAAGGCCACGACGAGGCAAGGGGTGCGAAGAATCTCCGGATGAGATTTGGCTACCCATCTATGAAACGACTCGACCTGGCAACTTTTAACACGCGTACACTGAGGACTGACGAGAAGATCACCGAACTGGAGGAGGAATTGAGCAGGTTGCGATGGAGTATTGTGGGATTGTCTGAAGTCCGAAGACAGGGGGAGGATACGATAATTCTCAAATCCGGTAACCTGCTCTATTTCCGGGAGGGTGACCAGCAGTCCCAGGGTGGTGTCGGGTTTATAGTCCACAAGTCCCTTGTGAACAATGTGGTGAGGATCGAGAGTGTGTCGACCAGGGTGGCGTACCTTATACTCAGAATATCATCAAGATATTCGCTGAAGGTCATACAGGTCTACGCCCCGACCTCGACACATCCCGACGACGAAGTAGAATCCATGTATGAGGATATATCAAGAGCCATGCATGGTTCTAAGACTCACTTCACCGTGGTCATGGGGGACTTTAACGCGAAACTGGGCAAACGAGACGGTGACGAGCTGCGAGTGGGGCAATTTGGATTTGGACGTCGGAATCACCGGGGACACCTACTGGCTAGCTTTATGGAGAAGGAGGACCTCTATATGATGAATTCCTTCTTCAAAAAGCGTGAGCATAGAAGGTGGACCTGGCAAAGTCCTGACGGTGCAACTAGAAATGAGATTGACTTCATCCTGTCGACGAAAAAGCAAATATTCAATGATGTCTCTGTGATCAACGCGGTGAAAACTGGAAGTGATCACCGCGTCGTAAGAGGCACATTGAATATTAACATTAAGCTCGAAAGGTCTCGACTGATGAGGTCTACGCTCCGTCCAGCACAGATCCAGATCCAAAACCCCGAGAGCTTTCAGCTCGAACTCCACAATCGTTTCGAGTGCCTAGGAAGCTCCGTGGATGAATATAACGATGGGTTCGTGGAAACTGTCCATACGGTCGGGTCTAAGTTTTTCAAGACTCACCGTACAAATAAAAACAAGAAGCTCTCCGATCCGACCCTCGAGCTAATGAAGAAGAGGCGTGAGATGATTCTGCAGTCTTCAGACGATGCGTGCATATACCGGCAGCTCAATAGACAAATCTCGAAGTCCCTGAAACGTGACCTTCCCCGCTTTAATACCGCAAGGATTAAGGATGCGATTGAGCGGAATAAGGGCTCTAAAGTATTTGCACGAGATCTGTCTATTGGGCAAAGCCAGCTCACGAAACTGAAGACCGACGATGGCAGAGTCATATCCGCCAAATCGGAGCTTCTGGGAGAGATCGAGGCTTTTTATGGACAGTTATACACGTCTATCGCTAAACCCGCTGTAAATCTAGTGAACGACCCAAGAGCTAGATTGACTCGACACTATACCGAAGATATCCCGGACGTCAGCCTGTACGAGATTAGGATGGCTCTGAAGCAGCTGAAAAACAACAAGGCGTCGGGTGAGGACGGAATTACGGCCGAACTCCTGAAGGCGGGTGGAAAACCGGTCCTTAAGGCCCTTCAGAAGCTATTTGATTCCGTCATACTCGAGGGAAAAACGCCACAGGCGTGGAGCAGAGGCGTGGTGGTACTCTTCTTTAAGAAGGGCGATAATGCCCTGCTTAAGAATTATAGGCCCATCTCGCTTCTGAGCCATGTCTACAAGCTGTTTTCCAGAGTCATCACGAATCGTCTCGCGCGCAGGTTCGACGACTTCCAGCCTCCCGAACAAGCCGGATTTCGTAAAGGCTTCAGCACCGTGGACCACATACATACGCTGCGGCAGGTTATACAGAAGACTGAGGAGTATAATCAGCCTCTCTGCTTAGCGTTTGTGGACTACGAGAAAGCCTTTGATTCGATTGAAACTTGGGCTGTACTGCAGTCTCTCCAACGGTGCCAAATTGACTATCGGTATATCGAAGTGCTGAAGTGTTTGTACAAAAACGCCACTATGTCAGTCCGACTACAAGACCAGACCTCGAAACCTATCCTCTTGCAGCGGGGTGTGAGGCAGGGAGACGTTATTTCTCCGAAACTGTTCACGGCAGCAATGGAGGATGTCTTCAAGGTTTTGGAATGGAGAGGGCTAGGCATTAATGTCAATGGCGAATACATCACTCACCTTCGGTTTGCCGACGACATAGTAGTCATGGCTGAGACTACGGAGGAGCTCAGTATAATGCTTGGTGACCTCAGTAGAGCTTCCGAAAGAGTGGGACTTAAAATGAACATGGACAAAACCAAAGTCATGGTAAACAGCCATGTAGCACCCACTCCTATCAAGGTCGGGGACTCTACACTCGAAGTTGTAGACGAATACGTTTACCTGGGACAGACGGTCCAGTTGGGAAGGTCTAACTTCGAGAAAGAGATCAATCGTCGAATCCGACTCGGCTGGGCAGCGTTCGGGAAGCTGCGCGGTGTCTTCTCGTCCAATATACCACAGTGTCTCAAGACGAAAGTCTATGACCAGTGCGTGTTGCCAGTGATGACATATGGCTCCGAAACGTGGTCGCTTACAATGGGCCTCATTAGAAGGCTTAAAGTCACCCAAAGGGCAATGGAGAGGGCTATGCTCGGAGTTTCCTTGCGTGATCGAATCAGGAATGAGGATATCCGCAGGAGAACCAAGGTTGCCGACATAGCACGAAGAATCGCCAAACTAAAGTGGCAATGGGCAGGGCACATTGCTCGCAGAACAGATGGCCGTTGGGGCCGAAAGGTTCTGGAATGGCGACCACGTACCGGAAGACGTAGCGTTGGAAGGCCTCCTACAAGGTGGACCGATGACTTGGTAACGATTGCGGGAGTCCGATGGATGCGAGACGCACAGGACCGTTCGTTGTGGCGACGCTTGGGGGAGGCCTATGTCCAGCAGTGGACGTCTTTCGGCTGAAATGATGATGATGATGATTATACAGCTTCAAAAGCTTACACAATCGCAATTTTAAAAGTATCGATACAATAACATCTGTCAAAACGTGTTACGGTGGCTATCAAAGGCACCAGTGGCTAATGACGTCACTGCAGTTGGTCACTGAAAACAGGCAATACGAAACTAGCTGTTTGACAGTTCAATGATCCACATTGTTCACAAGTGATCATCACTTGAACTGTCAACAGAGTTACGCAATAGCCCCGCAGAGCGGCTAGGTTAGATCGTTAAATAGTTATGGTGATCACCAACGTAAGAGGTCTAATAAAGCGGTTGGATTAGATCGATATCAATGAGTTTAATCGTATAATGATCCCGGCAGGCAGCGCTAGGTTCAATGGATTCATTGAGACTTAATGATCAATCCCTAGATCCATTCTGGCAGGGGCGGTAGGATTTTGACGAGTGTAAATTAGAAACTGAGCTTTAAATTGTGAACATCAGGATGACGAGTGTACGTCAAAAAACAGTGATTCTATACACATGAAAGCAAAGTTCTAGCAATGTAAGGAATGTTTGTAAAATTTGAAGCAATGTGCTTTAAATTTTACGCACATTTTATAAAACTAGAGTTATTTAAAAAACGTAGTGAGCTGTCAGTCTGATATCAGAATAACGGGTGTATTTTTAATCTAAGCAAATTAATTACCATCTTAGTATGAAAACACTAGCGTAACAATATTCCGGTAATGTGCTCGAACGTTTGGCACGTTCGCAGATCAGATGCGGCGAAAAGTTTAAAAGTAATTTCGAAAATAAAAATTATAGATTTAAACGCCTGTTTATTTGAAACTAGCAATCACGACCAAACGTATAGAGAAACCTTTACACTACAGGCGTCACTTAAGTGATTTACCACAGAACAGATAAAGAAGGTCTACCTTCTTTATCTGTTCTGTGTGATTTACGCCCTGTTTACCACCTCTTTCATTTTAATTTATTGAACACGATATGCTTACAAGAACAGTATCAAATGAATAGTGTAACAAATGTCGTAAAGCATTATACAAGTATTTCACAAAAGAGAAAATTTAAAAAAAAAAACTACAAAAAAAATAACAGACTTCACTAAAAAAAAAACAATAAAAGTATCAAAATAACTTTAATTTCGGAAGTCGGTATTGCTTGTTTCTTATTTAACGCCGACTCCCGAAATTAAAGTTATTTTGATCCTCTTAGCGTTTTTTTTTTTACGAAGGTCTGTTTTTTTATAAAAAGTTTTTTATTTCCCACTTTTTAGTTGCGTTACACTTACTTATATATAACCAGAGTGCCTATTTCTCATTGTTATTATTTAAAGCCAGAGGCCGATGAAATTAAAACATATTTTTGTATTTTGTGAGTCACACACTTTTATTTTCATAGAAGTAAAAATATTTGAACATAGCATTGACATTGATAGTTATGAGCTGGCTGCTAACGAACCTGTTACAAACAAAAAGGTTTAACACTGCCCCTCGATTGAAAATCTGTAATAGATTGAAATCGCTACAAACTTACAATACATTAATAATAATAAGATTGTTAAACAATATTTAAGATTTGTTTCATTGTGTGCAGCTTTTCACCAGACAATGCTTTTGTTAATACATCTGCCACATTGTTGTTATGAGTAGAGACATATTCAACATTAATTAATTTTCTAGATAAAATGTCTTTTAGAAAATGGTATTTTATGTCAATGTGTTTGACACGTTTGCTATTTTCAAAGGTTTTTGATAATTGAATAGCACCTCTATTGTCCATGTACAACACACATAATACATCACTTTTCAGTCCATTTAAATCTCCGTATAGACCTTTTATGTATAATAAATCACATACACTAGTCGCAGCTGTCACATATTCGGCTTCTACTGTTGACAGAGAAACGCATGTTTGCTTTCTAGAGAACCAAGCAACAGGACATCCATTGTATAATGTCACAGATCCTGAATTCCTGATACACTTTTTCTGTCCATGTGTGAACCTGCCCAGTCTGCATCCGAGTATGTTTCTATACATGCCATATTTTCAGATATTCTGTAGTACCTTTCTCTTGTGTTCCTTTAAGGTACATTAATACTATCTTGGCTTGTACCCAAAGGTTCTTAGTAGGCTTATCCAGGTATTGGCTTAGATATGAGGTTGCGTAAGTAATATTAGGTCGTGAGACTGTCGATACAAACATGAGACTACCAATTAACTGGCGATATGGTACACCAGATACCATTGGTTCATCTTTATCAAATTGGTATCCTTTTGTTAAAGGCGTAATCGAGCTCTTACAGTCTTGCATGTTGAATTTTATGAGCACGCGTTCTTTTTGTCTTTTCTGTGTAATTTTAAGACCATCTTCTTTCTTTTCAATTTCCATTCCTAGAAATGACTTAGGAAAGCCAAAATCTTTTGTTTGAAATTCCACTTTCAGATATTTCACCACCTTCTCTATATCTTCTTCGGTACCAGTTAGAATAATATCATCAACATATTATATTAACATCCACACATTCATTTTTTCTTCTCTGTATAATAATAATAATAATAATATAATAATAGTTTATTTGATAACCTTATACGTACAACAAATTTGAGATTGGAGCCTCCTTTTAAGCAAAAGATGCCTGTATTAGGAGACTCCGCTCCTTCAAAAACAAGAAGTGTAAACTATACAATACGAGTACATAATTAAAACAAAGTGAATTGAGTGAATGAGGGTGGGTGTGTGTAATGAGTGTGTGTGGGTGTGTGTAATGAGTGTGTGTGTGTATGTATGTGAAGGTGTATAGTATTAGTATGTCTGTTGTAGAAGTGATTCAGCCTCACCATAGGTTAGCTTTCCTATCCAATCCGTTAGTGTATTTTTGCATTCATAACAATTCTTAGGGTAGATGTAAACGTGTTTATTAATAGCATTATAAAGCTGAGCAGATCGTTTACAAAGTTGAATACTAGCAAATCGTGTTTTTGTTTGTGGTATTTTTAATATAATGTCTTTTCTTCTTCTAGCCAATACTCTGGGGTCATAGGTTAGTGATTTATGAGTTGTGAGAACAACTTGAGTAATGTAAAGCTTCCGGACCGTTAGAAGGTTACTGATTTGGTAAAGTTTTTCAGTACAATATCTCCGTTTTTTAAAATACATGCACTTAATGAGAGCCCGTTGTGCTCGCTCTAATTCTAAAAATTTTGTTTTTGAAGCCCCCCCCCAAATAGGGATGCAGTATAGCAATACTGATTGTGCAAGCGCTAAGTATATCATATTTAGGAAGTTTTTGTTCCTGCCTGAGGGAGTACATACATTTATAGGTATAATATGTCTAAGTGTCCTGAAAATCCAGCTTAATTTTCTGATTCTGTTAGCAACTTGATCAATGTGGGGATGCCAAGATAATCTATGATCGACGATAATACCCAAATATTTGATATGAGTTACTCTGTTTATGGTTGAGCAGCTGCAGTTTGAGTGTCTTCCAGCATCGCATAGGTGAACTTTAAGTTTAAAATCAATACCGGGTTGTGTACGATTGCTCACACTGAAACATATGTAGTTAGTTTTAGATATGTTCAGTGTGAGCAAATTTCGTCCCAGCCATTCAGCAATATCAGATAATCCCAATTCTGCGCTAAGCTGAACGTCTCGCCAAGAGTTACCCGTGAACACTACTGCAGTGTCGTCAGCGTACGAAAAAATTCTTGCGTTTGCAATACGCATGTTACAGAGTTCGTTCACATAAATAAGGAACAAAGTGGGCCCCAATACGCTCCCTTGGGGGACTCCGTAAGACACTGCCGTGTCCCCACTAATATACTGACCCACTCTAACCCTTTGCTTTCGATTGCTGTATAGACAGAAATCATACTGAGATCTTTTGAAACCCTTTTCTTCTACAAAGTTATTAAATCTTTGGTTCCAACATTTGGGACTTTCTCTTAAGCCATACAATCCCCTATTCAGTTTTAATACTTTGTGTTTTGCTACTTTTACACCTTCCGTTGGATACACTTCCGATTCTAGCAATCCGTTTAAGAATGCTGTGGGTACATCCAGTTCTTTAATGTTCCATCCTTTCTGAATCGCTTGTGCCGGGATAGTTCGGATTGACGATATTCTTGCTACTGGTGCATATTTTTTTCCAAAATCAGAGGTTTCTTTCAACTGAAACCCCTTCACTACTAATCGAGCCTTTTTCAAATTATTTTCTTTAGTCTTAAATACCCATTTTGTGTCTATGGCTTTCTTGTTTTGAAGTAAATCAATTTCTGTCCAAGTATTCATTTTTTGTAGAGGTTTTATTTCTGTATTGATTGCTTCTTCCCATCCATTTTCCATAGCTTCTTTAAACTCCTGGGGATCTTCTTCTGTACTTATCAAGTAGTATGCTTCATAAAGTTCATAATTATTCACTTAGATGTTTTGGTGTATTAATTAATCTTCCACTCGTACTTTGGCTAATAGTACTTTCTTGAGTTGCTTGTTTTTCATTTCTTTCTTCTTCATCTTTTCTTTTTCTTTCTTCTTCATCTTTCCTCTTTCTTTCCGTTTCATTATCTTTTTCTTCAATGTATACATTATCATCTTCTTGTTCAATAATCTCTGCTTGTTGGTACTTAAAATCTCTTTCATTAAATCTTACATCTCTTGATACAATAACAGTATCTGATAAAGGATCCCAAACTTTATATCCGTTTCTAGCATAGCTTTAGGAAGAGGGAGAAGTAAACATACCTATTACGAAATAAATAATAGGTGTGTCTCTTTTTAGCAAAGGTCATTCTATAATGAGGAAAAGAGAGAATGAGTATGTAACGAAGTAACAGCCGTACGTAGTAACATGTAGTAACCTAGTAACAACTAACAGTCTGTATGTGAATAACAGTAACAGCCGCGGTAACAGTGTTGGGGGTCTGTTAATAAATTAACAGGTAAAATAAGTTGATAGGAGCAATTGTTATTTGTAAATATCTGTTACTTCTACCTGTTACTATAAATATGCCTCACTCCTAGTGCACACGTGCACACAGAGTACTAGTGCAGAAAAAGTGGTTTTTGGCGGGATTTCTTCGAGTGAAGTTCAATGGCTGTTTTAATTATTCGCAAATTGATTCCTAGTGGATATTGTGTTGTAAAATTAGTGTAGTTTTGTATCTCAAGTGTCTGCGCAACTGGAATAATATGTGGAATCATTGAAATAGGCGCGGTCTCGGTAAAATGGAGTTGAGAATTTTATTGTAGTTTTAGCTACCTCAGCGAAGTTTGCTGAGAAGGCTGAATCGATACATTTGCTGTCAAATACTTCAAAAAACATGAGAATGTGTTACACCTGCATTCTAATGTAAAACAAAAAGAAACAACTATTACGGAAGACTTATTACGCAAGAAAACATAAGACTAAAGACAAGGCGATATGGTCGAAGAACTATAGCCTTCCCTATGGGGTAAACAGAAAAAAAAAATTAGTGCAGAAAAAAAACAAAACAAACGTTGATCTGAAACGACAGTTCAGAAAATTGTTAAATTGGACTAGGTACTTTGTTTCCTATTTGGTATCTTTGATCGGCTCTTAGGAGCCGATAGAAACCGTATCAAGGTGGCCGGAGCGCGGCCTGAGGCGCGCGTGATGTGGGAGGAGGGCGGCAGCAGTAGTAGTGGCGGAGCGTCCAGCGCCAAGCATACGGAGCTTGCCAAACAGGAGGCTATCTTCAACGAGCTCATGCAGGAATGTCGCCACAGTGCGCCTGGCGCGCGTCTCTCTGCCAAGATGCGCACCGCGCTAGAACGGTACGTATCACCTGACTCACCAGCTAGCCTGCTTCAAGGACATGTCGCTTCCATGTTCTATATTATTTTGTTACCGTCAACTTGTATACTGTGGATCCCGGCTAGTATCTTTGGGGCGGATATTTCCAGGAGTCGAAGATAAAGGCTTACTGCCCTTCTATTGTATTCGAATAAGTACTAATGCATAACATGGCCATGTGTTGAGTCATGGTCGGTATGCACTTTAGCTATTATGCATAGCGAAGTCCACATGTATAGCTTAGCCATGAACTGCTGTAGAGCAGCACCTTTAAAGCTGTCCCCACTAGCAGGTATTTATCTCAGAACATGTCTGTTTGGAGCAATACAACCAAACAGCTAAGCACTTTTGCTTTCATGCATTTTTATAAAACTAGCAAAAGTAATTATTTAAGTCAGTGCGTATTCGGCAGTTGATCGCGTAACTCAAACCATACTAAAACCATTCAAACCATCTTTTAGGTTAAATCAACTTAGCTTTCTTACATATAGACATATTTAGTTGTTTAAACCATAAAACCATAACCAAACTATAGTCGTATCATTTAAACCAAACCAATATCAAACCATAACCGTTGAATAAACCAAAACCATCATCACCATGGTATTGCGCAGACAGATACCAAATTTTCTACAATGTCAACACTTTCAATGCCAACGAGTCAGCATATGGGTCACACAATCATAAATGTCAATTCTAAAGAAATCAAATTATGCTAAGCATACTTCGTCAACAATAGCTATGTTATAACAACTCAGTAACACAAACAAATTTATTTAGCATAAACTATTTATAAGTACAGATGTGTCAGGTGCCCGAGGATATAATTCATGTGATGGTGGAATGTGACCAGTATCGCAAACTGAGGAGGAGCCTGTTACCAAACATCGATCTCCACAATGGTGGAATCAATATGATTCTGAGCCAGCCAATGTCTGAAGAAGCACTGATTATTTATAAGCTCTTAAAAAGATGTATGAAAGAGAGAAAGGATAGAGAGGGGCAGAGAATATTAGTGTAAAGTGAAGTTATATTTGAAGATGTGAGTAGGGGATAGAGTAGGGTAATGGGTGGCTTGCAGTCTGCTATCGCGGCTTGCAAGATGCCCATTAGGCTGCAATAGGATTGATCCCATGAGGCTGGCATAGTCACCCAGAGTGCACTAAAGCCTCTAAATAATAGATTTAAAGATGTATCACGGAATAAAGAAAAGTAGGGGAAGAGCCCCTCAGATATCGCACGCTTGTCAACATTAAGCACAGCTGTGCAAGAATTAGCTTATTCGCCGTCAGATACTTGTCGCGATTGGTTGTCTCAGAAATACCCGAAAAATTACAAATTATGCCTTATGGTGCGGATTTGACCTGCAAAAACGAAAGCAGAAAAAAAAATTATCTTGTGGAGGTGTATCGTATCATCGGTAAATACTAAACTTTGTTATTTTTAATATAGTTGATTTTAATGACAATACCACATTTTATGACTTCAATGCAAACTATAAACAACCTTATGTTCATTGTCACAAAGTCTAAATGCACTTGGTCGTCATCTGGAAAATCATAACATAAATTCTAGTAACTTCGACGCTACTCAATTAGGGATGGGACACATCCGTAAAGTAGATCGGTATCGATAATTTTTATTTATTTCTAACTCTTCATTTCATGGCTGGCACCATCATCCAAAATTTGTGTCGGACGGTTCATGTGTATAATTTATAAACAGAAATCTCGAGGTTTTAACAACACGTAACCTGCATCCGTCCGAAGTAGGTGCGGGTTGCTAATCACTTTCTTTTACTTCTTCACGTTCGAAAGGCTGAACGGATTTCAATAAAACTTGGTACATGGGTAGACCACGTCACAAAAGTATGTTCCCTCGGGATAACTTTCTACTTTCAGGCGGGTGAAGTCGCTGGCAGCAGTTAATAGTTAATGAAGATAATATTACATAATATTAATCGTAATACATTAACTTCTATATAGATAGACCTCAAAAAAATAAATTAGCTGCGAAATAAATATATTATTTTAAGTCATCATTAGTTAAAAAAGAACTGTTTTCTTTCTTATTTTCATTGTTAGGAATAATTCGCCTTCTTCTATTTTCCACTACTCAGACACTTCACACAGGGACGCAGAGATGAGCAAAATTGAAGGACTGGATTCTGATTAAACTGTATCTGTAACGTATCTGTAGTGGGCCCTGACCTGTCGCTGCCGGCCGTCGTTCGTTCGATGGTCGGGGGCGCCGAGTCGTGGGATGCGGTGATCTCCTTCTGTGAAGCCGTAATTTCGCAGAAGGAGGCTGCCGAGAACGCGGCACCTGAGTCAACTTCCATATCGACGAGCACGCCGTCCAGCGACACATTCAGTTTGTATGCAGGCACGTGCGAGTGTGTACCCGCCACCTTGTAGATTCCGTTCACGTCAGACTTATCGTCACCGGCGTAATTCACTTTGCTAGGGTTATTTTTCTTTTTAGCAGTGCAGATCTTCTCGATGTGCCCCTTCTTCTTACAATACCGGCACACTGCGTTGATAACACGGCATTCGCCACTATGGCGATCGCCGCATCGGTAGCAGAGACGAACGTTCAGTCTGGCCCTCATTGCGTTCACATCCATTGGTTCCTCAGTAGACGGCGGAGACACCTCGGCGCTGGGCGATGGCGTCGTTGCCTGTTCGTTTGCGTGCATCATACGCGCATCTTTCCCTGCGATCTCGGATGATACCATGGCGTCCACAACGTCTTGATATTGCAAATTGTTCTTCTTCAACAACTCGTATTGCAGCTTGCGATCGCTCATGCCGCACACCAACCTGTCACGCAACATGCGTTCCAGATTTGTAAAATTACAGTTGGTACTGATTTTCCTCAGCTGAGCGATATATTCTGATGCCGATTCACCCGCAGTTTGATCACGTTTGTAGAATTTGTAAGACACTGATATTTCATTAGACTTCAGACAATAATGTTTAGTCAAAATGTTTGTCACTTCAGTAAAAGTCCTACTCACTCGATTTCTGTGGAGTGATTAGTGCGAGCAGGCCGGTCTCGAACACCTCAGCACCACAAACCGTAAAAAAGTTAGCTTTTTTTTAGTGAATCATCAATGATTCCACTTGCTTCAAAACAATAATTTAGCCGAGTTATGTAACTGCCCCAATTGTCATTTTTCACATTGAACTCATGATATTTCACTGAATTTACGCTTCGTATTATATTTTTTATTTTTTTTTATTTTTATTATTGATAGGCTCGCGTTTGATCACCTGATGGTAAGCGATGATATTAAATATGTTTAACCTTCGTCGCCACTGTTATGTCCATTAAAACACCGTATTTTAGTAAATAGGTTTATTGTGCTAAGTAGCAGAACCAGTACAAACGTGAACTGAGAAAAGTCTTCTACCCAGTACTTAGTCAATCTACCCAGTACTTTGACAAGTACCCACATTAAGTATACAACAGTTGCCTTGTTGCGATACCGCTGGTTGATCTTCACATGTACAGGCTTCTATTTGCACACAATTGAGTAGCTCCGGAACACAGTCCGATAAATCAACTAATCTAACGTAAATTGGGCTTGTAAGAGTTAAAATTTAAAAAATCTAGTTTTGATAGCTTTACCACAATTTTAGTTTCAAAAATGGAATTAACCAGGATGGATTAATCAGGATTTGAACAGCTATACAGTACTGAATTATCGGCTTTTGCCTCAGGCTTTTGCCTAAATGCTTCTGTAATTAGCAACTTTTTCCCATTAAAAGGTTTTTATATTATGTAGAGATAACATTAATAAAATACATTTTTTTAAATGTAAATGTTAAAAGAAAGTTTTACTATCGAAAATTACAAATTCTTATACTTAAAAAAATATTGCTTGCTTCTTTATTATAGGGGTTAAATATAATGACCACCATAAAATGCTTTGATACCCTTAGTTCTTTTACCAAAATATATACAACCTGTAACCGAAAGGGTATATACATACCAAGTGCACGGCTTCTTGATAAGATAACAAACGATACGGGAAGGGTTTTCTAACATTATATTTACATGGTAGGAAGTTATGAATTATTTCAATACACATGATACCAGAAACCGAACATTTCAAACTGAAACCAATACATCACTAGCAAAAAGTCAGCTGATCGGTGTCAGTGAACTGTTCATGAATAAAAACAAACCTCTTACTCCTGGTATTTCTTCAAACGGTGGATAAAGGGTTCCGGATGTTTATTTTTCTTAACAAAATTTTTCAAAGGAAAATAGTTTTGAGAAGAAAGAAGTTTTTTTTTTTAGTTGAGGAGACTAAGTAGATAAGGGTATTCGTATGGATATGGAATAATTAGGTATCTATCTGGTATCTATGTGAAACAATAAGAAATACCTACTTTTTTATTGTTTTACGTAGATATGATAGCAACAAATGAGTGAACGTAACAATTATCGACAAAGTAATCTACCATAGAATCGAGTACCTACAACACAGTAAATAATACCTAATTTAGTAAGTACATTCCTATAAATTTTCTTACTTACCTAATTCTTTTTATGTCGGTTGCCATACATACATACGTAGGTACATAGTTTGCGAGAAATTAATTACTTGATGAACGTGCGAAAGACGCTACGAAAAAGGATTTCATATCATAGTATTTGAACCCAAAATATAATTTCTAAGCGACTTATGTATCTCCTAGTACAAATAAACTCCCAGTGGGTTCCGTTCTTGAATTTAATTAAATTATAGGACTTTAATAAGTTGTTACTTTTTTGCAGGGTTGAGATGATTTGAATCAATTGATTTTAATACGTAATTTAAATTTCGATTAAAATCAAATAATTCAAAAAAATCGTTGATTTAAATCAAAACTTTTTTTCATAGAACATAGAAATTAATACAATTTAATTTAGCATTTAGAGGAGACTAAGTAGATAAGGGTATTCGTAAGGATATGGAATAATTAGGTACCTATCTGGTATCTACGTAAAACAATAAGAAATAGGTACCTACTTTTTTATTGTTTTACGTAGATAGGATAGCAACTGTACAAACAAATGAGTGAACGTAACAATTATCGACAAAGTAATCTACCATAGAATCGAGTAGGTACCTACAACACAGTAAATAATACCTAATTTAGTAACAACATACCTACAAATTTTCTTACACGTACCTAATCCTATTTATGTCGGTTGCCGTACAATAGGTGGTAGGTACTTTTTTTTTTCGGTGGGAAATCATCTTATGACATCCCCCGCTCTTGGGCGGGGCGGGAGATAGTGTCAGACTTATACTGACTAAAAACCCACTCCTGTTCCTTCGTTGCCTTTCGTACCAGGGCCGAGTCTTCCTTTTAGAATCAGACCCTTGGCCCCAGTAGGCTTCGACCCTGCTGACCCCTACAGTTGCTGACATCTCCTTGAGGCGCGCGTGGAACAGCACGCGCCGTCGACTTGGGCTCGGTCCGGACGGTTACCGGACGGTCGGACGGCGAGCCACCCATTGCTCGCCGTCCGCAAGCCCGCGCCTACGGTGGCCGGAAATCGGGATCGGAATCCCGGCGGCGGTTAGGGCGTGAGGACCGTTACCTCACGCGATCGGCCGCCTCCTTCGCTAGCATTACTGCTTCGCAGAAGGAGGCGACCGCCTACCACTCCTCCTCGCTCCGGACCATGGCCTGTACCAAGGCCCGGCGCGAGAGATCGCCGCCGCCGATCGCCCCCACAAGGACAAGGCGTTGCTCTGCCCAAGCGGGGCACACCTCTACCGTGTGCTCCACCGTGTCCTCCAGGCGGTCCAAACAGTGACGACACCCGGGCGTCGCTTCTGCACGAATCCGGTGCAGGAACTTCCCAAACTTACCATGTCCGGTGAGGACCTGCGTCATGCGGAAGGTAAGGACGCCGTGTTGCCTTTCCAGCCACTCCTCAAAGAGGGGACTTACCGCCATAGGTAGGTACTTAGTTTGCGAGAAATTAATTACTTGATGAAATACGCCACGAAAAAGGATTTCATATCATAATATTTGAACCCAAAATATCATTTCTATGCAACTTATGTGTCTCCTAGTAAAAATAAACTCCCAGTGGGTTCCGTTCTTGAATTTAATTTAATTAGAGGACTTTAATAAGTTGTTACTTTTTTGTAGGGTTGAGATGATTTGAATCAATAGATATTAATAAGTAATTTAAATGTCGATTAAAATCTTTTTTTTAAATCATTTATTTAAAAAAAATCGTTGATTTAAATCGACTTTTTTGTACAATTTAGTTTAACTTAAAACGCATACATTGATAGTGATACACTCTTTAACTTCTTGAGTAGCGTAATTAGAGACACAATAGTAAGACAATAGCGCACGACCGCCGGCGTTCGTGCGGGGATCAACAGCTTAAAATAATGTTTGTGAACAACAAGCCATGCCCAAAAACTAGAGCGAGTGTGTGCCGGGCAGCTCATTTAATTTTTCAAAATATTAGACACGCAAGCGTGCGACCCGCGCCGCTTTTAGAGGTGACTTTACCTACTTAGGTAGGTAAGGGTATTCGTATGGATATGGAATAATTAGGTACCTACCTATCTGGTATCTACGTGAAACAATAAGAAATACCTACTTTTTTATTGTTTTACGTTATTTAATACCTTTGTCATAGATACTACCAACAAGTACCTACAAAGTAAATGAAACCCATGAAACCTCTCAAAATACTGTCAAATGTTACGAAATAATATCAATTTTATCAATTTTTTTTTCTAAATAACTATACGTTTTTCGCACATAAGTCTTTGCGTAATTACTTTTTAGACATAATTAAACCTTTTCTACAAAAATATTATAAGCTTAAAAACTCAGCAGCCGGTACAGTACCAGTTTAGCCAGTTTAGTCTTTCAAAATAAATGAAAAACATGCAAAAGTACTAGGAGTCGTAGGAGGAGGAGGAGGGAAGTGGAGGAGGAGGAAACGAGAATTGTTATTGCTGAATTGAACACCGCCGCAATCACAGACCCCTAATTTACTTTCAGTATGATATTGAATACGATAAAATATTGTGTCCCAGTCGCACGCGCCGCCTGCGTGTATTATGTGAGAGAGATGGCAATGTTTCTATCGTTCGTTCGGCTACTCCCTTTAGCGGTATCTTTGAGCGTGCCGAAAGGCTAGCCTAAAGTGAAATTAGGTAAATAAATAAATAAAGTAAAATTTTGCATTAGTGGACGACCAATAATCGTACATTGCAGTCGCATATCCGTTCCGGTGCTTGTGATTTGGATTTATTGTGGTTGTGACAATCGTATGTGATGGCGCTAAGTAATAGTGAATATTATGAGATGATGTTGTGTGTCGGACGGAAGAAAGGACGGTAATGTGCGAGCTGCTCGCGAACTTTATCGTCGCCGATTTATCGAGGGTAGGCCAGAAGCTGAGCGTCGACAGCTTCCTTCGGTGGCGTGTTTCCATCGGATGGTACATCGTCTGCACCAAACCGGTTCCTTCCACGCTCCTGGTTTAGGGGGTCGCTCGAACACTATCGATCCAGAATTTGAGGAAACCGTACTGGAGCATTTTGAAAATAACCCACGTACTAGCACTCGGCGAGCTGCATTAGCGCTGGATGCCTCAAACCATATGCAAGTATGGCGAGTGTTGCACAATGACGGTCAGCACCCATACCACTTCCGTCGCACCCAGGAGCTGACACCTGCAGATTTTTTGCCTCGCGTGACCTTTTGCGAGTGGTATTGCAATCAGGTAGAAGCTTCGCCAGATTTTGGCTCAAGAGTGCTGTGGACAGATGAAGCGTCATTTACGAGAGCGGGGATAAGCAACATCCACAATGACCATGTTTGGTCTCACGCCAACCCTCATGCTTCGACGGAGTCATCATTTCAACACCAATGGCGACTGAACGTGTGGGCTGGTATCGTGGGAGATGTTGTCGTAGGGCCATTTTTTTGCCGCATAGCTTAAACGGTCAAAATTATTTAAATTTTTTATGGAACGATTTGATGATGCGCTCACAGAATTATCAATTTTAGGTTACGCTAATCTCGTGATGGATAATAATTTAATCTTTCAACACGACGGTGCACCGGCACACTACGCACGTGATGTTCGGGAGCATTTGGATATGCGCTTTCGTCAGTGGATCGGGCGTGGTAGCAGACACGTGGCTTGGCCCCCGCGATCCCCAGACCTAACTCCATTAGATTTCTTTTTGTGGGGATACATTAAAAACATTGTGTACGCAATGCCGTGTGATACAGTGGAGCAAATGAGAGAGCGAATCGAAGCCGCTTTCAGGACAGTAACACCAGACATGCTACGCAATGTTCAGGTGGCGATACACAGGCGAGCGGCCTTGTGTATTCAGTACCACGGTCATCACATCGAACCACATCTTTAAAAATGTAAGTTGAATTATTATTTTTCATTTTAATATTTACTTTGCTCGGACTATGGAAAGATATTTTTTGAGGCAAAATTTTAGGTAGGCAGGTACCTACTAGGCGAACAGAGCGTCTCATGCAAGCGCGCGCCGCGGGCCGCGGCCAATCCTAGCTATTGTGTAAACGGGGAAACCCCGGTCAAACAATGGCGATTGGCCGAGGCTGGGCCCACGTGTAAACGCACCATCAAAATTAGGTAGACAGGTACTAGGCGATCAGATTTACAGAAGAAATGTTTCGTAATATTAGCAAGTGACGTGGAATGTTAATGACCCTCGTAGTGTCGTGACACGTTTGTTATGATTTGAATTCAAGAATCATACGATACCAAGAATTTGGTATCAATTCTTTGAGTAATTTATTTTGAGCTGAAACTTTGTGTAGAGACTCTATACCACCTGTAATCTTCAGCGCTTCTCGATGTATATACCCGATTTGTTACACATTGTATACTTGACACCAGAAAAATAAAGTCTAAAATTACAATAGTACTAGCTATTTTAGTCACGACTGCACTTCAAATTGTATTCGAACACCAAATGTAATAAATGATCACCAAATCTTAGCGAGCAATATTATATCAGGAGAAACTGGATGCAATCGGGACTTTAGGGCACTCCAACTCGGATAGGTTAGGTTAGAAGGGGATGGCGGGGTCGTGTGAGCGAGCGAATAGACCCCGCCATCCCTTTCGTGGTTATTTTTTTATAAACCACACAGAAGTAGGAGCCCCGCCAACCAAGCCCACCATCAACCATGCATAGAATATTTTAAGGTTTGGCTAGGTCTATTCGTAAAAACTTTGGTTATAATTTTACATTAAAATGCTGTTTTAATTTTGGTGATCATTTACTACTTTTGGGTTAACAATGATTTATTTGGAGTCATCTTGCTTAAATAGGATAGCGAGATGTTAAAACTTTGGTTATAATTTTATATTAAAGTGCGGGTTTAATTTTGGTGATCATTTACTATTTCTGTCTGTTATATGTTACTATATCTGGTGGTAAGTTAAACATAAGCCTTTATTATAGTCGCAAAAATTATTTCTTCCTCAGATTCATGCTGATTATGGCTTTCATTTTAATATTTAATATTTTTATTTTTTTTTAGTATTTAATCTTTATACCACTTAAATGATAAATGATATTTATTTTGTAAATAGGTTTAAAAACCACTTTTCCACGTCAATTTTTTTTAAACTAGATGAGGCCGGGGTTTCCTAGCTGACTACCCTGAGAAGAAACACCGAAACAAACTCAGGGGTCAAGTCTTTTAAAGTCCATAAGTACAGTAAATATGTAATGTAATGGTCAAATCACATGAGAACCATGCAGATTTGTCTGAGATGGTCTTTTGAAGAAAGAACCATACAGATTTGAGTGGACCTGTCTAGTCAGTGCAAGCATTTGTCAGTATTCGTAAAGCTCAACTCAGGACTACTAAGGAGCTCAACGACTTGACAAACAATACCAAGGAAAGGACATTTGGGTAGGCCGCAGAAAATACTCAAATTGCCAGACATACATTAAAATTACTGAAAAGGAAAAAAAAAAAACAATCAACGTAGTCCTCACATTCACAATATACTATAAGGAAAAATATAGTTTACAAAATGTAAGTAATACTTAGTAGTAAAGTAAACATTGATGTCAAAAATTAATAGAAAAAAAATGTCAAATTGCAAAATAAAAATAATCTACAATATCAAATTGTAAAAAAAAAATAACAATAAAAAGCACAATTGAAAATAAAAACAAAAGGAAAAAAAAATAAGCCAACAGTTGTAGTGCATACTGGAGCAGGTCAATCCCAAGCCTTTTTGTCCTCAACATAGTCCTTTATAATGTAAAAAGCCTTTTGGAAAAGTTTTCGCTTTACAAATAATTTGAATTTATTAAGGCTTAGTTGTTGAATATGACTAGGAAGTTTATTATAGAAGTGTATACATTGGCATCTAAATGAGCCCCCTATTTTTTTCAGCCTGGTTGTAGGAACCACAAATTTGTGTTTGTTCCTAGGATTAAAATTATGAACATCACTGTATTTTTTAAACATGTTTATATTTTTATGTGCATACAAAATATTCTCGTAAATATACTGTGAAGGTACAGTCATTATATTGATTTCTTTAAATTTATCTCTGAGGTAATATCTGGGACTTAATTTATAAATCGAACAGATAGCCCTTTTTTGCAAAATAAAAATTGACTGGATATCGGCGGCATTTCCCCACAGTAGAATACCGTACGACATGACACTATGGAAATAGATAAAGTAAACTAAACGGGCAGTCTCTACATCAGTTAAATTTTTAATTTGTCTAACAGCATATGCTGCAGAGCTAAGTTTTTTCGAAAATTTGTCTATATATATTTCAGTGGGGTCCACATGCCCCACTGAAGCTTAGCATCTAGAATTATGCCCAAGAACACTGTATTAAATTCCTCATTAATACTCCAGTCATTACCAAACTATAATAATAATAATATAATAATAATGTTTTTTTTATGTTTTTTTAAAGAAATATTTAAAAATGTAATTTATATGTGATATTAATGAATAAACGATATAATAATAATAATAATAAGCATACAGCATACAGCAATTAAACAGACCCTTAGTACAGAATATCGAAGGAGGATTAACGCAATCTGCAAAACACAGTTACCTGGAAAGCATTTAATAAAAGCCTTAAATACGTTTGCCATACCTATATTGACCTACTCATTTGGAATAATAAAATGGTGTAAAACTGACATCGAACAACTAGAGAGAACCACACGCACGACACTCACAAAACACAACAACTTACACCCTAAATCTGCGATCGAGCGACTCACTATCAAAAGACAGAATGGAGGGAGAGGCCTAATTGACATTGGTCACCTTTGGCAGAAGCAAATAATTAGGCTAAAAACATTCTTCGTTACAAAATCTCGCACTAGTGTCATACACAAAGCTATTACTCTACATGATTTCAATTACACTCCTCTTAATTTAGGTGATCAAAATATACAAGATACTATCAACACTGATCCACAGAACCAAAAAAGAAAGTTCTCCATGGCAGGCACCCTCATGCTTTAGATCAACCCCATGTTCACAAATTAGCTTCGAACAAATGGCTTAAGATAGGTAATTTATTCCCTGAAACTGAAGGATTTATGATTGCGATACAAGATCAAATAATAAATACTAAGAACTATAGAAAATATATAATCAAAGATCCCTCAGTTTCAAACGATAAATGTCGAAGGTGCCATATGCAGCCAGAAACGATTCAGCACATCACTGGAGCCTGTACAACCCTTACCCAAACGGACTACACTCACAGACATAATCAAGTGGCAAACGTACTTCACCAAAAATTAGCAATTAAATATGCACTCATACAGGACACAAACACCCCTTATTATAATTACACACCACAAACTATTCTAGAAAATGACACACATAAACTGTATTATGATAGAGCTATTCTCACCGATAGGACAATCCACTATAATAGGCCGGATATCATCCTACAGGATAAAATAAATAAAATAACCTACCTAATAGATATTGCTGTTCCCAACACACATAACATACAGAAGACAATAACGGAAAAAATTAGTAAATACGTAGAACTTAAGGAGGAAATAACTAGAATATGGCGACAAGAAAAGGTTTATGTGGTCCCTATCGTCCTTTCCACAACAGGTGTCATCCCGCATCATCTCCTCCATAGTCTAAAGTTATTAAATCTTAAAGATACCCTTTATATACCCTTACAAAAAGCAGCTATTTTAAATACATGTCGCATTGTCAGAAAGTTCTTACAAATAGACGAACGCGAAATGGGTCTACTTCAGAACGCATCCACCACATAACACACCACACGCTACATTTACTTGGCTTGGCCCGTAAATGTAGTTAAATACCAGCCTAAGAGCTGAGAAGTAAAAACAGAAACAAAAATAATAATAATATTTATTCAAAATTCTTTACAGGATAAAGTAATACAGTCTTAAATATAAATCTTAATTCTGAGTCTTACGTGCCTGAACTAGGAAATCCTGTGTTTCAGGCGAGAAGAGCTAAAATAATTTAAAATTAACAAATAATCAAAAGGATTTTATAGTACAATACAAACGTGTAAAAAATCTGTAAAGTAGACAAGTTATCTTATACTATTAATTTATAATGTTACCAAATCTTAACTTCTAGTTTCTTAACTAACAAGATACTTAACCTAGGTCAAAAATTGTATAAAAACAAAAAAATCACTTTAGCACAATCAGTAAATTCTCTGTATCATCGTAGGACATTCTTTGAAGAGCCTCCTTAAGAATTTTCTTACAGTTAATTTGATTCAAGCTATAAATGTTTGCTTTCGCGTTCAACCTATTGTAGAGGAGAGGACCGAGAAACAGGTAAAATTTTGACGTGAAAGCATGTTTGGTATGATTTTGAGGACAGACTAGATCTTTACGTCTTTTGTTAGTAAACTCCGTGCTATATGTTAGATCTGCGTGCTGTTTTAATACAATACCCATTATAAATAGCTGTCGGACTGTTAGTACTTCACATTCTTTGTATAGGAGGTTAGTGGGAAAAAGGAATGGGCGAAAAGTAGCCACTTTGAGAATTGCCCTCTGGGCTCTCTCGATGGTTAGTAACAATGTTTTACCCGCTCCACCCCATGTGGTAACACAGTATGTTACTATGGATTGACATAAAGCAAAGTAGACTTGTCTAACTATTTTTGGGTCTGCAATGTAGCGTAACTTTTTAAAAACGAATATCAATTTACGAATTCTATTATTTACAGCTTCTATGTGATGTTTAAACGAAAGTGTTTCATCGATTATAATTCCAAGGTACTTAACAGTATTTGACATTTTAATATTGGAACAAACACATTGGTTATTTGTGCTAGATGTGCAGTTATGAGCATACAATGTTGAGGTAGTGCCAGTTAGTTTTTGCTTCCGCATCGAAAACTTGACGTAATTTGTCTTGTCAGCATTTAAAGTCAGTGAATTATTTTGAAGCCATTTATTAATAACATTGAATCCGTGTTGCGCAAACTTGTAGACATTTTCTTCTGAGTCAGCCGAAAACAAAAGAGCAGTGTCGTCAGCATAACAAACGATATGGCCGTGATCTAAATTTAGATTACAGAGATCGTTTATGTAAATTAAAAAAAGTGAAGGTCCTAAAATACTTCCTTGGGGAATTCCGAAAGCTGTGCTTTTTTCGTCATCGCTGATAATATTACCAATCTTTACACATTGCGTACGTTCTTCTAGATAGCTCTTAAATAGTTTCAGCTGCGTTTCCCTAATGCCTATGGCTTCAAGCTTGCGCAACAAAATGGGAACAGAAACTGTGTCAAAAGCTTTGGCGAGGTCCAGGAATATTCCTAGGGTGTGGTTACCTTTATCAAGTTCTTGTGCTAGATAGTTAGTTAAATGATGTACAGCATCATCTGTAGACATTTTAGGTCTAAATCCAAACTGCCGCTTAGAGAGAATAGATTTATCCTCCAAATATTTATAAAGCCTGTTGTTTATAATCTTTTCTCATATTTTAGACATAGAAGGCAGTAAGGAAATAGGCCTATAATTAGTCACTTGATCTTTACTACCTGATTTGTAAACTGGGACAACAACAGCTTTTTTTAAGCACTTGGGGAACACACCTGTAGTTAAACATTTATTAAAAATGTAAGTCAACGGTGGTACTAAAAGGTCTTTGAATTGCTTAATAATTTTATTAGATATGTTATCCCAGCCAACTGCACAGTCGTCTTTTAGACCCATAATAATCCTTTCTACTTCCGTTTCGTCAGTATCTAGTAACACAAAAGATGATAAGCTAGTGCTAGATGCAAACAATGAGCTTGTTAGGTACTGCGATTGTCCCCGAAGTTTTTCAGCTAGACACTTGCCCACATTAACAAAGAAATTATTTGCAATGTTCGCAGATGTTAACTGTGATGAATGTGCCTGTAATAAACCTGAAGAAGACTGATTCTGTTTTGAATTATACGTCACATTTTTAATAATTTTCCAGATCTTTTTGTTATTTGTACCAGCCTCTTTTAGTGCAGTGTTATCGTAATTGCGTTTTACTTTTTTTATGAGGTCGTTACAAAAGTTACGATATCGCTTATATGACAGTTGCAATATTAAATTATTCGGATTAACTTTAGCTTTCATATGCAGTTTATCTCTATTTTTCATACAACGTATAAGACCAGCCGTGATCCATGGTTTTATGTTGCAGTATTTGTTATTTAACCGAGATATGACCGTGTTCTTCTGAATTGCATTTTGCACTTTTTTAATTAGGTACAACATACAAAACTGCGGATCATCGGAATTGTAAACTGGGGCAAAATCAATATTGCATAAGTCTTCTTCAAAGGAGATGTTTCATTTTTGTATGGGGCTCCGGCCATAACATGTACATTTTAGCAAAGCTGGGAAACTTACCCCTGAATAGAATAAAGTAACATTTTTTTCATAATATCAAATGGTTTTTATGTACAAAATAAAAATTAAAAATGTTTGACGTTTGTCCTAAGAGTTATGACAGCCATGATAAGTCGTAGACATGACGTTTACTTAACCTATAGCATTGTTTTGTTTTTGTTTATCAGAACTAAACTCATAAATAGTTTAAGATCAGATCTTTCTAATAGAATATTAGACAAAAGTGGCTCACCAAAGCACGATCAAATCTTTGAATCATTTCTTAAATAAAAAGGGATAAAAGTCACTTTGAGTGTTCGGGCGGTTATTTTGAATTCGTTTAGAAACACACTTAAAAAATGGAGACTAAAGATTTTTGTTCGATGAAATGGTCACATTTAATTATGTTTACTCAAAAATATGTATAAGAGAATAATAGTAATTTATTTTTAACACTACAAGAATACACACATTTTTTAATTATTTTCTACGTAACATTGATTTGATGAGACATGATTTCAGAACGAATGAAGTCTGCAAGCAAACGAGACGCCATGTTGATTAAAACATGGCAATAATTGAAAAACTATTATTTTTTGTACACAACAAATCAGGCTCAAATTCACCACAGAATATTTTTCCCCAATTTGTGGTATTTTTGCCTCTTTTTCGATAAATGTACATCTGATGGCCGAAAATGAAACATCTCCTTTATGTAAATTTAATTTAGAGACCGTGCGAGAGGCCACCTTAGGCAATTTACAATTAAGAATGAGTAGGGTAGCATTGTGATCGGTTATTGTTGAATTAGTTACAAGGGTGAGTGCAGGGAAGTTGGCCTTGAGCATTATATGATCCAAGCAGGAGCCACTTTGATGTGTAGGAAGCGTGTGAGCGGGAAGCAAACTATGGAACGCGCATAGGTTCAGATATTCCTCAGCGGAAGCGTCTCCACTTCCCGGAAGAATATTGATATTAATATCTCCAGTTAAAATTGTATTTTTGAAGGATGATAGGTTCTGCAAGGTGTCGTTTAGAGAGTCAGTGAAATTTTTTATATTCGTAAAAGAGGGAGATCTATATACAGCTAATATCGCAAATTCTGCTCCGATTTTAACCAACAATCTGCTACAGTCGTGCATGTTTGGCTCTACGACAGACACATTTAGATGATCTCTTGCATAAACTATCACCCCATCGTTCTGATTGGAAGTTGAGTTACTCTTATACATACAATATCCCGGAATTTGTGGTATGTTATATTGTTTAGCAAGCCAACATTCAGTTAAGACAATAATGTCACAATTTATGTCTAGACGTTTTAGAAAAATGCTAAAATTATCGAAATTCTTAAAAACACTGCGAATGTTTTGGGTTAATATGGTTAATGGACTAGTGTAAGAGGAGAGATATTGCTTGCAGTGTTCAACGTCACAAACTTGTGATTGAGATACAGAGAAATTGTCTATGTCACTAATTAAATGATTAATCATATTAAAATATTATTAAAAATAACAACAAAGGCCAAGAAGAATCGTAATTTACGGCGCTCTTAGGCGCCTCCATAATCAATAGAGTTTATGTACCTATTTTCTGACATAATTTTCGCCGGACAGTCCGCTGCACTTGTCTTATGATTGCTTGGCTTTTTGAAGTGCATGCAAGTAGCGCATTTTGGTTCCTCTGCCTTCTTAGTGCATTCTTTGATGGAATGACCCAATTCACCACAGTGGCCACACGTGTAGGCGGTCTCCCGACATGATTTAGCCGCATGTCCGTACTGCTGACATTTATAACAACGTGTGACCAGGGTAAAGTCTCTGACAGGGCAGGAAGACCAATTAACAAACACTCTGTCTTTACATATCAGGGCTTTACGTATCTGTGCAGAAACTTCAATAATAAAGTTACAGGTGTCTGCATCCTTCTTACCTGACTTGTGGCTCAGCTTAATGGAGGACAAAAAGGTCTCGAGGCTGCAATCCTGAAGTTTATCGGCTAGATTTTGGTTGAAAAGACAAGTAAAAACTTCCTTCTCTTGCATGGATGAAGGCACTCCGATAATTACGACTCTAGGTTTTCTTTTCTGAGGTTCGTCGACTGTAAGGCCTGAATTTGTTGACTGCATCGATTTTTTCACCTTCTCAATGTTGTCTTTTGTTTCAGTGCTGATAATGACGCCGCCATTTTTTGTCTTGCGTAGTCCTCTTACTTGCAGTTTCATCTGCTCTGGGCATATAATTTTTTGGACAAGTGATTTGGTCTCCTCACTGGACTTTAGTTTGTCGTTTGGATATATGGCCACTGAACTTAAATTTAAGGGCTGAATAAATTTGTTGGTACCTTTTTTCACCATATCAGCAAAGGAAGATCCCGTATTTGGCTTTATAGAGGCTCCAACTGTCATCTTAAGTTCTTGCAGTTGCTGCGACAGATCTATTTGGTCTTCAAGTGTTTGCACGGTGGAGTTTGCCATGACTGCTTTCATCTTGACCGACTGGTACTGGACAGCCATCTGTGACGTGCCGTGACCAATTTTTCGGCATAAAGCACTTATGCGCATTTTTTGTTCCGTATTTAATTTGCCTTCTGATGCAATAGTGCACACTTCGTTTAGACATTGGTCAATAGTCGTCATCCAGTTTTGTATTTCCGGCGTTGAAATCACATCCATGACCTCGTTACTTCGGTTAGGCGTCTGAGGATGAGATGCGAGTGCGGACACTGGTTTAGGTGCAGCTGTAGGCACGGGTGTAGGAGGTGGACTCCGAGCACATCGGTCACCCCGGCTGAACGGGCTGCTTGCCATTGTGACACAGTTATTGGCTTGGTAACATCTTACACATTATTTATTTACGTAAAATAACTAGTACATATTATGACTACGTTTGACACAGTTATCCGGTCAGTAGGTAAAACCAGGTCACGATTCAGCGAGTTTTTATTTATTAATTTCAATAATTCTTCGGCACGTCTGTTCACAACAAAGTACAAATGAGAATTCCAAATCTGTTTTTATCATGCTAAATTAACATCTTGTTTTTAACTGCACTCAGAACTTGAATTTGTTTAGATAATATTATATGATCAGAATTCAAAAAATACGTGTATTTTTCGGGTTTAAGTCTGCTAATGCTATCGTGAATGAAGCTTTGGTAAGCGCGCTCCATCTCGTCGACCGCATCGTCGCTTTCCATCAGGTGAGATAGCAGTCAAGCGCGAACAGTAAAAAAAGAGGCAATGCTTTCTCCTCAGCAGTGTGGGCCAGTGGCGGAAGTGAGGGATGGTAGAAGTTGGATTCAACCGACCTAGCCAGGGAAAACGCCAAAACGCTTTACTACCTGCGGGGTGTGAAGCAACTGCTCCCTATTAGGCTTATGTGGTCAAATCGAGACCTCCACAAAACCTTCTTGCAGGACTTGGCAGCCCTGTTAAAAGCCTTCTTCTTTTGAGCCACGTTGCTTGCTTTGTGCATACGAGTGTCGGCCCAAGCTCGGTCTGCGCGATCACACTCGGCGCCAAACCATGGCCGACCTTGGCCAAACATTGTTACGTCAGTGAATGGAATAAAGTACTCCATCCCCTATCGCGACACATCCGTCACGACATCTGCGCACGACGAAGCATCTTCCTAAGAAAAGCAAGTGGGCTGCCAAGTATAGCATGCGAAGAACGATCGCAAGCCATCCCAATCCGCTGACGATACTGGTCACCAGATTAGGATGGCTTGCGGTCTTTCTTCCAAACCCGCCAGGTGCCTCTAGGGCTGCGCTCGAGCTAGGAGTAGACAGACAGACTTAACCAGACAATTTTTTTTTTACTTGATATAAACCAGTGTTTGACTGCGATCCCACCTGATGGTAAGCAGTGATGCAATCATTGATGGTGAGGTGCACTAGTTTATTAAGAGCCTATTCACTCTAGCCTTGAAGGCACCTAAATTATAGTTGGACGGGAAGACCGCAGCAGGCAAATTGTTCCTGTCCTTCGATGTACGCGGTATAAACGACGAAGCGAAACGCTTAGTCCGGACCGTTGAAGTTTCAACAACGTAAGGGTGGATACTTACCGTACGTCGGGTTGTCCGATGGTAGAAAGGAGATGGCGGAATCAAGTCATGCAATTCTCGCGCACACTCTCCCTGTACAATGGTCGGAACTACCTGAAGGCGAACATATCGACACAGAGTAGAGGTCTGGATCTGTTGTCAGCAGAAGGTCCAAGCAATTGTGCAAGCACGCTCGTTTGGCATCTCAGTATCAGACCGCCTTGGAGTCTTTTTTTTTTTTTTTTTTTTTTTTATTCTTGATAGGTTCGCGCTTGACCGCTAACTCACCTGATGGAAAGCGACGATGCGGTCGACGATGGAACGCGCTTACCTAGAAGTAACCTATTCACTCTTGACTTAAAGATTCCCGGGTTGTAGCCATCAGGAAAAACAGATTCCGGCAAGGAATTCCACTCCTTAGCTGTACGCACTATGAATGTGTTCGCAAAACGTTTTGTGCGTATAGGTGGGATGTCCACCATGTACCGGTGGCGCATTGCCGTACGCCTGGTGGTCCGATGATGGAACGGGCTAGGCGGAATTAGGTTATGCAATTCCGACGCACACTCCCCGAAATGCAACCGGTAGAAAACCGACAGGCTAGCAACTCTGCGTCGATGCTCAAGACTTTGAAGCCTCGACTCAACGAGTGCATCATTGCCAATGATCCTCTTGGCTCGCCTCTCAATTGCCTCAAGTGCATCAAGCTGGTATCGGGCAGATCCGTCCCAAAGATGAGAGCAGTACTCCATACACGATCGAACTTGCGCTTGATAAAGTTTGAGCAGCTGTTCCGGCGTGAAGTACTGTCTGACCTTCGCGAGGATTCCCAGCTTTTTTGCTGCCAGTTGAGCCTTTGCTTCGATGTATGGCCCAAAGTTGAGTGTTGACGTCAGCGTAACACCAAGGAGATCAAGATGGTCGGTTATTGGCACGGTTACGCCCCGGAAAGTAGGAGCAGGGCTGAATTGGCTCCTTTTAGCGGAAAATAGACACGCCTGGGTTTTAGCAGCATTGAACTTGACCAAATTGGCATCGCCCCATTCAGAGACTGCCTCCAAGGACAAGTTCAAGCGCTCGACCATAGACTCTCGGAGAGACCGGATCTGTGACCCACTAGCCTGCGCGCTGGATATGTAACTCTCAGCAACAGTGCTGTCGTCTGCATACCCAAAGGTACCGGGCTTAAGCAGATCATTTATGTGCAGCAAGAACAATGTTGCCGAGAGCACTGACCCCTGAGGGACCCCGGCATTAATGGCCATTTGACCGGACGAGCAACCATCGATGACCACTCGGATGGACCGGTCACTCAGGAAATCTGCAATCCAAGCAAGCACACAAACCAGCAGGTAATCCGAAAGAAGGAAGCTTACTAATAAGGCTTTCGTGCCAGACCCTATCGAAAGCCTTCGAGATATCGAGGGAGACGGCAAGAGCTTCCCCCTGTTTCTCGATGGCCTCACTCCAGATGTGGATGGCATACGCTAGAAGATCACCAGTTGACCGATTTCGGCGAAAGCCGTATTGTCGGTCACTTAGGATGTCATTAGCTTCTAGGTATGCCAGGAGCTTACTGTGGAGTACACGTTCCATTGTCTTACAGAGAATGGACGTTACTTTAATGGACTACGTTTGAGATTGGCCTGTAGTTAGCTGGGTCAACCCGACTACCCTTTTTGGGCACGGGCTGTACGTTAGCTTGCTTCCATGCAATCGGCACTTTTCCAGCCTCAAATGAAAGCCGAAATAGGCGTGTCAGGATCGGAGACAGTTCAGGCGCACACGTTCTTAGAACAATTGCCGGTATCCCGTCTGGACCGCTAGCCTTGTTCACGTCAAGGTTACGCAGCACCCTACGGACGTCCTTCTGATGGATGCGAATATCCGGCATACTCGTCTCGCAACCATCAGGATTAACAGGGGGCCGCGCGTCACCAGAATCTAGACGCGAAGATTCCGCGAAGAGAGAGGCAAACAAATTTGCTTTCTCCTCAGCGGTATGGGCCAGCGACCCGTCGGGTTTCAGCAGTGGCGGTAGTGAGGGACGGCAGAAGTTCGATTCAACCGACTTAGCCAGGGACCAAAACGCCTTACTACCAGCAGGGTATGATGCGAGTTTGTTCCCGATGCGGCTAATGTGGTCGAACCGAGACCTCCGCATCACCTTCTTGCAAGACTTGGCAGCTCTGTTGAAGGCTCTCTTCTTCTGACTCACGTCACTCGCCTTATGCATACGAGCGTCGGCCCATGCCTGGTATGCCGTGTGCTTAAGCGCGTTAGCGCGATCACACTCCGCACCAAACCAAGGGCGAGCATGGCCAGACATTGTTACGTCAGAGAATGGAATGTAATACTCCATCCCCCGCCGCAAAACATCTGTCACAGCATCTGCGCACGACGATGGATCATCCGAAGAAAAGCAAGTAGGCTGCCAAGGATAACATGCGAAGAAAGATCGCATGCCATCCCAATCTGCTGACCTATATCGCCAAACCCGCCTGGTGCCTCTAAGGCAGGGATCAGGCGGAGAGTAGACTGATACAGATTTCACCAGACAGTGGTCGGAACTACCTAACGGTGATGATATCGACACTGAATAGCGGTCTGGATCTGTTGTCAGCAGAAGGTCCAAGCAGTTGGCCGTGACTGCGAATCAACATCCGGCACCCTCGTAGCTCCCTGGACCAGCTGGGTGAGATTTAACGCTAGCGCAAGCTTTCGCATCTCTCGACCAGCATGGTCTGTGCACTGGTATGGGAAAAGCCACTCCTGATGGTGGGCATTAAAATCCCCCAGTAACACCAGTTGTGCGGAAGGGTACCTCTGCTGAGCCGCATCCGCCGCCTCACTAAGGTACTGTGTGAGCCTGGTCGTCTCCTGATCACCACTGTGCGAACGGTAGACACAAGCATAGATAATTTTATCCATGCCTGTGTCCACCAGAGCCCAAAGCGTTGAGAACCTGGTATCTTCAAGGTTACGGAGACGCCGATAGCAGATGTCGTCCCTGACGTACAAACACACACCAGCGTGTGGTTTAAAATTGTGCTCCAGGGTAAACCCTGGGTAAGACAGGTACGACACGTCTGACGGACTTCTTATCTGCGTCTCCGAAAGGAAAAAGAGGGAAGGTTTTTCAGTCTCCAGGTGATGATGGACTGCTGCGAGATTTGAGTGCAGACCTCTAATATTGCTGAGGTGCACTTTAAGTGAGAGGGAGTGCAGCCGCTGTTTAACTTTTCTCTTTTTCAACCTTGGCATATTATGAGTGAGGTAGGAGAGGAGAAGGAAGTGAAATGGAGTCCCATGCTGCTAACCTTCGTCACGCACTGGCAGGACAACATCATTAGGGCACTAGTCTGGAGACTGCGGGGACGCCCGAGCAGGTTGTGCGCGAATCCACATTCGGCACCCTCGTTGTTCGCTGATTTAATGCTAGCGCCAGCCTTCGCATCTCTCGACTAGACTGGTCTGTGCACAGGTACGGGAAAAACCACTCTCGGTGGTGGGAATTAAAATCCCCTAGTAACACCACTTGGGCCGATGAGTACACCTTCCGCTGCTGAACCGCACCCGCCGCCTCACTCAGATGCTGTGTGGTTCCGGATGCCTTCTGATCTCCGCTGTGCGAGCGGCAGACATAGGCGTAGATTATTTTATCTAGGTCTGTGTCCATCAAAGTCCAAAGTATCGAGAATCTAGAGTCCTCAAGGTTACAGAGACACCGATAGCTGATGTCGTTCCGGGCGTACATACATACACCCACCCGCACGTGGTTTTATGCTCCCAAGGTTAACCCTGGGTAAGAAAGGTACGACATGTCGGACGTTCTGCGGATCTGAAAGGAAGAAGAGAGCTGGTTTTTCAGTCTATAGGTGGTGGTGGACTACGACGAGATAGTGCAGACTTCGTATGTTAGTGAGGTGCACTTTGTGAAAGAGGGAGTGCAGCCGCTGTTTATCTTTTCACTTATTATACTTTTCATTTTTTAATTGAGTGAAGGGAGAAGAGAAGGAAGTAAAATGAGGTTCGCAGCTAACCTTCAGGCTGACTTCATCAAGGATGACATCATTGGGGGACTAGTCTAGAGACTGCGGGGACGACCGACCGCCCCCCTCCCCCCCGGGAATATCCATCGGGCCCTCTCGTCTGGTCGCCAACCAGTACGATAGCGTATTCCGGGATTTTTCGATAGTTGGTGGGGAGCCTTCCATGTGTGGCTGGCACATTACTTGAGCCCTTAACTACCTGCGCCTGCGGTCGGCCAGCGGCAACCGTGCTTCGCATCCCGCTACCCTCCGCGACTAGTCTCTCGATACGTCCATATCAGCACGAGCTAGGTTGGTCTGCTTGCGATGGAACATCTATTTCGACCCAACTCCTCAAGACTGGCTACACTGAGCATATACCGGAACACGTCCAGGCCGTTTGGCGGTACGTATTTGCTCAGTGGGTAATTGCAAGCCAATGGTCGAAACTTGCCACCAGTTAGTGACCACGTGCAGAGACTTGCTTCGAGTATTCCTACGGACGCGGGTGACTCGGCCCCCAAAAATTTTGTTTCAGAGGACCTCAATCGGTGTTCTTAACACCTCAGCATTTCCATTGTGCTTTGTAGTCATGATTTCTCACATATCACATGTTTTACTGTTACTTAAAACTCATGTGGATGACCTGCTTGTGGGAAGGGAGGCTACTTGTGCAATTACATTGTAATCATCTTTGGGTGCTGCAGTACTCATTATTTACATACTTCGAATAGCTGTTGCATATTACAGTAACTACTAAGCAGTGTAGCTTGCATAAGTGTATTACGCAGTAGTGTACTCATGCTGTCGGATGTGTGACCACTGCTACAAATTTCTTTCAAACAATTTTCTTTAAAATTATTATGGTCTAGTTTGTTTTGATCAGGTATTCATTCATACCATTAATTACAAAATTTGAAACCGTGCATACTACGTGCACGGACAGAGCATTTCAACTAGTTCGCGACGCACCATTTGTCGGTAGTTTTCGCCAAACACAAAGGGGCAAGCAGTGTGCGCGGAGCACCAGTGGGTTGTGTGTCTGTACTGTGAAACGCGCACAAACAATGAAGGAAGAAGACACAGCGTCGTCATCCGACGTCGAAGTCTTCGGCATTTTTTTCACATCACATGATTCACTATTAATAATGAAGCACCGACAATCATCGTAACCAGTAATTGGCCAGTTCAGCAGGTGGTGTCCTCCTAATACTGACGACAGTATTGATATTAAATATGTGTGTGTCTTATTATTTGTAAGCTAAAATGAAAATAGAAAACGTAAAGTGATAGTATCGCTTGTGGTTGCAGGATGTCGCCGCGGGCGCGCCGCGCACTGTGCTCGCGCAAGCTGGACGGCTGCGCGCCGCTGTTCGTGGCCTGCAAGCGTGGCAACGTGGAGATCGTGGAGTACCTGGTGCACGTGTGCGCCGCCGACCTGGAGCAGCGCGGCGTGTACGAGGTGCCCGACGACCGCTCCGTGCACTCCGTCACGCCGCTGTGGTGCGCCGCCGTGGCCGGCCGCCTCGAGGTGCTGCGAGTGCTGGCCGACGCCGGCGCCGACCTGGACGCCGGCTCCGACTCGGGCTCCACGCCCGTGCGCTCCGCCTGCTTCATGACGCACCTGGACGTGGTGCGCTTCCTCGTGGCGCGCGGCGCCGACATCCACCGGCCCAACCACAACGGCGGCACGTGCCTCATCAACAGCGTGCAGTCCGCGCGCCTGTGCGCCTTCCTGCTGGAGCACGGCGCCGCCGTCAACGCGCGCGACACGCAGCTCAAGACCGTGCTGCACTACGCCATCCAGGAGCACCGCCTCGAGACCGCGCGGCTGCTGCTGGAGCACGGCGCCGACCCGCTGCTGGCGTCGCGCGCGGGCGACGACGCGCTGCGCACGGCCTGCCTCAAGGGCGCCGCGCAGGTCGTGAGTCTGCTGGCCAGCCGCGTGCGCTACTCTGCGGCGCGCATGGCCGACGCCTACGAGCTGCTGGGCAGCACGCAGCTGGACGAGTTCAACGACGTGTCGGCCGCGCTGGCGGCCTGGCGCCGCGCCACGGCCATCCGCCACGGCTCCGGCGCCTACATCCCCAAGCGGCCCGTGCGCGCGCCGGCGCCCGCGCTGGGCGGCGCGCGCGAGTGGCGCACGCTGGCCGAGCTGGAGGCCGCGGCCACGGACATGGACGCGCTGCGCACGCAGTCGCTGCTGGTGGTGGCGCGCGTGCTGGGCCCCGACCACAAGGACACGGTGTTCCGCCTCATGTACCGCGGCGCGTCCTACGCCGACGCCTTCCGCTACCAGCGCTGCGTGGAGCTGTGGGGCTGGGCGCTGCAGCTGCGCATCGAGAAGGACTCGCTGCTGTCGGCCGACACGTGCCACACGGCGTGCGCGCTCACGCGCCTCATGCTGGACGCGCACGGCGGGCGGCTGGAGCGCGCGCTCGGGCTGCCGGCGCTGGGCGACGTGCTGCGCGTGTTCCGGCTGCTGGCGGCCGAGCTGCCGGCGTGCCGCCGCCTGCTGGAGGCGCGGCCCGTGTTCAAGGCGCAGGCCGACACGTTCGACCGCGCGCTGCGCTGCGTGACGCACCTGCTGTACCTGCTGCACGAGCGCGCCGCCGCGCCCGCCGAGCGGCGCGCCGTGGCGCAGGCGGTGCGCGCGCTGGTGGCCGCCGACGTGCGCAGCGCGCACACGCACGACACGCTGCTGCACCTGTGCGTGTCGCGCCTCAACGTGATCCGCTCCACGTACTTCGCGGACGAGCTGGACGCGGCGCCCGTGTTCCCGCACGCGGGCGTGGTGGCGCTGCTGCTGCGCTGCGGCGCGGACGTGGCCGTGCGCAACGAGGCGCGCAGCACGGCGCTGCACGTGGCCGCCATCCCGTACAACTTCAGCACGGAGCTGGTGAGCGTGCTGCTGGCGGGCGGCGCGCACCTGGACCAGCCCAACAAGTTCGGCGACTCGCCGGCCGAGCTGGTGACGCTGAACCGCGGCTCGCGCGTGTGCGTGCTGCGCCACGTGACGCTGGCGTGCCTGGCTGCACGTGCGCTGCTGCGCGCGCCGGGCCCGCTGCCCGTGCACGCGCTGCCCAAGACGCTGCAGGACTTCGTGGACTTGCACCGCGCCTGAGCGTGCTGCGCCACGTGACGCTGGCGTGCCTGGCTGCACGTGCGCTGCTGCGCGCGCCGGGCCCGCTGCCCGTGCACGCGCTGCCCAAGACGCTGCAGGACTTCGTGGACTTGCACCGCGCCTGAGCGTGCTGCGCCACGTGACGCTGGCGTGCCTGGCTGCACGTGCGCTGCTGCGCGCGCCGGGCCCGCTGCCCGTGCACGCGCTGCCCAAGACGCTGCAGGACTTCGTGGACTTGCACCGCGCCTGAGCGTGCTGCGCCACGTGACGCTGGCGTGCCTGGCTGCACGCGCACTGCTGCGCGCGCCGGGCCCGCTGCCCGTGCACGCGCTGCCCAAGACGCTGCCCGTGCACGCGCTGCCCAAGACGCTGCCCGTGCACGCGCTGCCCAAGACGCTGCCCGTGCACGCGCTGCCCAAGACGCTGCAGGACTTCGTGGACTTGCACCGCGCCTGAGCGCCGAGCTTGGCTACTGTACTAATCATTGTTACTCATCGATGGACACCTAATATTATTAATGTGTAGATTAATTCCAAATAATTAGGCTTATACTATTAGGACAAACATGTATTGTAATACAAAAATTATTTTTATTTAGTTAGAGTGAAAAAAAAAACACGTATCAAGTACTCAAGCGTTTTATTTTCATCTCAGGCACATTCAATAGAATAGAATAGAATAGAATAGTATTTATTCGATGCAGGCAATACAATAGGCAACAAAAACAAAAAAAAAAGTACAGATTTACAATATACGAGTAGCTGCGCTGAGCGTGCCCGAACCGAAAGGCTCGCCAACTCAGCACTTGCTGGGCGTCACACACCCAGCGCTGATTGTCAGCTGGCACCCCGCAGTGACGCACGGATGATGGTAAATAAATATAAACATAAATAAACCTATATAAAAATAACCCTTACTTAAACTAAAAAAATGATACAAGTGTATTTGTGTGATAATTTTGCTTTTATAAATATTTTATATGCCACGGTAGTTACAAACTATTTTGCTCACTATACCCACAATATTCAACAATAATATAACGTCAGGCGACGCGACGATCGCCGTGATGACGCATTAACGAGACAGACTTAGTTAAGCTGCCACCTTGGTTTAAGACAAATAAAATATAAATCTAGGCGAAAATAATTTAGGCTTCCAGAAATAAGTTAAAGTGCAAGGATTTAGATTACAATTGGAAAGGAGTCAGGTGAAACAAAACATAAGTGAAGTGATACCATGTGGTTCCTGGCGACACAAATGTTACGCGCTCGTCAAAATACAGCCTACCCACAACACCCTAATTACCTAGCATTAGGTACAAAACATAATGGTAAGTTTTGTATTACGCAAGCAAATATGAGGATTAAAATTGAAATTCAAAGAATACATAATTAAATAAGTGATTAATTAGATTATAAAATAATAATTTAAAAAATAAAAATAAATAGGTATATTTTACTGAATTATATAAACGATTTATCAATATTAACATCATTAAATTCGATTTGTGAACTCAAAATGAAATTCTTAAGTCTAGCCTTAAACGTACTTATATTTTTTAGGTCCCTAATGGGTGGGGGAATATTATTCCAACACTTGGAGGCTGCGTACCGAAAACTTCCTCTGAAGGCTGCAGTACGGTGATGCGGAGTAGCCAGTTGCTGAGCACAACGCCTGGCCTTGCGCTGTCGATGACTATTTACCCACGCGAGCTTCGAATATAGGTATAACGGGCATTTATTTTTGATGACACCAAAAAGAAGACAAGCTAAGTGTAACTTCCGACGTGATTTCATTTTAAAAATATTATGCCTGTTTAAAAAGGGGTGTAACATGGCTTCTCGGTGGTACATCAAAACAAAAACGCGCGCAAGCATTTTGAACCCGTTGAATAAGTCTTACAGTACGTGTCAGAAGTCGAGGTCCCACGACGGTATCAGCATAATTCAATTTCGATAGAACCAGACTTTCAACCAGCTGAACACGCAGTTTTTCACTTAGATAGGGACGCATCTTGTACAATACCTTTAGACGGTAGAAACAGTTTTTAACACAGTTTGCAGTGTGAGCCTCATAACGCAATTCTTGGTCTATGATCAAACCTAGATTTCTCGCCTCATAAACACGATCAATACATTGACCCATAACGATCACAAATGAACATGGACAAAACCAAAGTCATGGTAAACAGCCATGTAGCACCCACTCCTGTCAAGGTCGGGGACTCTACACTCGAAGTTGTAGACGACTACGTTTACCTGGGACAGACGGTCCAGTTGGGAAGGTCTAACTTCGAGAAAGAGATCAATCGTCGAATCCGACTCGGCTGGGCAGCGTTCGGGAAGCTGCGCGGTGTCTTCTCGTCCAATATACCACAGTGTCTCAAGACGAAAGTCTATGACCAGTGCGTGTTGCCAGTGATGACATATGGCTCCGAAACGTGGTCGCTTACAATGGGCCTCATTAGAAGGCTTAAAGTCACCCAAAGGGCAATGGAGAGGGCTATGCTCGGAGTTTCCTTGCGTGATCGAATCAGGAATGAGGATATCCGCAGGAGAACCAAGGTTGCCGACATAGCACGAAGAATCGCCAAACTAAAGTGGCAATGGGCAGGGCACATTGCTCGCAGAACAGATGGCCGTTGGGGCCGAAAGGTTCTGGAATGGCGACCACGTACCGGAAGACGTAGCGTTGGAAGGCCTCCTACAAGGTGGACCGATGACTTGGTAATGGTTGCGGGAGTCCGATGGATGCGAGACGCACAGGACCGTTCGCTGTGGCGACGCTTGGGGGAGGCCTATGTCCAGCAGTGGACGTCTTTCGGCTGAAATGATGATGATGATGATGATTACGATCACTTTTGCATTATTAGAGTTTATTTTAGTGAGTTGACTCTTAGAACCGAAAAGCATAAATTTAGTTTTAGCCGGGTTGAGTAATAGAGAGTTTTGTTTCGACCAGTCCACGATCCGTTCCAGATCTTCATTTAATAATTTAACTGCAGTTTCAAAGTTTTCAGGTTTAAAAGAAATATATAATTGAATGTCATCAGCATAAATATGAAATTTAGAATTTTTTAAAACATTTACAACATCAGCACTATACAATATAAACAAAGACACTCCACTATTTACAAAATATTTAGTAATAGTACCTATCCTAACTATAACAATGAAAGAAATGTAGTTGCCAATATTAGTCAATCGTATATTATTCTTGAGACATTTGCGCTACAATATTGTGCGATGGAAGAATCGACCCTAACAGTATTGCGAAACACAACGTGACTTGAGATCATCAATTGAGTATTTGACATGATTTAAAAACTTCCACATCGTTTAATTGAATCGAAAATTGATAATACCGGGTGATAGTAAGCGATAGGCGTACTCCCTAAAGTATAACATGATGATAGTGATAATTATAGATCTATGGTATGGTGTACAGGGTGGAAAGAAAAAGGGCCCCAGTAGGGAAGTTTTCTAAATATAAAGTGATAAATTATACTCAGGGCTGAAACTGTGTAAAGCGGACCGCCGCGCGGTATCCGTCGCGGGGACCGCTATGTAATTATTGTATTAAGTTTTCGTCGACACGACTACCGTACGCCTCGTGTGACGTATCAGTGTAGCAGCTGAAGCAGCAGCGCGGCCGCCAGCAGCGCGGCCGCGGGCGCCCGCACGGCCCGCGCGCGGCCCGCGGCGCGCCCGATGTTGCGCCGGTGCTTGTCCACCACGTAGATGCGGCCGCCCATGCCGGCGTGCGAGAACGAGTGGTAGTACACGCGGTCCGGCCACGTGCTGTTGGGCGCCACCAGCAGCTCGGCCGGCGGCTCGGCGGGGCAGCGCCACTCCAGCGAGCGGTTGAACGCGCGGAACGTGGCGTAGTCGTCGTCGCGCCGCCGGTCCGCGCCCGCCGCGTGGCGCGCCACGCACAGCGGGCCCGCTGCAACACGACCGGTCAGTACTGGCACACTCGCCGCGCTCACCTCTCGCGCGTCGCGCACGTACCCGCAGTGGGCGCCAGACGGCCGCGGCGCGTGTAGTGCACGCCGGCCAGCACCTTGGCCTCGCGCTGCGCCGCCTCGCTCAGGCGCTCCAGCCCGCCCACGGGCTCCGCCGTCACGATCAGCGGGTGGTACTCGGTCGCCGAATGCGGGTCGTTGCCGCCGTACACCTGCCGACATAGCGACGTCACTACGGCATCGACACGGAGCTAGCACAGATTAGAGCTCGACGTACCTTGAAGGAGTACTGCAGGCCGCGGCGCAGCTGCAGGTCGGGCGCGAGCTGGCCGTTGACGTACCAGGCGAGCGGCGGCGAGTGGCGGCGCGGCCGGCCCGCCAGGCCGCGCGCGCCGCCCGCCGGGCCCAGGCGGAACGAGAACACGCGCAGCGCCGGGTCGAACAGCTCCGCCACGTCCCACAGCGCCGGCGCGTCGCGCGCGCCCCTGCAACACGGCTCGGTCACGCGCGGCGGGCGGCGGGGAGCGCCTCCCTCGCGGTACTCACACTGTGAAGCGCACGCAGTCGTGCGTGGGCGGGTCGCGGCCGAGGTGCAGCTGCACGTCGGCGCGCGGGTAGAGGCGGTGGAAGGCGGGCTCGCGCTCGTGGTCGAGGCGGCCGAGCGCCCACACCACGAACATGGCGCGGTCCGTCACCCACTCGCGGTCCATAGGCTCCGCTGCGGGAACAATATCTTACAAACTGAAATACTAGATTTTGCAGCGATGGTATAAAGCCGTGTCATAGGTATGTCATTTTGAATGCTGACTTCCATCTGAATGCGTCAGCCCCACCGTGAATGCTGTGACACTTTTTGTGGTAGTTGCTTTGAGCTCAAATTACGAGTACGTACTAGCCGGATGAAGAACAGAATGTCCGCCTGTTGCTTTATTGGAAGTCTCTACGGTTGGATGGACTACACAACTTTTGGATTAAGTGAAGGGTCCAGCCCGCCCAGCCGGTCTTCTCTCATACTTACAGGCGGCCAGCGTGCGGCGGTAGGAGACCACGGTGAGGCCGTTGTCTCGCCGGGCGCTGAACACCTGGTTGGAGTCCAGGCCGCCCAGGCGCTCGTCCCGGCACACGCCGCGCCACGCGCCCAGCACCTGCACGCACTGCAACAGACACACTGAGCACTCGGCCGCGCGTGCACGCACTGCAACAGACACACTGAGCACTCGGCCGCGCGTGCACGCACTGCAACAGACACACTGAGCACTCGGCCGCGCGTGCACGCACTGCAACAGACACACTGAGCACTCGGCCGCGCGTGCACGCACTGCAACAGACACACTGAGCACTCGGCCGCGCGTGCACGCACTGCAACAGACACACTGAGCACTCGGCCGCGCGTGCACGCACTGCAACAGACACACTGAGCACTCGGCCGCGCGTGCACGCACTGCAACAGACACACTGAGCACTCGGCCGCGCGTGCACGCACTGCAACAGACACACTGAGCACTCGGCCGCGCGTGCACGCACTGCAACAGACACACTGAGCACTCGGCCGCGCGTGCACGCACTGCAACAGACACACTGAGCACTCGGCCGCGCGTGCACGCACTGCAACAGACACACTGAGCACTCGGCCGCGCGTGCACGCACTGCAACAGACACACTGAGCACTCGGCCGCGCGTGCACGCACTGCAACAGACACACTGAGCACACTCCTCACACTCCGGCCACGCGGCTCGACTACCGCACGAGACTCACGGGCGCCGCCGCCGAGATGTTGTAGTCCGTGGCGAGGCCGCGCTGCATGGCCGCGTTGTACTGCGCTACGGCCACGTCCGCGCCCAGCATGCGCGACGCGCTGTCGCTGCCCGACACGCCGAACGCCATGTACTCGTCCTCGTCCATCTGTGCACAGTGTGCGGGTCAGAGCAGGTCACGGAACACGACGACACGTCAGGCCCGAGCGTACCTGGGCCGCCATCTCGATGGTGATCTGGTTGCCGAACACCTCCCAGGAGACTTGGAAGTCGCGGTGCAGCTGCTTGCAGTGCGGCAGCGGCGACTCGTAGGCGTGCGGCTCGGTGGGCGCGGGCGGCACGTTGAGCGCGTCGGGCACCAGCACGCTGCCGAGCGCGGCGGCCCGCGCGCGGTCCCACAGCGCCAGCCACTTGACGTCGAACACCGTGGTGCCGCCCGGCAGCTGCAGCCGCACGTCCTCGCCCACGTACGCGCGCAGCGGCTCCAGGCTAAACAGTACGACGATCGTCTCAAGCTAACGCTGCACTTCTTTGCTATCCAAATATTTGTGTTATATGATTTCATTTTGTATTAGCTAAATAACGCGAACATTTGTACAAACAGACATGCTACCGATTAGTTTATGTAGGTAGGTACTCACTAGCCGTACTCGTCGGGTATCTTCATTCCCTTGGAGGAGGGCTGTGGGCCCACGCCGGTCCAAAAGTACACCTCCTCTCCACTACCGTCGTAGCGCAGCTCCGGGATACTGCACGTGAGACAGTGACAATAAGCTGATGAATGTGAGCGGAGCACAATTCGCTCAGCTCGAGGAAACTGCACGACGACAGCGCGATCATGCTCGATAGATATGAGGAGGTATTCAAAAGGTAACAACAGACAACACCATCTGATTAGAAAATCGTCCCTTTTTAATGTAGTATAAGAAAGTTTAGATCGTGTAAGTTGGTGCGGATCTCACAGTATGGTGGTGGCGTCGAGGAAGCGCACGGGCTTGCTGGCCACGGCGGCCGAGCCGGCCAGCGGGCCCACGGCGCGCTCCGCCGGCGCCTCGAACTCGTCGGGCACGTACACGTCGCCGAACGCGTTCTGGCTGCCGATGTCGTACACGGCCAGCCACTTGATGCGCGAGATGCGCTTGCCCTCGGGCACCGCCAGCCGCACCTCGGCGTTGTAGTAGCGCTCCAGGATATTCGTCCTGCACAAAATAAAATCTTATATACAGAGGTACCTACCTACCTTTCTCCACTACCATTTGCCAGTGAATTCGCCGGAGTGAAGTTCGTAAATTATAGGTACCTCAGGAAAGTATCGCTCCCCAGGATAACAGCTAAGTAATTTATGTCGTAATCCAGGTCATGGTCACTCATTCATCAATAAACGAAGATTCTAATTAGGTACTAGCTTTTGCCCGCGGCTTCGCCCGCGCGTACATAGAATATAGTCTATGTCACTCAGGAATAAAGCAGTTTTCTACCGGTGAAAAATTTTGAGCAATCGGACCAGTACTTTCAGAGATTACCTCATACAAACAAAAAAATTTAAAAAAAAAAACAAACTTTACCTCTTTAAGTGTAGATTATTGGATTTAAATTAGTTTAAAAGTTTTGTTACTATTCTATTCTATTCGCGGCGTAACTGATTAAAAAACATCCAGATTGATCCTAAAAATATATTATGTACACAAACACACAACAAAACATAATAAATAAATAATTTCATAAATAACAAAAGGGTATCTTTATGTAATTTCCTGATTGAAAATTAAAAACTTTTAACTCCCAAGGGGTTGAAAGTTTTTAGGGGATTTTGGTTCAGTACAGATGAGCAGGTATCTAAGTACTGAGGAACTCACCTGCCATACTCATTGGGCACAATAAAGCCTTGTGGGCCAGGTCGGCCTGCATCTCCAGCCCAGAAGAATGTGTCATCCCCTGTCCCATCATAGTTGAAGTTCACCAGAAGTATTGTAAAATCATCTACTGCATATACATCCCCTGACACCTACAAAATAATAAAGTTTTGTACTCAAATGCTCTTTGGTCTTGCAGTTACAAGCACCAATCTGCTAAACTTGGGGTGCTGGGCTACTCTCCTTATTTTTACCCAGGAAGTACCTAGAGGATAGAAGCTGAGATATTTTGTTAATCGTGTGATTTCTCATATTTAGTTAAGATTCTCCAGAATCTTAATGCTGATTGTTAAATTTTATTATAATTTTAAATTTCAGTTACATTTTAAAATTAGGTACTTTTACACCATGCAGAGCCTGCTTGGAGGATGGGACAGGAGCTCATCTGCTTCTAAGCTACCAAGTGTACTGCTAGCCCGAAATAAAAATACAAAATACTTTTAGATTGGTAGCACCATAGTTTCTGGATTTGTGCCTAGGAAGTGGTGGTGGGAACAAATATCCAACTGTATGGCTTACAGATAGGTGTTATGGGTTTGTGCCTAGCAAGCGGTGGTGGGAACAAATACCTATACTCCATCTGTTTAGGTAGTTAACTAAACGTAAACAATCTTGATATGTCTTTTTATTTAAAATAAATCGTATAAAAGACATACAAAGATTATTCAAATTTAGTTAATTACCTAACATCGGTATAGGTAAATAGGTACCTATTGTAAACATTTTTAGATAAAATTTTTAGACAATTTTTTAGATAAAAGACATGGTAAGATTGTTTACATTTAGTTAACTATCTAAACAGATGGAGTATAATTGTATGGCTTACAGATAGGTGTTATGGGTTTGTGCCTAGCAAGTGGTGGTGGGAACAAATACCAAATTGCATGGCTTACAGATAGGTGTTATGGGTTTGTGCCTAGCAAGTGGTGGTGGGAACAAATACCAAATTGCATGACTTACAGATAGATGTTATGGGTTTGTGCCTAGCAAGTGGTGGTGGGAACAAATACCAAATTGCATGACTTACAGATAGATGTTATGGGTTTGTGCCTAGCAAGTGGTGGTGGGAACAAATACCAAATTGCATGACTTACAGATAGGTGTTATGGGTTTGTGCCTAGCAAGTGGTGGTGGGAACAAATACCAAATTGCATGACTTACAGATAGATGTTATGGGTTTGTGCCTAGCAAGTGGTGGTGGGAACAAATACCAAATTGCATGGCTTACAAATAGGTGTTATGGGTTTGGGTATCTTGTGTATGGGAGTTTACATGTTTATGAATACCATATAGGAGATATTCTTAGTCAAATCAAATCATTTATTACTTTGTGAATATGGGTAGGTACCTATAGTATATAATCATTTGTGTTTTATAATAAAGTTTTTCATATTTTACAGTCATACGGGCATGCAAATGTTTACAGTTCCTTATTTATCTATAGTATGTATGTTTTTAGCAATACATATATAAGTATGTTTATCAGTTCTCTAGTACTCATACCACAAGCTCTACTTAGTTTGGAACTAGATGGCGTTGTGTGAAAGTTGTGAAAAAAAAATTACAATTTAAAATAAGTAACAATAAAAGATCATTAGAATTACATAAAAAATAAAATAATAGCTATGAGTATTGGGTACAGTTTCTAGGGTTCTGTACCCAAAGGGTAAAACGGGACCATTACTAACGGATTACTAAGACCCTGCTGTTCATCCGTCTGTCATCTGTCATCAGGCTGTATCTCAAGAACCGTGAAAGCTCAACAGTTGAAATTTTCACAGATGATGTATTTCTGTTGTCGCTATAACAACAACTACTAAAACAATAAAATAAATATTTAAAAGGGAATCCCATATAATAAACGTGATTTTTTTGCTACGGACGGTACGGAACCGTTCGAGCGCGACTCCGACTCGCTCTTGGCCGGTTTTTTGTATTATACTTACCCACATGACTTCTCAATTTTTTTATTTTATTAATGTTGCTTAGACTTTATAGTGCCAGTTCCAATGTAACACCAACATTCACCAAATAAAAGGAAAAGCACTTAAGTAGTTTGTTTAAATGTAGGTATTAATTTTGTACTATGAAGTGTTTAAAATTGTATGAACGCACCTGGTGGTGGTAGGAGTTGAGTTTCCCGATGAACCTACCGCGATATGGTCCGTCCTCGTCCTGTGACACACAGTCTGAAACGATAAATAGCGCACGGTAACAATACAATAGAAAGTTTTCACTTAAGCACTGAGAACTAACTTTTAACTGCTAATCTTTACCTTTAGTGACTGCTATAAGCAGTAAAAAATATATTTTCAACATCTTCCACTTATTTAATTCACCTTAAAACTATTTTTTAAACTTTCTAACTAATAATAAAGGTCACAACATTTGAAGTATTTCGCATACCACAAGCTTCCGGTAACTTGACAAATCCACGACAAATCACTATACTGGTTTTGTTACCATTCACCCGCAAATGATTCAAGGACGCAGTTCTATTGGTTGTACATCGCGTTAAGTTCTCCGCGACCAATACCGGGTAAGTAACTTGAGTAACTTTCACTTTTTGTTCTCATTGGAACGTTTGTTCTCTGCCTCGTTCAGAAATGAACAGTGATAATTATGGTAACTTGCATTTTAAACTGATAGTTATTTGTATGGTCATTGTGATTTGTTAAAGGCTTATTACACTATCCAATTTTAAGGAAACCAATTGAGGAGTGTAATCGCAGTTCGAACAGATTGGATCCGTTTTAATGTACCTAAATTGGAGGTCCCGACGACCGCACTACTTCCAAAATTGTCTACGATTTAGGAGAGTGTAATCACAACGCTACGATTTAGAACGAATATCTGTCTTCTTTTCTAATTTATTTATTTATTAACGATATATGTACACACACACAATATAAGATTAGAAGAAGGTAACAGAAAAATAGGTACAGAGGTGATGCTTATTTCTAAAGATATAAAAAAAATCTTTATTTTAAAGATTATTTTCGCATGGCATTAGGCGCATATAACAAGTGATCGAATAGCTTGGAATCAAGTCTGTTCCTAAACATTAGTTACTTACATAAATTGAATCGCTTCTTTTTATTATCAAATATCATATTTCCTTTTTTTAAGTCCAACTTGTTTCTACCGTTACGGCTAGAGCAAGCCCAATCTTATGTTTTGACAAATATGGCGCCATCGATCGAAAATTCGAAACGTGCATCCTAGTACGAATGCGTCTTCCCGAATGCGTCGTCTGTACGATTTAGAATTCAATTTAGTGTAGTGCGATTACTAGCTAACAACTTTGCTTCCTAAGTGGTCCTAAATTGGTTTCATATAAATTGGATAGTGTAATAAACCTTTTAATTGTGAAATAATTAAGTAAGCATATCAAAGTTTTCTATAGTTGTCTCAAGTTTAAATGAGGAAAACCTGATTAATAAGAAGGTTAGTCTACGAAGTACAAATGACTTATCTACCTACTCTGAAGAGTGAGTGAGAGTGTGAAGAGACTGGTTATTTTGCTCCATGGACAAGCCAGATAAAAAATATATGACGCCCCCTCGGTATTTGTTGCGCCGACACATGATGTTAATAGCGTCGCAGACTTTGCACCTTCTCTAGGTCATGCAAAAAAAATAATATATTTTTCCACATTGATGTAACACAGTACTAGTACAGACAGTATAATAAGTGGAGTGGACTAGAGCCTAAACTAGGGTAGCCCTGTATTTCAGGACTCCAGGTCTTCCTCCCGCGGCGAGTGAGTTCGTTACAATTCATTGGTGGATGCAATATAATCAATGTATATATTATGTGTCTATGCGTGAGTGCGTGTGTGTGATGTGCATGTGTTATGGTGTGTTTATGTATGTGTTATGGTGTGTCTGTGCGTGTGTGTGTTGTGTATGTGATGTGTGAGAGTTTGGTTGCTCGCGTTTGTTTATGAGAGTATGCATTATGTATACTTGGTTATGCATGAGTATGCTTTGACTGCTCTTGAGTTACCTACAACTGATAGGAACAAGTCTTTATTTAGAAATTATAACTAGGGATTCCGTGTCATTATAATTTAAACTTAGTAGATATTTTTGGATAATATTTTTATAGTCAAGCGAGGTTTTTGGGAATATACATAAAAGAGAGTTAAGTTTATTGTACAAATATGGAGCAAGGAAACATGAGTGTCTCCTGAAGAAAGCAGTGTTGTGATTTGTTGTCTTGCATATTTTGTTATTTCTACGTGCAGGATAAGTTAATTTAGCATCATAGGTCAGTTCTTTGTGCTTGCGAAGTGTAGTGTGAAGAATGAATAGTTGCCTCACTGTCAAGACATTGCAGTCAGTGACGGATTAAGACTACTTGATGCCCTAAGCAATCTACGCCTGTGGGCCCCCCTAGTGGAGGTGCGAAAACAATAAAAACCAAAGCATAATTTACTGTAGTGAAAAATTGAAATTCGTTTTTTTTTTCATTTAACATATTTATTTAATCAAAATAATTACCATTATTATCTATACATAGCTGCCATCTAATAGGAAAGTCATTTTAAATGCCTTTGAGATAGAATTCTGGAGATCTAGATTTAGAAAAACTGTGTGAAAGCAATCTGTACTGCCTCCTGAGAAGAAAACTTTTTATCAAGTAGAAAATTGTCCAAATCACGAAAAAAATGGTAGTCCGTTGGAGCAAGGTCTGGCGAATAAGGAGGGTGACGAATGGTTTCTAATTGCAGTTCCTGTAGAGTTAAAATGGTTTCTCGTACCGTATGAGGTCTCGCGTTATCATGGAGCAATAATGGTGAAGATTGATTCATGAGTCGGGGCTGTTTCACTGCTAGTTTTGCTATCATTGTTCGGAGTTCGGCACAGTAGACATCTGCCGTTATTGCTTGACTAAGAAAGCTATAGTGAATAACACCATGCTGAGATCACCAAACAGTTACCATTACCTTTTTATTGGTAAGCTTTGCTTTTGACCTGGGGTCAGCCATTGCATTTTTCGCTTACGGTTATCGTAAAGAATCCACTTTTCATCACATGTCACAATTCGATCTAATATTTCTTCATTTCTGTATCGATTCAACAAGGCAACACAAGTTTCAACACGCGTTTCTTTCTGCAGATCAGTCAAATCATGAGGCACCCATTTTTCATATTTTTTTATTGTTGGTAAGGTAACGTTAAACCATGCCACTAATTCCTGGGTAGTTTGGCTCGGATCGGCTTCCACCATCTCTTTCAATTCATTGTTATTCACCTGTGTGGGCGGTCTTTCACGTGGTTCGTTCTTCAAATCAGAGTTTCCATCACGAAAGTGTTTAAACCAAAATCGCACGGTGCGTTCATTAGCAGTCCCCTCTCCAAACGCAACATTCCGACCGCCTTCAGCTCTTGGGAGTCGAAATTTCTTCAGACTTCAATTTTGAGCAGTTCATTGAGTCCAAAGCCAAGGTAACTGCTAGAAAACTAGGCGTTTTTGCAAAGGTCCGACGGTACTTCACACCTGGACAGCTTCTAATGTTATACAAAGTATAGGTCCGGAGTACCTACTGCAGTCACATATGGGCTGGTGCTGCAAAATGCCATCTAGCTGCTTTGGACTCAGTGGAAAGGCGCGCGAAGAGGCTAATTGGGGATCCAGATTTGGTTAAGTCCAATCTACAAAGCCTTGAGCACAGGCGCAGGGTAGCCAGCCTATCTATCGGTATTTTACAGGTTGCATTTTGGAGAGTGTGCGCGGGAATTGCATGACTTGATTCCGCCATCTCCTTTCTACCATCGGACAACCCGACGTACGGCGAGTATCCACCCGTTGTTGAAACTTCAACGGTCCGGACTAAGCGTTTCGCTTCGTCGTTTATACCACGTACATCGAAGGACTGGAACAATTTGCCTGCTGCTGTCTTCCCGTCCAACTTTAATTTAGGTGCCTTCAAGGCTAGAGTTTATAGGCTCTTAATAAACTAGTGCGCCTCACCATCAATGATTGCATCACTGCTTACAATCAGGTGGAATCGGAGTCAAGCACTGGTTTATATCAAATAAAAAAAAAACACAGATATTGTGAGCTGTTTCTGCCGCGTTAGTTCCGCGTCGGAACTCGTATTAAAAAATCACTCGAATTTTCGAAGTATCCATCTTTCTTGTATAGGCTGAATAAAAAACAACTGAAAGTCGAAATAAGAAGTCGAAAGTCGAATGTTGCACATTTTTTAACCGAATACCAAAAAAGGAGGAGGTTATCAATTCGATTGTATTTTTTTTATGTTTGTTACCTCAGAACTCCGTCGTTTATGGACCGATTGGCAATTTTTTTTTCCCCTTAGAGGATATTCTTCCAGATTGGTCTCATTTTTATCAAAATCCAGTTTTCATGATGAATCCATGAGGAATCGAGGGAGCTCCTCAAATACGATAGGCAACCATATAGTTATTTTAGTATTTTCATCGAGGACTTAAGCATTTACAGTCAAAAAGTAACATTTGATGAAGTGGAACTGATGAAGAAGAAATGGCCAACGGAACTATGAACTCACATAAATATCACAATGAAGATAGTTAAGCGACTATGACAATACAAATAAATAAATGGTTCTGAATAGTTATGTTGAAAATGGTATCATCGAAGTGAACTGATGATGATGATGGAGCCGAAGCGAAGGTAGGCACTGGAACTCCGTAATCAATCAATGTAATCTCGCCGTGCTTGGGCTTATTGGAATTGTCATGAGATGCACATTGGCTATAAGGTACTATCGAACTGATCTGATGATGAAGCCGGAAGGTAGGCACAGGAACTCCGTAATTAATCAATGTATCCTAGCCGTGTTTGGGCTTATTAGAATTGTCATGAGATGCACTTTGGCTACAAGGTACTATCGAACTGATCTGATGATGGAGACGGAAGGTAGAAGGTAGAGACAGGAACTTCATAATAATTGGAATTGTCATGAGAATAGGCACTCTGGTTATAAGTGTATCGTAACTAAAAAGTATGAAATAAAAAACTAAAAAAAAACGGTAGTCGGTGTTAAATAAGAAACAAAAAATACCGAGTAACACCGACTTCCGAAATTAAAGTTATTTTGATTCTTTTAGTGTTTTTTTTTAGTGTAGTCGGTTATTTTTTTATTTTTTTTTTGTAAAAAGTATTTTTTAAAAGAACTTCATAGGTACATAGCTACTATGTGACAAAAGTTATACCTACTCAAAAATCTCAAACCATGAAGGTTTTATGTCAATTCGAAGTCCCTATTACAATAAAACGGCAATTTCATACTTTAACCCCTATTACTACGTATGCATAGAAGCCGGCCGGCACAATTACTCAAAAAACAAAAGATTTGATTAACACAGATTTGCGAGGGGGCCGCGGGGTAGGGGTGGTTTGTGATTGACTAATTGCAATTCCGCTGCATTTGAATTTCCGAATGTACTAGTAGTGGGCAGCGAGTGGGCAAGCGGGAGCGGGGTTATGACTCTAGGTCGGACTCTATGTCAACTTAAAACCCGCGAATTTTCAAATTAGTCCTAGAAACTTTTTTTGGTGTGGTTTTTGGTAACATGAGAGTGAGACGTGATGCCCTAAGGACGGATTTTTTTTGTGCTTCTTCTGGTGCCCCCCCAGACGTGATGCCCTAGGCAATTGCTTAATTTGATTAAGGGTTAATCCGTCACTGATTGCAGTCCCTATATAGGGTCATTGTGGGATAACGAAAGGGTTTTTTGAGCATTACTTTGAGTAATGACCTTTGAGCACGTTCTACTTTTATGATTTTTGTCTTGCAAGTCCCACCCCATACCATAAGCATAAGCATAAGCATAATCAGCCTTTTAATGTTCCCACTGCTGGGACTCAGGCCTCCTCTCTCTAGGAGAGGGAATGGGCCGTAACTCACCACGCGGGCCCTGTGCGGATTGGTGAATGTCACATGTCTTCGAATTTTTAGTTCTAGGACATGCCGGTTTCCTCACGATGTTTTCCTTCACCGTTTTGAGAGCAGTGGTGATGAAATAAATTACACAAAGTAATGCGCCTGGCTGGGTTTGAACCTGCGACCGTTACCACTTGGCCACCACTGCTCACCCCATACCGTAATACCATAACTCAGGATTGATTGAACCAAGGCAAAGTAAATCGTTTTTAACATTTTCAATTTGAGTACGTTTCTGAGTTTTTTGAAAAGCCATATCATTTTACGCGTACGTGCAGACAGAATATCTAGTTGCGCATGCCATGAAAGGGTATCGTCTATTTGAGTGCCGAGATATCTAATATTGGTAGTACTCACTAGTGGTGCGCAGGAGCATGTTAACGTGTTGTTACAGTTGTGTGCTTTTAAAGAGAAGTTATTAGGTTGTGTGGTTTTATTTATTGAAAAAGTTATGTAATTTGTTTTATTAATATTTAATGTAAGGAGGTTTTTATTTAACCACAGTGATGTCTGATGAAGTCCTTTTTCGGCAAGGTATCGTGCCTCAGCCCAGGAGTCTCCCCGAAATATGAGCGCAGTGTCATCTGCGTATGAGAATATTTTTCCTTTTGATGGTTCATATTGGCAGAGCTCATTGATATATATCAGGAAGAGACCCGGGCCAAGCACACTTCCCTGTGGAACTCCGCAGGTAATGGGGAGGGAGCAGCTGACGTAGTTACCTATCTTCACAGATTGGTACCTATTTGTAAGAAAATCTTTCATAAGTTGCAGAGGGAGGCCGCGTATGCTGATCGCTTCGAGTTTTGCCAAGAGTATGTCAATTGAAATAGACACATTTCCGACCCTGGTCCAAGCTACTTGCTACAAAATTTGTTAGCTGTATCGCCTGTATCGCTGCATCTTCTGCAGATTTATTATGTTGGAAACCTGGAGCATTCCTGAGAGGGTAGATGGCGCTGCGCCTACGTAAACATAGCTCCGTGTATAAATAAATTGAAATATTTCAAAAAGTGAAAAATAAAGACTAAATTGACTATTATTTCATGAATAACAAAGTGATACTTGAGTGCAACTGTTAGCTATTAAATCTGTGAACGTTCAAGGGAGATATACCAGTGTAAATAACATAATGACTGTGAACCAAAACACATCTCAGTTTGTGAATAATCTCATACAGATGTGACAGTGCTGAACCGGAAAGTAAAAGTAAGCATTCCCTTAACAATTTTCAGTGAAAACGCATTCGAAATTATAAAAACTAGAACTTATGTGAAAAACGGTTACAAGTTTAAAAAAATATTTGAAGATAGCGACATCTAGTATCGAATAGCAGAATCTAGTATCGAACAGTATTACTACACAATTCTTCTCAATAGATGGCGCGGAACGCAAATTTGTAAATTGTAACTATTGAACCGATACTATAATAAAATTAAACATCATATTGTAAAAGATGGATAGCTTGGAAAGGCGAATGAGTTTCAATAATGTTACTCTAAGGAGAACTAGAACAAATATTTCCAATGATTCAGTAAACCTATCCTTCTCATCAGTTAGGTACGTCTTATCCACATACGCGAAGTTTACCAGATCTGTCCGTAATCCATACAGAAGATGTAGAAGCATTAAAGGAAGAAATTTACAAACTCAAAAATGAATTAGAAAGCGCACACCAAGAAATTGACACTTTAACGACTGAAAATAATCAGCTAAAACAAAAGACGATTGAACAAGCCAGAAAAATAGCACAGTTTAAAGAAGTTTACCATGGATCTCCAAATTACAAAAACTCTGTTCGAAAAAGGAAATCCAAAAGCAGCTCTAATGTTACTCTATTAGATGAGACCATCGCTGCCAGTACTGACAACAACGACCAGGAAGATATAAGTACATTTCAACCGACAGATGTCGCTGCTGGTACATTACAACAGCTAACCACGCGAAAGAAAAATGAATTACATTCCAACTGTAGTAACGAAGACAAGGCTGAATCATTAAAAATTACCAATAAGCATAATATATACATCTTTGGAGATCAACAAGCCCACGGTCTCAATAAAACTTTGACGAAGACCAGGTTCAATAAATGGAATGATAATTACAACATAAGATCTTTTATCAAGCCAGCGGCTACGAGTGCACAAATACTTAATAGTTGCAACGACGACTTTATAAATGTATTAACCCCGGACGATATTATAATTTTAGTGTTAGGTTCTAATGACATAAGCCCTTACTCATTTATGACTGAAATATGTAACGTATTATATAAATTACGCAACCAAACTGTATTTATCACTAATGTGCAATGTAACCCGTATTTAAACGAAGATACTCTCAATTATAATCTAGAATTGATAATACAAAACTATAAGAACTGTAAATTGACAAAAAAAAAAAAAAAATGACAAACAAACATAACAATAATCGTAGCCATACGAGAAATTACCAACGGCAATATTTGGAATATTTGTGTATTGGGTTGAATGTGAAAATTGATTATAAAAAATACCAAACAGAGTTCCTCAATCAGTATAAACAAGCTATAATAAAACCAGCAAACACACATACACAACACCCTGAATGTGACACACAACCAATACCCCTAAAATCAACACAAACAAAAATTACAACTTATTTTGAAAGGGTAACAAACGTAGATAACAAGTTTTTTCGTTCATCAAAATAAAACCACAATTACATTAATTCACGAAAATATTGCTGGAATACTAAATAAACAAGATTTAATAGAAGTAGCATTAAAAGACTTAAAACTGGAATTGGGTACCATTGATATTATTTGTTTTACGGAAACCTTTCTTAAAAGTGGTTCTGAATCAAATCTTAGAATTGACAACTACAAAATGGCATCATTCTTCTCTCGACCAAACCAACGCCAGGGTGGTTCATGCATCCTAATAAAAAATAACTTACAATACAAGGAAATCAACCCTATCCCCCCGATTCCCCTTCAATTCGAATATTGTGCCGTTGAAATTCTTAAACATAATCTAATAATAGTATGCATCTACAGAACACCTACATATGATGCTACGACATTTCTGAATAGTTTGGAACTCCTTACAAATAAGCTGTGTAAAAAGATTAAAAAAAAAGTCATAATATGCGGTGACTGGAATATAGACGTCCTAAAAAGAAATAAAATGTCCAACGATTTAAATGCCATATTTAATAATAACAACTTGAAAAATTATATTAAACTACTGACGAGGAAAACATCTTGTTTAGATTTAATTGTAAGCAACATACATGACGCTAAGTCTGCACTGCACTACTTAGTACTCTCAGACCACGAAACTGCACAATCACTGACAGCTAACTTAGAAACGGATACTAAAGTAAAGGACATTCACAGTTTCTGGTTTAAAACTGTAAGGGACCTCAGTGAAACATCAGTAAATTTAAGGACTGCTTGTCAAGCTTATCTTTCTCTGAGGTGTACGAATGCAACTCAACAAACGACGCCTTCAATTGCTTACACGATACAATTATTCTTTTTTATAACTTATGCTTCCCCATTATTAAAGTAAAAAATAGTAACAAACAAGTAAAAAATCGATGCCTAACAAAAAATATTAGGCGATGTTGTATTAAAAAACGAACCCTATACCTAAAATACAGCCTTTGTAAAGATAACAAAAAACACAACAAAAAAAAAATATGACGACTATACTCGAATATTAAAAAGATGTATACAACACGCACAACAAATAAATAGTCAACAGTACATCAACAAAGCAAAAAATGCGAGTAAAGCAGCATGGAATTTAATTAAAGCAGACGCTAATAATAATACAAATTATTCTGACATTGACACAATACAAATCAATAGTGAAATTTATGACAACCCTAGACAAATTTGTGACTTATTTAATAACTACTACATTTCCCTGACTAATACGACTGACATACCGCAAGAAAATAATCAAAATACCAATTTTACAATTCCTCAAAATCCCAAAAGCATTTTTCTAACACCAATAGATGAAACAGATGTGTATAAAATAATCCAGAATCTAAAAAATACGAACTCGACTGGTTATGGCGAAATAAATACCAAAGTGTTAAAAATATGTGCAGCAAGTTTAGCCTCGCCTCTATGCTACATTATAAATTTATCCTTAAGTGAAGGAGTTTTCCCAAAACGACTGAAAATGTCTACTGTCAAACCTTTATATAAGAAAGGCTTAAAGTCAGACATGAGTAATTATCGACCAATCACTTTAATTCCTATATTATCAAAAATACTCGAGAAAGTAATGTGTAATAAAATAGAGAACTTTTTGACATCGTGTGACATCCTTAAAAAAGAACAGTTTGGATTTAGAAAGGGGAAATCCACTGCTTCAGCTTGTTACTCTTTAATTAAACAAGTAACCGAAAGTCTAAACCAAAAATCTAAAATAGGTTGTGTCTTTTTAGATATGACAAAAGCATTTGACTTTGTCTGCCATAAAACGCTACTTTCTAAACTTTCTCACTATGGAATCCGCGGAAAAGCCAACGATTGGGTCAAAAGCTTTCTTACCGACCGACAGCAATGCATAGAAATAACAAGAACGTGTAAAAATGAACAAAAGAAATTCAGATCAAAATACAGACAAAACAACTTCGGAACACCTCAAGGAGGAATTTTATCCCCTGTTTTCTTTCTAGTATACATCAACGACCTACCAGAGGCTATTAATGAAGAGTGCGTACTATTTGCCGACGACACAACTTTGATAATTAAAAGTAATGATAACAAAGACTTAGAAAAATGAATTGTTAAAGCATTGGACAAGGCAATCAAATGGCTAGAAACAAATAACTTAAAAATAAACATGACAAAAACAAATATAATACAATTTCAGGCATCCAACACAAACACAGATAGTCTAGATATTCAATTTAACAATTCCATCTTAAACACTGTTAATGAATGTGTATTTTTAGGTATAACCGTAGATAAAAATTGTAGCTGGAAACCACACGTAGATAAAATACTCAAAAAAATAGATCGCTTTGTGTATGTCCTGAAAAGAATAAGACAAACGGTTAACTTAAATACCGCAATGGTTGCTTACCATGCTTATGTAGCATCTTTACTGAGATACGGTCTTATTATTTGGGGTAACTCAGTAGACGTGGAAAGAGTTTTTAAAGGACAAAAAAAATGTATCCGGGCAATGTGTGGAGCTCACTTTTTAGATAGCTGTAAACCGCTATTCAAAAAACTCAAAATAAGGCCTTTACCATGTTTTTACATATTTGAAACATGCATGTTTGTAAAAAAAAAATATAATTTATTTGAAAAAAGTAGTTACAAAATAAATAGTAGAGTACGACACAAAGACAAATTGAAATTACCCCAAATAAAATTAATGTTATTTAAAAGAAATATTTACTGCATGGCAATTATTGTATATAATCATTTGCCAAACAATATTCAAGATTTGCCATCGTCGTTGTTCAAAAGGGTGTTATTTAGACTGCTATTGGAGAAAAATTATTACAGTGTTAAAGAATATTTAGAAGATAAGTCGCTAATAGCTTGATACATAAAAATAGACTTTATTCTACCATACCCAACAATGACATAATTATTCAATATTAATGACATGACTTTTATTAATTCAATACAATTTCAATTTTTATTACAATTATATTTATATTTTATTAATTGATTCATATTTAATAATTAATATGAATCAATTAATATCGCTTCTTGAGTAGCGTAATTAGAGACACAATAGTAAGACAATGGCGCACGACCGCCGGCGTTCGTGCGGGGATCAACAGCTTACTAGTTGAGCCTTCATTCATAAATAAATATTTGTACGCCATTGTATGGCAGGATATGCTGGAAGCAAAATTATAATATCTATTGTACCATATTCTGACAAATAAACATTATTGATTGATTGATTGAACCATATTGAGAATCCGATATAATACGTTCTTGTTGTAGAAAATTCATTGGGCGTTTGTTGATAAGCTTTTCAAGTATCTTGGACATGGCAGGCAGGACTGAAATCGGACGATAGGCCCAATTTTATGAATAGGGTGTATTAGTGAATGCTTGAAGCAGTTTGGAAAAGTACCTTTGTTTATACATAGATTGAATATATGAGTCAAAATGGGGCTTATCAAATTTTTTATGCGTTTTAGAAATGTAGTAGGTATGCCATCAGATCCAGTTGCGGAGTCATTCTTAAGATTCAGAATTAAAGACTCAACTTCGGTGTTATCGGTTTCCAGCAATACGAAGGATTTTAATCTATGATGGGTTTTAATATTAGTTATTATTTTAGATATATCGCAAGATTTATTAATAGTGTCTACAAGTTTTTGACCAGTACTTACAAAGTACTGATTTATCTTGTCTACGGATTGCTGGGCTTCGTGTGAGTTGGCACTTAATAAATCTTCTGCTGGATTTTTGTTTTTAGTGATGTCAGTGATTTTTCGTATCACTTTCCAAGTTTGTTTTGGATTCTTACAATAAATTGTCAATCGCCGATGTTTCATATTTCTCTCTAACCTACTTTAAAACATCATAACAGAAATTCCTGTACCTATGATAAGAAATCAATATCTTTATCATTGTGCGCACCCCTGTGTATTGCTATAAGATTAATGCTAGGCGCAGTGTGTATCATCTACAACGACTACTATATATATTCTAAAGATGAAACGTATATACTGGAACAGGTTTTTGGAATAGGTCTGTGGCTGGATGCGAGACTTATTCCGTGCGCACCACTTAATGAACATTACATGGTATTGGAAATTGAGAAACTGCTGATAACTTTAATTCACCCGGTTGAATGCTACCTGGGGATATTTCGTGACCGAGGTAAGTTACAGATTTTTTTTTTATAACAAAAGAACATTTTTTTTTTTGAGTTTATGATCTTATTTATCAGGCGCATAAATACAGATGGTGCATTCGCGAGGCCAAACGGTACCTTTGGATTGTATTTGTAATGACTTTGTGGTATTACGAACGCAGTCTTATGAGTATCTTCTGGCAAATTCAATAATTGGTGATAACCCTGGGCTAGGTCCAAACTGGTAAAATAAGTCATCCCGGCTAACCTGGACGTCAATATTAGGCAGCGGATATCTATCGCGAACCGTGATAGCGTTGACCGTACGATAGTCGACACATAATCTGCTATCTTCGTTTTTCTTATTAACTAACACTACTGGGGACGCGTAATTCGATTGAGATTCTATTAAAGAAATAATACCGGCTCTACTAAGCAAGTCAGAAAATATGTTGAATTTGACAATATCTTATTCCGTATAAGAAAGTCTGTATGGGCGACGAAACACGGGCTGATCAGTTGTAAGCTTGATAGGCATTTTTAATAGATCGGTACATCTTAACTCTTGAGTGCTAGCTGCGAAACAGTCGGCGAATTGTGATAGAAGTTCTATTATCTTTTTGTGCTCTACTGTATACACTATGCTAATTTTATCTACATGTTCCTCCTATGGTATGGCTACTACAAGAGGCTATACTGGCGCAGTAAATGTTTTTGGCAGGTAACAGGCAATTTTTGTCAGGCAATAGACAATTAATATCAGTGGCACTTACCGAAGTCATATCCCAGCAGCTTTCAGCACGCAGTAAAATTGCCCCAGCCTTCCAGTTGACATCTTTTTCTCTCCAGTGTTGACGATCTTCAGGTAGCCAGTGCTGTCGCTAAACACTGTTGCAGGGATAGAGTAGCAGACGTCATGGAGCTGTTACCACGTTTTTTGCTCCGGTGTTTCGGGAAGGCGCGTAGCAGCATTTGCTTCCACTGTTCCCATGAAAAATCACTCTTCGAGACGATTGTTTTTGCCTGGCCGCGCAGTTTGTCTTGCAAATGGAAAGACTGTTTTTCATCACATCCATAGATCTATCCCAGTTCTATCTTCTTCTATCAAGCTGTAATTGTACATTCTTCGGTATCAGGGTCAAACTCCGGGATCAAGGCTGCCGCGCGCTGCTGTTTTAGTGGAACCAGGTTAGAGACATCGTTTTGCAAGTCTCGAAAAGCTTTTTCTACTTCTCGAATGAGAAGGGTCTTCAAATTTTTTTTTTCTTGCTGGCGATGGGTTGTCTTCGGCGTGGCATGAAGGCGTATCTTGGTCAGCATCGGCACTTTCATCTTCTTCTTCACAATAGTTCATCGTTTCATTTTGCGTGGATACCACTTCTGAATTGTAACGCTTAGGTAGGCGTGGCTCAAATAAAAGTATAGATAGCAGCAATCAGTTAAATTTCTTGATTTTACAAAATAGTAATGAACCACATGCAAGGGCGCTATTCGCTTTTATTATGGCTGGCTTGACTGGCTGGCTGGCTGGCTGGCTGGCTTGGCGGCAACATTCACCTCCCCACTTTGACCACGTGGTGGGACGTGACGGTGCGGCGGCGATTGGCTTGCTGGCTGTCAGTACAGTGGCGACATCTTTTGGCAGGCGTTACAGTTTATTTAAATACCTATTACAAAATTATTTAAAAAACACTTACCTAACTAATTAAAATTATAAGTATATAAACTAAAGGCTACTTAGGTACTCCTAACTAAAATATGGCGTCATAAAACTCCTCCGCATCGCTGTCGACTGGAAGTGTGCCCAAAAGGCTGGCAGCATTGCCACGTTGTATGGCAATGCTTAATCACTGACTGAGGTAAAATTCAGCCCATGGGTCACCCACGGGTAGAGTGAAAGCGAAGCCCGGGGCCCTGGGATGAAGGCAAAGAAGGAACAGGAGTGGGTTTTTAGTCAGTAAAAGTCTGACACTATCTCTCGCTCCGCCCAAGAGCGGGATTTGTCATTAGATGATTTTCCCACCTAAAAAAAAAGCCTTTGGGTCACGCGAAGTGTCAACTAAGCGTTTGGATAGTTCTTTAAAAAGCGTATGAGCACTAGGACCCCATGGCCCAAGATGAAACCTTTGGGGTTTCATCTTGGGCCATATGACCAAAGAAAATGGATGCGCGTATACTACTAATATTGGAAGTGGACTGTATTTTGCGGATTAGCGTTTCTCAGATAATGTACTTGACTCCTTGCAGTAGATGGATCTTATTGGAGCCGTTTAGGATTAGGAAGCAGAGAAAAACAGCTCGTATATGGGAGGGAAATTGTACTAACCTTTTGAACTCCACGTGTCCATGTGTCAGACGGCCGGCGTTCTCTGGATTTCGCGACACCTGCTCCAGTGACGAGGAGATATAACACTCACTGAACACTGCACAGTTCTCAAGCAGAAAGCGTTTGCGGTTTTAGTGTCTTTAGCGGATAAGTCTATCTACAATAATATTTTTTCTTGTAAAGCGCGCGGGACGTCGCTTAGCGGTGCGAGCGATCACGAGCGAGTCCATCTGCGATCTCTTTCTCCCGAGGTTCTGCAGGAAAGGGATGCAAAATAGGAAGTGTTGCAAGTTGTCACACAAACAAAACGCGGTATTTAATTCTATGCGGCTAATTACGGGACAATTTATTTTTTTATTCTTGATAGGTTCGCGCTTGACCGCTAACTCACCTGATGGAAAGCGACGATGCGGTCGACGATGGAGCGCGCTTACCTAGAAGTAACCTATTCACTCTTGACTTAAAGATTCCCGGGTTGTAGCCATCAGGAAACACAGATTCCGGCAAGGAATTCCACTCCTTAGCTGTACGCACTATGAATGTGTTCCCAAAACGTTTTGTGCGTATAGGTGGGATGTCCACCATGTACCGGTGGCTAATTGCCGTACGCCTGGTGGTCCGATGATGGAACGGGCTAGGCGGAATTAGGTTATGCAATTCCAACGCACACAGCTGTTAAGAAAAAAGTACGAAAAATGAGAGATGTTGACATTAACAATCAGCAAACACTGGAATCAGTTTTCAAGCCTGTAACAGAACCACTCAACCAGATTGCTAAAGCCAGTAAGCAGACTTCTTCCCTGTGTCCTACAAAAAATGAAGAACTTCCGTTTATTGATAAAACTTTGCAGAATCAAGAAGCCAATGATAAAAAAGACAATTCAGATGAATATGAATCTGATATCGAAAGTGACTCTTCATATAAATCATTAGTTGAAAACAACCTAGGTCGTGACACGTCATCCTGGTCTGTATCCTCAGAAGCACTGTCAGATATTCCATTCGGTGTCAGAGTAGAGAACGGGAAATTGATGTTAGGTTCTGCTCGTATAACGATCGGCGATGAATATATCACTGTAGCTGGACGCAAATACCGAAATACGTCTGGTTTGAAACAGTTGTTACTAAAGAAGACCGTAGATTTAAACATGGTTACATAGAGTGACATGCAGCATTATAAGTCAATGCTACTTGATACAAATGCACATCGACGAGACTATGAGCCGGATAAACCAATAAAAAGTAATAAAGGTCAAAAGTATATGCAAGTTATTAAGCCTATTTTCAAACTACAAAGTACTATTCAGACCCCACAATCGAAGGGGAAAGGACTACCCTTAACAAAAATGTGGAAGAAAAAGGTTGATTTTTACCCGACTACGGAGGGTTATGATTTTGACAGGCTATGTATGTATGTGAGTTTGTTCATCTGTTCCCTCATAGCTCCTAATCTACTTATCGGAACTCGACATATGAGATATCGTTAGAACCGTCTTAATTGTCCGCTTAACATAGGCTACGTGACGTGTCACAAAACTCGACTTGGCGCCCTCTAGCGGACAAAAAGTAAGTGTTAAAAAATAAAAATGGAGATAAATACGCCGTGTTTGGTATCATTTGAAAAGGCTACATTTGTACATTTCGAAAATATTGCTCAAATTGAAAGTGACGCCCTCTAGCGGACAAAAAGTCATGTGTTAAGTTTAACACCAAAATTGTTTAAATAAAAATAAAGTAAAAAACTAAAACCCGACTACGACAAAAAAAAAAACGACGCTGAAAAAGTATGAAACAAAATTTTCATACTTCGAACAGAACAAAAAGAAAAACCGTAGTCACACGTTATTAAAGTGTTTCGGTTGGTACCTATTACGTGTGACTGCGGCTTTTCTTTTTGTTCTGTTCGAAGTATGAAAATCTTGTTTCATACTTTTTCAGCGTCGTTTTTTTTTGTCGTAGTCGGGTTTTAGTTTTTTACTTTATTTTTTGTATGTTGGAACGATCCAAATGAACTGCTGGATAGGTTAAAATTATTAATTGCATCTCGAGATGCTGGTAACACAGGATTAGATAATGAAATTATATCTATCATTGAAGAATTACGTGAAAGTAAAATTATAAATAAATAAAACACCTACATATTTTAAAACGTGTGTTCATTTTATCATAAACCTCACAACACAATACACCTTAAACATGAATGTAGATAAATTCGGACATCATATTCATAAAAGAATGCGATTATCAGAGTTATTTGAGATTAATGAAAATACATGATTAAAATCAGAAAACGGAGATTTTGATTTAAAAACATCAAGACTGAGAGGAATAAAAAATCCAGTAGAAGCTGGTGATGCAGTGAACAAGGATTATGTAGATCGAATGAGTGCTGATAAAAGAATTTAATACACTTATTGGTACATTGCGTTCACAAAGTATTATAGATGCACGGGAAACAGTTGAAGTTACTTTAAAAGCCAAGATGGAATCGATGAAGCCGGCTTTTAAAAAATATAACTGCCGACGAGGTTGTTATATCTAGGTAATGTTTTAATTAATTATTCTGGACATCAATTATAAGAGGTACAATCCACAACATTTCTGGGACTACATATAGAGAACAATTTAAAGTGATGAACACACAGTGAATACATAAGCTCCAAAATGAACCGATTCTCATATGCGCTGTTCAAACTCTCTAAAGTGGCGAATGTCAGAACACTTATAACTGCATATCACGGACACGTTGTTTTTCTTCTTTGGTACGGGATAATCTTTTGGGGCAACTCAACTTCCAAAGAAATGATATTCATATCACAAAAGAGGTGTGTTAGGGCTATTTGTAAACTGAAAAAGACTAATAGTAGTAAGCCGTACTTCATTGAATTAAACATTTTGACTGTGCCATGTATCTCTGTATACACTTCTCATTAGAAAAATCAAAACACTTCCGTTGTTATGGTTTCTGTCCTAAATTAACACAAAATAGTTTTCATTCCATGAAAAAAATCACATGATTATATAGCTGGCAGTTTGGCCATTACAGTGATAAGCGAAAATTTAAAATTCAAAATTACAATTTCATTTGTTTATCCTATGAAATGATTAACTGTTTTGAGACAAATGTGTGTTTAGAGTTGGAGTACATTTCACTAAAAGCTAAAAATTAGCGCCTATCTTAATACTTTTTGTTCTTTATTTGTTCACTGTGACTTTGGGACGTCTGCAATAGTTTTTTTCTAAAACTTTGCCCGCAGAAGCCGCCCAAGTGGTGGCATTGCTGGATTCTGGACTTAGTCAGCGTGTTGTGACTGAAAGACTGCATCTAAGCCGGTCGTCTGTTCATAGAGTCTACAAAGGCTATCGGGAGACTAGTTTGTTTACGCGCCGTTCTGGATCTGGCAGGAATTGGGTCACTTCTGAGCGAGAAGCCCGGACATGAATCCGATTCAACATCTATGGGATGGAATGGAATGCCACAACATTTGATCTATTACTAGGGAAACATACTTATGTGAGTCACTTACAACCACCGTACTTACAACATGAAGCTGCTACTGCAGTTGAAAAGCATTAAGGCGTCGATTTCGTAAAAAAGTTGTTACAATAAATCGATCATCTCGCTCAGAAGTGACCCGATTCCTGCCTGATCCTGAACGGCGCGTGAACAAACCAGTCTTCCGTTATCGTTTGTGTACTCTATGAACAGATAACAGGCTTAGATGCAATCTTTCAGCCACAACACGCTGACTAAGTCCAGAATCCAGCAATGCTACCACTTGGGCGGTTTCTGCTAGCGAATTATCCATATGTTTTAGAAAATAAAAATTTTTCAGACGTCCCAAAGTCACAGTAAACAAATGAAGAACAAAAAGTTTTAAGATAAGCGCTAATTTTTAGTTTTCAATGGTGAAATGTACTCCAACTCTAAACACATATTTGTCTCAAAAGTGTGAATCATTTCATAGGATAAACAAATGAAATTCTAATTTTGAATTTTCGCTTATCACTGTAATGGCCAAACTGCCAGCTATACAATCATGTGATTTTTTTCATGGAATGAAAACTATTTTGTGTTAAATTAAGACAGAAACCATAAAAACGGAAGTGTTTCGATTTTTCTGATGAGAAATGTATGAGTACTGGATTTTGACATTGTACTTATTTAATATTGTGACATTGAAATTATAATTTTATGTGCTGTAATAATTAATAATTTTATTGACATATTTTAGTAATAGTAATTAATCAATCTAAATTATCCAATGTACCTATTTATCTAATTATGAGATAAATTTGTACGCTATTTTTAGGTAACATAGCGTTAAAAAATTGTTATTTAAGACCTTAATGTTACCTATATTTACAAATTAATAAATTAATATGAATAAGAAATTACGAAGGCGTCTCAGGGAGCCTGCTGAAGCAAACAGTTTACGATTGACTTCCTGCAGTTGTCCTCGAATTCTTCACAGTGTGACTTAAAGGAATTATGGTATTATTGTAATACAATAGGCGCGGGCTTGCGGACGGATAGCAATAGGTAGTTTGCCATCAAATAAGGACCAGGCCTGGGTTGACGGCGGGCGCGTAGCGGCGTAGTGTTCCACGCGAGCTTCGAAGAGATGTCAGTATAATTGACACAGCACGCTGGGGCTACGGGAGCACGGCCCGAGAACGCCTAGGACAACGAATTCGGGGCTGTTTACTTAGTAAAAGTGTAACACTCCCTTTCGTTCCACCCAGAGAGGGAGAAGCTATTTGATGATATCCCACCCTCAAAAAAAAAAAGGTATGAGGGTATAGCAAGAGCTCAATATTAACAAAATTTAATATCTTGTATAGAGCTAAGTACCCATGTTAAGCTCTCCAAAGTATGCTGAATTAATGATTAAGAATAATGAAATACTTCGTCTCGAGAAATTCTGGCTTATTACTTAGTATTTTATAAGTTAAACACTCTGAACTGTCGCAAGAGCAACTTATTGTGAAGCCCCGTGTTCGATTTCCAGGTCAGGCAATATTTTATTGTGGTTTTTCCCATTAGGAATTTCGAAGAAGGAATTTAGAAGTCAAGAAGTTCGGGGGTGTGACACATAGGGAGGTGTCACACCCCCGAACTTCTCGACTTCTCGTTGACCTAGAACCATGAAATTAGGCAAGTACCATGTCTTTTAGTAGTAGAAACTCGAAAACTGTCGATTTTTAGTTACTTACATCACATTTTTTTGCTACTATAAACTATTCTGCAGTTGGTCAACTGACCACGACATAGGCTGATGTATGGGGACCACAGTTTTCCAACGGCATTATTTAGTTTGTCCTTTCAGGTGATGAACTTCGGTAATGTTACCTAATTATTTTGGTGAATGTAGCTGTACAATATTACCTAACTGCTTACACAGTTATACGTAGGTACTTACTTATTATTGTATTATGTAATCATTTTTGTCTATAGGTAAGGTACTTATCTATCTTAGTTAATTTACGACATTTCTCATCTGTTAAAATAATAAAATAAGTAGATTATAATATAACTTCTGACAGCGACATCGCCCGCGGAAAAGTAGAAAATTATTCCATTATGTTTTGTGTGCCAAATTGAGTAGTGAGTAGATACCAAACACATCTACTCATGTGTGTGTGTACATAGGTACATACATATTGGCACAAACTTTTGCCTTTGTAATATTAGTGTGATTATGAATGCAAGTTGCAGTCCGACTAAAACATTAGTCGGTAGGTAAATACGAAACTTCGAGTCTCGATTGAAGTGATGGTCGAACCTACCAACAGGTTTGTAAGTGACCCTTGGTGCGTGAGTCCGACTCCACGGATATAAAAGTTACTTTGTTAACTTCTGCAGAGGATCCGAGAGCGAGCAGAGCGAGCTTTTTGCATTCTAGCATTATCGCAATGTAGCATTCTAGCATTCTGCCTCGGATAGCTTTGATTTTATTTTGTTAGACAAGAGATTGAGGGTGGTAGGCTCAAAGAGTATTTATTTACGTAGTGCTTGTCTCAAAAAACACGGCATGTTGCTAGGGGCAACTTGTGTTGCGCTAGCCCTCACTGTCTGCCGCCTCGGTCTTCTTGACCTAAGGGTAAGTAGATACGTTACTGGCCATGGACATCGTAGGTACTGTGTAAGTTGGTCTACTACCTATTTATCATAACACCTAAGCCAGGTTAGAAGCGTTTTTCTAAACGATACCAAGCGAGTGAAATACCTTTGTGGGGACGGCGCGGTGTGCAGCGGTGGCTATCAGTAGAATGAGGATGTTGTATGACTTAGCTTTGTTTGTGCAGAGTCGGATGAGAGGACCTGTGAAGAGCGGAGAGAAGTGCGAGGCCGCGGGGGAGGGTTGCTCAATGCACGTGCAACAAAACTGTTGCGGCGACGCGCGCGCGAGCAGTACCCGCGAAGCAGCAGCTCTGCACGCACGCGCGCCCTCTCCCCGCGCATCCCGCGTATCTCTCGGTTCTTGTGTGTCCCGTCGCTCGCGATGACCCCCGCGGCGGCCATCGCGCTGCTGCTGCTAATCGGTGAGTACCTCCCTCACTCACATCACAGACCGCATGACTGACTACTATAGAAAGCCTCTGGTGAACTATGCAGCACTTTCATCTTTCCGCAGCCAGCGCTCTGAGAAATGGTCATGTTGGGATATTATTAAGACTATGCCTAAATCCTTTAGGAGTTATGAATATATAAAATGTGATTTTGTTTTGGATAGATAAAAAAATTGCCAAGGGTACAAACGTTCCCGTTTTTTAATGAGAGTGATGGTTCTTTTAAAAGTTTGAATTCTTTAAAATAAAACAAAGTGTTACCTCCTTGCACTTGTCTTGCAGCGATTTTCGAGTATATTTCCTTTGCTTCTCCAAAATAAATGTCCTATTGCTTGTGGAGTGTGAGCACAGAAAATTTAACAAGCGCTTGCTTATAGCTATCGATCGTATTTGATTGGATCTCATTGATCGCATTCAATGATTGTCGTTATAAATCTTTTTTACGATAATTAAGTTTATTAAGTTGGCATCTTAATTAAACAAAACTGTAAAACATCGGCAGTAACTGACGCTGACGTGTTGCTAAGTCATGGTAAGATTGGTAGTCAAGTATGTCAGACTAATCTAGTAGTTGTGTTCTCATTTTTTTTTTGTGAGAGTATCCATAGTGTTAACGGCACTGGCTCCGAGGACTCAGTCGCACACAGTCAGCGGCGGACTGGCCAGTGGGTCACTCCACCGGTAGCCGCGAGACCACGACACATCCACACAAACCGGCACACGAGGAATGTTGGCGCCGGCGCCGAAATCAATCCTGTGGTACAAGTTACAATATCAATAGCTATCACCTAAATTCATTTAGCGTGCAACCACTCAACCGGAGTGCTTCAAGATTATTTAAAACTGCCCGAAGAAAGTGTTGTAACGTAAGACAACTCCACTTTAATGCTCTTAGTTAAAATCATCCTCCCACGAAAGCAAGGTAGTCCCACTTTAACAATATTTTGTGGGTCACTCATAAATGTCGAGATATCACAAGCGAATTCGGAATCAGTTTGTTACGAATAACGTTGCTCTATACTCGCCAATACACTTTCTGGAGGAAGATGAGACTATAGTGTGATATTACTCACGCAGTCTTTGGCCGCATAATTAACCAGTTTGAACTAGAGGCAGCGTAGTGGACTGCCTAAAGCTTAACCTTTCACATGACGTGAGGTAAAAGTTGTTTTTAGTAAAAGTATCCGAGTATGTAATCGTGGCACAAAATAACTTTCTTCGCAGCTGTGCTAAAGCAGATTCCGTAGGTAATGACATCCTGACCAAACCGGACAGTCTCGCGCATACCTACCCCCATATCCACAGATCTGCACATCGCAACTATCCTCGACAACTCGACACGCCGATATCAAATCTAGGCAGCTGAACTGTCCTCGCGAATAAAATTATTTTGCTGAGTCTGAATAGCGAAAAGTCGAAAAGCATTAGATGGAGTCGCAGACAAATACTCTATACATTTGACCAAACTCCCGGAGGTGAAAATGTTTCAGTTACATTACATCGGTATTCGTTTGATATTCATTGAATTTACTTCTCTTAACCTTTCGCAGATCCGTGTCCGTCTATATTCTGGCAAATTGATAGAGTGTAGAGTTGGTGGCGTTTTCCCTCACTCAATAAGTAACGGCTTATTGAGAAAGATTTGAAACGTTTATCCTGAACTTTCATTTGTTTACGTTTCAAACCTTTCATAGAATACTTGAGTATATTATGCCTCTAGGAAGTGTTTCATTGCTTTCTGTCTCTTCTGGCAGGCCTGCTCCAGTTAGTTTCCACTGTCAATCTGATTTTCCTATTGTCGCAACCTTTTTTTTATTTTACCGTCTCGAGGATACCAGTCAATTACAATTTTGCTCAAGGTGTATCGTAGTAAATGGGTCGTCATTCATCAATCTCCATTTTAGTTCGTCAATCTTTAAAAATTGCGTCTGTTACTCCAGTAAAGGAATTTCTATTCCTGTATTTTTTTATGAGGATTAAAGTTCTTTTCTTAGCATATTGACAGTGTTCTAGCATGTCTGTGTGATGCTTCGTGGGGTTCACTTGCCACAGTTGGAAGCGTGGGGTTGGAGTACGGACGCCCGCCGGCGCTCGTGGCTCACGCCGCTCTCATTAGCATCGGGTGACATTAGCGGTGGCTGGCGGTGGCGGGCGCGGGCGGTGCCACTCGACCTGCTAATCGTAACACGCTATTATTATGCATTTCCAGGGCGCCAGCGCACAGAACCTTGTTGTTTTGTTCGTGTTTACATTTTGGTTCGTATATCTATGTAACGCAACTCTTTTTAAATCATAAATCTAAAAATACTGCAACACAACACAAAAACATAACCATTCTTGGCAGTTGGGTAAAAACAATTATCAAGATAGATCCATAAATAAAAAAGTTATGCGCGAATTGATAACCTCAATAACATGAAATTTGAACATAATTGGTGAAATGAGGGTGCCATGTGCCATAATATTATATGGGAGGATGTCATATAAATACCAGTGTGAACTTTATACATTTGCCTCGTCCGCCTCACCTCTCCAGAGCGTACCCCTGATAACATCACGGATAACATCATACCCGTGATAACATCACGGGTACATGTTATGAAATGGTGTTAACAATAAACAGACATGCATTTACAGCAATCTCAGAAAATTTGCTTATAGGTAGTATAAGTATTCCATGGTCTATCTTTGAAGTTCTTTATCAGACCTTCACCAAATTTAAATTGGATCACCTTGCAGAAACACTTCTAAATAAAAAATAATTATCAAAATCGGTTCAAATTTCCAATTCAAGAAACAATAGTGGAACGACGTATACTTACTGTGGGGTGCATAGGTATCATCTATAAATAGTAATGAATTAATAAACACAGTTCAGTTGGCATTCGGACCTCGTATTATTCATTTCTCTCTCTACACACGAAACCCAACAATGGTATTACCCCATAATGTGACATTGCACTGGTCTCTTTGTATTTCATTGACTTCAGTTAACGTTAAACCACCGAAGCTTATATTGTTTTGAGGTATGGTTGGTTATTTTATATAAGTGTAAGTACACGACGTAGGTATACTGTGGGGCACAGTGACCGCCGCGGGCTGCAAGTATTGCGACAAGCGGCGGCGGAAAGCACTTTCTCGAAACTTCCGTGCGTCTGCAATCTTCCTGCGCTAACTCACTCTACTCACGAACCTGCCTCATCGCAACTTCAAAGTAGAAATCTACTAATATTTGATGTCTATTAGCTGCAATCGATGTTATACGAGATAAACAAATCGGTAGGGCTTCGTACCGAGTGTAAACTGTTGATTGTATTAGTACCCAGGGGAAGAAGGTGACTTGCTCCAGTGGTCTGTGTTACTGCATCTTATATTAGATCAAGCTTAATTTAATAGTAATAGAACTGGGATGTTGGTTTAGTTAGTATTTTCTTCGCGTAAACATCTTCTTTTTTATAGAGACTGCCCGTTTAGTTTACTTTAGCTATTTCCATTTTGTCATGTCGTACGGTATTCTACTGTGGGGAAATGTCGCCGATATCCAGACAATTTTCGTTTTGCAGAATCTATTCATTCGATTTACAAATTAAGTCCCAGATACTCCCTGTGAGATCAATTTAAAGTTATCAATATAATGACTGTACCTTCACAGTATATTTACGAAAATATTTTGTATGCACACAAAAATATAAACATGTTTAAAAAATACAGTGATATTCATAATTTTAATATTATACTAGGAATAAACACAAATTTGTGGTTCCTGCAACCAGGCTCAAAAAATAGGGGACTCATTTAGATGGCAATGTATACACTTCTTATAAACTATTGACTAAACTATATGACTAGGAGTCATATTCAACAACTAAGCCTTTATAAATTCAAATAATTTGTAAAGCGAAAACTTTGCCAATAGGCTTTTTACACTATAAAGGACTATGTTGAGGACGAAAAGGCTTGGGACCTGCTCCAGTACGCACTACAACAGCTGTTGTCTTATTTTTTTTCTATTGTTTTTATTTTCAATTGTGATTTTTATTATTATTATTATTATTTTACAATTTGACATTGTAGATTATTTTTATGTTGCAATTTGACATTTTTTTTCATTTTTTATTTGACATGAATATTTACTTTACTATTATAAGTATTACATTTTGTAAACGATATATTTCCTTTTATTATTGTGAACATGAGGACTATGTTGATTGCTTTTTTTTCCTTTTCAGTCATTTTAACGTATGTCTGGCAATCTGAGTATTTTCTGCGGCCTACCCAAATGTCCTTTCCTTGGTATAGTTCGTCAAGTCGTTGAGCTCCTTAGTAGTCCTGAGTAGAGCTTTGCGAATGTCAAATGCTTGCACTGACTGGACAGGCCCACTCAAATCTCAGGTATGGTTCTTTCTTCAAAAGACCATCTCAGACAAATCTGCATGGTTCTCATGTGATTGGACCATTACATATTTACTGTATGGACTTTAAACGAGCCTTTGACCCCTGAGTTTGTTTCGGTGTTTCTTCTTAGGGTAGTTAGCTGGGAAACTCCGGCCTCATCTAGTTTAAAATGACGAAAAAATAAGATTTACGTGTAAAAGTGTTTTTTTAAACCTATTTGCAAAATAAATATCATTTATCATGTCAACCTATACAGCTGAGATTTTGAGAAAAAAACGCGTTTAAGGTTTCTGAAGGCCTACATGGGCACTTATTAAACGGCAGAAACTAGTGCACGGTTCCAAATTGGTCGTTTCTTGGAGAAGAATCGGCAAAAAACTCCACGATTACTCCTACCTACTCTTTTAAAAACATTGTTGTTCTTACAATATTTCCATATTACAGTATTGGTAGATATTATGTAAGGACAGTGTAGACCAGTTAATATTGTACTCAAAAGTACAATAAAAATAATCATAATAAAAAGTGAGTCGTAATAGGAAGTAATCTAAGAATTCGCGGAGTCTATAGTGTTCTCACATTCACATTATAAAAAAGAGGCTATACAAAAAAAAGCAAGAAAAATAAATAATTACAATTATCAATAAATAAAACGTTAACAAAATAAATTACTAACGAATTTATGGTAGTTGGGGTCAATAATATAAAAAATATTGCAAAAGCAATGTGTTAGAAAAAAATAATATAATTATATATATTACAACAAATGTGGAGCAGCTATTAGAGACATTTACACAATATTAAGAGTTACCAGGGGGCCACATGTGCAGAAGCAGTCTTAATATGGGTTTTGAACTTTCCCTCGCTAAGTTCAGTCACCGCCTTTGGCAGCTTGTTAAAAAAGCGTATGTTGTTTACTAAAAATGACTTGCTGGTCTCAGCTAATCTCCATTTGGGTAATACAATAATAATTATATAATAATTTTGAAGAGTCCTAGGTTTTTACGAACATATAAAATACTTTCTAAGATATAATGAGCAGGCAGAGTCAGTATATCGATTTCTTTGAATTTATTTCTGAGGGATTTGCGAGGACCCATTATATAAATAGCCCGGATTGCTCTCTTTTGCAATATGAAAATTGAGTCTACATCAGCTGCAGATCCCTACAGTAAAATGCCATAAGACAATACTGTGGAAATAAGCATAGTAAACTAACCTAGCTGTGGCTACATCTGTCAAATGCCTTATTTTTCTTATTGCATATGCATAGTAATATCGATAGTTATACCTAAGAACACAGTTTCCGTAATAAAATCAAGTTTATTGCCATCAAGAATTAGATTGACGCCAACTTGAGGAACATTTGGTAATGAGAACTTTGTACATTTAGTTTTATTCGCATTTATTAAGAGATTATTAGCTGCGAACCATTTCGAAAGAACAGCCAGACTTTCGTTCCAAGGTTCATGGAATACTGACATGGTAAAAAATAAAAAACTGATGGGTCTACATGACACTATCCATAGATCAGCGTCCCAGTATAGCACCCAGTCTGATGTTAACAATACAATTTTATAATTTTAAGTAGTGGTTAATTGCGAGAAGTGTTTATGTAAGCTTCATCTGGCCGTGTACACTGTGCAAATGTAGAATAGTGTTTAAGTTGTGTTGTACAGTATAGACTGTGGAGGCACTGCGCGTACATATATTATTTAGGAGCGTTTGACCCTTGACATTCGTGTGCATATTATTTAGGAATGCAAACCACCAAATAATTGGCGCCGGCGCGGTTGCTCGCGGACTGGCGCCGCACCGGTTATTTGCTATAGGTTATTACTAAACAACAAGTATCACTTATCCGAAAGCGACGAGCTTTATGATCAAACAGAGACATGCGGTATGTCACGAGTTCCCGAGAAGTCTGTCACGACTCACGAGCTTCCATTCAGTCAATCAAATCCGATAAACTTCAACATGTTGATTATTGATCGAAGGATCAACCGGTTCCTATATTTAACATTTATGTTTTCTGCACATAACACAAATGGTGCTCATACGGGTTTTAACTTAGAACATGTTCCAATTCAAGTTTGTTCCATTTTTTATTGTGTTGAAACAATGTTTCGGAAAGAACATTATCAGTGTTATAGAGTTTTCCCATCTGGAATTTCTCAGTAGCACCCCGGAGTCTACAAACCCAGGCTCCAAGTTGGTGGCAAGTTGGCTCGGACCCAGCTACGGGGGCTGAGATATATATAGAGAAATGCGGTTGTGTTACAGGAGACCTCCGTCTTCCAACCCTTCGAGGTGGAATGGATGTGATGGGATGTGTGTGTTGTTTAGCATGCTATGAAACAACTTTCTCGATCGATCTTTAGGATCAAAAGAACTTAAATTAGTGCAGTAATATTTAATAGATTTCTCAAACTTTGCGTTAAGTTTAACTGGTTTCTAAGTTTTTGACCATCTTAATGTATCAGCTGTTTGAATTAATATAATAATTAAAAAACGTGCGTGGAGCGTTTATGTAATTGGACAAAACGCTCCACGCTTTCTTTCATAATAAATCATAGTAAATGTTCAATAAAGATGATTACCTACTTATAACCATTTCGCATAGGTAATTATTTATCGTTCATCACGAACTGAAATTGTTTATGTTTACCTGCGAACTAATGAAGATTTAGCAAAGGGGAAACTCTTGAGTCATCAAACTAAATGTCCGAATTATTTTGTAATTTTTAGTGCGTGCTAAAAGCGTGTTTTTTATTTTTTTAAACTATTATTTTTATTTTATACTTTTTAGTCTTTTTATTTTCTTTGTCTGTTTCACTCAATTTAGCTTTTTTCTCTTCGCGCTTTCTTTTTTCTTTATCCAATCGCCATTTTCTCTGCGTTGCTGTTTCTAATGTTTTAAGTTTTTTTGTTTTATTTTTCATCATATTGTTCTCACGAGTAGTGGACAAATAGACGGTCGACCCCCCCAGAGGTCCATGTAGAGGGGCAAGGCTAATTACAATAGGGTTGCGCCCGGTGCTCTAAGGTGACGCTGGCGACATGATATTTTTTACCACCCTCATACCATTCAGCCCTCGGCGCGTATACTACCTTGGCTTAGGTGGAATCTCATAGACTCAAAGTCCAATCTTCGTATTCCTCTCGTCGAACCTTATTGATTGATACCCATGACATGATAATTTGGTAAGAAAATGTCATTTCGCATTATTTTCAGCAAACCCTTTCATTTTATACCTAAATCATAGGGCTGCATTTCAAATAGCCAATCCACCACCTTGGGACGGCCGCCATGTTGGATTTAGGTCATGTAATTATTTTTTTCGTATCCCATTCAGCAAACCCTTTCATTTAATACCCATATCATGGGGGTGCATTTCAAATAGCCAATCCGCCATCTTGGATGTCCGCCATGATGGATTTAAGTCACGTGACTATTTTTTTCGTATTCCTGACAGGAAACCCTTTCATTTGATACCCATATCATGGGGTGCATTTCAAATAGCCTGTCCGCCATCTTGGACGTCCGCCATATTGGATTTAAGTCACGTGACTATTTTTTTCGTTTTCCTGACAGCACACCCTTTCATTTGATACCCATATCATGGGGGTGGATTTCAAACAGCCAGTCCGCCATCTTAGGGAAGCCGTCATATTGGATTTGTAATGACGTTTCTTAACTAGTCATGTATTGTCATCAGAACTCAGAGCGTGTGCAAAATTTCATCCTAATCGAAGATCGGGAAGTGGGTCAAATTAAGATTCCAAGATTTTCTTACATACATAGTTAGTTACAAGTGAAGCTAATAAAAGCGTGTTAATAAAAACAGTTTTTGATTGTTTTGTTTCACTGTCTAACTAAAAAATATCATTGGTCTGTTACACAGACAACACGCTGGTCCTGGCGCAGGGACAGTCATACCGGGCGGCGGTCGAACTAGCGACACGTGGGGTTGCGATAGTCGTTGATAGGATCCAGCAGTTGGGACTCGAGGTGGCGCTACACAAGTCCGAGGCCATGTGTTTTCATGGCCCTTGGAGCGCGCCACCACGGCGTTCCCAATTAACGGTAAGAGGAGTTCACATCGGCATCGGATCGACGATGAAGTACCTGGGACTCGTCCTCGACAGCCAGTGGAATTTCGATTAGCACTTCCGACATCTGGCTCCCAAACTGAATCGGACTGGGGCTGCCCTCAAGCGGCTCCTGCCCAATCTAGGGGGTCCAAACGGCTCCTGCCGGAGGCTCTACGCTGGCATCATTCGGTCCATGGCCCTTTATGGAGCGCAGGTATGGGCGCCGTCGCTGCGAAAGTGACTGGCTGCTCAGCTGAACGCATGCCAGAGGGTCATAGCCATACGGACGGTGCGGGGATACCTAGCCTCCTTGCTGGCCTGCCACCATGGGATCTGGAGGCAACAGTCCTTGCACGCATGCACGATCTGCGCGTGGATATGCAACGCCGCGGCGAAACCGCTGACAGAGTTCCGGTGGGATCTCATGGTGAAATGGCGACAGTGACTATTGCAGTCCAGTGTTGGGCACGTCATAATTATGGCGGTAAGTCCCCTCTTTGAGCAGTGGCTGGAATCACCTCACGGCGTCCTCACCTTCCGCATAACGCAGGTTCTCACCGAAAATGGTCAGTTCGGGAAGTTCCTGCACCGCCATTGATTCATGCGGAAGTAACGCCCGGGTGACACCATTGTGTGGAACGCCCCGAGGACACGGTGGAGCACACGGTAGAGGTGTGCCCAGCTTGGGCAGAGCACTGCCGTGTCTCGAACGATAACTCGCGCCGGGCCTTGGTACAGGCCATGGTCCGAAGCGAGGAGGAGTGGCAGGCGGTCGCTTCCTTCTGCGAAGCAGTCATGTTAGCAAAGGAGGAGGCAGCACGTGCACGCGCGCGGAAGCGGCCATGGATGATTTCCCCAGCGAAAAAAAAAAAACTCGTAAATATTATTATAAAAAAAATTGCGACCAAATTTCGGTCACGGTGGGCAATCTCTACGAAGATTTATCATATAAGTATACAAATGGTATTATAGAGCACAAGTGTCACAGACATGGTACAAAATCGTGCTCAATGGAAAATGAAGATAGGAGGGCCGACCCCATTAACTTTACCGAGGAATTCCAGTATCACTATACCCCATCTGGGATTCAAACTCAGGACCTTAAGCTTAGCAGTAGCGCTTGTGATCAAGAGACCAACGGAGCAGTCACAACGTCAACCGCGGGACATTTTAAAAATTTGCGGTTTCGCGGCACATTCTGCCTTAGCTGGGACATCGTGTGCGTGCGTGTGAGGAAGTGGCGCTTGTCGGTTACGTTAGAGGTTGTTGCGATCTAATTAGACCTCGTTCGGCCTTAACCCCAGTGTGTGCGCTGTGTGCAGAGTGTGGCGCGGGTGACCACAGTCCACATTCGGACAGAAGGGGCACGCGCCCACGCTGCCACACGGCGCCGCGCCGTACAATACAACAACACTTGCCGAAGGAGAGCTCTTTTCACTCTCGAAACATCATCTTTGAATATTACAATAAGCAATCAAAGATTTTTCGTTTTAACAAGTCTCCTTTAATTTCATTCAAATGTAATGATATAAAATAATAGGTGAAAAAGATATTATGTTGTTTGTCAATTCCTTTGTGCATGTTTATTTATCGCTGTACAAACTGCTCCGTTGACTTTGTCGTAGACGCATGGGTGATTGTCGAGCGTGGGTTCATTGGTTCGACTCCCAGGAGGTGGCACTGTGTCTCGGATAGCACGTAAAGCCTGCGCCTGATCTCTCTCCGCTGGTGTCAGATTGCTATCCCTTCAAACTATGAGAGAAAAGTAACTGAGAGTGCGCCTATGTTTGCGCACACACTTGTGCACTAGATATCTTCTGCGTACTTTGCTTTCGGTCGGGAGGATTATTATCGCAGTGAGTTGTACTTCTAAGTGAGCTGTGTAATAGCGCGGCGACGGGCGCGGGCGCACCGTTAGCGATGTGTATCTATGCGTATGTAGTCGGAGCGCATTCCTCGCGGGCAGTGGGTCAGGTGCCAACGGTACCCGCGCTGCGCCCCCCCCCACGCGCGCCGCACTCCGCACGCGCTACGGTACACAAGTAGCACAAACCAGCAGCTGGCGGGAACGCTCTGCAGCAGACATAAATATGTCTTCAGTACGCCATGACCATGTGAAGATCAAATCAATCTGTATTACTGTCATGTATGGCTTCAGATTATGGCCAATATGCTAATTATTTTGAGACCCATCGTTGATTTCTACAATTTATTTTGCTTGGTATGCAAGTCAAGTCAAGATTTCAGGAGTTTGACTGCTTGCATGTAGAAACAGAAGTGACAATGACCAGTGCGTGTTGCTAATCTATACTTCTATACTAATATTATAAAGAGAAAAGATTTGTACGTTTGTTTGTAATTTATAAACACAAAAATACTGGACCTATAATAAAAATTCTTTCACCAGCAGAATGCTACTTTATCACAGATTACTCTGCATAGGCTATATTTTATACTAAAAACAGTAGGGTTTCCTACTAAAACTACAATAAGGTAACCCAAAGTGTAAATCGATTTGCCTATAAATTTCCTTACATCGCGTGCGCTGCAGAATGATACTATTGATGATAGAACAAAATAATGTACTACAACTTTATAGAACACATTATTATCTACAAAGAAGGTCGCGACACCATATGTCTAACTAATATTTACACAAAAAAATAAAAATATCAGCTGTTCAGTACATTAGGCACACATAAATGTACTGAACAGTTGATTTTCTTTCGCGATTTCAGGTTTGTTCCCATAGTAAAAGTTGTTGGTTATCATGAGCACAATCACGTGTTTATGTGTCGTACACTAATTGCCAGTCACCCTATATACATCGCTTTGTTTCAATCCGACATAAATTATTGTATTCCTGTGTGGGGAGGAGCCACAAAGACGAAATTTCTGGTCTTGGAGCGAGCCTAAAGAGCTGTTCTGAAAGTTATAAAAAGGAAGCTTTTTAGATTCCCAACCAGACAGCTGTACTCTGAATGTCAGGTGCTAACTGTTCGTCAAATTTTTGTGCTCGCATCAATTTTTTGAAGACATAGATCAGTTATAGCGCCTCCTGTCACCGGTAGCCGCAGAAATCCAGCACCTTGTCCAAATGTCCCACACAAAGCACATTTCGTAAAACGGCAACATTATGTACTCAGTTCTTTTTTATATAACTAAACGAAAAAACAAATATAGTAAGTCTTAGCAGTTATGAAGTAAAGAATAAGTTAAAAATGTACTTAGTACAGCTGGACTACGAAGATACCGAAAACCTTGTGGGAAAATCATCTTATGACATCCCCCGCTCTTGGGCGGAGCGAGAGATAGAGTCAGACTTTTATTGACTAAAAACCCACTCCTGTTCCTTCGTTGCCTTTCGTACCAGGGCCGAGTCTTCCTTTCAGAATCAGACCCTTGGCCCCAGTAGGCTTCGTCCCTGCTGGGCCCCTACGGTTTGCTGACATCTCCTTGAGGCGCGCGTGGAACAGTACGCGCCACCGACGACTTGGACTCGGTCCGGACGGTCGGACGGTGAGCTACCCATTGCTCGCCGTCCGCAAGCCCGCGCCTACGGTGGCTGGAAATCAGGATCGGAATCCCGGCGGCGGTTTAAGCGTGAGGACCGTTGCCTCACGCGTCCGGCCGCCTCCTTTGCTAGCATTACTGCTTCGCAGAAGGAGGCGACCGCCTGCCACTACTCCTCGCTCCGGACCACGGCCTGTACCAAGGCCCGGCGCAAGTGATCGCCGCCGCCGATCGCCCCCACGAGGATACGGCGTTGTTCTGCCCAAGCGGAGCACACCTCCACCGTGTGCTTCATCGTGTCCTCCGGGTGGTCCACACAATGGTGACACTCAGGCGTTTCTTCCGCACGAATCCGGTGCAGGAACCTCCCGAACTTATCATGTCCGGTGAGGACCTGCGTCATGCGGAAGGTAAGGACGCCGTGAGGTCTTTCTAGCCACGCCTTACCGCCATAATTAATGCGTCCAGCACTGGGTCGCGACAGTCGCTGTCTCCTTTTCACCATGAGATCCTGATGGAACTCTGTCCGCCATGCCGCAACTTGTCGCGGCAGCGGAGTTTCGCCCCGGCGTTGCATCTCCTCGCGCAAATCGTACATGCGTGCAAGGACTGTTGCCTCCAGATCCCATGGTGGCAGACCAGCAAGAAGGCTCGCCGCTTCGCGGGAAATCGTCCAGTATCCTCGCACCATCCGTATGGCATTGACCCTCTGGCATGCGTTCAGCCGAACCGCCGCCTACTTCCGCAGCGCCGGCGTCCACACCGGTGCGCCATAAAGGGCCATGGACCTAACGATTCCCGCGTAGAGCCTCCAGCAGGAGGCGTCTGGACCCCCTAGGTTGGGCAGGAGCCACTTGAGGGCAGCCCCAGTCCGATTCAGTTTGGGAGCCAGACGTCGGAAGACTTCTCGAAATCCCATCGACTGATTGACACCTGAGGTATAACACTATCTTCCTCAGTAACACATACACTTTCCTCACAAACTACACCACACACACTCACATACACAACCTCACAACTTCACACACTCACCCTGACATTATTCTCTTTTCACTTACATACATATTAACACACATCCATACCTTATCAACAGACCCACTCACTTTTTATGGTACCCTATTTGTATAGCAGTGACACACAAATGTCCTAATATGAAGCAAAATGTAATAGCTGAATCCATATCCCCTGAGATACAGGTTCCTGCCTAGTTCAGGGGGTTGGGTCAATACTCTGTGCTTTTATATTCACCACAGAAAAATTGTAATGTTTTGTAATGTACCTTCTAAAATGTAATTTTAATGGTGAGAAATAAACTATTTTTTATTCTATTTATGTCACAATTTCTACTTTTTTCAATTTAAAAACTAATTTATACGCCGCTTCTAGAAAAGAAACTTTATTGGTACCTTGGTATTAATCCTTATCAAAATAAATTACTTTATAATTAAGTCTAGTTATGTGCCTGTATATAACTTTTTGAATGATTCAATTTGGACATTCCATTCGTGAGATATTATGATTTAAGTAATGCCATATTAACAACAATTTATTAATCCTAATAAAAATAAGCAGGTTTGTCGGCACAATTACTAATTGTGCCGACCAACCTGCTTATATTGTAAACCTGCTTTATTTTACACCTATTTTTTCCTTTTTACTGCATACTAATTGGACGAATTTTCACCGAACGCTCAGTTCGTCTAGCACTCTAGCTGAATTAAATGCGAAATTGTTGCAGCTGTACGAATGACAGTGGACTGATTTCATTAAAGTTTTTTGTCGTCAATCTGAACTAATGCTGAAAAACTGATCTCTTAAACGGTCAAGGTGTAAACTCTAATACTCCATGAATTTCGTGTTCTCTATTTATGTCATCCAAAATTTGTTTTTAAGTGGCGAGTCTCAAGTAAGGTTACTAAAAGAAAAATGCTTTTTACTGGTTATGACCGTTTACAATGGGACTGACAGGCAGGTGTTCACTGAAGATAGTGCTATCTTATGAAGCTCAAGAGTTTATTTGTTGGTATGAACGCGCTAAATCTCAGGAATTGCTGCTTCGAATTGAAAAATTATTTTAGTGTTGGATAGTCTATTTCTCGAGAAAGGCTATATGCTATATAACACAACAACTTAAGTGGCACTGGGTAGGGCAAATTGCTAGAATAGATGTTCGATGGGGCCTAAAGATCTGGTGTGGCGACCGCGTACAGGAAGACGCAGTGTTGGAAGGCCGCTTATTAGCAGGACCGATGACCACACACGACCGCTCGTTGAGGGGACACTTGGGGTGGCCTACATCAAATTAGCTTCTAATATTATATCGTCGATTATTATTATTATATAAGTGCCCATATGAAATAAAGTATTTTGAAATGAATTGAAACAGTCTTTCGGCTGAATTGATGATGATGATGCAAAAACAAGTGTCTGCACTCATCTTTCTGCTTGACAAGTGCAGAGGTATGTCTCATTTGAAGCCGGCTGTTCGGTCACCTTTGTTAACAGATTTACGGTATTAAGGGTTCTGTCTGCTTATGAAAAACGTCTTCCAGTATTTCCAACAAACAACCTATACCTCTAGTGCGCATGTCAATATAATTGTGTCTTTACCTCGTCGCGTCATTGTCTAGCTCTAGTGCTCCAGTGTGAAGTCGTAAAGCGTGCTGTTGTTTGTTATGTCACTGAACGTCACAGTTTCTTTCTCCACATCACAGGCCGTTGTGACATAAGGTGCGGTTCACACGGAACAGTTTCCACGAGCCGACGTGTGGCGGTGTGAATGTGCCGTACAGGTACACTGCAAGCGTGTACGCTGTAAGCGATATTAGTTTCGTTGATGTTTCACAGTCAAATGTAGAGATACTTTCCGCTATGCTGTTCAGGTCAAAAGACAGTCCAGCTTTTCCATCATATCCTTTAGCGCTGATTCCAAATACTTGCGTATGAAATCAAGTTTATAATACGAGTACATAAAGCCTTGCAGAGTCGGTTGTTGTTGTACTGCACTGACGAGGCGTCACAAGGACGTACCGTAGCCTCCACTCGGTGAAAGTGTTGGCAAGTCCGCTTGTTGCACATCTGCAGCTGACCTGTTACATCGAACAGTTCCTCAAACACACGTTTGGGTTTTATTTTGTTAGTTGTACATTGACTCCCCTCGAATCACTCCTCAAAGATGAGTCATGTCTACAAATAAGAGAGCAGCTGTGACGGTGTCGGCTTACACTTGCAATTAAATATTAATTAATGAGATAGTAGCATGTGAGCTGATGTCACCATGTTGTATCACCAGCGTACGCCCAGGGGGTCACAGGTGTGTGCGGTGAACCCGCACGTTCATATTATTATGTAGTAACATCAACGTTTGTTTTTTAAATCAGGCTTACCGCTATTTGTTTTGTAAAGAGAACTTGAGCATTATTACTTCTGTGAGTTACAATTTCTGGAGTTCAGGGTCTCCCTTCCCGTGTTGCAAGGTCTGAGCCTCAAGTAATGGTACCATTATCATCAATAGCTGTAAACATTTCACAGTATGTTGACCACTGGCTGTATTTCCTCGTAAAAGTAGGAATTCTGAGGCGTAGCTATGCCGAGATTTAAAATTTATTTATTTTTAACACTTTTACGGACGCATCTAAGGGGATGTTATAACTAACACTTAAAATACATAGTTATGATATTAGATCTCGGTAAATATGGTTACAAATTTATACAAACTAGACGGGTTATGTATATTGGGGTTTCGTTGGTAATTTTGGATTGCGTGAACCGATTTTATTAATTCTTTTTTTATTTGAAAGAAGATACGTTTAGAATAATAAAGTAAACTAAGTTAAAAAAAAGCTCGCATATACGGTTAAATTAAAAATTTTGTTCAGAAATTATTTTGTACAACTTTTCAAAAACTGTTCAACCCATCAAGTTCAAAATAATTTTTCTAGAAAGTCTTCATAAAGTTCTGCTTTTGAGATTTTTTTCATATTTTCTAAATTTATGGTACAAAAGTTAGAGGGGGACACATATTTTTTTTAATTTTGGAGCGATTATGTCCAAAAATATTAACATTATCAAAAAATGATTTCAGTAAACCCCTATTAATTTTTAAATATCTATCCAACAATATATCACACGTTAGGAATGAAATGAAAAAAAAAAATCACTCCCCACTTTACGTGTAGGGGGGTACCCTAATAAAACATTTTTTTCCACTTTTTATTTTACCACTTTGTCGGCATGGTTGATATACATATTGGTACCAAATTTCAGCTTTCTACTTGTTACTTTTTGACTGTAAGTGCTTAAGTTCTCGATGAAAATACCAAAATTACTATATAATTGCCTATAATATTTGAGGAGTTCACTCGATTCTTCATGGATCTAATCATCAATACTGAATTCTGAAAAAAATGGCACCAATTGGTAAGCATAATTATCCTCTAAGAGGAAAAAAAATTTTGCAAATCGGTAAATAAACGACGGAGTTCTGAGGTAACACACATAAAAAAAGTACAACTGAATTGATAACCTTCTCAAAATCTCCTTTTTTTTGAATTCGGTTAAAAAAGGTTATAGTTATTATATTATATTATATAAGATGATTTTATTGGTATGTCAGAAGTACTGTGAGAGGAATTGATGTAAGTACATGTTTTTTATAACTTAAAACTTTTTGTTTAGTTACTGTAATTGGTTGTTTAACCGTTGTAATTAATTGATTAAATAAATAAATAGTTATGACACAATATCTGCTTATTTCAATTTAAAAACTAAATTTATACATCGCCTCTAGAAAAGAAACTTTATTGGTACTTTGGTATTAATCCTTATCAAAATAAATTGCTTTATAATTAAGTCTGGTTTAGTGCCTGTATATAACTTTTTGAATGATTTAATTTGGATATTCAATTCGAGAGATATTGTGATCTAAAACTAAAATCGTTAGATGATGATTAACTGGCCATATTATCAACAATGTATTAATCCTTATAAAAATAAGCAGGTTTCTCGGCACAATTACTAAATTCATCTATTTTTAGGGTTCAGTACCTCAAAAAGAAGAAACGGAACCTTTGTAAGATCACTTTGTTTTCCGTCTATCTGTCTGTGAAGACCATTTATTTCAGGAACGCGTGGAGGTATCGAGTTGAAATTAAAACCATATACTCAAGTCTGCGGTTCCTTGAAGCTCTGAAAAAATCAAACTTAAAGAAAACGAAAAAAAAAAAGATACGGCCGGTTATGTCGCAAAAAACGTATATTTCGACACTCTTAAGGGAATCAAAATTCATAGGGATTCCCGTTGACCTAGAATCCTGAAATTTGGCATGAACCTAGGTCTCATAGCACAAGTATAGGTAAAAAACTAAAAACTGTAAATTTGTAGTTACGTCAGAAACATTTTTTTTTTTACGATTTGAAAAAAATCTTCGTAATTCAATTCGGGAATGGAACTGTTTTCAGAGGTCAGTTTGTGCAAAAGCCTCAGTGAGCGAGTCCGACTAGCACTTGCACAGTTTTTTTCCTTTTTACTGCATACAAATTGGACGAATGATTTTTCACGGGAATTTTCACCGAACGCTCAGTTCGTCTAGCACTCTCGCCGAATTAAATGCGAGATTGTTGCACCTATACGAACCGATTTTTTTTTGTCTTCAATCTGAACTAATGCTTCAAAACTGATCTCTTAAACGGTCAAGGTGTAAACTCTAATACTCTATAAATTTCGTGTTCTCTATTTATGTTATCCAAAATTGGTTTTTACGTGGTGGATCTCAAGTAAAGCTAAAAGTAAAGCTTCCTCTTCATCGCTAAAATAAAATACTTTTCACTGGTTATGGCCGCTTACAATGTGACCGACAGGTTGAAGATAGTGATAATATTATGAAGCTCAAGAGTTTATATGTTCGTTTGAACGCGCAAAATCTCAGGAATTGCTGGTTTGAATTGAAAAATTGTTTTAGTGTTGGATAGCCTATTTCTCGAGAAAGGCTATATGCTATATAACATTATGCTACAACCCACGGGAGCGGAGCAGTAACCAAAGACGCGGGTGAAAATGCGGGGCACAGCTGGTGGTATCTGCATAAAGCGAAAGGGCAATTTTTATCAAATAAAATACTAATCACGATTTATGTAAACAATTACACATTTTTTGGAGTGTCAGCACGTCGGGGGATGGCTACCGGTCTCTGCGGGAACATGCCCAGCGCTGCCTGTCTATTGGCTGACAGTGCTGTACAGACACAAATGTACCTCCCGATTAACTCATAACGACTTGGTTAAAATAACTTGAGCACAATCGCAATATTGTTATGTACCTAATTGTCAGATGCTGGCTCTGCGTCGGCTCTGCTCCTAAGGTTCCTCTGGTCGCGAGAGCCTGGGTGCCCGCTGCGCTCTCCGCATCTGTGGGCGACACGGAATATTTGTTGTTGTTATTGTCAATTGTCGGTAAACATTGGTTACGAAAATTAGACAGCCTGGCGACACACTCCCGCGCCGATTGTTTGTGCGCTTGTTATCAAACAACTGACACAAGCTGGTCACAGATCGTGTCTTGTTGCCGAGTTAGCACATACTCGGAGATCGACATCACTGTCGCCAGGTCGCCATCAACATGATATACAAAGGCAAAGAATAAATAATCACGAAGGTTTAAATGTAAAAAAGACCATATTAATAGTCTTTGTTAATAGTATCATCTAGACCTCACCTGACGAAATTATTGAGGTGTAAAATGTTATTCATGAGTACAACCAATTTCCAAAATACAAATCGCATTTTGTATATACACACCTGACATTTTAAATTTTTTGAACGTTATCGAGATTAGCTAATCTTTTCTTTAACCGTTCAACTGTAATTTCAAAAAAAAAAGTTGTGTCCACTGTGAGTACGAGCGTCGAGCGCTCGTAACAGAATCACTGACCCACGACTAAATGTATTGAATCAGAGATGATTCAATGTAACTACGGGTATGTCCAGTGAATCGATATCAACGATTGATGGATGGATGGACCGAATGTTGTTTGACGCGGAAGTGAAAGTACAGATTAGTTTAATGTAACGCGCAGATGATCGTTACGACTGGCTTTTAGTTAATAAGGGAAAGTCAGTAATTATTGACAATTATCGAGAGATCTGGCGAATCGGTCATAGCCTCACGGATCCTCTGCTGTCTTTTAACTCAATAAATAGTTCCAAAATTATGGTTACACCGACATTAAGCGAAATTACACATATATGTGAGAATGATGTAGAAAGACGTGCAAGACAAAAGATTCCGGAATAAAAAAAACAATTTAAAGAATATAATAAATGTGCAATTAAAGTATAAATGTTACATTTTAATATTGTGTTACAATCTTCATAGCTCTGGACTTCCATGATGTTCAAAGCCTTGCTTTGATAGAACGATATAATATAAGTAATCTACTCTCATGTCGTAAACTCCATTTGTGAAATCAAAAGTTCAATCTCTATCCACATATAACTCTAATAAAGTTTTTTTTTTTTTTTTTTTTTAATTGTTATAAACTAGTGCTTGACTGCGATTCCACCTGATGGTAAGTGGTAATGCAATCGTTGATGGTGAGGCGCACTAATTTATTGAGAGCCTATTCACTCTAGCCTTGAAGAGACCCAAATTATAATCGGACGGGAAAATCGCAGCAGGCAAATTATTCCAGTCCCTCGATGTACGCGGTATAAACGACGAGGCAAAACGCTTGGTCCGGACCGTAGAGGTTTCAACAACGTAAGGGTGGATACTCGCCGTTCGTCGGCTTGTCCGATGGTAGAAATGAGATGGTGGAATCAAGTCATGCGATTCCTGCGCACACTCTCCAAAATGAATTCTGTAAAACACCGAAAGGCTGGCTACCCTACGCCTGTGCTCAAGACTTTGTAGATTGGAATTAACCAGATCTGGATCACCAATTAGCCTCTTTGCACGCCTTTCCACCGAGTCCAAAGCTGCCAGGTGGCATTTTGCAGCACCAGCCCATATGTGGCTGCAGTACTCCACACACGAACGGACCTGTGCTTTGTATAACATTAAAAGCTGCCCTGGTGTGAAGTACCGCCGGACCTTTGCAAGTACGCCGAGTTTCCTAGCAGCTACCTTGGCTTTGGACTCAATGAACCGCCCAAAGTTAAGGTCTGAAGAAATTTCAACTCCCAAGAGCTGAAGGCGGTCGGTGTACTCCAGGGATACATTCTGAAAAACAGGAGCCAAGGTGAACGGGCTCCTTTTAGCGGTGAATAGACACGCTTGTGTTTTGGCGGCGTTGAATCCCACCAGATTGGCTTCACCCCACTTGGAGACTGCCTGAAGTGAGACATTCGCACGCTCTACCATAGCCTCTCTTTCGGACCGGATTAGCTCCCTACTAGCTCGAGCACCTGGCAGGTATCTCTCTACAACTGTGCTATCATCTGCATACCCATAGATACCGGGCATCAGCAGATCGTTGATATGCAGCAGGAAGAGAGTTGCAGAGAGAACAGACCCCTGAGGAACTCCGGCATTAGTCGTCATGGGCTCTGATGAGCATCCATCGATAACAACTCGGAGAGAACGTTCACTCAGGAAGTCTTTTACCCAGTTAATCAGACCAGTGGAAACGCCGTACGCTGAAAGCTTACTCAATAGACTAGCGTGCCATACCCTGTCGAAGGCCTTCGAGACGTCCAAGGAAACAGCAATCGCTTCCCCATTCTTCTCGAGGGTCTCGCCCCACAAGTGGGTGGCATAAACTAGAAGGTCCCCAGTAGATCGATTGTGGCGAAACCCGTACTGTCGATCACTGAGGAGATCGTTACCTTCCAGGTATGCCAAGAGGCGCGAGTTCAATACACGCTCCATAATCTTGCAGAGTATGGAGGTTATTGAAATCGGCCGATAGTTGGTAGGATCGGTACGACTGCCCTTTTTGGGCACGGGTTGCACGTTGGCAAGCTTCCAGGACTTGGGCACTATACCAGTCCCAAATGAGAGGCGATACAAACGCGTCAGTACAGGAGACAACTCGGGTGCACAAGCCTTGAGAACAATCGCTGGTATACCATCTGGTCCACTAGCTTTATTCACGTCAAGACGACACAGTGCTCTCAGAACCTCTTTGTTCCTAATGCGGACCTCGGGCATCGAAGTATCGCAGTGAGGTAGAGTCGGTGGAGTAGCACTACCAGTGTCAAGACGAGAATTATGGGCGAAGAGAGATGCAAAGAGACCCGCTTTCTCTCTCGCTGTATGAGCCAGTGTTCCATCAGGTTTAACCAGCGGAGGCAATGAGGGCCGACAGAAGTTCGCTTCGACCGACTTGTCAAGGGACCAGAATGCTCTGCTACCGGACGGCTGCGCAGAGAGCTTTGTACCAATATGGTTAATGCGGTCGAAGCGAGCCTTCCTTAGTGCCTTTTTGTAGGACTTGGCAGCATGGTTGAAGGCTCTCTTCTTTGAACTCAGATCCGGAGCTTTGTGGTCACGAGCGTCAACCCAGGCGAGAAACGCCGAATGCTTACGTTGTTCAGCTTGAACGCAATCGGCGTTGAACCATGGGAGAGCTGAGCCACCGATGGGTACGTCGCGATAGGGAATGAAATACTCCATAGCTTGACGTATCACATCGGATATAGCATCTGCACAGCTCGACGGATTTTTAGAAGAGAAGCAGACCTGCTGCCAAGGATAAGATGCAAAGAAGTGCCGCATCTCATCCCAATCTGCTGACTTGTAACGCCACATTCGCCGTTCACCGCGTGAGTCGCAGTCAGGTGGGGAGAAGGACGATACAGACTTCACCAGACAGTGATCTGAAGTTCCTAGTGGTGAGGAAACTGTTACGATACATCTGTCCGGATCGGTGGTCAGTAAAAGGTCCAGACAATTGGCAGTATGACCAACTACATCAGGCACCCTTGTCGCTTGCTTTACCAACTGGGAGAGGCCCATCGATACTGCAAAGTTTCGCGCTTCTCTCCCAGCGTGGTCGGTCCTCTGGTACGGGAAAAGCCAGTCTTTGTTGACGGCGTTAAAGTCCCCCAGAGCGACAAACTGCGCATCAGGGTGCCGATGCAGAGCCTTATCGGCGGCCTCACTGAGGTGGCCAAACAGTTGAGTCGTCTCCTGGTCACCGCTGTGCGATCGGTAGACACAAGTATAGACAATTTTGTCCACACCGGTGTCCACCAACAACCACAACGTTGAGAAATTAGGGTCCTCAAGGTGACGGAGACGCTGACAACAGATGTCATTGCGGACGTACACACAGACCCCGGCACGCTGCAGGAAATGGTGCTCCAATGAGTATCCCGGGTAGTCGAGATACGCCGCATCTGACGGACATCTGATCTGCGTCTCCGTCAGGAAAAGTAAGTGGGGCTTGTCAGTCTCAAGGTGATGGTGGACCGCATAGATATTGGAGTGCAAAGTTAAATAATAACTAATTTTCTATTAAAGTACAGCTCGACCATAAAGTTTCCGAATCATAGACTTTACTTGACGTTGACGAATCTAATTATAGAAAACCGATAACAACATACTACCTCATCATCTCCCTAGCCCAACTAGCTTGGGGTCGGCTTCCAGTCCAGCCGGTTGCGGCTGAATACCTGTGTTGTGCATGGAGCGACTGCCTATCTGACGTCCATAACCCAGTTACTGGGTAACACGACACTCTTTGAATAGACTGATGCAGATGGTCAGACTCTCTAGAGCCTGACTACCTGTAACGACTGTCAAAGATTATGGTATGAAATGCATGTAATTATGTCTTAAAACATTCGTGTCATCAAACGAATACTTTGATAGTGTTTGTTATGTGACAGTATCATAAACAACTCTACTATTACGGTACACCAACATTATGACACAAGTCTTTGCTCCGGCCACTAAGTAATACTGTCAGTAAGGTTTTTTAACTTATTAATAGTTAATTAAAACGGTATAGTGGTGTCGTTATTCCAATATACTGTTGTTTGTGTATATCAAAAATATTTAACCTGCTTTTCGTAATAAATACAACTAGATTGACATGACGGCATAATGATAAAGAGCTCGCGCGTTGATGTCTTTTGTACGAGCGGTGTGGTTACTCCTCGCGGTCATATTTTGTACGAACGGTGTGGTTACTCCTCGCGGCCATATTTTGTACGAGCGGTGTGGTTACTCCTCGCGGCCATATTTTGTACGAGCGGTGTGGTTACTCCTCGCGGCCATATTTTGTACGAGCGGTGTGGTTACTCCTCGCGGTCATATTTTGTACGAGCGGTGTGGTTACTCCTCGCGGTCATATTTTGTACGAGCGGTGTGGTTACTCCTCGCGGTCATATTTTGTACGAGCGGTGTGGTTACTCCTCGCGGTCATATTTTGTACGAGCGGTGTGGTTACTCCTCGCGGCCATATTTTGTACGAGCGGTGTGGTTACTCCTCGCGGTCATATTTTGTACGAGCGGTGTGGTTACTCCTCGCGGTCATATTTTGTACGAGCGGTGTGGTTACTCCTCGCGGCCATATTTTTACGCTTACCTTTAAATTTTGTAGTTTAATTAATTCTATTAAGTTGAATCAATGTAAATAATACTCATAGAGAACAATAGTTTTTAACAAAGTTTATTCGCTTATTAGTTTATTTATAAATTTACTCGGAAAAGCTACAGAAAAATGTGTAGTAGGCATGTGTTTTCTTGAGCCAACTATCTAAACACAACACAGGTAACACAGGTATATCTTTAATTTGCATCTTCATACTAATCAAGAAAGACATACAAACAATGTAATACGTGGAGGTTGCGTGTCTACTGCCTACACTACACAATCCCACAAGTCCACAAGTAAGTATGGGAAAATTGGGAATTACGCCACATTTTATAAATTCACAATAGTAAGCATCGCGACGCCCACGCTTGCATATGTGCGGCGTGGATACAAGCGTACACAAGCGATACGCACTCACGTACGTGCACATGTTGTATGTGTTGGCGCATTGTGTGCAGTTAGTGCAGTACTCGCATCTTGTTTATCTCTTCAGTTCAATAACTGGTGGCAAAAATGCGTGGAAAGTGAGAGGGGTCCCCCCCGCACGCGCGCATGCCTCACCCCCTATCTCGTGGGGAAAGTTATACGCCGCAGTACTGCTGCGACATACGAGCAAGTACAGGCAACAACAAATACGAATGTCGTACGAACAACTATGCAGTCACATTACGCTCGGACGACAATAGTTATTTATTTTCTGCTTTCTTAACGAGTCTCCTCCGTGTTTTGGGGAGCACGTCAAGGTGTTGCTCTCGGGTATCGTATATGACAGTCACTACGGGAGTCAGAAGTTAGAAAATTTAACAGCAGCCTTGCCAAGAGGTATCGCGTTACACTCTTGCTGAGTTCCGGTTCAGAGAGGCAGTCGGTCCATGTGAAATACTGGCACTTAGTTGCATCTGATTAGACTGGAAGTCGACACCAAAATAGTTTGAAAAAGGCTAAGCAGGCTGTTGTGTAACTAGAATTGTCTGCGATCTTGTGAATTGTCACAAGTCTCGGGATGGATCTTAATGTTTGATATAGCACACATACTGTGTACATGCAGCTGATCAGCATTTATGTTAGTTTACCTCTTGGTTATATGTATCTATAGTTTATCGTAAGGTCGAACATATGACCTCACGTTACAGAGTGTTCCCATAGAGGTGAACCTTCAGTACGCCTACACGACAGTAACAAGCCGGCTGTATTCGATCACGCTAACAATATGTCTGGCAGCGGCAGAGACGCCATCTATCACCCCTATTCAGTGCTCACCGCAGCACTGTCACTGCGTTATACAACCGTTATCTAACAGCTCGTGTGTTGCTGCAGGAAGTACACGAGTGGGTAATGACAGACATCTCCTTACCACTCAATTTACTTTGTTTGCTAAGTTCGCAATTACGCCAAAACACTGTATTTCGTTCTTTCTCTGTCCGTCATTGAACACTCGATTTTTTTCGCAAGCTCCGGTGTATCTGTGTACATCTTGCACAATGTTAGAGTATATTATAAAGCTCACCGGATCATTGACAACAGCGTAAGTAGTAATAAAACTTGATCAGATCATTTCAAATACAACCCAAACTATATGATAGGATGTAGTTTTTCGATGTCACTGTAGAACGTTTTTAGTGTCTAACCAGTAATGTCATACATAACGGACACAATCATAATTATTAAATAAACTACTCGCATTTACATTTTATCATTTACAATATATGTATCCGAGTCTATAAAGAAACAGAGTTTACAATTTCAGGTGATTTATTATAATTTACGGTCTTTGTAAAAACCCGGTGGTCTTTTCCTCATCCTTTTATTGTGAGATCACATTTTGGCTTATTAAACTACAAACTGTTGAGTTTTCAGTAATAAAGTAGTCTGTTCAGAATCATGTTGAAGACCCGTGTCTCATTAACAAACTGTTGTGTCGTTGTAGCTCTGGGTTCGGCCTCGACGAAGTATGTCCAGCAAGCTCTGCACTGAGCACTCATGTCGTGACGTCACCGCATCGCCAACAGGTTTCGCTCTATGACGTCACGACACATAGACTAATAGCGATCAGCTTCCGACGCTCGTATGACGCCGGCGCGCGGCGTTTTATAACAGCTGCTTTATTAGCATATCTCACATTGTGCGCATCATCCAGTGCAGAGAAGGAGTAAGACTAGGTCTCAGTAGAGTGGGTGGCATCGTGTGAGTGTTTGGACAAAGGAAATTTTGGTGTTCAAGCGCAAAAAGCTTTGGAGGCATTTTAACAAGTGGAACGTGTAGTGCACTTTGCAACTGACTTTAGCGACATCCGCAGTCTATGACAAGAAGGAGTCCATAATCACACCTAAATTTTTGCCGCCGATAATCATGGTACACCTCCCTGAGGCACACCTGCAGTAAGACAGCACCAATCCGAAGAAAATTCATCAAGATGTACCCGCTGCGTGCGGCCTTTGAGATAGTGTAACACGAGAAATTGAAAGATTTATGGATCCCAAAAAGTATAATTATTAAACACAATAGAACTGTGGATGTTATCAGTAATCTTTAAAAAGGCTGTGACAGTGCTGTGACTGGGCCGAAAACAGGATTGAAGAGGGTTAAGAAGATCATTATTAGAAAGAAAGAGAGAAAGCTGGAAATTGCGCAAGAAAACCAGGGGAAGGCCCACCCTTCTCAGTCCGTAGTCAGTCTTCTTCTTTTCAGTTCCCAACTCGAAGAAAGTATTGTGGAACGAATAGGAGAAATCATTCTTGAGCATAGGTTATAATAACCAATTGTGGAAGATATATAAGTTTTCAGGTTAAGATACGACATTTATTAAGCCAGAACCTCTACTGAGCGCAATTAACATGAAAAACCTTTCGGTAATATGCAGCTGTGGTTGGCCAACCCTATCATGTATTATTAGAAGTCAATATCTACTGACTTCAAGATTACTAACTATCTAGCTATTAAGCTTGAAAGTTTTCGGATGTCATAGACACTGGATGGTGGATCACTATGTGTGTGACAGTTTCCCAACGAAGTTATCTATCTGTATTAGATCGCGGGTTTAACGGGCCCTTCTAACTAACCCAAATGAGCATTTACTATATATATATATCATCATCATCATTTCAGCCGAAAGACGTCCACTGTTGGACATAGGCCCCCCCAAATGTCGCCACAATATATATATATATATTAAACAAATTTGTTTTTTTACAGACAAATCTTTAAGTTAAAACCGATAGAAACAAGATCATTTGGTTATATATCAGATTGACGAGCATCAAATATGAGAGGCCGTCTCCCTCTCAAACTTGAAAGCGTTGTGCTAGCGTCGCATCGGCGTCAACATGAGACCATGTGTCCACTGTCCACCTGGCCAGTCACAGATACGACGAGCAATATTGCGACGCACCGCACGTATGGAGTGTTGACGTAACGGTAGCGGTGCGCCGTGCACGTCGCCCGTGACCGCGGCGCTGTGACGCGGAGAAAGGCGCTTCAACCACAGGATACACACAAGTGTTTCATTGTCCCCTGTATTTACGAATAGTTCGCGGACATTACAGAAAACTTACTAAGTAGCATGAACTCATCAAGCTACAATGGAACTGAACCGATTTAACCTATTGTTTAAAATGTAGATTCACTGTACTGCTACATGTGCTGTTTAAATGGACCATTTTTGATAATCTGGTTGGTGGCGGATTCGCGAGAATCTTCGTGCTACGCCATGTGCTCACCCACTACAAAACAGTCACAGTGTATACAGATGGATCAGTAGATAAACGAATAAGTTCACATGCAACACCTGCTTGTATGTGTTGAGTCATATTGTTGACATGCGCCCGTGAGGCCACTTTCTACACTGACAACGTTTATGTACGAATGTGCTCGGAACTTGTTCTCCAACCGCTAGAGTTTCACTTAAACGCATCGTTTAGTTAAACTACATAATTTGGAAGAAACCACCCCGATTAGTTATACGTGCTCGTAAGATCTCCCTGCCGCACCTGTCCGAGAAACAAGTAACTACGTGAAAGAAATTTTCGTGACTGCTTTACTTGTCGGCACTAGAAGATTGTCACGTTGCCAAAGAAAGCAAGAAAGTACACGCGACACACGTCTACGTACGTATACTTCTCATCGTGTATGAATGACGTCTACGACAGAACTTTGTTGCAATACAAGGACTATAAAATATACAAGGAACCACAATATATTTTTCAAAGTCTCTTAATATAGAACGGAGGTGCTTAGTAGTAAGGTGTTGGTGCAGTAGCCGCTGTCAGTGAGAACTCGCCTGCGCTACCGGTACAGTCGGCCTCGTACTATTGCGACCAGAATGTAGATCGGGCGTGCTGGCTGTACTAACAAGTCATCCAAGCCACCGCTCTGCAGCACGTTAAGGCCGCTTTGGGCTGCTTATTGTATATACTGTACGTAAAGAGTAAGTAATTGTACTTACTCTTAAGTTTTTTCAGAGTTCCGTACCTCAAAACGAAAAAACGGAACCCTTATAGGATAATTTTGTTGTCCGTCTGTCTGTCAATACCCTTTATCTCAGGAACGCATGGTGGTATCGAGTTGAAACTAAAACTATATACTCAGGTGTGCGGTCCCTTGAAGCAAAAATCAAACTTCTAAGTTAACGAAATAAAAAGATACGACCGTTTATGTTGCAAAAAACGTATATTTCGACACTCTCAAGGGAATCAAAATTCATAGGGTACTTCCCGTTGTCCTAGAATCCTGAAATTTGTCATGAAGCAAGGTCTCATAGCATAAGTATAGGAAAATATCTTAAAACTAAATTTGTAGTTACGTCACAAAAAATAAAACTTTTTTGCGATTCGTAAAAATCTTTGAGACTCGATTCGGAAATTGAACTGTTTTCATAGGTAAGTTTGTACGGAACCCCCAGTGCGCGAGTCCGACTCGCACTTGCCCGGTTTTTTTATTATTGACAGGCTCGCGTTTGACCACTACCTCACCTGATAGTAAGCAATGTAATGTAAATGTGGATTGACATTGTAATTCATTTAGCAAATATATTTATTTTAATTAATAAATGCTCTTCTCGTTAGATTAGTATTATATAATATAATATAATAATAATATAATAAATCGTTTATTTATAACATAGGGCATTTTTATTTACAATAAAGTATATTAAGTATTAAAAAGAACACAGTTGCTTATATGCCTGAACTAGGGTGAACCTGTGCTTCAGGCGAGAGAGTGCTTAAATACAAAATAATAAATTAACTCTAAATATGACTATTATAAAAACTTAACTAAATTTAGATATACGGCGAGTTTTATTTACAAACAGTAAGTAGGTCTTCTGTCTCTACATAAGATATGCTTAGGAAATATTAGAAAATCATCTTTTTACAGTTATACTTATTTAATTTGTAAATACTTAATATTCTATTTAATTTATTGTACAGAAATGGGCCTAAAAAAGTAAAAAATCTTTTTACAAATACATATTTTGAGGATGCATTAGAATGGCAAACAATATCATTCCGTCTCTTATTAGTAATTTGGGCGTTGAAGGAAGCATGGTGTGCTGTTTTAATACTAAGTGCATTATGAAAAGCTGGCGAACAGAAAGCACGTTACAGGATTTGTATAACTGATATGTAAGATAGAGAAAGGGAAGGAAATTGGCTACTTTTAAGATTGCTCTCTGAGTTCTTTCAAGGGGCAGTAGGTGAGTTTTAAGTGCTCCACCCCAGGAAGTGATACAGTATTGGATTACAGATTGACCTAGGGCTAAGTAAATTTGTGTCACCAATTTTGAATCTCTCGCATTTTCTTAAAAACATAGATTAATTTGCGTACTCTTTTAACTAGACCTTCAATGTGTGGTCCAAAAGAGAGTGTTTCATCTATTATAACCCCGAGATATTTGATGTAGCGTGTTTTAAAGATACAGGGACAATCACACGTGCTGGATGATCGGAATCCACATTTATGGGCATACAGATGAGAGTTACCAATGTTAAATTGAGGCTTGCGTATGCAAAAGTGAATATATTTTGTCTTGTCAGCATTCAATGTTAGTAAATTGCTTTGAAGCCAATTAGTCACAGTGTTGAAACCCAATTGAGCGTATTCATACAGTTTGCTGTTGGTTTTAGCGGTAAATATTAAGACCGTGTCGTCGGCATATGAAACAATTTTGCCTTATTTATTATTTAGGTTACACAAATCGTTAATATAGATCAAAAATAGGGTAGGGGCCAGGATACTTCCCTGGGGAACACCATATCCAGAACTTATTTGCTCATCACTTGTAATATTGTCTATTTTGACACATTGATGTCGATCATCTAAGTAGTCAGCAAAAAGTTTAAGCGGTGTTCCTCTTATTCCTATGGCCTCTAATTTGTTTATTAGCAAAGGAACCGACACTGTGTCAAAGGCCTTCGCTAGATCAAGGAACACCCCCAGGGTCTGTTGTCCTTTGCCGAGTTCTTCAGAGACGTAATTTGTCAGGCTGTGCACTGCATCAGCTGTACATAATTTGGCTCTAAAACCAAATAATGTGCTCGACTTGATCGTGGTGCTTCCACGTCAACAAACCAATTATTCGTATCGTAATAAGAAAGTAGTTGGTCTGCGAGTGCGACGCACAGACACGCCCTCAACGATTGATCGATTGATTTAATACTTTCACTAACTCACACAACTTCTGCCGATAGCTCTCTATTTCAAAATAAGATCAAGGTTATGTTAGCGAAGCGAATCGTTTCACTGAACTGCCGGGGACGCTCGCTGTTTTCAGGCAGCGTCTACCTAATGTGTTAGAAGGGCACGACGCGTGTGACGTTGCACGCTCCAGCCGCCACGCTGGCTGCGATCGACTAATGACTATATACCGTGAGTGTACACTCACGCCAATGGATTATCTTTACTGACAGTGTTAATTTCAATAAAGTGTTCGCTTATCCTAATTGTAATGGATTGACGGATCAGACGATTAGATAGGTACAAAATGCTTTACTGTGCCCACCTTATTCATGCAGTACCGTTGTATTCACGAAACACGTAACACTAGTTTGACTGACATAATATTACACACATATTGTATTGATTACACTTATAAATTTAACTTGTGCGATATTAATTGGATCCTCAGTAGAAGATCAGTGTTCTTCGTAATAGAAAACCATAAAGAAAGGAATGTTTGGAAGATCAACAAGTGACAGTGAGACTTGAGATCAGTTTTTTTTTTGCACGTACCGGTTTGCCGGACGCGGTAGAATCCGGAGGGAACCGGGGCGGTCAGCGAACTTGTCGCTTTCAACGGATCGGTCACAGTTTCGCCGCCGCTTGCCGCGCTGACAACATCAGCATTATGTCAACGGCGCGATACAGGTGCTGTGTTCGTATTCTAGCCTGGCCGAGTGATGACTTGTGCAATGTACGGACAATGTTATCTGGATTGCTATTCATACAACACGGGCTCAAGCTAACGGAAGCCGTTCAGCAGTAGCACCTGCGATTACTAGACAAATGTCGCACTCAACAACTTGGCTAGCCCACTTGCTGGCACAGCTGCAGTGAGGAGCGGGGAGGTAAATGTGTTTGCTCAGGGCGCGCAGAACAATGCGTGCTCTGTTTACTGGGGTATTTATATACCGCTTAAGAAAGTACCGGCGCGGCGTCACGTGTAGAATGACTCATTAGATAGAGCACAAACAGAGAGTTACAGTTATTTTACTTTTATACTAACGTTGTTGAAAATATCATTCGAATTTACGTTAAACTGTTAACTGAATATGTACCGCTGAAATGTTCCTATGTTCTTATATTGTTTGTAGTTAGATGGATCTGGAAATAGTCGGCTTCGTTTTATTGTTCCAGCTGTCTTGGGATGGCGATGCTTGCCCCATTGGAATGATCAGTGAATGAGTCGCTGACAAATAGGAACATTTTTTTTATTTGCATTCAGCTTTTGCTATAAGCAGGTGTGTTGCAAGTTGCAAAATATCTTTCCCCTTTAACCTTTTTTGTAGCTTCCAGTTGTAATCCTTACAGCTAACGCATTGGGATATCTTTCAAGCCTCCCGAGATGTTTCTATTCGAAGAAATTCACAGAACTGTGAATTATTTTAGCTAAAGTAGCTAAAATAATCTTCTTTATTTATTCTGGATATTTTGATGATTTTTTTTAACTTATTTTGATGTTTTGACTATGTGGATTACTTTGACTATTTTAATAATATTTACTATTTTAACTATTTCAATTATTGTTCTAATTATTTTGATTACTTACTTTGATTATTTTTCTAATTTGATTATTTATTTTTATTCAATTGCCATGATTGTTTTTTTGTTTGCTTTAATTGATTAATTCTATTATTTTAATTATTCGATATTTCGATTAATGTTATGTTTTGTTGCTTTATTCTTTTTCAATTGCAATGTATTATTTTGATCTTGTTCAAGTATTAATATTGTTAACTTGATTTGTTTTTGTTCTATTGCAATTTTAATTTATTTATATCACTCCTTATTTTGTGAATGCTGGTTGACCTGTAATTGGCGACTGTGTAATACTGAGGCCAATCGTTATCCTTACCTGTAAAATGCTGTACACAGAAGCAGTTGGTTTTACTTTAATAAATAAATAAATTTCTTTTTTTCACAGTGCTCATTATAAGATGATGGCGAATTTCCGTACTGGTGATGAACCCTGAGACATTGCAAACGTTTCTAAGGATCATGTTCTGTATTTGTTATATTATTATAATGTGTAAGTTAGGTACTGGCACTGTCCCAGAGCTGTAAGTCAAAACAGCAACATAATTTCAATTTCAGTAGAATTAAAATCGGTAAAATTCTTTTAAATACCGTACTATTGACAGATTCGACACAACATTTACTAAATTGTGACATATCTTCAGTTTGAAAAGTTCTTTGTGAACAAATAGCGCTTCACGAGCGATACTTAATTGGTCGGTTAGCGATTGCATCAGCATGCTCTATCGCTAGTTACCGAAGCGGGTTTCGAGGTCGTCCTTATTTCGTCGCTACACTTACAGACGTACGTTCACCTCAGAATAGATCAGTCCTATGTTATTGTAGAGCCCACCTTTGCGCAAAGGATTATCGCCCTTGTGTCTTCGCGCTTGAGACGTGTGAGAGTGCGTGTGTAAGTTGGCACGTTAAAATCGTTTTGTTTTTGTGTTGCCTTACGCGGTGCGAGCACTTTCTTGAGAGCACTTTCTCTTGTGATGTGGATCACTCATGACACTCGCACACATGCATAGCACGTGTGTGTGGGATCACAGCTGTCATTGAGCAAAGGAAGCGCTCCCCGGCTGCTTTAGATGCAGAGACATGAGCCCGGTTCGCAAGGTTGTGTCGTGTGCTGTACCAGAACGACTAGCTATAGCTTGCGGCTTCGCCTGCGTTCTTATTCTATGAGTCATCATGTTTGTGTACCCAAAGTTTCAGCTTGAAAGATCGGTCAACCTTTAGAAATAAATACACAAAATATATGTTGGTTACACAAGCCCAGCCCAGAAAATACTCAATACTCAATACTCAATACTTTATTGCGTTCCATAATGTACATAGTTGCTATGTTATTTAAAAGATTCAATTATGGACCCTGTCGGGCACAGCAAAGTCTGTTTTATAGGAATTTTGACTAATGTCTTTCACTCAATTACGATGAATATAATTGAGTGACAGATAATAGTCAAAATTTATTAATTATTGCACTTTTAGCCAATTTATTATTGAAAAATAAATAGTCATATAAAATTATTTTAGTAATTAGTCAATATAATTTAATAAAATTAATAAGTTGTACGTTTATTTAAATAATTTTATGTATTATATCATTAAAGTAGTCACTATTTTAGTAACTAGTTGATATAATTTGTGATATATATATTATTTATTTATGTTAACACACATATAGAATAGAATAGAATAGAACTTTATTGTACACCAAAATAGTAACAAAAACTAACTCAATCTATATTTAGGTATTTATAAATTTATTTAGTTTTAATTTAAGTTATTGCGTGTTTTTCTTTATAATCACTATCGGTGCCATTACTTTATAAGTTAAAACATTTCTTTATTTTTATTTTATTCACCTTAGTACCTACATTATTTTGCATTTTAAGTACATTTATTACAGTGATACAGTATAGAATTAATAGTTTTTATTGTAGTTGATGTTTATCGTTATAGTATTCTAAAAATTTTATGGTAATAATGTGAATGGAAAACCCAAAACATGCGAACGAGCACACAAAAACAAAAGCTGGTCATGATTTGGTAAAGTTTTTTTTTGGTGTTGCCGGAGCGGACACACGGACGCGACCGACTGCTTCAATTATGAGTCGTTATAATATATATATATATATATAATAGCAATATCGATGACATATACCTACGACTTTCTTCTAACAAAAGAACTCTTGGTCTGTTCTTGGTTTAATAGCTTTCGTTTTGGAAATTTTGTCTTATAGCAGCCCTGAGAAGAAAAGTTATTCGTGAGATAAAATTTCCCACGCGAAAGTGATTGAAACAAAAATAGACATCCCATTTATTAGCAGTTTTTAGTCCGTATACATCATCAATTTTGCATACTGTCCATTAACTATGTCTATTAACTGCTCCATTTTTGTTTTAATACATTTTTTTTGTAACACATTGCTTTTGCAATATTTTTTAAATTACTTCAACTACCTTAAATTCATTAGTAACTTATTTTGTTAACATCTCATTTTATTTTTTTTTTATTTAATTATTCATATTTTTCTTGTTTTTTTTGCCCATGTAGTCCTATGTGAAATAAAAATATTTTTGATTTGATTTGATTTGACTGCTTGAGACATTGTTTTCACGGAAGAACTCATATTACAAAATAATGCGAGTTTTCTTAGATTTCATACAAAAATGGTTACAAGTACTGCGATGTTACAGAAAATACAAAACACAAAGAAACCAATGAATACCTAATATCGAAAGAAGAATAACGTACTTTATATTGAAATATAAAGTTTATTTGAACTTATAATTCCAAGTCAATCCAAAGATTATAATATAACTCTTCAAAGCTACCCGTTTAAAAAAAACGGCAATTTAATAGGTACCTATTATATAAGTAGGTATATGGGCAGTAGGCAGTCACGACGACTGGTAGGAGCGGCGCGCGGCGCAGCGCAACTGGCACAAGGCAAGCTGTGGACATTTGACAGCGCGAGATATGAGCTCAGTGGCGATTCCTTCGCATGAGCATCGTGCAACGTGCACTACATATGCTAGTTTCAATACAGTATCTACGAAGGTTCAATAATACTGATTGTAGCAGGAAATGCTTTATTTATTTACACATTTATTTTTACGATGATTTAGTGCTCTTTCAACATTAAATTTTCGAGGATCGTAATGAGGAATCGATTATGTCCTGACAACAAGCAAACAATATCAGAGCATGAGGAACCGTCCACGTGTCGCGACATTTTCGTTCGTAGTGTTGCCGGCGCGGGCGTCTCGTGCTGTATATCGTGCAGAGATGATCGCTATTAGAAAGTGATCGCTAATCTATTCCACACAGCACTTATACACATAACAATGACGTTTTTGTGGCCTTCACTCTCGATAGGCAGCTGCATCTCGTCCATCTCATTCATGAAAGTGAGCACATTCGTAGAGACTAATCGTTTATTATGACCGCTGAAAATCTTAACATAACATTATTATTGTTACCGTTTTGCGTAAAAATTCAGCGCATAATTTTGAATAAACAATGGGTTTTGCGGTGAATGAGAACTTGGCTACCGAACGCTTCTGAACTTTGCGTAGATACATTATTCATTTCGCGGTTTTTCGTTTATTACTTAATGATTAGCAATGTTTGGGTTGCATTCTTTATTATGTATGTTTGGCTGCAGTTAGATGGTAATTCTCTGCTTGTTCGCATGCGAACCACTAGTTGGTTACCTCATGTCCTCAGTTAACGACACATTGCGTCCTCTTGTTGTTTTTGTCTGAGGATCTATATATCTAAATAGCTTTTAAGTTGACTAACGTGTTTCTGTTTGATGCAGGCGGCGCCAGCGCGCAGGTGCGCTATTTCGGCAAGGAGCTGGGCCCACTGGCCGCGCTGCAGCACGGCGTGCGGGGCCGCGTGTTCGCCGTCGACTCGCGCACGCTGTACCTGCAGGACTTCCACTACGACGGCGAAGGGCCAGGTCAGTAGATACCACACACTTACTCACCATTATTCCTTCAGTCACACCACACAGATAATCTCTACTTTGATACTCATTTGACACACGTTGATAAAAGTGTGACACTGTTCTTGTTAGTCGCAATACTCGATTCTGAAAATTCTTTCACTAATATATAGCTGCATAATCACTCGTGATATAATAATAATACACACATATTGTAGATACACTTCTTTTTTATAAATGTCTGTCCTGTAGTAAGTTAAGGTGTGCAATAAAGTAATAAATAAATAATAACATCTGTCGAAGCTGTCGTTGCGCGGCTGTGTCAAGGGCCTAATACAGAAGGCAGTACTTCTTGATACGGCTCGCATTGTGAGAATGTTCCTGTCTCTGTAGCCCTAACTACCGGTAGCTTGGACCCTGCTCCCGACTCCGGCGGCGGCGGACTACTATTTTTATATCATCAAAAAAGGACAATAATAATAATTTATTCATTTACAGACAACTTTTGGTCCACATTATCTGTTAGTATCACTTATTATCACATAGGCTACAATTTTTTACTTTCGTGCGGAAGAAGCCGCTGGTAGAAGCCAGTTAAAATATATTTTTTATAATGATCCAAAATATCGATTCTGACTCGTTATAACTTTATTGTTTGTGTTTGGAAAAGTAACGAGGAAATAATAGAGGGGTACACTACATAAATACGAAAAACTTTATTCCGACAGTCACAAATACGAATTTCAAAATACTTTCCGATTTTCATAATTCCGAATGGTTCAAAATTCCGAATAATTATAACAACTCTGACTTATCATTACTCCTATTTTTATAATTCCTAAATTTCAATATTTCTAACGTTTATAATTACTATTCTCAAAATACCGAGTTTCAATAGATCGAATAACAAAAAGTCCGACTTAATGATAATTTGAAACATCAAAAAACGAATTCCGATTATTAAAATACCGATTAATACAATTCCGAAATAAAAACGCCTTGTAAAACTGTATAGCAAGACAAATAAACACATAATTAATTGCTCGTCAGAGAGGAGTATAATATTATGTATAGTATGAGGGGGTAGAATTAAAAAACTAATGACAGATGCGTTTTCCCACTCATAATTGCATAGATTGTTGCCTTCGCGCTTTATTAGTCACAGTTCTAACCTAACCTAAGTGATTCATCAATAATACAGGGGATTTGCAGCATGCAAGCAGGCACGCAGCGTGCAAGCAGACATGCAGCATGCAAGCAAGCATTCGACATGCAAACAGGTGGAGTTAGCAACTAGTGTAAAGTCAGCTACTCCGCCAGTTAGAGTTAGGAACTAGTGTAAAGTCAGCTACTCCCCCAGTTGGAGTCAGCAACTAGTGTAAAGTCAGCTACTCCGCCAGTTAGAGTTAGGAACTAGTGTAAAGTCAGCTACTCCCCCAGTTGGAGTCAGGAACTAGTGTAAAGTCAGCTACTCCCCCAGGTGGAGTCAGCAACTAGTGTAAAGACAGCTACTCCCCCAGGTGGAGTCAGCAACTAGTGTAAAGTCAGCTACTCCCCCAGTTGGAGTCAGGAACTAGTGTAAAGTCAGCTACTCCCCCAGGTGGAGTCAGCAACTAGTGTAAAGACAGCTACTCCCCCAGTTGGAGTCAGGAACTAGTGTAAAGTCAGCTACTCCCCCAGTTGGAGTCAGGAACTAGTGTAAAGTCAGCTACTCCCCCAGGTGGAGTCAGCAACTAGTGTAAAGACAGCTACTCCCCCAGTTGGAGTCAGGAACTAGTGTAAAGTCAGCTACTCCCCCAGTTGGAGTCAGGAACTAGTGTAAAGTCAGCTACTCCCCCAGGTGGAGTCAGCAACTAGTTAAGTACTAATCGCACTGTTAATAAACAAGAGTTTGTTTAAAATTTTCCGAAAACACACTCAAGGAAATTATGTTAAGTTTTATGTTATTAGTATTAGATCGAATAACATGATGAAGCATGCGTCAAGCTTAGTCTGTATAATACCTAGAATAAACAAAGCAGTGTGGATGTTATTCTGATAAACAGTACGATTTACCGAAAGTGGCTCTAAGTGGAAATAGTTACAAACATGAACTTCTGAGCGAGATAAAGCTTTACCACTTAATGAAAGCTTGTGAACAGATCCTTGTTGTAGTAGACCTCTAATCACACCCATCGCTGTTCTGCGGTCTTAGTCGCTGCCGTACTTTATCTGCGTCCATCAGATGAATGTCACCTGGTCCAAGCGTGAGCATTATTCATTAAGAAAGTGGTGGCGGCTGCGCGGCCGCCGCTATTTACCCATGACACACAAACCTTTTCTTAATTGAACCACATTCGACGCAACACATTAACGTAATGTCCTTTATGCTCTTCCACTCTGAAGGTATTTGAATGCTCGTGACTTTCGACAAAATGATTTGGTTGTTTGTTTGAAATAACTTACGAGTTTACTTACTACACATATGTGGGTGATCTGAAAATAACTTACGAGTTTACTTACTACACATACGTGGGTGATCTGAAAAGTTTCCGACCTCAATGTGAAAATAGCAGCACTCGTCAATCAAAGTTATTGAATGTAGTTGTGTGCATTTTTCGTCTGTTACTCACCGAAATTTCAGCCCTTTTGGATGCGCCGTTCTTATTTGACAGTCATTTGAGTGAGTTGAGGTAAGATATAGAAAAAGAAAATCATTTTTCACCAAGATAACGCGCTCTCTCAGCGGTTTCCACAGCGAAAATCTACTAATTACGGTTTGAACTGTTTAATCATCAGCCTTACTCACCAGCCCCAAGCAACTTTCTTTTGTCCCCTCATTTAATAATTGCTCGGTGGATAGAGATTTTCGTCAAATGCTGAGGCTGAGAAAAACGACAACTACTATTCGAACGGATTAGAGAGATGGGGGCATCGCTGGGAGAAGTGTGTAGAGTTACAGGGAGACAATGTAAAAAAACCGGCCAAGTGCGAGTCGGACTCGCCCATGGAGGGTTCCGTAGCAGCAAGTAACATAATAATGCGGTTTATGACGTACTAAAAAAAAACTACTGACCAGATCTCGTTCAAACCAATTTTCGTTGGCAGTTTTTATAGTAATGTACATCATATATTTTTTTTAGTTTTATCATTCTCTTATTTTAGAAGTTAGAGGGGGGGGGGGACACACATTTTACCACTTTGGAAGTGTCTCTCGCGCAAACTATTCAGTTTAGAAAAAAATGATATTAGAAACCTCAGTATCATTTTTGAAGACCTATCCATAGATACCCCACACGCATGGGTTTGATGAAAAAAAAATTTTGAGTTTCAGTTCTAAGTATGGGGACCCCCAAAATTTATTGCTTTTTTTCTATTTTTGTATGAAAATCTTAATGCGGTTCACAGAATACATCTACTTACAAAGTTTCAACAGTATAGCTCTTATAGTTTCGGAAAAAAGTGGCTGTGACATACGGACGGACAGACGGACAGACAGACAGACAGACAGACAGACAGACATGACGAATCTATAAGGGTTCCGTTTTTTGCCATTTGGCTACGGAACCCTAAAAAAGGAAAATAAATTGTAAGAATAAATGTCTTGTACTTATCTTTATTTATTTATTTTATAATTCATGTACACACTTATATAACAAAAGAAAAGAAGACGGAAACAGAAAAATAGGTACATACATGCGAAAGGAAAATTGTAAAAAAAGAGATGTAGACATCGTGTGTAAAAGTGAAAGAAAAAAAAGTAAAGTACAAATAAAACAATTATCAATAAAATATACAAAATAAAAATAATATACTACAATAAATATATACATACACATAGTAGAATAAATATCGCAATAATACATACTGAATAAAAATACATACTTATAAGCAACTACGACGAAATAGAAAGACTCACACGAAGTACGGTTGTGGAACTCATTACCGCCTGACATTAGGGGCTGCCAAACTCTTTCAGTTTTCAAAAAAGGAGTGAAAGAACACTACACTCCTTTTTTGAAAACTGAAAGAGTTTGGGAGCCTCTAATATCAGGCGGTTGTGAGTTCCACAACCGTACTTCGTGCACAGTGAAGGAGTAGGAATAGAACTCGGTGGAGTGGGGAGGGGATTTAAGGAGATTGTTAAGATGCGACCTGCAAGGAGCAGTGCCGAGGCGCTCCTACTGAACACAATGCAGTTACTCTTAGGCAAGCTGCGTACGCGCGCCTGCCTCGAGGTTGCCGCCTATAAGGCACCCCAATGCAGGTCCCGTATTTACGGGGCCCTACCCCGATACCGCGGGACAAAGGCTCTGCCTATACCCCACCGCCGCGCCCCCTTGCGGGGACGCAGCGACTTCCACGGAGGCGACCTGCAAGGTGCATCAGAGGGACGGGAGTAGCAAAAGGGTTCCCGCAGGTAAGAGGGAGTTTTAGGGTTGTGAAGGATGTTAAATAGCAGACATAATATCCGAGTGTTCTTGCGAAGTCGCTCCCTATTCGACTTGAGTACCTTGCGAAAGCCTGAGACATGATCATACTTTTTAAGGTTGAAAAAAAAAACGAATACAAATATTTTGCAAACGCTCAAGTTTATTTAAAATATCCTCGGTGACATCCAAATAACAGGCATTAGCGTAGTCAATGACGGGCTGAATCAGTGTTTGGGCAAGGGATATTTTGGTCTTCAAGGGCAAAAAGCTCTGGAGACATTTTAACGAGTAGAAAGTGTAGTGCACTTTGCGACTGACTTCAGCGACATGGACAGTCCACGATAAATTTGAGTCCATGATCACCCCGAGGTTTTTAGTCGTGTTCGCGTAGTCAATCCGAACTCCATTCAACATGAGTGGAGAAATCGATGCGAGATCCAGCTTGTTCCGCATATACCTGCCACCAATGACCAAAGCCTGGGATTTCTTGGGGTTAATTTGCAACCCAAAGGGCCGCGACCATTCCCCAATCAGTTCCAGGTCACAATGTTTTTTAATTGTGTCTCTAATAGCCGGTATACGAAAGGTTAAGGATCCCAAGAAGGATATCGAAGTCAACAGAGTTGAAGGCACTTCTGAAATCAAGAAGAACAAGTAACGTAAGAGATTTGTGGTCCATGGCCCAGCGGATGTCATTAGTAACCTTTAAAAGGGCTGTGACAGTGCTGTGACCAGGCCGAAAACCAGATTGGAAAGCGCTAAGAAGATCATTACTAGAAAGAAAGAGAGAGAGTTGAGTTGAGTATCTTTGTTAGGTCGGAAACCTTTCAGACCACCTGTGTATATACCTACATTATCAAAATCTAGTTTAGTTTTACAGTAAATAACATAATGACGGGTATTTAATTATTATTCCAATTTATTGAAATCTTTTACTTCTACAACTATTAACTACATTACAAAAACAATGTGTTAAACTGTTCCTTCAGTCAATGTTGTAGAGTCAGACGTGCGCCACTTGCAGCAGAGATGAATATTATTTACGACTAGCTTCTGCCAGCGGCTTCACTTGCGTGAAAGTAGGTTTCTTCATAAAAACTTTGAAACTCCGTTTCACTCCCTTAGGGGGAGAAGAACGTGCAAGAAACTCCATGGACACTCTTTTAAATCATATGAGTTAAATAAATCTTGGTTACATATTTCTTGTCGCTTCTAATATGTGAGCACAATGTAGATAAATAATAATAATTAAATAAATAAAAAAAGGAAATAAAAAATAGAAATTAAATTAAGCCAGCTAAGAGATGACCAGTCTCAACTGACGGCACCCGTTCACGAGCATGACACGTGCATCAACCCCACTCAGCTCAACCATTTTGAAGGGAACTGAATGACCCAATAACACGTGCCACCATCAGCGAGACATTTGAGTGAGCATGACAAACTCTCAACTGCCATGCTCGTAATGTTAAACAAGTTGTAACCTAATAAAAATGCTTCATGGTACTTCACATTCACAAATTTAAAAAAAAAAGTGCTTCTACATTATGCAATGCTATTGTTTCCAAATACAAAAGCTCTACTGAAATAAACAATTAAAATAAAATAAAAAACATTTCGAAAAAAACAATACAAAAAGGGGAATAGTGTCTCTTCCAATATTTATAAATATATTAAAAAAAAAAACTAATTTGAAGGTAAAAGTGGCTGTGGCTGTGGAGCAGGACCGGCATTTAGCCAAGCGTTTTTATCAAGGATATAATCTTCCAGTTTATAATACGCTTGTCTACATATTGTGCATTTAATGCATGCTTTAAATTTGGACTCGTTTAGTTGTAGAATCTCAACTAGTATTTTATTATAAAATTTTACAGAGTACCCCATAAAAGAACTATGTACTTTAGCCCATCTGAATCGAGGTTGATCTAATTTGTTCCTTTTCCTAGTATTAAAATTGTGCCTGTCACTTATCTTAGTAAAAAGATGAATATTTTTCCGAACATACATAATGTATTCATAAATGTATTGACAAGGGACCGTCAGGATGTTTATTTCTTTAAATAGTTCCCTAAGAGAATCGCGTCTGCGAAGACTATATATGGCTTTGATAGCTCTTTTCTGCAGAATAAAAATAGACTATATATCTGCAGCCCGTCCCCATAGCAAAATACCGTAAGACATGATACTATGAAAGTAACTAAAATAAACTAGTCGCGCAGTATCTACATCAGTAAATTGACGGATTTTTCTGACAGCTTATGCTGCTGAACTAAGCCAACCTGCCAGAGATGTTAAATGAGGACCCCATTGTAGCCTCGAGTCAAGCGTGATCCCTAGGAAAACCGTATTCTCGACGAATTCGAGTTTCTCCTTGTTCAATACTATGTCGGAGTAATTACTTTTAACATTCGGTAACGCAAATCTAAATTATACACGTCTATCGCTAAACCCGCTGTAAATCTAGTAAACGACCCAAGAGCTAGATTGACTCGACACTATACCGAAGATATCCCGGACGTCAGCCTGTACGAGATTAGGATGGCTCTGAAGCAGCTAAAAAATAACAAGGCGTCGGGTGAGGACAGAATTACGGCCGAACTCCTGAAGGCGGGTGGAAAACCGGTCCTTAAGGCCCTTCAGAAGCTATTTGATTCCGTCATACTCGAGGGAAAAACGCCACAGGCGTGGAGCAGAGGCGTGGTGGTACTCTTCTTTAAGAAGGGCGATAATGCACCTACCACAGTGTTTTCTCTTTTAACCCAAAGGTTGACTGGTAGAGAATGCCTTGTTGCATTAAGTCCGCCTATGTACCACTACTGTACATGAAGTTTAAATAAATAAATAAATAAATAAATAATGCCCTGCTTAAGAATTATAGGCCCATCTCGCTTCTGAGCCATGTCTACAAGCTGTTTTCCAGAGTCATCACGAATTGTCTCGCGCGCAGGTTCGACGTCTTCCAGCCTCCCGAACAAGCCGGATTTCGAAAAGGTTTCAGCACCGTGGACCACATACATACGCTGCGGCAGGTTATACAGAAGACTGAGGAGTATAATCAGCCTCTCTGCTTAGCGTTTGTGGACTACGAGAAAGCCTTTGATTCGATTGAAACTTGGGCTGTACTGCAGTCTCTCCAACGGTGCCAAATTGACTATCGGTATATCGAAGTGCTGAAGTGTTTGTACAAAAACGCCACTATGTCAGTCCGACTACAAGACCAGACCTCGAAACCTATCCTCTTGCAGCGGGGTGTGAGGCAGGGAGACGTTATTTCTCCGAAACTGTTCACGGCAGCAATGGAGGATGTCTTCAAGGTTTTGGAATGGAGAGGGCTAGGCATTAATGTCAATGGCGAGTACATCACTCATCTTCGGTTTGCCGACGACATAGTAGTCATGGCTGAGACTACGGAGGAGCTCAGTACAATGCTTGGTGACCTCAGTAGAGCTTCCGAAAGAGTGGGACTTAAAATGAACATGGACAAAACCAAAGTCATGGTAAACAACCATGTAGCACCCACTCCTATCAAGGTCGGGGACTCTACACTCGAAGTTGTAGACGACTACGTTTACCTGGGACAGACGGTCCAGTTGGGAAGGTCTAACTTCGAGAAAGAGATCAATCGTCGAATCTGACTCGGCTGGGCAGCGTTCGGGAAGCTGCGCGGTATCTTCTCGTCCAATATACCACAGTGTCTCAAGACGAAAGTCTATGACCAGTGCGTGTTGCCAGTGATGACATATGGCTCCGAAACGTGGTCGCTTACAATGGGCCTCATTAGAAGGCTTAAAGTCACCCAAAGGGCAATGGAGAGGGCTATGCTCGGAGTTTCCTTGCGTGATCGAATCAGGAATGAGGATATCCGCAGGAGAACCAAGGTTGCCGACATAGCACGAAGAATCGCCAAACTAAAGTGGCAATGGGCAGGGCACATTGCTCGCAGAACAGATGGCCGTTGGAAGGCCTCCTACAAGGTGGACCGATGACTTAAGGTAACGGTTGCGGGAGTCCGATGGATGCGAGACGCACAGGACCGTTCGCTGTGGCGAAGCTTGGGGGAGGCCTATGTCCACCAGTGGACGTCTTTCAGCTGAAATGATGATGATGATGATAATGAACGCAAATCTTATGCACTTAGTTTTTTTTCCATTTAATACTAAATTATTAACAGTAAACCAGTTTTGGACTTGCTGTAGAGCATTGTTTACGTCATCAAGATTTGTGGAAAGTCTATTGATCTTAAAAATTAACGACGTATCGTCAGCAAACAATACAATATGTGGTTGTTTTTTAATAGATGCGATAGATCATTTATATATACTAAAAAGAGGAAAGGACCCAATATTGAGCCTTGTAGTGCACCCATTTTGACTTTCAAACCCGGAGAATTGACACCGTTTATCTGAACTTGCTGTTGCCTGTCAATTAAATAAGATTTCACCAAGCTGAGTGCAAGTTTACCTAATCCATAATGTTCTTGCACAAACCTGGTGCAATACAAAGTGCACAACCTGCTGGCATCCGGGCGCTGAGTCGCCATAGTAACAGCTGAGATCAGCTGTTTTCGCAATACCAATTGCACCGTGCCACGCTAACAATGAACATAATGCAGTGCACAACCTGCAGGCACCCGGGCGCTGAGTCGCCATAGTAACAGCTGAGATCAGCTGTTCTCGCAATACCAATTGCACCGTGCCACGCTAACAATGAACATAATGCAGTGCACAACCTGCTGGCACCCGGGCACTGAGTCGCCATAGTAACAGCTGAGATCAGCTGTTCTCTCAATACCAATTGCGCCGTGCCACGCTAACAATGAATATAATGCAGTGCACAACCTGCTGGCATCCGGGCGCTGAGTCGCCATAGTAACAGCTGAGATCAGCTGTTCTCGCAATACCAATTGCGCCGTGCCACGCTAAAAAAGACGTGCATGTTCCATTGTGTTAAAGAAGGGAGAATACTAGTCGTTTTCGATCTGTTTCTTCTGGTAGTGTTTGTAACCAGATGTAATACCTACTGTAGCGAAATAAGTAAAAATATAACACTTTTCACTACTTTCACGTTTAATTTTAGGTTACATTTTTTAAAACACAATTGAATATAACAGTAAATAAAAATAAAAATAAAACTTATAAGCCGAATTAGGATGCCAAAAAAATGGTGCTACGCTAGAGCTAGCGTGAATTTTGAATTTTGTGAAAAATAAACGATTAAAAACCTAAGAGCTATTGCAATGGCCCCTGATACAAATATATTTAAGACAGGATTAATCGAAAGAGTTTTTTTATAACAGAGGACTTATGCAGTAGGTAATACTGCACTACGTGATACCATACAGCACATGATAAGAGTGATGTTTCCTACTGGCTGGAAGTTTCGTGGAGTTGTAGCTTGTCAGCGGAGCGACGGTAACATCGCTGTGTTAATAAAATCAGTAAAAAAAGAGCACTACCGCTTTAACTGTTCGTTCTTGAAGAAATCCTCCGACGGTATCACCGTGATTGTCCGTGTACAACTATAAACGCTCTTGACCCTACAAATATTCTTAGCTGCAACTCTGTATAGTCAGACATTTTATGGTATGCACGAACGCAATTGATTGATTTGACTGTTAATAAGTATAAATAACTCGTCCAAAAACGTCTCTGGTTCTAAAACTCTGGTTTCTAAAAATAAACAAGGGATCTTTATTTTACCGATTGTGGTCAGTCAATGTAATGTAATGTAGTCCTGGCTTATAATAACAATTAGCTGCGTCCAAACGATCTCAACTATTAATTGGCGCTACTCATAGTACTCGCGAAGAGATTATGATCACGTCGCTAGAAGGGCCCGGTTCCCGGTATCTCGAGTATCTATACAAGGTCATTGTTAGTGAGTTTTGCGTTGATTGCTCAGCTACCAATCAGATGCCTGATTGGTAGCTGAGCAATCAATGCTGCTATACTGCTATTTCCTAAAATACTGCTATTTTGTAGATTATCAATTTCATCCTTTTTGACAGCTTCGGTGATCTAGTTGTTGCAAGCGTATCTACTGAGCGTGGGGCCCTCCAATTACAAAAACATACGACAAACGCAAACTTTAATACATTTATTCCAATAAGGTGCTTTCAGAAAAAACCTTGAAAAAAAAAAATTGCAAACATTATAATTAATAATAATATTAATATTGTAATTAATAACATTAATAATTATTTACAATACATAATATCAAGCAACGTAAATTTTTGGAAAAAAAAAACTCGAAGCTATGTGGTGAACATAGAATAGCTTACAGTTTTTTATCAAAAACGTACGCGACGTATTTTCCATGCACCTAGTGTCTGCAAAAACGACATATTTGTGGAAGTAGATGATAAATAATGGCGAAGTTAGGCGAGCAAACACGAGCGCAGCCCAGCGAGGCGCGCGAGCGCGGCGTACGGCGTGTGGCGGTGTCGCGTGCACGACTTCTGCGATATATGGACGTGGGCGTACGACGTGCGACTGCTCACGGGCAGAAGGCCCACCACACGCTAATAATAAAATAACAGTCAGTCCCTACAAGCAACTGCTTGTAGGGACTGACTGTTATTTTATTATTAAAGTAAAAGTTTTATCGATAACATAAGATTCCATTAATTCCTGCAACTGCAGGAATTAATGGAATCTTATGTTATCGATAAAACTTTTACAAACGGAGAGAATAAAATTGTTTGCATATAAGTGAGTCGTGGGAGTAAGTTGAAAGAGAAAGCACAGGAGCAGTCGTACTGATTGTGTTTTGGGGAGGCTTCTGTCTCGCACTGGACAGCTTGGTTGATGAAAATTAGTGGCTCACACAATGTATACTTAGTATTATATTACGGACATTGTGTTACTGTCACAATGCTTTGTTCGTAAGATATCAGATAACCTTCTGCATGTCTCAGTATCGCACACCTAGTTGCAGCACAAAACTGGAGCGTGACGTAATTAATGCCAATCTAGCGTGTCCCCTCCCCGCACCCACCATTCCTCGACATAGAGGCTGTGCACGCCTGCAAGGGCGGGGATTCTTCCGGCTTGAGATATGCTTTGACCCTTTGTTGGGAGGTCCTGCTTCACATACCGTAAGTCACAGGGCGTGACGTCACAGCGGTATCTGTAGCGGCGCTATGTTGCAAGTACGGCAGTGGCCCCGTCCTTTATACTTTGAAAGTAAGATAGGATTTCGATCTTTTAAAAATTGGGATTCCGAATTCCAACTCACACTAGACTTGAATTTCTTAGACTATCAAATTATTGCCTTGCCTTACCTGATTTTTCTATCAGTTTCTCTGATAGCACAGCTGCAGCTCTGACGTTTACATGTTCTTTTTGTCTAGATGAGCTTATTGAATTTGACAGAAAACTTTTTAATTTTCAAAAAGTTTTCGTGCCAGTTGTCTTGTTTCTGAAAGTAGGTTTACGTTTCACGATATTAAGCGTTGCCAGAAGCTTGTCCCAGTTCTGTTCAGTGCTAAACTGTCCAAAGTTACAATGTGGCGCGATGCTAATAGCCGGCCGATGAATAAACATGGTGACGTGAGCGCGCCGCACGACACCCGCCACACGACGGACGACGTCTTGATGTGACTGTAGTTCCACAGAGGGTTTGTTTATGAGTAGCATTTAGCAAGATATTGTCCCATGAACTTATAGGGACAGCAAACACTTTCATAAAACCGGGTATAAATTTTGACTTCGGGCCACTAAAAAATTGCAACCTGTGATTCATAAGATTCCTCAATAAGCACAAGCAATAATAAGTAAGTTAAGTTAATAGCACCAGTTTAAAATGCAAATCCGGTCAACTATCGATTCTATTTACGATTGCTAATCGTGATGTACGACCTGATGCATTAAGTGGTTCCAACGGACCCCTATACTTCAAAAACTCGCACTGTTTGTGTAGAGAGCAGAAAAGAGTTAAAAAATGTGTCATCACATAACATACGGGAGGCTGTAAAGTATAATTAGTCGGAGTTCGAGGCGACGTCCGGCGAGGGCGTCCGATAGCGTCCGATTCGGACGACGATTAGCGCAAGCCTGTCAAATTACTGACCGGACACACGGGCTCATTTATCGCGCACACACAGTCAAACCAAATACTATTCTATTTTAGTACTTCAAGGTTCAAATTGATTTGTAACCAGGTTCATCAGTTCGAATCGAAACGAATCAGTTTTTAATTCTGCATCTTCGGAAGAACGTTAATTGTTACATCGGTAATGTCGGTAGTTTCGGTGATACCAGCACAACCGGTGGATATCCACGACCCGACCAAATATCGTGCTCAATCGCTGTTATAACAACTACTTCCTTTTATTTATCTTTTCTGTACTGAATCTTGATGGGTTGTTCTCAAGCCTGAGTGACGTGCCCAACAGGCGCACCCAGCTGAGGTCACAAACCTTATCAAAAATGGCATAATCGTGATGAAAGCGAAAAATTATTTTAATGGAGAAAGCTAAGAAATGACTACTGGTAAAATGTAAATGCAAACTTGCATTTAATGCTTTAAAATCGGAATTATCGATGGAGATAAATATATTCCGAAATATCAATGCATCATACTTTCCTACAGGAGTGTACGAACTTTTTTTAAAATGCTCAGTACTTTTTGTGAAAACTTTTAATTTTGGTCATAAACAGCATGCTTTTCCACTAAAAGTAGCTATTCTTGCGAGATAATTAACATGGTTTAAACAGCATCTCATCTACTATAACTTAAACACACTGGCTATTGAGGATAAATTATGCTATTATCGTTTAACTGCTGCGCATTATCGGGGTATAGACACGCCACTATCGGGGGATAGTCACGCTATTATCGGGGTATAATCGCGCCACTATTGGGGGATAGTCACGCCACTATTAGGGGATAGTCATGCCACTATAGGGGTTTAGTCTTGGGTTGCCAACTATACTGTTAAAAACAGTATTATACTATTTTTCACTACATTATACTTTTTATTGTTGAATAAAAATAAAGTATATAAAATATTGTTTTCAGCATCAAAATGCTTAACGCTTTACTCGTAAGATTAAGACACTGCTGCATTTTTTTTTATCAAATGAGAACAATAGAGTTTCAGAACAAATCAAATGAGCTCCTCATCTATTTTAATTTTAGTTATAATTGTGGTGAGGCGTATGAAGTTTTTGTAAAAGATTGTAAATTAATAAGTTGTGTGAGAAGCTCTAAAAAATATGAATTAAAACATTAAACAAATAAAAAACTTTTAACAAAAAAAAATTAACCGTCTTCACTAAAAAAAAAAACACTAAAAGGATCAAAATAACTTTAATTTCAGAAGTCGGTGTTTCTCGGTATTGTTTGTTTCTTATTTAACACCGACTTCCGAAATTAAAGTTATTTTGATCCTTTTAGTGTTTTTTTAGTGAAGGCGGTTATTTTTTTTTGTTAAAAGTTTTTATTTCGCACTTTTTAGTTGCGATACACTTATAAACAGAGTGCCTATTTCTTATGACAATTCCAATTAACCCAATCACTGCTAGGTTACATTGCTTTATTATGAAGTTACTGTGTCTACCTAACAGTTTCCGGCTCCATCATCAGATCAGTTCGATATTACCTTATAGCCAAAGTGCATCTCATGATGATTCTAATATGCCCAAACACGGCTAGGATACATTGATTAACTACGGAGTTCCAGTGCCTACTTCCGGCTCCATCATCACTTAGATGATACCATTTTCAACGTAACTATTCAGAACCATTTATTTATTTGTCTTGTCATAGTCGCTTAACTATCTTCATTGTGATATCTATGAGAGTATGAAGTTCCGTTGACCATTTCTGGTCTTCTTCATCAGTTCCACTTCATCAAATATTACTTTTTGACTGTAAGTGCTTAAGTTCTCGATGAAAATACCAAAATCACTATATAATTGCCTATAATATTTGAGGAGTTCCCTCGTCTTCTCATGGATTCCATCATCAGAACTGGATTTAAAAAAAAAATGGGACCAATCTGGAAGCATATCCTATAAGGGGAAAAAAAAAATGCAAATCGGTCCATAAGCGACGGAGTTCTGAGGTAACAAACATAAAAAAATAATGATGATAAAAAAAGAAAACAACCGAATTGATAACCTCCTCCTTTTTTATGAAAAAAAAAATACTGTTCATTTTTATAAAATACTGTTTAATATTCTTCTCAGATAAAAAAATACTTTATTTCTTGTAAAAAAAGTTGGCAACCCTAGTTTAGTCGCAGCACTATTGGGGGATAATCACGCTACTATCGGGGGATAGACGCGCCATTATTAGGGGATAGTCACGCTACTATCGGGGGATAGACGCGCCATTATTAGGGGATAGTCACGCTACTATCGGGGTATAGTCGCGCCACTATTGGGGGATAGACGCGCCACTATCGGGGGATAATCACGTTACTTTTGGTTTGTCTATTGCTAAGTTTTGATTAAATGTAACTTGTTATTTCTGTTCCCCAGCGGCGTACTTCTACGTGGGCACGTCCGGGTCCCCCAGCGCCAGCGCCGCGGGCGCAACGCGGCTGCGCGACGAGCGCGGCGGCATCGGCCCGCTGCGCCGCTATACTGGCGAGGGGCTCACGCTATCGCTGCCCGATGGCAAGACGCTCAAGGACTATCGCTGGTTCGCGGTCTACTGCGACGAGTACTCGGTTAGTATATCGTGTAGCGGCAACAATACCGACACAAATTCGAATTACAAAAAGACCTGACAACACACACATCTTACGTCGCACACAAAGTCTTCAGCGCGACTTGAACATACATAACAGTCCGATAAAAACCATGGATCCACCAGACACAACGCCAGGCTTTCGGAGGATTCTCCCTTTACAACAGAGCTGGTGGAAGTTTACACACTGCTGCATATATCATTATAATTTTTATACAGTCTGAGTCTTTATAATGTGCACATATCGAAATGAGGGAATCTATGCTTAATTTTATTGACGACAAAAATATTTAAAAAATCTAAATATTTATTTATATTTATCGGCGCAGGATGCCGATCATCATTGAAGCTCTGTCCAGGTACTCTGTTTTGTGGGCGATGGCTGGGTATCGAGCAATAAACAAATTATTCCAGATCACACAAATGATTTATTATGATGCAAGCTTTAGGTATTCACTTTACACAATGAGCAGTGAGACAGTCCCCGAGACTAGACGTTGTACGCACGGCTGCCGACAGAGGAAAGAACCACGGACCTCTGCGGTCGGCACCTTTTTCTGCTTGGTTCGTGCAAACGTCAGCGCGGATTCTGTCAAAGTGACATGTGTTACTTTTCACTTAGCTCGTACATTCGTTCTCAAGCTTCCGTACTATTGAATTCACCGACATATTTATTATGGTTTTTTTTTTATAAATTGTTTGCTTTTTGACCCCAGTGTATACAAAACTGTGTAACTTTTAAACTAAATGATCTATAACGATGAAACAAACTCGATAATGATTGGAAGTAATTAGGCGTCGTCATAAAATGAAAATTGTGGAAACAAAATAGTCTCAATTAAAAATAAAAATTTTTTTTTGGCAAAAGTCTGATTTTTTTTCATTAATTTTTACAATAATTGTAAAATTTCTCAATAACACGCCCCCATCTTCTACCTTTTTTATTACTTTAAGTTATTCTTCATTATTTTAGGAACCTAACAGTAAAAAATGCATGTTTGTAAGCTGTTGATCCCCGCATTAACGCCGGCGTTCACGCGCCATTGTCTTTCTATTGTGTCTCTAATTACGCACTCAAAAGGCACGACCGCTGCGACCGATCGCCCCCACGAGAACACGGCGGTGCTCTGCCCAGTATTGTTCTTATAAGGGTGGTTTATTTAGGATGATAATTAATACAAAAGAGTTCAATTAAAACCCATTTATTGCGCTGGGCCTTTCTTTGACAGTTGATAAAAAATGTTGGGGTTGAATTAAAAACATGCCATTTTTACCGTTAGGTTCCTAAAATAATGAAGAATAACTTAACGTAATAAAAAAGGTAGGTGATGGGGGCGTGTTATTGAGAAATTTTACAATTATTGTAAAAATTAGTGAAAAAAAATCAGACTTCTGCCAAAAAAATTGTTTATTTTTAATTGAGGCTATTTTTTTTTCCACAATTTCCATTTTATGACGACGCCTAATTACTTCCAATCATTATGGAGTTTGTTTTATCGTGATAGATCATTTAGTTTAAAAGTTAAACAGTTTTGTATACACTGGGGTCACAAAAGCAAAAAAAATTTTCAAAAAATCCGTAATAAATATATGTAAATAAATATTTAGATTACTTAAAATATTTTTGCCGTCGATAAAATTAAGCATAGATTCCCTCATTTCGATATGTGCACATTATAAAGACTCACACTGTATTAATTATTGTGTTACAGTTTTTTGTCTTGGTATGGTCATGTAAATAAGAGGGATGAAACACATGTTACTAAAAGAGTTATGAGTATACATGTGGATGGGTGGAGAGGGAGAGGGAGACCAAAGAAAAGATGGATGGATTGTGTGAAGAGTGATATGAAAGAAAAGGAAGTTAGTGATAGCATGACGGGTGACAGGATAGAATGGAAGAAAAAAAACGTGTTGCGCTGACCCCAAGTAATATGGGATAAGGGCAAGAAGATGATGATGTGTTACAGTTTTTTGGTACGTTACATTGGTGTTTGTATTTTTGATAATAAATATTATTATTTTATGTATCGGTATATCTCGGAACCCTGAGGTCCCGGATCTTTGGAAGGCGTACAAGAAGCCGAAACCAATTCGCAGAGGCCCTTTGGTCACTTTTAATGGAATGTGATACCAACCGACGATTATTATTATAATGACATGTGCAGTCGGGGAAACTTATTGAGGTAATTGTGTATCAATCGGGTAAACAATTCCCTGTCCGTACAAATATGAGCACAAGGAATTCAACGACGGCTTTGTCAGTATTGTTGCTTAGTTCTTTCTACGTATGTTAGTTTTACGTAGTGTGTGAACCGCCGCAGACAGCACGAGGCCACGGCCGCCGCCACCGAGCCGCTGGCCTCACCCGCTAGCTCACCTATAAATTATGCAAATGACAGCCTTTCTATTGTGAACGAGCAGCTGTCGCGGAGACTAATCTGATTATGTCGACAACATACACACGACAAATCGTGATTCGTAAAACAATCTTTCATTCGGCATCCTGTTCATTTACCACACATAGATTACACGTTGTGAAAAGCAAGTATTTATGAAATGTTTCACAAAAGTTGTTCCTCGCATAGTTTAGCTTTACACCTCCACGTGCACCCCCCCTCCCCCCCGACACCGTGACCCGTGTATAAGTCATGAAAATTGATACAACAAGCACGTACACTGAGTGAAATTATAGTGAAGTTCACACGTATGAATATTCTATTTATCTTGAAGATAAAAGCTTTGGCTAAATGATTCTGGGTCACAAAAAGCGTTAGTGATTACATTATTGAACGAACAAGGTTCTCCTATCTAAACGTAACCTACTTACACAAAGGCCGGTTTACATGAATCATATTTATATCCGGCGGCGCCAGCTCCCTCCTCTACCATGTTCCTCGAACTTTAGTTGACGAACCCGTGCAAGGGTTCATCTAAGCCATGTGAAGTGTGTACGCGTTACCACAGCGAGCTATGAATATTCAGCTAGATTCAGTGAGATCAATTGCATGAAGAGTCTCTTGGGCTACAAAAACAAAACAACAAACAAAGAAATAGAGGCGTGATTAGAGACCGGTCAACACACTGACCAGCGACAGTCCTTCTACAAACAGTCGTTCGTAGGTCACAAGTCAGATGGTTTAGATGTTGAAGAGGTTTTGCACGCAACACCTGCATCTTGTATGTTTACTGGTTCGTTAACTAAGATCATCGAGCATTGTACTGACCTCCTCCGTAGTCTCAGCCATGACTACTATGTCGTCGGCAAACCGAAGGTGAGTGATGTATTCGCTATTGAATTTAATGCCTAGCCTTCTCCAGACCGTAACCTTGAAGACATCCTCTATTGCAGCAGTAATTAGTTTCGGAGAATTGACTTCTCCCTGTTTCACATTCCGCTGCAGAAAGATAGGTTTCGAGATCTGATTCGGAAGTCGAACTGACATTGTGGCGTTCTCGTACAAACACTTGCTTGCTTCGCAGAAGGAGGCGACTCTTTCCAATCCCTTTTGCTCCGTACCGCGGGTTCGACCAGAGCTGGACGCGAGAGGTCAGCCCCGCTGATTGCCTCCACATACAGAGGACACGGTGGAGCTCCGCTCAAGTGGAGCGGACCTCCGCCGTATGCTTCACCGTGTCCTTCGGACGAACCGCACAATTAATGGGGTGTTTCTTCTTGCCGAAACCGATGCAGGAGATTCTTGAAACAACCGTATCCAATGAGGACTTGCGACAGGTGGAAAGTGATAACGCCTTGGTGTCTCTCTAACCACACCTCAAAGATCGCATCGTGGTGTGTCACTTATCGCCACTGTCGTGGCGTGTCCAAAATACAACCTTATGTACGATAAAACGAATATACATCGTTTGTTAAGCGGCATTGGCTGTAGTACGCTCAAAAGTTACCTACGGCACGGGCCACCATTTGCCCCATCGAAGAAAACTAAACTGAGTTTGGGATAATATTTTTTTTTAATTAAATAAATTATTGCACACGAAGTAATTTTATGTGACGTGTATTTCCGACACTGGTCAGTGCGCGACTAAATGAGATGTGGTTAGTTACCTTCATTTTATTTTTCCAGTTCTGAGTGCGGGCAACGCATTTGTAGTATAACTTTAGATGTCACTGGGGTGACCATTTATAACAGGTAGGAGATAGTCGCTCCCACTGGCGTACGGCTCCGTGTAAAATACTGGTGTCTAACAATCTAACTGAATCCGGCTAGACTGTAGACCGACCTCAGTGTAGTTGGAAAAAGGCAAGTGGTTTAATTGAAAGTGTCGTCCTGCAGGTGAACTTCGGCGACGTATCGATTCCACGCGACATGGAGTACCCGCGGCCCGCCAAGGTGGCGGCGCTGCGCGGCGTGCACGGCGTGTCGTCCGACCCCGTGGTGGTGGTGGACGCGCAGACGCTGCTCGTGCCCAACTTCTCCTACGACGGCGAGGCGCCCGGTATGTATACGCATCATCATTTTATTTTTAAATTCTTTTTCCACTCAGCAAACCCCTTCATTTGATACCCACAGGATGAATTAAAAATAGTTGGCCCGCCGTCTTTGACAGTCTGCCGTATCGGTTACTCAGCTACCCGTACATTGTCATCTAAACCAAACGTATATACATGTAAAATTTTAGCAAAATTGGTTGGAATAACTGTTTTACAATTCCGTTGCAAGAATTAACTTATTAAGAAAGCAAATAAATAAAAACGTATTATCCTCATTACAAACGGATTTTAATGGAAATGTATTAGATGAAGAAATAGAAACATTGAGTAAAAACCCTTTATAACTCATTCCAAATATATTGATCAAAAGAAATCTGAAATGTCAAGTCTCTGAAACGCGACCTTCGCCGCTTTAATACCGCAAAGATTAAGGATGCGATTGAGCGGAATAAGGGCTCTAAAGTATTTGCACGAGATCTGTCTATTGGGCAGAACCAGCTCACGAAACTGAAGTCCGACGATGGCAGAGTCATATCTGCCAAATCGGAGCTTCTGGGAGAGATCTTATGGACAGTTCTCAAGCGTACACCACCAATGTTGCCAGCTATTTCAAATAAAATTCCACCACCCCACCATCATTCTGAACCTACAAATATCACCAATCGAAATAAGAGTAATTCGAAAACAACAGGACCACGTAGTGGTTTCTAGCAACCATGAAATTACTGTCATGATTAAAGAACTAAAGAAGGAGCAGTCTTCGTTTTTGACATCAATGGAATCTTCGCTAAATGAAATTAAATCTATGAAATTTAATCTACATGAAACTGCAAGAATCTGTCGATTTCACCTCGACTAAGTACGACGAGATTGTGAATAAAATGCTCCAATATGAAGATGAAAGAAAAGACACAAACACATACATTAAAAAGCTTGAAGACCGAGTGGATCAATTAGAAAAACAAGCAAAAAAACACCTGCCTTGAAATAAAAAACATCCCAAAGAAATCTAACGAATCCAAAATGGATCTCGTGAACGTGGTCTTAAACATCGGCAAAGCCCTCGGTCCCCCGATAGCTCAAACCGAAATCAAGGATGTCTTCAGGATCCATTCATCTACAGCTATGAATAACACCGTTATAGTAGACCTTACAACCGTTTTAAAAAAAGAAAGCATATTGCAAGCTGTCAGGACCTACAATAAGGAGAACAGGGATAATAAATTGAATACCTCCAAACAGCATGTCGATGATCCAAAACTCCCAGTATACATTTCAGATAATTTGCCTATGAAAACTCGGAAATTATTTTACTTGCCTAGAGAATTTGCTGCACTACATCACTTCAAACACTGTTGGTCAGCACATGGCAAAGTATACATTCGCAAAGAAGATGGGGCGAAACGGTATTGCATTTACTCTGAAGAAGATTTATCTAAGATTCCTGAAATGTGACTAGGCAATGGATCCATGTCTTCCCCATGTCGCTCTATAGTTACTCTCTTTGTCCTCACATTTTTAAAAATTTTGTGTTTTTTATTTTAATAATTTATTGCGTGTTTAATTGTTTACTTTTTATTAACCATTGTAACTAACTATATTGTCATAATGATTACTCACCTACACTCTCCTAGAACAACTAAGCACCTAGTACACACATATACAACTCACACATTCCAGCATCCTTTAATCTACACCTCTCATTATGCCTAAACTGCCTTCATACTTACACACGTGTCAGCACTTCGCTTGTGTTATTTAATATACGACCCAGTTTTCTTACATATTCACATTTTCATATTCATATCATACTCTGTACGGGTCGAATAGCACTACCCTCCTTCCAATTTGTGAACCACCTAAAATTGAATCACTACTATATTACCTTAATCATTAGATAATTTAAATCACATTCAAGATGAACTAGACAGCGTCTCAATAGCTGACTCTGCAACCTGTGACATGGAAGACTGCAAGGAAATTGCTAGATCACATAGGAATGCATTAGGGCTATTATGTCAAAATATAAGAAGCATTAATAAAAACTTCATGGACTTTACTACCCTATTTGAAAGAAGTGGAGCACCCTGGGATATAATCGTTCTCACCGAATGCTGGTTGTATAACTCTCCTCCACTGCCTATACTTGACGACTATACCTCTGCTACTACCTTACATAACATACAAAGGGAGGGAGTGGTAATCTACTTTAGGAACCACCACCCGTTTTCCGTCACGGAACATATAATACAAGATGCAAACTGTCTTGTGGCAAAACTTAACAAAAACACAGTAGTCATAGCTATATATCGTCCCCCCTCATACCGAAATGTCTCCCCGTTCATTGAATCGTTAAGTGGACTGCTTCAGTCTGTATCTTCTTACAGTAATATTATTATCACAGGGGACATCAATATTGATATTTCTAATAATAATAGCGACCCTCGCTATGTTAGCATTTCACGGTATGTTGCCAGCACACACGCTTCCCACTCGTAATAATAACACTTGCCTTGATCATGTGATATTGAAATCAAAATTTCCAGCGTTTTCCTATGTTGCAAACACATCTGTGACTGACCATGATACTGTTCTGTTTTTCATCCAACTTTCTAAACCTTTAACCCTTCCGATAAAATGTAGAACGTCTAGAATTATTGACTACGCTAACATTGAAACAATGCTTGCGCAGTCAGATTTTAACCCACTATACAGTTTCGAAAATGTTAATGAAGCTACTAACTTCTTTATAAATACGCTATATATGATCATACGAGAAAGCACAATTCAAAAAGTTATGCCATGTTGTAAACGGTTGCAAAAGCCGTGGATGACCCCAGGTCTTTTAAGATGTCTCCGAAACCGCGATAGACTGCACCTAAAATTAAAAAAATCTCCAGAAAATGAGGTTTTAAAAGTTACATTTAAAAGGTACAGAAATTATTGTTCCATGTTCCTCAAAACTGCAAAATGTAACTATGGTAAAAATCTTATTCGTAACACAAAAAATAATAATAAAAAGCTATGGGAAGCAATAAAAACAATCACAAACACTACCAAACAAAAAACACATACAGCTGATCTTTTGTCTTCTTTGACTGTAAACGCTCTGTTAATGAAGTTAATACCTATTTTGCGAGTATTGGACGTTCATTAGCTGAAAACATAGCTGTACCAACTACATCCTTACGACTTGACCACTCCGACGACCACAAAACCTTTGTCCTCTTACAAACAGATGATTCTGAGTTGGAACATTTAATTAACACGCTTAGGACTGACTGTGCAGTGGGCTCCGATGGCGTGTCGGGTACATTTCTTAAAAAATTTAAACACATACTTATCCCACACATAACCTGTATTTTGGTTATTTATATAACCTGGCCTTCAGCACAGGAGTCTTTCCTGATGCGTTCAAGCTGGCAATCGTTCATCCCGTGCACAAAGGCGGTGACAGAGACAAACCTTATAATTACCGACCCATTTCTATTCTTCCTACACTATCCAAGCTACTTGAGAGGCTAATAAATAACAGGCTCGTTAAATACCTTGAGCATTATCGTCTTTTGTCTCCTTGCCAATACGGTTTTCGTTCAGGAATCTCCACCAGTAATGCGGTACTAGATCTTACTAATAACATCGTCGATCGATCTCACTAATAGTCATTTGGACAAAAAACAATGTGTTTTAGGCATCTTCCTAGATCTGGCAAAAGCCTTTGATACCATCTCGATTCCTAGACTCATAATTAAGCTAGAGAACATAGGTATCAGAGGTGATCAGCTGCTACTTTTTAGGAGTTACCTTACAAGAAGACGCCAATGTGTCAAGATTGGCGAATGGATGACGATGTGACGAACTCCCTATAACCTACGGTGTACCACAAGGTAGTATCATTGGGCCGACCCTGTTTCTCATTTATATTAATGACCTCTGTCGTCATAAGCTTACTAATGGATCCATTTTTACTTACGCTGATGATACTGCCTTAATATTCCATGGTGATTCCTGGGAGTCGACATTCCAACATGCACAACTAGGAGTTGATACTGTAACTGACAGGTTGGCACAAAATCTGCTAACCCTTAATGTGGAAAAATCTAAGTATCTTACCTTTTCCCTGTCTAAATCTGGTAAACTTTCGTCATCCCATTTTTCTTTGATTGCACACTCTTGTAATGCAACACAAACACCATGCAGCTCTGCTCATCTAAGTCGCACAGATAGTATAAAATATTTGGGTGTCCAGATAGACGACTCTTTATAATTTTCCAACCACATAGACTTACTTACCTCTCGACTTCGTAAATTGATATTTATTTTTAAGAACCTCCGCCATGTGGCTGACGAAATTGTGCTCAGACAAGTTTATCTAGCCCTCTGTCAGTCAGTTGCCCAGTACTGTATAGTTGTGTGGATAAGACTGGAACGTGCCCAAAGAGCGATCCTTAAAGTTGGGTGGTCTCTTCCTTATCAATTTCCTACCACGGAACTTTACAAAACCTGTAAGGTTCTCTCCATTCGGAAATTGTTCATTTTAAATTTAATCTTAACAGTGCACACTCGCAGTTCGTTTAACCCGGATAAGTTTAAATCCCTGAGGCGAAAGTATACAGTTTGTTCATCCATCCCTTCTCATTCGAGGCTAGCTCAACATTTTTATAATTTCCTTGGTCCCTATGTTTACAACAGTAAGGAACTGGCTCCTTGATTTGGACTATGAAGACACAGAAAGTATCATCCAAATCATAAAGTAAATTTAATAACATTCATTATAAATACATACACACACATACATTATACACTACACACACATTTCAATAAAAATATCCCTTTTCCTTTACACTTAACATGTAATGGAGATTGGGCACTAATAGATTCACTTTTTGACTCGTATGGTCAATTGAGTTAATGTATAATTCATATCTATTATTTTTATTGATTTTTTACTTAAATTCATTGAAATCATTTGTGGGGTTACTATTTTTATATTAATTAGTTTTTAATACAGTAAATACGTCATTTGTTCCATTATAGTGAAGCGACTCCTTTCTCAATTATAATCGATAGATTAAACATTAACGTAAATCGTGGAACAACAAAACAATCTACATTCACAACTAAAAAATATTAAGAGTTATCATTATTATTTGATTATGTTACTCTTTCTTTCATTAAAATGCAGTTTCTAGGCTAAAATAAAACAATTAAGATATAATCGATAATGTTATAACGCCTTACTCGATTGATGTGTCACAACACTATTCGATAAAATGTCAACCAAAATCGTTTACCGTGTTAACTGCCGGCAAGCCGAAAATATTGTTTTTAGCTTTTCTCTGCTTACAAATATAAATTCGTGTCGAGTTGAGTTTTAGGATTCTTCCACGTTCCTTTACTACATTGAGCGATTTGACTCATTTTATGTGTGCGCTGTGAAGTGAATTGTTAGAAAGTTTTTACGTCCATGGTGATTTGATCTAGACTTAAAACAATATATCGCAATGAGTAAATGTTCTCTTTTATTAGCACACCCACTGCCTAGCCGCCAACTCAGAGTGGCAACTGATTCCATGGCCCGAAGGCAGGGTTTCAGAACGAATTAATTTGAGATGTAACATTACCTCAATACTCAACGTTTTTTTTTAAAAAAAACCCACAATATGTCATTTTGAATTTAACCCCATTTTAAAGCATGACACTATCCCTTTTTTGTGTCTAGTTTTCACTACTATACTGCGTCAAAAGTTGCGCAACCAAGCGGCATAGTAACTTGCCCAATCTCCTTTACAAATCTCTCAAATATCATTTATCATAATCTTACAAACATAAGATTCATGTTTATGTGCCGCAAATTGCGATTATGTTTAAAAGGGTGTGAGATCTGTCTTACAGGTCTCGAACCTAGTTCAGACTCCAGCTCTCACAAAGGTTTTTTAGCCTTCAGGCAAAATTTGTAAAATAAACTTGTTACAATGTACCTTTATGAGAGAAATAAATGATATTTATTATTATTATTATTAGTACGTCTATCACTAAACCCGATGCAAATCTAGCAAACGATCCAAGAGTTAGATTGGCTTGACACTATACCGAAGGTATCCCGGACGTCAGCCTGTACGTGATTAAAATGACTCTGAAGCAGCTGAAAAACAACAATGCGACGGGTAAGGACGGAATTACGGCCGAACTCCTAAAGGCGGGTGGAAAACCGGTCCTAAAGGCCCTTCAGAAGCTATTAGATTCCGTCATACTTGAGGGAAAAACGCTACAGGCATGGAGCAGAGGTGGTGGTGGTACTCTTCTTTAAGAAGGGCGATATCCATCTCGCTTCTGAGCCATGTCTACAAGCTGTTTTCCAGAGTTATCACGAATCGTCTCGCGCGCAGGTTCGACGACTTCGAGCCTCCCGAATAAGCCGGATTCCGAAAAGGCACCGTGGACCACATACATACGCTGCGTCAGGTTATACAGAAGACTGAGGAGTGTAATCAGACTCTCTGTTTAGCGTTTGTGGACTACGAGAAAGCCTTTGATTCGATCGAGACTTTGGCTGTACTGCAGTGTCTCCAACGGTGCCAAATTGATTATCGGTACATCGAAGTGCTGAAGTGTTTGTACAAATACGCCACCATGTCAGTCCGACTACAAGACCAGACCTCGAAACCTATCCTCTTGCAGTGGGGCGTGAGGCAGGGAGACATTATTTCTCCGAAACTGTTCACGGCAGCAATGGAGGATGTCTTCAAGGTTCTGGAATGGAGAGGGCTAGGCTTTAATGTCAATGGCGACTACATCACTCACCTTCGGTTTTCTGACGACATAGTAGTCATGGCTGAGACTACGGAGGAGCTCAGTACAATTATTGATGACCTCAGTAGAGCTTCCGAAAGAGTGGGACTTAAAATGAACATGGACAGAACCAAAGTCATGGTAAACAGCCATGCAGCACCCACTCCTATCAAGATCGGAGGATCTCATTCTCTACAGGATCTCTACACTTGAAGTTGTGGATGACTATGTTTACCTGGGACAAACGGTCCATTTGGGTAGGTCTAACTTGGAGAAAGAGATCAATCATTGATTCTGACTCGGCTGGGCAGCGTTCGGGAAGCTGCGCGGTATCTTCTCGTCCAATATACCACAGTGTCTCAAGACGAAAGTCACCACCAGTGCTTGTTGCCAGTGATACACACATATGACATATGGCTCCGAAACGTGGTCGCTTACAATGGACCTCATCAGAAGACTAAAGTCACTCAAAGGGCAATGGAAAGGGCTATGCTCGGAGTTTCCTTGCGTGATCGCAAAAACTTAAGTGGCAATGGGCAGGGCGCATTGCTCGCAGAACGAATGGCCGTTGGGGCCGAAAGGTTCTGGAATGGCGACTACGTACCGGAAGACGTAGCATTGGAAGGCTTCCTACAAGGTGGACCGATGACCTGGTAAGGGTTGCGGGAATCCGATGAATGCGAGACGCACAAGACCGTTCATTGTGACGACACTTGGGGGAGACCTATGTCCAACAGTGGAAGTCTTTTGGCTGAAATGATGATGATAATGATGAATCTGAAAGGAACTGCAAGAAGCGTCAACGCGAGCGAGCAACGTTCCCGCCGCTGGGACACAGGCTGCCTCTCTGTGAGAACAACTGGCAGGAGGCACGCGACGCAGGCGCGTGAGCTCCGAGCGTCCTGAGGTGCCGGTTGGTAGGCTGTGCTTGTGATGAGTTGCATGAAGAGAGTTGCTCAGAGAGTTTATGTTTGACATTGATGATAATATAATTAACATTCTAAAAAAAGTAACAATTTCAATTCAATAGCAGCAGCATAATCAGTAGTAACTGTTACAAAAAAATATTAAAACATCAATTTGAAATATTATCATTATAATCGAAATTATTTTGAGGTCAATGTATAATTTAATTAAGTAATGTAATTTAATATTTTTAAGTTGGCGTCAGTGATAATGATAACTAATAAATCACAAACTACGTCAATATCTTTCGCTTCACATTTAGTCCGGTCAATTTAGACATCCAAAGTAACAATAATTCGCACCCAGCTGAAAATTGATAGGATTGTACAAAACACTATAAATGAAACCTAAAAAGTCCTCATCAATCCGACACCTGAAAAAAAAAATACTCGGGGTCAACGTTAAGTTTTATCATAAAATTAGCTCATACAAAATTTGTAGATCAGATAATTATCTACAAAAATGTCTTAGTACTTTTTTATAGACAATATAGATATTGCAGACTTGAGTATATGGTTTGATTTTAATTTCAACTCGATAACTCTACGAGTACGCGTTCTTGAGATAAAGGGTCTTGACAGACATACATACAGGCAGACTGACAAACAGACACAGACCGACAGACAGACAGATAGACGGACAACAAAGTGATTCTATAAGGGTTCCGTTTTATCCTTTTGAGGGACGGAACCCTAAAAACGCGCTAAATTCACTAGGTACCTCAAAGGCGGAGTGAAAATGGGTGCATATTATGACCTCTTTCAACTTTTTGAATCATTATATCTCAAAAACGGTGGCTCTGAGGAAAAAAAGTACTGAAACATTTTTGTAGATAATTATCTGATCTACAATTTTTGTCTGAGCTAATTTTATGATAAAACTTACCGTCTCACTGATAATAGCGAAAAACTCGTTTTTGTGACCTTTGACCTCCATTTTTTTTTTGCATGTGTCGGATCGATGAGGACTTTTTAGATTTCATTTATGATGGTGTTTTGAACAATCCTACTAATTTTCAGCTGGGTGCGACTTATTGTAACCTTACCCCCATTTTTTTGTCTAATTTGACAGGACTAATTAGATTACATCCAAGTCACGTTACGCAACTTACGCGTACTTCATCAAATCACAACAATGCACCCAAATAAAGTCTAAATCTGATAAATTATACAAATAATATTAAATAGCGATAAGGCTTGAGTAACACAGTTGCGCGACACGCGGTTAGGCGCAATAAATCTTTCTCGTGAACGCATAAATCGCGCGCAGATTATCAGCACATCGCGCGATTAAACGCCTCCTACATATGCATGAGACGCGAGGTCGCGCTGTGCGGCAGCGTCACGTCTATTAGGACGTTTAACTTTTTATTTCTGATATTAGGTACAAAAAGTAATTTATTATTTAACAGGGGATACACGGTTGGTACATGCTGGAAAGGTGTGACCACTAAAAAAAGGTCTATTGGTACTTTCACTTGGTAGATTATTTCGTTTCATTACTACGTAAACGTAACTTTTCAAGACTTTCAAGTAGCTTGTTTCACGTACCGATCAAACTGTCAGAGAGGTGAACGTACGGGTGATGGTCACCGAGTCACTTTCACTGATTGATCTAGGTGATGATATGATTTTTATGAAGCCGCGTCAGTTTAACGGCCATAATGTGCATATTAGCAGTAACAGTCGGCCGCGGGTGGCAGAACCGTCACACGTCGTACTCCTGCACGTTTGCTGAAAACAACAGAAAGCTTTCCACTGAATATTGTATGTCGCACTTCTTCCCAATTTTCAAAAGATTACAAGAGCTCCATTACTTGTGACATCATCTCGTGAATAACGTTCCTCTTCCGCAATATAAAGGTATAAAATTGATCGCGGCGCCACTTTGTCAGCGCACCACGACATTAACCGCGGTGTGTCCTCGTCGTAACACACGCGCGGGTATGGAACTGACGAGCCATTCGGACGAGCGCGAGATGCTTTTTGATACATCACACATTTTATGACACAAATAGCATAAATATGAACAATGATGGCTCATTGTCCATATTTATTGTGAATGTGTTACTGTTGGGTTGGCACCCAACAGTCAGCTGTCTAATATCAGCCTTTATACCCTAAATAGATGATGATGACGAGAGGAACATATTACCATGATTCATGGTGAGATCAATGTGAATTAGAAGCTATCAATGGCAAGATTTAAATCCACCACATAGCAATATATTTTGTGCAAGATATACGAATACCAATAATGCATCTCGCCAAAAATGATTAATTATGAAAATTGAGACAATAATCCAGCCTCCAGTTCATGTGCGACCTCATACAATATAAGATATATGTGAAACCAAGTATTTTATGAAGTTATGTCTATTTTGTGAGTGTGGGTACAATAGGAACATTACTAGCGATTGGAATTTCAGTGCGCCTCGGCACGCGTTGAGGACTCATGGAACCTGAACGTACTGCTAGTTGTTACTCGGTGGAATCGTAATGTATTGCAGTTCTCAACTCTATATGAAACATACAACAATACAACAACCATACGACGGAAGCATTTTCCTGAGCAGCTGAATTATGATAGCTAATCTCCCCGTTCAGAGGGGAGCTCGTAGCAGCCTCCCACAAAGACACGATCAGATACAGTCATAACACGTAATAGTCGCATCCGTCAGCGAGAGTGTCACCCGCCAGGCCGCCAACCGCCGCGATGTGCTGCGCGGAACCAATATGTCAGTGTGAAGGACGCACGGCGCGGCGTCGTGAATGTGATGCCACATTAGAGCACCTGAGACACATCATAGAAACTCGACTCGTGAAGTTCTCCGCATACACGCACAAATACTAATACCTAATCACAGGCGTCCATTACAGGATAACACGGGGACGGTACTCGTGAGGCATGATTATAAATTATGGAAATTTTAAATTGGCGATACAAAACCAAATGCTAGACGTATGGAATAGCTATAAGACTTCAAATTAACGTAGTGTATCGTGTAAAACGTGATTACCTTGAGTGTACAAACATTTTATAAGTGCAAGTTATTGCGATGGTGAGTGGTGGACTTACATCTGAAGTATTAGAATTGAGTAATACGCGGGCGATGAGGGGCTCGGGTTGACGCCGCCCGTACATACGAGCCATTCTTCTGTGGTGAATATTTTGATTTTGAATGTTTTGAAAGGCGTGCCAACCTTGTGAATTATGTCGGCTTTCATGAAATTGTACTACTTACCATCAGGTGGGATCGCAGTCAAACACTAGTTTATAACAATTTAAAAAAATAATTAAATGTGAAATGTATACGTGGAATAAAGATAATTCTATAGGCTTAATTCTGTTTAGATAAAGAGAATATAATATATATCAAGGAAACGAATGACAATGATAGGTATTGTTAAAGCTTTGATAATAAAACAAATAAAGAAAAAAAATCGTGAGGAGAGAGGTGATATGTGGGTAATGGTATCTCATTTTTTATGCGCAAACTTTGTTGGTTAAGATGTATTGTTGTTGCAGACGCGAAGTTCTGGGTGGGGCGCGGAGACAAGCCATCCCCGCAGGGCATCCGCATCCCCGACGAGAACGGCAAGGAGGCGCCGCTGCGCAAGTACGACAAGAAGACCATCGTGCTGACGCTGCCCGGGGTACGCACTCGCACCTACCTGCTGCACTACTAAGCTTTGTGTTATTTTAAAAACAATTTAAAAACAACGTTATTACTTTTAAAATCTACTTTAGCCAACTCATCCTAGATGCTGCCCGGAGGACACGGTGGAGGTGTGCCCCGCTTGGGCTGAGAACGCCGTGTCCTTGCGGAGGCGATCGGCGGCGGCGATCTCTCGCGCTGTGCCTTGGTACAGGCCATGGTCCGGAGCGAGGAAGAGTGGCAGGCGGTCGCCTCCTTCTGTGAAGCAGTAATGCTAGCAAAGGAGGCGGCTGATCGCGTGAGGCAACGGTCCTCACGCCCTTACCGCCGCCGGGATTCTGATCCCGATTTCCGGCCACCGTAGGCGCGGGCTTGCGGACGGCGAGCAATGGGTGGCTCGCCGTCCGACCGTCCGGTAACCGTCCGGACCGAGCCCAAGTCGTCGACGGCGGGTATTGTTCCACGCGCGCCTCAGGGAGATGTCAGCAAATCGTAGGGGCCCAGCAGGGTCGAAGCCTACTGGGGCCATGGGTAGTGTGAAAACGAAACCCGGGGCCCTGGGACGAAGGCAACGAAGGAACAGGAGTGGGTTTTTAGTCAGTAAAAGTCTGACACTATCTCTCGCCCGCCCAAGAGCGGGATTTGTCATTAGATGATTTTCACACCAAAAAAACAAAAAAACCCTAGATGCTAAGTTCGGTTTTTATTGGAAATACTAGCTGTCCCCCGCGGTTTCACCCGCGTCTTTAGTTAGTGCTCCGCTCCCGTGGGTTGTTGCGTAATGTTATGTAACATATAGCCTTTCTCGAGAAATGGGCTATCTAACACTAAAATATTTTTTCAATTCGAACCAATATTTCCTGAGATTAGCGCATTCAAACAAACAAATTCTTAAGCTTTCTAATATTATAAGTACTGCCTTCAGTGAACACCCACGTCTCGGTCACTGTAACCAGTCATAACCAGTGAAAATCATTTTATTTTAGTGATGAACAGAAAGCTGTACTTTTAGTAACCTTACTTGAGACTCCTTAGTTAAGAACAGATTTTGGAACCATGACATAAATAGAGAACACGTAATTCATGGAGTGAAGTTTACATCTTAACAGTTTAAGGGATCAGTTCTTTAGTAAAATTAGTTCAGATTGGTGACATTTTGTTTTATTGAATTGGCTCGACAGCTGTTGTTTGTACAGCTGCGACAATCGTGCGTCGGCTAGAGTGCTAGACGAAGCGCTCGGCGCTAAATCCCCGTGCGTGCGCTTGTGATTTTCGTAATAACTCTTTAACCATTCGTCCATCGTTCATTGATATGCAGTAAAAAGCAAAAAACATATGTACCTATTTAGTTATTGTGCCGAAAAATCTGCTTATTTTATAAGGATTAATAAATTGTTAATAAAATGACCGGTTAAACATCATTCAATAATTTTATTTATTTCTTATACATTTTTTAAATCATGATATCTCTTGAATGGAATGTCCAAATTGAATTATTCAAAAAGTAATGTACAGGCACTGAACCATATTTAAATTTGAAATAATTTATTTTGATAAGGATTAATACAAAGGTACAAAAAACAGCCTTTTATGCGCTGTGTAATAGTGACATAACTATAACAGTTAGACATATGATGTTGCGACATTTTTCATAGATAATGATGTGTCCTGCAAAATCGTAGAACATTATTTTGTTCTATCATCAATAGTTTTAGCAGCACACGTGAAGTAAAAAAAATTATAGGTTTTTTTTTTCGGTGGAAAAATCATCTTACGACATCCCTCGCTCTTGGGCGGAGCGAGAGATAGTGTCAGACTTTTACTGACTAAAAACCTACTCCTGTTCCTTCATTGCCTTTCGTACCAGGGCCGAGTCTTCCATTCAGAATGAGACCCTTGGCCCCAGTAGGCTTCGACCCTGCTGGGCCCCTACAGTTGCTGACATCACCTAGAGGCGCGCGGGGAACAGTACGCACCGTCGACGACTTGGGCTCGGTCCTGACGGTTACCGAAAGGTCGGACGGCCAGTTACCCATTGTTCACCGTCCGCAAGCCCGCGCCTACTGTGGCCGTTTATTTACACTTTGGTTTACCTTGTTGTAGTTTTAGTAGGGAACCCTATCGTTTTTTTAAATAAAATATAGCCTATGTCACTTCGAGATTAAGTAGCTTTCCTCTGAGTAAAAAAAATTCAAAATGGGTTCCAGTAATTTTTGAGTTTATTCGGTACAAACGAAAATCCAAAAAAAGTAAAAGTACGTCGTTGAGAGAATTAAAAAAAAAATCAAAATTCAAAAGTTTTTATTTCACATGGGCACTTATAAAACGTCAGAAGCTAATGTACGGTTCCAAATTGGTCGTTTTCTATGGAGAAGAACCGGCAAGAAACTCCATGGTTACTCTTTTAAAAAAAAAAATGTTGTTCTTACAATATTTCGATATTACAGCACTAGTAAATAATATGTTAGGACAGTGTAGACCAGTCAATATTGTACTCAAAAGTACAACAAAAGTAATCATAATAAAAAGTGAGTCGTAATAGGAAGTAATCTAAGAATTCAGTGTTCTCACATTCACAGTATAAAAAAAGGAAAATAAATAATTACAACTATCAATAAATGAGACGTTAACAAAATAAATTACTAAGTTAACGAATTTATGGTAGTTGGGGTCTAATAATACAATAGTAGATTATGTGACTAGGGGATAAAGCAGTGTCTTTAAGTCGCGGGCGGCATGAATTCCGAACGAAACGAAGGTTGCTAATTTTAATCCCGAACGTCAGTGAGGGATTTATATAATTAACTCCCGAGCAATGCGAGGGAGTTAATAAAGAAACCTGAGTGAAGTGAGGAATTTAAACCGCCCAAGACAAAGACAGCTTTATCCCCGTGTTGGTTACTCTACTTTTTACACCATCTGTGAGATAATTGAAAGACAATTTAGCAAAATAAATCATATATTAGAGAAATATAAGTATTATTTACAAGATAATTTTAACTATCACTCAACATGTTTAGAGATTTGAAACAAACAAAATTCACTATTAGATTCTATAGTTTTAATTTTCTATAAAGCTGGGAACTCTTTCATTACTTTTTTTTACCAAAATTCAAACTGGCCGCTAAGGCCAGTTTGAATTTTGAATAAACTTGTTTGATGCACGTACATTTTAATTCACTTAATGTTGACGGTTTTTGACGTTCCAAATTCAAATCGCTCTTAGTGCATTATCTCCCTAGGGACAGAATGACTTGCTTTAAGTGATGGTTTTATGACATATAAAGGGGCATTATCGATCAGGTGGTGTACAAAAATATTGCAAAAGCAATGTGTTAGAAAAAAAAGTATATATTACAACAAATGTGGAGAAGTTAATAGACACATTTACACAATATTATGAGTTATCAGGGGGCCACATGTGTAGAAGCAGTCATTGCCAAACAAGCGTGTCTTCGACACAGTCTAACCTTGTAATACGCTTTTTTGGTTAGGACACGCCTAATATGGGTTTTGAACTTTCCCTCGCTAAGTTCAGTCGCCGCCTTTGTAAGTTTGTTATAAAAGCGTATGCTGTTTACTAAAAATGACATGCTGGTCTTAGCTAATCTCCATTTGGGTAATACAATTTCGTGTTTACTACGCGTATTTATGTTATAAAAATCGCTTCTAATTTTGAAGAGTCCTATGTTTTAACGAACATACAAAATACTTTCTAAGACATAAAGAGAAGGCAGAGTCAGTATATCGATTTCTTTGAATGTATTTCTGAGGTACTCGCAAGGACCCATTTTATAAATAGCCAGGATTGCTCTCTTTTGCAATATGAAAATTGAGCCTACATCAGCGGCAGACCCCCACAGTAAAATGCCATAAGACATAATACTGTGGAAATAAGCATAGTAAACTAACTTAGCTGTGGCTACACCTGTCAATTGCCTTATTTTTTACTGCATGTGCAGTAAAAAATTAAAGCGGCTAAACTTTATCTATCTAAAAGAGTTCTAATATGAGTGCCTCACTGCAGTTTAGAATCGATAGTTATAACTAAGAACACAGTTTCCATAATAACATCAAGTTTATTGCCATCAAAAATTAGATTGACGCCAACTTGAGGAACATTCGGTAATGAGAACTATACATTTAGTTTTATTCGCATTTAATAAAAGATTTAGCTGCGAACCATTTCGAAAGAACAGCCAGACTTTCGTTGACATGCAAGACATCCACATCTTTCCTATCTACTTTAAAAATCAGGGAAGTGTCATCAGAAAATAGAATTATATCGGATAAATTAGCCATCATGTAAGGAAGGTCATTAAAAAACTAGGTTTAGGATTAGGTCTGATGCTCTGATAGATTAGATTAGATTTACTTTTGGAGATTCTGATGTGTTGAGTTATATATATATAAAAGAGTAATGAGTAGTTTTATAAGTTATGCTACTCCCCGGCAGGAGCTGACGGTGTTCGACATCGGGCACTTCGGCGTGTGGTGCGAGGCCTTCACGGTAAACTTCGGGCACGTGGCGCTGCCGCGCGCCGCGCTCGGCAACGTGCCGCCCAGCCTCAAGATGCTCGGCGTCTCGCCGCAGGTATGTCTACACAACCCACAGCTCATGCGCTAGAGAGCGACCAGACTAAGAAGCTAATGAACTTCTATGAACTACAAATTTAAACTGCATATGTTGTTTGTTTACGCAAGATAATATTTAAAAAATAGTTGATTAAGTAGAAAAAATTGGTGTATCGCAAAACTAAACGGATTATGTATGATCCTTTGATTAGAACTCCATTAGCTTTCTATTCCGTGCTGCTCAGAACAGCTAGGTTCAATTTCAAATGTTTACAGCATTTCATCTTTAAGACATCTATTACGTTTTTAAATAGAAACCTAGAATTTGATAAACGATGCTCAACCTGACCGTTGCAGCAACTACAGCTAGCAAGTCGTGCAATGAGAGGCTAGTCAAGGTAGATTGTTGAACGTTTACATAAGGAAAACATCATCACGTTAAGGTTTGGTCTTCGTCTTCTAAACGACGAAATTGCTACTTTAGAACAATATATATGAAAATGATGAATGAAATAACGTTGTACAGATATTATTGAACAATTTTATTCTAAATAACTTGAACGTGTTTGTGAACGTGATATCCGCATCCGTGTCGACTCGGGCTAGAACTGGAACCAAGAAACAAGATGTATGCTTTGTCTAAAGTAATGTGCACATACTGGGCTAAATTGTTCTTAAGAGGGCCCTTTCCCCACTCGCCTATCCTCAACGTCGAGCATGGTTTAAAAGCTTGTTGCTTCATCTAACGAAATCCAACGCAATATTTGATGAAGAGGCAACGCAAAAAAGAGAACAAACGCCTGAAAATTCTGTTGGCATTCGGTAATTCCGAGATTTACTCGAATATTTCACAAAACTGGTTACAGGAAATACGGATTTTTTTAAAACCCTTAAAAGTTTTTGAGAATAATTGTCGTCATTCAAAATCTCGATTAAATGAGCAAGGCTTCTATGGATGTACTTTTTTATATTTTTAATATATAAGTAGATTAAGGAGGGCCAAAGTTCACATAAAATAATGATTTTCAGAGGTCTTACTGGATTAGTTGTACACAAATTTATGTTTTGATTTCTACAGAAGCCTAGATAATATCCACAAGATATCTGTGTATCCAAAATATCTGGAGAAAGATGTGTAATAACATCATAATCACGTAAGAGCGAATGTATTAAAATGTACCTCGAGTTGGCCGCCCTTAAGTAGAATACATTATTATTCAATATGGGGTGTACAAACTGGTCAAGTTACTCTATTGAGTAGTTAAGAACATCACGCATTTTCTATAAAAGTATAAGAAAATTATGCATGAAAGGAGGATTTAGGGAATTCTAAATCCGCCTTTATACCTTTAGATGTAACTTTTTAAAAAACATTATTTTTTATTGGAATAAATAAACAACTCCACAATAGTAATCATAATGATGAGTGCGACTGTGGTTGAGTACTGCGACGGCAACAGTCAGAGAGTTGTGTAATAAGCTGAGAGCTAGTGCCACCGCACTCGTGTGTTAGAAAGAGGGAAAGCGAACGATGATGTAGCTACGAGTGTTAAACATTTCCTTTCAAATTACTGCAAGAAAACAAAGAAACGTAACCTTTACGACTTACCTACTCTTACGTCTTGTTGACACCTCTACGGTCCGATCTAGGCATTTCATTTCGTAGTTTATACCGCGTACATTGAAGGACTGGAACAATTTGCCTGCTGCGGTCTACCCGTCCGATTATAATTTAGGTGTCTTCAAGGCTAGAGTAAATAGGCTCTTAATAAACCAGTGCTCTTCACCATCAACGATTGCATCACTGCTTAGCATCAGGTGGGATCGCAGTCAAGCACTAGTCTATATCATTAAAAAAAAAACCGTCAGTCACTGGGTCCTGAACCCGCTGGTTCATGTAGGTACATTGTCAGTAAAGTGCGAGCTTCATGACGTCCTGTTGGACTCATTGGCGGGTGTCTTGCGTTAGACGCAACAATCAATACAGATTAACTGTAGCTCCATGCTGAACAATTATGAAAAATCACTTGATGATTGATTGCCTGGAGTATGTTCCAGTTTAAATTAGTTCCACGGCATGGTTGGCGCAATGGTTGAACGATTGGCTGCTGCGCTGCTTGTCAAGGGTTGTGTTCCCATACGGAACAAATATTTGTATAAACTAAAGATAGTTGTTCCGGGTCTGTGTCTTGTGAATGTGAGTTTACTTTTGTGAATGCACCCGCGATACAGGAGTAATTCCTATTGTGGGGCAAAATCCTTTGTTAAACAATAAATAAGCAAATGGTGAATACATTATTAATTCAATGTGCCTGTACTGTTCCACATCTGACGATCGAGCCACTTTGACATACAGATGCGATGTTCAGTTATTTAATTTTCACTAAAATTGCTTTCCTTTTATGATTAAAGAAGCTAAGCAATTGAATGAAACTTAATATAGACATCTCTAACAAACTCGTAGCGCGTGCTACAGAAGTGCTACGGTAATGCTACGGCGTAGCAAATTTTTAAATTGCTGACATTATTGGGTTCTGCGAAGTTGTGGATACTACAGCAACTGTCGCCGGTTCGGAATACTCCACCATCTTATCGGCCATCGCGGCGAGGGTGTGTGGGTAGGTGGTTGAGCCATTAGGTTAGCACATATCTTCAATCCTTCGTCTGTTATCATGCCACTTCCCAATTCTCGCACTTTTCGCAGCAGCTGTGTGGGTTTTTGCTCACCTAATTCCAGACCACTGATAAGCTTCTGGAAGTTTTTTACGTCTGTCTGGTCGTACATGGTGAGTAGGCGATTCTTCTCAGCGATATATATTTGTCTGGTGCCGGCGGGTTATACAAAATGTCCGTAATGTGCTGTAGGTCGGTGGTTTGTAATTGTTGCAGGACGTAACGGAATTTTTGGTCATCCGAAGTCTTTAGAACATCCACGACGGCTTCGAACTGGATAAACTAGGCTCGTGGAATCTCTCTCCAGAATGGTAATAGTCTGGATTGGACGGAAATTGCAGATAAGTGGGGTTCCGACTTCACTGTTTTGCTTCCTTCTCCTGTGTTTTCTTGCGACATTTTCTTTTGGGGTCTTCAATGTTAGGTTTAGGAGTGAATGAAACCACTGATGATAGTTTTCAACCTTTGTTTCCAAAATGGGTCTATTTTTTTTTTTTCTCCGGGTGGGAAAATCATCTAATGACATCCCCCGCTCTTGGGCGGGGCGAGAGGTAGTGTCAGACTTTTACTGACTAAAAACCCACTCCTGTTCCTTCTTTGCCATTTTTCCAGGGCCCCGGGGATCACTTTCGCATCACCCATGGCCCCACTAGGCCTCGACCTTGCTGGGCCCCTACGGTTGCTGACAACTCCCTGAGGCGCGCGTGGAACACTACGCGCCGTCGACGACTTGGGCTCGGTCCGGACAGTTACCGGACGATCGGACGACGAGCCACCCATTGCTCGCCGTCCGCAAGCCCGCGCCTACGGTGGCCGGAAATCAGGATCGTAATCCCGGCGGCGGTTGGGGCGTGAGGACCGTTGCCTCACGCGATCGGCCGCCTCCTTTGCTAGCATTACTGCTTCGCAGAAGGAGGCAACCGCCTGCCACTCCTCCTCACTCCGGACCATGGCCTGTACCAAGGCCCGGCGCGAGAGATCGCTGCCGCCGATCGCCCCCACGAGGACACGGCGGTGCTCTGCCCAAGCAGGGCACACCTCTACCGTATGCTCCACCGTGTCCTCCGCGCGGTCCACACAATGGTGGCACCCGGGCGTCTCTTCTGCACGAATCCGGTGCAGGAACCTCCCGAACTTACCATGTCCGGTGAGGACCTGCGTCATGCGGTAGGTAAGGACGCCGTGAGGCCTTTCCAGCCACTCCTCAAAGGTCCCCTCTTTCCAAAATGTATCGTTCCAAAATGGGTCTGCTTACCTAGTTTAGCTAGTCGTACGAGTTGTGGAAGTTCTTCCTACATACAATATTTTATTAACCAATAGAAATTACCCAAAATACAAAAACCAAAATTACATCCAAAACTTGAGGTCGGCGGCAATGAATGTGCACGGGTAATCATCCTGTCTTTTTCGCTCGCACGCTCGCGTCCATAGTAGCGTGGCCTGTTCGCACACTGTAAGGTCTTCCGTGCCCCGCACGGACCCGCAGTACAGTGACCAATGGACTCTAGAGCAGACGTGTAGAACAAAGTTGCGGCTGATGATTATGTGAATGCCATATGTTCCTATTGCGATATTTTTAGGGTGGAGATAAGCTGAATTTAATATCAAATACTGAAGTCAGCTAAGAAGCTCGCAAGGAAATCAAAACCCATAGAGTACTTACCTAGAATCCTGATCAAATCAATCAAAATCAAAAATATTTTTATTTCACATAGGCCTACATGGGCACTTATAAAACGTCAGAAGCTAGTGCATGGTTCCAAATTGGTCGTTTCCTATGGAGAAGAACCGGCAAGAACATCCATGGTTACTCTTTTAAAAAAATAATTGTTTTTCTTACAATATTTTCATATTACAGTATTAGTAGATATTATATAAGGACAGTGTAGACCAGTCAATATTGTACTCAAAAGTACAAAAAAAAAAACATAATAAAAAAAGTGAGTAACCAAACATCCAACAGTGCATGAAATCGTCTCACTCGCTCTTAAACGCATGCGTGCTCTGATGCTCATACTCTCGGCTGAATAATTTTTGTGTTTAGGGGATGTTTGGTCACTACAATTAGTCTGACTACTGAAATATAACTTTGTAATAGTTACCGTAATGACATATTTAAAAATCAGACATGTAAAAATAAGTAAAGTTCATTTATTTTTTTGAGCTGTAAAGTGTCTGACAGAAGTTTTGGTTCATGGAAAGTGTCTGACACTTATGATACTACTTTAGAATAATATTCTACAAAACATCTATAAAAATCAGCCATAGAAATTTAAGTTAAGTTACTCTTATTTTTTGTTCCCTTTCTCACCTGGTACCTGCCCTGGGGCTCTAAGGAGGAGCTCCACAAGCACACTGGTATTCAAAGCACATGAGACGCTACTGAGAACCTAAGGTTTCATCCATATGAAAATAAGTTATGTCAGACAGCTCTGGGATCTTGGTCTATAAGTCTTTTTTCGGAACTTTTTGTACTTGACCGGTTCTTTTATTGTTACTTCCACTTATATTAAAAACTTACATAAGAACATAATGGAGTCGGATGAGGTCTGCATAAAATAAGTTTTCAAAATTTTCTAGTCCACGTTTCTTCAGTGTTTCTGTACAAATGTATCGATAGTTTTCCTGACGTCATTGCGCTCCCTCCCTCGCTCAGCTGGCGTGACGTAGGTACTAATAATTCGGGAGTCGCTTCAGCAAAGTGACGTCACTCATGACGTAGGCACACATATCCTGCATAACGATCTTGTAGCTAGGTGAAGCGAATAAGTCACTGGCGCTAGTGATGGGTGTCCATTGTACTGAAATAAAATTTTATAAGATATCTATTTGTACGATAACAAAAGGGTCGTAATCTATTATATGTAAGTAGCATGTAGTATGTTTACTAACACCATCGGTCATCACACAAACAAAAAGATACATCATCATCATCATTTCAGCCGCAAGACGTCCACTGTTGGACATAGGCCTCCCCCAAATGTCGCCACAATGACCGGTCCTGTGCGTCTCGAATCCATCGGATTCCCGCGACCCTTACCAGGTCATCGGTCCACCTTGTGGGAGGCCTTCCAACGCTGCGTCTTCCTGTACGTGGTCGCTACTTCAGAACCTTTCGTCCCCATCGACCATCTGTTCTGCGAGCAATGTGCCCTGCCCACTGCCACTTAAGTTTGGCGATTCTTCGGGCTATGTCTGTAACCTTGGTTCTCCTGCGGATATCGAACGCTGCCCAGTCGAGTCGGATTCGATGATTGACCTCTTTCTCGAAAAGGTACATACAAACTACACAAACAATCATCATAAAGATGTGTAGCATTAACCAAATAAATAAAGTATTCGCATTTTAAATTGTTAATGCTAGTTAATAAAGTGACTCAAAGAATTCTTTATGTAACAAATTGATAAACCTTTGAAATACGATGAATGTAATGTGTGCTTCACAGTAATATCACAATAGTCATTGTTATTGTCAAATTGTGTTTCTATGACATTAGATTGAAAAACGGTAACAAGTATGTGTGTGTGTGTGTGTGCAGCTGACTACCGAGAGGAGAGAAGCTTATGAGTAGTCATAGCAAGGATCATAGGTTCGGTGCGCGCGCACATAGCTATATATTGTCTCGTGATTTACCGGCGTCACCCACAGCTTGTCTTTGTTCTTATACAACGCGGAGACCTTTTAGATTTGTGCTACTAGTGTTAGAGAACTCCCTTACAAATGACAATAGTTTCAGTTAAGAGTCATTACTTATTGTTAATTACTAAATCAAATCAAATCGTATCAAATACACAATAATAATACATTTGACCATCAAGCTGATGAATCACATTAGATTCGGTCTTATGACATGCAGTCGCTGGAAATAACTCATGTAGTGCAGTCGCAGCAGATTGATCACTAATGGTACGTCGTTTCGCAGAAATGATATTTCTCTTGGAGAAAGTTGTGAGCGATACATATGTACATATTTTCTAAGTGACAGCTGTCGTATACGGCTGATGTTTATGACAGTAATGTGTTGTATCATTGCGCTGGAAATTAGGATACCTTAAACTCTAAAGTATTGCCTAATTAAGAATCCAGTAACCAGTATTTAAACTATAGTTAGCTAGGTTACCCTGAATCTTAGTTGGATTTTTAATTCTATTGTTTCCTGTTTTCCTTTTAACACCTCTGTGTATGCGTTCCGTTGATATGTTTATTATGTAAACCTTTACACTAGCAGTCATGATCTTTCAAATTTATTGTTAAAATATATTTTTTAAGATAGCAAATGTAATCAGTGTAAATGTGCGACGGCGAGATGACCAAGTGATGAGCATGATTGAGTTGTGCCGCGGAGGGCGGCGCGGTGTGGTGGCGGGGAGCGAGGGGGGGGGGGTGTCAGGGCACGGCCACGTCGCATAATTAATTCGGTCGAGGCGACACAGATTGCAGCCGCCGAGTGACGACCGCGACGTTAGATAAACTTGTTACTTTACACCGAATTCATTATCCCGGCGGACGCCTCATGTTTTACTTATTCGCTAAGTTAAGATGTCTCCTCTGAACATGGAACAGATCTATTTTGAATCTGTAGATATGTAATTAGTGATGCATCAGATCAGTTTATAATCTGCGATCGAAACAATTTGAGTGATTTGCATAAGAAGATTTACATATGTAGTATATTTAAGAAAATATTTTCCCGGCTTCAGAGTTTCATGAGAGCTCTAAGATTTGAAGATGATGTGGTAAGAAACACAATACGATAAACAAACTTACCTCTTCATCTAATATCATTTGAAGCACTTGAACTATCCGTCGCTGTCGACACGAGTCGCTTTGAAGTAGTTGTCATCGTTAGCAGCGTTTAATATTCGTGCGCGACCGGGCGCCGGCGCGCGGCGTGCCGGCCGGCGTGGAAATATTACATTACATGGTCACATTACATATTTCGTTACAACTTCACTAGAACATCTTGTTCTACTTGCTATAGTAACTATCACTACCTACAGACCAGTGTTTACCAAACTTATGAAAGATCTAATTCCACCCACCGATTACGAAACCGTACACACTTTACGAGTATAAGCGGTGCTTAAAATCTTTACTACTCTTCCCACACGTGAATTATAACCTTATTTTTATACAAATAGAGTTGCGAATTCAGTAAAGTTAACAAAATTTCGTCAGATCATAGAGATGGCTTGCAAAAAGAACCGAGATAAGTTGTGCAACCTCGAGGATTTGTAAACGTCGACCGATCAACGTCGGGCGGACACATAGTGGACAAAGTTAAAGGTATTATATTCCGGCGCAGCAGGCATTTACCTTTGTCCCGCCTGGAAAGTTGTGAATACGCATATTTGCAGATGAACTCGTTGACCCTGCTGCGAGCGTGTGCTTCACAGGAACATAGTGTAAAAGTAGTACTAGTATTAACAAAATACGATCTTTTTTCCGTTACGGTTATAGTTTTAGGTAAATTTATATAGTGTAGTCGGCCTTTCAATGTTCTCTTTGCTGGGACACAGGTCTCCTCTCTATGAGAGGAAGTTTGCTGTAATTCAGCATGCGGGCACAGTGCGTGTGGTGGGTGTCACATGTTTCCGGATTGTTAGTTCTAATTGTAAGTCCCCATATTATAAAGGTGGATTTTTGAAATGACCTTAACCGTTGCAGCTATAAAAAAAATATCTTAGGAGACTGTCCGTCCATTATTGAGTAAAAGATTAGAGATTTTGTAAAAAAATACAGTTTGCAAGACTTGCCAATCGATCAGAAAAGTCTTTTATACCAATTAAAGTTTAAAGTTTATCTCTAGAAAGGTCATGACTATCAATAACTTTCAATTTAATCAATACATTTCATCACAGGTGTCCTTGTGGTGGTGTTGGGGGTCGGTCATAACTTTGTGCTCACAATCAAAATCCAAGATGGCGACGGCGAAAATTTATTTAAGTTTTGTTATATGTGTCCCTTTGCGGTTTTATGGGACGTTTATAGCGATTATGGCGTCAAATTCCCCAAAAATTGGATCAGCCTGAGATATTGGTAAACATTCTCTTGGGTTGTGTCTTGTTATGTAGGAAAGATCCGAATTTAATAAATCATATGCGTGTTCTCGGGCAGAGAGCAATAAATAAGTAAAGGGTGTTTGATTTAATTTTTGAACGGGTACAGGGTGCGTCCCGCGGGCGTCAGATGCGAACAAGTCGCACGAAATAATACAACAAGAAATATTGAGTGCATTAATATTATATCGAGCTCGTACAAGTTGGAAGAGGCCGTGTTTAGTGGATTGAGATTGATCGATTGATTTAGTACATATTATATGAATCGTTGTACTGAACTTTATTCTTGTCGCCAAGTTGGATTCCGATGGGATGGCAGACAGTTTTTGGTAAAGTTTTAGGTTAATGTTCAAGTGATTTCTGCCCGCTACGCAGCTGTCTGTTATACAACAAATTATGTTTGTGACAGTTAACCAAAGCTTGTCTCAGGAAGCACCCTCACCAAGACGCTCTGTGGGTAATATTCTGAATACTAAAGTAATTGTTCCACAAAACTGTTTCCTCTTTGCGCTACTCGATTGTTTTTATATAACGCCGCCCGTTGTTCCGTACACGGCGCTCACTTGAGATGGAGACGTGCAACTTACGCGACTTCACACAAACAGCCGCCGTGAAATCGATTGTTTTGCGTTTACACACATCATTGTCATGAACACTAACGCATCTTTGTTTTATTTAACTTTGCTTTGTTTAAAACAGTATAACTAACTATAAAGGTTGTCTTTTTTTGTGTTGATAGTCTGTAGTGTGCGACAAATGATCATTTAATTATGCATTCCAGTTTAGCTCTAACTATGCTCATAACAATTCTATGCAATTTAGTGTTCAGGACAATTGCTGTCTTCTCATGAACTTCTGAGTTAATTCTTATTATAGGATGACCTCTGGAGTAGAAATTTAAACTATTTTCGTGTGGCATCAATGCGGACGAAGGCGCGGCCAGAAGCTAGTATAATATCAGATAGTAATAATAACGCATACCAGAGGTAGAAATACGAACTTAATTACACGACACAAATCATCACAGCAGCGACACATCATACATAGTTTAGAGGGCGACCAACGTGGTACGTTTGACAAGTGAAGCAAACAATACCTATAACAAACCGAGAAATGCGTAAATAAAAGTAATTTTTCAAAAGCCAGATAATTTTTAACTCAAGAATAGTATACTATTTTTATATTATATAATTTTAATTATTTGACATGTATGAATTTACTATGCAATTAAATGAATTATTTCATTTAATTTTAATAATTGCCAATATTATGATTGTAACTTTAAGAGTAGTGATTTTATTAACCAAATCCTCACTATAATTTTAATTTATATTTAGATGAGTTTAAAGATTCAATAATTGTTCAATTACTAATCGCATGAATTAAAAAGTTTTTTATTTATTTATTTTATTTAACGGAAAAAGGAGAAGACAATTTGATGGCGTGAGTAATCACAATACATCTGTTATGTGATTAATGTCCTCACTTTGTACTAAAATACTGCGACAAACCACATATTGGTCGCAACCACATTTAGTGAGTTCCACATTCGTTTACTTTGTCCCGCACGTGAGCTCTTCACTTGTTTTCTTGTTTGTGTAAAGACGCCAGCAGTACCTACTCGTGCAAGCGGGCGGCGCCGGCGACGGTGTTACACTATGATCTCATATAGTAATATTGTGTTTGTGCAACTTCTTCAGTTAGTCGTAGGGTCCCCCGGAACGGAGATATTAAACAGTCGGAGAGTTTAATGAATCTCATAAATATGCAACTGTATTTGTTTGTTTGATGAATAAAGCTGTTATGTTTTGCAGCATTATATTGGGGTTTATATAAGTAAATTTTGCAGCTCACGTTGATACACACAATACTGATACACATCACGTATGATATTCCTCCAATTTGTTTCTGTCTCAGGCGGTGTGTATTCCGTAGAGTCAAGGGCGCTGCGGATTTGGTCGGACTAATAGATTGGGCTGCGCCCACGAAAGACAAGGCAAATGCGTTTGCGGTCTGCAGCTTTAGCGTCCAAGTGTCCGCGCCATATAAAAAGATCGATAAGACTAGAGTCCGTACCAGTTTGGTTTTGATCTTTACGAGAGATTGCGATCCCTCCAAACTTTATCAAGCTGAGACATGACGTTGTTAGCCATGCCGATTCTCCTGCGAGCCGCAAAGTTTTATAAGCAACATTTTATCTTTACTGACAATGTTTGATATAGGCAGCGTACTCAGCATAGGTACTTTATATATTTGTTTGTCTATCTGTTAAGGTTTCACGCTAGACAACGATAATTTTCAAAGGTTTAAACATTGTACGATTTCTGGTATATCTGCATGCTGAGTCCTTAAAAACGTTACCACAGACAGGGCGAGTGCGGCACATGAGAGAACACCTCGTTACTATTCGGATGGAAATTGACACAAAAATGCCGACTAGCAGGTCGGTGCTGTTGACTCGTCGTTAGTGAACCAGTACGAGTAATCATGTCACTGTATATGTGTCAGTGCTGTAACAAAAATAAGTGAATTTTATCATTTAAGTACACGAGGAAAGTTTTTCATCTCAATCGGGTAATTATTGAAAATTAGACAGTTGTGACTAACTACTACTATATGGATTAGAATGTTGGGCTGTGAAAAAGACGGATGAAAAAAGATTGCATGTAGCGGAGATGAGAATGTTGAGATCGATGTGTGGTGTGACGAGAATGGATAAAGTGAGAAATGAGTATATTAGAGGAAGTTTGAAAGTGGCGCCAGTGACTGAAAAGTTGAAAGGGAATCGTTTGTCTTGGTATGGTCATGTAAAGAGGAGAGATGAAACGCATGTTATTAAAAGAGTTATGAGTATACATGTGGTTGGGTGGAGAGGGAGAGGGAGGCCAAAGAAAAGATGGATGGATTGTGTGAACAGTGATATGAAAGAAAAGGAAGTTAGTGATAGCATTACGGCTGACAGGATAGAATGGAAGAAAAAAACGTGTTGCGTCGACCCCAAATAAGATGGGACAAGGGCAGGAAGATGATGATGAGACAGTTGTGACTAAGTTGAGTGTACTTAGAACGTATGATACTGTGCAGAATGACAAGAATCGCCTTGACTTTTCATTTTGAGAATGTCCTTGTGAGAATGACTTGTGAAAAAACTGTCATGTCGAGAGTAGAAATGTCAAATCACTGTTCAAGAAAATCACTTTGCAAATCTCGTCTAAAAGTTACATACAATACAAACATATTGTTATTTTAAACTACATGTTATGAAAACTAGAACGAAATCGACGAACGAGTATTGAATCAACTGAGTTTACAAGTCGGTGCTACGCCGTAGCTCGTAGCGTTGGAAGCGATCCAAGCGCGTCGCGAATAGGGTCAGCGCGGGCGGCTGCTACGAGAGTGCTACGCGAGTACGCGACACTGCTACACCCATTTTCTACAAGGGTTTTACTTTAATTAATTTCAATGAGCACTTATCACTTAAATATGATTGTAATGGCTGATTAAATTAGAATACATTATTCACTAATGTATTTAAAACTTCACTAGAATGTATCGTTTACTGCCAAAAGTGGCATCTCCCTATTTAGAATCGAGGTCGCCCCTCCCAGTCTCGTCTTTATCTCGTTGTTTGTCCTCTTACAGTAGTGAATTATGCAGTTGCTCTATAAACCGCTCCGGCTTCAATAAACTTAATTTGTTTGTTCAGGATGTGATCCAAGATCTGTGTAACGTGTGCACGTCGTTATGTGCGGACTAATATTGCTCGAGTTAATTAATTTTTGGCTCATAAACTTTAGATAGGGAAAGATTAACGATCCAGAAATTTTTTATATAGAATTTTCTACAATTTTGAAAAACCTTAAACACGGTATCCGTACTTTTGTGGACTATTGGTAAATCGGCAGATTTTTTTTAGCAATCCCTAGCATTGTTACATAGTTAAAATAAACGCGAAAGATATGAAATGATATGATGTATGGCTGGCTTGCTGGGAAAACTCATTGCAGAGTTAAGCTCGCCTTTGTTCATGAACTGTCTGTATCACCGTGTGCTATTAAGAATTAAGCCATAGAAACAATGTCGAGTTTTAACTTCCATTCCTCTAGAGTGGACTGTTACTCGTAGAGTTAGATAACGTAACATCGGAAGCTTTAACGTTTAAAGCGCATTACCGAGTGCTTACATAATGCTAAAGTTCACTTGTAGCCGAGTGTCATGTCTGCGGTCACCGCGCGGACTCTAATAGAACACTCGCTTCGTAGTACTACGAAGCGAGTGTGACATGTGACGTGTCGCTGTGTCACACACACAAAGTTTACTTGTAGCCGAGTGTATGTGTGTGGTCACCGCATGGATTTGAACAGAACACTCGCCTCGTAGTACTGTGACATGTGACGTGTCACTGTGACACACCCACACAAAGTTCACTTGTAGCCGAGTGTCATGTCTGCGGTCACCGCGCGGACTCTAATAGAACACTCGCTTCGTAGTACTACGAAGCGAGTGTGACATGTGACGTGTCGCTGTGTCACTCACACAAAGTTTACTTGTAGCCGAGTGTATGTGTGTGGTCACCGCATGGATTTGAACAGAACACTCGCCTCGTAGTACTGTGACATGTGACGTGTCACTGTGACACACCCACACAAAGTTCACTTGTAGCCGAGTGTCATGTCTGCGGTCACCGCGCGGACTCTAATAGAACACTCGCTTCGTAGTACTACGAAGCGAGTGTGACATGTGACGTGTCGCTGTGTCACTCACACAAAGTTTACTTGTAGCCGAGTGTATGTGTGTGGTCACCGCATGGATTTGAACAGAACACTCGCCTCGTAGTACTGTGACATGTGACGTGTCACTGTGACACACCCACACAAAGTTCACTTGTAGCCGAGTGTCATGTCTGCGGTCACCGCGCGGACTCTAATAGAACACTCGCCTTGTAGTACTGTGACATGTGACGTGTCGCTGTGTCACACATCCAAAGTTTACTTGTAGCCGAGTATCATATCTGCGGTCACCGCGTGGACTTGAACAGAACACTCGCCTCGTAGTACTGTGACATGTGACGTGTCACTGTGACACACACACAAAGTTCATTTGTAGCCGAGTGTCATATCTACGGTCACCGCGTGGACTTGAACAGAACACTCGCCTCGTAGTACTGTGACATGTGACGTGTCGCTGTGACACACACACAAAGTTCATTTGTAGCCGAGTGTCATATCTACGGTCACCGCGTGGACTTGAACAGAACACTCGCCTCGTAGTACTGTGACATGTGACGTGTCGCTGTGACACACACACAAAGTTCATTTGTAGCCGAGTGTCATATCTACGGTCACCGCGTGGACTTGAACAGAACACTCGCCTCGTAGTACTGTGACATGTGACGTGTCGCTGTGTCACACACACAAAGTTTACTTGTAGCCGAGTATCATATCTGCGGTCACCGCATGGACTTGAACAGAACACTCGCCTCGTAGTACTGTGACATGTGACGTGTCGCTGTGACACACACACAAAGTTCATTTGTAGCCGAGTGTCATATCTACGGTCACCGCGTGGACTTGAACAGAACACTCGCCTCGTAGTACTGTGACATGTGACGTGTCGCTGTGTCACACACACAAAGTTTACTTGTAGCCGAGTATCATATCTGCGGTCACCGCATGGACTTGAACAGAACACTCGCCTCGTAGTACTGTGACATGTGACGTGTCACTGTGACACACCCACACAAAGTTCACTTGTAGCCGAGTGTCATGTCTGCGGTCACCGCGCGGACTCTAATAGAACACTCGCTTCGTAGTACTACGAAGCGAGTGTGACATGTGACGTGTCGCTGTGTCACTCACACAAAGTTTACTTGTAGCCGAGTGTATGTGTGTGGTCACCGCATGGATTTGAACAGAACACTCGCCTCGTAGTACTGTGACATGTGACGTGTCACTGTGACACACCCACACAAAGTTCACTTGTAGCCGAGTGTCATGTCTGCGGTCACCGCGCGGACTCTAATAGAATACTCGCTTCGTAGTACTACGAAGCGAGTGTGACATGTGACGTGTCGCTGTGTCACTCACACAAAGTTTACTTGTAGCCGAGTGTATGTGTGTGGTCACCGCATGGATTTGAACAGAACACTCGCCTCGTAGTACTGTGACATGTGACGTGTCACTGTGACACACCCACACAAAGTTCACTTGTAGCCGAGTGTCATGTCTGCGGTCACCGCGCGGACTCTAATAGAACACTCGCTTCGTAGTACTACGAAGCGAGTGTGACATGTGACGTGTCGCTCAGTGGCGTGCCAGATACCTTTAAAGGGGGCAAGCCAAGGAACCTTGACTTATCTACTACCTACCCAAGTACCCATTTACCTAATATTTCGAATAAAAAAAACTCGCGCTATAATCCGCCGTCACGTATCATCAGTGCAAAAACTCTTGCTGTAATGCTGATTAATTGCTACATTTTCATTTGTTATTAATAAGATAGAAATTAATTATACATCATACCTGTATCATAAATGATTTAAAATATGTAAGAGCCATCTATTGATATTTTTTGGCAACTCTTGCTCGCTCACAACAAAATTCTAGCTGGCTACTTCTGAATAATCCACTAGATGGCGCACAAAGTAGTAATCAATGAAATCAATCATTTGTTTACGATATATATGGAATATAATTAGCATAGCAAATACTCACAATTTAAACAGCCATAGAGTATACAACAGCATAGCCGTTCTTCGTTTCTTTATCACACACTTAGAAATTTCATCACATAACTGTCGAGAACACGGATATCGGTCGAGAAATAGAACCAAGTTTTTGTTCGCGGTTTACCAAAACTACACAATGAAATAACAGCATTTGAGAATTCTGATGTCTTTTCATAGCACCAGCGAAGTTATTTAAGTCATTATAACCTGATGTATTCCAAGCATTCTTATCGTTTGAGAAAAATATGCAACACGAATGAAACTGCCTATTATGTGATTTAGTTTTCTGAGAAATATTCAAATCAGGGGTATGTTTAGGCGAAGTTACGAGATCATATTTATCTCTAAAAGTCAAAGTCTTTACCTGGCCAAGTATTTTTTCCACACATTTTAATCCGTCACAAGAAACAATTGCATGTATTTCCGAATTCATTTCAAAGATAATAAACTTTAATCACTTCAAAACAAAGTAAGTTACAGTAATAACTAATCATAAAACTTTAAATGACAGAAATCAAAAATCTTTGTTAACAAAACACACGTAAAAGTAAACACGATTTAACCGCTCAAAGCAAATTTGAACTAATTTGTTTGCGGAACTTTTAAGCGTCATAGATAGAGGGCGCCTCGGAATTTGTATAGTAAAAGTGCGCCTTGTAGTAAAATTCATTGATCAAACATTTCAAGCCCGGAATATTTTAAAGAAAAAATGTTCGATTAGTACTTGCACACAGTATCAAATTTTACTCACACAGACTCACATTTTTATGTTTTTATAGGGAAAAGTGAGATGGCAGATCAAGCCTCATAACAAGCCTTTGCGCCAGACAGAGGCAGCAACACACTAGTGTTCATCTCTTTTTTTTGTTAAGTGTTAGAGTGAGATCGGAGAGATGGCGCTCAGAGCGGCAACTGTGCTTACGTCCTAGGTATCGTGCGTGAATGAACACGAAATGGCAACAGCGCGTAAACGCATAAGCGCGCGAAGTTTAAAAATTAGAGTTTTATTTAATTTAATTCATTTGTTGTGTTTTATGATATAGATGACTGTGGTGTGGTGAGGTATTATTTTCACATCAAGCCCGGCTTTTTAACTTGTATTGCTCGCACGTCGCTGGTGTCACTGTGTCACTCACACAAAGTTTACTTGTAGCCGAGTGTATGTGTGTGGTCACCGCATGGATTTGAACAGAACACTCGCCTCGTAGTACTGTGACATGTGACGTGTCACTGTGACACACCCACACAAAGTTCACTTGTAGCCGAGTGTCATGTCTGCGGCCACCGCGCGGACTCTAATAGAACACTCGCCTCGTAGTACTGTGACATGTGACGTGTCGCTGTGACACACACACAAAGTTCATTTGTAGCCGAGTGTCATATCTACGGTCACCGCGTGGACTTGAACAGAACACTCGCCTCGTAGTACTGTGACATGTGACGTGTCGCTGTGACACACACACAAAGTTCATTTGTAGCCGAGTGTCATATCTACGGTCACCGCGTGGACTTGAACAGAACACTCGCCTCGTAGTACTGTGACATGTGACGTGTCGCTGTGTCACACACACAAAGTTTACTTGTAGCCGAGTATCATATCTGCGGTCACCGCATGGACTTGAACAGAACACTCGCCTCGTAGTACTGTGACATGTGACGTGTCGCTGTGACACACACGCAAAGTTCACTTGTAGCCGAGTGTCATATCTACGGTCACCGCGTGGACTTGAACAGAACACTCGCCTCGTAGTACTGTGACATGTGACGTGTCGCTGTGACACACACACAAAGTACATTTTGATCATCATCTTCCTGCCCTTGTCCCGTGTTATTTGGGGTCGGCGCAACACATCTTTTTCTTCCATTCTGCCCTGTCACTCGTCATGCTATCACTAACTTCCTTTTCTTTCATATCACTCTTCACAAAATCCATCCATTTTTTCTTTGGTCTCCCTCTCCCTCTCCATCCATCCACATGTAAACTCATAACTCTTTTAGTAACATGCGTTTCATCCCTCCTCTTCACATGACCATACCAAGACAAACGATTCCCTTTCAACTTTTCAGTCACTGGCGCCACTTTCAAACTTGCCCTAATATACTCATTTCTCACTTTATCCATTCTCGTCACACCATTCAGATCATATTCTGATCCATACAGTATGACAGGCCTTATCACGGACTTGTAGATTTTACCCTTCAACTTGAGGGGCATCCGTGGGTCACAAGTTGTTCCCGTGACCTGTCACTATTTCATCCATCCTGCGTTGATCCGATGTGTTACGTCCCGGTCTACCTCACTATCCCCTTGGACGAGTGATCTGAGGTGCCGAAAGTCGGAGCAGATCGGTATGGGCGTTCCAGCGAGAGCTAAAGGCACTGGATTGGAGAGACCGCCGGAATCGCAGAACAAGTATTCCGTTTTGGTTCTACTCAATTTCAGGCCAACACTCTCCAGTCTGTGCCACCACACCTCCAATCTGTTCTGGACCTCTAGGCCACTCTCGGCAACCAACACAATGTCATCGGCAAACAGCATACACCAGGGAGCCTCTTCCTGAATGTCCGACGTCAGAGCATCCATTATCATCAGGAAGAGGTAAGGCTGCCAGTGGTGCCTACTGTAGACCGGACTTGGGTACTGCATCGACTGTACATCGCTCGGATCAACTGCACATACTTCCCAGGCACACCTTTCTCCTTAAGGGCCCAACACAGAACCTCACGAGGTACCCGGTAGTATGCCTTTTCGAGGTCAATGAATACCATGAGCAAATTTTTATGCGCACCTCTGTATTTCTCACACAGCTGGCGTATAGCAAAAATGGCATCCGCTGTACCCCGATCCGGCATAAAACCGAATTGGTTCTGTGAAATTTCACTCTCTTCTCTCAGTCACCTTTCAATAACTGTCTCCCAGGCTTTCATAGCATGTGATATTAGCTTTATTCCTCTATAATTGTTGAACTTAAGCACATCACCTTTGTGATGTCACCCCAAAGTACATTTTGATAAGTTGACTAATTTAATTATGAAAACGATAGATTAACAAGATAATCCATACATACAACATTCGTAAAGGAAGTCAGTAAGAAGATAGGAATAGTCAACTCCACATTGAAGGTATGTGACATCCACCAATACACACCGGGCCCGGGTGATGGGTTACGGCCCACTTCCCCTCCTAGAGAGGAGGCCTGAGTCCCAGCAGTGGGAACATTAACAAAGATTAGGATCTGATTACGCTAGTCGACTAATAACATGATATGCCAAAATGATTTTGACGTCTTATTTACAGAATAAGTAATTCATTTCATTTCATTGTAACAAATGAGGGAGGTGACAAGTTTGACTTGTATTTGACATTGGCTTCATTATCGTTACTTCCATCTCGGAGCTGCAACTTGGCCGCACACTATACTCTCGTCAGCTGTTCAGAGCTACTCTTCTACATGTGGCACTGCGGTTCTGTGCGCGAGGACAATTGCGCGCGCGCCGCTTTGGAAAGTGAAGCGTGAGGCCGTCGATCCCGCTCACGGACCTCTGACCGCTTACGTACTGCTCGTTATGTAAACACTGAACGTATGTAATGATGCGCAGGTTACGTAGGAACAGCAATAATACAGTTTGTTTTGACGTGCACAATGGCTACACATAACCAACTAAAATATGTAAATATACGGTGATTTGAGTTAACTTTATTGCAGCATCTATAGGTAGTCTCCTTGGATCGTGTTGATAACAGACACCGTTCTAGCCTTACGTTCAAGTTTCAAAAGATAGTAATAAGGTTTCATTTCACTTGCTAATTCTTTAGCAGAATAGGTAAATCATGGCGATTCAATTTTATGCTTCACAAATGCACATTTCCGTTTCACCGCTTTTAATGTGGCAAATATTAGCGGCAGGCGGCGTTGACTCAATATTCCATTAACTTCGCGTTATTAACGGATTCAGCTCGTAATGATCTCATCACGCAAATTCATTGATGCAGCAATACGGTATTATAGCGAATACTTAATAGACTCTGTGACCGATTTCCTTCTATCGCTCGATTCTATTAGAATTTCTGCCTACGGGAAGAGTTTGGTTCATCCCTACGGGGTGGGCAGTCAGTTCGGCATCGTCGTCCGTCCCTCGCCCGCTCCTGCAGTAGCTGAGCGCAGCTTTCCTGTTGCAGAGCCGCAACAGTGCGCTGGCGGGCAGCAGCACACACCGCGCGCCCGCACGCCCCCGCCGCCCCATAGCGCACGTCGATGCCACCACGTACCGCCCCCCACGCCCGCTGCGCGCCGGCACCGCCGTGCTACACGCAGGAGACACCGCCGCGCGCCTGCCGCTGCACCGCCGCGCCGACTCCTTCTCCCCTCCCGAACAACAACTCGTCTCCATACAGAGCTCCAAGGAATTCACCATTAAAGAAGACGGATCACTCGAACAGGCAGAGAAACAACAACCAGAGCATAACCAACAGCAAGAAGGTTTCAGCCAGCAACAACAGCTGCCGGGGCTGCAACACTCACAGCAGCTACAACAACACCAACACGAATACCAGCAACTGTTGCTGCAGCAGCAACTACTTCAGCAACGACAACAGCACATTGAGCAACAGCAGAAGCTTTTGAATGAACAGATTTACTACAATCAGCAACAAACCGAGCCACAGAACTATCAGCAGCAGAATTACTACAGCCAGCCGCAGAGCGAGCAGCAAGCGCAGCAGCTGAAGTACGAACTGCAAGTACAGCAAGCGCAGCAGCCGCAGAGCGAGCAGCAAGCGCAGCAGCTGCAGTACGAACAGCAGAGCCGCGCGTACTCGGCGGGAGCGTCTCCGCGTGAAGAGGAGCCCTTCCAGTACCGCCTGCTTCCGTACGCGGGGCGTGCGTGAGCCCGCGGTGACCTTGACCCACATCGCACGTTGTGCAACACGCTGCAACCGCGACACACTACACTCTCCCCGCATAACTCATCCTCACCTCTCACCGGCCTCGCTCTCCGCGATACGACGCGTCTTCATCTGTCACTCGCGGATCGAGGTCATGGCCAGCCTTTCATCCTCCCCATCCGTCCACATTGCAATCGGTCACAGACCTTCTCGTGTAGCGTGCATCAAAAGCTTTTTCATTCATGCTGACTTAGCCAATATCTACACTTAAATTATCTGCATTTTTGTGTGCATCTGCAAATGTCATGCGTGTGAATTGAATCCAAGTTGGTAGTTAGCTCAGGGTCTCGTGCACATGAAGTTTCGTCACGTAAGGAGTATATAATATTAACATGATTGGGCAATTAGCGAGCGCCCTTCTAGACCTCTCACTTTATTCGGATCTGGCCTTGACGCACCGCACAGAGGCACGATGAGAGACGCATCTCTCGACCTTCATCCTATGTTGCCATCTTCTTCTGATCAAGTTGTACAATTGTAACAAGTTACTCGCTTGTCATGTTGGGGATGTACTTGATAGTCACGGAACAATTGTGTTGGCTATTATCTTCGATTAACTGAAAATCCTTTAGAAGTTATCATAAGTACAAGATCTAAACAGTAATTCTCTGAAAATACGAGTATTTAGCAAGTTTCATGGCAGCGTACTTCAAAGTTTGTGAGCTATGTGTTAACTAATTATATTCTAACACTATATTCAAATACACGATGCACGCCGTAGTAATTACCAGGAAAGACAGAATTGTTGGCTTCCAAAAATGCATTGTACGAGTATGCTTCCAAAACTAAATACAATGATAAATAATGGAGTATTGTTGTGTCGTTCTCAAAGTGCATACAATTGATTCTCTCACAATGCTTGCGGTTGGCTAACGCTCCCACGAACAACGAACAAATAAAGACGCTGTGTGTTTTACGCGAGTGTCAGCGATGCGCACACATGGTAGCTAGATTGAAATGTTCTGTTGATTCATGCGTTATTACAGATAATGGTATTCCCATTTGCGTATCATTACTACTAAATTGCTTGCGTTTTGAATGTAGACGTAGGTAATATATATCGAAATAGAGGAATCTAAAATTCACGGTTTGCGGATAGCAATTATGCGCTCGCTATATAACTATTAGTTAATTCGCATGAAATCATTTCGACGTAAATTCGGGATACGAATGTACAGATATCATTCTAGATACTTAGTAACTTACATGCACTACATGTCATGCTTGCATCATAAAGCACATGCCTCGTATTACAATTCTAGCGTGAAAGTACCTTTAAAACTTATGACTGCTAATAACACAGTGCTTGCTATGCAATTTTGCTAGGAAATACTAAGTCACTACAAATAAATACAAATTAACTGTTAACCAGTAAGTAATACACGAAGTATGGCCGCGGTGTCCTCCGCTGGCCTCATTAGTGTTGCGGTGCAGGCGCGTCGCATTCAGAGCCAGTAGTTACCATTAGTTTTAGTTTAGACGTATTTAGTGCCACGACGTGACTCCCACGTTAGCAGGACTTTGTTCTACGCGCTCATACATTGTTGTCATAGCGGAGGTTGGAAGCCAGGGACAGCTTCACACTTTACCACAAGACTGCTTCACGCTAATTGGTTACAATTTATAATGTGCGAACATTTTCTGAAGTAAACAATGTCATTGTTTATGTGTTATATTCTTTGTGAGCGCGTGAAACAAACGCTCTCTTTATATTATTTGTAAGTTTGTTAATGAAATTATATTTTAACGTAATCATTATGATGTTAGAATCACAGTGATGGGAAGTCCTGATTATTATGTGATTAATCAGTTTTGTTTGTATCGCAGAACCTTTCGATGATATTAAGAATCACATGATGTTTTATTAACTTGCCTATGAACTGTAAAGTATCTGAGTATTAATTTCGGGTGATATCTATTTTTGTAATTGTTTTCTGTTTTTAAGTATACGTAAGTAAAAATCAACTGCCTCTTGAGATAAATTGTAAATACTTATTATTGTGCTCAATACTCAGTAGCAGTACATATCCTAGCTGTGATATAAATATGAAACAAATGTCTGCAGTCCCGTGTCCATGGCATAGAGCATGGCTTGACAGAGCGCGATACATTATCGTAGCTGTTTTTGTACATTTTTAATATAATATTTTATGTTGTATGCAAGTCAAACATGTATTAAACGTTTGCTAAATCGTACAGCTTCTCTTTATTTTCCCCTTAGTGTACAACTACGAGTACGTACTCTTGTACTCCGCATCGTGTCTCTTAAAGCAGTACACGGTTTATAAGTTAGATAGTGAAGACGTCGCCGCGTCGTGTGGACATTCTCCGCTGCGCTGAGGCTACCTTGTCTATGTATAACGCACACATATATATTACAGTTTTAATGTTTGATAGGTATGAGAAGTGCGTTTACACAACAGTTTCGGCGCACAGTTAACGATGTCAAGTTAGCATTTATCAATATTTTTTGTGTTTGTCTACGATCCGCGGGTTGCACACGATATATTACAAACTGTGATGCAAGTTACATCCTCGACCGGCGCTCGCAGTCAAAACGATACTGTTTGCATGCTGTCATAGAGAGAACTCGGCATCGCATTGAGTAACAATACACATTTGGAAGAATAGAAAGGACTGGAAATTGCTTCATCATTACTATAATATAGAGGTTCTTAAAAATGTCATCGGAAAGGCGTCCACTGTTGGACATAAGCCTCCCCCAAGTGTCACCATAACGACCGGTCCTGTGTTTGTTTTGTACGAAAATAATTTAATTCTAAGTGGCATTATCTCTATCTCTATTATCTGCTCATTTTAAACTCCTAATAGAATAGACTAGAATTAAATACATGAAGATGCACTAAAGAGAAATTAAATTTTACATTTAAACAACAGTTTCAGTAACATTTGTGTGTTACCTTTATACCTATCAAGCGTGCTGATATTTATGTATTTCAATAATATTTTCAGAAACAATTTAAATAAGAAACAACTTTTAAACAAAATCTCTTTGACTATTAAATTCTTGATAAATAAATGCTAGCAATCAACAACACTAAATTCTGCCCAGCAATCATCTGTTCACCTGCACTAATTGTGCAGAGCTACGCGTATCACGTGAGCACGCAACATGCGGGGTAGGCAGAGCGCGCGCTGCGCCGTACGCGTGCGTGTCGCTGCCGCATTGCGTACGGAGGACGCACTCCTCTCCATAGTAAGAGGGTACAGTAGACTCGCTCGAAGACAATTAGTTTGTTTAGGATTTTAAGTGTATAATATCCTGAATAGCAGTTTTAATGTTGAGCAAACTTGTATAGGCTAGTACAGAGGCTCGCCTTGTTGATAATTCGTTATTATGTTTAGAGAAGAGCGCTTACGTTACACATTTAACACTGTATTGTTGTATTATTGTTTATTGTTGTATTATGGAACAAGTTCACTAAAGTTTATTATAATAATCATGAAATATAAAAATATGATCACACAACATGAGCTCCACCATTCAGCTGTCAACGAACAAGCAAGAGGTCACCAGTTCGATTACCACCGGTTATACTGCTGTGCTGTAAATTATTTAAAATAACATCACGCTTGTATTTTTGAAACACTTTATTCCGACAGTCTCAAATACGAATTTTAAAATACCGATTTTCATAATTCTGAATGGTTCAAAATTCCGAATATAACAACTCCGACTTATCATTACTCCTATTTTTATAAACGTTTATAATTACTATTCTCAAAATACCGAGTTTCAATAGATCGAATAACAAAAAGTTCGACTTAATGATAATTCGAAACATCAAAAATACGAATTCCGATTATTAAAATACCGATTAATACAATTCCGAAATAAAAACGCCTTGTAAAACTGTATAGCGAGACAAATAAACACATAATTGCTCGTCAGAGAGAAGTATAATATTAGTAAGTATAGTCTGAGGGGGTAGAATTAAAAAACTAATGACAGATGCGTTTTCCAGCATGCAGGGGATTTATGGCAGCATGCAAGCAGGCATGCAGCGTGCAAGCAGGCATGCAGCATGTAAGCAGGCATGCAACATGCAGCAAGCATTGTTTCTATCACGGCTCTGGCGCTGCGGGGTTTGGGCGGCCCCACGGGAGCTTATCGTCGCAGATGGTTTTATCGCTCACCTGCTCCTCAGCTCGAGGGCCGCCCCACCCCTTCGCGCCTACGCGGGTTTAAATTACACTCTAGGGGTAGGGCAGACAAGACTGCGTGAATTCGGTTTTGCAGCGATTCGTTTCTGTCACTAAATTTTTTAGCACAACATGTTGACTTTTAGTTTATTCGAAGTATAGCATAGCATAGCATAGTCGGCCTTAAAATGTTCCCACTGCTGGGACTCAGGCCTCCTCTCTAGGAGAGGGAATGGGCCGTAATCCACCACGCAGGCCCAGTGCGGGTTGGTGGATGTCACATGTCTTCGAATTTTAGGTTCTAGGACATGCTGGTTTCCTCACCATGTTTTCCTTCACCGTTTTGAGAGCAGTGGTGATGAAATAAGTTACACAAAGTAATGCGTCTGGCTGGATTTGAACCCGCGACCCACAACTCGTAAGTCGGGGCCGTTACCACTCGGCCACCACTGCTCCTCAAGTATTAAAAATCCGAATATCGTTTTTCGGACCGAGAACCCTTCGAGCATTTGATTCTTCGAACGTATGAAAATCGGAAAACTAACAAATCGCATTTACGACTTTCGGTAAAATAAATTTCGTGATTTTTAATAATAGGCATTATAATTCTTATGTATTATGAAATTCGGACTTTTGAAAATCGGAACATCGAAATTAGGAATAAAATATTTCGGAGTATTTGGGTGTTCCCGTGGGGAACACATTCATTTCTCCATTGTTAAGTCCAATGTTACTTGGAGCAAATCTATTGTCGTTAACTGGGTATATTATTCAGATTTAGCAGCGTGAAGTCTAAACATACACTTATATCATATTGAAGGAACCCGACTGCACTACCCGGCAATATAAGCCAGAACTGACTACTAGACCTCTTGGTCTCGTCGACTACCTCTCGGTAATCGTGTGTCAATATTAAACGAAATAAAGTCCAGACAATATTTTGGCAAACGAGGCCATTCTCAACTACTCGTAGTTAAAGCCTAATATTAAATTAATTCCAAGTGAATGTATACTACAGAACTGTGCTCGAGCGGCGAGGGTCGCATGCCAACTGGCCAGCAGCTCGGCGAGACAGTTTGGCTGCTTCTCAAATATCAGGCTAATATTCTGCGGCCTTTTGATGCATGTTATTTATATGATGTTCTCTGATGTCTCAACGTTTATTTTTAAATTGAAGAGAGATCTTAGATACGTTGCTACATAGATGCTCATTGGGAAATGTTTATATAAGCGAACGGATTTGAATAATATTATTACGAGCTTACTTCAACACTTTGTAATGATACTTATTTAAATAATTGAGAACACGTTAAGTGATTGTGTTGCTTAAGTTTATTAGTTTAGTGCCTACTTGACACTATGGTATCAGTTGTTCTTTTTAGCAGATGTAGACATACACAAGCATTAATTGATTATTATCGTCATCATATATTACTTTTCTTGAGATAACGACGTGCGATGAGGACATAACCAGATTCGTGTTCAATGAGACAATCAACTAAACATACATGAACGATGTTCCTAATATATGCCACTCCATGTTTTGGTCCGAAAATACATGTAAAGCTCTATGATTTTCTGCTACAACTAAGTCACTGATTACGTACTGTACTTACACATATACATTGTGGATGTAATGAAGCAGGTCTATAAAATAACTTGTAAAAGTTCAGTTGTAGATTATTTCAGTATCATTTATGTACTAATAAGTCTAGCGATGTTTACGATTGCAATATAGTGGTGAGCTAACTTTCGGTTCTACACGATGTGTGTGTTGTGTTGTATGTTGTGTGGAGTGTACCTTCTCACCTTCTCGTCCTGGTGGACGCGTCCCATGTTCCCGCCAGCTTCGCCCAGCCGGAGCCGGCAACGCTGCGTGACGTCACTCGACCTCGACCCAGCGCAGATCAGTTTAGCAGTTTAGATTCTGCAAACTATTATTAAAGTAATAAAAAAGGGTTTTTTAAAGTTTTCGTATTTCATATCGAGTTATCTAAGTTTTTTATTAGTTTTCCAGTTTCTTGTATAATTGTAAACAGATTAGATAAAAATTGTGAATATAATGATTGTCATCGATGTTTTCTTTGCCTTAAGCTCCAGATCACAGCTAGAACTTCATTGATTTTTCACACAATACAATAAGCAATCGGCACAAACAACCAAATGTATCTTTTGTCCAGTGATCTCTGTTGTTTTCCGTAAACATATTAACTTGGCGCGCGCCCGCCTGACCTAGTTCAGTAACAGACACATTACAGATGACTTCAAAAGGTTCTAAGACATGTCGCGCACGCAACTAGAAATCTAGTCTCTTAAAGTCATAACGACTTACGTTAAAGTTTTCGAACTACAAAAGACTTGACAAAATGTAATTGTGGCATATCTTCTGTAAAAAAACTTTTTCCAAAAAAAAAGTACCCGCCTTCATTAAAAAAAAAAACACTAAAAGGATCAAAATAACTTTAATTTCGGAAGTCAGTGTTAAATATCGCTTCTGGCTGTCACTCTCAATCTTATCCTTCACCTGTGGCGACGCACTCGGTCAGCGAAGGTCATAGCTCCATGTAGAACATAGCCATGTGTGAGCACGAGCGTGTGTCCACTCCCTTACGTTTGTGCCGGGTCAGCTAACAAAATTACTGGCTGTGAAAGGTCTAGCGTTATTTTTGTTTGTTCCCGGCGACCGAAATACTGCAGGAACCTAAACGACCGAAACCCTGCGTGAATTTACACAAGAGGATCATTTCTGTTACACGTAATTATTTGTCTGCGGTGCAAGTATTATTAAAATAAAAAAATACTTGTTGATATAAATATATCAAATCTACTTCAATTCTAAGCTCAGAAATAAGAAAAACTAAAAAGTTTACATTTCATTATTCATCATTGCAACATTTGACTATCATCATCTTCCTGCCCCTGTCCTTGACTTGGAGTTTTTTTTTCATCACTTTTGTTTTTCATTCGTTGCTGTTCACCATCACATTTTTTTACTATTTGGCTTTAAAATAGACTTTGTCATCTAAATTTGTTGCGGTGTTTCTTTTTAGGGTAGGCAACTATGAAACAACGGCTTTATCTAGTTTAAACTGACGTGTAAAAGTATTATTTAAAATCAATGTGCGGAATAAACATCATTTATTACGCTTTCATTAAATGCCTTCTCTTTCAAATCATTCCTCAAACAAACCATTCATCTTTTCTTCGGCCTCCATCTCCCACTCCATCAATCCACATTTATATAACAACACTTTACTATTCAAAGAATTATGAAAAACGCGGTGTTATATGCAATTGTGTAATCATAGCTTATATTCGATCGTGAATCCGAGTGTAATGCCAGTGGCATTACACTCGGAATCGGTATCAATTCAATTAAAATAACTTCTCTTTAGGGTTCAATGAAAGAGCTCTGCGATTGGATCTCGTCCAAATGTGCCTCTGCTGGAGTCACTGCGTTACTTCTGTGTCTTGCTTCAATACCACGGTGAAGTTTTAACACTCATTTCGATTCTGCCAATAACAATATTATGTGGCTAGGTGTAGGTTGCTTGGAGTGTGCAATAAAAACGTAGCTGTAGTGCTTAACACGACTGCCTGCAGAAGACGTCGACTGCCTTTAGGGATAAACAGAGTTTTGGATAAAACTACTTGGAAAGATGCCACTTTTAAAATGTACCTATAAAACCTCATTTTAATAAATGTTGCGCGTCAGATTAAATGAACTTAAGAGAGTTACTTACTTGATGCTTCAATAATTACACAATATGAACGCAGGCATACTGGTAATAAACAAATTGAGTCGTTCTTAGAAGGCCTTCATGGAACAAGTCCTTATCTCAACCATTTACTTGTATGGTTACAACGAACTTACTAATTGAGTTGAGAATCTTGCAAACTTTCTCGGATTCGTACAAACTATGTTAATAACAAACTGGTGAAGTCCAAGTTATCACTTACAATACGTTGCGGTACAGAGCGCGACAAGTTTTAACGAGCGAACAACGCTGCGCGCGCCGCCTTGTGCACTGAACAACAAGATACCAATACTTTTTTGGATAATGATGATATTTATTTTACGATACTTATAGTGTTAAGTTTTTTTTAAGTATACGTTGCCTGGTATTACTTCTGTAACGTAGGTGCGTTCACCAACACGTAAACTCACATATACGATCCACCCAGACCTGCAACCACTAGCTGCAGGCTGTACAAATATTTGTTCGGTGCAGGAATCAAACCTGCAACACGCAGCGCAGTAGCCAACCGCTGATTACCTGCGCCAACCATTCACATCCTATCCCATTACTTATATTTCATTTGCTAGTATCAAAGTTACGTGTAAGTAAATTGAGTCATTATGAAAAATTTTTCATTCAGAATAAATTACCTTCCTATAGAAAATGCTCACTATTTAGTCTAAGTTGTGTAAAACCATCTGTTTGGTTGTGTAGAACAGATGGTCGATGAGGACGAAAGGTTCTGGGGTGGCGACCACGTACCGGAAGACGTAGAAGGTCTTCCACAAGGTAGACCGATGAACTGGTGAGGGTCACGGGATTACGATGGATGCGAGACGTACACGACCCGTCATTATGGTGACACTTGGGGGAGTTCTATGTCCAACAGTGGACGTCTTTCGGCTGAAATTAACAAATATAAAGAGAAAAAATACAACCGACTTTATAAAAAGAAATAGAAAATAACTTGTATTTCGGAAGCCATGTTTTGGCTAGAGTGTTTTTGGTTTTGTGGCTCTGTGTAAAATGGTTTTATTATTTAATTTTTATTCTGCTGAATGTGCTGCGTTCTACTGTCCCCTGTATAACTGTGTATGTGTGTTTGTGTGCAGTCGAAGCTGAACTGCGAGGTGCTACACGACGAGCTGGCCTTCGAGGTGCGCTGGGCGGTGGCCGGCGACAGCATCGTGCTGCAGCTCGTGGCTAAACTTGGTGAGTATCTAACTAGTCCACATATACCCGAAGCTCTGTTTGTCATAAGATGAAGAAAAAGGATCGAGAGCCGAGTCCTGGAGAGTTTTTTACTTATAACTGCTGATAGGTGGTAAACAGTCCAGAACCAAACCTTTGACGTTCCCCTGCTTGGTTAATTGTTGATCTGAAAGACCGCCGACGGAGTAGTAGTGCAGAAGGTGGAAAACAAGGTGTAATTTTCAAATTTGACAAGAATAGATTAGATTTGAACGGTCAACAAAAATTGATTGTTGAGACTAGAACTTAGAAGTTGTGCCAGCTTTTTGAAAACATATACATAAATGTGGGCGTACTATATCGAACTCATATATTATATTACTATTTAATGTTTAATACTGACGCATGTGTGTTTTTATTTCTAGAGGATGGCGAGTATATGGCTTTTGGTCCGTCCGGCGACAACGCGAAGACGCAGATGGTGGGCGGCGACCCCGTGGTCGCGTGGGTGGACAAGCGCACGCTGAAGGGCTTCGCCGAAGACTACTACCTCGACGCCAAGAGCCAGTGCGCCGGCGTCCGGGGCTCTTGTCCCGACCAGAGGCTCGTGGTACGTTATAACGTTCGAGACAAAATAATTAAAAAAGACGAGTTTCTCTCATAAAAACGTCTAACTCCTGAAAAAACCCAACTGAATTGATTACATAAATGAACAGATTCTAGAACTGTATAATGGGGTAAATACAGAATCGTGACGCTGCAGCGATACTGTCACGTATAACCTTCATTGCACATACAAGTGCGCTAAACTGTGCAGTTTTAAATAGTCATGATGATTAATGTAAAATGCCAAAAAAAAAAATATATTTACAATCGCGGAAACTAATTGTTCAGCAAATAGAAATCATATCGAATTGATCGTAAATCACAACTTTCATTGACTGGTTAAACGATTTGACACGTATTTACAATACTCTGGACGCTTTTCCGTACAGGACAACACGAACTCGATCCGCCTGCTGAACGCGGCGCTGGTGAACGGCTACTCCATCGTGACCTACCAGCGCTCGCTGAAGGCGGCCGACGAGCTGGACCGCGCCGTGCTCACCAACTCCTCGCAGGCCATCATCTGGGCCATCGGACCGCTCAACTCGCGCAACGAGGTCTCCTACCATCCGCACTTCACCAAGGTAAGTGGGCGCGAATGTTTCTAAGCCTACATTGTGAAATGCAATAAAGAATTGAGTATAGCATAGCATAGCATAATCAGCCTTTTAATGTTCCCACTGCTGGGACTTAGGCCTCCTCTCTAGGAGAGGGAATTGAGTATTGAGTATTAATAAATTCCTAACTTTTGCTGTTTAAATGCGTCACTCAATTAAGTCATTAACTCTGATCAAACTAACAATCAGCAGTCGTGTTAGTAGCAAAAGTTTTTCTTGACTAGACGTTCGATTAGTGCAAATTGTGGCTTGTGAGCACAGAAATAAATATGTTTAGTGTCCAATATTTAGGTGTTTTATTCCGGATGGACTTACAATAGGCAATTGTCTATAGCACCAGTTCTTCTAAAAAAGCTTTTTCTAATGGTATTTATGTGACATGTAGGTAGATATAGGTAGGGCGCTAAAAAGTCTTTCGTTGTGTAAATAACTCCAAACGAAATGACAATAGGCAAATGTCGAGTAAGAGCCAAATTATATATTATTAAAAGCGCCTTTATGTAATGTGTGGTTTCATTCGCTACTTTCAGGGCATTTTCCCATAGTTGGATAAGTATCTTTTATATTATAATGAATACTGATTTGTAAGTTAAATATTAACTAACTTTTGTATACGTATGTATGCAAAAGTTATACGTACCTATAATATGAGTGTGTAGTCATATTACATACACATACACGTATTATTTGTACACATATACGTAGTGTCACATTCGCATTAACGAATGTGTATGTTTTTCTGTCACATGAATCAGCTGAGGTCCCGCCATCGCATAACGTTCATAAATTTTCCGTCTCAGCTTCCGCCAACCTAAATATAACTAAAAAAGATTTTCGTGACATTAATAATTTTCGACGTTATTATTACTTGTGCACAATTTTATTTTGCATGACCTTAATCATTTCTCAGTCAGTTGTCGCTATAATGGTTTACAAATGTCCTGCAGTTAGTTTAGTCAGCGAGGCTTCATTTTTAAAACTTTAATTTCTGTTTAGGGAATCAAATCTGTCTTCGATTCTGTCATTTATGCCAATTTTAATTTTGATTGGTTAATTTTGATGGATTCCAGGGTGACAAGTTGATCGAGTTCGGGAGGCCCCCCGTGTGGAACTGCCCCATGCCCGAGGAGGACGACCAGCCAGCCAACACGCCGCACCACGAGCCGCAGCGCCAGCAGCCACAACCTGTGAGTATACCTGATGATAGCCGCTCTAGGAAGAAAAATGACTCATATATTTTAACTTGAAGAAAAGCACATTGTTTTATACCTTAGATCTTTTGAAATGCCGCGTGACAAATCATTCTCAACAAATATTTTAATACAATTTATGGACTTTTCATTAATTCAGGCGCAAGTGATCAAGCCGAACCCCGTACCAACACCGAAGCCCGTGGCGAAGGTGGAGCCCTGGGACATCCCCGCTATCCAATGCTATGAACCCCCAGATGGCGTGTTCTACGCGCAGATGGGGCCCACCGGCGGCAAGCAGGGATACTCCGCCATTACTGGTAAATAATATCTGTTTGGAATACTTACTGCTGTTACTAGTGAGTTAGAAATGGACCACCAATCTTGAAAGGTGCACTTGGTGGACTTTTAAAATATTACATTAAGTCTGCAATCAAACATAGCGAAGAAAACGATGCCAAATAATCTTAGAAGACTGTCAGAACCCTTAAGAACACTTTGGAGACCTCAGGTGTCAATAAGAGAGAGATATATTTCACTTGTTTAGTTTTTCATGTTTACCGGTGTGTGTAGGTCACGTGGGCTGGGGCATCTCGTGGTACATCAACGGGCTTCTGATTCCTGAGATCAACGTGGTGCGCGGGCGCAAGTACACGTTCGTGGTGGAGGGAGGCTCCAACCCCGACGTGCCCGCCAGGTACCACCCCTTCTACATCACCAACGACCCCGTGGGCGGGTACTTCCACAAGACCGATAAGGAGAAAGAGGTAAATATACAGTTTTGGTTAATTTTTTACCCGTTCTTTGTAAACTTAGAAATTTTTCGTAATTTCTAGGTATTTTTGAATTGTCGATAAATAAGTTAGAATAATTTATTTATTTATTTATCAATTTATTTATTTATTTATAATCATAAAATATTTATAGCCTATTATTCAATCTTCAAATACGTAAGTGAAATAAACAATAAAGAAGATCTATTCAAAATCAGTAGATTAAATTAACCCAAACACTTTAACACTGAGTTTGGACTTACTGAACTGAACTTGGGTAGCAGAATAAACTTGTGCATTTAAAATAATAGTGAGATCTCGTAGCTTTCCTTATTTATAAAACTTATAAATTTGGGAATCCTTTTAATCTGCCTCAAAGTTCCCAAGAAGAGCGCTCCAAAAATATCTTGTTTGTTAACTCCTCAAACTTTCAGTTTTACATTTTCAAAGGCTTTATATAGAGGGCGCATTAATGTGGATGTTTTCATTATTTTCATGCCGAGAGTTTTAAATTGTTATGCAATACCTCCTGCCTTGTTATGTCCTCTGTAACAAACTATGTACAGTCACGACTTTGTATTGTTTAGCGTATTAACACTTTATGTGCTTACTGTATTACAACAATGTCTTTCATCTGACTAAAGACAGTATTAAAGTACTTATCGGATAACTTAAGCTGTTCGTCAATTAACGATAACTCAAAGTTCCAAGGTGCGTCTCATGTTTTAAAATAGTAATGTGTTTTGGATGTAGCTAAAGAAGAAACATGGCAAATTATATTTGGTGTGATCCTGTTATCAAATGAAACTCGAGTGTACTGTATGATAGATTGATGTATTAAGGTTACTGCAATTAAATAGTCCGAAAAAATCGGTGCAACTATACGAGTACAACCCACAGATTCACTTGATCTGTCACACCAAAACAATTCTGTCAATTAGCTCAGGTATGAGGAAGCGTGTATATGCCAATTGGAATACCTAAGTCAGTGCGAAGCCGCGTTTTTTTTATGTGTACACCTTTTTTATTTTATTTTTTCTTTTACCTAGTACCTAGTAGGTTAAAGAAAAAATAAAATAAAATAGATGTATGCGTAAAAAAAAAAACGCATACGCAAAGCGATCCCCACTCTTTCACCGAGCACTCAAGATCCGTGCCGATACCTGTACCTATTTAAAATCGTACCTTAGCGTAGGTAACGAAATTAAAAGTTTAGTATTCCTAAGTACGAGTAACATGCATCGCAGTAACAAGACGGCGACTGAAAAAGGTTTCGCAGTATGATATTTTCGTTTAAAATCGTTCGCAGTACAGTTTTTCGATGTAACAAAACATCGCAATAACAAAATGTCGACTTAACAAGGCGTCGCAGTATAGAGATATCGTTGAAAAGTTTTCGAAGAAACAAACTTCGATGATACGGCTTTCGCACTGACATAGGTATTCCATGCCAATTATGGATAAACATGACATTTACAACATAGACGCCAGATTACCACTTGGTTTGTAACTTACATAATATATTTATATTATAAACTGTTTACAAAAAAAAAATACAACCGACTTCAACGTAAAAAAAAAACACTAAAACTGCAAAATAACTTTTATTTCGGAAGTCGATGTTTCTATAATAGTTACTTCTCTTCGTTATTTAACACCGATTTTCGAAATAATAGTTATTTTGCACTTTTTAGTGTTTTTTTTACGTTGATTTCGGTTGTATTTTTTTTGTAATTTTTTTTTATTTTACACTCTTTAGTTGCGATACCACAACTAAAAGTACCCATCAGTCAAACGTAAAGTGTGCAAAGTTCTATAGTAAAATTTTATCATTAAAACAATGCATGGCAATTCCAATAAGCTAAGCCACGGCTAGGATATATTGTTTTATTACGGAGTTTTTGTGCCTAACTTCCATCATCTGATTATCTCGATGGCGCCTTATAACTAGAGTGCATCTCATGACAATTCTAATAGTCCCGAACATACAAAAAAAAACATTCAGCCGAATATAGAACTTCCTTCATTTTGAAGTCTGTTAAAAATCATTATGGTGCACACAGAAAAGCAGAAATTCTGAAATAAGCACCTTTGTGCTCTTCTATTTGTACTTATTTGTTCTTTTCTTTTTAAGTGTTGTGTACCAGTATGAAATGAACTCCGATAAGTAGGTAATAATTATCAGAAAATATATCTAAGTAATTATGATTAAGTAAATGTTAACTTACCGGAGAACAGTTATGCTATCCTTCCGGACATTCGAAGTCTAGTTATTGTTACCACACCAACGTATTGTACAATGGGCCATTATAATATTTATTTCCTTAAATTATTGACTGACGCTGAAGTGTTTATGTGTCACAGAAGTGGACGAAACTAAATCGAAAGTGTTTTGAGGCGACCTATATCACTAGTGTCACATCTTTAAGTCTGATGTGCCGACAGATATGGGTCACCGGTTATTAGGCGTCTGTTTCCTGTATTGATGTGTCCTCGCGCGTAAGGAAGTGACATTCAGCCTCATGTAGTTTGAGATTGAGACCAGGAGTAAAGAGACGCACAGTCGCCTTGTGTGGCAAACAATCGTGTGCAGTATAATGATGAGAGCTTACATCCCGCAGGGCGTGGAGATCTACGCGGGCGTGCGGCGCACGCGCTCGGGCGCGCTGTCGGCGGTGGGCGTGGGGCGGCTGTGCAACTGGACGCCGGCGCAGACGGGCCCGGAGGCGGACGAGTTCCCGTCGTTCGGCGCCTACCAGCGCTCGCTGACGCTGGAGTGCGAGGAGGGCAGCCCGGGCGTGGTGACGTGGACGCCGGACCGCAACACGCCCGACACGGTGTACTACCAGGTCAGCGAGCGCCCGCCTTGACACATACGAGATATTGACGTGCATGGTGCATCCCGTGATACCTTTTCTTAGTTAGTGACTGAGTACTGAACTAATGGAGTGCTTACATTTGCGAGTTTTAACTTTAGTTTTACAACGCTACGTTAAGAATTTTTAGGGCAGTTATGGCGGCAAGTTTTCGAATGAAGTTCAGTAGCTGTTTTAATTAGGTATATTATGCAAAATTTTTAATGGATATTGTGATGTAAAATTAATATAGTTTTCTAAACAACTGTATAATATGTGGAATCATTGAAAAATGCGCGTCCTCTGTGGAGCTGAGTATTTTAGTATAGTATTGACTACCTCAGTGAAACTTACCGAGCAGGCCGACTCGAAGCAATTGTTGTCAAATATTCTATATTATGTAAAAGCTAAATATGTACTTCCAAATTTGAATTTTGCACAACACTGTTAAGGCTTCCACTCATTTTGAACTTTTTTAAACCTCTGGAAATCCACAAATGTAAAAGAGAACACCATGAAAAATTATTTTATTAAAATTGACTATTTGGCCAACCGCCGGGCAAAAATCAAAACATGATATAAATTAGATGGCTTGATACAAAAAAATGGCGAATCTAACTTACGATTTCTAACGTGTATGTCTACGAAATTACGTCACGGAAATATTTGAAAGTTACAAAAAATAATAAAGCTTGTTTTTTAAAAGGGCCTCGCAAAAACAAAAATATTGAATAGTTATTGTTTTTTTTTTTAATAAAAATAAAACCGCTGTTATGGGGCCGCAAAATCGACATAGAGCCGGGCGGAGTTCATACAAAATACTCAGTGACTACAACCGGCTCTTAACCCTAAAGAACAAAAAATAAATATCTCTCTCTCCCTAACGAATATAAACAAGCACTCTCTTAGTTCAGTTCGTACGATATGCATGGTACTATGCATAGATATCAACTTTGAGAATGTACTTAATTATGATGTTTTATTGTATACATGTCTTGGTCAATATCATACCAAAACGCAAACCAAGTACATATTTGTCCAACATCAGACCACGACCGAATACTTTCACCACCTACCAACCATTACTCTTCACCTGTTCTCTACAATCGTCTCATATTATTCTTTACTTCCCTGTCTCATAACTACGACGCATGCAACCTGAACGTGTCTCTGTAAACGCGACGCAGTACTGCGCGTGACACTCGGAACATTTCATTACACACTCGTTATCATGGCACGTCGAGTTTTAGAAATTGATCGCCTTCATCACTCATTCCGATGTTCAAAAACTTGATGTTCCATTATAACGCCAGAGTGCCTATTATTTATTATACCTACATATTTGTTACTGACGTCACAGATTACATTATATTCTGGTACTTCGCCTCTTATGTGTCGTTTGACGCATGAATACATGAGCTACGATCCTACATGAAAGACATAAACAGCTTGATGCCCGTTGTGGTTAAAAAAGACAAGTATTCAAGAAGAGTGCCTTTGCCGAGCGACACATGTAGGAGGCGAAGTATCCACGTAGTACCTGCGCTCTACCTGACTGTGACGCATACACTGTATGTACATAATCTTTACTATCTGTTTTCTGTTTCAGCCTTCCAAGCCTTCTCTGTGCATGAGATAGCTCGATTACTTCTCAATGTATATTATTGGACGGTGAAAGTTTCATTAGCTTGCAACGTTTTTTTGAATTTCCTAGATTAACGTATTTGTCTGTTGCAGTGTTTCACGCACCGCCACCTCGGGTGGAAGATAAATGTGCTGGACGAGTGCGACGCGCAGGAGGCCGACGAGTCTCGCGTGGTGCAGTCCGTGGCCCTGCCCGACGACCTCGCTGGAGAGGAGTCTGTGCAGGTACACACCAGACTAGAGCCCAAACGTAACTTTTTAGATGAGCGCAGGAAAGTACAGAAAATAATCAATACGAAAACGAATTATGACGATTTCAGTAGATATAAAAGCGAGAGCGGACTCATGGGAGAAGTGTACCCCGATGTAGAGCAGGCGCCGTACAACAGTAAGAGACAGGAGTATTCCGAATTGCCGATATCCAACGTACAGATCAAGGAGGTGATACAAGCCGTGGAGACTCTCGAGGACAGCATGAAGGGAGACAGGAACGCCACGTACCTGCAGTACCAGGTGCACGAGCGCGAGGAGGGAGCGAACAATAACAACGTGTTCGTGGCTGAGCAGCCGCTGCGGGACTCCGACGAGTATGTCATCGAGCCCGGCAAGCTCAGCGACAACTACTTTCTGCCGGTCAACCAGAAACCTCTGACTCTGCAGTCGGTATTGAGACCAAATCCACATAACTCGCACAAGTCAATGAATAATAATATGCGACCTACTTCGTTCCGCCGGCCGGTGCCTCCAGAGATCAAACTCCGTCGTCCTCCTCCACCGTACCAAAAGGGAAACATGAACATGGGTTATCCGCTCCCTCTCCCCAACCACCATGGTTCGCATGGACCCCAGAAGAAACCACCACCAAAGTTCAACCAAAACCGGTTACAGTCGAACATGAACCGGTCGCCTATGACCGGCGTGCCGCCAATGAAGACTATGCCCCCGATGCACCAAAATAAACCCAACTATAATACATTAGGGCCCAAACAAAACTCAGCTCACCCGCATAATTCAGGCCATCCACCAAATTCAGGCCATCCACAAAATTCAGGCCATCCACCAAATTCAGGCCATCCACTAAATACAGTTCATCCGCAAAACTCAGGCCATCAACAAACCTCAGCACATTCTCAAAATTTAGTGCATCCACAAAATTCAGCGTCTCCTCAATACTCAGCACCTCCACAGTTTTCGGTGCCCCCGCAATTTTCAACGCCTCCTCAATATTCGAAGATACCGAACAGTTCAGTACAATCCATAATAATGGGTAAGCCGAGCTCGAACAACATACAGTTACCAGTTACGAGTCAGACATTGAATTTAGGTCAAACTGACATCATTGCTAATCAAGTGGTAAAAAGTCAAATAATGTTGCCTCCCGGTGGTAACGATGCGATAGCTCAGCACAGCACCGTACAAACATTTTACAACAAACCGGGACAGATCATCCTTGGCAAACCTATGGACAACCCGATGCCCCTGGACCAGCAGATGATCCCGACGAAGCAGCTCGGTATGCGAAGCCCACCCACTCCGACGCCGTTCTATCAATCAACACCAACTATTCATTTGCAACATGAAAATGCACAGCAGTCGCAAAACGAAATCAAGTCATCTGATTTTATTGGCGAATCTGCAGATAAGTCTACAATTCCACCTGCCGTCAACACCGGATTCAAACCTGATTCAATTGTAGTTGAGAGTGGGTTTAAACCTATAATTAGGGAACCCCTAATGGCTGGGGAAGACAGAATAGCTGAATACGAAGGGAATGCCAATAGACGTGAAGACGCTGATGTTGACGACGACTATGATGAGCCCCAAACGTTCATTGAACCCAACCACCAGTACCCTCCCAGCGACAAGCTCACGGAGACCTTCGAGCCGATGTTCATTCCATCTCCACCGGACCACTTATTGCCTACAAACGATAGAACCAAGGAAGTATTCCCTACTAATCACGCCAAAGAAGACAGGCCCCATCCCGTGTACTTGAAGAATGTCACTAAATTGAGTAATGTGTCGAAACTGGCTGATTTGTTCAGCAAGAAAAACATGGAGAAAGAGGTTCCTGGTGATTTAATTATGGAGTCAGATAGAATCAGCCCGCATTACCTCCCACCCGACCCAAAACTACCAAAAGAGCATTCTCAAAAATTATCTTCATCTAGCGATCAAACTTTTACCACCTATGATGGAAAAACTGTATCAGCAGCGACATTGACAAGCGTACCTGATGGAAGTAAAGCCCCCTCTAAACTGTTTTCTGCAAAACTACCAGCTAACTTCGAGCAATTGTTAAAAACGCCACAATTTGGTCCCTTCAAGGGTGAAATTCCACCCCCAGTAGCTGCTCATATTAATAAAGACGCTGAAGAATCGAATAAAGCCAAAGTCATCGATACAAGGACGACACACCTCAAACTTGTAAATATTCAGAAACCTGTAGATTTGAAAGCAGCTGGTAGTGAAAAAGTCGAGGTGACTGCAGAACTACCCGAGCTTGAAGATGAAGATGACCACGATTATGACGACGACCAGGAAGATGTCGATGAGGATGAGGATGAAGATGATAAGGTGAGACAGAGAAGAGACACAAAAACCACACAGTTTGAGATGGGAGAAATAGAAGAAGTTCAAACGAACGGGCACAGCATGCCCAAGAATCAAGTAGAGTTTGAAAACGAGAAGCACACGACGGCATCTGCAAGCACGCCGCGACTGTACTGGATGACGCACTTGCTGCTGTTAACGTTATGTGTCACACTCCTATAACTTATATAGATTAATATTTAATTATTTATTGGATATTGTATAGGGCTTGCCATGAAATGCATTTCGTGTTGGATATGTAAGTACCGGGTTGTCTGTGGGCTGTGGGACGCTGTCGCTCTTCTCGGCGCTGCCGCTCGGCCGCTCGTAATATGAATCTGAACCACACCTGTTACCACTTTGTTAATTCTATTCGCCTAAATGCAATTCAATACTCCGTTAGTATCTAAGGATTTTGTAAATATTTTTATTTTCTAATAAAATTAGTGTTATATTTTATTAATGTAGTTTTATTTATATACTAGCTTTAGCCTGCGACTTCGTCCACATAGTAGTCGGAAATCTTTCTATTAGGTTTTTCGATTGATTTTGTTTTTGTCTCATGTGATGTCGAGGTCTTGTCCGCGACTTCGTTTGCGTAGAAGTTAGAAATATTTGTAAAGTCTAAGTTCGTTAGAAGGCTGTTTTAGGTAAATATGCTATTTTTTATAAGTAAGATTGGAACTATAGAACACCCTTGTTATCAAATCGATTCCTAAGTGATTAAAAGTTTGCCCCTGGGCTTTATTAACTGTTACCGCAAAAGATACCTTCACCGAAAATTTAATTCTTTTAAAATTAATAGGTAAATCCGTTAGTATCATAGGGATGCGACTTATCAGCATCGCTTGTTGGATCAATCAAAACTATGGCACAGATCATGCAATAGCGAAGGAATTTAACTTGGAGTCTGGTTCCGTTACATAATCAAATTTATTGTTTAAGGTTTCTTAGTAAAATAATTGGTGTATAGTACGCGGCAAATAAGTTGAACCATTTGCTATGGTTACGCGCAGCCCCTCACTTCGATTGAGACCCGAAAATAGGTTATAATACTCGTTACACAAGTTGAACCACTATGACGGTTGACCTTGAATGCGCAGTAACCGATTTTCGGGTCTCAATCGAAGTAGGAGGCTGCGCAAAACCATAGCAAATGGTTCAACTTATTTGCCATATACTTTACCGTTTTTAATTTGACCGAATGTGGGGGAAGGCCACTCGGATTTAGTGAATTTAAGGATTCTTGGGGATAATGTCCTCTTCCATCCATTACATTATCAATGAAAATGTAGTTGATGCTATCTCCTGGAAGATTACCCATAATTATTTGTTATTGAATTTGTCAACGCTACTATGTCTAGCCGCCAATATTGCGTTTTGGTAGTGGTAGTCTTAGTTTTCTATTTGGACTATATCTTGGTAGACTTTGGAGATTAGGTAAATTTTCACCAATCACAACTTTCCCGTCTTCTATTATTTTTTTGAATTTTGAAGGATAATTTGTACTATCTCCGCTCAAATGTGTACTCATACTAGTAGATAGTTTAAGGGAGGTGGACGAATTTCCACAACGGGAAAGTTTTTAAACAAGACTTCTGACTTCTTCAAGTCTGCTCTAGTTCCCTGAACTATCACTGGCAACGTTTGGCGAAAATCACCACCAAACTTGAAAGTGATTCCACCCATGATTTTATTACAGCTTCCCGACGACCAAACAACGCCGCGTCGCCGGTGCCGCGAGCTTTTTTACTATTTTGTTGCAGCGTTATTTTAAAACTACGATATATCCTAAGAATAGAATAGAATAGAATCAATTTTATTGTACACCAAAATAGAAGAAAAAAATTAAAAAAAGAATAAGATATTTATCGAAATGAAATGATGTAGAGAAAAAGAATTTTTCAATTCGAACCAGTTGTTCCTGAGATTAGCGCGTTCAAACAAACAAATTCTTCAGCTTTATGATATTAAGTATAGATTGATGGCGCTGACGTATGGAAAAAACATCAGGGGTTATACAATTTTGAAATCACTAATCACAGAGATAGGAATAGATAGAATATATTTACCTAAAGTAAGTAACATAGAGTAGATAATACCTCCTCTAAAATAATTCTATGGAATCATAAACATGACTATTAAAACTAGGGATTTAAAAATTTGAACTTAATTACATTATTATACTGAAAACTCTTATTATTTTTTGAATTGCGTACTAAAACTGTTAGATTAAATAAGTTATAACTATATTGTATGTATTCAATGCGCAATAAGTAATTTGTAATTTCATAAGTCCCTGGATTCTCTGCTTATAACTGAGCGTGAGTAAATGTGGTGATCATAGTTCATGCCATTTCTCTATGGGAACTGGTTAGTCCCAGTAGTTACCTAACCACCGGCTACTAATGGACTAATGCTAAATACGCTTTTCTTCTTGCTGAGCGCAGGCTTCCCCATATTTTTCAAAGTATTATTTTCTCGAACTAGCTCGACCAGCCTCTCAGGTCGTCTTACCATGGACCTCGGTGGTGTCGTCCATCTTCAGGTGCCCACGTGTGGAGACTTGCCCAGCGGTTTATATACATTTTAGCCTGCCAACCTTTTTCTTGGTTGGAGAGCAGTGGTGGCCGAGTGGTAACGGCTCCGACTTACGAGTTGTAGGTCGCGGGTTCAAACCCAGCCAGGCGCATTACTTTGTGTAATTTATTTCTTCACCACTGCTCTCAAAACGGTGAAGGAAAACATCGTGAGAAAACCAAAAACCTAGAACCAAAAATTCGAAGACATGTGACATCCACCAACCCGCACTGGGCCCGCGTGGTGGATTACGGCCCATTCCCTCTCCTAGAGAGGAGGCCTGAGTCCCAGCAGTGGGAACATTATAAGGCCGACTATGCTATGCTATGCTAACCTTTTTCTTACTACTATGATACCCATTCCTGAGTGTATTGTGGTGTTTCTTAAAATTATATCGTACTGCACTTACGTGATTTTACTTTCATAGTTTACTTTAGCGGTGATAACATATTTATGACTTATATAATATAGTGTCTAATTATGCTATTCCTATTGACTAAGTGATGATAATATTATATTGTGTACTGCTGCTTGATATCCCTTATAAAAAAAAATCCCCACTGTCAACAGTTGAGATCTTTTCCCCATTTGTCAGCAGTTGTGTCAAAGTCGGTGGTAGCACCAGGGAATAGACGATGAGAACAGGCATTAGTTCTGCAGAGAAACAACAAAAGTCTGGTTTTATAACTTTATTGAGATCATGGAATGATAATAACATCTCTATAACAAATATTTCCTCCAACATGCTCCTTCTTATTTCTATACACTCTTACCTATAACTTTGTACCACCGCCCGTTGCGTCAATTCATTTTGTTGCGCGGGCTGGGCAGCTTGAGCAGCGAGTGCACGTTGTAGATCTTCTTGGTGAGCCTGGTGAAGTTGGCGAGCGCTTTCTCGTGCGGATAGCTGGAGTCCACCAGGCGCAGCACCGAGTCGCGGCTGCGGCCTCTGGGACGGTACAAGTCACAAGGTTACGATGTAGTACTTAAAGGAGGATGCAAATCTTGAGCCCACCTTCCAATTGCTATGTGTTTTATATCGTTATGCTCAAAAATAGCTATTATTTTTGAGCTGAATAAAAGTTATTATAACACCAAGTTCCAAATCTTAGTCCTTTTAAAGTTATTCTTTGTTTAACGTGTTAGTTTTGGCAATAACCAAGCAATGATATTTTAATGTAATATATTGCATTTCTGTGTATGCACGTAGTGTGTAGATACTAACCTATAGTTATAAATTGAGTCGTTGGGTGGGTTTGCTGCGTGAAAACAGAGCAAAATCGCACTTTCATTTTCAGCGGCCCGCGCGGGATTCACTCTGTGCAGGTGATGCGGATGCGTGGTAGAGGTGACGTGCGTGAGACAAAGTAACTTTCTTTTTGCCTCGGGTTACTGACAAAGTAACTGTCTGTTTGTCATTGCACTCTGTTTCTTTCCTGCCTTTATAAAAAAAGCGAGTGAAGAAACAAACCAATTTGTTGTACCAAAATACATTATTTTAATAGTAAAAAACTAAAATTTTAATGACTTTGAATGGACTAAGATTTGGAACTTGATGCTATAGTAACTTTTATTTAGTTAAAAATTACCTATCCAACGATATAACTCACATAGCTTATAAAAAAGATGGGCCTAGATTTCATATAAATCCTGGCATCATTCTTTAGACTTTAGCAAATAATAACTGACAACAAACCACACACATAATAATATTTACTACATACAAAGAATAAATAATAATATTTCATTTATATTTGGTTTAAAAACAGTAACTAACATAAAATCGAATAATGCTAATGATACTGTTTATCGGACACTTCATAACCTTGATTTATTTATTTATTTATTTATTTATTTATTTATTTACAAGCACTTGTACAACGTTACGGAGCAAGTCCAAGTTGATGTCGGCGACCTCTTCTGGGAAACTGAAGGTTATGCCTGTGCGATTATAAATGGAGTTGTCTTGACGAATAACTACCGGAGCTATATAATGAAGGTTATAGTCCCGACTATTGACGTGTGTCGCATGCCACCGTCCAGGTGAGCTCATCAGACATTATCTCTGGTTGTTCTCATCTGGCTAATGACGAGTAATTGCACGTTGTACTGGGTTCGGTTTATAGCCGACGGGATTGTTGTAGCAGGATTTAGAGGTGATAGACGGAGGAAGCTCAGGAACTTCCATGTGGTTGAAGGGGATGACTCATGAAGATTTTTTTTTTTTTTTTTAATTGATATAAACTAGTGCTTGACTGCGATCCCACCTGATGGTAAGTGGTAATGCAATCGTTGATGGTGAGGCGCACTAATTTATTGAGAGCCTATTCACTCTAGCCTTGAAGAGACCCAAATTATAATCGGACGGGAAAACCGCAGCAGGCAAATTATTCCAGTCCCTCGATGTACGCGGTATAAACGACGAGGCAAAACGCTTGGTCCGGACCGTAGAGGTTTCAACAACGTAAGGGTGGATACTCGCCGTTCGTCGGCTTGTCCGATGGTAGAAATGAGATGGTGGAATCAAGTCATGCAATTCCTGCGCACACTCTCCAAAATGCATTCTGTAAAACACCGAAAGGCTGGCTACCCTACGCCTGTGCTCAAGACTTTGTACATTGGAATTAACCAGATCTGGATAACCAATTAGCCTCTTTGCACGCCTTTCCACCGAGTCCAAAGGTGCCAGGTGGCATTTTGCAGCACCAGCCCATATGTGGCTGCAGTACTCTACACACGAACGGACCTGTGCTTTGTATAACATTAAAAGCTGTCCTGGGGGGCTATTGGCTAACTTTTTCAATAACAGTTGACAACTAGCATTCGTTGCACACTAAACTTAGTTGTCAACTGACAATTACATAAAATTGGTATTACGTATCACACAAATGACTAACAAACTACGGTGGAAATGTGGTGAATTATAAAAATTTACGGTGCCTATTGTGACCACTCTAAAATTTTATCGACTATTATACAGCTTCAAAAGCTTACACAATCGCAATTTTAAAATTATCGATACAATACCATCTGTCAAAACGTGTTACGGTGGCTATCAAAGGCACCAGTGGCTAATGACGTCACTGCAGTTGGTCATTGAAGATACGCAATACGAAACTAGCTGTTTGACAGTTCAATGATGCACATTGTTAACAAGTGATCATCACTTGAACTGTCAACAGAGTTACGCAATAGCCCCGCTGGTGTGAAGTACCGCCGGACCTTTGCAAGTACGCCGAGTTTCCTAGCAGCTACCTTGGCTTTGGACTCAATGAACCGCCCAAAGTTAAGGTCTGAGGAAATTTCAACTCCCAAGAGCTGAAGGCGGTCGGTGTACTCCAGGGATACATTCTGAAAAACAGGAACCAAGGTGAACGGGCTCTTTTTTGCGGTGAATAGACACGCTTGTGTTTTGGCGGCGTTGAATCCCACCAGATTGGCTTCACCCCACTTGGAGACTGCCTGAAGTGAGACATTCGTACGCTCTACCATAGCCTCTCTTTCGGACCGGATTAGCTCCTTACTAGCTCGAGCACCTGGCAGGTATCTCTCTACAACTGTGCTATCATCTGCATACCCATAGATACCGGGCATCAGCAGATCGTTGATATGCAGCAGGAAGAGAGTTGCAGAGAGAACAGACCCCTGAGGAACTCCGGCATTAGTCGTCATGGGCTCTGATGAGCATCCATCGATAACAACTCGGAGAGATCGTTCACTCAGGAAGTCTTTTACCCAGTTAATCAGACCAGGGGAAATGCCGTACGCTGGAAGCTTACTCAATAGACAATAGATGATGTTTCCTTGGTCACTTTTTCTCCATGCCACACAATGACAGTTGATGTCACCTGTCACCATACCACATGGCTAGAACCTTGTAAAATCTGAGAAAGGGAAGCAAATCAAATATATTGACTTAACACAAAAGGCTGACGACAAATAAAATGTGGACTCGGCTATCATTGTACCGATAGCTGTTACCGCCAACTTGATGACCAAAAGCCTGGATGACCACGTCTTGAAGCTGACGTTGCTCGGTAGGATCAAGGGCCTGATACAGAAGGCACTCGTCAATACAGCTCGCATTCTGAGAGGGTTCCGGTCTTTGGAGCTTTAACCACCGGTAACTTAGGTGGACTATTTTTTTTTTCAGAAATATTATTATTTAGAGAAGAATAATATGTATAGAATGTGTATTATTAATATGTATAGAAGAATAAATAAATGAAGCAATAATGATATACAAGGGTACAAAAATAAGGGCATCAAAAAATTCATTCGCATCGCTGTCAGTGGGAAAAGTATCCAAAATGATGGAAGCATTGCCACATTGAATGGCAATGTAGATTCTTTGATGCCATTTGGCGATAGTCTGAAAAATTTGCTTCGCACTTAAGCCCCATGACCTCCGTGTTTCACTCAATCACAAACGGGTTAAACATATGACTTGCAATAAGATTGTTATCTATATGTGTGTCGAATAAACTGATTGTTATTTAAGACAAGCTCCTACGGCATCTTCTTCTTGGTATCACTGGCACGATAGTAATTTTTGACCCAAAACTATGCAACATCCACAGCATCGTGCGTGGCAGCACAGAGGTCATTTTGGCTGCATATATTAGGGCACAGAGAGCAGGTCAGTTTACTACTCTCGGCTCTGACCCACGCCCTGCTGCCGATCCTCCAAAGTATTCCCACTTTGCGAGGTTGGAGCTGCACCATCCTACTTGGAAGATGAGGAAGCTTCCATGTGGTTGAAGAGGATGACTCATGAAGATTATGTTTCCTTGGTCACTTTTTCTCCACCTATTTACTATTAGGTGATTCCTTGCCGGAATCTGTTTTTCCTGATGGCTACAACCCGGGAATCTTTAAGTCAAGAGTGAATAGGTTACTTCTAGGTAAGCGCGCTCCATCGTCGACCGCATCGTCGCTTTCCATCAGGTGAGTTAGCGGTCAAGCGCGAACCTATCAAGAATAAAAAAAAAAAGTGACATCTGTAGCTCTGTGACGACTCACTGTTTGTGTAGCAGCCTGGCCACGGAGGTGAGCGGCAGGCCCGCTCGGTCTGCCATCTCCAGCGAGCTGCCGCGCACCACCAGCTCCTCAATCACTTCTGTTGACGCGCCCTGACATACTGCGAACAATCTATGCTTTATCAATATTCAAATAAGGTAGACAATCAGCATTTTTGATAGCAACCCAGTGTCTAGTGATGATATTATAGTTATGATGATATAAGCATCAATAACAGCATATAGGTAGTTCTCTCTCTAGTTTAATCTTACATTAGCTTTGTCATCGGTTCCATAGATTCTAAGGACTTAGAAAGTGGCAAACGTTTTAATTTTCAAAGTATTTCATAGTTATTTTCAAAGATTCAAAGCATTTTTAACCGACTTCAAAAAAAAGGAGGAGGTTATCAATTCGGTTGTATTTTTTTTATGTTTGTTACCTCATAACTCCGTCATTTATGGACCGATTTGCAAATTATTTTTTTCACTTTATAGGATATACGTCCAGATTGGTCCCATTTTTCCCATCCCATCGAGGGTACTCCTCCAATATTATAGGCAATTATACTTATAGTGATTTTGGTATTTTCATCGAGAACTTAAGCATTTACAGTCAAAAAGTAACATTTGATGAAGTGGAACTGATGAAGAAGACCAGAAATGGTCAACGGAACTTAATACTCACATAGATATCACAATGAAAATAGTTAAGCGACTATGACAATACAAATAAATGATTGGTTCTGAATAGTTACGTTGAAAATGGTATCATCGAAGTGATCTGATGATGATGATGGAGCCGGAAGGTAAGCACTGGAACTCTTACGGAGTTAATCAATGTAACCTAGCCGTGTTTGGACTTATTAGAATTGTCATGAGATGCCCTTTGGCTAAAAGGTACTATCGAACTGATCTGATGATGGAGCCGGAAGGTAGGCACAGGATCTCCGTAATAAATCAATGTATCCTAGCCGTGTTTGGGCTTATTAGAATTGTCATGAGATGCACTTTGGCTATAAGGTACTATCGAACTGATCTGATGATGGAGCCGGAAGGTGGAAGGTAGCAGTGTTTGAGTTAATTGGAATCGTCATGAGAAATAGGCACTCTGTTTAAAGTGTAGAATATCGCAACTAAAAAGTGTAAAATATTTTTTTTTTACAAAAAAAAAAATGACTTCACTATAAAAAAAAAACACTAAAAGGATCAAAATAACTTTAATTTCGGAAATCGGTGTTAAATAAGAAACAAACAATACCGAGAAACACCGACTTCCGAAATTAAAGTTATTTTGATCCTTTTAGTGTTTTTTTAGTGAAGTCGTTTATTTTATTTTTTTGTAAAAAGTTTTTATATATCAAATAAACCATTACAGGCACTTTTGAAATGTCAAAAAGTCAGTCAGAAAAATGATGCTAATTGGACATTTCAAAGCGTAGATCTCTATGGAGAAGAATGTGCAAGAAACTCCAAGGCACTCTTTTCAATCATGTTATGTATTACAAATATCTCTGTTACATGTTTCTCGTCGCTACTATTATGTGAGAACAATGTAAATAAAGTAAAAATAAAAACTATAAATATAGATATTAAAATAGCCATTGGCAGCTAAGAGATGACCAGTCTCAACTGACAGCACACGTTGACGGTCATGACGCGAATATTAGCACCTCTCAGCTCAACCATTTTGAAGGGAACCGAATGATCCAACACACGCGCCACCATTAGTGAGACATTTGAGTGAGCATGATAAACTCGCAACTGCCATGCTCATTTATGTCAAACAAGTCCAATAGTAACCTAAAAACCATAAATAGCTCCATGGTAATCACATTAACAAACTTTGAAAAAAAAAAGGTTCTACATTATACAATAAGTACCTACTATAATGTTTTCAAATAACAAAAAAAAACAAAATTAATCAATTTGTATAATTTATTTTTTAATCTAGTGTTAGTGGAGCTGGACCAGCATTGAGTCAAGCATTTTTATCTTTAATATAATCCTCCAACTTATAATAATTATGCTTGCCTGCATAGTGTGCGTTTAATACAAGATTTAAATTTCGTTTCATTGAGTTCTAATATTTGAGGAGGTATTTTATTATATCATTTCAAACAGTATCCCATGAAAGAAGAGGCCACTTTAGCCAGTCTGAAACCTGGTTGAACTAATTGGTTCTTGTTTTGTGTAACATAATTATGTCTATCGCCTCTGTTGCTAAAAATATGAAGATTTTTTCTAACGTACATGGTGTTTTCATAGATATATTGACAAGTCACCGTCATGAAGTTAATATCCTTAAACAGTTCCCTTAGAGAATTGCGCCGGCGGAGATTGTAAATAGCTCAGATGGCTCTTTTCTGTAGTATAAAAATTGAGTCAATGTCTGCAGCCCGTCCCCATAGTAAGATACCGTATGACATGATACTATGAAAATAACTAATAGCGGTATAAACATTCGTAAAATGGCGGATTTTTCTAACAGCATAATTATGCAGTTGAGCTAAACTGTCCTGCAAGTGATGTTTTCTATATCAACTTTTAGCAAAATTATCAAAAGGTTATCGATATTATGTCAATCCTACACATTTCGTCTGCTCACGATAAAACATCACTTGGTTTAAGTCTGGTTTTTCAGTGGGTTATTACGGTCCATAGCCTATCCTACGGCGTTTATCTATGAAAACCCCCCGAATTATTGCCTACTTCAGAATTCGGTGCTGGGATATTGAAATATGTTGAATGAACTTTCGTTTGTGTAAAAACTTATAGATTTTCTTCCTCAACTGCTAAAAAGTTTTCGCTTGTTGATTTATATCAGAAAAACTTACAAGCTCTGAAGAGCGGCGTCCACCCATGGCCATCTTCTGCATGGACGTCTCCCCCGCGGTCGAGGATGTAGCGCAGCATGGCGAGGCTGCACGAGTCTACCGCGTAGTGCTCCGCGCGGAGACCGTTCAGGTCACGACCCTGGAGCAGCAGTGCTGGTCTTTCAAAATTTTACCGCTAAGACTTAGGTGACGTGAGCTGTGTGTGAGTTTAGATGGCGTGCCTGGTAGGGATCGCTAGCTTACGTCAAGATAACTTCACCACACGTTTTCAGTTTTCACAGCGAGTTTTGTACAGAATAGACCGGTAGGACTAAAAACGGTGAAGGAGAACTTGGAAACACGCATGTCTTAAAACCTTGCGTGAAAAAAGGTTCACAAAGAGAAGGCCGCAGTGAGTCTGCACGACATTTTACTTGATTACGTTGACTTTGTCAGGATTTGTATTTGTCTACTTCAAGGCAATGCGCATACATAGCGTAATTTAATCATTAGGTAAGTCAATAACAAAAGTAAAGGTTTTTTTCCAGTAGTGCATAAAAAGCCCTTTTTAAGTGAAGCCTTCATTTTAAAGGGCATTTTGTGTACTTTGTCTCTGGAAATAAGTTATAATTGGATACATAAGATCATCTAACTGAAATAATCATATTATTTTTCCAGGATCCACAGAAATTGTCACAGTAGCTAATGTCGATACATCGTTTTAAATACCGAATGGCAGAACAATTTAATGTAAAGTAACTTCGTGCCAATGAATCAACGGAAACTATGAATATTGCACCAGCGATGTCGCACGGATGGAAAGTGGCGAGCTCTCAACTAGAGCAGCGCTTTGAACATTCATTGATATCTAGTTTAACCGACTACGGCAAAGCCAAAGGAGGGTTATGATTTTGACAGGCTATGTATCTGTGTATGATCATCTGTTCCCCCATAGCTCCTTAATTGCTTATTAGAACTCGACAAATGACGTATCGTTAGAACCGTCTTAATCATCCGCTGAACATAGGTGACATTTTTTTTTTTTTTTTTTTTTTTTTTTGGTGGGAAAATCATCTTATGACATCCCCCGCCCTTGGGCGGGGCGGGAGATAGTGTCAGACTTTTACTGACTAAAAACCCACTCCTGTTCCTTCATTGCCTTTCGTACCAGGGCCGAGTCTTCCTTTCAGAATCAGACCCTTGGCCCCAGTAGGCTTCGACCCTGCTAGGCCCCTACAGTTGCTGACATCTCCTTGAGGCGCGCGTGGAACAGCACGCGCCGTCGACGACTTGGGCTCGGTCCGGACGGTTACCGGACGGTCGGAAGGCGAGCCACCCATTGCTCGCCGTCCGCAAGCCCGCGCCTACGATGGCCGGAAATCGGGATCGGAATCCCGGCGGCGATTGGGGCGTGAGGACCGTTGCCTCACGCGATCGGCCGCCTCCTTTGCTAGCATTACTGTTTCGCAGAAGGAGGCGACCGCCTGCCACTCCTCCCCGCTCCGGACCATGGCCTGTACCAAGGCCCGGCGCGAGAGATCGCCGCCACCGATAGCCCCCACGAGGACACGGCGTTGCTCTGCCCAAGCGGGACACACCTCCACCGTGTGCTCCACCGTGTCCTCCGGGTGGTCCACACAATGGTGACACCCGGGCGTTTCTTCCGCACGAATCCGGTGCAGGAACCTCCCAAACTTACCATGTCCGGTGAGGACCTGCGTCATGCGGAAGGTAAGGACGCCGTGTTGCCTTTCCAGCCACTCCTCAAAGAGGGGACTTACCGCCATAATTATGGCGTGCCCAGCACTGGGTTGCGATAGTCGCTGTCGCCATTCCACCATGAGACCCCGCCGGAGCTCTGTCCGCCATGCCGCGACTTGTCGTGGCAGCGGAGTTTCGCCCCGACGTTGCATCTCCACGCGCAGATCGTGCATGCGTGCAAGGCCTGTTGCCACCAGGTCCCATGGTGGCTGGCCAGCAAGGAGGCTCGCCGCTTCGCGGGAAACCGTGCGGTATCCCCGCATCATCCGTATGGCCATGACCCTCTGGCACGCGTTCAGCTGGGCCACCGGTCGCTTTCGCAGTGACGGCGCCCACACCGGCGCCCCATAAAGGGCCATGGACTGTACGATGCCAGCGTAGAGCCTCCGGCAGGAGGCGTCTGGACCCCCAAGGTTGGGCAGGAGCCGCTTGAGGGCAGCCCCAGTCCGATTCAGTTTGGGAGCCAGACGTCGGAAGCGCTCCTCGAAATTCCACCGGCTGTCGAGGACGAGTCCCAGGTACTTCATCGTCGACCCGACGCCGATGTGAACTCCTCCTACCGTTAATTGGGAGCGCCGAGGCGGCGCGCTCCGAGGGCCGTGAAAACACATGGCCTCGGACTTTTGCAGCGCCACCTCGAGTCCCAACTGCTGGATCCTATCAACGACTATCGCAACCCCGCGTGTCGCTAATTCGACCGCCGCCTGGTACGACTCTCCCTGCGCCAGGACCAGCGTGTCGTCTGCGTAACAGACCACGCTGAACCCGTCAGGGAGGTCGCCGCGCAGCACGTAGTCGTAGCCGATGTTCCACAAGGGCGGTCCTAGTACCGATCCCTGCGGAACACCGCAAGACATCTCTCGCCGTTTCCACTCTCCCTGGTGACCAGGGTAGATGATTTACCTGTCCGACAGGTAGGCCTCGATCACACGACAGAGGTAGTCGGGCACCCGGTGATACCGGAGTGCCCTCCTAATGCTACTCCAGGGCAGGGAATTGAAGGCGTTGGCGATGTCCAATGACACCGCCACGACACACCTGCCCTGGGACACCGCATCCCCCGTCGTGAGAGCTCGCACGCGCATGATGGCGTCCACCGTAGAGCGCCTCCTGCGAAAGCCGAACTGGCCGTCCGCCAGATCTGGCCCCACCCGTGTTAGGTGCGCGACGAGGCGGTCTGCAATTACTCTTTCAAAGAGCTTGCCCACCTCGTCGAGCAGCACAATGGGCCGGTACGCGGACGGAGAGTCCGCAGGGCGCCCTGGCTTCGCGATAAGGACCAGTTTCCCCGTCTTCCAGCGAAGTGGGAACTGGCCCCTCTCCATACATGCGCTGAAGAGCCCTCTTAATCGAGACCCGAGAGCCTCCATGGCCAGGACCCAGGCTTTACCAGGCAAGCCGTCGGGTCCTGGGGCGGTATTCTTGGCACTCAGCCTTCGTACCACCACACTCATCTCTACCTCGGTCACCTCTGGAGCATTGCCGTCGTCGTCGCAATCGTGGTCCGCGTTAGACACCGCTGGTGGCGGAGCCATGAGCGGGGGGGAGTGTTCCCCTCGCGCAGGGAACAGATTGCTCACCACACCCTCCACAATCTGGGGCCGGAGACTCTGCGTGAGTGGGGGAGCCCAGGGGCGGAGTTTTTCCCGCACCACCTTGTAGGGGCGTCCCCACGGGTCTCCGTTCAGAGTCCCCAGCCACACGTTGCGGGCCTCCAACTTGGCCCGCTTTATTTCCGCTCTGAGGGTGCGCTTCGCTTCTCTGTATCCCTCATACAGCTCCGCCTTTCTAGCCTCCGCATCTGGTGGGCGGATGCGGCGACTGCAGTGTCTGGCGTACCGGCGCCGCGCAGCATTGCACGCATTGCGCAGTGCCGCAATCTCCGGCGACCACCAGTACACCTGGCGCCGGGCACGTCCTGGCCGGACTCGGGGCATTGCCGCGTCGCAGATTTGCGACATGGCCTCCCGGAACCACTCTGCCTCGACGTCAATGTCAACAGGCCTGTCCGGTGCTTGCACCCAGGCCTGTACCATCGCGGCTTCCAGGAGGAGCTCCCGGTCCAGCTGCTTCAGCGCCCAACGTGGACCACACGGGGTCTGTTGGACCGGCGCGATCGAGGTCTGGGCGGAGACGTCAAACCGAATGTACTGGTGGTCTGAGTACGTCTCCACCCCCTCCATGACGCGCCAGTCGACGACACGCGGTGACAGAGCAGGGCTGGCGAACGATATGTCCACCACTGACTCGCCCTGCATCCGCACACACGTGGGGACAGAACCCCGGTTTAGGACGACCAGGCCTGTCTCCAGAGCCCAGTCCTCCACCATCCGACCCCGCTGGTTCGTGAACCGGGAACCCCAAGCCAAGTTCTTGGCATTGAAGTCCCCGCAAACGACCACGGGGAGGGAACCAAATCCAGCGACGACGGCATTCAGCTCCATAAGGGAGATGTGGAGATCGGCGAGAGTTCTGTTCGGGGACAGGTAGACGCCTACCACTGCAATGTCCCCGAACCGTGCTGCCACGCAACCCCGCCCCCTCGTGACGGCCTCGAGGGACGGAGTACCGGCGGCGGCCGACGAAATTAAGGTCACCGAGCCGTTCAGGTCCTGAACCCAGTCTCCCCTGGGCAGGACATAGTACGGCTCGGAGACCACGGCGATGTTGATCGACCACTGCGCCATGCTCTGGAGCAACAGATCCTGAGCGGGGGCGCAGTGGTTGATGTTCGCCTGGAGGAGACGTAATGGAGCCGTATTTAACAGTCCATTACAGTCTCCTCCCGAGCCCCGCGTGAGGGCACTGCCGCAGGGGCTGCAGCGGCGACAGCGGCGGCAGCCAAAGACGAGGCTGCGGCGGTGAGGACATCAGGGTGGATGGGCCTCCGGACCTTTCCCTTGGCCTTGGCAGGAGGATCGCAGGACCTGCTCCCAGCCCGGTGTTCAGCCGGCTTGCCTGCCGCCGCACAAGCGTAGCAGTGCGGCGTTGCACGGCATTCAACCGCCTTGTGACCGGGCTGACCGCAATGGAAGCAGCGGTCACTGCGGTCCACCTCCGCGGCGCAATAGGCACCCACGTGGTGTCCCACGTGGCAGCGATAGCACCGCAGAGGTCTGGGCTCCAGCAGTTTCACCTGCGCGGAGACCCAGCCTACCAGGAGCCGTCGGCCCTCCCCGGTGATGGTCTTGGCAGTCGACACGGGGCAGCTAACCGTCACGGCTCGCATGCCCGTGCTGTCAGCGCGGATGGAGCCCGCCCGAACCTGTTCAGCGGTGCATCCTCCCGCCCTGACGATGGCGGCCACCACCTCTTCCACCTTGACAGAGTCGTCCAAGCCCATGACGCGCATATCAATGCACTTGGTGGGCCTGGACACTCGGGCCTCTTCCGCGTCCAAGGACGCCCTGATCCTTGCGGCCAGGGCATCTGCGGCAGGGCCACTGGCCGCACCAGGGACCTCCAGCATTCGGGCCCCAGTTACGGTGCGCCTCATGCGGAAGCCCCCAGAGGCTCCGAGCTCGCCAAGGTGGGGCAACACCGCCTGCCTCGCCTTTTCCATGACAACGTCATACGTCACGCCCTTCTTTTCCGCATCTGGCTGTAGTGTGATTACCACAGCCTCGGAATTCGGGGCGCGAAGTCTGGCCGCCATGGCCCGCTTCTTGCGCTGCTGTCGCCGTGTCCGCTTTTTGGCCGCCCTAGACGCCTTGCCTGCCTTCCTTTTGGCACCGACAACCGTCCAATCGGTGTCGGCCGAGGATTCTGCAGGCGGGGCGGGGGGTGGCAGGGGCGGCCCAGTCGCCGTCACGGCAGGAGCCCTCGCCGCCTTACCCTTTGTGGGTGGAGCAGGCCCTCCCTGCCGCTCCTGCTGTTTGGCCGCCGGGGCCGGCCTCACAGGCTCCGACGCCATGGCCTTTCGCCCGGCCTGCTCCGACGGGCCCGCCTTGGGCGCAGCAGCCGTAGCCGCGGCGGCGGCGGCATATGATGCCGCCTTCCGCTGGCCGGAGGCCGCGAGCGGGGGACGCAGCACGATGCCCTCCAGCACGGACAGCTGCTGCTGCATCCGCTGCTGGAACTGCTCCTGTTGCTGCTGCTGTTGCTGCCGGAGGGCAGCCAGCTCCTGCCGCACCAGCGTCAGCAGCTGGCCCTCCGGCTCGGGCTGGGGCTGGGGCTGGTTTTGTCCCTGCTCCTGCATGCTTACCCCTTTTGGTGCCTCCTCCTGGTGGTCGACTTTTCGGGCATCCAAGAGCTCAGCCCGGATCTTCGCAACCCTTTTTTCGAAGTAGGCGTCCATGGCCTCCAAGATAGAGGTCGCGAACTGAGCGATGCCCCTTTTCTTGGAGCCCTTCTCTCTCTTCCTTGACATGGCTGTCAAGACGTCGACCACCAGTACCCCGAGCAACCTGCGTGACTCCTCGGCGGAGTCTTCCCCGGCGTCTGGCTTGCTGCCAGGCGGCCCCGAGGGGTCAGACCTAACACCAGTTGCTACGGGATGGCGCCCCTCCGCGGAGAGCCTCTCGGCTCTCTCAGCAGCCTCCTGGGAGGTACGCCCTCTCCCTCTTCCTCTCGCTCGGCTCGCACCCCGACTGCTAGTGGGGATCTTGCGGGCCGACGCAAACTCTCCTTCGGAGGACGATCCGTCCCCCGCTTTGGAGCGCTTCCGGAAGAAGCTTGTATTTCTTCCGGGGTCTCCCGCTACCTCCTCCACCTCCGAGCTCTCCGAGCTCCTTTTGGATGCCGCGTCGGACTCCGAACGCGCATCACTATCCTTCTCCTCATCGTTTAGGGTTTTAAAAAATTTGCTCATTTTTGTTCCCACGAGTATGTATCAAGTTTTACCGGCTCAAATTTGTGGTTCGCACTAGAGACTAATTAAGCTACCCATTAGTCAAGCTAACAACCTCCCTCACGGTGCGCCGCCGCTTGGAGGTTTGGGGTGATTTTTTATAGAGGTTGTCTTCCTCGCAGCCCGGGCGGTTAAGCCAAGACCCTCGACCCCCATCAAAAGTCAGAAACATGACCTTGGACAATCTCTGGGGCTACGAGACTAACGGTGGCAGAAGGAGGAGCAAGTCTTCCTCCTGCCTGCCCGGTGGCAGGGTAAGTGCACACCGAGCCCGCTCTTACTTCGCCACTGTGCTCTCTGCTATAGCAGAGGGACACGCGTTGAAGTGTTCCTTCGGACAGAATATTCGCAGGCGGACATCGAGACCCCTTAGGCAAAAGTACCCAAGGGGAGTCGTTAGCCGCCTCCCAGGGTGCACCGTCCCGCAGACTGGCCTTCGCTCCGGACATATCCGCAAGGGAACTACAGCCTGCGGGCACTCGAGGAGGTTTTCTGTCGTAGCACCCCATAGGTGACATGACGCGTCATAAAACTCAATCTGGCGCCCTCTAGCGGACAAAAAGTATTGTGTTAAAAAAAACGGGCAAGTGCGAGTCGGACTCACACACTGTTCGGTTCAAACTTACCTAAGAAAACAGTTCAATTCCCGAATTGAGTTACGAAGATTTTTCCGAATCGCAAAAAAAGGTTTTTTTTTGTGACGTAACTACAAATTTACAGTTTTCAGTTTTTTTTTGTGACGTAACTAGTTTAAAGTTTTTAGTTTGTTTCCTATACTTGTGGAATGAGACCTTGCTTCATGCCAAATTTCAGGATTCTAGGACAACGGGAAGTACCCTATGAATTTTGATTCCCTTGAGAGTGTCGAAATATACGTTTTTTGCGACATAAACGGTCGTATCTTGTTTTTCGTTAACTCAGAAGCTTGATTTATCACAGCTTCAGGGGACCGCAGACTTTAGTACATGGTTTTAATTTCATCTCGATACCTCCACGCGTTCCCGAGATAAAGGGTCTTGACAGAGAGACAGACAGACAGATGGACAACAAAGTGATCCTATAAGGGTTCCGTTTTTTCCTATTGAGGTAAGGAACCCTAAATATAAAATAAATACGCCGAGTTTGGTGTCATTTGAAAGGGCTTTACTTGTACATTTCCAAAATATTGCTCAAATTTAAAGTGGCGCCCTCTAGCGGACAAATAGTCATGTGTTAAGATAAATACACCGTGTTTGATATCATTTGAAAGGGCTTCACATCTTACTCTACTTATCAAAAATATCATCAACATTCAATGTGGCGCCCTCAAGCTGTCAAAAAACTCGATGTAAATAACACCAAAATAGTTTAAATAATAAAAAGTAAAAAAACTAATACACGACTACGACAAAAAAAAAACGACAATGAAAAAGTATGAAACAAGATTTTCAGGATGCTGAAATAAACAAGGTTACTGAAGAAACAAGAATAGAATAAAAAGAAAAGCCGTAGTCACACGTAGTAAACGTGTGATTACGCTTTTCTTTTTGTTCTGTGTTTCTAATTCGAGCAAAAGACATACGAATTCACGTATGTTACCCCTGCTTACTGTGTACAATCGGGTGTCACAATCTTTTTCACCTGGAAATCAGCCCCTTGATCTAACAGCAGCTGCACAATAGGAATGCAGGCGGTGAGTATCGCGAGGTGTAGGGCTGTCTGGCCGCTGGACGACGCCTGGTCGATCTCTGCGCCCGCGCCCAGCAGGAAGCGAACCGTGTTTATGTCACCTGCCAGTAAACAAAGACGTGTCATGGTTCTACCTTTCAGACTCCAAGATGTCACAAATGACGTTTGACGTGTTTTAAACCGGATTACCTACATAAATGCTGCTGAGCGACAGTGTTCACAATTGTAGCAGTTATTGCCATCATTAATCAGAATCAGAAAAGCAATTTCCTATAATATTATATAACTTCTGAAGTTATACTGACTAACTTTTATTCAGGTAGATGGATAACCAATCAACCATGTCAGGAACATGGTATATTGGTTATCCATATCATTCCGTGTGTAGTATTGATCAAGGGTCAATCACGGGGCAGTGACAATGAATGGAACAGTTTTATTGGGTCACAATTGTAACCTAATGACGCCCTCGTCCTAACAGTGACCGTGACCATTTGAGTGCGTACTTTAGGAAATGGGAACTTGTATTATACGTTATCTATTAGTATTGGGATGTCTTTAAGGTAGTACCTACTTCACTTAACATATGTGCGTCAGTAAGTAAGGCAGAGGTGTATAACACAAATGTTTTGTTTACGTGATAAGGGGCGACCCTGTTACCATTAGCATAAATAGCATAATCAGCGTTATAATGTTTCCACTGCTGTGACTCAGGCCTCCGCACTAGGAGAAAGAATGGGCCGTAATCGACAACGCGGGCCGAGTGCGGATTAATGGCGCCAATTATTTAGCCGAGCCGTCAATTATCCCCAGCTGCTAGTCATAAACTCTTCATGAAAAAGACGAAGATCATGTTTGACCAAGGCATCGAACCCGAATTACAAATCAGAAGCACGATTTGACGAAGCATAGGTTCATTAGTCACTGAGTAATCCAACGAGGTAATAAGGAACGTTCTAGGTAGTAACTAGGACCCAAATTTGCCATCAGTTTCACCCTGCCTCACTTTTAAGAATTCTTCAAATACCTACAATAGATCGATACTAATATGCATGTATAAAACATGTGTTCCATTCAGGTGTCGCGCCAGTTGCGATGACCTGCTGTAGCTCATCACTAATGCACGGCCCGGACGCCGGAGCGTCGGCTATTCTTACCGGAACTGTGCCGCGCACGGTTTGGGAACGGTCGATACCTTTCCTCACGGCCGTCGCGAGAGGCGTGAAGTCGTTGCTCGGGTTCATAATGCCGATGAGAGCGGGCCGCTCATCCAGCATACCTTGCACCTGGGAACGGTCGATACCTTTCCTCACGGCCGTCGCGAGAGGCGTGAAGCCATTGCTCGGGTTCATAATGCCGATGAGAGCGGGCCGCTCATCCAGCATACCTTGCACCTGGGAACGGTCGATACCTTTCCTCACGGCCGTCGCGAGAGGCGTGAAGCCATTGCTCGGGTTCATAATGCCGATGAGAGCGGGCCGCTCATCCAGCATACCTTGCACCTGGGAACGGTCGATACCTTTCCTCACGGCCGTCGCGAGAGGCGTGAAGCCGTTGCTCGGGTTCATAATGCCGATGAGAGCGGGCCGCTCATCCAGCATACCTTGCACCTTCAAATATTTAACAATTTTAGAATCAGTTACATATCACGGTGAAAATAATGTTTCACGTCTACCATTCATGTTATATGGCGCACGGCAGTTCGACAAACCTAATAATAACTTTGATAGATCAATCAATCTGTTTACCCTTCCATCGGCTTCCAGTCTAACCGGATGCATTTGAATACCAGTACTTTATATGGGGCGGCAGTCTATCTGATCTCAACCCAGTAACTGGATAACATAGTATCCCTTGCAGAGACTGATGTTAGACTTTCAAGATTTTAACTCAACAACACAACAACAGAGGGGCCTCAATATATAATAACAGATTGCAAGAAAATAAAAATTGACCCACCCGGCTTATTTTTATTTTTCTTAAGAGTAAAATTATAACTTACCTATTTGTTTATTTTAAACTTCATGTAAATAAAGTTTTACAAGTGGACTTAACGCCTTGACCTTCGCTACAGAAATTCAAGGTTGATGGTAACATGGCAGGTGTAAACAGCGATATAAATTTTACATTATTGTTCATATGAATAAAATAGGTCATTGCAGGCGGGGCTATATATACTCAACATTATCCATGTCACTCATGTACTACATTAGTTTACGTTATATATTTCTGATGAGCTCGTTCTTGACCTGGACTGCGCCTGATGATAGGCATTGGATGATAACTATGACGGAAGGAACGAACCCAGAAGATGTCTGCTCTCAGTTATTTTGTTTGAAGGCTGACGGGTAACGGTAGGATCAGGTGCTGTCGTAGTTTTATCATTGTGTGTTGTACCTGCTTGATATATCCGCAGCGCACCGCCATACAAAAGCACACGGCGGAGGTGCCGTCAGTGTCCGTGCTTGACCACGTTGGCTCCGACCATGCAGACTCCAGCCATTTGTGACGCCCGTTGTTCAATTGAAGCACTCTGTTCAGATACGTAACAAGAACCAATTTAAGAAAGTTGACAAACAAGAATGTGATAACGAACAAAATGAAATATCTGCATTCAGAGTATATACCTTGATTCTTGTCTTACATCCTGTTCCTCTTCGCATTGTTCTACTTTCCCGTTTCTATCTGAATTTGTAGATTCAACAACACTTGCATCACCTCCTTCTTTATTATCACAGTTACTATGAGTAGTCTGCCCTTCTGGCTGCTTCTGAACTGCTCTCATCTTCTCGTATACAGAAGCTTCATCACCATAGAACTGTATCGCTTGCTCGGCGAGACTAGGAACTGCTGTGGCCTTCACTATGACTCTCAGTCGGAACTTGTGACAATGTCTGGATGCTAGGTGGTCTATTTCCTTTGACGTTTTACCACCTCTGAAAATCATGTTGAATAATTACTCTCGTATTTATACAAATACGAGTGTGAGTTTTTATGTTTGTTACACCCTTACAACCAGATCAATCATCACGAAATTTCGCACACACGTTGTCTCAAGTACATGGATATCCTTAAATTTAACATATGTTTAATTCAGAAAAAAAATGTATTGATTCCGAGAAATTAACTTTAATTAATGCAGGGAATTATTGGAATATATTAGAAAAGAAAACAAAACAAAATAGAGTTAAAGAGAATTAGAAGACAGGCCATGAAGAAACGAAAGGTGATGATGGAGCAACTGAAGGCAGAACAGCTATTAGAGTTGACACTGACTGCAATGTAGTTGTATTTGCTAATGTGTATAAGTTTCGGATGGATGCAGCTACAAAAATTAAATACATATATACATATGAATAAAAGACGGTGTGCCTGGGAAGTATGTACAGTTGATCCGAGCGATGTATAGTCACTGCAGTACCCGAGTCCGGTCTACAGTGGGTACCACTAGCAGCTCCAAAGTGGCTTTCGGCTTACATTAAAGGTCAGCTGTTAGCCTTTACCTCTTCCTGATGATAATGGACGCTTTGACGAGGGACATCCAGGAAGAGGCTACCTAGTGTTTGCTGTTTGCCGATGACATTGTGCTGGTTGCCGAGAGTGGCCTGGAGGTCCAGAGCAGATTGGAGGTGTGGTGGCATAGACTGGAGAGTGTTGGCCTAAAATTGAGCAGTACCAAAACCGAGTACTTGTTCTGTGTTTTTGACGGTCTCTGTTGTAGATACTGCTAATTTCTGTTGTACAGACCTATTTCTTAGTTAATTTTTTTTTACTAGGTAAGTAATAATAATAATAATAATAATATTCCACAACTATCACACAACGCCGTCTAGTCCCAAGCTAAGCAGAGCTTGTGTTATGGGTACTAAACAACTGATAAACATACTTATATATTTCTAAATACATACATATATAGATAAATTACACCCAGACACAGAACAAATGATCGTGCTCATCACACAAACATTTGTCCTGGGTGGGAATCGAACCCACGACCTCCGGCATAGCAGTCAGGGCCACTAACTACTAGACCAACAGGCCAGTCGAAGTCATTTGAAATGTTCTTTATTTTAAAATATTTGTATTGCCTCGTAACTTGCTTATAAACACTTATGACGGTAGCATAATTATTTATTATTTCTCTTATTTATTTATAAAACCTTTATATTTACGAGCCTACATCCTATTATTCTAACACGTTATCAGCACAAAATTAAGGATATGGTAATATAAAGTATAATTTGTGATAAATAGTGTATGTTCCGGTGTCTGACAAAATATTAGTTGAAAAATGTCACATGAATCAGGAGATATGTCAAGTATGACCAAGTCGAGTTCTTCTTAGAATTCATCCTCGATTCCATCATTTTGGCTGAAAAATAAAGAACCCATCTTTATTTTTCAGCCAAAATCTTGTGGATATTGACAAGGTCATAGAAGATACGCCAATTGCAGCTATAGTTTTGGGATTACTCACCCCAAAATATGAACCTCTCATAATGGCGTTAGGAAATTGTAATATTGATGTAATGATCGATTTACATATATACATATACATATTCAGCCTTTTAATGTTCCCACTGCTGGGACTCAGGCCTCCTCTCTCTAGGAGAGGGAATGGGCCGTAATCCACCACGCGGGCCCAGTGCGGGTTGGTGGATGTCACATGTCTTCGAATTTTTGGTTCTAGGACATGCCGGTTTCCTCACGATTCTCCTCCGCAGATATGATTACCATATAATAGAAAGAGAGGTCAACAAATCAAAATGGCGAGCATGCAACTGCTCGCGTATAGTTTGGAATCTAGAGTTTTTCGCGCCTATTCCGATCTATACACGATTAGTTTGCATGCGGACTAGCACTGTATATTATGGAACAAAGCTAGTTACATTGGCTACTACAAAGTATACGCAAGTATTTGCGTACTACTCTTGTATACATTGTAATCGCAAATTTAAAAACTGCGCTACAATGTATACGCGAGCAGTTTCCTATGGATGCGTTCTGACCATGTACAGAATGTAAATACGCGTGGGCGTAGAGTTTAAGGTAGTAGATAAAAGTAACCGCATCGCTTGCGTAGAAGGAAAACAAGGAAAAAAACCGTTTAAGAAAGTAGCATTTAACAGGGCTACTTCTCCTTTGGAACTGGTCCATATTGATTTGTCCCATGTCTACAACTTTCTTTCAAGGAAATAAGTATATGTTGACTTTGGTGGACGGTATTTACTTATTTTATTTCTTCGAAGACAGGTTAAAAACATTTTTTTTTGTCTTTCAAACCTTTGCATTGTAGTAAATCAAATTGACTTTAAGATTAAAGCGATTAGAACTGATGATGGAAAAGAGTTTGTCAATAAGGAGTTTGTTGACTATATTAATTCAAAAGGTATCGAACGCCAAACGACAACACCGTATAGTCCACAACAGAACGAAGTCGCCAAACGAACTCACCGTTCAATAACAGAGAAGGCGAAGACGTTGTTAGCTGAAAGCTCATTGCCGAAAGCATACTAGGAAGACGCTTTCCATGTCACCGTATATCTAAAAAATAGGTTGCCTCATCGAGCGTTAGGTGCACAAATTCCATATGAGAGATGGTGTAGTCGTAGAAGCGATCTTAGTCATTAAAAATTGTTTGGATGCAGAGCACCAGTCCACATATGTTCATGTCACAGGAAGAAGTTAGATTTAAAGGCAAATTAAAAGAAGGTATGTGGACTAGAGCTGAAGTGCAGATGCAATTTTTGTTGGTTATTCTGAAAATCCTAATACTTATATTTTTAGGGATCCGTGTAACCCAAGAAAAGTGTTTATGTCCAGAGATGAAACTTTTTTTGAAAACATTTTTACAGTGCTAAAGCAGAAGCAAGCTAAGCATGTGGTACAGTCAGACTCTATTTTATTATTCGAAGAAAAGGAGTCTGAGACCGAAGATGGTCAATTTTTTGACAGTGTTTAGAGTACCGGTGGTTCTGCGGCCTGAACCATCTACATTGAAATTTCTAGAAAGTCGAGAAATAACTGCAGCTATGGAAGAGTAGGAAAATTTCCATGAGCCGATGTTTTCTAGAGCCGACGTAGAGTCAGCAAGTTTGGAGGAGAAACAGCCTAGCCATGAGCAGAGGTACTTCTCAAGAAATAGGAAACCACCCGTTTTTTTGTCATATAATGTGTCAGCAGTCGATTCTAATAATCCAACAACATATTATGAAGCTACTCATGTCGGTGATGCTGAAAAGTGGGATTATGCAATGGCTGAAGAGTAAAAGTCCCTGATTAAACTACATACATGAGATCTAGTTGATAGACCTAACAAAAAGGTTATACCATGCAAATGGATTTATAAAATTAAAAGGAACGGTTTCGGAAACATCACTAAATATAGAGTGACTGGTAATTAGTGACCGATACTTAAACACGTGATTGTCCTCATGATTACGAACAACTTTTCCAAAGAAACTTTTTTATATACTCATTAGTTTTATGACAAAACAGCTATTTGAAATTTGCGCGCGCTCGGGAAAGGGTAATGAACTAGGTAGTATAGCGCCTCACGCGTCACGTTCCCCCCCTCCCCTACCCGCATCGCTCCCTTTGCCGTGCAGTAGTGACGTAAGTAATAATAACAGTCAACTCAGAAAGCGTGTCGGAAGCACTTGTACATAATTTATTTTTTATTTTCACGCCCACGCGCGCTTACGGTGCCATTCAATTACACCACGAGTGAGCGTGGTGAATACAGTGATATGGTGATGTCAGTGATGTGTTACTACTTGGAAGGGGGTAATGGCGAAGCGGCAAGACTAATGTACCAACTCTTGTACACAAGAAGGATGGAAACTTGAAATAACTTGAACAGTGCCCAGTGTCAAGTAGGTATCGAGTCAGTTAATAATATAGTGGTATCTTATAAGTCGCGTCTAAACATCGTAGATAAGTAACAAAACAAACGCAATTCCTGACGTTTGATTATGGATTTATTTATTGTAGCGCGCGCACGTAAAGTAACAAAATACTAGATAATTTATTATTTATTTTAGTCTCCTCACCGTGTCATGAACAGAGAACCTTTATGTAGGTATAACACTGTGTACCTAAATGACCACACGGCGGCCGGGGGCGTCACATCTGCAACGTAGGCCTATGTTCCGTGGCTCAGGATTAGGCATTTAAAGGCTCACGGTTCCTAGTTAGATTAACTAACTGTTTTTGCATGTTATTTAACCGAAACATGTAGGTACCTACACTGTTTTTTTTTATTTATTTGTAAAAAAACTTAAATTTAGAAAAGGCACACAATTGGGCCCCTGGGGTCTGTCTCAGCGTGCCATAACCTGACAATTGGTCAACGCGCTGTAAACTGTGAAGGTCCAATTAACTGAATATATTACGTACACCGAAGGGTTTGCAAGCCACGCGGGTGCTCTATCATTATTTTAGGTAAGGTACAAAAAGTACATGAGACAACGGCGTTACGCTCCTGCGGCTAATAGCTGAGCGGCCGCAGGCGCGCGCACGCGAATTTCAAATAGTTGCTTTGTTATTGTCATAAAACTAATGCGTGTAAAAAAAAAATCTTTTCAAAGGTTTTAATCAAGTCAAAGGAGTGGACTATGTCGAAACTTTTGCACCTGTGATTCGTCGCCACGCACTCTATTTGCATAAGCTGCAGAGATGGGCTTAAGAATGAAGCATTTGGATGTTGATACCGCGTTTCTAAATGGAGATTTAGAAGAAGAAGTTTTTATGGAGCAGTCCCTTGGTTTCACAGGAAAAGGGAAGGAAAACAAGGTTTGATTACTGAAAAAAGCGCATATGGTCTTAAACAAGCACCACGAGCTTGCTTGGAACAAAAAAGTTAAACGAAACTCTTTTAAAAATAGGTCTACACTGTTCTTACATAATATCTAATAATAATAATAATATCATTTATTTGCTTGAATATCTATTAATACTGCAATATGGAAATATTGTAACATCAACTACTTTTTTTAAAAGAGTAACCATGGAGTTTCTTGCCGGTTCTTCTCCATAGGAAACGACCAATTATGCCCATGAAATAAAAATATTTGACTTTTGAATTTTGTTTGTCTTGGTATGACTATGTAAAGAGGAGGGATGAAACGCATGTTACTAAAAAGATAAAAGCATACATGTGGATGAATGGAGCGGGAGAGGGAGACCAAAGAAAACATGGATGGATTGTGTGAGAAGTGATATGAAAGAAAAAAGAGTTAGTGATAGAGTGACGGGTGACAGGACAGAATGGAAGAAAAAAACGTGTTGCGCCGACCCCAAATAAAACGGGATAAGGGCAGGAAGATGATGATGATGATGAATATAAGACGAAATAAAAAAAAACGGGCCTTTACACGTTTATAAGACCCTTACCTATATACGACCACCCAAGCTGGTATCTTCTCATTCTTCTCCAACCTGTACAAAAGTTGATCGGCGATGAATTGGAACGGCTCCACTCGACTCCAGTCCAGGGTAATGGAGAATTTAGTCTTCTTTAGGACTTCAGGCTCTGGGGGCGACCAGCTCCTAAAGGCGTCCTCTAAGAACCCTTGAAGATCCATCGTGATATCTTTTATTCTATTAATGATAAACTAGGGAAATATTCGCGTGGATTTGATGGTGATACTTAATGATTTTTTTTCTTCACTGCTGGTGCAGAAAGCCGGTAAAATAACTTAAATTATAATAATAATCAAATAACGAGCTCATCTCACAAATTCCAATGCATTCGATTGCGAAACATTATCACGCGACACCAAACATTTTCTTGCAAAATTTTCCGAAATAAATCTCACGACACAGAACTGGAACGGTGCACAAATAGCAGGAGGTATCAATAAGCAGCTTCTGTAGTACAATTTAGTTTGCTTCTGTCGCGGCTCGCAGTTTGATCGATTCTCTGCGGTCGCTCTGTGCGCGCCCAGTAGCTTGCATGGGAACTTGTAGGTAAGCATTATGTTACACTGAACTAATGGAATTAGTTCTAAAGTTAACTTTGATTAAATTAGTTGAAATTAGTAGTAGAACAAAGCTTTGCGTTTTAAGTAACATGGGCTACGTGTTCACTTACCACCAATATTGGTACACTCTTGGACTTTGGGAGTACCTAAAGTATATTTGGGAGTTATCTATAGTTATCTTTTACGGTTCAATCGCCCTATGTTAAAATTATATATTTTCCGAAGCTTATTAAAGCTAAGATTGACTTAACATCTTCATCATAATCTCATAACATGTAATTTGAGCTAGACGAACTTCAAATACGAATGTCGTCGATTTCATTGTCCTGCCACGTTCCCGTCCGCGCGTCCCGGCGGTGCCATCCATGCAGTGCATATCATTTCCTGAAGTGCTTCCTCTTCAAACTTTTCATTGAGACTCTTTAAGATTTAATAATATTTAGTCTGCAGGTCTAGTCCTGAAATTTTCTTTTGATTTTTAATCAGTCTAATTTCTTTAAAGCCAGTATGGTTAGTAGGTACATGAAAATAAGAACATAAGTACACTTCAGTGTGAAAAATTATAAACTTGTTAGCTATATTTATTAGTGAGTTCTTAGCTGTTTGTTTGCAGCAAGTGATGTTATCGTCGTTCCGTTAACTCGCCGCGACGCTAGATGGCGCTGTCACAACTATAGTTGGAGTATCAGATAATATTGTGAGTTTTAGGTTTATTATTCTTCTTAATAGGATATTATTATTCTTGAAGCCCCTTAATTTTAAGTTATAATTCGTATTTTTTCTCGCTATTGCGCTTCCTTTTTTGTTGCAGCTTACCTAATTCGAATTATGATTTGCACTTTTTAACAGACTTCAAAAAGGAGGAGGTTCTATGTTCAGCTGAATCTATGTTTTTTATGTATATTCACCGATTTCTCGGTCAATTGTGGACCGAATTTGATTTTTTTTTATTTATTTATAGGTTATGCTTCCAAGTTGGCCCCATAGAAATATTGCTATGATCTGATTATGAACTTCGAAGATATGGAACAGAACTCCTCATAGGATCACAGCAGAACTGTCGTAACAAGTAAAATTGCTTTATTTATACGTTTAGTCGATGACTGACTGAATGAAGAGGGGGAATATATCGAACTGATCTGATGATAAAGCCTGAAGTTAGGCACCGGAACTCTGTAATAAATGAATTTAATCTAACCATGTTTGGTATTATTAGAATTGTCATGAGATGCACTCTGGCTATAAGTATGGCTGAGGGGTACTTTTTAGTGGTGGTACCATAACTAAAAAGTGTAAAATAAAAAACTTTTTTCAATAAAAATACAACCGACTTCAATTAAGTACAATTATAATAAATTAGTGCAAAATAACTTTAATTTCGGAACTTGGTGTTAAATAACGAAGAGACAAAACTATTATAGAAACACTGACTTCCGAAATTAAAGTTATTTTGCACTTTTCAGTGTTTTTTTTTTAATTGAATTCGGTTGTATTTTTTTTGTAAAAAGATTTTTTATCTTGTGTTACTATCGACACAATAATTTCTAGTTGTGTCGTAGGTAAGTTACATGAAATTCCTATATATTATATATATTCCTTATTTTCTAGATTTACACTTAGACAACATTTAACACATGGGTAGATGATGATTATATTACCTATAATAAAAAATGGTATAAGGCGAGTTCACACTTACTTCGCTTGTTACTCACGTTCCCAGGGAGGTATGGTAGACTCGGCTAGGGCTCTTCATGAGTCCTATGCAGAATAATTAGCTTCCGTAACCTGAGTGCTTAGTGCGAGTTTGTTTTACGTTAACACGATCGACACGTTTACGACTTGCGGCGCTCCGATTGGCCCGCTCTAAGCTCTTAACCAATCAGAGAGCCAAACGCGGTTAACGTTTCGATCACGTTAACGTAAAAAAAAAATACATTCAGCCGAACGGAGAAGAACGGCATGGTGGACATCTGTCGGTCATGTCAGCGTCCAGGAGAATCCGCCACATTATCTCCAGTTGTTCTTGTTTAGATAACGGAGAGTACTTAACATAGTTAAGTATAATCTCCACAACTCAGTGACTAGATAATACAGCACCTCTTGGCAAGACTGATGTCAGATTTTTGTCCTCTATCTATCCATAAAATAAATAAATAAAAAAATAAAAATAAAAAGCCTTTTATTTCTTGCCAAATAATAACTATAATTACAAAATAATAGTTTAGATAAGATAATTGCATGCAATCGTAAATTTAATAATTAATTCATTCATATCCATAACATTCAAAATTAACATAATTAATCTTATTACAAAAACTCAATATAAAAATATCCAATTAAATCCATGAATTGATTATTATGATTATATATTCATTTAAAATTATTCAATTCACTTAAATATTCATATTATTTATATTACGTAATAAGTTTGAATTGTATATATAATAGTAAGAACCCCTCTTAGTAGAAGGTGAAGGCCTCCTCCAGAGATGACCATCGGTCTCTATCTTTGGCTGTATACATCCATGAGTACCGGTGACTTTAGCGATATCATCGACCCATCGAGTTAATGTCCTTCCTCTTTTTCTTTGGCCGGGTGGACCTGGCCATGACGTCACTCTTGTAGTCCAGCGGCCGTCACTGAGTCTTGCTATATGTCCAGCCCATCGCCATTTTTGTCTTAGCGCATAGTTGAGAGCATCTATGACCTTTGTTTTAAGTCTTATCTGAAAATGGGGAATCTTCTGAATTTTGCGTATTTTCATGATACTTCTTTCTATGCTCCTTTGACATGATTTTATTTTATTTTTCAGTCGACGGGTAAGTTTCCATGTCTGTCTGTTTGCATGTCTGCATGTTAATGAGGGCAGCAGGCAGGTGTCCATAACTTTCTTCTTGGTTTTTGTAGTCATGCCACTTTTTAGTATTTCTTTAAGACTCCAAAACTTTTTCCATGTTTTTTTTATTCTTCTATCGATTTCCATTTCGTTATTCAGTCCGTCAAATGAGATGACAAAGTAACATCGTTTCGTACCGAAACGATATCTAAATTCGTCATCGTCTCTGAGATGACGAAAAACATTTCATAGCCAATGTAACAATATGGTCGCGATCGTTGTGTCGAACTGTTTGTTCGTTAGAAAACAATAATATTGGTTATGGTATCGAAAATTTAGCTATCAGCGTCAGTCAAGAAGTTCAAATCGGATCAAACCCGCGAGTTATTGTTGTTTTCAAATTTTATTAATAAGAATAATAAGACAGTGAGTCATCACCTTCCTGCCCTTGTCCCATCTTATTTGGGGTCGGCACAACATGTTTTTTTCTTCCATTCTATCCTGTCAACGGTCATGCTATCATTAACTTCCTTTTCTTTCATATCACTGTTCACACAATCCATCCATCTTTTCTTTGGCCTCCCTCTCCCTCTTCACCCATCCACATGTATACTCATAACTCTTTTAGTAACATGCGTTTCATCTCTCCTCTTTACATGACCATACCAGGACTAACGATTCCCTTTCAACTTTTCAGTCACTGGCGCCACTTTCAAACTTCCTCTAATATACTAATTTCTCACTTTATCCATTCTCGTCACACCACACATCCATCTCAACATTCTCATCTCCGCTACATGCAATCTTTTTTCATCCGTCTTTTTCACAGCCCAACATTCTGATCCATACAGTATGACAGGTCTTATCACGGACTTGTAGATTTTACCCTTCAACTTGGGGGGCATCCGTGGGTCACAAATTGTTCCAGTGACCTGTCGCCATTTCATCCATCCTGAATTGATCCGATTTGATACGTCTCGGTCTACCTCGCCATCTCCTTGGATAAGCGACCCGAGGTACCGAAAGTCGGAGCAGATTGGTATGGGCGTTCCAGCGAGAGCTAAGGGCATAGGACCGGAGAGACCACCGAAATCACAGAACAAGTACTCGGTTTTCGTTCTGCTCAATTTTAAGCCAACACTCTCCAGTCTGTGCCACCACACCTCCAATTTGCTCTGGACCTCTAGGCCACTCTCGGCAACCAGCACAATGTCATCGGCAAACAGCATACACCAGGGAGCCTTTTCCTGGATGCCCGACGTCAGAGCGTCCATTATCATCAGGAAGAGGTAAGGGCTGAGGGCCGACCCTTGATTTTGTAAGCCAACAGCCACATTGAAGCTGCCAGTGTTGCCCACTGTAGACCGGACTTGGGTACTGCATTGGCTGTACATCGCTCGGATCAACTGCACATACTTCCCAGGCACACCTTTCTCCTTAAGGGCCCACCACAGAACCTCACGAGGTACCCGTCATATGCCTTTTCGAGGTCAACGAATACCATGTGCAAGTTTTTATGCGCACCTCTGTATTTCTCGCACAGCTGGCGTATAGCAAAAATGGCATCCGTTGTACCCCGACCAGGCATAAAACCGAATTGGTTCTGTGAAATTTCACTCTCTTCTCTTAGCCTCCTTTCAATAACTTTCTCCCAGACTTTCATAGTATGTGACATTAGCATTATTCCTCTATAATTGTTGCATTGAAGCACATCACCCTTGTTTTTAAAGATGGGCACCAGGGAACTGTTGCACCACTCATCAGGTATGGCTTCTTCCTGCAACAACTTATTGAAGAACAAATCTAACCACATCCATCCATCCACTCGCAGCAACTTCCACACTTCAACTGGTATTCCGTCTGGACCAATTGCCTTACCATTCTTCATTCCATTTACAGCTATTCTGACTTCATCCATACTAATCATTCTCACTAAACCCACGTTCACTGGTTTGCTCTCTAAAATCCCATTCCAGTTGTTTTCCTCATTCATCAGTCTTTCAAAATAGTCCTTCCACCTCTCTTTGATTTTATTATCTTCTGATAGAATCATTCCAGTTTCATCTCTTATACATCTTATCTGACAAACATCCCTCGCTTTTCTCTCTCTTGCTCTAGCAAGCCGGTATAGTTCTTTCTGGCCTGCCGGACTATCCAGTGTGTCGTATAGTTTGTCCTGTGCTTTTGCTCTCGCTATTGCCACGGCTTTCTTGGCTTTTTTCTTTAAAGCATCATATTCACTTTTTTTCGCAGACTTTAAGCTAGTGTTTTCCGGATCTATACGCTGCCATTCCTTAAATTTCGTCTTTTTTTCTTTCAACACATTCTGTATGTCTATCGACCACCACCATGTATCCCTATCTATTGTACCCTTTCCACTCGTCTCTCCCAAAATATCTTTCGCTGCATGTCTAATACACTCAGCAATCTCATTCCAGCTTTCATTTATACTTCGATCATTCATGTCTCCCATTTCTATCATTTTGTCCACCACTCGCTCTCTCAATTTCTTTGCACAGTCACTCTTCTCTAGCATATGCCATTTTATTTTAGGAGGAGGACGCTCTTTGCTTTTTTTGTTGTGTCTTGACTACTGACACCATAACCAGGAGCCTGTGCTGTGAGACTAGGTCTTCTCCTGGCAGCACTTTGCAGTCTTTGACGTGCTTTAGCTGGTTACGCCTAACCAGGAAGTAATCTATTTGCGTCTTGTGGTTACCGCTTTTGTCCACCAGGTGTTCATCTCCTTTCTGGAACCAAGTATTGGCTACTGCCAGGTCAAATGCAGTAGCGGATTGCAGCAGCGTCTCCCCTTCACTGTTCGGACTTCCAAAACCCCATCCCCCATGTACTCTTTCATAAACACCTCTCGTTCTTCCTACATGTCCATTAAAGTCACATCCAACAATCAATACCTCATGTACAGAGATGGCCATTAAAGCTCTATCAAAATCCTCCCAAAACTTCTCTTTCACCGTTTCATCGCATTCTACTTGTGGTGCATACACACTAACTACATTCAACATTACATTCTCTAACACAATCTTCACAACTATGAGCCTATCATTAATCCTTTGTACTTCCATCACGATTTCCTTCAATTTGCTGTCTAACACTATTCCTATACCATTTCTTTTACCATCACTTCCACAGTAATAAAACTTATATCCCTCACCAATTTCTCTCGCTTTTGTTCCTCTCCATTTAGTTTCTTGTAAGCACGCCACGTTTATTCGTCTTTTTTTTTAATACTTCCGCTAACTCTCTGGCCCTTCCAGTCATTGTTCCTACATTCCAACTTGCAAACCTCAATCTCATTTCCCGAGCTAGCTTCTTACGTTGCCCCCGCCCGGGAGGGTGCAACAACCCTAGGCCATTTCCCACAGGAGCCGGGTGCTGCCCCTGCGCGTCGCCTGTGGGGTACGCCCTAACCCTATCGCGCATTCCATTTTTACTTAACATGTTGTAAGTGATATGGCTACTGTTTTACGGCGGTTGGTGGTTTTCAATGGATTTTTTTATCCTTTTTTCAATTAGGGATGAAAATAATTTATATATTGATGGCAGCAGGCTGATAGGTCTGTAGTTGCTTATGTTGTTAGGTTCGCCTTTTTTGTATAGCAGGATTATGTTTGACTCCGACCATTGCTGTGGGGTTTTACCTGAATTTAGTACCATGTTAAACAGTCGTGTTAGTGGAGTTACTAGATGCGTGCGTCCTAAATTTAAGGCTTCGTTTGTGATCCCATCAGGGCCGGGCCTTTTCTCTCCCTTCAACGAATCAATTACTCTGATAACTTCCATTTCGTTCATTGTGATGATCTCACCGCCATCTATTGGTATTTTTGTGTTGGGTGGATTGCACACTTGGTCTGGAGGGTTGTACAGGTTCTCGTAGAAGGCCGTTGCTATACCTAATATTTCTGACCTATTGTGTGTTACATTTTTTGACCCTTGAAGTCCTTCAATCCATGTTTTGTGTGATCTTAACTCTTTATAAGCTCTCTTACCGCTGCCACTGGTATTCAGATGTTTTTCAATAATTTGTGTGCGATGGTTCTTTTAATCGTTTTTAATATATTTGCTTACAAGTTTGTATAGAGCTTGTAGGGACACAAAGGGTCGGCTAAGTAATAATATATATGTAAGCGTGGGCGTGTGTGAACTACGTGGCTGTGACCACGATGCTAGTACGTCAGTCGCAAATAAACTCGCAGTCAATTCAGTGGTATAATATTTTATTTCCAAAAACCTACCTCCTGTAGTGCACGATCAATAAATTAGAACATTGTTAGGAGATATAACAAGAGACTCTAAAGTGGTGACCCCGACTAACATTAATTGTAATTTTTTTCGTTTTCTGAGAACTTTGTGGTACTGTGTCAGCAAAATGAATCCGGAAAGCGCACGTGCACCAGTGGCAAAAAGTGAGGTTAGTGGCGAAAGCAGCGAGAGGGCGTTGGCCAGCATCACGGTGGCTTCACGTATCCCGGAATTTTGGGCAGATCAAACGCGACTCTGGTTTGTCCAATTCGAGGCTGTTGTGGAGAATCAGCGGCTGAGCGATGCCGCCAAGCAAAACCTGGTGGTCACAAAACTCAGCAAGGCCGCTATACAGCAAGTGAGTGATTTATTACTAGCTCCGCCAGAAAACCGCAAGTATCAAACCTTAAAGGAGAGGTTGCTGCAAGTGTTCGAAGAATCAGAGACTAGGAAGCTTCAAAAGCTCATAGGAGAGATGGAGCTGGGGGAGCAAAAACCTTCACAGCTGTTACGCCGAATGCGGGATTTGGCAGGAGGGAAAATGCTAAATGACACATTGAAGTTAATGTGGCAGTCACACCTACCGACTGCGGTTCGAGCCATACTCACGGTGACAGACTCGGAGAACCTGGATGTGCTGGCGGTGATTGCGGACAAAGTCCTGGAAAATACGGGCACGAACGAGGCGAAAATCGCGGCGGTTAAAGCAGCGGCGACAGCGGCGCCTGCAGGAGCACCGGGATCAGCTGGTGAGCCGTCAGAAGAATCGGAATTAGGCAAGATCAGAGCAGAAGTGGCTAGGATAAATGTGCGACTCCAAGATTTGGAACGTAGCAGGCCTAGAGAACGCCACGATACGGATCGGAGGTTTAGATCGGTTTCGAGGAGTGATAGCACGTCTGGTAAAAGAAAAACGGCTAATTGGTTGTGTTTTTACCACTTTCGTTACAGAGAGAACGCGACAAAATGTGTGAAACCCTGTAATTGGAGTGGGGAGCAGCAGAAGCCGACGGGAAACTAGCGTGCGTGCAGCCGACGGCGGGTGCCTGCACGATATATGTCCGCCTCATTGTATGTGATAAGAACTCAGGTATGAGATTTTTAATTGATACGGGAGCGAATGTGTCAGTGATACCGGCAGACAAAAGTAGTTTACGTAAATGTGACAGCGATAAGTGGAAATTTAACTTGTACGCAGCAAACGGGACAATAATCAGAACTTACGGGTTAAGATCTTTAACTTTAAATTTAGGTCTAAGGCGTCCATACACTTGGAACTTCATTCTAGCTGATGTCAAGCAGCCGATTATCGGCGCCGATTTTTTAACAAAGCACAAGTTGATGGTAGATCTGAGTGGACGGCGGCTTTTAGACCAACGCACTAGCTTAAGTATTATAGGGTCTATTGTATTGTGGAAGGAGCCATCGTTAACTACGATAGATAACAATAATATTTACTCTGAGTTGCTACTACAATATCCGGAAATTACTAAGCCTGTATCATTTAGAGAGGATCCACCGTATACTGTGTATCATCACATAGAAACAAAAGGGCCACCAGTTTTCGCGCGTGCAAGGCCATTAGCACCGGAGAGGTACGTAAAGGTGAAGGAAGAATTTCAGCGAATGCAGGGGTTAGGCATATGTAGGCCGTCGAAGAGTCCCTGGGCAAGCCCGCTGCATGTGGTGCCTAAAAAGGATGGGCAATTGCGCCCTTGCGGAGATTACAGGGCATTGAACGCTATAACACGACCGGATCGGTATCCCATCCCCAGAATCAACGATTTCACATACGTACTAGGTAATAAGAAAATATTCTCGCGTCTCGACATTAATAGGGCTTATCATAACATATTGGTCGCGCCGGAAGATGTAGAAAAAACTGCTGTAACGACTCCGTTCGGCTTGTACGAGTTCACACGTACAACCGCCAACCAACCGTCCAACCGCCGTTAAGTTCGTTTTCCATAGAGCGTGTTTTTGGTTTTGTTGATTGTAGTTGTTGTCTGCGATGTAATAGTTTTTTCGTGTGGACTGACAGTATACTTCTTTTCTCCGTATTTGTATGCGGTGCACGAGCTTTCAGGCTACTGTCTATAGCGCTTAGTATTTTATCATAGTAATCTTGAACAGTGTCGTTCTCATGCCAGTTGTATACGAGGCTCTTTGAGTAGGTTTTTAATGACTCTTTGTACTTTAGAATATCTTCCTCACATTTCAGTACATCTCCTGAAAAGTTACCAAAGCTTTTCCGACTTTTTTTGCTTGACTGCAGTGTCAGTATGGCCCGAACAACTCTATGGTCTGAAGAAAAAGAAACGTTCAAAACCTCTATGTTTTGGATGCTTCTGTGATTGTTTGTCAGAGTATGATCTATTTCATTTCTCGTTGAGCCATCTGGAGATCTCCAAGTCCATCTCTGCTTATTTTTCTTTTTAAAAAAAGTGTTCATTATGGCTAAGTTGTTAGTGTAAGCAAATTCAATGAGTTTTTCACCTCTACTGTTTCTGTTTCCATAGCCGTGACTTCTAGTGACTAGTGTTTCGTTTGGTTTTGGTTGACCAATATATTTCTTCCTGCTAGTTGTATAGCTCTATCAACCGTAAAAACCTATCTATCCATAACTACTGTTAAAGATCGCCAAAATGACAGCCAGTACCAACAGCTTAACATGCTTTCCGAGGCGCGGAACAGTCACGAGATGTTGTAGATGGTCACTCATCCCTGGCCCTACCTCGGTTGTGACTCCGAAAAGTGAGCCGTGCGGCTATCATTGGATAGCCACGAGCTCTTCGAAGTAAGAATGAATCATTTATAAAAGTTCATTTTGTTTTCACACGAACATAAATAATCATTATAGGTATATTTAGTTTGGGATGTGTTTTGGAGGTCAGCTCCGGAACAAAAATGATTTTTTACTACTTGTTTTTTATTTTAGGTGGGAAAATCATCTAATGACATCCCCCGCATTTGGGTGTAGCGGGAGGGCGTGTCAGACTTTTATTGACTAAAACCCCAATCTTGTTTCTTCTTTGCCATTTTTCCAGGGCCACGCGGATCTCTTTCGCATCACCCATGGCTCCAGTAGGCTTTGACGCTGCTGGGCTCCTACGGCTGCTGACATCTCCTTGAGGCGCGCGTGGAACACTACGCGCCGTCGACGGCTTGGGCTTCGTCCGAACGGTTACCGAACGGTCGGACGGCAAGCTACCCATTGCTCGCCGTCCGTAAGCCCGTGGCTATGGTGGCCAGAAATCGGGATCGGAATTCCGGCGGATGGGGCGTGGGGGCCATGGCTTCGCGCGTGCGGCCGCCTCCTTTGTTAGTATTACTGCTTTGCTGAAGGATAGGCGACCGCCTGCCACTCCTCCTCGCTTCGGACCATGGCCTGTACCAAGGCCCGGTGCGAGAGATCGCTGACGTCGACCACTAGGACATGGCGGTGGCGGACCTCCAGGCGGTCTACACAATGGTGACACCCGGGCGTTTCTTCTGCACGAATCCAGTGCAGGAATCTCCCGAACTGACCATGTCCGGTGGGGACCTGCATCATGCGGAAGGTAAGGACGCCGTGAGGTCTTTCCAGCCACTCCTCAAAGAGCGGACTTACCGCCATAATACTGGCGTGCCCAGGACAGAGTTGCGACAGTCGCTGTCGCCATTCCACCTTGAGATCCCGCCGGAACTCTGTCCACCATGCCGCGACTTGGCGCGGCAGCGGAGTTTCGCCCCAGCGTTGCATCTCCACGCGCAGACCGTACATGCGTGCAAGGACTATTGCCTCCAAATCCCACAGTGGTAGGCCAGCAAGGAGGCTCACAGCTTTAGGGAAAGCGTGCGATATCCCCGCGCGATCCAGATGACCATGACCCTCTGACTTGTGTTCAGCTTGGCCGCCGATCGCTTTCGTAGCAATGACACCCATACCGGCGCTCCATAAAGGGTCATAAACCGAACGATTCCTGCATAGAGCCTCCAGCAGAAGGTGTCTGGACTCCCTAGGCTCCTGGCCAAGGAGCCACTTGAGGGCAGCCCCAGTCCGATCCAGTTTGGGAGCTAGACGTCGGAAATGCTCCTCGAAATTCCAACGGCTGTCGAGGACGAGTCCCAGGTTGATACGTTGACTCAACGTCGATGTGAACTCCTCCTACCTTTATTTGAGAACACGAGGGTAGCGCGTTCCGAGGGCTGTGAAAGCACATGGCCTCGGACTTGTGCAGTGCCACCTCAAGTCCCAACTGCTGGATCCTTTCCACGACTGTCGCAACTCCGCGTGTCGCTTGTTCGACCGCCATCTGGTACGACTTTCCCTGCGCCAGGACCAGCGTGTTGTCAGACCACGCTGACCACGTCAGGGAGGTCGCCGCGCAGCAGGTAGTCGTAGCCGATGTTCCACACGGGCGGTCCTAGTACCGATCCCTGCGGAACACCGCACGACATCTCTCGCCGTATTCACTCTCCCTGGTGACTAGGGTAGATAATGTACCTGTCCGACAGGTAGGCCTCGACCACACGATAGAGGTAGTCGGGCAACCAGTGATACCGGAGTGCCCTCCTAATGCTACTCCAGGGCAGGGAATTAAAGGCGTTGGCGATGTCCAAAGACACCACCAAGACACACCTGCCCTGGGACACCGCATCTCCCATCGTGAGGGCTTGCTCATGCATGATGGCGTCCACCGTAGAGTGCAAATGCTGAACTAGCCGTCTGAAAGATCCGGCCCCACCCGTGCTAGGTGCGCGACGAGGCGGTCTGTAATTACTCTTTCAAAGAGGTAGCCCATCTCGTCGAGTAGCACGATGGGCCGGTACGCGGACGGTTAGTCTGCAGGGCGCCCCGGCTTCGCGATGAGAACCAGTTTCCCCGTCTTCCAGCAAAGTGGGAACTGACCCCTCTCTATACATGCGCTAAAGAGCCCTCTTAGTCGAGGCACGAGTTCCTTCATGGCCAGGACCCAGGCTTTTCCAGGCAGGCCATAGAGTCCTGGGGCGGTATTCTTGGCACTAAGCCTGCGTACTGTCACTCGCATCTCTACCTCGGTCACCTCTGAAGCAATGTGGTCGTCGTCGCCGTCGTTGTCCGCGTCGGACACCGCAGGTGGCGGAGCTATAGGTGGGGGAGAGTGTTCCGACCCTCGCGCAGGGAACAGAGCGCTAACCACACTCTCCACAAGCTGGGACCGGAGAGTCTGCGTCAGCGGGGGAGCCCAGGGGCGGCCCCACGGGTCTCCGTTCAGAGTCTCCAGCCACACGTTGCGGGCCTCTAACTTGGCCTGGATTAGCTCAGCTCGTACAGCTCCGCCTCTCTAGCCTTCACATCCGGTGGATGGATGCGGCACCTGCGGTGTCTGGCGTATGTAGGTATACATATATATTATTGCATTGTGAAGGACATCCAGAGAAGGAAATCCACTATTACTTTTGGACAAAATCGGATGTTAACTAACTTTTGATATATGGTAACTATTTTATATAACCGCTGTCACAACAGTACAATCCCGAGATGGATCACCCAGATATGAATGTAATAATGTTGCAAAAGCAATTTTCCTTATGTCTGTTGCATTTTCCAAATCCGCGCTCATTTGAGTGCCAAAAGCGAAGTGTTGTGGACGAAGATAAATGTTCAGACTTCACTCCCCTTCTTGCTTTCCCCTCTCACCCCTCTGAAAGCCCGCGACCTTACGTAACATAGATCCGAATCCCAGAATTGTTTACACATAGAATTTCAACCCTGGAACGGTATAATAACTGGTAGTAGGTAGGTATTGTCACAACAGAAGAGGTTTCAAATAAAGAGCGCAGACTGTGAAGCCGTTCAGATCAATTCGGAATTAGGTCAGGAGCCGCGAACTGTTTTTGTTTTATTGTTCGAGATGCTTTCAGCGAATGATAATAAATTATGACTGCAGCTTTTTAGTGTTGCATTAATTTCATATGTCTGGCTGATCTCGCTGGCAGTGTAGTGCTTTTTCGGAAAAGAGAGTCATTGATGTTTATTAAGTACTAGCTTTTGCCCGTGGCTTCGCTTGCGTACATAAAATATAGGCTATGTTACTCAGGAATAAAGAAGCTTTCTACCGGTGAAAAAAATTTAGCAATCGGACCAGTATTTTCAGAGATTACCTCCTACAAACAAAAAAAACAAACTACCTCTTTATAATATTAGTGTAGATATTTCCCTCCGGATTAAACTTAGAGTAACAGGTAAAGGCCTGCGCAGACTGAGGGATTTTTATCTGCAGAGGACCAAAATCCCTGAATCGTGAATAAAATGTCTGTCGAGAACTTACCACGGACTGAACGCACACAGTGTTGAACTTTTGTTGCTCAGAAAATTAGTGAAGCGCACGCTATGTAAACAAATAATATTCTCAGCTTACTTTGTGTTCAACGCGGACTAAAGTTCGCTGTGCTGCGGCTAGTCACATTAGTTCTATTTTTTGCAGGGACTCCCCCGTACTTTTATTGTCTAGTCCGGTCTATCGATGTCCTCGACAACTTTTTGTACGCGCTACTTTTAATCCAATGTGTGCGATATTCAATAAAATTGTTAGGAGTCTATATTGAAAGACGAAAAAGAATGACCGGGATGGTCCTTCGTTTGCGAAGGCTTTTATAGACAAGCCAATCACTAGTCACAAAACCAGTCTCCGAGCAATTAACTGTTGGCACATCGATTGAATCACAGCACACCCTGGTGTTAATCCCTGCACCTACCCCAAGCTCGCGGTTACGTTTACAACCACTAGAACAGCCTTTCGTGCACTACAGGGATCTGGGCAAAGGGATGCCACTGTTCCGGAGAAAGGGCATTGTTACTTAGATCAATGATGCGATGAATCTACTCTCTATGTCATCAGGTACTTTCTAATAGCATTGCAAACTACAACAGAATGAACACAGTCTTTTTTTATAAAGCGTCAGTAGGTTCGCGCAAGAACTGACACTTTCTACGTTAAACGTTTTCTACGTTTCATTTAATTTCAATTGGTTCTCTAGAGAGATGAATTGCGAGTGGAATCACACAGAAGACTGATTTAATTCATCTTTTTAAAATTTTGTTTATGTATATGTACTCGTAGAAGACAAGCTGACTGGATAATAATAAGTTCCATCAAGCACAGGGAGGCTGAAAAGCTTAACATAGAGATAAGTCCCACAGACAGTCGGGACTTCCGAGTGTTATATTAATAAAAACAATTTTGCTCTTTGATAACAACAGAGTTCTGCAGAGTGAGTGGTCACACTATGGTTCTTTAATTGTATGATTTTAGTCACCAAAGTAACACCCAAACCGCACTGGGCTCGCGTGATGTATAATTCCCCTTTAAGAAGATACTTACATTACTACATTTATACTTACATTGATACATTACTTGCCTTACTCTGAGTATCATGGTAACACATTTATATCATACCAATTATTTCCGTATAACAAATCAGCTAAAGACCTCTACAGTACAATATTGGTGTGAGTATATTATAAACAATAGTGAGCAGGTCAGTCGCCGTGCTCGACGCTAACGGAGCAGTTATTGAACTGGTGTCGTAAAACTTAGTTACAGTTCGCAAACGTGATGTGTGCCAATACAAGTTGTTCGGCATTTGTTTGTTTGATGTGTGGATGCAGTATTCAGTAGGTTGTCACAGTGTGTGCCGAGGTTGTTCAAGGAGGAGCACGTGCCTACATACCTACCTATCATTTGGAAAGCACGTCAAGCCTTTAGTTCAGGCTGTCATTTGTTGATCTTTGACTGTCGTTATGGGTAGTTAGTCTGAAGCTAGGATATCTGACACCTGTCTTGCCAAGGGGTATCATTACATCATTATTTTTCTTTTTATTCTTCAATGTGATATTATGGTTTTTATTTAATGTAATTTTTTAGTTTGTAAGTTTCTACTTTACAACACCTTGGACTTGCTCCGTAACGTTGTACAAGTGCTTGTAAATAAATAAATAAATAAATAAATAAATAAATTATTGGGTTCTGAAAGTCAGATAGGATGTTCCGTGTAAAATACTGGCATCCAGTTAGGCTGAAATTCGGCAAAACGCGGGAGGTGTATCTGATTGCCGAGGTCGGTCCTTGAATTGATCTTCAGGTTAGGTAATATTTTTTTAATTTAGAGAAAGTTATATTATTTTTGTACAACCAAATAATTCTTAGTAAAGTCCGAATTTTTGACAAGTTATTTATACTACTACTTACTACTGAACCTATATTCAGTACATATATATATTATGTTACTTCAAGATTTACTGACCTGCAGATTCTGTATATACCAAGTTACCAACATTACTTAAGTATTTATATAATTGTCATTTTATAAATAAATGATATGGTTTGTTATTTATTTCCTGAAGGTTATCTAATATATCATGAATACAATAGAATTATCATTTTCCAATTTTTTTTTTTTTATTTTTTTTTTTATTTTTTTTTTTTACGGTACCCCAGTACTAATTATAGCCCTTTATTTACATTTAAAAATACTAACTATACAAATGTCAAACGTCAATAAATAACCTGCCCCTAATCGTTCCCGGTGCAAAGGTGCCCATAACACTCGCCGCATTACCTCGCTAAATAGCGAGGTAATGCGGACAAAGGATTTTGCACCAAAAACGACCTGGACCGGGTCAGTCACCCGTTGCTTCTCCGAGCCTACGGCCCAAATCCCCTACAAAACACTTTGCTCCTCCGTACTCCATCTACCCAGAGTCTCCACAGTTACCGGCACAAAATGGTAAAGCTGGTCCAAGGAAGCGTACTTGAGCCTTTATTTAGAGCAGACGTCTTCAGCGGCGGCAGAGGCAGTGTGCATGATGCGACTCAAGCGACTGGCGGCGACAAGTTGGCGCAAGTTGCGTCCCAGATCGGACACTTCCCGTTTTTCCATGGCACCAGAGCCAGCCCATCCGGCCTCTTACCATCAGACCTGCTAAGACCTACAGACTCAAACACGTAGGGGATTTTTTTTTTTTTTTTTTTTTTTTTCGGTGTGAAAATCATCTTATGACATCCCCCGCCCTTGGGCGGGGCGGGAGATAGTGTCAGACTTTTACTGACTAAAAACCCACTCCTGTTCCTTCGTTGCCTTCCGTACCAGGGCCGAGTCTTCCTTTCAGAATCAGACCCTTGGCCCCAGTAGGCTTCGACCCTGCTAGGCCCCTACAGTTGCTGACATCTCCTTGAGGCGCGCGTGGAACAGCACGCGCCGTCGACGACTTGGGCTCGGTCCGGACGGTTACCGGACGGTCGGACGGCGAGCCACCCATTGCTCGCCGTCCGCAAGCCTGCGCCTACGATGGCCGGAAATCGGGATCGGAATCCCGGCGGCGATTGGGGCGTGAGGACCGTTGCCGCGTTCACGCGATCGGCCGCCTCCTTTGCTAGCATTACTGCTTCGCAGAAGGAGGCAACCGCCTGCCACTCCTCCTCGCTTCGGACCATGGCCTGTACCAAGGCCCAGTGCGAGAGATCGCCGCCGCCGATCGCCCCCACGAGGACACGGCGTTGCTCTGCCCAAGCGGGACACACCTCCACCGTGTGCTCCACCGTGTCCTCCGGGTGGTCCGCACAATGGTGGCACCCGGGCGTTTCTTCCGCACGAATCCGGTGCAGGAACCTCCCGAACTTACCATGTCCGGTGAGGACCTGCGTCATGCGGTAGGTAAGGACGCCGTGTTGCCTTTCCAGCCACTCCTCAAAGAGGGGAATTACCGCCATAATTATGGCGTGCCCAGCACTGGGTTGCGATAGTCGCTGTCGCCATTCCACCATGAGACCCCGCCGGAGCTCTGTCCGCCATGCCGCAACTTGTCGTGGCAGCGGAGTTTCGCCCCGACGTTGCATCTCCACGCGCAGATCGTGCATGCGTGCAAGGCCTGTTGCCACCAGATCCCATGGTGGCTGGCCAGCAAGGAGGCTCGCCGCTTCGCGGGAAACCGTGCGGTATCCCCGCACCATCCGTATGGCCATGACCCTCTGGCACGCGTTCAGCTGGGCCGCCGGTCGCTTTCGCAGTGACGGCGCCCACACCGGCGCCCCATAAAGGGCCATGGACTGGACGATGCCTGCGTAGAGCCTCCGGCAGGAGGCGTCTGGACCCCCGAGGTTGGGCAGGAGCCGCTTGAGGGCAGCCCCATTCCGATTCAGTTTGGGAGCCAGACGTCGGAAGTGCTCCTCGAAATTCCACCGGCTGTCGAGGACGAGTCCCAGGTACTTCATCGTCGACCCGACGCCGATGTGAACTCCTCCTACCGTTAATTGGTAGCGCCGAGGCGGCGCGCTCCGAGGGCCGTGAAAACACATGGCCTCGGACTTTTGCAGCGCCACCTCGAGTCCCAACTGCTGGATCCTATCAACGACTATCGCAACCCCACGTGTCGCTAATTCGACCGCCGCCTGGTACGAGTCTCCCTGAGCCAGGACCAGCGTGTCGTCTGCGTAGCAGACCACGCTGACCCCGTCAGGGAGGTCGCCGCGCAGCACGTAGTCGTAGCCGATGATCCACAAGGGCGGTCCTAGTACCGATCCCTGCGGAACACCGCACGACATCTCTCGCCGTTTCCACTCTCCCTGGTGACCAGGGTAGATGATGTACCTGTCCGAAAGGTAGGCCTCGATCACACGACAGAGGTAGTCGGGCACCCGGTGATACCGGAGTGCCCTCCTAATGCTACTCCAGGGCAGGGAATTGAAGGCGTTAGCGATGTCCAATGACACCGCCACGACACACCTGCCCTGGGACACCGCATCCCCCGTCGTGAGAGCTCGCACGCGCATGATGGCGTCCACCGTGGAGCGCCTCCTGCGAAAGCCGAACTGGCCGTCCGCCAGATCCGGCCCCACCCGTGTTAGGTGCGCGACGAGGCGGTCTGCAATTACTCTTTCAAAGAGCTTGCCCACCTCGTCGAGCAGCATTTCGGAACGTAATCCGCTAACGTCAACATCGCTCCATAAAACAATAATATAAAATAATTTGTTTTTGTGCTATTAGACACAACGAAAATACATAACTGCATTCAGGGATCTTCACATAATCAGCGTCAGTGTTATCCATCATTAAAACCTTTAAACTCATCAAATATAGCAGTGACAGTGCAAGTACGTTATTGGCAGTGAATAAGGATTGTTAACCAACAACATCGCAAAACCAGGTTAGCGTTTTAATATTCATACAGACTAGTGATAAAAGAAATAACGTTTGAACGAAATTAACCTTTGCATCAAGGAATTTTGGCAAAAATCGTCTATTGATTACAGTTGTGAATTTGAAATCAGCAATTTTTTATATGTAAACAAAGGACAGCTGTTTCCATTAACCAATCGCAACCCAGCTAATTAATTAGTGACAGAAAAAAATTCGTTCAGAAATCACACTGTTAGACAATAACCCAACTTGGATATAAGCCTTTTGGTGCTATAACTGATAACGTTCCGTTATATTCATAACTCGATCAATTTACATTACTTCAACTCCTTTTGCTATTTTCAACCTACAATATGAATAAGTCTGATATGGAAAATGTTACTTTCCGTAAGCCACAAAGATCGAGCTCAATGGACAATATTTTTAATGTCAATTTAAGCACAAATTCCACTCTATTAGATACAACTATGATGAGTCTGCCAAATACGTCACTGAATGACAGCGACGCTACTCTAAATCTTAAAGATACAATTAATAGGCTAACCATGGAACTAAAAAGTGCACATTTAGAAATTGAACATTTAAACAGCGAAAATTTTCGCCTTAAAATGGATATCGGACAATATCAAAAACTTATAGATACTTACAAGAAAGTGAACATATTAGACTCAAAATTTTCACCGCGGTCCATAAGTAAAAGAAATAAACAACGAACGAGTGGTTTATCCACTCCAACTAAATTAAATCTCTCTCCTATGGCGACTCATTTACCATATTCTGTCGCACAATCGACATGTGATGCTGGGGATGACTCGTTCAACTCAGCTTTATCAATCGGCAGCTCGGAGGTAGTATTACTCATAAAGTCGCCGTCGGAGTTAGTACAAAAACCCAACTCAGGAAAAGATACAATCAATCATGATGTACAAAAGAAAGCGGAGTTCATATCTACCTCGGATAATAAGTTTAATAGTGATGGTATACGAACAACACAAGCTATAAATACGTGCCAACTTCAGCCAGAAAATCAACTAATAAATGACGTAACAAAAATCCGTATGAGTAAAAAAGATATTAGCCCGAATTTAAAACAATCTCCTAAGCAAACTAAGAATCAACAAAGAAACATCACTGAAAAACACAAGCTGTGTATCTTAAGTAATAATAAAAACAACAAGATACTAGCTATTGCGGAAGATGCATTTCCAAGCTACGAAGTCTGCCATTACCTAACACCTAACTGTGGAATAAAAGAAATTATCAGTAACATTGAACAAAAATTAACGACCTTTACAATATATGACTACTGCATAATTTTAATGGGCGAAGAGGATTTTCGACGAACTAATAACTACGTCGATCTAACAATATACATGCGTGAAACTCTTTTAAAAATACAGCACACAAATGTCATTATTTGCGCACCTACATTCAAAATGAACGATTACTCAGCAATGTTTAACGGAAGAATAGAGACATTTAATAGCCTGTTATACTTAGATGCAAGTACTCATAATTTTGCATACTTGTTCGATTCCAACTATTATCTTTCTTATGATTATCAAATGTTTTGGAAAAAAGGTGGATCTGTTAACAATTACGGCATGTCAAATATATTTATGAATCTTAGTTTAATGATAAATGAATTTGTATATTGCGATAATGAAAATATAAACCGCTCAATTGACGTAGGACTTGAAGAGTCGCCACTCAATGGCGCTACAGAACACGCTAAAGAGTTTTTTCTTCTATAATCACATTTATCTTTTGCATCAAAACATAGCTGGGCTTCTCAATAAAGCGGACTTATTAACAATACATATCCAAGAATTGTCACAATGGAAAATAGATATAGATGTAATCTGTATAACGGAACATTTTGTAATTGCTGGTCACGAAAACTTAATTAACATACCTAACTTTAAGGTAGCGGCGTGTTATGCAAGAAAGACAAAAGCGTGGAGGTTCCTGTATCCTAATTAGGAATAGCTATAAACATAAGGAATTAAAAGATATATTAAAGTTTTCAGTGACGGGGGTTATAGAGTGTTGCGCGGTAGAACTAACTGAGCAAAAAATTATAATTTTATGCATATATCGTCCACCCAGTATGTCTAACATAAATCTCTTCTATGAAAAGCTGAATTCTCTGCTAGGAACAATGTGTTCCAATTTAAATAAAAAGGTGGTTTTATGAGGGGATTTTAACATAGACATAATTAAAAGAAATAGAGTAACTTTGGACTTTGAAAATTTACTTCTCAGTTATAACCTTAAATTGGAAATACATCAACCAACACGACTATCGAGCAAAACTTGCCTGGATAACATAGCTCATAACTGTAAGCAGAAATGCAATAGTGAGGTAATAGATCTTGCTTTATCGGACCATACAGCTCAATTACTGAAAATTCCAGTAAAGAAAACATGCATTATTAATTCTTGGCGAATACGAAAACGCAACATTACGAAAGAAAATTTAATAAAATTTAAAAATTATTTACAGAGTCTTACTTTCTCAGACGTATTTGGTACCGAAAATGCTAATAAAGCCTATAATAACTTCATCGATATTTTTTGTTTGTTGTACAATCTTTGCTTTCCGATGAAATGGGTTATTGGTAAACCAGACAGAAAGATTAAGTGGATATCTAGAGGTATAAGGATGTGTAGTCGGAAACAAAGAAATTTACTGTGGAAGTACAGATTATATCCTACGCGTAAGAATAAACAAATTTTTAAATTATATTCACAGAAACTTAAAAAAATTATTAGACTCACCCAAAAAGCTCAAAACAACTATATTATAAATAATTCTGAAAATAAGACCAAGGCAGCGTGGCAAGTTATTAATAACACTAAACTCACTAAGGATCCGATTTTGCAAATTAACCGAGATAATACTATTATTAGAGACCCTCAGGAAATTGTTGAATCTTTTAACAATTTCTTTGTAGACCAAGTACAAAACACATCTAACGGAAATACCGAATCAGATAATATTAGTAGTATAGCCAATAACCCTAATTCAATGTTCATGCCGCCAGTAGTTCCGCAAGAGATAGCTAGAGCAATTAGGACATTAAAAAATAAAAAAAGTCATGGCTATGACGGCGTAACAACTTCTGTGGTCAAATTTGTGTCTGATATAATTGCTGCACCTTTAAGTCACATCATGAACATAAGTATTAGCTCAGGTACCTTCCCTAATAGTCTTAAAAAAGTAATCGTAAAACCTGTCCATAAAAAAAATAGCAAAGAAGAGTTAGCTAATTATAGGCCAGTGGCCTTAATTCCAGTGTTCTCCAAAGTATTTGAAAAAAATATATATGAGAATGTTTATAATTTCTTAAATAAAAATAAAATCTTATGTGACGAACAAAAGGGGTTCAGAAAGAATAAAAATATTAGTATGGCAATATATGATCTATTGAATAATGTAATGCCAAGTGTGGACCATAAAATGCCCGTATGCGCCATATATACTGATATGACGAAAGCGTTCGATTACGTAAACCATGACGCTCTTATAAGGAAACTTTACTCGTACGGCATTAGAGGAAATGTCTTAAATCTGATAAAATCATACCTTACTAATCGAAAGCAATGCACAGAATTATCAAGGATATGTGTGAAAACAAAACGAGAACACAAATATCTATCCGACTATAGAGAAGTTAAATATGGTGTACCGCAAGGTAGTGTTCTTGGACCTTTGTTGTTTTTATTATATATTAACGACTTGCCTCGCCAAATTCAACAACCTATGGTATTGTTTGCGGATGATAGTACAGTAATAGTAAAATGCGGCAATATAGAAAATTACGAAACTGATATTAATAATACATTGAAAAGCATAATAAATTGGCTCAATAGAAATAATCTAGTTATAAACACAAAAAAAAACAAAAGTGATGCATTTTCATCAGCGTCTAGAAGCTGAAAATTATAAGGTTGAATATGTTGGACAAAAAATAGACTCGACAAATGTTACAAAATTCCTTGGTATTTTAATTGACAATAAATTGTCCTGGAAACCGCATTCAGAGGATGTATGTAATAGGCTAAGCAAGTCAGCGTACGTACTATATAACCTGGCAAAAAAAAGTAAGCATTCGCACCGTGCTGGAAGCTTATCATGGTCTAGTTGCATCAGTTTTGAGATTCGGAGTTATATTTTGGGGTAACTGTACTGAGAGGGAGAGAATATTTAAAGCCCAAAAGCGTTGCATTAGATCAATGACTAGTCTTAAGAATACCGACAGTTGTGCACCTGTGTTCAAGTCTCTAAAATTACTCACCTTTCCGTCTTTGTATATATTTGAAGTTGCAATGTTCGTTAGAACAAATATACACTTTTTTACCCGAATGGACGATATTAGAACGCGTCCGGGACCTATTAGATCGCAATACAAAAATCTAATGTTCACAGGTGTCAAAACAGCAGGTACAAAACAGCATTATTAAAAAAAAGCTTACTATCAATGGGGCCCTTGATCTATAATAAAATACCTCATGCTCTTAAAGAAGAATCGTTAAGTATATTTAAAAAAAGACTAACATCTCTACTAATAGATAAATGTTACTATTCTATACAAGATTTCTTGAATGACAAGTATTTATAATGTTATTAATTAAATTTTAATTTTATATTGATTTTATTAATTTATTGTTTGATGACATTTTATTATTATTTTATTTCGTTTACCAATTTTTAATTTTTTGTTTGTTTTTGCATGATGTAAGATAGTGTTGTTGTTTTTTTTTTTACAATGTTAATGTTAATAATGATAATTTATAAATTGATCTGTATTTTAAAATTTAATGACATGCTATATAGTATAATAATTTAAATTTTCCTTTTGATACATAGAAAATATATTTAATTGAATTTATGAATAAAAATTGAATAACGCTAATTTATAAATTAATCTGATATTCATGTCTCTTTTGTTTTTAACGTAATAAAAACGATATAAAATAATGTAAATATTTGCATGCCAAATGGTAAAATGTGGCTGAGCTTTTATGTATCATAAGAACTGATGTGTATTACCCATATTTGCAAAATAAAAATTCTATTCTTCTATTCTATTCTATTCTAGCACAATGGGCCGGTACGCGGACGGAGAGTCCGCAGGGCGCCCCGGCTTCGCGATAAGGACCAGTTTCCCCGTCTTCCAGCGAAGTGGGAACTGGCCCCTTTCCATGCATGCGCTGAAGAGCCCTCTTAATCGAGACCCGAGAGCCTCCATGGCCAGGACCCAGGCTTTCCCAGGCAAGCCGTCGGGTCCTGGGGCGGTATTCTTGGCACTCAGCCTTCGTACCGCCACACTCATCTCTACCTCGGTCACCTCTGGAGCGTTGTCGTCATCGTCGCCATCGTGATCCGCGTTAGACACCGCTGGTGGCGGAGCCATGAGCGGGGGAGAGTGTTCCCCTCGCGCAGGGAATAGAGTGCTCACCACACCCTCCACAATCTGGGGCCGGAGACTCTGCGTGAGTGGGGGAGCCCAGGGGCGGAGTTTTTCCCGTACCACCTTGTAGGGGCGTCCCCACGGGTCTCCGTTCAGAGTCCCCAGCCACACGTTGCGGGCCTCCAACTTGGCCCGCTTTATTTCCGCTCGGAGGGTGCGCTTTGCCACTCTGTATCCCTCGTACAGCTCCGCCTCTCTGGCCTCCGCATCCGGCGGGCGGATGCGGCGACTGCGGTGTCTGGCGTACCGGCGCCGCGCGGCATTGCATGCATTGCGCAGTACCGCAATCTCCGGCGACCACCAATACACCTGGCGCCGGGCACGTTCTGGCCGAACTCGGGGCATTGCCACGTCGCAAATTTGTGACATGGCCTCCCGGAACCATTCTGCCTCGACGTCAATGTCGACAGGCCTGTCCGGTGCTTGCACCCAGGCCTGTACCATCGCGGCTTCCAGGAGGAGCTCCCGGTCCAGCTGCTTCAGCGCCCAACGCGGACCACACGGGGTCTGTTGGACCGGCGCGTTTGAGGTCTGGGTGGAGATGTCAAACCGAAAACACGTAGGGGATGTTTGCCGATATAAGCGCTTTACGGACTATGTCGTTCAGTGCATGGTGACGAAGGGAACCTCCCTGTGCAGCGCCGACAGTTCAGTGCGTGATGGCCATCGGCCTCCACTACAGAACCGCAGATGCATGTACGAGGTGCGCACACCTTACAGTCGAGTAGAGTACCCGGACTCGGGTAAAAATAAAATTGAGATAAATTTGTGTTATTCAGATTTTTCTTTTTAATTTTGTTTGAATTCTGCATGCTGACTATGAGGCGGAACATGAAGAAGCATGTAGGTACTATTGTATTTTATATGTGGGAAGTCTACAAATAACACCGCCAGCTCTAAGTGGAACGGGAAGGAATGTCAGACTTTCACTGACTAAACCCACCTATGCTTCTTCAGTTGCCCTTTGCGTTCCAGGACTGTGGATTTTTTTTTCAAATATTTTTTTTTTTTTTTTTTTTAATTGATATAAACCAGCGCTTGACTGCGATCCCACCTGATGGTAAGCAGTGATGCAATCATTGATGGTGAGGCGCACTAGTTTATCAAGAGCCTATTCACTCTAGCCTTGAAGACACCTAAATTATAGTTGGACGGGAAGATCGCAGCAGGCAAATTGTTCCAGTCCTTCGATGTACGCGGTATAAACGACGAAGCGAAACGCTTAGTCCGGACCGTTGAAGTTTCAACAACGTAAGGGTGGATACTCGCCGTACGTCGGGTTGTCCGATGATAGAAAGGAGATGGCGGAATCAAGTCATGCAATTCCTGAGCACACTCTCCAAAATGCAACCTGTAAAATACCGATAGGCTGGCTACCCTGCGCCTGTGCTCGAGGCTTTGTAGACTGGACTTAACCAAATCAGGATCCCCAATTAGCCTTTTCGCACGCCTTTCCATTGAGTCCAAAGCTGCTAGATGGCATTTTGCAGCACCAGCCCATATGTGACTGCAGTACTCCACACACGATCGAACCTGTGCTTTGTATAACATTAGAAGCTGTCCCGGTGTGAAGTACCGCTATTCCCGCGATATTCCCGCTGCCCTAGTGTACATCGGCCCTAGCGGGCCCCGTACATTTTGCTGACATCTCTTTGAGACGCTTGTAGACTAGCACGCGACTTCCAGGCCGGTGAGCCGCCCATTACTCGCCATCCGCAAGCTCTCGCCTGTGGTGGTCGGGACTCCCGACACTGGGGCGTCCTGCACTTAGGCCATGTTTTTGTTAGTGCGAGTGTGCGGCGATGTGCTGAGTTTGTAACACAAGTTATGTATTTTATTTAAATACGTCATTTCGGTCATTCTCCAATTCGGCGTTCTTTGCCTAATTACCGTAACCTTTTTTATTTTTCACTGATTTGACTTAAACACATTAAAATATGAAACAAATCAAAGATACGAATTCAATAATTAATGAGGCATGTAACAATTAATGGTGGTTTTCTAGTTAATGAGACTTAAAATTTTTATGTGTATGGTAATTAGAAAAATTTAATATTTAATGCAATGGTAATTAGAAAATACCATCAAGTCTATGTAAAATATGATAATAACACGTATTAATAATTTGTGCGCATATAATTAAAATTAAAGCAATAGAATTAACGATGTCCCTCATAACCATAACCAATAGTAAAAAAGACACTTTATCATTGCTATAATTTATTAAAAATTAGACACTTTCAATGAAAATCAGGTAAAAATAAAACAAACATTGTCTTAATTGGTATTTTTTTAGTTTGTTGAAACGATATTTATTAAAAAGGTAAGTAGGATGGAACTTAAAAGAATAATATTCTCAGAACTACTTAATTCTTTTTCAAAAGAAGTCGACTGTAGACAAATCTCGTCTTGCTGATTATCTTCTTTTTTCGAACCAATTTAGTAAAGATACCCTTTTAGTGTAATTTTTTGAGCGCAGCGAGTATGATAAATCGAGATGATGAGATGTTATATTGTTATCAAGCACATCTATATCTACGATGACTTCTTCCTCAATTGATTCCAATTTTCCCTTTTTCTTTTGTCTTTTATAGTAAGCTCTGAAATTTTCCCTATTTCTTTTTTGAGTTTTCTTCCGGATTTTTGGTGACATTTTGCAGATAGGAAGTATTTTTTTTCTCTTTTTCTTTTATTTTACCTTTCTTTCTCTTTTTCTTTTTATTGCTGATACAAAACAGGGTCATTGCGGCGAGCCTATTCTTTTCTTAAACTTCCTCTTTGGTCTTTTTGGGTTTTCCCATTCTATAAATTAAATAACTTGATGAATGGTCAGCATTTAATATAGACATATTTACGGAAAATGATAATACTAATCTACTAAAACCGCGGGAAAACTTTCCATTGGTATGACATCGCGGCTACAGTTAGTAAACAAGTATTAATTTTTCATAAAACGGCAATTATAAACATATGGTAATTAGTATACGGTAATTAGAAAACGATAGATTTTCTTAAAAATTTAGAAAACCGACACAGTATGCAAATACTAGCTTATTACAACGTACGGAGGCCAAAGTACTGTCTCCATTTATATGATCAACTTGGGTCTAACTAAAAAAATCAAGCATTAAAATAAGTACAACGGTAATTAGAAAAGTTTTTAACCAAGGCTACGGTAATTATATACTCACGTGCTAAAACTAACGTTAGAGACGTGCAACTGCTGATGGGCTGCTGCACACACCTAGGAGACGCGACACGTAAGGTAGTGATGTGCCAAATACTGTTAATTAGGGATGTGCACCCGAGAACAGAAAATGACATGGCAATTATAACTTTCGCTAGGACATGCGGTTACTTAATGATAATTATTTATAGACTGGTTCTATTGAGTCGATATTTTGTTATGCGATACACGTTGCTTAATACCGTTTAAAACGTTGAATGGATCAAAGTAAATCTGTACGTTATAAAAATTACAAGCAAGTTTTGACATTAGTTGGTGTGCGGACACGCCACGGTAATTAGAGAACAGAGGTTTTTGAACATGGGCTAAATTATTTTAGTCTTAAGTACTTAAAACAGAAGCCAATGTTTTTGTTTACAGTTAGATAAGGATGCTATCTAACATATAAAAAAAAATGCATGATTGAATATGATAACATTACGGATTATGCAAGCCCGGACACGTAAAACTTGCTAATCGGAGAATGGCCGATTTATGGAAACTCTTAGTATCTACTATAAACAAAGGTTATCAACTCAACAAGCCAGTTTGTCGGATATTTTATTGTTCTTGAGTGACGTTATAGTAAAGTGCGTTTTTTTATCCCAGATAATGATTTGACAAGTGCAAATGTCAAACTCCAGAAATATGTTGCCTGCTTTTTGATAAAAGTGATGTCTCCATATTCGATTTTTTGTACCGATTCTTTTAATAATACAACCTTTAAGGAAAGTAGGCCCAAGATACGATAGTGTTTGTTTATAGTAAAGTCTAATATGAATTGAAGATTGAAATAATTAGAAATATTTAAAAATATTACCATATTTTTTTACATTCGGACTTTTACTTATACTAAGAACTCACAAAACCGTTTTTACCCGCGTCCGCTGTGGTTGCGGGCCCACAACTTCTGTAGAATGCTAGAGAGTTAAATATATCTGGCTCCCCGCTGCACCGGCGGGCAACTAGTAGTATCGTGCGGGCCACGGTCACCCGCAGCCTCGGCAGGTTTCGCCCGCACTCTCTGCGGTCGGTTAACACCCGCAGTGGCCTTCAGGGGGTAGAAAAATCCGATGCGAATTCCGAAAATCGATTGATGCACCCAGAACTTTATAGGCCTTCTTTTTTTAATTCTTCTGTGAAGTAAGTATAACGCAACAGCTCGTTTCTGGTGTATGTCCACGGCGGTCTGGAGCTCAACTGAAAATTAACCGCCCGTCTTGCGATTGTCATCCGCCAAGTTTTCAAGCGATAACCCCAACTGCGACGACTGTGTAACCACACAAAACTCCGGTCTCGAGAGTTTAGAAATAAACCAGCTCCACCCTTTTCTCGTGTTTCCTCCACTGTGGCGGGCGCGGTTGAAAACCGGTTGAAAATCATGAGTTCTTAGCTAATTTCTTTTACCAGGGAGCTCCAGTATATGGGCGTCCCAACACAATTTTATATCTTGTTTACAAAAGCGGAACGAGACAGTCTCAGTTTACGCTTTAGAATTAAAAAAGTTATCATCATTGGTCGTCTAGATTTTTTCAAGATGGGAATTCATCCAATGACTTCTCCCGGTCTGGTTGGAGAAGGAGGGCGTGTCAGACTTTTACTGCCTAAAACTAGATCGGCCCTACTGAGCCCCTACTGTTTGATGACATCTGTTTGAAGAGCGCGTGGATCACTAAGCGCTGTCGACGACTGGGGCTCAGTCCCGGCGATTACCGGACTGCCGGACGGCAAGCTACCCATTGCACGACGTCGGTATTGACATTGTGGTAGTCGAGATTGGGGTCTCGGCGACTGGAGCGAAAAGATGTTCGTTCCCTCACTCGTGCAGCCTCCTCTTTCGCTAGCACTACTGTTTCACAGAAGGAGGCGACCCCCTGCCATTCCTCCTCGCTCCGGACCATGGCTTGTACCAGGACTCAGCGCGAGAGGTCGCTACCACCTATTGCCTTCACGAGGACACGGTGGTACTCCACTCAAGTGGGACACGCCTCCACCGTATGCTCCACCGTGTCTTTCGGGCGGTCCACACAGTGGTGACCTCCTGAATCCGATGTAGGAACTTCCCGAACTGACCATGTCCGGTGAGGACTTGCTTCATGCGGAAGATGAGGACGCCGTGACGCCTCTCCAGCCACTCCTCAAAGAGGGGACTGACCGTCATGATTATGGCGTGCCCATTGGCATCAAGCTGTAAATTCGCATGACTGCATTGCAAGAAACCGACACTCGATTCGTTTTTCACTACAATTTTATAAGAGATCCATGCGAAAATAGTACAAAAAGAGGACCTAAGATTGTTTAATTTTAACTAGTAAGTATTAGTTTTCAATCCGAAGTCCTTTTAAACACTACCTATTAGTAAAGTTGTAATAAAATGTCTGCAAAAATATCACTTTGAGTAATTCTATATTTTAGTCTGAGTTTGGTGATAACAAATCAAGACGAAAAAATAAAATAAAATGACGCAGCTTTTGCTAGTCTTTCAAGTCTTAGGCTTAAATTATATTTTATTTTATAAGTTAGACATTTGCATCTATCAAATTACCTTCAGAAAATACAAAAACTGATCATAATTAGTTGCATTTTAAAACGAAACTATTTTTACGGATACTTTCGGTATTTTGTTCAATAACGGTTGCGGTACCTCACTATTTATGAAATGGAAAAAACATGCAACATTCGAATTGTCAAATCATTATCTCTAATTAAAAAACAGACTTTAGATCTAGAATACAGGAAATTTAAATGCCAATACGTGTAAATGTTTTTCATTCATTTATCATCATCATCATCATGTTCATTTAAAATATTTTAACACTCGATTTAAGCGCAACATTACTAGTGCCTCTTTGTGAAGGAACATGTGTAGCGATGCTCCAATTGAAATGATATTCATGAAATTATAAGCACATGACATATTTTGAGCTTTCTTTATGTTGGCGATGTCAAAGTCACACTCAGGCTTACTCGCTCCTTCATGAACCTCATCCATCGCTTACCATCAGGTGAGATACAAGTAATGCTCATCAGGAGACCATCATCAATGGTGTCGCAGATGTCCTGTGGCGGTAGTTACTGTTTACATTGCTGGAGCGACGCTTGCTCATAGCCGTGTATCATAAAACGCCACTCAAACAATACCTAACTGCGCCTAACAACAGCCTCTTCAAAAATATAAGCCCATAACAACCTCCACCCTCTCATTTCTATAACTTTTCGTAAACCAACAATCAGGATAGCTTATCAGCGCTGCTATCACTGACGGGCTCCTTTCGGCTGTATCGCTCTCATCTCTTCCTAGAGCCGATGGCTGTAGTTAAGCGGCTTTTACAGTAATTACGCGTCTCTACTGTACTAGAGGATATTGAACTTGACCCCAAAACACTGACCTTGGACATAGACTCATAGAAAAAGTGGAGACTTATTGACTGTCACAATAATGAGTAATGGTTGTCAATAGAGTAATTATGTGTGTGTACTTATTATATAATATGGCTAAGTTATATATTTATGTAAATATTTGATTGCTTAGATAAATTTTTCTTTCTTAATATACTGAAATTTTCGTTAAAACAAATATTATGAACGATAGCTTGTTTTTTTTATCAGCTGCTCTACTGAAATAATCACATCAGCGATAGTAGTGCGAAGTAAACAGAGACTATTATAGTTTACAACTGTCACGCTCGTCTGCTTATGTTATCTCACTTCCGATGCGATCAGGAAACACTCGCTCATTTCCATCACCCATTGTACTGAAGCACCGACTCTAGCAAATGATAATACCTCCTTACTTTACGAGAGCAAGCGTCTATCGCTGGCACATCGCAATAATTTCGAAGCCACGAAAAAAATACGTCATAAAAAAGTAACATTGGTTCGAAATGATTGGTGTAAAGGAAACGTAACGCGGCGATGGCGGGGCTATCGATCGACGCGGCCAGTCGACGCCGGGCCTTCGCGCGGAGCGCACGTATCGCGACCTACACACACGAATAACCTCACTGGCCACTCGCAGTCGACACCACGACCACACAGACATCAACACCTAACCAACATCGGTAAGTCTAGTTCAGATTGAGCCTTTTAAAATAACTGGGTGAAACTGCGCGTGATGCAAACACAATCATTTTCCATATAACAGTGAGTGTACATGCAATACATAATACAAACAAATATCTTCCGTAGTGGCTGATCTGTAATGTTGTGTATTGACCGCCGACGCCTCTGATACTAATTACATTACGTGATAAAGGAACACTGACTCATGCATAATGTTGTGCTGTACAATTGTACATTAATAATAAGGTAACGTCAGACGGATTCGCGCGCGTAAATAGAACGAATGAAACGTTTTTGAAGCTGACGATGTGAAACTGTGAGATCACTTGCAGCTGATGATGTTTGTTTCGAGTGTCTTTGTTTTTTAAGCTAATCCCAGTTGAACCCGGTTGCATTATCTAAATAATCTCATTACGTTTACAGGTTTTATACAATATGCAATGTCCATCTGTGTAAATGAGTCGCCCTTGATATTCTGTCTCTGAATTGAAAAATGTGCGAATCGATTTCCTGAAATACTAATTAGCTCCTACTGAATTACTCTGAGCAACGTTCCGTACGAAAACCTCTACATTCTTACATTTAGACAAAATGCTATGATCTTCTTTGAAGTGTTTTGCTTAAACATCTGCAAATTCCTAATTTTATTTGTTTCTTACTTACAATGAGCAATTAACGGAACTTTGCCCAACGATGGTTATAAAGAAGCATGTCTAGTGCCATTGCCTTCGGGTTACGTTCGGTTGGCGCGAAGCAATCGTCCTAATCGCTGGCCGTAACATATTTTGATCGGCGCCCCGGGCCCGCGGAGCTGCCCGCTTGACCCGACCTGCCCGAGGACTGCCCGAGGAGCCCCGGGAATTCAGCCGAGCAAACAGTTTTTAGCCAAACGGTACGCCCGAACGATTAAAGCGAATGTGTAGACTCCGAAGGTCATTACAATCAAGAACTATGTTCGTTTTATTTCTTAATGTATTAAGGAATTTTGTAGTAACAGCCTGGATTCTAGTTCCCCGGTTAATGGTAATAGGCTCACCCTTGTAACAGAACTGGTGAAGAATTAGTGTTACACTTTTGCTTACTTTAGAATAGAGGGGTGATCTAACACCATACAATGCAGATTATTGATAACACCTTCTTGGGTTCCTTTTCCGTATAATAAGGAACAAAGGAACTATAGAGATCGTAGTCCAAAGTCCTTGAATTATTCTACCTATATCTAGGAGTTTGTTAGGTATGTAGATAGTCGAGTAGAGCGGACACTTGGCAACCAGCAGGCTCGTCGATGTGCTAGCTCGCGAGTGTGGCGGCCGCGCGCGGGAACACAACAGCTGACGCACACAGTGTGGCCTTCTCATAATTTACGGACGGGGCTTATATTTATAGGCTGTGGGGATGTGCTGAGGGTACAGCGCTTTTTTGTTTCAGCCCCAAATAGCGCTCTTCCTCCGAACAGCTGTAAGATCTTGCCAGCTTGACTAGTCTGGTGAATACTAATCTACTGCTTTTTAACTATCTATGAAGTGGTAAAAGGGCCCTGTATTTATTATGTGCTAGTTTCGATCAAATATTTTAGTTAAAACAAAGAACACCATCAACATTCGTTAATGTTATACCTAAATTGTGAGCTTCTGTCTCCAAAAAATAAAAAAACTTTTTAGTGAAGTCGGTTTTTTTTTTTGTATAAATTTTTTTTTTCACACTTTTTAGTTGCGATACTAATAACCGGAGTGCCTTTTTCTCATGACAATTCCAATAAACCCAAACACTGCTAGGGTACATTTTTTTATTATGAATTTCCTGTGTCTACCTTCCACCTTCCGGCTTCATCATCAGATCAGTTCGATAGTACCTTATAGCCAAAATGCATCTCATGACAATTCTAATAAGCCCAAACACGGCTAGGATACATTGATTAACTACGGAGTTCCAGTGCCTATCTTCCGGCTCCATCATCATCATCATCAGTTCACTTCGATGATACCATTTTCAACTTAGCTATTCAGAACCATTTATTTATTTGTAGTGTCATAGTCGCTTAACTATCTTCATCGTGATACCTATTATTTATTAGTGAGGGATAAAAAACGGTAATACAATATCATGTGAGTATGAAGTTCCGTTGGCCATTTCTGGTCTTCTTCATCAGTTCCACTTCATCAAATGTTGAAAATACCAAAATCACTTTATATAATATTTGATGAGTTCCCTCGATTCCTCTGGACCTCATCATCAGAACTAGATTTTGAAAAAAATGGGACCAATCTGGAAGCATATCCTTTAGGGGAAAAAAAATTTTGCAAATCGGTCCATACTTGACGGAGTTCTGAGGTAACAAACATAAAAAATAATGATAAAAGTCGATTAATAATAAAAAGTAATCGTATTTTTGGTTTGTACTAAAATATTTGATCAATGATACAGTCAGATATATATTTTTTTATCCGTTAACCGGCCACGCACTAGGCGATTGTGCTCAGTTAATAGCAATATTATCGATTCCTGACATAGGAAAAAGGCCAAGATGATTTGTGAACTGAGGCGTATCGTGCACCTCTTCCTAATCCTTACGGAACAGACGTAAAGTAATGTTATGTCGCCAGGCCCCAATCGAGTCATACATAAGCTTCTTGTTGTGCACTCATTAGCATCAGCCACTGATTGATAGACCAGCCCCAGTTTCACGCTAGACAGATTCCGCAGCAGTGTCTAGGACTATACGCCATTAGTGAGGCTCAGACGCTTAAATGAAAGGCTTTCACTCAAACTCCGCAATTACTAGGCGATATGAATTATAATAATTAAACCGCATTCCGCTGATCTAAACTGTACCTTATGTTGATGTAGTTTTGGTACTTTTTTGCATGTGGTATGAGTCTAAATTAAGCTCGCTAGTTTGGAAGGGCGCTGGGCTGACCCCAGCCTCCGAGCCCGGGGTTGGAAAACAAGTGAAGGGTGAATGTTTTAGATTTTAAACGATTTGTTAGGGAGGTCAGTGATGACGGCAGCGATAGTGTCCGATTAATATAACATTGAAAATTGGGTTTGTCTCGCTACTTTTTTCGGAAGAAAAATTGACCCATGCAAAGCTTTGCTTGTTAAGCGCGTAAAAGTATGTTGAAGAGCTTTTAATAGGCCAATAACCCAGAAAAGGTTCAAAATTTCATCCACAAATTTCAGTTGTATAGCCGTAACACTGAATGAATCAGAATCCGCCCTTAAATTACTATAGCCCGATTTTGACTGATACGTCGATGTCCCAAGTTAAACGTGCTGAATTTACCATTAAATCCATCACTAATCACGCACCCGTTGTCATACAATTTTCATAGTTCACAAGACCGTCTTATAAGTGACTAGCTTTTAACCGCGGCTTCGCCCGCGTTCATAAAATATAGCCTATGTCACTCAAGATTATAGCAGCTTTCCATCGGTGAAAAAATTTTATCAATCGGACCTTCCAGAGATTACCTCCTACAAACAAAAAAACAAACTTTACCACTTTATAATATTAGTATAGATGAGTGATGATAGCCACTAAAGTGTATCGACCTACCGCAAGCTCTCCCCGAGGACAGCCGCGGTTCTCGTGTGAAAGATGACGGATGTTCGGAGAAGGTCGTCAGTTATTGCTCACTGTCAAACTTCGTCGGAGCGAGGTCGCCGCGCGAGGAGCCCATTGTTCACACTTGTTACTAAAGATATGGCTTTCACGAGGATATTGACAGGGATATATTCTACTTCGTTTTACGCGAATTTTGGTATCGATACATAAAATTAGCATTTATCTAGCTTTTATGGATAAAAATGTGCCCTTGGTTTTGTTTCTAATGCTAAATAGTTATCAAGGGTTTAACCAGTCCATCTTTACCCAGGTGGTCCCAGAAAATGTCGGTGGTTATTTAATCGAGAAACGTTTCTTGAGATTGGTTTTTATGTAGCCTAGAGACTAACTGACTCTTCAAGTTGCCAAAACCAGAGCTTGTCAGAATCACGCCAACTTGTCAGAATCACGCTAGAATGCGTGATTCTGACAAGTTAAAGAGTTAGGGTCCGCTTCTTTTCGTTTCTGTGCACCGAGGCGTAGTGGCAAAACTACACGTACTCGTATTTATCAGCGTAATTGATTTACTTCCTCACTAATTAACATCAACAACATAAACATTTATTAATCACTAATTATAATAATATGAGTATATGTAAACTCTCCTCATGAACACCTAATACTAATCAATCTTTTCTCAGAACTGTCGCGTCTGAAACGTTGTCATGTGTATGTAATGGTGTTTAATTGTAACACGTCGGAGAAAGATTATTAAACATCTTCCACGAAAGGAATAGTAAGTATGTCATCACAATCACTAGGTGCTGTGTGAAAAACGTTGTCCCACACTAGGAATTCCTGCTGTACCGTCGCTACGTTCACAAACATGTAAATTCACATTCCCGAGACACCTAGACCCGGAACATCTATCTGTACGCCATACAAATATTTATTTCGTACGGGAATCGTACTCACAACCCTCAGTACAGCAGCTAATCGCTTAATCACCGCGCCAAAAGTGCCAAAAAATATATATGTGTGAACATTTCGGTCCAGCATCCCAGGTAAAATGCCCGGGTGTCACCATTGTGTGGACCGCCCGGAGGACACGGTGGAGCACACGGTGGAGGTGTGCCGCGCTTGGGCAGAGCAACGCCGTGTCCTCGTGGGGGCGATCGGCAGCGGGGATCTCTCGCGCCGGGCCTTTGTACAGGCCATGGTCTGGAGCGAGGAAGAGTGGCAGGTGGTCGCCTTCTTCTGCGAAGCAGTAATGCTAGCAAAGGAGGCGGCCGATCGCGTGAGGTAATGGTCCTCACGCTCCAACCCCCGCGCGGATTCCAATCCCGATTTTCAGCCACCGTAGGCGCGGGCTTGCGGACGGCGAGCAATGGGTAGCTTGCCGTCCGACCGTCCGGTAACCGTCCGGACCGAGCTCAAGTCGTCGATGGCGTGTATTGTTCCACGCGAGCCTCAAAGAGATGTCAGCAACTGTAGGGGCCCAACAGGGTCGAAGCCTACTGGGGCCAAGGATCTGATTCTGAAAGGAAGACTCGGCCCTGGTACGAAAGGCAACGAAGGAACAGGAGTGGGTTTTTAGTCAGTAAAAGTCTGACACTATCTTTCGCTCCGCCCAAGAGCGGGGGATGTCATAAGATAAAAAAAAAATCTCAGGTAAAATGCCTTAACAACTATAATGAGTAGGTACGTTCTTTGGGAATGTCATTTGATTAGGACCAGATATTGTTCTACAAGTTTTGACCCTTTGGTAACGCTCATCAGTTCTTGCAACAAGCAAGCGACCGGCCATGCAGAACACGACAGCATTTTAAGCAATTCAGTCAAGCTCGTCATCATTAACCGTGTGTGTGTATTTTTGGCGCAATTAATAACTTCCGCATATTCACATCAAAGCATGAACTTCAATGAAAACTTTTCACCGTGTCATCACTGTATGTAAGATAATACCAACTGTTCACTGTATCTTAACGCTTGAAGCAATTTGTTCCTAATGACTATTTTATGAAAAGTACCTTCAATGAACGTCCTGCAGAGTTCTCCGTAACTTTTGTAACGAACAATGAACTCCATGTTCTGTAGAAGGTGTATCTCTAAATGTTTTCATTCCTTTCCATGCCTCGGTGGTTTTCTAAGAGAAATTGCACATATTTACTCTTCATTGACGAGTCTGTTCTTAAGAATTAAAGGATTAAGGAATTAAGCCGTCAATGCAGTTAAAGTCTTGGCAGCGGAACGCCTTTGTGTCGCGAGAGAGGGATGCAGGGGAGGACGGGCTTTGTTCCCTTGACGAACAGTTGGTAATTGGATACATTGAGTTTTCTCTGTTCCTGAAAGTAATTACTTCCTTCTTAATGCTGAAAATGTTTATTTACTCTAGTAGTTAGATTGAAAACTCCAGTTGTAAGTGTTGTAGTAAGTGTACCCTGGTTAGTGACAACAAAACAAACACGCTTTTCTCTTTTTACAGACCCTGTTAATTTTCTCCCGCTCTGGGTGGATCGAGAGGGAGCGTTAGACTTTTACTAACTAACTAAAGGCCACCTGTGTACCTTCAGTTACCCTTTGCACCCAGGGCCGCGGTCACTCTTTCAAACATTCTCGCGGCTCTTCTTACATACCTTGGTTTGACTGCAAACCAACTTCTACCGCCAATCAGCTTTGCTATATATCGTGTACCTACAAGAATGAGGAATTACACAACCCGATACAACAGACGTCCATAGTTCTGGTTGACTATAATATAATATTCCACAACTATCACACAACGTCGTCTAGTCCTAAGCTAGGCAGAGCTTATGTTATGAGTACTAGACAACTGATAAACATACTTATATATTGGTATTTAATGGTAATCGAATGTAATTTAAAGTAATTTAATTTTAATTTTAACATCTCATTGCATGTAATTTTATGATATATGTTGTCTGTATGTGTTTATGTAACTAAGATGAGTCTTTGGTACTTGAAATAAATAGATAAATAAAAAAAAAAAAAAATATTTCTAAATACATACATATTGCTCATCACACAAACATTTGTCCTGGATGGGAATCGAACCCACGACCTCCGGCATAGCAGTCGGGACACTAACCACTAGACCAATCGGCAAATCAACTCAATTATGGATCTACTATCTCACTAAATGTACCTAAATGATTTATTCTATATAGGCATATTCTATATAGAATAAATCATTTAGGTTCATTTTCTTCTTCTTTTGGTGCTCCTCTAATTAATGAAGGTGGTCCATCATCTTCGGCACTTACTTCTCTTTGTTCTTTTTGAAATGGTACAGCTCAGCAGCTCTTTTGTGTCCGGAAGCCATCTCTTTTTATATTTTTATAATTAATATTCTTAACTTTGTCCCATCAAAATATGTAATATCCTGCAGGTACTGTAGTAGGTATGTGTTCATCCGTAAGCTTTGTGTCCGTACAAAGGAATGTCTTTGATATTGCTTTCTTTAATATTCCGCCCGGCGCGGGCGTTAAAAGCTCGTGATCTTTGTAAATGCAATTCAGAGAGAAGTATTTCATCGGAGCCTGTCAAAGGACTTGTCTGAGCGGATGAAATGGATGCAAGAACATGATGTTTTGTATTAAACTGTAGGAGATCGATCATTTTCTTTCAGCGGAGCTGCGGAGCACCACGACCATGTCGTCTGTTTCTACAGACGGTCGGTTCTGCTTATCAATTTATTTGTACGAAACTACTGTAGGTACTGATTTAATATTTTTTCTGCTAAGCCATAGAGTTTTTTGTGCTGGTTAATAATGGCGAACATTGTGAAAAAGTTCTACTTAATGAAATTCGATGATCTGAAAATCGTTCCCTGGTCTGAATTGAGATTTCAAATACTTTTTAAGCTACAATACTTTCCTAAAAAGTAGTTTTTACCTGAATTGACTGTTTTCCCTTGCGGGTTTCAACTCTCAGTATGATCGTACTGTACCAATTCAAAGTTACTACCCAATATCCATACCGTGTTATTAACCACAGAAGACTGAAGGGAACCTATTGCTCGTTATTTGAAATACGGCTGAACGCAGACCGTTTGCCGCCATTAGCCGCGGCCTGCTCCTACATTCACACACAGACTGATTTATTCCTAGCTCCTGCCAACTTGTCATAAGATGAGTAACTTAGTTTCAATTGGATTCTTAAACTTTCCAATTATGTTAATATTATGTACTGTATTGTAATAGTTGTCATTTATCGCTTCAAGCCGTAACTTCTGAAAGTACGCTTTTCACTGCTAACATATGAATAGTATCATGAAAAGGAAACTGAATGAATTAAATAGTCTTTGCTAATTTGGGAATGGCCTCGGCTAAAATTAGGTAGTTATTTAGTGTAAACTCTCTCACGTAGGTACTATTATATACCTACCCACCTACCTATGCCTAAAATATCCAAAACTCAAAGGTATTGCTTTGTTTCAGGTTGTAGATTCTCCGCTTGGCTAGGGCTCTTAAATTTCAAAAGCTTGACTCCAAAATTTATATTTTAAATTAACGTCATCTGGCGGCCTCAACGAAAGTTTTAATGACCCTCCACCAATAGATGCCGCAACTGTCGTCACTCAATTTTAAAATTCTAATGCGAATAATATGAATGCTGGAGTGAATTAAAAGTAAGCATTAAGCCTCATTATTACCGTCTGGGCTCGCAGACGGGTCACTTGTACTTGTGTACTTGTAGTGCCCTCATCTCATCCGTCTGACTCCAGCATCGTGGTTGTTTTATCTCATTGTTACTACTTACACTAAGTCCTAGTCTGTACCTGAGCATTGTCGTTAGGAACCTTAGCTTATCGTTCGTTTTCTCCAGCCTGCGTCCGTACAAACTTAATGGACTGATTTTTTTTTGTCCTACATCCAAAGGATGGACCCTAATTTTATTACAATCTAGCCGTATATACAGACTAATAAGTAATTTAATTAAGTATATCCTAAACTAATAAATTGTCTTTAATAAGAATGTGTCCAATAGTACTTTTCTTATTGTCTCTATTAAGCCGAATACACTTCGTTCTTGTATTTATTAGGTAGCAATTATGCTACATTACACTATTCACTATCACGAAACAGTAACTCGAACGGTTTTGTTATTTTTAGTCTTCTCACTATATTTGTGTGAAGCTGAACTACCTCGATGCTCACATGCTGATGAAGTCGCTTTTCGTGAGCTTCTGCAATTTTTTTTATCTTTCGATAAACTTAACTTATAGGTCCCGATGGAGGACATCATTTCGTATGTACCAAGGTGCATTTACAATTTCCCCTAGTACCTTGTTCTGAAATCGTTGTATGATACTTATATTGGTCTATTTGGTGCAGCCCCACAGCTTAATACCATAAGTCCAAACTGGCATCAGGACTTGTCTGTATAATATATATTTTTTTTTTTGTACAGATAACATGATTTTTTTTCCAAGCAGCCAATGCATTCTTTTGAATCGTAAGTCGAGTTCATTTCTTTTCTTCTTGACGTGGGCTTTTCGGCGTAACTTAGCGTCAAGAGTCAAACCCAAATATTTGGCTGTATTCTCGTATGGTACTTGTTTATTATTTATATAAACTGGAGAATACTGGTGTTTCTTGTTAAATGATAAATGATATTTATTTTGTAAATAGGTTTAAAAAAACACTTTTACACGTCAATTTTTTTTTTCGTCATTTTTAAACTAGATGAGGCCGGTGTTTCCTAGCTGACTACCCTGAGAAGAAACACCGAAACAAACTCAGGGGTCAAAGTCTCTTTTAAAGTCCATACAGTAAATATGTAATAGTCAAATCACATGAGAACCATGCAGATTTGTCTGAAATGGTCTTTTGAAGAAAGAACCTTACAGATTTGAGTGGACCTGTCCAGTCAGTGCAAGCATTTGTCAGTATTCGTAAAGCTCAACTCAGGACTACTAAGGAGCTCAACTACTTGACGAACAATACCAAGGAAAGGACATTTGGGTAGGCCGCAGAAAATACTCAAATTGCCAGACATACGTTAAAATTACTGAAAAGGAAAAAAAGCAATCAACATAGTCCTCACGTTCACAATAATAAAAAGAAAAATATTGTTTACAATACTAAGTAAACATTGATGTCAAAAATTAATAGAGAAAGAGAAAAAAAAAGTCAAAAAAAATAAAAATAATCTAAAATATCAAATTGTAATAAATAATAATAATAATAAAAAGCAAAATTTAAATTAAAAAACAAAAGAAAAAAATAATAATAAGACAACAGTTGCAGTGCGTACTGGAGCAGGTCAATCCCAAGCCTTTTGGTCCTCAACATAGTCCTTTATAGTGTAAAAAGCCTTTTGGCAAAGTTTTCGCTTTACAAATAATTTGAATTTACATATTAAGGCTTAGTTGTTGAATATGACTAGGAAGTTTATTATAGAAGTGTATGCATTGGCATCTAAATGAGCCCCCTATTTTTTTCAGCCTGGTTGTAGGAACCACAAATTTGTGTTTGTTCCTAGTATTAAAATTATGAACATCACTGTATTTTTTAAACATGTTTATATTTTTATGTACATACAAAATATTCTCGTAAATATACTGTGAAGGTACAGTCATTATATTAATTTCTTTAAATTTATCTCTGAGGGAGTATCTGGGACTTAATTTATAAATCGAATGAATAGCCCTTTTTTGCAAAACAAAAATTGACTGTATTTCGGCGGCATTTCCCCACAGTAGAATACCGTACGACATGACACTATGGAAATAGCTAAAGTAAACTAAACGGGCAGTCTCTACATCAGTTAAATTTCGAATTTGTCTAACAGCGTATGCTGCAGAGCTAAGTTTTTTTGATAATTTGTCTATATGTGGGCCCCACTGAAGCTTAGCATCTAGAGTTATGCCCAAGAACACTGTATTATCTTCAGGACTCAACTCTTTACCTTTTATTAGCACACTAGTTTCTACTTGCCTAACATGAGGCATGGTAAACTTTATACATTTAGTTTTTTTTTTCATTAAGTAGAAGGTTATTTACATCAAACCAGTGTACTATTTTTGAAAGTGTTATATTTATATCGTCAGTAACCGGCTGCTGACGTTTAAGTTTAAACAAAAGTGAAGTGTCGTCTGCAAACAACACTATGTTATGGTTATCCTCTATGAGGTAAGGTAAATCGTTTATATAAATAAGAAACAAAAATGGGCCAAGAATTGAGCCCTGGGGGACACCCATTTTTACTACAGATCCAGGAGATCTTTTTCCGTTTACATCAACTCTCTGAATCCTTTCACTCAGATATGATGTAAGAAGATCCAGGGAGGAGTTCCGGATTCCGTAATGGTGTAGTTTCCTGATTAATGTTTCATGGAGAACGCAATCGAAGGCCTTTGACAAATCGCAAAAAATGCCCAGGGCATCGCATTTGTCTTTCCATGCATTATAAATATGTCCTTAAAGTTCAACACCGGCATCGGTTGTTGAACGACCCCTTGTAAAACCAAATTGTTTGGTATGTAATAATTTATGTCTGTTAAAAAATCTTTGTAGTTGCTCTAAAATAAGTTTCTCAAATATTTTACTAAAAGTGGGTAGCACTGAAATGGGTCTGTAATTCGTGGGGTCAGATGTACTACCCGTTTTGAACAATGGAATTATTTTACTATTCTTCATTAGATCAGGAAACTCACCGCGATCAATACAATTATTAAAAATAAAAGCTAAAGAAGGAGCTATAATGTGGATTATAGACTTAATATGTGTCACTACCGTACTCCCAGATGCGGAATGAAATATTTGTTAAAGGACATTGATCTAAAAGTACGTAACTTCTCTCGATTAGATTATTGTATTATATTTATTGGTGAAGACGACTTTACAAAAACGCATAATTATATTGAGTTTGTTACTTATATTAGAGATAAATTATTACCACTTAATCATACTAACTTCATAATATGTCTACCAACTTTTAAATTTATGGACAATACAAATATAATGTTTAATAGCAGAATTGATACTTTCAACAATCTAATTTACATGGATGTTGAGACTTACAATTATGCATTTATACTAGATTCAAATCTTAATCTTCCATACACGTGGGATACGTATAACCAACGGCATGCACACCTGAATAACAAAGGCTTTATGAAAGTTTTGTCAGACTTGCATGATTTAATCTTAGACCTAGATTTTGTAAATACCAAAGACCATATACACTCACAAGTTGGTTGCTCTCAAGAAGATAAACCTGAACTGCTAATATTAACAAAAACAATAGAGAATCAGTTTTTTCTATAACTATCACCTTACCATTCTCCATCAGAACATAGCAGGGCTTATGAATAAATCAGATCTGTTAGTAGTTAAATTAGATGAGCTTTCTGGTAAGGGAACAAAGGTAGATATTATCTGTATAACAGAGCATTTTATAGAGGCGGGCTATGAATGTATATTGCATATACCTAATTTCTGCCCAGCTGCCTTTTTTACCAGAAGTGTCAAACGTGGAGGAACTTGCATTTTTGTAAGAGCAGGGCTGCAATTCAGAGAATTGACTGATATTGCAAAACAGTCGATCTCAGGTGTTTTCGAATGTTGCGGTATTGAACTGACATCTTATAATATTGTTGTAATATGCATTTACAGGATTCCAAAATATAATTATAATGTATTTTATGAAAAACTAGACAATATATTAAGAAGACTTTGCGTATCTATAAATAAAAAAATTATATTAACCGGAGACTTTAATATTGACGTGTTAAAGAGAAATAAAATAACAATAGAATTTGAAAACTTTCTCTTGCAATATAATCTCAAATTACAACTTGATAAACCAACCAGATTGGCTAGTAACTCTTGCTTGGATAATTTTGCACATTCTTACCGTAAAGGTTGTAAAGCTGAAATAATAGATTTACTTCTATCTGACCACACATCACAACTACTGCAAGTTCCTATTAAAAAAACCTGTATGATTAAATATTGGAAAACAACTAAACAGGAAATATCAGTAGATAACTTATTGAAATTTAAAAATCATCTAAAAAACCTAACTTTTCGACGAGTATACGAAGCTAAAGACGCAAATGAATCCTACGAAACTTTTATAGATGACTTTATATTGCTATACAAATTGTGTTTCCCAGAAAAAATAGTAACCATTTATACTTGTAAAAAAACCAAATGGATTTCGAATGGGATAAAAATATGTAGCAGAAAACAGAGGCAGCTACTTTGGACATATAGGCATAATCCGAACACAAAAAATAGACTTGCTTTTAAAAAGTATTCCAAGCTTTATAGAAGAATAATAAATCTAACCCAGAAGGCCCAAAACAACCACTTCATAAAGACGTCTCAAAATAAATCAAAAGCTGCTTGGCAAGTTATTAACAAATCCAAAGTATGTCTGCCGCAAGAACCAATATTGACCATACAAAATGATAAATCAACTCTTACACATCCCCTTGACATTGCGAATGAATTCAATAAATATTTTATAGAGATTATAGAAAATAATTCAAAAACAAACCTTAATAATACCCCATTAACAAATTCGTGTAGAAATGTTATTGAAAACTCAACTTCGCAGTCTCTATTTATGCTACCAGTTTCAGATACTGACATTATAAAAGTGATAAGTAGCTTAAAAAATACTAGTACAGTAGGATACGACGGTATTTCAACTAGAGTAATAAAAGATGTTAAGGAGGTCATAGCGACACCGTTATCGCACATAATTAATCTTTGCATTTCCGATGGTATATTCCCTACTAGTCTCAAGAAGGTATTTATTAAACCCATTTACAAAAATAATGACAAGACTGATGTTAAAAATTACAGGCCTATTGCAAAAATACCAGTTTTTGCAAAAGTTATTGAAAAAATAATATATAATTCCATTTACACGTATTTCGAGAAGTTTCAGTTATTTTGCAATGAACAAAAAGGATTCAGGAAAAATACTAATATTAATATGGCAATATTTGACCTGCTTTCAAGTATAATGACTTCTGTGGATAAAAAAAATCCTGTGTGCTCCATCTTCACGGATATGTCAAAAGCTTTTGACTTCGTAGATCATCAGATCTTGCTGCAAAAGTTACACGGGTACGGCATTCGAGGAAACATTCATAAACTCCTAGAATCATACCTAAGTGATAGGACACAGTGTACTGAGATTTCCAGAATTTGTCCTATAAGCAAATTAGAAACTACATATGTCTCTGAAGCGAGATCCGTGAAGTATGGTGTGCCTCAAGGCACTGTACTCGGGCCCCCACTTTTCTTAATATATATCAATGATCTCCCAAGAAATTTGAGAAACAAAATAGTACTTTTTGCAGATGACAGTACGGCTATCATAGAATGCACTGATCCAAACGAATATCGAAATGAGATTAATAACTCGCTAAATAACATTATTAATTGGCTAAATAATAATAATCTTGTGATCAATTTGAACAAAACTAAAATTATACAGTTTCATCAACGACGTGAGAATCCACCCCTTAACATTACCTACGATGAGTGTAAAATAGAAGAAGTTACGAGTGCAAAGTTCTTGGGCATAACTGTAGACCATAAGTTGACTTGGAAACCTCACCTAGAAGTGGTTTGTAAACGACTGAGTAAATCTGCGTATCTATTGTTTCAATTATCTAAGAGAGTTAATTCTGATACACTGTTAACAGCCTATCATGGACTTGTAGTCTCTATTCTCCGTTATGGTGTTGTTTTCTGGGGGCAATCAACAAATAGGGAACTGGTATTTAGGATGCAGAGAAGGTGTGTAAGATCCATGTATAACTTAAAGTCAACAGATAGTTGCGTTCCCTACTTCAAGAAATTAAAAATATTAACGTTACCAGCTATATATATATTAGAAACTGCATTATTTATAAAATCAAATCCACATTTATTTACAAAATTTTCAACAGTTAAGAAGACCCCCATTCGGAGTCAATATGAAAATCAACTATGTACGTTGAAATGTAATACTGCGTTAATGAAAAAGAGCTTCTTTGGTGTTGCACCAAAGATTTTTAATAAAATACCTGATGCTATAAAATGTATGCCATTAAAGAAATTCAAAAAGTGTCTTCACAAGTTATTAGTTGAGAAATGTTATTATACCTTGGATGACTATTTTAATGATAATACTATTTGATTAAATTATGATATGATGAATTATGAGATTATGTAATTTTATAAATCTATATTATTAATGTTGACTTGGATGACTATTTTAATTTTGGATGACTATTTGATTAAATTCTGTAATTTTATTAATTCATATTATTAAAGTAACGGACGAATAATTTCTCGCATGTTCTTTTGTTATGATCTTCTTGTGTGTGTTTTTTTGTTTTTCTTTCTTGTAGTGGACATTATTAAATTGATTATTTTAATGTATTTGTATAAAATTGATGGAAAATTTTGTTAACTTTGATGAACCTGACTTTAATATTTGTATGTCAACAATGACAAAGCATAGTGCAACACTTATCTATTTAAGACCTTGACATGTATGATTAATGTATATATGTTCTTCACCTATGTTTTACAAATAAATAATTCTGATTCTGATTCTGATTCAACTTCCACAGAATTACCCCATAAATCTGCAGTCTTTTTTACATTCAGGGAGTTAAACGTCTTAATAATATCTACATAAGTCACATGTTCGAAATTAAAATCAGAATCGCAAACTTTAACATTTTCTTTAAGCAGAGACTCTGCAGCAGTGGGTGACGAGTTCAGAGATTTTGTTGTCGATATGGGGATCTCTGAAAAGAAGTTCTCAAAAGCCGCGGCAACCTGTGAGTCCGATGTGATCACATTGTCATTAATTACAAGTTTATAGTCACTAGATGGTCTTGTAGACCTTCCAGTTTCACTATTTATAACATTCCAAGTAGTTTTAATTATATTATTACTGTTTTTAATTTTGGAACTCAAATAACGCGATTTCGCTACAGAACAAATTTTTTTAAATAATTTTGAATAATTTCGCACATATGAACTAAATTCAGCAGTATTAACAAGAACTCTTTCATCATACAATTCGTAAAGCCGAGTTCTACTTTTATGAATACCAGTGGTAGCCCATTCACAGAACGATACGTTACTATTAACCGAAATAGTCTTAGGTATAAAAGTAGAATTAAATTGATTACAGTACATGTTAAAGAAACCTTCATATTGGTTATTGAGATCATCATATGTAGACAAGTCTGGTAAATTATTAATGAGTTTAGTTTTAAAAGTTTCTAAACGACTTGTTACTAAAGTCTATGTGTACAGATTTGGATTAATTAAATTTAATCCTCCATTTTTTGGTCCAGTCATAGACTTGGTTGACAGCTAGTTGAACCTTTTTAACTGCTTCTTTGTGGCTGTTTCCTACAGCCATGAGGGCTGTGTCGTCAGCGAAGGTCCCAATGGTATTGTGCTCTGCTTCAGGAATATCGCAAGTGTATATTAGGTACAGGATCGGACACTTCCTTGCGGTACGCCGGCTTTTATTTGTTTCAATTCTGAGTAGGCATCTTCTTGCCTTATTCTAAAGACTTGGTTTAGAATGTAGGATTCGAGGATATCTGCAAACTACTTCGGTAACAGGCTCTTCATTTTATATATTAGACCTTCATGCCATACATTGTCGAAAGTTTGTGCCACGTCTAGGAACACAGTAGAACAAACCTTCTGGTCTTCAAGGGCGTGTTCTATTACGTTTGTGATCCAATGCACTTCTTGAAGAATGAGATTAATTTTTGTTTTGCAGTGTTGTTAAAGAATTCTAGTAATTATTTACGTTTCAGTGGGGACAGTCTTGACTATTTATTACATTAATGTACGTGTCGATCATTCTCTTCACAATATTTTGTGCAAATATTGCTACCAACATCAAAACATTGGACACACTTGAGCGACTCTTTCAGAGAGTTTTGTCTTTTAAATAAAAACTAAGAAATTACTTGAACCCACACTTTTATTTATTTATTTATTATTTATTTATTTATTATTTTATTGCACACCTTAACTTTCAAACTCCTTACCTAACTCCTTACTTAACCTTTTAATGCCTAAGCCAAATATTAACAGACTTTTTTTTTATAAAAACACATGTTGCCCCACACTAGGAAAGACTCTATCCTGGGTACGTTCACAAACATATAAACTCACATACACAAGACACCCAGACCCGGAACAACTATCTATAGGCCATACAAATATTTGTCCCGAGCGGGAGTAAAACCCGCGACCCACAGCGCAGCAGCCAACAGCTTTACCACTGCGCCAACTGTCAATAACTACACACTATTATGATATTGTACTTTTATAGTACCGTATTTAGGTACAAATTATTATTTGTGACTACGTTTCACCAATGTTTTCGTGAGCACAAAATTGAGTGATAATTCATTAATTACTTCAAAATCACTTGCAAAACCAATGAGTTATCTACATCAATTGCTTGTACGAATTTTTTATTCGGCATAATCAGTAGATACATTCATATTATAGCGAAAATCAAGTGTAAATATTTAGTTTCTGAGTACCTACACATTAAATTTAGAAGATATAACTTGATCAACTGATTTTGCTGTTATAGCATAAGCATAGCATAGCATAATCAGCCTTTTAATGTGCCCAATGGTGGGACTCGGGCCTCCTCTCTATGAGAGGGAAGGGGCCGTAATCCAGCACGCGGGCCCAGTGCGAGTTGGTGGATGTCAAATGTCTTGGAATTTTCTGTTCTAAGACATGCCGGTTTCCTCATGATGTTTTCCTTCACCGTTTTGAGAGCAGTGGTGATGATATAAATTACACAAAGTAATACACCTAGCTGGGTCGAAGCCCGCGAGCTACGACTCGTAAGTCGGGGCCGTTACCACTCGGCCACCACTGCTCCTCATCGTTTGCTGTTATACTTATATCTTATTCAAAAATATAACTGAAATCGTATAGCCAAATGATTAGGTTTAGTTTCACATCAAAACATACTTAAATTCTCATCTTCACTAGTGGTTGTAACCGTTTCTTACGTAACACAACAGTTGGACAGCGCTTACAATAGATCACGCGCCTCCTGCACGCTAATCCGCACAAACCCGCATCTCCGCAACAATCTAACAGCTAATCACTTCCTAGTGGTTGTCTCGCGCCGGTAATTGACTTGTCACATCCTCACTACCAGCCTTTGATTTACTTCTTATAATGTGTAATAATGTGCTTTAAAGGATTCTTCACATTGTTTATCAGGGAACAAATAATTTTCGTATTCGTATTGTATTATTTCGGTCGTAGCGTGATTCGCCTATAGCCGTCCTCGATGAATGGGCTATACCTACAACACTAAAAGATTTTTCAATTTGATCCCTACTGGTTCAAATTCCTGAGATTAGAGCGTTCATGGATAAAGTGAGAAATGAGTATATTAGGGGAAGTTTGAAAGTGGCGCCAGTGACTGAAAAGTTGAAAGGGAATCGTTTGTCTTGGTATGGTCATGTGAAGAGGAGGGATGAAGCGCATGTTGCTAAAAGAGTTATGAATTTACATGTGGATGGATGGAGAGGGAGAGGGAGGCCAAAGAAAAGATAGATGGATTGTGTGAGAAATTATATGAAAGAAAAGGGAGTTAGTGATAGCGTGACGAGTGACAGGACAGAATGGAAGAAAAAAACATGTTGTGCCGACCCCAAATAAAACGGGACAAGGGCAGGAAGATGATGATGAAACAAATTCTTCAGTTTTATGATATTATTGTAATACTAGCGGTCCCGACAGACAATTATTGTATCTTCGAACCATCCAGGGACCACCCACTCAAATGTACACATAAAATTATATCCAAATCAGTCAAGCCGTTTAGGAGGAGATAGGTGACAAACACACGGACAGAAGAATTACATATATAAAGATATGTAAGTATGTAGCTACAACTAGCACTTGTAGTTTGTAGCCTCTGAACCACGTATTCCAGCAGGTAATTCCATGTCTTAGCGTAGTTTCGATATAAAGCTATTACTTATTCTGTGATAAAGGTAACGCACATTTTTGTTAACGCAAGTTCACAACAACAACAACAATGTGCGGAAGTTCAAGCTTAGCCTCAAATAGTTTTTTTTTGTTAAATTTATTTCTCAAAGTTGTGACACTGAACCACTGCAGTTGATTACCTAATGATTATCTTCTTAAGAGATCTAGCGACGGTTGAATATAGTAGAGCTAGCTTATAATCTTAATTCGGGTCCCGTTTGCCTGATATGGATACTTCTGCGGGTAATTGCGTTAGTTTTATTGCAAAGTAAGCGGCTCCCGGTGCGAGCGGCTTTTTTTTTTTTTTTTTTTTTAATTGATATAAACCAGCGCTTGACTGCGATCCCACCTGATGGTAAGCAGTGATGCAATCATTGATGGTGAGGCGCACTAGTTTATCAAGAGCCTATTCACTCTAGCCTTGAAGACACCTAAATTATAGTTGGACGGGAAGATCGCAGCAGGCAAATTGTTCCAGTCCTTCGATGTACGCGGTATAAACGACGAAGCGAAACGCTTAGTCCGGACCGTTGAAGTTTCAACAACGTAAGGGTGGATACTCGCCGTACGTCGGGTTGTCCGATGATAGAAAGGAGATGGCGGAATCAAGTCATGCAATTCCTGCGCACACTCTCCAAAATGCAACCTGTAAAATACCGATAGGCTGGCTACCCTGCGCCTGTGCTCGAGGCTTTGTAGACTGGACTTAACCAAATCAGGATCCCCAATTAGCCTTTTCGCATGCCTTTCCATTGAGTCCAAAGCTGCTAGATGGCATTTTGCAGCACCAGCCCATATGTGACTGCAGTACTCCACACACGATCGAACCTGTGCTTTGTATAACATTAGAAGCTGTCCCGGTGTGAAGTACCGTCGGACCTTTGCAAGAACGCCTAGTTTTCTAGCAGCTACCTTGGCTTTGGACTCAATGAACCGCCCAAAATTGAGGTCTGAGGAGATTTCAACTCCCAAGAGCTGAAGGCGGTCGGTGCACTCCAGGGATACATTCCGAAAAGCAGGAGCCAAGGTGAACGGGCTCCTTTTGGCGGTGAACAGACACGCTTGTGTTTTGGCGGCGTTGAATTCAACTAGATTGGTTTCGCCCCACTTGGAGACTGCCTGAAGTGAGACATTCGTACGCTCCACCATAGCCTCTCGTTCGGACCGGATTAGTTCCTTACTAGCCCGAGCACCTGGAAGGTATCTCTCTACAACTGTGCTATCATCTGCATACCCATAGATACCGGGCATCAGCAGATCGTTAATATGCAGCAGGAAAAGAGTTGCAGAGAGAACTGACCCCTGAGGAACTCCGGCATTAGTGGACATGGGCTCTGATGAGCATCCATCGACAACAACTCGGAGAGACTGTTCACTCAGGAAGTCTTTTACCCAGTTAATCAGACCAGGGGAAATGCCGTACGCTGGAAGCTTACTCAGAAGGCTGGCGTGCCATACCCTGTCGAAGGCCTTCGAGACGTCTAAGGAGACAGCAATCGCTTCTCCATTCTTCTCGAGGGCCTCGCCCCACATGTGAGTGGCATACACTAGTAGGTCCCCAGTAGACCGATTGTGGCGAAATCCGTACTGTCGGTCACTGAGGAGATCGTTACCTTCCAGGTATGCCATGAGGCGCGAGTTCAATACACGCTCCATAATCTTGCAGAGTATGGAGGTTATTGAAATCGGCCGATAGTTGGCAGGATCGGCACGACTGCCCTTTTTGGGCACGGGTTGCACGTTGGCAAGCTTCCAGGACTTGGGCACTATACCAGTCCTAAATGAGAGGCGGTACAAGCGCGTCAACACAGGAGACAACTCGGGCGCACATGCCTTGAGAACTATTGCTGGTACACCATCTGGTCCACTAGCTTTATTCACGTCTAGGCGACACAGTGCTCTCAAAACTTCTTTATTTCTTATGCGAACCTCAGGCATCGAGGTGTTGCAGTGAGGTAGAGCCGGTGGAGTAGCACTGCTAGTATCAAGACGAGAATTATGGGCGAAGAGAGATGCAAAGAGACCTGCTTTCTCTCTCGCCGAGTGAGCCAGTGTTCCATCAGGCTTAACCAGCGGAGGCAATGTGGGCCTACAGAAGTTCGCTTCGACCGATTTGGCAAGGGACCAGAACGCTCTGCTACCGGACGGCTGTGCAGAGAGCTTTGTGCCAATATGAGTAATGCGGTCGAACCGAGCCTTCTTTAGTGCCTTTTTGTAGGACTTGGCAGCATGGTTAAAAGCTCTCTTCTTTGAGCTCAGATCCGGAGCTTTGCGGTCACGAGCGTCAACCCAGGCGAGAAACGCCGAATGCTTACGCTCTTCAGATTGAACGCAATCGGCGTTGAACCATGGGTGAGCTGAGCCTCCAACGGGTACGTCTCTATAAGGGATGAAAAACTCCATAGCTTGACGTATCACATCGGATATAGCATCCGCACAGCTCGACGGACTCTCAGAAGAGAAGCAGACCTGCTGCCAAGGATAAGATGCAAAGAAATGCCGCATCTCATCCCAATCTGCTGACCTGTAACGCCACATTCGCCGTTCACCGCGTGAGTCGCAGTCAGGTGGGGAGAAGGACGAAACAGACTTCACCAGGCAGTGATCTGAAGTTCCAAGTGGTGAGGAAACTGTTACGATACATCTGTCCGGATCGGTGGTCAGCAGAAGGTCCAGACAATTGGCAGTATGACCAACTACATCAGGCACCCTAGTCGCTTGCTTGACCAGCTGGGAAAGGCCCATCGATATAACTGTTACAATTCTGTTTGTTTCGTTGAGTGAGGCTACTGTGCTCAGCAACACTTCGCCTCTTCGTCACACGCGAGGCTTCGCCGGCGGGGGCACATTGACACACGTGGGGAAGGCGGGGCACATTGACACACGTGAGGAGTCGGGGGCACATTGACACACGTGAGGAGGCGGCGGCACATTAATAATACCAGAATTATTATTTTTCAGTTTTTTTTTTAGGATTTGTGAACACAATGAAGCAAGATTACGTAGCGATACATCAGCGTCTAAGGTTGAAGTAGCCTTTTCATGAAATGGGACTCTTTGAGCCGTGATAATTTCTTGGAACTGGTCAAATAAACTTTGTAGTTAAGTTCATTTGACCAGTTCCAAGAAATAGGCATGTTATTGCTTTTTAAGGTTCCGTATCGAAAGGGTAAAAACGGCGCCCTATTGCTAAGACTCTGTTGTCTGTCACCAGGCTGTATCTTAAGAACCGTGATAGCTGGACAGTTGAAATTTTTACTAAAAACTATAAAATAAATCTTTTATTTCCCATACAAAAAACATGATTTTTTGCCGTTTCTTACTGCGGACGGTACGGAACCCTTCATGCGCGAGTCCGACTCGCACTTGGCCGGTTATTTCAAATTAAGTTATTCATTTGTTTCTGTAGGTCTTATACAATCACAAAATGTGTCGAGCATTGTATTTCAATGTTTATTATACCTCGCTCAACACAAAAGTGAATCCCCCTTGTCTTGCATTCTTCGTAACAAAAGAATGTAAGAAAAATACGAAATAAGAAATGATTAGATACAAACCAGCTAGATGTAAGGAAAACAGTAATAGTCGCGGTTCGTCGCCGCTGTCCGCCTGTTCTGTGCACTTAGTTGTAGTTAACGTTAGTGATGTTGAAAGTGTTATGATATTACATGAAACCCGCTTTTCTTAATGTTTTGTAAACAGGAGCACGTTTCTTGTAAAAATTAACTGAACATACGTTTTAGTAAATATGATTGTTTCTTGTTTATTTCACCGAGCAGAGGGCCTCGGCAGAGTGACTTTAGCTGCGGAATATACGAATGAGTTACAATAGCACTCGCAAAAAGGGCAACTGAAGGAACACCGTGAGTTTTAGTCCTTCCCGCACCACCCAGAGTGAGAGAAATCATTATTTTGATGATTTCCCACGTAAAAAAAAGACAGAGTTACATTCGATGGTTAGCCGCATCATGGTTTTTAAACTTTTCGGCAATCGTGGTCGCTGATAAATGATATTTATTTTGCAAATAGGTTTTTTAAAAACACTTTTACACGTCATTTTTTAAACTAGATGAAGCCGGCAGCACGATAGCACGTACCTCATGTTATGCCGGAACCCGTGACTTGCACTTTCAAGTTTGCTGACGCCATTGATCAGAATCTGAGTTGCAGCTCTCACGGGTATCGAAGAAATAATCAGAAGCATAACTAGATATCCAAGTACCTTGTACCGTCGCTGCTGGCGACTTTGCTTTCGTGAATGTAGAACATTGTACCAAGGGAACATAATCCTGGAATAAGAGTATCCTATCGGCTATTCCAACACATGGTTTACCCATGCGCAAAGTTTCATCTGAGTAAATCTATTCAGCCGTTCAAGCATGAAGAAGTATCAAACATATACACTAAAGTTGGCCTTTATAATATTAGCATGATTATAAAACCAAACCCTGCCATCAATTTCACCGACAACACAATAATCTCCATGATCGGCAGGTCCGTCGCTCTTACGATCACGACGACGACAACGACAACAACAATAGCAGCAGTCTAACAAGAATGGCAAATATCCGGCAATCCGCGCAATAGCTGGCCATTTCGTAACACTTCGGCGATTTCCGGAATGATTCGGCAGTAGCCGGGCCCGGCGCGAGCTCGTGATAAGACTGCAGCTACTGTTTAGATAACAGTGATTGCTGCCGTCTGAGCTTCAGAGAGGAATCTGCTGTAGATACCTGCGCTATGTTTACATAACGATCTGAGAGCTTTGCTTGAGATAATTTAGAATTTTCTCAGTATATTTCTTGCTTCAATGGATATCTTTATTGTTCCTGGTGAATTTATAAATATCTGCATATGACATTGGGTAACTGAGAGATATTGTATTGCGGCACTTTTTTAACTCATATTTTAGGATATATTTCAGTGTTGCTAAGAGTCTGTATGTTTGTCAGCTTGCCAAGTCGTGCACTTTGTATAGTAACTGGTATTTGCTCCGTAAATTAAATATTTTTATTGTTATATTTTTCCCTATATCTACTATAAATATTTATTTATATTCACAAGAACTTTTACAACATTACGCAGGAGATCCACGGTATTGTATGGAGGAAACTTACAAACTAAAAATATACATTTTACAAAACAATAATAATCTAAACTTAAACCCATACACATTCAGTCGTGGAAGGATCCAGCAGTTGGTACTCGAGGTAGCACTGCACAAGTCTGAGGCCATGTGCTTTCATGATCCTCGGAACGCGCCACCACCGGGTTCCCAAATAACAGTAGGAGGGGTTAACATCGGTGTCGGGTCAATGATGAAGTACCTGGGACTCGTCCACGACATCTCATGGCGACATGGCGACTGCGAGTGTCGCAACCCAGTGTTGGGCACGCCGCAATCATGGCAGTAAGTCTACTCTTTGAGGAGTGTCTGGAGAGACGTTACGACGTCCTCACCTTCCGCATGACGCAGATCTTCACCGGACATGGTAAGTTCGGGAGGTTTCTGTACCTGATTCGTGCGGAAGAAACGCCCAGGTGTCACTATTGTGTGGACCGCCCGGAGGACACGGTAGAATATTATAATAAAATAAACTTTATTGTACAACAAAATACTTAGTAACAAAACTTTTAAACTAGAACATAGAACGTAGGTAAGTAGAGCATACGGTAGAGCTGTGCCTTGCTTGGGCAGAGCACCGCCGTGTTCTCATAGAGGTGATCGGCGGCGGCGACGCAAAAAAATACACATTGAAGAAATAAAAACAATAACATAGAATGGATCCGGAGCTATTCAACTAACATCGTTAAAACATTAGGTTTCCTCCTTTAGTACTTCACCGTAGTCAGGGAAAAAAGTTTTATTATCAATTCTATTATCCTCTTCTCAAATAAAAATAAATGTATCATAATCATAATCCCGAGGCTTGGAAATAATTTGTTGTAAATAAATCATTTTTTCCGCTCTGTGAGAGTAGCCGGGGGTTGTGTGAACAATTCTCGTTGTGACTGTTCCTGTTGGTCCTTTTTGTTGCCAGGGCTTTATTGCCCGCAGTCGTTGCTGGTGCCAGGCGCCAGCAGTATGGAGGCGCGCTTATAATAATCTAAAGAAAAATGTGAACATGTTGAGACAGGCAATAAAACGGAAGCAATGTTTTGATCTTCCTTCTTTTAGAGTGGCATACATGGTTTTTTACTTTATCTTTTGTGAGAGGATTTTTATATAGAAAACCGTACATAAACATGACTTCCCAAAGGAGTAACTTGGGGTTCATTGTACTTACGAGTAAACTCCCATTTTTCCAAAGTACCTATAGGTGTTAACTCCATACTAAGGTGATTTCTCGTTGCCAAGTTATTATAAACCAGGACCAAATCCCAACTAACGGTTGCCATTGAAAATCCTGATGGAAAATGTAGTATCACTTTGCATCGGCAGGGAACCGAACCCAAGGTCTCATGCTCAGCAAGTGACTACAAAAGTCCAAGAGGCAGTCACATAAGCGTATATTATGAAATTTTATAAAATGAACCACAACATTCTATTCTATACACTTTTCTAAAGCCAGGATTTCCCGCGTCGGTAATGTTTTCATAAACTCTGCTTTGAGTACGCGCGGTACTAGCCGACCGATTTCGGAAGTCGCGCCTTATCTGATGCGCGGAAGTAAGTACGACCTTCTCATCTCCGCCGGGTGCGAATATACGAGTATGTTTGATGCAGAGGGGTAGAATGCCGTAAGTGCTTTTGATAGAAATAATAGCGTTTTAAAATTATTCTTTTAAAGTCAACAGAAAGTTCCTTAAATTGTTTGGGCCCTGTAGGTGGACGATGCTGCAATAGCCTTGCCACCCAAGCTATGTTTAATGCATCATCGGTGGCTTTAAGTGCAGGCTTGCAGGCACATCACATACACTATCAATAAAAGAATGCTCATCATTAGATCAGTACTTTCAATAGCCATTAAATGAAGATAAGACAGCGTTTTCTTTATTTTGGCTGCGTGGTTATGGATGTAGAATCTGAAATAAATAATGTATTATTATACTATTATTATTATATAGGTACCTAAGTGGCTTTTAAGCAAAATTGGATGTTTAGGAGGTTTATTACGCTTGGTTTTGAAATGATTTCTGCGATTAATGAGTTTGAAATCCCATCTCTGTTGCCTTATATTTTGCCACAACCGCTGACGTTTAGCCTTCTCAGTGTTGGTGGTATGGAGACAGCGACTGTCATATGCTGGGCACGCTACATGCGCGACGGTAAAACCCCTCTTTTAGGAGTGGCAGTGCAGAGACGCCACGGTGTCCCCTCTTTCCAACTGGCGTAGGTCCTCAGCCATCAGCGGACAGATACACCCGGGTGTCACCAGTGCGTGGTTCTTCCGGAAGACCCGAAGCATACGGTGGAGGTTTGATGATTGCCCACCTCAACAAAAGCCTTCTCATTGTATACAGTTGATAGATATATTTTATGTCCTACTGAAGGAAGGCTGACGTTTAGTTGTGCCCATAATTTTTAGTCGGTCCTCAAGGAAACTGACACACTCATATTGAAGCTATGGCTGAAACATTTTTCTAATAAGAGCTCATACTTTTCATAAACGTCGTGAAACTCACTCATTTTTTGATCGTGACTTTGTGTTTGTTCAGTGATGCAGTGGATATGTTTTTGTTATGGAAATTAAATAGATATTTTGAAATGCAAATGAAACTCGTTATCAGAGGATTTTTATTTATAACTAATAATATTTGTAGGTCCTGTGGAAACTTCTTGTGTGACAGGGCTTCGTACGAACATGAAATGCATGTGCGCAGTTCGCAAGTGGCTCGCGAGCGGCGCATGCGCCAGGTCTGGACACACGTTTATAACTTCCGGATGCTTATAACTTGCTACAATACAACAATTTTCTACACTGTAAATATTTATGCGTATGTCTCCTTAAATTAACTTCAAATACGAGGCATGCCTTTTAAGTTTTGTCGTTTGAAGAAAAATATACAACTAGAACCTTATAGTACTTTTATTGTTTTTCAAAGTATTCACCACGTAGCTTAATACACTTTTCCATTCGCTTAAACCAGTTATTATAATATTTATTTCACTCTAAAGTGGGGGTGTTCAAAATGGCTGACTTGAAAGCGTCGACTGCTTCTTCACCGGACTGGAACCTTTGACCACGAAGACTTTTTTTAATTTTAGGAAATATAAAGAAAACGTTAGGGCTTAGGTTAGGACTGTATGGAGGATGGTCAAGAATTTCTACTTTTTCCTGCTTCAAATACTCAATCGTTTGACGAGCGCTGTGTGAGCTTGCGTTGTCGTGGTGCAGGATGATGCGTCGCTTTGAGTTAGTATTTCGAAGTTCGGCGATGACTTGTGGTAAACAAACTGTGGTATACTACTCTGCGTTAACCGTTCTACGATCTTCAAGTGCAATAGTCGCAACATGGCCGGTTTTTCTAACGAACGTGGCCACCATCTTCTTTGAAGTGCTTCGAGAACGAACAATTTTATTCGGCTTTGGCTCGTCTTGAAAGACCCAGATTGTAGATTGTTGTTTGGAATCATGATCGTAGGCATAGATCCAAGATTCGTCACCATTGATGATGTCGTAGACGTGATTTGACTCTCCTCGGTTGAACCTTTGCAGAGTTTTCTTACACCACCTGACGCTGGCCGCCTTGTGATAGTCGGAAAGCTGATGCGGTATCCAACGGCAAACTAGCTTTCTCACACCAAGCGCTTCATGCAAGATCTTCTGAATGGTTGTCCCTGAGATGCCTAATAGAGCCTCTATCTCTCGATACGTTACATGACGATTTTCGAGAATTAGTTATCTCACAGCAATGATGTTATCTTCAGTGAAGGCGGATTTTGGGCGTCCTTCGCGAGATTTGTCACTAACACGCTAGTATGTCCACGCTGGAATTCTAAATACCAGTGTTCGATAGTCCACAGACATGGGGCTTCATCACTGAATACATATGTTAGCTCTTCAAAACACTGAAGCCGTGTCAGGCCTCTTCTAAAGTTGTAGAAAATTATTGCACCAACATTTTCCTTAGAAAGATTCATTTTCGTACGTAACCTAACAGATTCCAATCGACGCTGTGACTAAACAATAGCATTAATCCTAATACTTTCAACTGTATTGAGATTCAAAATTTAAACACATTCGAATATAGAACAGTTCCAAATTCAAAATTGCTGGGAAATATGGAAACGACAGAACTTAAAAGGCATGCCTAGTAGATGAAGTACAAGAAGAAGAGTTTTAACCATTCTTGACGGCTGTTTCCCGATTGTCTATGGTAAATAATAATAGCATGTTTATTGTTACGGATATTGCAACCGATTCCACTTACCTTTATGTAAACTCTAATCGCATGTTGGTAAAATTCTCTCTAGATCGCTTTTTTATGGCAGTCTTATTTTCCGCCATTTCCTTATGTATGCGACTTATATTATACGTAGGAAACCGTGCAATTTCAGAGCAAACGATGCACAAAATAGCCACTCAAACATATTGTTATGATACTTTACGTGAAGCGCAGATTGTTACCTTATTCAATAGGCGTTCCGATGAAATCTGGATGTGTAAGAAAGAAAACATAAGATATGTATGATTTTTTTTTAATTTAAACATGGCGCCTGTGTTTACGCAGTCATAAACAATTTTGTAAAGAAAGGCGTTTCTTATGTAATAAACACGGAACCTCGTAATTCCAAATACATGAATAATATGTTGCCAAATGAAACAATAAGAAATCGGCGCAACGATGGCAACATTACAAAATGTGTATTTATGTCAGATCCATGAAAACCTATAAAGAGTCGGGGGGGGGGGGGGCAGGGGTTGCTCTGAGCCGGCCGGCCTGCCAACACAAAAAACCTTTTAGCTGATACATAAGCACACCCAAGTCTGCGCTAAAATACACCGGCTCCCTAGGTTTTTTGTGCGAAAGCGGGGCGAGCCTATAAAGTTGCGATTGCTTTTGATGGCAGATCCTGGCGTATTACCAGCTTTGCGGAGGTCCGTCTCGCGTATGGTTGAGATGGAATTACTTGATGGAGCCAATGAGGCATAAGGACGGGAAAGTCGTCGTCTTAATATCGGAGTAATACTGCTCGAATTAGGGCTGGACCGAAATCACGCTCCCACAATAATGTACTTACGTATGTAGTGAACTATGACTAGCGTTTTTAGAGAAAGTACGAATTTTGGTTACTTGGTGACGTCGCGTCGTAGGCTTTATAAATTCGAGTCAAAGGTTTTCATAAAATGTGTGAACCCTCCGTTCGACATAAAAAAAACATATTGTATAAGGAGTCAGGTCATACAACAATTATGTGTACACCGTGTCTCAAACATCGAGTCATCGATACTGGACCTCTGTGATGGAATTCTTCATCGAGGTTTTTCCTAATTAAAAAAATGTATACTGTTTTATTTTTAAGTGTATAAAATCGTTATTTTATTCCACCCCAATTAAATTTTTAATTAATTCGCTTTTTTCACTTGAGTTCAACAGCAGATAGCTTCTAGTTTTTGTTTACATTGAGGTTGATTAGGAACTATTCTGCACAGTTTAAAATAAAAAAGTATAGTTTTTTATTAGAAAATCTCCCCTGCTGCAGCGCTGAGGAATCCAGGACCATATACTGTTACCATTATTGTTTCGGATAATGGTAAATGACCTACCAACTGTTGTTCATTTTGCTGAACGTCTATTATATGCAGATGACTTGAATTTGTTTCTTGAAATCAATCTTGAGATAGATTGCCGTGCACTGCAACGCGACATTAACGCTATATACGAGTGGAGAGTTAATAAAACAGAGTTCAATTCGTCAAAATGCTACGTCGTGAGTTCTACCAGAGCTCGTAACCCAGTCTCCTTTTATTATAAAATCAATGATAGCACAATTACCAGAACAATTAATGATCTAGGTGTCACATTTAATCATACACTAAATTTCCATAACCACATTTTAGCAGTTGCAAAAGATGCATTTAAGCATTTGGGTTTCATTTTGAGAAATGCTAAAGATTTCAAGAACACAATCGCTATCAAGTCTATTTGTAACGTGCTTGTTCGAAGTAAGTTTGAGTCTAGTGCTTGTGTCTGGAACCCACATGAGAAAAAATATGCTTTGATATTAGACAAAGTGCAAAAAGCTTACCTTAGATATGTTTATAAGAGTATTAATGGATACTATCCCTTTATGTACTCTACTAAGTTTCTTTTAGTTTTCGTTGTGTAGGGTTTATCCGTATAACTTAATTGAGGTCTGAAGAAAAAATGACCAAATATTAACCATGTGTAAAATCCTTCATGTGAAAACTGATACTCCAGAGCTACATGACGAGCTGTTTCAACTTTGTGCCCCAGTTAAGTATATCAGCATCAGGAGACATGGCTTGTTTGCTGTGCCTGCGAGTCACACTGTTGCGCGAGCCCAGTCTTCTGTCCCTCGCACTCTTTTTGCCCTCAACGCTTTTTTGGATACGCACCCTGACTGTGATGTGTTCGCGGACGAATGGAAGGCGATCATGTCAGTATGTCCGGAGTTCTGTGAGGTGAGTGTGAGATTTTTTTTAATATTAATATAAAAGGTAAAGACTATCTATATATTGATATTAAAAAAATATAAATCGACGGGTGCAAAGTAAATAAAGTTATCTGCAATTTTGCGATTTTATGATATTTGCAGAAACTTACTAAATATTCATATTCTAAAACATGGAAAATCGTCTTTCAAGTATCAAAGTGGGGGGGTTGCCTTTTACATTAAGAATGGAATAAACGCGCGTGTTAGGGCACACCCTGAACACCCTAATGTGGAGCAGCTTTGGTTAGGTCTAACCATAAATAAGAAGAAGCTTCTCATTGGCACCGCATATCGTCTGCCTTGGCAGGACTTGGAGGCTTTTCTCGATGCCATAACTTCGAGTATTAGTGCTTTGGCCCCTTATGACAGTCTGGTATTGTTGGGTGACTTGAATGTTAATTTATTAGACGCAAATAGCTCCAAAACTAAACAATTAACAGCGTTCCTGGACTACTCGAACCTTGTTCAGGTAGTTCCAACAGCAACACATTTTGTGGGTGATAGTAGCTCTCTCATTGACCTCATATGTACTGATGCCACAACGCGAAATGTTGTGGTGAATCACATCAGTGAGCTCAACAATCACTCATTTATAACATGCGAAACTGTTTTCAGGAAGCCTAAGCCTAAACCTAGATTAGTTGAATATCGCTGTTTTTCTGACATATTGCAGGATCTTTTCAACACTGATCTCAATAGGTTTCCTTGGTCAAGTATAGGGGATATAAGTGATGTTGACACTATGGTGCACACCTTCAACTCTTACATGATCCAGCTGTTTGATCTTCACGCTCCTCTTAAGAGTAGGACTTTCAGGAAACCGCCCACTCCATGGGTAACTGACAACATTCGACTTATGTTCAAGCTGCGGGATGAAGCTAGAGATCGATATCATAAGACTAGGGAGCCAAGTCATAGGAAGTACTATTTGGAGCTTAAGCACGAAGCCGCCGCCGCGTTGGTGAGGGAGAAGACCGCATACTTTTACAAAAATATCAATGAGCAGAGGAAGGACCCCAAACGGCTGTGGCGTAACTTGAAATCAGACGTGCTCCCAGACCATAAGCAAAGACAACTGCCAAGTCACTTTGATAATCCTGCAAACATTAATGCAGCGTTCCTGGATGTCCCTGGGAACTGCTGCGATAATGTCACAAAGATTGCCCACTTCAACTCTCGTAGACACGGTCCAGTGGAGTTCTCCCTCACTACCACTAATCAGGAGACAGTTCTAAGTATAATCAGGAGTCTGGGGTCCAATGCTCAGGGTGTTGATGGTATTAGTCTGGAGATGTTACTACTTACGTTGCCAACTACCTTGAAGGCCATTACTGATATCATCAACAAATCTATAGAAACGCGGACCTTCCCTGGACTGTGGCGACGTGCAGTGGTGCGTCCTATCCCTAAGACCAATGACCCAGCCCACATGAAGGATCTAAGGCCAATCAGCATTCTGCCCTGCCTATCGAAAATCTTGGAGCCTGTTGTGTACTCTCAAGTCATTGAGTACCTGGAGGCGAATAACATTCTTCCAGACCTCCAGTCAGGTTTTCGGAAGGGCAGAGGCACTGCAACTGCTTTGGCTGATGTTGTGGGTAATATCTTGGAGGCGCGTGATCGGGGAGAGGGATCAATCCTGGCCCTATTGGATTTTTCACGGGCGTTTGATGCTATTAATACCAATCTGCTGCTGTCCAAATTAGCGTACTATGGCTTCGACAGGGATGCTGTGGAGTGGTTTAATAGCTACCTAACTGATAGGTCTCAGTACGTGCAAATCCACAGGGAAGATGGATCAACTGTATCATCCCCTCCCCTTCATGTGTCAAGGGGAGTCCCACAGGGATCAATTTTGGGACCTCTTCTGTACATCCTCTACAGTGCCGATGTCACTAGCTGCTTCTCAAACTGTAAATATCACATGTACGCTGATGATATCCAGCTGTACATATCTTTCAAAGGGGATGACACGTCATTGGCTACAAAGAGGCTTAATGAGGACCTGGCTCGGGTGGTGGCCTGGTCTGAAGAGAACTCTCTGGTTTTGAATCCACTAAAGTCTAAATACATGGTACTAGGCACAAAAAAGCAGGTTGCTGCTATTTTGTTAGCCAGGCCTAAGGTCATGATCATGGGGGAGGAGATTGAGCGAGTTGAGCAGACATGCAGCCTTGGGTTGATACTAGATCCAGAGCTGCGCTTCAAAGCCCACATAAAAAGTGCACTAAGAAACTGTTTCTACAGGTTAAAGGTTTTGTATGGAATACGTAAATACCTAAGTGTTCCACTCCGCAAACAATTGGTTGACAGCCTAATCCTGTCAAAGTTGAACTACTGCGATACTGTTTATGGGCCCTGCTTGCTTGCCAGGACTGACAGGCTGATTCAGCGCATCCAGAATGCATGTGTTCACTTCTGTGTACATGTGCCACGCAGGAGTCATGTGACCCCATACATAAATCAACTTAAAATTTTAAAAATGTCTGCTAGGCGTAACCTGCATTTAGCGAGTTTACTGTTTGGTGTTATAACTACCCAAAAGCCACGTTACTTATATGAAAAACTTACATGGAGACAAACGCATTACAAATACGGTCTTCGCTCTGTGGTGAATCCACTGTCAGCACCGCGACACAGAACTACAGCTTTCAGGGGGTCGTTCAGGTTTGCTTCCACTCGCTGCTGGAATAGTATTCCGCCACCAATGAGAGTCCTAAAAACAACACAATCTTTTAAATATCACCTTAAGAAGTTACTGTTGAACGCGCAACTCTTACAGCAATAAACAAGTGTCACCTCATGGTTGTGACTCTCAGTCTTTGGCTTGGTATTCGGCAGCGTTGTGGCTTGGCATTCAGTCATGTCCCTGTTTAATGGCTTGCTTGACTCTTAGTCTTTGGCTTGTTATTCAGCAGTGTTGTGGCTTGGCATTCAGACTTGTCCCTGGGTATTGGCTCGCTGCTGTCAGCGTGTTTACACACTAATTTTCCACGTCATACAGGATACCTTTATATAAGAACGTAAATATATTAATTTTAATTTATACTATTCATACTTATATGTAATAATCACAATCGTTTGACAATGCTTATAATTTATTTAATTTTCTATTTATTACAATTCATTTCATTATTGATTTAATTAGCAACAATACCTGTATTAATCACTTTTTCAGTTTGTTTGTTTTGTCCTCTTTTCTGAGAAATTATTTCCACAAGATGAAGCAATCGGAATAAAAACACTAAATAACATATTGTCTGCCCCGATTTCGGCTTCTCATGAGTCCATGTGATTCATATTTCGTCGCGGACTTTTAGAACACTGTACAAGGCAATAAAACACACAAATTATACGATTTCGCATCGCATCTTTTTGAAATTTTGAACTTCAATTACCATTTCCGTAGAAACACTCGTCACAATTAATGGCGTAGCGTCATAGCATGCATCACATCCTTTTCACGTACCTATGTCATCGCGTCCATAGACTATAGGTACACGAAAACAGAACCGCGTACTTTGGCACAGACGGAAAGTAATGTTGCCACTTTATATATATTATGATTTCGTATTTCCACTTTATTTATTCATTGCTCTTTTTTTTTCTCCTTTCCCTATAATTTATTTATATTTATCTATTTTTTTTCAAATCTATTAGCACACAATACCGTGCCGACGTCTTTATGTCGATACCGTTACCGGCCCACGCTGAAAACCAGCGCCGTAGACTCATCGCATTTTGCGTGTGGTCACGGCATTATGCTGAGCGTTCGGCCGTTTTGCGCGGATGTGGCGCATATTTCTTCAACATAATGTACTTATAATTTGTTAGTTTTAAATTTGCGCCTTGTTCCGCCAAATAAAATGTTTTTCTTTCTTTCTTTCTTTCTTTCTTTCAAAAATGCAGAAATGATAGTGTTTTTTTCAACAATACTTATGGAAAAAAATTACTAACTGCTCATTATTCACTTATTAATACTAATTATCAGAAAATTGCAAATAACTTTGTTTACTTTGCACCCGTCGAAATATGATTTCATACGGATACATCTACACAAACGCACGCCTTTCTCTCATGGTGTTAGGCAGAAACTATAGAACGCCACCTGCTACGATCATTAGGCTCACACTCGTCTTGATGCGCTTGCGTCGGGGCAGTTGGGCACACAAGCACGCCGGCTGTGAGTACTCATAATCTGACCGGTATACAGAACATTATGATGTGTTCAATCTGCCTATGATTTCCATCGGAGAATAAAAGCCCAAGAATTAATGTCCTATTTTTCTTTCCGCAGTACTAGGAAGTGTTAGTACTTCGCCAATAGCTGCAGCGAACTTGTATCTCTCGCCTGTTCTATCGCTACGCAGAGACAGTTATTTGACAATATTTGATAAAGGCGCTGTTAACTGGGTGCGCAATGTATCGAATAATGCCGCATTTCTCGTTTCATATTACAGTCAACCAGGATTTTTCATATCTTTTGAAAAGACAGACTAGATACCTATTCAATATTTTCTCCGTAACAGGGCGCTATCATAAAATTGCGTTCTTTTGTACATTTGAACTTTGAACAGCTGATACTCGTACGTCGCATGATGTAGCATTTTTGCATTTGTAATTACGTTCAATTTAAGATTTATAATTACATATATCTTATTTTCTATGAACAAACGTTGGTTCTAGTAGTTACACATTTTACGGAATGATATATATGTACTAGTGGTACGGATAAATTAACATTTATTCCAGACATATATATCTAAATTACGAGGCCATCAAACTTAAACGTCTTGTAGGTCACAAGACGGTTGAAGTAAAATTAATACGATGTAAATTTTATTTTTTTTGCTTAATATAGTATTTCAATGCCTTTTATGAAATACTTTCATCAGAATTTCGGCTTTTTTATTGTTCACATTTCACGGTTCACGTTTTTATGGCTCACGCCTGACCACTATCTCACCTGATGTAAAGCGACAATGGAGCACGCTTTGCTTAGAAGTAACCTATTTACTCGGCTTTATATAAATAGATAAAAATTGCGAATAGCTAGGCTACCCGAATATGAACTAGGTAAATCATCACCATTCAATATGTCAGTTGTCCAAGTCTTGCAACAGAATCAGAATCAGAAACGTTTATTTCAAATATACCAATTACAGGCACTTTTGAATTGTCAAAATGTCGATCAGTCAAAAAAAAAAAAAAAACAAGTGAAGCTAAATTGCACGTTCCAAAGCGTAGATCTCTATGGAGAAGAACGTGCAAGAAACCCCATGGACACTCTTTTAAATCATATTATGAGTTACATAAATAACGACGAAAATTCAGACGTTTTGTGAATGAAACTTACAAAACGAAACCTGGCGTAATTAAGCAAACATTGACATAATACTAATGGATAGCAACGATTATCAAATAAGTAAGTTTGTAAGTTTTAACTGCAAATCGGTGAAGCAGTCTGTTGAAGCAGTTAATTTTCTGTGTCAGTCAGCGGACATAGTTGCTCTGCAGGAAACATGGCTCCTACCCCATGATATACCCTATCTTGGGCAAATTCATAAGGATTTCGAGTACACTGGAAAGTCAGCTGTTGACACCTCAGCAGGAATACTGAGAGGGCGACCGTATGGTGGTGTTGCGATCCTGTGGCGTAAGCGAGCCTTTGAGTCAGTGACGGTGCTCAGCTGCGTTAGTGCGCGTTTAACGGCGGTTAAAGTTTCGCTCGGAGACAGAAGCATAATAGTGTTCAGTGTCTATATGCCTACTGACTCGAGTGAAAATCTGGCAGAGTTCACAGAGTGCCTAAGTGAAGTGAGTGCGATTGTCGAAGCCAGTAACGTTGAAACGGTTTACATACTTGGCGATTTCAACGCACACCCCGGTGAGTCTTTTTGTTGTGAACTTTTACAATTCTGTAATGAACAAAAGTGGAGGTGTGCGGACATTGAAAAATTGGGTTTAGGATCAAGTAGCTATACCTTTGTCAGTGACGCGCACGGTTGTAGGCGATGGCTCGACCATTGTATAGTAACACAATCTGCTTGGTTAACGGTTACTGACATAGGTATAGTGCATGATGTATATTGGTCTGATCACTGCCCTATATTTGTTGAGTGTAGGTTGGATAGGATTAAACCTAAGATAATCGATCATAAACCATCACATAACAAAGTAATCTGGGGAGAGAGGGACAGCGATCAAATAAGCGTATACTGTGACTTATGTAATAGTAAGTTAAAATTAATTGATTATCCCCAGGAATTTGGTATGTGTAGTAATGGACACTGTAGCAATGCTGAGCATAGGCAAATTCTTGACAAGATGTATGAAAGTATTGTCACTACTTTGTCAGAGGCCGCGGTACAGAGCCAAGTGGAAACTCGGCCTCGTAGGCATGTTGGTCGTGTTGTCGGGTGGAATAAGCACGTGCGAGCCGCGCACGCGATGGCGAGGCATAAATATCAGCTTTGGGTGTGGCACAATAAACCAACTTCTGGTGATGTCTACAACGACATGTGTCTCACACGAAAGATATTTAAAAGTAGGTTGGTGTGGTGTCAGACTCATCAAGAACAAATTAAGCCTGATATTTTAACTTCTCTCCGTAAGGCCAACAATTTTCAAAAGTTCTGGAAGGCCACTAAAAAACTGGATGTTAGGCCTGGCCTTCCTGTTAGTGTCAGTGGTGCTGATCAGCCGGACAGCATCGCCAACATGTTTATGGACCACTTCAAAGTGGTGTCATCGCTGGGCTCATCGTTGCGAGTGCTCGATGACGGATGCTGTCGTGACTCGGATCTGGTCCGATTTTCGGCCAAGCAAGTGTCAAGCACGATTAAGAAAATGACGAGAGGGAAGTCCCCCGGTCACGACGGTTTAAGCATTGAGCACTTGCAGCATGCTGGTCCTCACATAGCTAGAGCTCGCTATGTTTTACTCGTTGTGTATGTGTCACTCGTACCTCCCTTGTGATCTCATGCGAACGATTGTCGTTCCTATTATAAAGGATAAAACGGGTGACGTTGCTGATAAGTCTAACTATCGGCCCATCTCCCTGGCCACTATTATCGCGAAGGTACTCGACAGCCAGCTAGATGCTCGGTTGGATGGCTTACTCAAACTACACGATGCACAGTTTGGGTTTCGTAATGATCTTGGCACTGAAAGTGCGATTCTCGGCCTCAAACATACGGTACAATATTATGCGAAACGTCAGACGCCAGTTCATGCTTGCTTCTTAGATCTCTCCCGTGCCTTTGACCTTGTTTCTTACGACGTTATGTGGGAAAAGCTGCGGGAGAGAAGAGTGCCGGCGGAGTTGTTGCGTATCTTCCAGTATTGGTATAATAACCAGACAAATTGTGTAAGATGGGCCGATAGGTTGTCGGTGTCATATGGACTGGAGTGCGGGGTTAGACAGGGGGGGATAACTTCACCAAAGTTGTTTAACCTTTATATTAACGATCTGATTGTTGAGCTCAGCAGCAAGAAAATCGGGTGTCGCATTGATGACGTGAGTGTCAACAACATCAGTTATGCTGACGATATGGTGTTGCTGAGCCCAACAGTTAGGGCGCTGAGAGAACTTCTAAGTTGCTGCGAAGGCTATGCTCAGAAGCACGGCCTTATTTATAATGTTAAGAAGAGCGAATTCTTGGTCTTTAAGGCTGTCGGTGGTAAATGTCCTGATTATGTTCCCCCCATCAAACTTAATGGGAAGGATATAGTGCAAGTGTGTAAGTTTAAGTACTTGGGGCATTACGTCACCGACGACCTTAATGACCAACAGGATATTGAGAGGGAACGTAGGGCGCTGGCAGTTCGGTGTAACATGTTGGCTCGCAGGTTTGCACGGAGTAGCAGACCAGTTAAAATAACACTTTTTAAAGCCTACTGTCAAGTGTTTTATACGTGCAGTCTGTGGACCAACTATACACAGCGGACTATCAGCGCCTTGCGGGTCCAATATAATAACGGGTTCAGGATGTTGATGGGGCTGCCCCGTTTCTGCAGTGCATCAGGTATGTTCGCAGAGGCACACGTCGACGGGTTTCACGCCATCGTCAGACAGAAATCTGCATCTTTGCTCTGCAGAGTGCGGGCTAGCTCCAACTCCATCCTGAAAACCATAGCGGGGAGGTACGATTCTCCTCTGTTAGGTGATGTTGTTCACAGATGCATCATGAACAACCACCTTGTTTTAAAATAAATAGATAGATTGTAAGTTTACTAACATAGGTTTAAATTTTTCTTATTTGTTTACTAACCCATATGGATGTCACTTATCCGAATTAAAGATTATTTTATTTTATTTTATTTTATTTTATTTTTATTTATAAATATTGGTTAAAAATATTCTTTTCGCTTCTCTGAATAAGAAAGCCAAAGTTGCTATTTAATGCTAAAATTACAGTCGATATAACATGGCGATCTTAAGGTGAGGTGGCATCTAATATTATTATAAATATAATACAATAGTATACTGATTATTATGGTATAATTTTTCGTTCCTGACGCTTAATAATAGCAAAATATTTTATGAAAAAAGTGTTTTTAATTGTTGATTACACATAATTAAATATAAAACAAACCGAATTAGCCATCACCGTTTATAAGTTAGGAAATGTCTTCAGTTGTGTTGTAGCTATTGTAGATATATCTTAAAGTTATTTGTCACTTGTCTTTGATTACAAACGAAACACATATAATAGTAGGTGAACAATCAATTCCCATAGTCCTAGCAAGCATCGGCCTTACTGGATTCCTTTAGTTTTACTGGCATCTCTTTGAGGCGCGAGTGGAACACAACGCGCCGTCGCCGTCGACCCGGGCCTTGTCCTTACCGGACTAACTACCTTAGGCATTCTCTACCAGTCAACCTAGGGTGGGGAAGACAGGTACATAAACAAAAGAAACCACGTTGTGTGTGTGGCCAAGTGTCACCTTGCAACTTCTGATGCCCGCACGCCCAGAGCGTGTCCTGCGGCAGCGGTTGGGGCGTGAGAATGTCGTTTCTCTCACGCTTTTGACCAATTTCTTCGCTCGCATTAATTCCCCGCGAAAGGAAATTACTGCTTCCCATTCCTCTTGCCATTTCATGGCTCAAACCAGGGTCAGTTGCGAAAGGTTGCCGCCGCCAATCGCCTCCACATGGTGGTGCTCCGTTCAAGCAGGGCAGATAACCACCGTAAGCTTCAACGTGTCCTTCGGGTGATCTGCACATTGGTGACTCTTAGACGTTTTTTTCTCTAAATACGAACAGGTTCCTCCTGAATCAGCCATGTCCAGTGAGGACCTGCGTCAGGCGGACAGTGAAGATGCCGTGGCACCTCTCTAGTCACTCCTCAATGAGGGGACTGCGATTGTGGCCTACAAACACAAATATCAATATAAACTGTCCCAACTCTAACATATAAGTTTTATTTTAAAACAAAAGAAAACTCCTGCTCATATATAAAGTTGGGAACTTCTTTTAAAGCTGTTCCTTTCGCAACGTGCAAGATTTATAACTACGTTCAGCTAAGTCTGCCACAGTTTTATCACTAAACAACTTTCCTTCACACTTTTTTGTATTCTTACCCTTGTTTGTGTCTCACTACTGGGCAAAGACCTTCTTTTTTACCCGACTGTCCGCCAGAAGGAGGGTTATCAGATCGTTACACCACTTTCCTATCCATTATGCTTTATCAAAAATAAAAAGCAGATGAGTGCTACCACAATCTGCATGGCCAAAAAAACGGTATTGGTTTCATTTTAAAACTGCATTCATTCCATCTCTGCCTCCACAAAAAGCCTACTTTTATACAAATATTAGCGAACAACATTCGATACTAATCGATGAAATCGTCTATTACAAGGAAAAATAAAGGCAATACATTTCGCTCGCTTCCTTCACGGACGTAGCCAGTCACATTGGCCTCTTGTACTGGTGTATTAACGGCTGGTAACGGGTCAAGCTATGTCGGGCCATGTGAGCCGCCACGATTGAGTTTGTCAAGCGACCTTATTGCTCGCAGCTCGATTATTTATAGTGGTGGAACATTATTAGAGGGGCTCCATCGAAGTGAGCCCATATATCTATGAGTTTTATCGCTTTAATACATACAGAAGTGGGTAGGATCTACGTTTAATCGATGTTACTGACTTTACTGTGGATGTCATTTCTGACAACAACATTATTGGGCTGAAGGGATGCCCTGAAACGAGGTTTTAATAGAGTAAAAAAAAAATATTAATGAAAACATTCAGAGCTGGCTTAAGCTTGTTATAAGTAACAAGACTGGAGCAGTTCCAGCCTACTTGCATAGTATACGACGTCTGAATGTACCTTAGTCTACATTTGCCGATTTTACCCGCTTGCTGCGCATATGGTACCAGCGCCACATAAATAGAGGGGCAGTATGCGAACCACGTTCTGCTAACGTGCAGATTGTCCCGGTTGCAATCCGTAGCCATGCTCCTAATTCGATATACTTTCTTGGTGCTGAATTGAAAAGTCTGAATTTTTCTTTTAAATCTTTCTTTTTATTTGTTGTTGCCCGTGCCATCGTATATCCCCAATAGAATGCTGAAAATTATAATGGATATCTCGGGGACATTGGAACATTGGATACCTACACTTATATGCTACTATGGCGTAGGTATAATAAAATTAAAATAACTGGGCAAGTGCGAGTCGGGCTCGCGCACTGAGGGTTCGGTACAAACTTACATATGAAAACAGTTCAATTCCCGAATTGAGTTACGAAGATTTTTCTGAATCACAAAAATGTTTTTTTTTTGTGATATAACTACAAATTTCCGGGTGGGGCCGGATCTGGCGGACGGCCAGTTCGGCTTTCGCAGGGGACGCTCCACGGTGGACGCTATCATGCGCGTGCGAGCCCTCACGACGGGGGATGCGGTATCCCAGGGCAGGTGTGTCTTGGCGGTGTCTTTGGACATCGCCAACGCCTTCAATTCCCTGCCCTGGAGTTGCATTAGGAGGGCTCAGGTATCACCGGGTGCCCGACTACCTCTGTCGTGTGATCGAGGCCTAACTGACGGACAGGTTCATCATCTACCCCGGTCACCAGGGAGAGTGGAAACGGCGAGAGATGTCGTGCGGTGTTCCGCAGGGATCGGTACTAGGACCGCCCTTGTGGAACATCGGGTACGACTACGTGTTGCGCGGCGACCTCCCTGACGGGGTCAGCGTGATCTGTTACGCAGACGACACGCTGGTTCTGGCGCAGGGAGAGTCGTACCAGGCGGCGGTCGAACTAGCGACACGCGGGGTTGCGATAGTCGTGGAGAGGATCCAGCAGTTGGGACTCGAGGTGGCACTGCACAAGTCTGAGGCCATGTGCTTTCACGGCCCTCGGAATGCGCCACCACCGGGTTCCCAAATAACGGTAGGAGGAGTTCACATCGGCGTCGGGTCGACGATGAAGTACCTGGGACTCGTCCTCGACAGCCGATGGAATTTCGAGGAGCACTTCCGACGTCTGGCTCCCAAACTGGATCGGACTGGGGCTGCTCTTAAGCGGCTTCTGCCTAACCTAGGGGGTCCAGACGCCTCCTGCCGGAGGCTCTACGCAGGAATCGTTAGGTCCATGGCCCTTTATGGGGCGCCGGTATGGGCGCCGTCGCTGCGAAAGCGACCGGCGGCCAAGCTGAACGCATGCCAGAGGGTCATGGCTATCCGGATAGTGCGGGGATATCGCACGATTTCCCGCGAAGCAGCGAGCCTCCTTGCTGGCCAACCACCGTGGGATTTGCAGGCAAAAGACCTTGCACGCATGCACGATCTGCGCATGGAGATGCAACGCCGGGGCGAAACTCCGCTGCCGCGCCATGTCGCGGCATGGCGGGAAGACTTCCGGCGAGATCTCATGGTGGAATGGCGACAGCGACTGTTGCAACCCAGTGCTGGGCACGCCATAATTATGGCCATAAGTCCCCTCTTTGAGGAGTGGCTGGAAAGACCTCACGGCGTCCTTACCTACCGCATGACGCAGGTCCTAACCGGACATGGTAAGTTCGGGAGGTTCCTGCACCGGATTCGTGCAGAAGAGACGCCCGGGTGCCACCATTGTGTGGACCGCCCGGAGGACACGGTGGAGCATACAGTAGAGGTGTGCCCCGCTTGGGCAGAGCACCGCCGTGTCCTCGTGGGGGCGATCGGCGGCAGCGATCTCTCGCGCCGGGCCTTGGTACAGGCCATGGTCCGGAGCGAGGAGGAGTGGCAGGCGGTCGCCTCCTTCTGCGAAGCAGTAATGCTAGCAAAGGAGGCGGCCGATCGCGTGAGGCAAAGGTCCTCACGCCCCAACCGCCGCCGGGATTCCGATCCCGATTTCTGGCCACCGCAGGCGCGGGCTTGCGGACGGCGAGCAATGGGTGGCTCGCCGTCCGATCGTCCGGTGACTGTCCGGACCGAGCCCAGGTCGTCGACGGCGCGTAGTGTTCCACGCGCGCCTCAGGGAGATGTCAGCAACCGTAGGGGCCCAGTAGGGTCGAGGCCTACTGGGGCCATGGGTGATGCGAAAGTGACCCCCGGGGCCCTGGAAAAAAAAATGGCAAAGAAGGAACAGGAGTGGGTTTTTAGTCAGTAAAAGTCTGACACTATCTCGCGCTCCGCCCAAGAGCGGGGGATGTCATTAGATGATTTTCACACCCGAAAAAAAAAAAAAAACTACAAATTTCCAGTTTTCAGATTTTTTCCTATACTTGTGCTATGAGACCTTGCTTCATACCAAATTTCAGGATTCTAGGTCAACAGTAACTACCCCTATGAATTTTGATTCCCTTGAGAGTGTCGAAATGCAAGTTTTTTTGTAACATAAACGGCCGTATCTTTTTTTTTTCGTTAACTCAGAAGTTCGATTTTTTCACAGCTACAAGGGACTGCAGATCTGAGTATATGGTTTTAATTTCAACTCGATACCTGCACACGTTCCCGAGATAAAGGGTCTTGACAGACAAACAGAAGGACAACAAAGTGATCCTATAAGGGTTCCGCTTTTTTCCTTTTGAGGTACGGAACCCTAAAAATAATCTTTTAATAGTAAGTTCTAACAATTAAGGTATTGTAAGTTTAAGTTGTATAAATAAATACTAAATAATTATGGACTGAGTAGTCTGAAATATAAGATTTTTATTTTATATATCAGCGCATAATAATAACTCATCAACCCGCACTGGGCCCGCGTGGTGGATTACGGTTCATTCCCTCTCCTAGAGAGGAGGCCTGAGTCCCAGCAGTGGGAACATTAAAAGGCTGATTATGCTATGCTATGCGTAATTATAATGCACTTTCAACGCTTTGTAGTGCCCAATTTGTGTCCCTAAGGTAAGAAAGATGTTCTTTATTCTTAGTCACATAAATTCATTCTCCAACGCGATAAAGAATCCCAAGAAGCAGAAATTAGTTATAGTTTTCTACGTTACAGTGTAGCAAGTTCAGAACCCCTCTATGCCGAAACTGCAACAATTACCAAAGAAATTCTAACCCCGTCTCAGTAACTAAGCTACAAAGACTCCCAGACTCAAAGCAAGGAGCCGAAACCTGTGAACTACAGAGCGTGCAAATTGTATCAAAGATACGAGATGCAGCGACTTCAATTACAATACATCTTGGGATTGCTGCAGACTGTAGAGGTCTTCATGTAAGTAGGTCAAATAGCGATCATTGGGTTAGTGTGGGGGCTCCTTTGCGGGAGGCTGTGGAGGACTCCTTTGTCTTTAACAGGATCTTATAGAAGCATGCAAGGTATTGTTAATTATTGTTTGTTATTTCTAAGTTAGTCTTACGTTAATTTGCGGTATCACTAAAATTCATTTTTATCAGTATTGAATCAACTGGTTACATTATTAGAACAGCTGTTGTAGTGCGTCATTATCCTCAATGGTTTTGAAGCTATGCGGTTGATTTAGCCTTCGAAGATACGAGATAATGCATTACTATACTTATACCACAGAACAGATATATACTACACTCAACTTATATAAAGGTCGGTAGAGACAATTGAAAACCTTAATTAAACCGAGTATTATTAATTATGTATTTTAATTCCATATGGAAGAGTATTTTTATTTTTTATTACAAATTTCAATTTAACCTTTTGACGTGCGTAATTAGAGACACAATAGTAAGACAATGGCTTCCGGACGCCGGCTACCGCCTGAGCGTTAATGAATTAATCTTTAATTTTTATTTCAATTTGTAACACACAATGATAATTAGTTTATTTTAAAAGCACTATCACTAATTGTATGAATTTTTTATTTATATCTAAGCTGTGTACTTCTTTAAGTGACAAGTTCACCATAATAACAGATATAAATTATGTAAGCTATTTTTTTGTAATATGTAATTAGTGAATAAGTCGTTGGAGTACCTTAATATAAATAAATAAAACGGCTCGGTTGGCGCAATGAGTCGAGCGATTGGCTGCTGCACTGCACGTCACGGGTTAGGTTCCCGCACGGAACGAATAGCTGTATGGCCGACAGATATTTGGCTGTCTTGTGTTTATGAGTTTACATGTTTGTGCCACCATGATACAAGAATAATTGCTAGTGTGGGCCAGACGCTCAAATGTAAAAAAAAAATGTGTTTTTTCAGTTGGCTCAGAATTTTTCACTAATTTAAGTATTACTTATAATTTCAAATTCTGGGTCATATTCTACCTATGAAACACTGCTCAAGTAATAATATCCGCTCTAGCACACTTACCAGTATATACTGAATACTGCCCAATATTCGGCCGGCCGGGTATTGCAAACAGCTGAATATCGATAACGAAGCGCAAAACAAAGGCGTTGTATCATACGTTAGCATTACTCGCCGGGCACCGAACGCCGATCCATTACACCAACTATGCCGGTCACCGCTGAGCTATTGGCACCATGCATCATTGTTCCCTGGCGTTTGTTCGGCCATACTACGTAGATATATGGCGAGCTGGGCACATTTATGAATGTTCCGCATTTTGGATGGCAGCCATGTTAGCCTATTGTTATATTATTTAGAAAATGTAGAGCAGAACATTTTCATGAAAAGAAATACTCGGCATTATCTTGAATGCCTAATTCTTCAGATTGTCTTCGCTGACGAGTCAGAGCTGCCTCGTTAACGGTTGTCTCTAATCTCGGGTCGCGTGACGTCGGGCGCAACATTTGATTTTACAGTTTGATAAATTCGGTGTTTTAGATTTCCTGCTGTGGATATCATTTCTCGAGTTTTACTTGGAAAATTGAAAACTTCGTTTTAAAATATCATCATTTTATGTATTATTTAAGGATGCTAGGATGAGATAAATCACAAATCAAAGCTGCTTTTGGTATCGTTTAACTTCATAACTAGGACATTAAAAATACCTTATCAGGCAAAGCTCCCTTCCTGATGATCTGATAATTTACGTCCTGAATGAAGGTAATTTACATAGGATTCAAGTGATTTTTGTATCTGTCCTTTTCATCGGTTGAAGGTTTGTGTCTATCTATCTATCTATTATCTATTAACATATTGATTTTATTTGTTACATGTCAAACAATTTACTGACTTATGATATTATTAGAAGTACAAAATAATGAATTAGCCCACGGAGTCCAACCTACTGTATGAGTTAACCTGGCGGGTAGTATGCTGCGCTTTCATTCAGCGGCGTAAGTAAAAACGATGTGGGCGCAGCTTTGGGTAAATAAATGATCAGCTGCGGCTCGCGGCGTCGCATCCGGCGCTCCGGCTCTAGCCTCATTCATATCACATGCGTGAGGCTTACACAGGGCGAGGCCAGCGAGGGCCTTGCTTTTTTGAGAGGGTTATATGAGATTTGTAATGGGAAGAGATGTGTGATATACATAGCGTCCTCTTTTTTGATACACATAGGTACTACCCTATCCTGCCGTGCCCTATCACATGCTATCTTATAGGGGTCGGGCGATGCGTTGCCCACCTGACCAATAACTGACAAGATATTTAAGTAGGTGTCGTGTGTCTGTAATTTCGCGAACCCAAGTCCTAACTCTCAAGGTCTGCTGGAAGGTTTTCATTTTCGAAATAATCAAGACCTTTGCTCCCTTCTACATATAAAAAAAAACATTCACCCACACTAGGAATGACTCTATCGTGGGTACGTTCACAAACATGTAAACTCACATACACAAGACACTCAGACCCGGAACAACTATCTATAGCCATACAAATATTTGTTCTTTGCGGGGATTGAACCCGCGACCCGGCGCCGTAATCAATCGCTAAACCACTGCGCCAACCGTGCTGACTGTATCTTTACGTTTTTAAGTGTTTGTCACACACATAAATACTCGCATCAGGCGGCTTGTAAAGTAATAAGAATAAGGTATTTCAGAATGTGTCTAGTCCGTAGTTGATAGGGATGTAACTGAATATCAGTACTTAAAATGGAGCAACTGTCATCAGTCATTCAGTTTTAGGAACCGGGTAAACACATAGTTCCTGTAAAAGAATCCCCCTTTCAGACCCAGCTCATGGTTTCCTTTGCCGCCACATGTAAAACGTTACAGATCAAGTTATCTCTATTTCTTTCCGTCCGTCACGTAGCTGACACCGCTATCTTTTATGTTGAGCGGGTGAATGGGCGGGTAATCAGGGCGCGGCCTCGCAGCCCTATTTAGACCGTTGTCTGTCGCTGTGAGCTGGGGAATGCCAAGGTTCAAGTCTGTGGGGCAGCTCGGCTGCTCGTGCCATTGAGACTGTATGTCGTAGAGTCTTGATTAACACATTGGTTTCAGTTTAAAATAGAAGTTACAGAGTGATTGAAAGTGTTACCTACTAAACATAGGGATGAAGTTTCGGAAAGTCTGGGTACAAATTCAAACTTGATCATGATTGCTGATTGGCAGTTGTTATTTATTTTAGTATTTTTGTAGTTACATTTGATGGATGGTGACTTGGAGAGGGAGAGAGAGGTCAAAGAAAAGAAAAGAGAGGCAGTGATATCGTGACGGTTGACAGAACGGAATAGAGGAAACGTGTTGCGCCCACCCCAAGTATCATGGGACAAGGGCAGGAAGATGATGATGATATATTTGACGTGCACAAAATAAAACTGTTGACATTCCTGTTTCGAATGTTTTCTTGCATGATTTACTTACGTGGAGCCTCATTAGTACATGTATATAACATCCTAAAACTTTATACGTCTAGAAAACACAGTATCGTCTATTGGAACTATGTATTTCAACTGATACTAGCTCTCTTGTACCTTCAAAAGTTTTTATATAGGTGCCTACATCAGGTTTACTTTACATAATAGGTACGTTTAGAACTCACACAGCGGTTCACTTTATATCTTCACGTCTAATGGAGTTGTTATATACATCATGTTTTTCTTTTACATTAACTTAACGGTTGTTTGTATTGTACCAGTCTTCGGGGATTATTCCCCATTTTCTTTGCTGTATTACTTACTTTTATTTATTATATTTTGGCCTCAAAGCGACTTTATTTCATTATATTGATTTATGAATTTTCTTTGCAATTAAAAGTAGATTATGTGACTAGGGGATAAAGCAGTGTCTTTAAGTCGCGGGTGGCGGATGTTGAATTCCGAACGAAACGAAGGTTGCTAATTTTAATCCCGAACGATAGTGAGGGATTTATATAATTAACTCCCGAGCATTGCGAGGGAGTTAATAAAGAAACCTGAGTGAAGTGAGGAATTCAAGCCGCCCAAGACAAAGACAGCTTTATCCCCGTGTTGGATACTCTACTTTTTACACCATCTGTGAGATAATTAAAAGACAATTTAGTAAAAGAAATCATATAATACAGAAATATAAGTATTATTTACGAGTTAATTATCACTCAAAAAAGTTAACTATCACTCAAAATGTTTTGAGATTTGAAACAAACAAAATTCACTACTCAAAGATTCTATAGTTTAAATTTTCTATAACGCTCCCGCTTGTTCATTACTTTTTTTTAGAAACTTTTTTTATTGTTTTTTTTTTTGTTAGTGGCCAGTTTGAAATTTCAATAAACTTGTTTGATGCACTACATTTTAGTTCACATAATGCTGACGGTTTTTCACGTTCCAAATTCAAATCTCATTATTCCCTAGGGATCGCCCATACTGCATAATCTCCCTAGGGACATAATGACTTGCTTTAAGTGATGGTTGTATGACGTATAAAAGGGCATTATCGAGCAGGTGGTGTAAAAATTGGTTTTATACATTTTGATTGCAATAAAAACTTAACATTTACACAGTGATCTGACAATTCCAGTACAAAGGTGAGCTTCACTCAACTGACAATGAGTTTCCTCCAGCAAACCTTTGGGTGGCAGAGACAGATGTACAAGTGTATAATGTAAACCTACATAAATAAGTTTATTGTATGAAAATATATCATTCTAAAACATACCAATATCTTTAATACTATTAATATATCAATTGAAACCGGAAATGTTCTTTAATTAAAATCTATATCTTTATTTAATATTTCCATTTATTACATTAATATTATAAATTCGAAACTTTGTGAGTGTATGTTCATTACTTCTTCACGCTCGAACGGCGGAATGCATTTGGATGAAATTCGTCGTACAGATAGACCGTCCTGGAATAGCAGTATAGCACATAGAATACTTTTTATCTCGGGAGTATGTTCCCTTGGGACAAGTTTTCTACATTCACACGGACCAAGCCGCTGGTAGCAACTAGTGTTTTATAAAGTTGATTTCCAGGCGAACAGGACCTGTAGCAGTGTTTCTACTATCGTTTATAATGACAGCTATTTGTGTGTGAGTGCACTTATAACACTTCGCGAATCTCAGCTGCCAGTTACCCTCGCAAACACCGTGTCATTAGCTGAAAAACGAGATGACAAATGGTTGGCGAGGAGCTGAGTCCGTGAGTTATGAGTATGGTCGGGTGGCGGTGACAAAGGACGGCCGGCACGATGAGACACCGTGCCATTGTGTGCCGTTTTTATGGGCCCCTATTTGATCATCTAGGATAAGGGATTTAAAGAAGATGTCGCTATAAAGGAAGGTGAGACAAGGATGTTTAAATTGTGTCTTCGTTAGTTTTAGAGATTGTTTGGTTGGTTTTATGTAAAGTTAAAATAAAATGGATAAATTAGTTAAAGCTCATTTTATGTTGAAAAGCTTATCAATCTTATACTCTTAGCTTACTCTTAGGTAACTTGTTGTCAAACAGACTCAACTCTCGATACTGTTTTACTCACTAAGATACTATTTTAGACACAAAATCTTCATTATTTTTGGGCAGAAATCCAAATTTTATTCCTCCTATGTGATTATTCTATGACATTTGCAACTCTTTTAGTAAAATATGTGTGCCAATACGAGTATGTATTTGTTATGTGTAGGTACTAAAGACTATACTTATATTAGGTTTCTTCTCAAAGGAAATGAAATTGATTTTTATTCGCCGCGTTCTCATCGATAGTTATAAAGCTACAAATACCGTGCCAACATTAATTCGGTACACAATACTGAACGGGACGAGTACAGACAAATCTTAGATAAAGTTCTGATTGAAAGCAGCCATGCTTGTACTATTGGCGCCGACTTCTATACGATGACTTTTTTGCTCTTGATACTTTTTTTAGTCTTTAATGGAATTTCGACTCTAAAGACGTCCGTTTTTTTTAAATTTTAATCACAATTTTAGGTTCCCCTACTGAACAATAATTTAAAGGTAGTATAAGAGGCTTGATACGCTCGTCCCTCGGGCCTTGGCGCGGACTGACAAGAGTAGGTACTGGAAAAAAAATTATACCTACTATAAAAGGTCCTTTTTTGTTTAATAAAGGCTTTTTAACGATATTTCTGAGATTTTGCGGTTCTGTGCGAATCTTACCAAAGATGATTGATCTGTGGCTAAGTGACCTTCACATAACGGGATTCTTCCGTATTTCAGAAGCTACGTTAAGCTATTGGTGTCGCCTATCATTTGTAGACCTTTCACAGCCGTAATGATAAGATAATGTGACAGCTGTCTTGCCAAGGAGTAACGTAGCCAGGTATTGGTTTGTGGAAGTCAGATAGGCGGTCACTCTATGTGGAATACTATATTCAACTGCATACGATTACACTAGAAGCCTACCACAATACAGTTAGAAAAAAGCTGACGAAGAAAAAAATAATTCAGACACTAGCTTGTGACATAGTATTCACATTTAGTCCTTCGGCTGTTCACACACTTAATTAAACTCCAACTTGTCGTGAACGTCGAGTCTGTCCGTGGGGACTATCGTCTGTGGTCCACTTAGGCCTCATCGAACGTAAATTAGATCACGCGGTAATTCCCTGCCCAATGTTTTGTCGCAAATTATGAAGAAAATTTGTAAAAGAATTACATAATGTAGGCATTGATTGTACGCGGTGGAGTAGACAATAGAATAATGTATGAAGGAAAATCTTTTTACACGTGTTTATGTTTGAGAAAATGCAGAGAATACTCGTATGTTTTTTGATAAGTAATGTGTAGATGTGGCTGTCATTTTATTTTCAAAGACGCTTATAAGATGGAGACTTGTTGTTGTAAGCCTATTATGTCCCACTGCTGGGCGAAAGCCTTCATCTCCCTCTCCCACGCACGTTTGTCCTCATCCATTGCAGGCCAGTCCCTCCAGTAGTTGTCAAGCTCATCTCTCCATCTCCGCCTTGGTTTGCCACGATGACGCCTTGCGTTTTAATGGGATCCAATAAGTGACTCTTCTAGCCCACAGCTCATCAGACATGCGGCAGACATGTCCGGCCCAATTCCACTTTAGAGTAGCAGCTTTTCGGGTAACATCTTCTATCTTAAATTAGGTGCACAGTATTGTGTTCGTTACGCGGTCGGAACAAATGTCCGGACCCCCAGGATTCTACGCTTCATGGCTCGTTGATAAGCCTTATAATAATTAAGAGTCTTATTAAGAGACAGATAAACCGAACCTACATATTGCAGGTTCAAACTAAACTGTGGTGTAATCATAATCGAAAAATGCTTGATAATTATAATCCACTGGTAACATTTCTGCTTACTTCATCCACGAAGCGTAAAGCTACACCAATTAGTGAATGTATAATACAATAGAGCAGCGAATGTAGCAGAATGGCTGTTTAGTGTCTAACAGCGAGATAAAACGCTTCGGCTGCGTCTGCAGTCTGTAATGTTCGGAAGTCGGCTTTAAAATGTCGTCGTCGCGCGCCGGCGCCGGGACGACGGGGTAAACTGCGGAATATACATCGAACTGGAATAACTGTTTGAGTTTTTTTTTAAATAACAAAAGAGATTTATCGTGTTATCTAAAAAAAATACATGCTATTAGATCATCATCATTCCAGCCGAAAGACGTCTAATGTTGGACATAGGCCTCCCCCAAGTGTCACCACAACGAACTTACCAGATCATCATAATCATCATCATTTCAGCCGAAAGACGTCCACTGCTGGACATAGGCCTCCCCCAAGTGTCGCCACAATGAACGGTCATGTGCGTCTCTTAACTTAACTTATTAGATACTATTAACAAAATAAAAATGTATGTTATATTATGTAGATATACTATGTATAGAATTATTATGAATAGAAGAACCAACTTACATTATTACGTTGTATAGGTATCGGACTGGTTTCAGTAACTTCACGTCTAAGCGGGCATTTTGCGTTGAATCTCAAACTTTTAAATTCACTGATGGGCAAAGCACCACTTTAACTGCTGAGTCTAAAATTTCGATGCCTAAAATGTTGCTTCTTGAGCAGTTCACGAGGAAACGTAGGTCTGTTTGGGAGTTCGTCACGTGATATTTTAGAAAACTAAAATTATAATTGCTATTTGGTAAGAACATACTCGTACTACGGTATTATTACAGAACAAAAAATAAAAACCGGTCAAGTGCGAGTCGGACTCGCGCACGAACGGTTCCGTACCGTCGTCCGTAGCAAAAAACGGCAAAAAAATCACGTTGGTTGTATGGGAGCCCCCTAAAATATTTATTTTATTCTGTTTTTTAGTATTTATTGTTATAGCGGCAGCAGAAATACATCATCTGTGAAAATTTCAACTGTCTAACTATCACTGTTCATGAGATACAGCCTGGTGACAGACGGATAGACAGACAGACAGACGGACGGACAGCGAAGTCTTAGTAATAGGGTTCCCCCTTTGGGTACGGAACCCGAAAAAACGAATAACATATATTATGAAATTTTTTCGCCACTTAGGAAAAAGCAGAAAAGTAATCGGCCCTAAAAATAGCACATCAATATTATATTGCAAGTTTATAAATCAAACTTTAATAATTATTTTTACTTTTTGAAGTACAGGCCATGTCCAGAATTGTATGACTCACTTTCTTGATAAGCCATTTTAATCATTATCTTGCTGTCTTGTATGATGAAATTTTTTATGTGTCAGCATTTCGATAATTCATGCTACTACTAAACCTTAGTACGTTAATCACCAAATACACGGTTTAGCGACTTAACAAACAATGTCGAAAGGTTTCGTAGGAAGCCGTAAAACGCTGTTCAATCGTGCGAGCGTACTCGTCCGTGATCAGCGGAGCGGCCTCGCGGCGCAGACTTGAGGCTGGCTACCAGTCGAGATCCAGTCATTCTGTAATGTTGTGTCAGCAGCAACAACACGACGTGTTCATTGTTACTTAGTATTTACAAAGTTTTTCAAAGCTTTTCTTCGTTGGTTTCTACACAATGGTGACACCTGGGCGTTTCTTCCGCTTGAATCCAGAACAGGAACCTAAACTAAACTCATAATAAAGTCACTATATCTGGTAAGGACCTGCATCATGCGGAAGGTGAGGATGCCGTGACTCTAGCCACTCCTCAAAGAGGAATTTTACCGCCATAATAGTGGCGTGCCTATGTTAATATAGTGGTGTTTGAGTATGGTTTCCGCACTTACCGCGGAGTGCGTGGGCCGTGGCGTGCCTATCTGTGTGCAAGTCTGGAGTTCAAGTGATGTGTGCAGTTGGGAATAGGCTATCTCTAACCCTTTAGATAATTGTGACGTCATGTTATGGAACTATGTTTCCAGGACATTCGTCGTTCCACACCTGATAAACCGTCACGAGGCTGCTTCCCAGCTCGTCACTCACCTACGTACTGCCCGACGTGTCCACGTACCAGGGCGCCATTAATCAAAAGTTCCTCGCTTGACGTGCCGGTTCTATCTAGCTTCACGTTACTCTAAGCTTGGAGTTCGTGAATTTATCTCGACTTACCTACTTTGCGGTCGCTTCGTTACTTGTACGCCTGCTTTGACTTGAACTAAAGACGTACTAGTTACTTCTAAGTCAACGAAATATTTGCTTTTGGATATCTGTAGGTAACATGGTATCTTGAGATGCGATTTCGAGTAGTAGTAGTATTTGATCAGGGCGCTTATATGGGACTTATGACTTTTCGTAAACTGTTGCATACGAAAACAATGTAAGATACGATTTTTTATAAAAGTCAATGTGTCACCGAAAAGTACCTATCTATCTACAATGAGCTCCATCGTGATTTGTCCCACTTTTCGCGCTTCTGCCTGCAACAATTTTTAAATTCTTCGTTTTTGCAAGCTTTTTAACTTTTTATTGTTTGTTACGTATCTACGGAGTTCTGCAATACTTAAAAGAAAGAAAGAGTAAAGAAAAAAGAAAGAAAAACGTTTAATCGTGCCTCACACAATCGTATAAATTTTTATAGTCATAGGTATGGATATGAATATATATATATGAATTATTACTCATTTACTGTTGGCCAAATCATGCTGAGTAATCAACACAAATTACGATATAACGTGACACTCGTAGCACCTACAAGATCGCGTGATTACAAACGGCTAGTTTCCATACATCCCACAAGCACCCTGCACATGAGTCACACTTATAACTCAGCATCGTGTCTATATCGATTGTATCGGCGTCTTGTGTGCGAGGAGCCTACGTGCCTGGATTAGCTGTGATAATTATTGAACTGTGTAGTTAGACGTGTACGTATTTGTTGTAAGTACCATCTGTGGTTTTGTTGTAAATAGAATGAAGTAATTATGTTGTAAATCAATTCGATCTCACAGTTTCGTGCTGGAAATTGATTACACACACAGCACAGCTTACACACGCAACTAGGCTTTTGGTCCTCCATCTTCCGCATATAATCTGTTAAAGATACCTTACAAAATACACGATCTGTTTCATCATCTGCTAAGTCTTTACAACTAGGTTCGGGTCGGCTTCTGGTCTTATCACATGCAGTTGAAATCTAATATTTGACATATAGGGACTGCCTATTTTACCAAAAACTTACTGGGTGAGTGCGGATGTTACTGATAATAAAACGTATTACAAAGATAATCAAGCGATGATCCTAACATAAAGGTGGGTCTATGCTAGAGGAGCTGAGCACGAGCGGAGGACGAGCTGAGCTCAAATTCTCGTAGTGTCGCTCGTGCTCGGCTCCTCCAACGTAGACAACGTAGTAGTACCTTTAGAATGAAACACAAGACTAGCCAAATCTGTGTAGACCAATGAAACGATTATTCGAACACGTTCGCTCATTAAGCACAGAATAGCTACCGTTAGGATAAATAAGCTAGTGTGAGTCGAGTGAAGCTGTCCCCCGGGACAGAACTAACTTGCCTCGTTACTCGACTCATGTCCGCGTCCACACAACTCAACAGCTACGTACAAAAGGCTCACTCCATGGATCTGCCTAACCTGCTCTCGGTCCAACCGAGTGCTGCTGAATACTAGTACCTATTTTACACGGAGCGATTGTGTATGTAACCTCCACAACCCAGTAACTGGGTAATACGGTCAGGTTGTCGGGCTTCTGACTACCCTGTTAGGCTCATGCCATAAAACGAGCGGAAACACACCTGCGTCTTCTCGTATGTACAGCGAGTACACGCACAGTTGACTGGTATTCGTTTGACATATAATACATACTGCGTTTGCGATTTAGCTTTGGAAAATCAATTTTAAGTTTGCATTATGTGGTCATACATTTTTGCAATCTTGTCTATAACAATGTTAATTGGAGCTAACGAGAAATAAGCATAAGTGGAAATAAAACTCATAAACCTTCTTTCTACTTTGAGATCGCCAGCCGCCTCACGTATATATAGAAACGTACAACGAATTGAAATGTTTCAACACCCTTCGGTGTACTTAATAAGTACACTCGCCAAATTCGACAGCTGTAGTTAGTACCTAGATACACGGTCAAGGTTCGAGTGTACCTATTGAATGATCCCCTTAATATGAAGCTTACCTTCTGTCCATGTCTACTGTATGTCCATACGGGGCCAAGCGTCACGTCGGCTAATTGGACTCGAGAGCTGGGTAGTAAACACAGCAGGAATTATCACGCGTGTGTACCTTGCCGATACGTTGCAAGAAATATCTAGATGACGGGCATTAGGAAACGACACTTGCCATAACTGTGTTGTTAGATTATGATCACAGTGTCCGTCTTGGTAGCGGCTCGGATTGTTATTCTGCTTATAACAGTTGGATCCCCATACAAAACATAATGTGGGTGTACATCTGTATTAATACCTAAAACTACTCCTTCGATGAATATAAACGAGCGTCCGGTCTGTTACAACTTCCGAGCATCCAGGCTATAGCGCACAGCCGCCTGCTGTGCATACGAACATGCCCAGGTTACTGTATATACTAACATCAGTTACAGTATCAAAGTCGAGACTTTCGGCTCTAGTCATACCGTCTGCCGCACATAAAAGTATTATAAAAAACTTTTTACAAAAAAAATACAACCGACTTCAATGTAAAAAAAACACTGAAAAGTGCAAAATAACTTTAATTTCGGAAGTCGGTGTTTCTATAATAGTTTTGTCTCTTCGTTATTTAACACCGACTTCCGAAATTAAAGTTATTTTGCACTTTTCAGTGTTTTTTTTACATTGAAGTCGGTTGTATTTTTTTTGTAAAAAGTTTTTTTTTTCACTTTTTAGTTATGGTACCACCACTAAAAAGTACCCCTCAGCCATACTTAAATACCTTATAGCCAGAGTGCATCTTATGACAATTCTAATAATACCAAACACGGTTAGATTAAATTAATTTATTACAGAGTTCCGGTGCCTAATTTTAGGCTTCATCATCAGATCAGTTCGATATATTACCCCTCTTCTTTCAGTCAGTCATCGACTACACGTATAAACAAAGCAATTTTACTTGTTACGACAGTTCTGCTGTGATCCCATGAGGAGTTCTGTTCCATATCTACGAAGTTCATGATCAGATCATAACAATATTTCTATGGGACCAACTTGGAAGCATAACCTTTAAATCAAAAAAAAAATTTTCAAAATCGGTCCACAATTGACCGAGAAATCGGTGAACATACATAAAAAAAAAAAAAAAAAAAAAAACATACATTCAACCGAACATATAACCTCCTCCTTTTTGAAGTCGGTTAAAAAATAATATACATACTTGTACGTATAAACGTGTGACAGACGTAATTAGCAGGCTGCACTCGAACCCCACGGTGTCCGCGGTCACACGCTAGCGGGGCTGCCGGCGCTGCCAGTGTGCCTAGAGTTGTCTATGTACATATAATAGTAGCGTAATCAGCCTTATAATATTCCCATTTCTGGGACTCAGGCCTCCTTCTCTAGGATAGGAAATGGATGTCATGTCTTAGTATTTTTAGTTCTAAGACTTTTTTTAGGTCGGAAAATCATCACAGAACAGAATCAGGACAGAATGGAAGAAAAAAAAGTGTTGCACCAACCCCAAGTAATATGGGATAAGGGCATGAAGAAGGATGAAGGTGGGAAAATCATCTAATGACATCTCCTGCCCTTTCGTCTCAGACTTTTACTGACTAAAAACCCACTCCTGTTCCTTATTTGCCTTCATCCCAGGGCCTGAGCATCCTAAAACCTGGGGTTTCACTTTCACACTGCCCGTGGCACCAGTAGGCTTCGACCCAGCTGGGCCCCTTCGGTTTGTGACATGTCCTTAAGGCGCGCGTGGAACAATACGAGTCGTCGACGACTTGGTCTCGGTCCGGACGGTTACCGGAAGGTCGGATGGCGAGCTACCCATTGCTCGCCGTCCGCAAGCCCGCGCCTACGGTAGCCGGAAATCGGTATCGGGATCCCGGCGGCTGGGGCGTGAGAGCCGCTCCATTGCGCGTGCACCTCTACCGTATGCTCCACCGTGTCCTCTGAGTGGTCCACACAGTGGTTTTTTTTTTTAATGTGGGATATCATCAAAATAACTTCTCGCGCTCTGGGTGGAGCGAGAGGGGTCCACACAATGGTGACACCCGGGCGTTAACCCAGGCGTTACTCTCTCGCACGAATTCGGTGCAGGAACTTCCCGAACTGACCATTTTCGGTGAGAACCTGCGTCATGATGAAGGTGAGGACGCCGTGATGTCTTTCCAGCCACTCCTCAAAAAGTGGAACGCCGCCGGAACTCTGTCCGCCATACCGTGACTTGTCGCGGCAGCGGAGTTTTGCCCCGGCGTTGTATCTCAACGCGCAAATCGTGCATGCGTGCAAGGACTGTTGCCTCCAGATCCCATGGTGGCAGGCCGGTAAGGAGGCTCGCCGCTTCACGGGAAACCGTGCGGTATCCCAGCACCATCCGTATGACCATGACCTTCTGGCATGCGTTCAGCTGGGCCGCCAGTCACTTTCGCAGTGACGGCGTCCACACCGGTGCCCCATAAAGGGCCATGGACCGAACGATGCCTGCGTAGAGCCGTTCTAGGACATACCTACCGGTTTCTTTACCATTACGGGAGAAATGATGATGAAATGAATTACACAAAGTAATGCTTGGTAAAGTAAAGTAATGCCAAAGTAATGCTGCCAGCTAGGCAGCTGGGTTTGAACCCACGACCTATATCTCCTTAGTCGAAGCCGTTACCACTGGGCCACCACTGCTCCCAATGAACGGTGATTTAATCTTTCAATAAAGTTTTGCTACCATTTCGTGTTATTCTAACCTATGCTTGTCTTGTAAAACATGTTACAACTTGTTGTGTACGAGTATAATCCAACTAATATTATAAAGGCGAAAGTTTGTGTCTATGTTGGTTACTCTTTCAATTTGCTTGGAAGGCACACATGGGTCGCCCATGTCCAGGAATACCACATAGGATAGGTACTCTATTCGAAAAGTATGTTCTTAGTGTACTTCTCTAATTTCACGCAGGCTAGGCCGCTGACAGATACTAGTATAATATAATAACAATAACCATTAGGTGAAATAGCGACCAAATACGAGCACAATTTACTAAATAACAAGATCTTTTAGAAAAAGTATTTCTTTTTGTTATAAATAAATAATAACTAGATAGATATTGCGTGCAGTAGGTACACAATAATATAAATCTGTAGTGGTATGTGTGTTTCGTTATCAGTTTATCGGCCGCTATCACCGCTAATCCGTGTTTACCTTGATAATGTCACTCGTGTTCACAGTCGCACATTGTGTTGTATCATTAGGTATAGTGTTCATGTACAAATAGGGCTTTCTTTTTAAACTATTTATAATACTTTTTTACTCCTACATACCATACCGGCTGAAAACTAAAGATTTTTTCGTTATCAAACACACGTTCAATCGCAAGTTCGATCATGTATGTGTTTGAGTAACAAGTACTGCTCTCATCTTTGGTAGTTTGGTAGTATCACTGGTAATGATGCACTTGTCGAGTCAAAGCTTCAAACTCTTGAGTATCGACGCCGACTTGCTGTCCTGTCGGTTTTCTACCGGTTGCATTTCGGGGAGTGTGTGTTAGAATTGCATTACTTAATTCCGCCAAACCCGTTCCATCATCGGGGCACCAGATAAACGGCTGTGCGCTACTGGTACAAGGCAGGCACCGATAGGCACAAAACGCTCTGAGAACATGTTTATTGTGCGTACAGCTAAAGAGTGGAGTTCCTTGCCGGAGTTTCCTGATAGCTGCAATCTAGGGGAACTTAGAACTTTCACTAACACATAGCTTAAATAATGAAGACTACTTTACTGTTTGTTGTTGTCTTTGGTGTTTTGGCTTTTAGTTCTATGGGAAAGTAAAATAAATGAATTAGATGCTTACGGAATTATTCGCAAGCACAGAATGATTAAACTTACATTTGTGCAGTTTTACTACGAACAGCTAGTTACAATAATTATTACATTGAGGCCGCTTAACAAGGTTACACGCAACTCATTTGCTTAAAGTCTGGCGACTGGTTGTAAATAAATTGAATAAAAAAAATACTAGCACTCAATGAACTATTACAACTTGTAACACGCAGCTACATGGATCCGTCAGTGTTCTCTCATACCTCTATTATAATCTGAAGACAAGGTAATCTGAACGCGAGGACCACGCACACAGCTTGCGCATTTGAACAAATACGAACACACTTTATATTGGAATAGATAGAAAAGGTTAAAACACACAGAGGAGCATTCGATCAAGTTAATACAAATTGCTTCTTTGACAATGTTTTGATGTACAATCTCATCACATTTCGTCTTTGTACGGGGTGATGTTCTCCGCGCTGTTTTTCTATACATGAACAGGTACTTTTATCCCCGCTTTCTAATCCAGCGTCGCATAAAATAAGTATCTAAAAGGATCAAAAGCGCTGTAAGCAATTAGCACTTTATGGATAAGGAGTTAATATGGAAATTGGTCTGAAAACGTATTTTGTATGCGGAATTAAATCTTATCGGGAATTAAATCGAATTTGATAGATGCATGCCAGACGTTGGAAACAAAAACGCTGGAAACTGTCATTTCTTAATAATTCTCCATTCATGAATTAGAAAGAAGTATTTATAAACCTGCTATCAAATCGATGACAACAGTGGACATTCTATCCAATCTATTGAATGTCACGTTACCTTATGTGGTCAGATCCGCCGCCGCGTCTGCTTCCGGCCCTGACGTGTGGTCGCTACTCTCGACACTCTGAACACGGCTTTATATAACGTAAAACGTCAAGCACTTGTCTCTTTGTCACCCTAATTAGTGACGTCATCATACATTGAAACGTCCATGTTCCTCGCCAAGTGATTAAATTCATTTCGTACTCAATATTACACGAGTTTGATTAATCCAATTAATTATTATTATAGCTTCATTGGCACAGCTAAATTGGATTTGAAGAGTATAATTGACATAACTCATTTATTTTGGGCAACACACATATGTTCTGTTTACGTTTCGTATATTTTTTCAATTTCCAAAACTGAGATTCAGCATTTCTGTGTAAAATGTTCTGGCTTATTGTACAGTCAGCAGCATTAATTTGTTCTCTCGTTAAAATCATTTTCACTTGTACGGAGCGAAAAACAATCATGAGTCGTGTCGTAAAGTTGTCATCGCGAGCGGCGCGGCGTGGTGCGGCGCGGTGCGGCGCGGTGCGGCCGCGTATCGTTGAATGATCCGGATAATTAGCGGTTGAGTGGCGTCAGTGCCGGACGAGTGCCGTCGAATGCCGGCCGAGTGCCGGACGAGTGTCGGCCAGCAATTAATCGGTGCTGGATGTCAGCGCGCGAGACGTATGGTGGTTTCAACAATATGTAAGCTCTTGTTATGCCTTTATGGGCATGACTTTAAGTACAAAATTGGACAGCTGTCATCACAATGTTTTTTTTTTGTATTTTGGTGTAATAAAAACCTAATGTAATAATGCATTTGGTAATTAAAAAATTAAATACCTATTAAATAAGATTTAATAGATCCGCTCTGAATTTCAAATTATTTTCCATCCCAAAACTGAAATATTCGCAAAGCTTCAGTTTATTGCTTATCTTTTCATACCAAACTGTTCAGGCCTTAAGTATCTAAACATTGAAACATAAATAAGTCTTAGAACTTGAACTTAAGAGTAAGGCTTACTTCGCAGATTATTCCAATTATTCTGGAGTCACAGGTAAGTCAGTTATCTCACTGCATTCATATTTCGTTCGTCTTTTAATTCTTTGTAAGTACTTAACTTCTGATTAAAATATTTTCAATTATTATCCTATTTGATGTTTGTCCTTTAAACGATTTAATTTTGGCAACATGACTGCGATGTCTTAAGTTTATATAAAGATGGTCGAATTCACAAATACAATAAACAATTTTAATACGTAAAGCAAATTGTTTTTATCTTCTACCAACGAAGCAACCTCACAAGCAAATAATTCCATCGATTAGTGAGAGTATCAGACACAATAATACGTCATAACATTACGGTTGAGAACAAGGGTAGTCTGCGGTGAGATTAAAATTTAATTAATAGGGTAGCGACCCTTATCCTGATGTATTGACGGATTAGACTGAATAGCTACAAGAGAATACACAGTTAGGGAAATTATTCGTTAGATAGATAGAAGCACTAGGTCACGTTGCCGTCTCATTGGTGTTAAAGGCAGTTATAAATATATGTATAATATATATTGTAACATGATCACGAAGCACGCTTGCTTGCGATTTGTTTCTGTACAAGTTCAGTCCAGAGCACGAAGGAGATGGTGGGACGACCAGGATATCGTCCTTAAGAATTGAAAAAAAGAAAAAGCAAGGAATCGTGATCGTAGGAAATAATGGTGGGAGGCTTTGCCCAGCTGTGGGACAGTACCGGCTAGCAAAAAGTTAAGTACAGATTGCGTTACCATAATTAGTTTAATTGAGACAATTTTATTGTTAAATAATTAATTAAATTAAGATGAGATACCTCGGCTCACACTTTGATAGACGCCTGTAACAGATCATTAAGAGTTGTCCTGGACTGCGACCACCAGACATCCGGTTTATACATCCGTGATTAAAATTTAATTAATAGCGAAGCGTGAGGGGTGATGTGTACTGGCAAACCCCTCCCCCCATTACATCCCCTCTTTCACCCCGCACACACAACCCCCGTCAACTTGACGGAAGGGTAGTTATCGAACGGAAGGGCTGTTTTAAAATTATCACGGCGGTGTTGCCAATTTAATATTGTAAGGTTTTTTTGGGCTGGTAAGCCGGTGTTGGGTTGTTGTTTTCGGCAGATTAGTGGTAACACTCGAATGCTATGTGTTTTAAAGTAAAAATATCACAAGCAATATAAACAGACTTAATTATAACAAAATGAACATTTTTAGGAGTGTAAATACGCCACGGGTGCAAACACGCCACCCTTTTTTGATCCAAAAACAGTTTTTTAATTACTCTTGCCAAACTTGAACAGGTTCGTCTGTGCTTGACTTTAAAGTTCAAACTAAACTAACAAAGCTATTTATTTGAAAACTACTTTCTTCCATGTCTACGTTAGCAGTGAACTTAAATAAGCTTTAAGTAGGTATTAATTAAAGTCAGAAAAACGTAACTTCAAGTAACTTGAAACTTTACTTTGAATAACTTTAATTAAAACAGAAAGGGAAAGAGTAAAATTTTTAACGCTCTTTGAATCCAGAAGTTTTAACATAGATAGTGAAACTGCTATAAGTACCTATAGATAGTAGTAAACAGAAATACTTGTTAACACTGAGAGACGATTAGTGCAGGAGTAGTTCTGCAAACCGTTTATGTTATATTGTATTGAACCACACCACAATTATTTATGGACAATCGAAAATACAATGCGACCAAATTTTATCTCACAAAATACACAATTATACAGTCCTACACCTGAACAAACACTTCCCTTTCAACATGCCCATGTTCAAACCTACCTAAAATACACAAAACCAATCAATCAATCAATACAGAAAACCGTCAATTCAAAACAATCCCATCCAATCACAATTACACAATCGTATCGGTCTTTCAATCACCCCCCACTTCAACCCGTTTCACCCCTTTTCGCCCCTTGGCTTATTCATCTTAGTTGGTACGGAGAGTGCGGATGATGTCACTTCGATGTTCTCGACAACTTCCCTTTTGACGCTTTGACGTGTGACGTCATAGTTATGCGTTCTCTTTAAATTTTGGTGCGTGTGAGTAATGTTTGGCCTAGTTCTTGTTTGACAACTACCGGGAGCGGTGTTGCTTACTGTTTCGTTTAGGGTTTACATTCTGTGATCATTTAAATGGCTTGCCATGCTCACTTTAGTTTTTTGAGCTTTCTTCTTACTATGTGATTCAAATAAGAATAGGATCGTCTAAGCGCCATGTTGTGACGTCATAGCTGTCAAATCGAAAAATCAGTTTGGTAGGGTTTTTTTTTTTTTTTTAGGTGGGAAAATCATCTTATGACAAATCTCGCTCTTGGGCGGAGCGAGAGATAGTGTCAGACTTTTACTGACTAAAAACCCACTCCTGTTCCTTCGTTGCCTTCGTCCCAGGGCCCCGGTTTCGTTTTCACACTACCCATGGCCCCAGTAGGCTTCGACCCTGCTGGGCCCCTACGATTTGCTGACATCTCCCTGAGGCGCGCGCGGAACAATACGCGCCGTCGACGACTTGGGCTCGGTCCGGATGGTTACCGGACGGTCGGACGGCGGGCCACCCATTGCCCGCCCTCCACAAGCCCGCGCCTACGGTGGCCGGAAATCAGGATCGGAATCCCGGCGGCGGCTGGGGCGTGAGGACCGTTGCCGTTGCCTCACGCGATCGGCCGCCTCCTTTGCCAGCATTACTGCTTCGCAGAAGGAGGCGACCGCCTGCCACTCCTCCTCGCTCCAGACCATGGCCTGTACCAAGGCCCGGCGCGAGAGATCGCCGCCGCCGATCGCCCCCACGAGGACACGGCGTTGCTCTTCCCAAGCGGGGCACACCTCCACCGTCTGCTCCACCGTGTCCTCCGGGCGGTCCACACAGTGGCGACACCCGGGCGTCTCTTCCGCACGAATCCGGTGCAGGAACTTCCCGAACTTCCCGTGTTCGGTGAGAACCTGCGTCATGCGGAAGGTGAGGACGCCGTGAGGTCTTTCCAACCACGCCTCAAAGAAGGGACTTACCGCCATAATTGTGGCGTGCCCAGCACTGGGTCGCGACAGTCGCTGTCGCCATTTCTCCATTTGATCCCGCCGGAGCTCTGTCCGCCATGCTGCGACTTGTCGCGGCAGCGGAGTTTCACCCCGGCGTTGCATCTCCATGCGCAGATCGTGCATGTGAGCAAGGCCTGTTGCTACCAGATCCCATGGTGGCTGTCCAGCAAGGAGGCTCGCCGCTTCGCGGGAAATCGTCCAGTATCCTCGCACCATCCGTATGGCCATGACCCTCTGGCATGCGTTCAGCCGGGCCGCCGGCTGCTTCCGCAGCGCCGGCGCCCATATCGGTGCGCCATAAAGGGCCATGGACCGAACGATTCCCGCGTAGAGCCTCCGGCAGGAGGCGTCTGGACCCCCAAGGTTGGGCAGGAGCCGCCCGAGGGCAGCCCCAGTCCGATTTAGTTTGGGAGCCAGACGTCGGAAGTGCTCCTCGAAATCCCATCGGCTGTCGAGAACGAGTCCCAGGTACTTCATCGTTGACCCAACGCCGATGTGGACTCCTCCCACCGTCAGTTGGGAACCCGGTGGTGGCGCGTTCCGAGGGCCGTGAAAGCACATTGCCTCGGACTTGTGCAATGCCACCTCGAGTCCCAACTCCTGGATCCTGCCCACGACTGTCGCAACCCCGCGTGTCGCTAGTTCGACCGCCGCCTGGTACGACTCTCCCTGCGCCAGGACCAGCGTGTCGTCTGCGTAGCAGACCACGCTGACCCCGCCAGGAAGGTCGCCGCGCAGCACGTAGTCGTATCCGATGTTCCACAAGGGCGGCCCTAGTACCGATCCCTGTGGAACACCGCACGACATCTCTCGACGTTCCCACTCTCCCTGGTGACCAGGGTAGATTATGTACCTGTCCGACAGGTACGCCTCGACCACACGACAGAGGTAGTCGGGCGTCCGGTGATACCGGAGTGCCCTCCTAATGCTACTCCAAGGCAGGGAGTTGAAGGCGTTGGCGATGTCCAAAGACACCGCCACGACACACCTGCCCTGGGACACTGCAGCCCCCGTCGTGAGAGCTCGCACGCGCATGATGGCGTCCACCGTGGAGCGCCTCCTGCGAAAGCCGAACTGGCCGTCCGCCAGATCCGGCCCCACCCGTGTTAGGTGCGCGACGAGGCGGTCTGCAATTACTCTTTCAAAGAGCTTGCCCACCTCGTCGAGCAGCACAATGGGCCGGTACGCGGACGGAGAGTCCGCAGGGCGCCCCGGCTTTGCGATGAGGACCAGTTTCCCCGTCTTCCAGTGAAGTGGGAACTGGCCCCTCTCCATGCATGCGCTGAAAAGCCCTCTTAGTCGAGGCCCGAGAGCCTCCATGGCCAGGACCCAGGCCTTCCCAGGCAAGCCGTCGGGTCCTGGGGCGGTATTTTTGGCACTCAGCCTTCGTACCGCCACTCTCATCTCTACCTCGGTCACCTCTGGAGCGTTGTCGTCGTCGTCGCCATCGTGGTCCGCGTCGGACACCGCTGGTGGCGGAGCCATGGGCGGGGGAGAGTGTTCCCCACGCGCAGGGAACAGAGTACTCACCACACCCTCCACAAGCTGGGGCCGGAGACTCTGCGTCAGCGGGGGAGCCCAGGGGCGTAATTTGTCCCGCACTACCTTGTAGGGGCGTCCCCATGGGTCCCCATTCAGAGTCCCCAGCCACACATTGCGGGCCTCGAGCTTGGCCCGCCTTATCTCCGCTCGGAGGGTGCGCTTTGCCTCTCTGTATCCCTCGTACAGCTCCGCCTCTCTGGCCTCCGCATCCGGTGGACGGATGCGGCGCCTGCGGTATCTGGCATACCGGCGTCGCGCAGCATTGCACGCGTTGCGCAGTGCCGCAATCTCCGGCGACCACCAGTATACCTGGCGCTGAGCACGTCCAGGACGGACTCGGGGCATTGCCGCGTCGCAGATTTGCGACATGGCCTCCCGGAACCACTCTGCCTCGACGTCGATATCGACAGGCCCGTCCGGTGCTTGCACCCAGGCCTGTACCGTCGCGGCTTCCAGGAGTAGCTCCCGGTCCATCTGCCTCAGCGCCCATCGCGGACCACAAGGGTTCTGTCGGACCGGCGCGGTCGAGGTTTGGGCGGAGACGTCAAACCGGATGTACCGGTGGTCTGAGTACGTCTCCACCCCCTCCATGACGCACCAGTCGACGACACGCGGCGACAGAGCGGGGCTGGCGAACGAGATGTCCACCACGGAGTCACCCCGCATCCGCACACACGTGGGGACAGAACCCCGGTTTAGGATGACCAGGCCTGTCTCCAGAGCCCAGTCCTCCACCATCCGACCCCGTTGGTTCGTGAACCGGGAACCCCAAGCCAAGTTCTTGGCATTGAAGTCCCCGCACACGACCACGGGGAGGGAACCAAACCCAGCGACGACGGCTTTCAGCTCCATTAGGGAGATATGGAGATCGCCGAGAGATCTGTTCGGGGACAGGTAGACGCCTACCACTGCAATGTCCCCGAACCGTGCTGCCACGCAACCACGTCCCCTCGTGACAGCCTCGAGGGTCGGGGTACCGGCGGCGGCCGACGAAATTAGAGTCACCGAGCCGTTCAAGTCCTGAACCCAGTCTCCTCTGGGCAGGACATAGTACGGCTCGGAGACAACGGCGATGTTGATCGACCACTGCGCCATGCTCTGGAGCAACAGATCCTGAGCGGGGGCGCAGTGGTTGATGTTCGCCTGGAGGAGACGTAATGGAGCCGTATTTAACAGTCCATTACAGTCTCCTCCCGAGCCCCACGTGAGGGCCCTGCCGCGGTGGTTGCGGCGGCGACAGCGGCGGCAGCCAGAGAGGAGGCTGCGGCGGAGAGGACGTCGGGGTGGACTTGCCTCGGGACCTTGCCCTTGGCCTTGGCGGGGGGTCGCAGGACCTGCTACCAGCCCGGTGATCGGCCGGCTTGCCTGCCGCCGCACATGCGTAGCAGTGCGGCGTAGCACGGCATTCTGCAGCCTTGTGACCGGGCTGACCGCACTGGAAGCAGCGGTCACTGCGGTCCACCTCCGCGGCGCAATAGGCACCCACGTGGTGCCCCACGTGGCAGCGGTAGCACCGCAGAGGTCTGGGCTCCAGCAGTTTTACCTGCGCGGAGACCCAGCCCACCAAGAGCCTTCGGCCTTCGCCCGTTATGGCCTTGGCCGCCGACACGGGGCAGCTCACCGTTACGGCTCGCATGCCCGTGCTGTCAGCGCGGATGGTGCCCGCCCGCACCTGATCGGCGTGGCACCCTCCCGCCCCGACGATGGCGGCTACCACCTCGTCCACCCTGACGGAGTCGTCCAGACCCATGATGCGCATGTCCATGCACTTGGTGGGTCTGGACACTCGGGCCTCCTCGACGTCCAGGGACGCCCTGATCCTTGCGGCCAGGGCGTCTGCGGCAAGGCCACTGTCCGCACCAGGGACCTCCAATATTCGGGCCCCGGTTACAGTGCGCCTCATTCGGAAGCCCCCGGCGGCTCCGAACTCGCTGAGGTGGCCCACCACCGCCTGCTTCGCCTTTTCCATGACGGTGTTGTACGTCACGCCCTTCTTTTCCGCATCTGGCTGTAGTGTAATTACTACAGCCTCGGAATTCGGGGCGCGAAGTCTAGCCGCCATGGCCCGCTTCTTTCGCTCTTGTCGCCTCACGCGCTTTTTGGCCGTCCTAGCCGCCTTGCCCGCCCTCTCCTTGGCACCGACTACTGTCCATTCGGCGCCAGCCGAGGGTTCTTCAGGCAGGGGAGGCGGCAGGCGTGGCCTAGTCGCCACCGCGGCAGGAGTTCCCGCCGGTTTAGCGGCAGACGACGTCCCACCCTTCCGCCGCTGCTGTTCCTTGGACGCCGGGGCTGGCCTCACAGGCTCCGACGCCACGGCCTCGCGCCCGGCTTGCCCCAACGGGCCCGCCTTGGGCGCAGCTGCCGTGGTCGCGGCGGCGGCATAGGACGCCGCCTTTCGCTGGCCGGAGGCCGCTAGCGGGGGGCGCAACACGATGCCCTCCAGCAGGGACAGCTGTTGCTGGACACGCAGCTGAAACTGCTGCTGCTGCTGTTGCAACTGCTGCCGAAGGGCAGCTAGCTCCCGCTGAACCAGCGTAAGCAGCTGGCTCTCCGGTTCGGGCTGGGGCTGGGGCTGGCTTTGACCTTGCCCTTGATTGCGCCCCCCTTCAGTCGGCTCCCGGCAGCCGCCGACTTCCTGGGCTCCCACAAGCTCGGTCCGGAGCTCGGCCCGGAGCTCGGCCCGGAGCTCAGCCCGAAGTCTCGCCACTCTCTTCTCGAGAGAGGCATCGATAGCCTCCTCGATAGAGGCGGCGTGCCGGTGGACCGTCTTCTCTTTGGAGGTCCTCTCTCTCTTCCGGCCCATGTCTCGCAACGCGGCGACGACCAACTTTCCCAAAGATTTACGGGACTCTTCGGCGGAGTTTGGTAGGGTGAGCAAAACTAGATATATTTTTAATTAAATTTATCTACGAATCATGAGCGAAAAAAGTTGAATCAGAATCTAGTTCTTCAATTTCGTTCATCTGTACATCACTGTGTGTAGTGTCTGAGTAGTGGCGGATGGAAGAAGGCGAATTGTTGCCAACTTGAAAATAAGAAAGAAAAACAGTTTTTTTTTAAATTAATTATGACTTAAGTAATATATTTAGCTAATTTAGATTAAACAATAAAACTTTTGCTTCACTTAGATTTAACTAAGAGTCGGTCAAGCAAAGTAAAAAATAAACCGTTATTGATACGCAGATAAGTTTCCTTTACAAACCGTATTTTTCATGTAAAATTTGACAGAGGTCATTAACGTTTCTATTCTTATTTTTTGATGCCCTATGAGTTTTATTTCTACCCGTTTGTACAAATTATTGAAGTGAAAACTTCTTTAGCGGCGTTGTACACTTTTTTTGTAATGGGTTAAAAATTTTAAACTCGCGTCAGGACACGTGACCTGATCGAAAATTCGTAAGACGATCGGCGTTGTACACTTTTTTTGTAATGGGTAAAAAATGTTAAACTCGCGTCAGGACACGTGACCTGATCGAAAATTCGTAAGACGAACCAAAACGCACAACGTTAATACTTAAGTTTTCACTTCTACCGGCACTCCCAGAGTGCAACCCGTCATTTTTGAAGTGAAAACTTCTTTAGCGGCGTTGTACACTTTTTTTGTAATGGGTAAAAAATGTTAAACTCGCGTCAGGACACGTGACCTGATCGAAAATTCGTAAGACGATCCAAAACGCACAACGTTAATACTTTTTTGTAATGGGTAAAAAATGTTAAACTCGCGTCAGGACACGTGACCTGATCGAAAATTCGTAAGACGATCCAAAACGCACAACGTTAATACTTAAGTTTTCACTTCTGCCGGCACTCCCAGAGTGCAACCCGTCATTTTTTTTTTTTTCAGTTTGTTTATATACTTATTAAGTTATAATACACAGATGATGTATTTCTGTTGCCGCTATAACAACAAATACTAAAAGACAGAATAAAATAAATATTTAAGGTTCTTATTTGAATCGCATTGTAACTAAAAATATAGAAAATAAGATTAAGATCGATTTAGCACGCTTGTCTATAACAATGATAATGACATAAGTAATAATAAAACTGGGCAAGTGCGGGTCGGACTCGCGCACTGAGGGTTCCGTACAAACTTAAAAGGTAAATTGCGGTTTACGATTTATGACGTATTAAAAATAAACTACTTACTAGATCTCGTTCAAACCAATTTTCGGTGGAAGTTTATAAGGTAATGTACATCATATATTTTTTTTAGTTTTATCATTCTCTTATTTTAGAAGTTACGGGGGGGGGGGGGGGGGATACACATTTTACCACTTTGGAAGTGTCTCTCGCGCAAACTATTTAGTATATAAAAAAATGATATTAAAAACCTCAATATCATTTTTGCAAACCTATCCATAGATACCCCACACGTATGGGTTTGATGAAAAACAAATTTTGAGTTTCAGTTCTAAGTATGGGGAACCCCCAAAATTTATTGTTTTTTTTTTCTATTTTTGAAAAACCTTAATGCGGTTCACAGAATACATCTACTTACCAAGTTTTAACAGTATAGCTCTTATAGTTTCGGAAAAAAGTGGCTGTGACATACGGACGGACAGACAGACACATGACGAATCTATAAGGGTTCCGTTTTTTGCCATTTGGCTACGGAACCCTAAAAACCGCTCTAATTCAATAAAGTGCTGGAATCATAGGGTCGTATGTGATGCTCGTCACTAGTTTTTACGGGAAAACAAATACAATACCGTACAATATTGCCGCCGCGATATGAGGAAACTTCTTGTCGGACACATCCAACAGAAAAACTACAGCAATGACACGAGAGGGGAGAACTTGACGTTATGTGGAAGGAAATAAAATAAAACAAAAAAGTATAAAATTGCAAAATAGACTACAATGAATGTTATTGCTTAGAATTAACATTTTAAATTTCCAAATGGTTCAAGAGTCCCCAAGGATCCATAAATAATGAGTTCCTTACCAATTTAATCAAATGCGTTGCAGAACTCTTGACAGGGAACATGGCACTCCTTGCTTTTTTATTTAAGGTGGGAAATTATCTGATGACTTTTTCCAGTCTAAGGTGCAGTGGGAGAGCGTATCAGATTAACTAAAACCATAGCTGTGTTCCTTCAGTTCCCCTTTGCGTTCTAGGACCACGAGTAACCCTTTCATATTTTTCCCCATGGCCCTAGAGTCGATGCCTCGACTCTGCTGAGCCCCTACGGTTTACTGACATCTCGGTGAGGATGTACGTTCCCTCAAGTTCAATTACTGCTTCGCAGAAGGATGCAACCGCATCCAGTTCCCTTTCGCTCCAAACCAAGGCCTGAACCAGGGTCATCCACTAGTACACAGCAGTGCTCCACCCAAAAGGAACACACCTCCACCGTATGCTCCACCGTTATGGCGGTAAGTCCCCTCTTTGAGGAGTGGCTGGAAAGGCAACACGGCGTGATTACCTTCCGCATGACGCAGGTCCTCACCGGACACGGTAAGTTCGGGAAGTTCCTGAACCGGATTCGTGCGGAAGCGACGCCCGGGTGTCGCCACTGTGTGGACCGCCCGGAGGACACAGTGGAGCATACGGTGGAGGTGTGCCCCGCTTGGGCAGAGCAACGCCGTGTCCTCGTGGGGGCGATCGGCAGCGGCGATCTCTCGCGCCGGGCCTTGGTACAGGCCATGGTCCGAAGCGAGGAGGAGTGGCAGGCGGTCGCCTCCTTCTGCGAAGCAGTAATGCTAGCGAAGGAGGCGGCCGATCGCGTGAGGCAACGGTCCTCACGCCCCAACCGCCGCCGGGATTCCGATCCCGATTTCCGGCCACCGTAGGCGCGGGCTTGCGGACGGCGAGCAATGGGTGGCTCGCCGTCCGACCGTCCGGTAACCGTCTGGACCGAGCCCAAGTCGTCGACGGCGCGTGTTGTTCCACGCGCGCCTCAAGGAGATGTCAGCAATTGTAGGGGCCATCAGGGTCGAAGCCTACTGGGGCCAAGGGTCTGATTCTGAAAGGAAGACTCGGCCCTGGTACGAAAGGCAACGAAGGAACAGGAGTGGGTTTTTAGTCAGTAAAAGTCTGACACTATCTCACGCTCCGCCCAAGAGCGGGGGATGTCATAAGATGATTTTCCCAACGAAAAAAAAAAAAAAACCGTATGCTCCACCGTATCATTCGGGCAGCACTCCTTGCTCGAGTTTGGTAATGAAAAGTATCGACGGAAAAAGGCCCAAAACTACGAACACATACAGTAATTAATAATGCACTGCAGACTTCAGAAACCCGAGAACATGTTTTTATTAAAATGTAAAACGAATAAATCGTCACTCATACATTTGTTTCAGAAATTACGTACTGTTTTAAATCATTCTCTGTTTATTTATTCGTAAATAATTCAATTCATCATAATCGAAGTGCAGTAAAAACGTCAGGTTACTGGAAAACATTTTCAGCAGAATTGTTCATTTTGAAACAGTTGCAATTTTCAACAAATATTAAGCTGCAAAATTGTGCTGTATTTCGTTTGATAGGTGTGGCAACTTGGGTATTGTTTTATATTTTTAAATAATCATTGGATTGATTGTTCGATCAACTGTAGGTATGTATGTACATACTCACATACATACTGCATCACTTTATGATACTGTTCTGTTTGTTCCACTGCGGATGGGCTTTCAACACACACAATACAAGTTCATGTAACAGACTCAGTAGACCCCTGGTAGTACCTATAATACGATCTTCGTTTCAGAAAGTAAAGCATGCCACCTTTTAACAGCTGTTGTCAACCACTTCAAAAATACTTACTCTCAGTACACAAGACATAAACAGACAAGAAAATTAAATGTATTTAGCGTGATGAGCGGAACCCACCTGTCAGGGCGCGGCGGTGTCTTCCGCGCTTATATTAATGTAATACCATTTCGTGGAGCGATGTCATAATGAGTTCTGTGATGAAACTCATCTATTTAATACTCCTCACACTTCATATTTGCCTAGTACTTCATGTCTCTGTAGCTAATAGCGTTTTGGCTGAGGTAAGTCCCTATGTGGCCTATAAACATAACAATGGTGTGAGGGAATTAGAGACCTATCTAATGGTTTAATACGCTTGATTCATTTATCATATACATATCGAGGGGTTCCGGGCTATTTGTATTAACCAACATTTTTTAAACTTTACACCAGAGCAGTTTAAAGTTTCCATTTTACGAAAAAAAATTATAACATTAGCAGATCGCATTATTTTTTAAAAAAGAAGGATATTACTCTTTTTATAACATATTCCCCATAATCGGATTAATTTGTTTTTCTAATATTCCTATTTTTAACGAAAATAAATGTCGCTTAATACAAAATGACCAATATTTTACTTTTTTTTGTTCCAGGCTAAATGACTTAACCGCCTATGATTATTGTTTCTTATTCCAGGCTAAATGACTTAACCGCCTAGGTTTATTATTTATTGTTCCAAGCTAAATGACTTAACCGCCTAGGCATGCAAATAATGGCTCTAAGCTAAGTGCTTTAATCAAAGAGTTGGTCATAGTTCAAACCTAAGCTAATTGTTTTAAATACCATATCTTAAACTTATTAATGTATGGCTAATTAGTTTATGCAACTGGTTTTTTTAAAATAAATTGTTTGTAATCCTACTTGAATAATGAAGTTTGCAGTAATTGGTGGTTAAAACATAGATAAATTAAAGGTACATACATAGGGTGTACCTACCTATCTTGTTAATAAATATGAAATGAGAAATAAAACACATAATTATTATAAATTGTTCAAAGATAAGTTTTTTTTATTTCAAATGACAATCACCTAGGAACATCATTAACTTCTTAGCTTACCAAGGTAACAACTAAAATTTTTATCACAATTGTATAGGAATCAGAAGTTAAACAGTATTTTTATTACGTAGCCTAGAGTCTTATACCTGAAATAATTATTCTCATTCTTCTTCATTTCTATACTTTAACATTTTAGTATATAAGAATTTTACCTACTTTTTCTTCTGACTTCAACCCCGGAAAGCCCCCGGCGCCGACGGTATTACGAACAAAGTATTCAAACTCTTTCCCCCTCAACTTATAATGCTAATGACCGCCATCTTCAATAGCGCATTAAGCAACAATATTATGTTCCCCCAAGCCTGGAAACAGGCCACCGTTATCGGTATCCCTAAACCAGGCAAGCCCAAGTCTGACCCTTTCGATTTTGCCGAAACCAAGGGTCTCTTAATGAACAGTTCGGGTTCCGAACCGAGCACTCATGCATCCACTAAGTCCACCACATCGTAGAGCACCTAAGCGCTGGCTTCCAGCGTAATGCGATGACGGGTGTCTTGTACTTCGATATAACGAAAGCATTCGACAAGGTCTGGCACAATGGCTTATTATATAAGCTATACCAACTCGGTGTGCCAGACCATCTCGTACTCATCATGCGAGACTTTCTGTCAAATCGCACCTTCCGCTATCGAATTGAGGGAGCTCTTTCCTCCCCCACCCCATTCGAACAGGAGTCCCGCAAGGCTCCGTAGTATCCCCCTTAGCCTTCACGCTGTTCACCAGCGACATTCCCAAAAGTAAAAAAGGCCCAGTTGTCTTTATTCGCCGACGACACGGCAATTTACTACACCAGTCGTGACCCCAGAGTTATCGCTCGCAATCTTCAAACCTCCGCAAACATTTTGGGCAAATGGTTCCGGAAATGGAGGATCGAGGTTAACCCTGATAAGAGTCAAGCTGTTCTCTACTCAAGACAGTGGAAAAGCGTCCTCCCTCCCCCTCCGATCACCATGTACGACAAGCCAATCCCCTGGGAGAAGCAAGCCAAGTACCTCGGAGTGATACTTGATCAGCACTTGACCTTCGCCGAGCGCATAAAGCAGGCTCACTCGCGCGCCGCTTTCGCTCAAGGTAGGCTCCACTATCTCATGACTGCCCGCAGCTGCCACTTAAGTGCAAGCTGCGCCTCTTCACTGCAGTAATCCGCCCAATCATGACGTATGCCTGTGCTATCTTCGCACACGCCAAGCCCCGTCACCTCCATAGGATGCAGACCCTCCAAAACCGGACCATACGTAAAATCCTCGGTGCCCCATATTACGTCCGAAATTAGAATCTACACTTAGATCTCAAAATCCCCACCATCCAGCAGTTCATGAAACGCCTTTGCAAGCGTTTCTTCGATACTGCTGTGAAACACCGCAACCCCCTAATCGCATCGTCCGCCCGATACGAACCCTCTCGCATCTCTAAGATTCGTCGTCCTAGGCATACTGTCGTCAACCCCGACGACCCCATTACCCTGCTCCAAAAGAGCCGTAAGGAAACCAGTACAGTTCGCAAACATTACAGATCGCCGTCCTTCCGTCCTCGCAGAGGCCCGCCGCGACAATCCCGTCAACGTCCGCCCCGTCCCTTGCTCGAGCCAGCCTGCGCCGCTGAGCCTGTAGTTTAAAATTCCCCATAATATCTTTGATCGATTCAGCCTGTCCCTTGCTGCCTCGCCCTAAGCAGAGGTCCGTACCCACAGGGGGTGCCCTTAGCGTGTAGTCGCCTAGTTTTTAAGTTAGTTAAGTAAAGCCTGGCTGGAGGCTTTGATTCTAGAATTGAGGCCGTCACAGGCAAGTCCGGTTAAGCAGCCGACAACCTCGTATGTTGACCTGCGAGAGGCCACACACAAAAAAAAAATCGCGATGGCGCCAAAATCATTGTTTTAATTTAACCAACGTCATAGTCAATCCATATACAATTTTGATTGTATCAATGTGTATATTATTATATTCCGTTTAAGATAAACTGTTTGAAGTACTAGAACTTTACTTTTGTTATAACTGAAACGACACTGCAAATCAAATATTGAATAAGAAAAATAGGTTTAACCATATCTTAAAATGTTTACTGTTGTAATCCTAAAAAGTTCATGCGACCAACATATCATTATCCTACTGCAAGCTAAATGGTTGAAGTGACAACATCTTACATTTCATGTACAGAGCTAAATGTATGGACTGACAATGGGTATGAATTTGACAAAGAGGCTAAATGTATTAAACGATATTCTTGTATATTTATAAGGTAAAGCTAATTGTATTAAACGACACTGGATAAGAATTTAACAAAGAGGCTAATTGTATGAAGCGACATTTTTATATATTTATAAGCTCAGGCTAAATGCTTTAACGTACGTTGCCTGTAAATTGTTGCTCCAGGAAAAATAGTTTAAACGACTGTCTGGTATTTGGTAGGGAGCTTAAGTACACAGTTCCTAAATTTGTCAATATTTTGTGTCACTTCATACTTTGCATTCCAAAATGGGCCCAATAATGCGGTTGTATTAAGTGACAAAAAAGTGCTCCGATCGTCACCAAACCCAGCTCAAACGATGCAGAAAAATTCGCTGATTCCAAATATGTATAAAAGTCTATATCGCCCAGAGTGTCGCTTAATACAATTAGCCCGGAACCCGTCGATATCTACTAAATAAAAACTATCTCTATTTTATTTTTGTATTTCCATAAAAAAACTACAGACAAACATTTTTCATTAAATATGATAACTGATTAAATATTCTACCTACACTTTTCCTTGACACAGTAAAGACTTCTTTAACAATAACAGAACAAAGACAGTCACATTAAGAATGCAAATTATGTAGATGTGAGTGAGGTGACGTGGTAATAATGAGCGTCTTGTAATGCCCCACTGTTGCTGTAAAGCCGTGAGAAAGCGAACACTTGTATTTATTTTAAACACACATTTATTAGTTCGGTAAAGTTACGTCATGGAATCGATATGTTCTGCTGATGTTGACACTCTCGATATCTGAAAATCTTTAGATAAAAATCTCTCCAGTTGCGCGCCTTTGCTCTCATCGAGCTTTTACCTTCTGCCCGCTAGCACCGCGGAGAATTTCTGAAACGGAAACCCATGGTCCTAGAATGCATAGGGCAAATGAAGAACACATGAGTGATTTTAGTTGGTAAAAGTCTGAAACTCCATCCCACTCCACCATAGAGCGAGAGAACCCATTGAATGATTTTCCACCTTACAAAACCTACAATATAAGGTATTTATGTATATACGAATATACTAGATAATATAATCGTTGAATACAAACATTCTCGATTCGCTTAACTTAACTCAGAATCAAATAACTAAACCACACGCTTACCATGGCATTTTGACGTCAAAAATATCGCCCAACAAGACATAATACGCTTTTATTTTATAAATTGACAGCTCACTCCACCCAGCCCCGACTACTCTTCACCGAATTGTCTTTTACCCTGAACACTATACGGTTATCCATTAGCCGATTAGAATATGCCCGCATTATGTATAGGATGGCCACAGTCAAGTGAAACACTATCTAATTTGCCAAGGTAATTAGCTTAGTTGAAGAACTTGATGGTGTTGACGCGACTACTACGAACTGTCTAATCGACGTTTATATATTTGCTTTTTGTTTGAGTTTTGTGACACGTGTAAAACCGCTTTAAACTGAAGTCCGTTGATCAATTTTTTATTCTAGATAGGCTCGCACTTGACCACTATCTCACCTGATGGTAAGCGATGATGTGATCGACTATGGGTTATGCTTGCCAAGAAGTAACCTATTCACTCATTACTTAAAATAATCTTCGGCTGGGAATTCCACTCCATAGCTGTTTCGCTAAATAAATCTGTTCTTCACCATGTACCGGTGGCGCATCGCTGTACATCTAGTGGCCTGATGATGGAACGGGCGCGGGTGAAAAATAAACGATAAAAAACCAACAGGTTAGCAACAAGCAATTGCTCTGTGGTTTTGACATTTAAAACAAATTCGCCTTCTTGGTCTGCCTCTTTATCTGCTAACTCTTCGTAAACCACTGATTTTGACTAATAGAAAAGGCAATAAACGAGAAATGTTTATGTCTATAATTTCCACCCGAGCGACGCCGGGTCAGGTCACTAGTCAACTTTTAATTAATAATAATATAATATTCCACAAGTATCACACACGCCGTCTAGTCCCAAGCTAAGCAGAGCTTGTGTTATGGGTAGGTACTAGACAACTGATAAACATACTTACCTATATATTTCTAAATACATACTTAAATAGATAAATGACACCCAGACACAGAACAAATGATCGTGCTCATCACACAAACATTTGTCCTGGGTGGGAATCGAACCCACGACCCTCGGCATAGCAGTCAGGGCCACTAACCACTGGACTAACAGGCCTGTCAAGTTAAATTTTACTTCAGGTGCCCCATACGTACACTAAGGAAAACTAACTCAATTATGATATATCTAGATAAATACAATCATTTTAACAAATTCATACATTTACCTCTATTACTTAATATTACAAACAAAAATAAACAACATATTATATCAGCTACAGTGTTGGTTTGAGCACAGCTGTAGGAAGTGCACAGAGAGATGTGCGACGTCATCGAGTTGTGCGCGGTTCAATTGTTTGCGGTCGCGTACCCACGCGTAACGCGGCTGAGGCGCGCCGCGGACGCTCTGGCACACATTTTCTTTAAAAGTATGGCTAAGTACGCCGCGTGTTGCTGTTGAGCAGTGGCCAAAAACTATTTTTTTATCAATCTGTCAAAAGTAACTTATTCAAATTGGACCCTTCCTAGTGATATAGGTAATCAGAAATCATAAACGTTTACTTCAAATAGACCAATTACAGGCACTTTTGAATTGTCAAAATGTCGGTCAGTCAAAAAAAAGTGAAGCTAAATTACACGTTCCAAAGCATAGATCTCTATGGAGAAGAACGTGCAAGAAATTCCATGGACACTCTTTTAAATCATATTATGAGTTACATAAATCTTGGTTACATATTTCTTGTCGCTTCTATTATGTGAGCATAATGTAGATAAGTCATAAAAAAAAACAAAAAAAAAACTGATTAAAAAATAGAAATTGCCACTGGCAGCTGAGAGATGACCAGTGTCAACTGACGACACCTGTTCACGAGCATGACGCGTGCATCAGCTCCACTCAGCTCAACCATTTTGAAGGGAACTGAATGACCCAATAACACGTGCCACCATCAGCGAGACATTTCAGTGAGCATGATAAACTCTCAAGCTCTAGGTAGCAAGAAAGTATAGAAGTGGTGAAATAAACACCACTATGCATCATTAGATAGTGATATACCTATATTATACGAGTATATCCAATGATAGCGATGGTATTTTGATCACTCAGTCTTGTGTGATAGTCTGTTTTTAAACATGAATGCAAATTACATTATTTAGAGTCGGATAGGTTAGGTTACTGTAAAACGGAGCGTGAGTTGAGCGCGTGTCATCTAGGTCGGCTCATCCCATTTTGTTCGACACGTGTAATCCCTGTTTTAGTTAGAAAGGACAGAAAGTGCTGACCGCTTGAGAAAATGTTATATCCAATTATTGTTTTAGGTAGTTTTAGTTTCGAAATAATATTGAGTGTATTGCTGTATCGCTTATTAACAGACACACACAATTCGCTTGCTCTTTCTCGGAAGGCACACTATCTCCTGCCGTTGGCAGATAGGATTACTACTTTCTAAATATTGCTCTCTATTAGGAATATGTTCCATGTTTTCTATGAAAGTGGTACCGAACGCCATTTTTAGACTTCTAATAAGGTAAACGTTATATTGATTTTCATAGTGAGTAATTATGTCTAAATTGTTTGTTTCAGTTGCAGCGTGCAGTCGTGGTTTCCACGCCTTTTACATTTTACTAAGGTATGATTTCAAATAATTTATACTTAGCGTTTAATACCGTCTAATTAATTAGATAACTTACAGATCTCTACCAATATTCTCATTGAGTAAATAAGACTGAGGATAAATATATTGACAAACTATCCTGCAAGTAGGTTAATAATTTACGTTCTCAACATCAAACAATTATTTCTTAAAAACGTTTTATTTAAAGATTGCAGACATTATATATAATTATCAATAGGAATCGCAACGATTTAAGTGTTAGATACCTTCAGCATGACGGACAGAGTGATTATCGGCAATTTAAGTTCCGAATATAATACGAGTGTCTGCTTAAAATAGTGAGTTTAAAGTAAAATTTTACAAAAAGGTAAAGCAGTGTAGTAAAATGATGTCAATCCAAGTTGAAGCGACCAAATATATAGTGTCAGATACAATGACTGATGAGCCTAACCGCAATAACCTAAAAGACAAAGAAACACATTAAGTTCCAGACAGTAAAATGCCTGAATTTAATAATTACAATGTGAAACAAAGCTTTGTAACAAAACTTGTAGTTTTAACACGGCAGGAACAAAAGCCATCCATCTAAATAATCCTGCGAGTGGCGGGTGAGTGGCCGTGTATTTCATCACGGTAACAAATTGTCGCGACACTGTCGTCTCGCCGCGCGACCGCCGTGCATCGACCGCAATGTTCCATATTTATGCGAGGAGTCGACTCGGCAATGGATTAGGTGCCTTGCGGAGGAGTCGATATTGAAGGATGTTTTATAGGACTTTACACGTGTGTTGTTAAAGTAGTTTAACTGGGATAATATATTATGTGTTTAATGCTTTGTAAAGAAATTGTGCGATAAATTGTTTTGTACCTATTCTTTCGATAATTGTTATAAACTAGTGCTTGACTGCGATCCCACCTGATGGTAAGTTATTCGATAATAATAATAGTTTACATAATATAACTCAAAGGTGAAGACATTATTATAGCGTCACCCATAATACGCAAGCAAATGCATTCAATCAGCACTGGGTGTCAAGCGCTTTTGACAATTTGACACATTCATCTTGCTAAAGTTTTCGTTTCAAACTGGGAAACTGGGTCTTAACCTCAATTCTTAAAAAAAACTCCTATAAATTAGAGGCCTTTGGCCAGTAGTGGGAAGTATAGGCTAAATAAAAAAAAAAAAGATATTTTTTCTGGTTTATTAAATATCACATGAATAAAAGCTTTTGAAAGTTTAAAGTATTCGAAAAAGAGTATTTATTGGGAAGGAACAGGCACCGTCATGGAAATACCTGAGCTATTTATTGAACACTGTGTTGAAAGGGAAACATGTTTTTTTTTAAGGTGGGAAATCATCAAAATGACTTCTCGCGCTCTGGGTGGAGCGCAAGGGCGTGTCAGACTTTTACTGACTAAAACCACACCTGTATCCTTCAATTACCCCTTGCGTTCTAGGACTACAGGTTTCCCTTTCAGAAATTCTCCGCGGTCCTAGCTAGCGGGCATCGGCCCTGCTGGGCCCCTACGGTTTGCTGACATCTCTTTGAGGAGCGCGAGGATCACTACGCGCTGTTGACGACTGGGCTCGGTCCGGTTAATTACCAAACAGCCGGACGGCGAGCTACCCAGGGCTCGACGTTCGCAAGCCCGCGTCTACCGTGGTTGGTAGTCGGGGTCGGAATTACGGCGGCTAGGGCGTGAGGACCTTCGTTCCCTCACGCGTGCAGCCTCCTCCTTCGCTAGCATTACTGCTTCGCAGAAGGAGGCGACCGCCTGCCATTCCTCCTCGCTCCGGACCATAGCCTGAACCAGGGCCCGACGCGAAAGGTCACTGCCGCCAATTGCCTCCGCGAGGACACAGCGGTGCTCCGCCCAAGCGGGGCACACCTCCACCGTATGCTCCACCGTGTCCTCTGGGTGGTCCGTACAATGATGTCACCCGGGCGTTGCGATGCAGGAACATCCCGAACTTGCCATGTCCGGTGAGGACCTGCGACATGCGGAAGGTGAGGACGCCGTGTTGCCGCTCCAGCCACTCCTCAAAGAGGGGACTTATCACCATGTTATACATGAAGCTATCGCAGAAGGCACTGTACTCTGTAAACTCTTACCACAGTCCTTCACTTCTTTTATTCAAATGTCAAGATGTGGACATTGGTGTGGGTTACATGTTTGTGCATGTAGTTTTAAGGATTTTTTTTTTGTATTTCTCTAGCATGTAACTGTTTTTTGTCCCCAATAGAATAAAATAAAATAAAATAATTGTAGCATGCCCAAGGGAAAGATGTGTGGATTGTGTGAGGAGCGATATAAGAAAAATAAGTCAGTGATAGCGTGACGGTTGACAGGACAGAATGAAAGAAAAAACGTATTACTGTGGTGATGGGTGATGATGTACATTCACTACAGAATTAGTAAATTTTTGGAATATTTTAGCCACAACACTGTCCTATGAGAAATGTTCGTAATTTACTTATCTACCTTTTACCTAAAGACTCAGGAGAACAGATAAATTATTTCCACTGACAGATAAAACTTCACTGACGTTAATCATTATTGTTATCTGAAAAACTGATTTTAAGATACAAACAAAAACCGGTCCTACTGCACATTTAGGCATCTTGTCTCAGGAACAGCTCTGGCATCTAGCATGTTTTAATTACATACAGATACTTGAAATTATTTTACTTTTCACTGTGAGCAAATTAAGAATTACAAAAAAAAATCTTAATACACTGCAAGTACTGGGAAACAAGCAATCGCCATTAGCCGGTCACAAATACTCTTTTATTTCTCTCTTATGAGAAAATTCAATAGCAATCTCACTAAACTGGAATACTGCTCTAGTATGTTGCTCAGGAGTCGAAGTAGCATCCATTACTAATAAAAGCTTTTTGCTGTGAATATCCTAACAAGCTTCATCTAAACGTCGGCGGTTCTCCGTCACCACCTCTAAATACTTAAGATTCAAACTTCCCTAATTTACAACGACGATAAATTCACAAAATCCCTGATCTTATCAACATTTTCCTTCGAGCCATGTGAAGACAAATTTAACTTGACCCCTTATACACGCACCTTTTGAATAAATCCAGGTATAAATGGACTTAATGGGTTTATAAGGGTTCATTTTAAGCTGGACGATGTAAAATTGGGTTAGGGAAAGGATGATTATGGCGCCCGGAATTTAAATCGGACGTCCCGCAGAAATCTTTAAACAATACCGTCCGAATTTTGTTATTAAACATGGATATTTGGCAGGTCCCCCATAGTAGGTACGTGCACATCCCATTGTTAGGTAATTAAAGTTCTAATAATATATTATGATGTTCCTAATCTAAAATGTTAAAGAAGGCGACTTTACTTGAAAATTATCATTCAAGCAGTTTTCTTTAGTTAAACCGTGAAAGAAACCGCATCTTGATAGTGATACTACCTAAGGTTTAACAAGCAAATTATACAAAGGATGGTGTTATTTCGCCAAGTTACTTCAAGCAATTCAATTGATTTGAAAAATCCTCAAGAGAGCATCTTCCGATGTTCTTAACAAAGCTCGCACGGCATCCGAGGAGTAACAGGCCCGCAGACGTGGCGCGGAGCCAACGCGAGCCTCCGACACTTGGCTCCACGCCAGCTACATCGATCGCTTATTGAGCAGGTCAGCGCTCGCCCTTCGCGTCGCGCCAGAGATGGAAACATTGCTTGTTCTTACGTCCCCTAAACTTAGGCTTCAGACACACATAACGCTCTGGTATTCAGATATTTTTTTCATTGGTGTTGTCCGAAAAGCAGATATCTGCAAAGAATTTATTAAAGTACTGAAGTTGATTTTTGAAATAGGTCTTGATTGAATACCTTATGCTTTATTATTCATGTCTGCAGTCGAGAGCTTGTTTCCGATGCATGTCGTGGAATTTTATGAAAACGAGAAGAGAATTCTACAACGTTTCGGTCAACTATTTTCACGAAACTTCAAATGCGGAAAACGCTTTGTGTAACATCTATGCTTAAAAGTAAACATTTTACTCAATATAAAAAGTAACAGAGCTAGCTAAAAGCAGCAAAGGGTTTTTAAATAAAATTACAGGCATCTCAATTCGGGGTTAAACATCTAGGTGAAAGTGGGCACCAATTAAAGGAGATGTTTCTTGCCGCGTATTACCCATGAAAGTGTCAATAAAATTCAAGTGTGTAGTACAAAGCCTGGCAGACAAGGGTCTTAGAATAGAAAGCACAGAAGGTCAGTTCCGTATAACTAGTGAAACGCTCGCACACTTGGACACGTTTCACTGGCAGCGAGTGCAAGCGCACTCGTCGACCAGCTTATATTTAAGATCGCCGTACCTAAGTAATAATGTATGCACGCGACTGTGTTCGCTGGTGGTATGAAGTCGGGTTTCTGTAACTAATCTAGTTTGTGGTACTACCTAGACTAGCAAACAAGTACGAAATGTTGAAAATTTCAGATAATACGGGTAGTTGGAGTCAGGAGAGGTGGTTTACGAGAATTTTCATGTTGTTTTTATGATTGTCAGCGGACGGAGAAGTTTTTGATGAGTACACTATGTGAGGCTTATACGAGTTATTGCACACGTTATATCGTTTTTATTGTATGAAGAGTTTATTTTATTATGCTCATACTCTTTATACTTTAACTTTTATTTGAGTGACACGATCTTTGAACAATTGTTTTGAAGTGAACAAAACTTAAAAAAAAACCTATAGGTAGAAATACGTTTTATTATATTTGTTTTCTTCTTTCTTCAGCAAAGATAAACAATAATAATATAGGAAAATCAAAGAGCATCGCAATATCAACGTAACTTTTATTTGAAGTAGGTACGCATGATTTTCCTTATGATATTATTTATAATCCCACGGTTTAAGTTATTTGCTTTCATCTTATTACTATCATGAGTCAAACCAAATAAATGTTTAAAGTATCTTCTCTTTAGTAATAATAATAATAATAATAATAATAAATATCATTTATTTCTCTCATAAAGGTACATTGTAACAAGTTTATTTTACAATTTTTGCCTGAAGGCTAAAAAACCTTTGTGAGAGCTGGAGTCACCATAACCATTACCAGCCATAACGAATAACGCGTATTGTTAGTAACCATTTTGTTCTTAGAAATCGGGTCGAATCCATTTTATATCATAAACGATCCCAGCCAGGGATAATTATTGAATTTCACTTTCTATAAACTGGACCGAATTCCAGTAGCTATGGGGTTTAATCGACATACTACTACATCAGAGGTTGCTTCTCTGATGTTCGATAAACCATATAGATATCATCCAAGTGACCTATAAAAAATATATTGAAAAAATCGCTGAAAAGTGAGAATTTCGTAATGCCCAAACTGAACCAACCCAACGTAACTTTTATTTGAAGATGGTCTACTACTAGCCTAAGTTCTATTATTAACGATCGCTGGTGAACAAGACTACCGTTTTCTCCGAGTACTACACATAGTACCTATCGGAGCGAACTGTGTTGGAGTACAAAAACTTGCTGCAATCGAGCAATAATTTTAAACCAATTCCGTTCGACCCTCTCTCAGTGCTGCACTCCTGGTATAATTTATCGCCTTCGGCTGCGCTTTTTATGTTTTATCGATAAACTTTACCACTCTAGTGGAGTTTTCTTTGGAGTTTATAATTGCCGTTCGATGTTCCTTCATATTTGAGAATGAAACTTGTTTTTGTTTGTCATATTTTCTGTCTACTCAAATCATGATTGAGACATGTCTTTATTGTTTTTCTTTGTACTTTTAAGGAATTAAAACGTTCAATTCTGTTTGTGTGCTATTTGTATCATTATTGCTATAAAATTATTGTCCGATTCTGAAGTATGTACATTTATTTTGAATTTAAATTTAAATACAATTATCATTAGCAAAAATTTGAAGAGCTCTCATTTGTTTTTGCTATCAACCTCAATAATTTAGAAAGTAGATTTTTTTTTATCCTGAATATCTCACTAACTTTTAATTCACGCTTCTCTTTGATCTATTCTAACATTAATCTCATCAAGTATTATTACATCTTCCATTCCTTTCACGTCCGTATTCCCTAATTCAGCTGATAACCAATAAATGAAATAAAGGAACACAATGGGAAGATAATGAGAAAATCCACTCGCGGCCAAATGTTCCCGCGGAGATTCCTCAGTGATAATAACGTGGTATTCCACGATGCTAGCAATCCCGATGATTGGATAGCTATTTTTATATTAACATATATATTAGAACTTACTTTTCTTCACGATTTTATTATCAAAAAGGGTGAGGGAAATGTAAATCGTTTGCATAATTCCAGTCTAGATTGCTAAGAGAGCAAATGTGAACATTGAATTTGGATATTACGATGAAATATTTTAATTAAAGCATTGAATATAAATTTCAAATATACTACAGACAAAATAAAATATTGATGTCTTTTAAACATAAATTACTCATTAAAAGTAATGAGAATATACAAAACTTATTAGAATTAATGAAAATGCTTATCGAAGAATAAATTAATTTAAAATCAGATTCATACTTAGAGAACTAAGACACAACAAACAATGGAAAACGAACATTGGCAAGATGTGATTGATTACTTCACAAAACAGGCAATCTGTTTTGGCTTTGTTAAAAATACTTAAGTTAAGCCGCCAGGAAACTCCAATGATAATTAATAATGAAATTAGAACAGCCATTAAAACAATCATGAGTTGGATAGATACTTTGAATAATATCAAAAACAGTAATTTTGAATAGATCGACGGTTTCATTAATGCAGTAATGGCTATTTTAAAAATGTAAACTATACCAAAAGCTTTGCATAAATCTGTATTTAACGTTGATGGCGACATAATTTAAAGCATGATTACTCGGTCGAATAACATCGATAAAACCGCCAGTTTACTTGATGTGGAGTATTTGTCCGCAGTCGAGAATCTGATCGATTGACTCCATTGAGTGGAAAACTTTTTGCTTCGTTCGACATTTTCTTATTTTTGTAGTTGTTGCTTTATCTGCGGGTCATAAAGTTGCTGTACCTATTCATAACTGGCTCTTTTAGATAACCTAATTTTATTTTTTATTTTCTGGCTGGTGTATTCTGTTATTTTAACGTTTTAGGCTTTCTTTTATGTTATGTTTAATGATCGATTATTAGGCATAATTCATAATGGGTGGTCATTTGAATAACCACTTAGTTAATGTCAGGCAATATAATAATATATTAGTAATAAAAGCAGTCGCATGTGTTTGTTCGGTTGCATAGCGGACTCGGTTTAACACCTATTAATAAATCTACTTTAATATCCATATTATCCAAATTACCAGGCCATGCATTTTAGATGGTGCCATATTAATCTAATGCGCTGATTTAAACTCAAATGTTGCAAATATCAACCACTCTCTTACATGTAGTGTAGTCTTTTTCTTTTTAGGGTTCCGTACCTCAAAAGGAAAAAAAACGGAAGCCTTAAAGGATCACTTTGTTGTCCGTCCGTCTGTCTATCTGTCTGTCTGTCTGTCTATATGTCATCATATACTTGGGTCTGCGGTCCCTTGAAGCTGTGAAAAAATAAAACTTCTGAGTCAACGAAACAAAAAAATACGGCCGTTTAAGTCACAAAAAACGAAGGACATTCTCAAGGGAATTAAAATTCATAGGGTACTTCCCATTGACCTAGAATCCTGTAATTTGACATGAAGCAAGGTCTCATAGCACAAGTATAGGAAAAAATCTGAAAAATGTAAAGGATCATGACCAACGATGTATGGAAATCCGTCTTAAGTTGAAGCACAATAAATGTTTATTTAATATAGACTACGCTTTATATACTATTAAATAAAAGTGTTCATTTTCACACAAACACCCGAGTTTTAAAGTAATTAAACAAAAACGGAGATAACCTACAAATTATGTCTAACCAACTCGCAACTTGTAAAATGACCACAGATCACTCATGTAGGTACAAAACAACATTGTTAGTTATCATCCGTCTGTCATCTGGCTTGACAGCTGCATCTGCGTGAGACGAAGCACAAAATAAATATTATATTATCGGAACGATAAAATACATAATATACAGTACGTTATGGTATTACTAATTACTTACCTAGCTATTTAAGATATTGATATCATTTTTGTGATGTTTTTGTCTAAAGGTTCATACTTACGTACAAAGAAAGTAATATATAGCTTACGTAACTCGTACAAATGAAGAGAACGAAACGTCAATCATGATTGGAAATGTACCTAGCAATCGTTAATTTACTGTTTATCTTAAAATCATAATTCCGGATACGAAAACAGAATTCCTGAAGTGAAAAGCTGTAAAAAAATAAGCAAATAATTTCTATATTAATTTGATTTTCGTTCACGCATCTTTGCTAGACTGCTTTTGGTCAATCTCCTTTGTAGTTACGTCACAAAAAAAAAAAACTTTTTTGCGATTTGGAAAAATCTTCGTAACTCAATTCGGGAATTGAATTGTTTTCATAGGTAGGTTTGTATGGAACCCTCAGTGCGCGAGCCCTTCTCGCACTTACCCAGTTTTTTTTTGTGTTGATGAGCTTAAATAAAATTTTCTCGGACCAGTATTCGGCAATGACTCATGTAGTGTTTGCTATTTCTTTTATGAAGAAGTTTATATGTAAATTCATGAACAAAATATTTATATCTTTCCAAATGGAAGCTTTATGCCAAAATAATGTTTGAACACAAGTAAATTTGAACCTAAATGAAATACTCAAAATGTAATCGTGATTAAATCCATATATGAAAGCTTCTCCCGCGGCTACGTGCAACTAAATCGGGGCCGCGGTCGACCACAGCGCGTGATAATATATACATTGTCGGCTCTCTATGAAATGAATTTAATTCAATCCTGTGCTTGAGCGGTAATGGAATATTCCGTGCACTTATATATCATTACTTAGTTGTAGCTCGTTCGTGGTAATGTGAAATTATTTAATTTACATGATGAAAAGAGTGTCCAGAGAGTTTCTTGCACATTCTTCTCCATAGAGATCTACGCTTTGGAATGTGCAATTAGCATCATTTTTATTTCTGACTGACTGACTTCATGACATTTCAAAAGTGCCTGTAAATGGTTTATCACTACATAGTATAAAACAAAGTTGCTTTTCGTGTCTGTCTGTCCCTATATATGCTTAGATCTTTAAAACTACGCAACGGATTTTGATGCAGTTTTTATTGATAGATAGAATGATTCAAGAGGAAGGTTTATGTCTATAATGCATGCATAATAAAGAAGAGAAACACTGATAATTTTAGATGTTTCTAATGTGATGTCGTAAATAAACAAATTTTTTTGTGCTTACATTGCAAACGCTGGCTGAACTCTACGAGATATATCAAAATAGTGTACTACAGTATTGTTCACCTTAAAAAGGTCTACAAAAAAGTCCGCGATGGTATATGTCCATCTCTTAGGGATAACCCACAATAACCATTTTTTATCCTTTACTTTTTACGAGAAATAATGGCTTATTTACGAAACAATTTTAAGCAATACAGCATTAATCTTTATACAATTAAGGACCTCAAATAAAATGTGCATTTAATATAGATCAATATAGCCCTTTACAGCGTCTAATTTAAATGAATATTTTCGAAGATATTACAGATTTAAAATGCAGGGAAATAGCGAATAGCGGTTGCGGTAAATAACTTGATTCTACGTTTGTTACCTCAGAACTCCGTCGTTTATGGACCGACTTGCAACATTTTTTTTTCTCTAATAGGATATGCTTTCAGATTAGTCCTATTTTTTTCAAAATCCAGTTCTGATGATGGGAATGATCCCATAAGGAATCTAGGGAACTCCTCAAATATTCTAGGCAACTATATAAAGATTTTAGTATTTTCATCGAGAACTTAATCATTTACAGTCAAAAAGTGACATTTGATGAAGTGGAACTGATGAAAAAGACCAGAAATGGCCAACGGAACTTCACCCCTACATAGATATCACAATGAAGATAGTTAAGTAACTATGACAATGAATATAAATAAATGGTTCTGAATAGTTATGTTGAAAATGGTAGCATCAAAGTGATGATGATGGAGCTGGAAGATAGGCACTGGAACTCCGTAATTAATTAATGTAACCTAGCCGTGTTTGGGCTTATTAGAATTGTCATCAGATGCACTTTGGCTATAAGGTACTATCGAACTGACCTGATAATGGGGCTGGGAAGTGGATACGGACTTCATAATAAAATAATGTATCCTAGCAGTGTTTGGGTTAAATCGAATTGTCATGAGAAATAGGTACTCTGGCTATAAATTTATCACAACTAAAAAGTGTGAAATAAATTTTTTTTTACAAAAAAAAACAACCAACTTCACCACAAAAAACAAACCACTAAAACGATCAAAATAACTTTAATTTCGGAAGTCAGTGTTAAATAAGAAGCAGACAATACCAGAAACACTGACTTCCAAAATTAAAATTATTTTGATCGTTTTAGTATTTTGTTTTTAGGGTTCCGTACCTAAAAAGGAAAAAACGGAACCCTTATAGGATCACTTTGTTTTTAGTCGGTCTGTCTGTCAAGACCCTTTATCTCGGAAACGCATAGAGGTATCGAGTTGAAATTAAAACCATATACTCAAGTCTGCAATCCCTTGAAGCTGTGAAAAAATCAAACTTCTGAGCTAACGAAAAAAAAAGATACAGACGTTTATGTCGCAAAAAAACGTATATTTCGACACTCTCAAGGGAATCAAAATTCATAAAGTACTTCCCGTTGACCTAGAATCCTGAAATTTGGCATGAAGCAAGGTCTAATAGCACAAATATAGAAAAAAATTTGAAAACTGTAAATTTGTAGTTACGTCACAAAAAAAAACTTTTTTTTGCGATTCGGAAAAATCTTCGTAACTCAATTTTGGAATTGAACTGTTTTCATAACACCCTCAGTGCGTGCCACTTGCCCACTTTTTATAATGAAGTCGGTTTTTTTTTTGTAAAAAGTTTTTTCCTACAGAATTGCTTAATTCTTTGAACCCGTCTGGACTCCCTCCTCATAAAATGGTGTTGAAAATAGGTTGTCCTGTTATTTGATTAAAAAACCTGAATCCATCTAAACTTTGCAATGGCACGCGTTTGCTGGTAAAATCACTAAAAACTGTCATAATAGAGTGCACAATACTCACTGGATGTGGTACCGGAGAAGTGTGTCCATGGAGTTTCTTGCACATTCTTCTTCATAATGTTTTTTTTTAGGTGGGAAAATCATCTAATGACAAATCCCGCCCTTGGGCGGAGCGGGAGATAGTTTCAGACTTTTACTGACTAAAAACCCACTCCTGTTCCTTCTTTGCCTTCATCCCAGGGCCCCGGGTTTCACTTTCAAACTACCCGTGGACCCAGTAGGCGTCGACCCTGCTGGGCTCCTCCGATTTGCTGACATCTCCCTGAGGCGCGCGTGGAACAATACGCGCCGTCGACGACTTGGTCTCGGTCCGGACGGTTACCGGACGGTCGCCGTCCGGAAGCCCGCGCCTACGGTGGCCGGAAATCGGGATCGGAATCCCGACGACGGTTGGGGCGTGAGGACCGTTGCCTCACGCGATCGGCCGCCTCCTTTGCCAGCATTATGCTTCGCAGAAGGAGGCGACCGCCTGCCACTCCTCCTCACTCCGGACCATGGCCTGTACCAAGACCCGGCGCGAGAGATTGCCCCCACGAGGACACGGCGTTGCTCTGCCCAAGTGGGGTACACCTCCACCGTGTGCTCCATCGTGTCCTCCGGGCGGTCCCCACAGTGGCAAGTAAAGATAGCTTTTGCAATGACCAATAATAAATCGCAGGGTCAAACTTTCAACGTTGCAACGTTATTGATCGTTGAGTATTTTTCACATGACCAATGATATGTCGCTCTTTCAAGAGTAACCTCAAAAGAAAACATGTTTGTATTATCTAATGACAAAAAAAAGCTGTAAACATTGCACATAAAGACATTCTGTAGTATAATTAGTACTGGCGACCCGCCCCGGCTTCGCACGTGTGCAATGCTGATCAAAACCGCATCAAAATCCGTTGCGTAGTTTTAAAGATCTTCTTCTTCTCCGTCAGTACACTCTTGCCAGTGTGGTCGTGGTCATCACTGTGAATCACGATGAGTGGTCATCTTGGTAACACGGCGCAATTCATCGCGGACTGCAGCTTTCCGAGTACATTCATAAACCGAGCACTTAGTTGCGCCTTGATCTGGTCTGTCCATCTCATTAGTGATCTACCACGTGGCCTGATGCCCTCAACTTTGCCCTGCTGCACTACGAGACGCTCTATGGAGTCATTACCACGACGAGATACATGGCCGAAGAAGTTCAAAATGCGCGACTGCACTGTGGATGATAGGCGCTGTCTGATCTAAGCGTACATAGGGACAAACAGCGGGAAGCAACTTTATTTTATACTATGAAGTGATCAGCATTGCACCCGTGCGAAGCCGGGGCGGGTCGCTAGTTTGAAATAAAATGCTTTGAATCTTTGAATCTTTAATGCATTCTGATTTGTTTCAAATACCGTTTGTTATATTTGTGTAGGCTCTAGTAGTTCACACACACACACACACATAATTAGTTCCATTTCATTTACCATTTGTGTACAGTTCAATGTGTTAATAGACAAATATATGAAAATAACAATCACACTTATCATTAGATATCAAGCAATTGTTTGCTCGTTATGAAGTGTACAATGAAGCATATATTTTAATTAATTAGTTAAATTCAAATAGTATCAATTATAATTGTTTAATTAACTTTTGATCGATCAACTTCGGTTGCTAAAACCATATCATGTAAAATCATAACGACATTTAAATAAACAAGAACAACGAAATAAATAGGCATCTGAAAAAAACGACTGTGCGACATATTTCTACCTATTTCCTTCCATCGATACTTTGGCAACAGATAAGCCACCATTTCCCATCCTCGGGTGACAATGCCAAACTTATTGGAGAACCTTTTTCGTCGCGCTCCGTCACCGATTGAAATCGGGACTCATTTATTTGTCGAAGAACTTGCTCTAAGTAGTTACCATTTTTTAGACTGTCACGAAAGTAAATTTAGTTTTGGTGCTGTTGGTGTTCAACTTTATTAGAATTTTAGTATTTTTAGCTTTTGCACAAATTTACAAGAAACGTCCCGAAAATTTCCCTTCTATAGAAAGAATCGTTACAGCATAACCATGACGACAAAAAAAATCTTCAGGAACAATTTCAGTTTTAAGATACCTAGTCAAAAGTACGGTTACAAAGTGTCAGTTCTGTAATCAAGGCAGGAAGTTTAGTGGTTCCAATATCCTATTACTATTCAGGTAGCCAAACCTTTCCACCCGATAAAATCTATGAGCCACTGCTGGAAATCCATACAACCAATTTGATGCTAATCTTCCCATAGTTTTTGCTGGAAAGTTGTCACGGTTATCTGCCGTCAGATAAGGTCACAGTCGGGACTAATCCGTGATGATTTAACACGGGCCTACCCTCACGCACGCTCAAGTGACGTCATCAATCCTACGCCTGAAGGGCATGGGAGGCAGAGGGCGGGGGAATCGCCTTGAGGATAGAGGGGGACATGGTTTGTCTATGATTATATATGTTTGTTATGATTAGGTATACTGATTGTTTTGTATTTTGAATGGGTTTTCTATAATATACTAATATACCTACCGTTGGAGATTTGTCTTCTATCGACTGTAACAATTGTCGGCAACACACGATTTCCTTAAATATGTAATATTGAATGTATTTTTAAACACAAATCTTTGTGCCATTTTTGTGGCAAATAAAAGCTTATTAAAGTCTGACACTATCTACGATTTTCCCACCGAACAAAAAAAAAAAGACAATAAAAATTATTTTTCAATTAAGTGCCATATTCTTTTTGAATTATCTTGTTAGTAGTTTAGGCTGAACATTGTGCTTTATTTTTTTACTACATTTTTGTATTAACGCATACTAGAACTCAGCTATTGTTAGCAATATTAGTTTCATCTTCAATACATTTGTGTGCAGCGTTTCAAAATCATTGCCAGCTTTTCAGGCTTCAGTATACTTCATAAGTATAGAAGTATACAGTTTCTGTGGCTGCGATTCATGCATCACCAGCAGACAATGACACACCACCGGTCGCACTAACTAGTGCCACTCAAGTCGCACCCTCATCAATTTTAACACTACACCATCAGTAACGTTTGTGGTAACGTACAACAAATTGTATTACATCGGTTTGCAATGACTATTGGTTACAATTGTACTGTGTTTATTGATGTTACATCTTTTTGATCAACATCTTTATCATTTTGTTATCTTTTATTTGTTCAATCAGAAGTAGCTAACCTTTGTTTGTTGTGTTATAGTTATGCGGAGATTTTTGTACTTGTGTGGTATTATTGGTATTTTTATCACACACATATCTTTAGGAGCTGTTTACATCACCTATTCATTCATATTTGATTTGAAGAGTTCTTTTATAGACTTTTTCTATAACGTTACCTATCTTTATCAGACAAAGTAGTGCCACTCAAGCTCTTACTATACTAGTATGTAAGAGGGCTTAAAACAAATTGTGCTAAATCGGTTTGTAATAACATATGCTTACAGTGGCTATATTGGTACTAATCTAACCGAAGACCCAAAGTTTACTCGAATTCTTAGAGAACTCCTTAGTAACCGACGATTTCAAGTGAGCTCCCTTAACGATAAAAGTAAGTGGCGACCTCAAAAAAAATGGAATGTCACAAGGTAGTGTTCTGGCTTCCTTGCTGCTTAACATTTACACCAATGACCAACTGGTGACCCCTAACATAACCCCACAACCCGCTTTCTGTATGGCATTAACTAGCCAAGCCACTGATTTTGAGGAAATTGAGGCCAACCTTACCACCGCCCTTTCAGATCTTAGCCAGTATTATACTGCTAATGCGTTGAAACCAAATCCCTCAAAAACGCAGACGTGCGTATTCCACCTACGTAACAGACAAGCGGGTCGAGCGTTCAATATCTCGTGGCAGGGGGTGCCAATCACCCATCCAAGATACCTCGGCATTACTTTGGACAAGACCCTCTGTTACAAGAAGAATTGCGAGAGCGTTAAGCAGAAGGTGCATACAAGAAATAACTTGCTACGTCACCTAACATCCCGTGGATGTTAGGTTAGGATGAGGGGCGTCTCCCCAAGTTCTGCGGACAACTGGGATGGCGCTCTGCTTCTCCGCTTGTGAATATGCCTGTCCAGGGAACCGCTCCACCCACTCTAACTTAGTGGATACTTAGTGATTACTTAATGAGACGTGCCGAATTGCCACTGGTTGCCTTAAACCGACTCCGGTACGAATTATGTATTCACTAATCGGCCTTGCACCCCCAGAAATTCGCAGAGCTGTGGCTAGCCGCATAGAAAGGGCGAAACAAAAAAACGACCCTCGCCATCCAATGCACAATTAGTACAGTTCAGTGCCCCTGAGACTTAAAAGTCGTAAAAGTTTTGTTGCAAGCGTGAGCCCATCTCAAGGTAACACCACCTCGGAGAGATGCGGTGGGAGAAGTTTAAACCTCTTGATGATTTTGTCGAGCCGTCGGAGAGCCTCTCTCCTGGACATGAGTTGCCATGGCCCACCTGGAAAACTCTAAACAGACTCAGCAAACACAATCTCCACGATCGGGTTCTTGGACGGTTCCGATCTTCAGTGTTTGTGCGGCGTTTCTCCGCAGACCATGTCCCACCTTCGATTCTGCATAGCGTGCCCTGTTATCTGTTCACGTAGGGACCTAATGAAGGCATCAGCGGACCGCATTGCCGTGGCCGAATACTGAGCCATGCCAGGAATTTAACTAGTTTTGCCATCGATACGCTAAGAAGAAGTGGCTCTATTGATGTAACGTCTTTTCTAAGCTTCTTCTGTGTAGTATTGTGAGATTGGAGTTTTGATCTTGTGCAGATTCAGTCATTTCTTTTAATTGTATTCTTCTCCTTGTCTGTTTACGTCATATACAATTAATGGTATTTTTCTTTTTGTCTGTTCATATCACATACAGTTAATGGTATTCTGCTTTTTGCCTATTTAAATTACATACAATTAACGGTGTTCAGCTTCTTGTCTGTTCACAATACATACTATTAATGATATTTTTGTTCTTGTCTGTTTAAATCACATACAATTAATGGTATTCTTCGTCTTGTCTGTTCACATCACATACATCAAAAAGGTTTGGTTTTAATTTCGCTTACGTGCGCTTGCAGTGTTTTCCATATAATCCATCATGATAAACCTAATCCAATACATATAGTATTGGTTGCTGTTCCCAAGCGAATAAATTGATATCCATTATTTGCAGGCACATTAAATTGATAGAGGTATAATGTTCCACAAAGGGTGACATGTTTACATAAACAAAGCCACAAAACACGGCAATGTTTACCTTCAGGTGTGGTAAACAGAAAAATAAAGATAAGTCAAATGATGTTTCAGTAAATAAGGTAATGTTCCGACGTGTTTTTTAGAGAAAAAAGGTTTTGGTTTATTTTATTTTTTACTAAACGTTAAAGGTTTTCGTGTAGAATTGGTACTAGTTTTTTTTTAAAATTTCAATCTTAGGATTATTGCACTGGAAATCCTTCTTCGTTCCTCTTCTTGTCTCATCTGGGGGCCAAAAAATAATAAAACGATCTATTTACATTTGAATTTGTTAGACGACATTCTGGCGCATTAATCATACTAATATAATAAAGGTAAAATATTGTGAGCATATGTTTGTTACTTCTTCACCCTCAAACAGCAGAACGGCTTTTGATGAAAATTGGTACGAGGACAAGGTCTACCACCTTGTCCTCGTACAGCATATGCAATACTTTTTATCCCGGGAGTATGTTCCCTTGGGATAATTTTCTACTATCACGCGGACGAAGCCGCTGGCAGCAGCTGGTACCCTATAAAAGCATTTTTACAACATTTTCTCTTGAAACTCATTCTATTTCACTTTCTATTAAGTGATTCCTTTCACCATTTTCGATCACAGGCTCGCTCCTCCGTCTACAACACATCCTGCCAGGTCATGAATGTACAGTATGATATTCTATTAGACGGCGAAAAGGAAATTGTCTGGCTTTACGCCGCTGTCGTCATAAAGTGAGATCTTGTTTGGCACGTGTTTTGATACAGCGCCATCTGTTGGCAGACTATGAAATAGATTATGCGGGCACGTGCTTCGAGTGGAAACTATCAATTTATGTGATACTTAGGGTAAGTTAGAGCTGAATATTTTATGATTAAAATGTTTGAATTTAGTGGTTAATTAGATCGAAATATAAAAAAACTTGAATGCTTAATCTTTTTCCCGTCACAGTACATGAACAAGAATCTCATGGTAAAATGGCGACAACGATTGTCGCAACCCAGTGCTTGGCACGCCATAATCACGGCGGTAAGTCCCCACTTTGAGGAGTGGATGGAGCGGCAACACGGCGTCCTCACCTTCTGCATGACGCAGGTCCTCACCGGACATGGCAAGTTCGGGAGGTTCCTGCATCGGATTCAGGCAGAAGAAACGCTCGGGTGTCACCATTGTGTGGACAACCCGGAGGACACGGTGGAGCATACGGTAGAGGTGTGCCCCGCCTTGGCACAGCATCGCCATGCCCTCGTGGAGGCAATCGGTGGCGGCGACCTTTCGCGCCGGGCCCTGGTTCGGGCTATGGTCCGGAGCGAGGAGGAATGGCAGGCGGTCGCCTCCTTCTGTGAAGCAAAAATGCTAGCGAAGGAGGAGGCCGAACGCGTGAGGGAACGAATGTCCTCACGCCCCAGCCATCGAGTTTTCGACCGCGACTACCAACCATGGTAAACGTGAGCTTGCGGACGTCGAGTAATGGGTAACTCGCCGTCCGGCCGTCCGTTGTTGACCGGACCGAGTTCAGTCGTCAACAGCGCGAAGTGATCCACGCGCTCCTCAAAGAGATGTCAGCAAACCGTACGGGCCCAGCAGGGCCGATGGGAAAAGGAAACCCGTAGTCCCTGAACGCAAAGGGCAACTGAAGGACACAGGTGTGGTTTTAGTCAGTAAAAGTTTGACACGCCCTCCCGGTCCGCGGGACGAGACGGGAGAAATCATTGGATAATTTACACCCTTAAAAAAAAGTACATAACCAAGAAAAACCAGCCAAGTGCGAGTCGGACTTGCGCACCGAGGGATCCGTACAAACTTATGTAGTTCGATTCCCGAATCAAGTCTCAACGTCTTTTCTGAATTGCAAAAAAAGTAATAATTTAAATAAATAACGCAAGTATTTTTCTTTACTTGTGCTATAAGACCTTGCTTCATGCTAAATTCCAGGATTATAGGTCAACGGGAAATACCCTATAGGTTATGATTTCCTTGTGAGTGTCAAAATATGCACAATAAGTGAGCACGGTCTTATCTTTAGATTGCGTTGGCTTTGAAGTTAAATTTTTTACTGCTCCGAGCGTTAGCAGACCTAAGTATGTCATATTAATTTTAGCTTAATACCTACACACGTTCCTAAAAAAAAGGTCTCGATATTTGGACATAAAAGTGATCCTATAAGGGTTCTGTTTTTGCCGACTGAGGTACGAAACCCTAAAAAATACCTGACTGAATTTCGTATCATAATAGCACATACAGCTAAATATTTAAACCAATCATAGCAATCCCATTTCCCAAATCATATTTGAGACCAAGTAAACGATGTGATAGTCACATAAATTTAAAAGGTAAATCTAAAAACACAGGTGATTTTCATATACATAATACTTGGCAGTATATGTAGGTATTCCCTTCCACGTGTATCATTTACTTGAACCCGTCAAGGTCTAAAACCCAACTTTGAATATAAAATACTACATAAGTCTCAAGTGCTCTACTTTCAATATAAATCTTCGAGTCCGTATCGGTTGGAGGACGGAGGCATTACAAGGAGGAGGAGGAGGGTGGGTGGGGGGGGGGGGGTGATGAGAAAGTCAAAGCTTTTAGCTGTTGTCAATCTTCATTAACATGGCGTCGAAACACGCGGACCGGTTTAAGTTCTAAAACGGAATTAACAACAAGATCTGATTCACAAGGAAACCACGAATAAAGTGAAGAGACACGAAGCGACTTTAAAAAAGACGGTTTCTTTTATAATGAAATATAGTAAAGAAACGTATTGAAAAACAAAATAAAAATACATATTCTCGTGCAGCAAATCGCAACATGGTCAATGCAAGAGTGCATTATCCATGTCACGATGTTCTGTTAGTACTTACAAGTTTTGCAAGAACATTGTCCTTTTAATCAAAAGACTTCAAAACATATTGCACCAAGACTCTTTGTAAAGAAAAAGTAACGTTTGTACAGAGTTATTAAATAACAATGTTAGTTCAATGTTTTAACAATGTCAGCGTTAGTATAGCAATTTACTCTTTAACTATTTCCAATATAGTTTCAGAAAAAATATTTCACCAGTTATTAAGTCAATAACAACAAAATTGGCCAAACATTGTACTAAATGAACTACTTCACATAGTACAACTTTATAAGAGAATGATTCTAGAATCTCTATAAACAGACTTAATTTTCTTTTACATTTTGCAATTTCAGAATTCTTTTCACATTCTTGAAATATAATTTCATCAAAAGAATGTTGATTTTAACTGAAATGTTCGCTGTTTTAACGGGTTAAAGCGCTGTTATTTTAATTAAGAAGAGTTCTCATTGTATTGTACAGAGTAGCGCTCGAGCGCTGCAGTCCGAGTGTTGCGCTGCACTCAGCGGTTGTAAGTTCTGTGACGACCGTCGTAAAGTTGGGCTGCATTTTGTATGCGACGTTTTAGCTTAAAAATGTTTAATGGGTAATTGTGTTCTCAAGTAGTCGTGACTCGTGGCGTAAGTGCACGCTACATGTACAAATGGGGCCACTATAAAAGCATCATTCTGAGAGTAATGTCGTAAAAAGAATATAGTTTGAGAACAAGCAGTGAATTACAGAGTGATATTTGTAAAGTTAGTAAACTTGCGATTTTTCTGTTCTCCAGTTTGTGTTTAATCATATCATGTCAATCAATAGTACATTTTGATACAAGTGGAGAAAGTTTGTAATTTCGACCGAGGCGGAATTCACTTACGAAGACATAAATAAAGGAGGGTTAACGCGCGACTCGTGGAAGTCGCTTAGCGCCCAGCCTGATACGATAAATGTAATAAAATTGTATTTTTGATCATTTGTGTCATGAATCAAGTCGATTGATTGAGTCTTTCAAAAATTATTTTAATTAGAATTTTTTATTTAAACTTCGACATTTTACACCTAATATAAAGTGTTTGGAAAGATCATTTTATCGAAATAATTTTACAACTACTTTTACAGCTTTATCTTTTCTAATCTTCTTAGAAAGTCAATCTCCTTATTCGGTATTAAGTGACCGTGTATCTATCGCAGTTGCCTCCCCTGAGGTCCTCGTGTGATCAAGTACAACAAGTAGCTGCTCGCCGTATCGACAAGCTTCATTAATACAAATTTAACTTCAGCAGTGCAGCTTGTTTCTGCGGCAAATACTTTGTAAACTGTTGTGGTTTATTTTTAGTGGATTTTTAAATAGAATGTGTTTGATATTGCATATTTATGTAGGTATTTTTGTACCTCAGTCAAACTTGGATAGCACACTACTTGTACCTTGTCCTCACCTTTCGCATGACGCAGGTTCTCACCGAACACGGTAAGTTCGGGAAGTTCCTGCACCGGATTCGTGCGGAAGCGACGGTGGACACGGTGGAGCACATGGTGGAGGTGTGCCCCGCTTGGGCAGAGCAACGTCGTGTCCTCTTGGGGGCGATCGGCGGCGGCGATCTCTCGCGCCGGGCCTTGGTACAGGCCATGGTCTGGAGCGAGGAAGAGTGGCAGGCGGTCGCCACCTTCTGCGAAGCAGTAATGCTAGCAAAGGAGGTGGCCGATCGCGTGAGGCAACGGTCCTCATGCCCCAACTGCCGCCGGGATTCCGATCCCGATTTCCGGTCACCGTGGGCGCGGGCTTGCGGACGGCGAGCAATGGGTGGCTCGCCATCCGACCGTCCGGTAGTCAGTAAAAGTCTGACACTATCCACACCGCCCAAGAGCGGGATTTGTCATAAGATGATTTTCCCACCTAAAAAAAAACCCTTAATCCTTGGACACGCCATAATCACGGCGGTAAGCCCCTTTTTGAGGAGTGGCTGGAGCGGCAACAGCCTACCACAAGGTGGACCGATGACCTTTCGAGGGTCGCGGGAATTCGATGGATGCGAGACGCACAGGACTGATCCTTATGGCGGCACTTGGGAAAGGCCTATGTGAAATAGTGGACGTCTTTCGGCTGAAATGATGAATGATAATTTATACTGAACCAAACTGTGTATATATTAAAAAAAAACAGGGCAAGTGCGAGTCGGACTCGCGCACTGAGGGTTCCGTACAAACTTACATATGAAAAAAGAACGATTCGTTTTTTTTTTGTGACGTAACTACAAATTTACAGTTTTCAGATTTTTTCCTATACTTGTAGTTGTGCTATGAGACCTTGCTTCATGCGAAATTTCAGGATTCTAGGTCAATGGGAAGTACCTTATTATGAATTTTGATTCCTTTGAGTGAAGTCGAAATATACGTTTTTTTGCGACATAAACGGCAAGATCTTTTTTTTCGTTAATTTAGAAGTTTGATTTTTTCACAGCTTCAAGGGACCGTAGACTTCAGTATACGTGTATGGTTTCAACTCGATACCTCCACGCGTTCCCGAGATAAAGGGTCTTGACATACGGACAGACAGACGGACAACATAGAAAGAAAGAAAACATTTAATGGAGACTCGCACAGGACAAACAACAATAAAAAAAAAAAGTAATTACCTAATCTATAAATACTTAACTTAAAATAAACAAAAAAGATAAAAATAAAAGACCTGTGCGAGGCCAAAAAGGCTCATATCTAAGCATATGCTGCGAAATTTGCAAAGGGTATAAGGGTTCCGTTTTTTCCTTTTGAGATACGGAACCCTAAAAAACACAAAATACACGCAGACGTCGAAGTACTACTCCCCATCGCTGTCATCCGGAAATGTATCCAGATGACTGGCAGCATTTACAGTTGTTTTTTAATCAGAATCTGCTTAACTTTTTTTCAACTATTTTGGAGACGTTTTCCAGTCTAAACACTTGCGGCTGCATAACAGTATTTTACATAAAGCGACTGTCTTTTTAATCTGTACAACCCAGTTACTGGGTAACACGATACATCTGGGCACTAGGCAGACCTATTGCTTCTACTTTACCATGATTTAATGGTGACCTGAATCATCGATACAATATGACCGAGCTCATATTCCTAGCAAAATTCTTAAAGTAAGGGTATTTGAAAAAGGAATGGCGTAGTGTTTCATAAACATAAAAGTGTCTTTAGAATTAAGACGTATTGGTTGGCAACCAGTTAACCGACGGACAAGATATTTATTGAATGTTAGAAGCGGTTCAGCGGTTACAGACGATAGAGAGAAGACTGATCCACGCAAATAAAGAATCAGAATGTGTATATTGGTTACTTGTGAAACAAGCTTACTCAAATGTTTTAGATATTCTAGCGGGAAGTAAAGAAGCAGCGAAGTATACTAGTCACGTTATCACGTATCGAGGAAGGCAAATGTAACATCTACAGATTACTCAAAATGTCTGTCAACCTTAATTACTTTTATCCCATAACATAAGTAACAGACACTAATAATTCTAATCCCATAGTGTAATAAAACCGCTAACTTCAGTACAACATGGTAAATTTATTACTCAATCCTTCGAATTATCAACAAGTCAGTCAGTCAGAAAACTGATGTTAATTCATTGTAATTTCATTTCATTTCAAAGCGTAGATCTCTATGGAGGAGAACGTGCAAGAAACTCCATGGATACTCTTTTAAGTCACGTTACCTACTGTCTTACAAATATCTCGGTTACATATTTGTTGTCGCTACAATAATGCAAGAGATAAATTATCGTGCGTCCTAGCTCAACGATCACCACTTGAACAAGAAAGCAATCGCCCGCTATTATGCTCTCTACAGATATTTACAAATACGATTCGGTGTTGGCAGCACAATTAGTCGATTACAATGAATAATCAAATACAAAATCTATGTATAGTCAGCATCTCGGAAGCTTCTGGTAAATGCCACTAAAAGAACTTAGGTTCACCTTGATTTCTTAACAACATTGTGAACACCTCAAGCTTAGCTTACACTATACAATATTCTGCCTGTACCTACAGTTTTGTTGTATCAGTACCTACTGATACAACAAAACTTCATGCATATGTTATGAACGGCGCGACAGTTCCGTCCCAATATCTCGCGGACGACCCCCTGGCGGCTGACCACTACCTTACCACTCGTATTTTATTCATTTTCCAATATTTTTGTGACGTTTCTATACGCTCGATTGGTTTTTATAACTCTAGTGAGGGATTTTGTGTATTTTTAGGGTACCGTACCTCATAAGAAAAAACGGAACCCAGTGATCCCATAGATCACTTTGTTGTCCGTCTGTCTGTTATTCTGTCTGTTTGTCAGTCAAGACCCTTTATCTAGGGAACGCGTGGAGGTATTAGGTTGAAATTAATATCATATACTCAAGTCGGTGGTCTCATTGCACATGTATAGGAAAAATCTGAAAACTATAAATTTGTAGTTGGGTGTGGCTCACAAAGTTTGTACCATAACACACTGGAGAGAATAACACACAATGTGACATGCAACACACTGGAAAATATTGTAACACACTAGAACTTTGTAAAGGCAGGTCTACATTGTACAAAAAATATTATTATTAGGTTAATAAATTAAATGAATAGGTACGTATGTGACTTCTATTAAGACACGTAATCTATTTAAACATTTGACTCCTCATTGTACTCCTCATTATGAACAACTTTTACTATGGGACCAACACTGAAATCATGAAAAAAAAAAATCAGCTGTTTCATACAAAAATGCTTTACAACACGATCATAATGTATGGAACAGCTGATTTTTTTTTCATGATTTCAGGGTTGGTCCCATAGTAAAAGTTGTTCATAATGAGGAGTACAATGTCCCCTTATAGGTATATATGTATTGTTTTTTATGGGCCTTAGTTGCCTGAAATAAAGGAATTATTATTATTATTATTCTCTTTATTCATATTTTACACATATAAAAATTATATTTTTAAATATTTTTAAAAAATGTAATTTTCAAAATTATAAAAAAAAAACATCTCTATCTAGTTTTGTTAGTCCTCTCTGCATTTCTTCGTTGCATTTTTTTAAATTTATTTGGGTTTTCATTTTTCATCTTCTCGCGATAACGTTTTTGCCGTTCGGCTGCGCTCAAAGGCATCTGTGTACAAAATAAGTTTTAACTGTAAATATATTTTGTGATAGAAAGAAAAAGAAGCTCTAGAACAAAGAAAATAATATTTTATATTTTTATGGTGTTTATATAATAATAATAATAATACCAGCCTATTATTGTCCCACTGCAGGGCAAAGGCCTCTTCTCATACAGAAGAATAAATAAATAAAATAATTTAGCATTATTTGTACAAACACTTGATTTCATTTAATACGGAAAATACACATGAAATTTTTCTATAGCAAAATAAACATTATAACGAAGGAAAGTATTATAACTACTGTTTATTACTGAAAAATAATTATGAAATTGTTGGAAAAAAATTAATGCCTAATGTTTACTTTCGGGTAACAGTATGTTGTGAACCAAGCTTAATATTATCCAGTGTGTTACGTAACACAACATGTAACACACCATAACACACTAGACCAAACACACCAGAAGATTCTTGTGTTCACTTGAACATAGCAGCTACAACTTCAAAGATATTTCAGAAATAAACCCTTAATGTACAAGGTAAAAACTATTATTTAACATATTAACTAATATAATAACGAATTATAAACACGTACCTTGAAAATTCTGCATTTAAAATCCAATATTTTTAACGACCAAAACGAACACCACAAATCACCTCACGTATGTTACGAAACTAAAATTGCTGACATAAAATTGACACATCATTGGCGTTGCCCTAGAGAGTTGCCACCCATTAAAAGTGGTTCTAGTGTGGTTGTCACTAAAATAAAAAAGTTACCACGTAACACATCTATTATAACACACTGGAAGATTAATTGGGACAAATTTTAAAATTAATAGTTTTATAAGAAAATATATAATTGCGAGGGATTTTTAGACAAAATGCATTACATGAACTCCCGTATTAACTACGACGGCAATCAGAAATTACATAAACCGAATAAATATTTTGTTATGATAATATAATTGTCGAAAGACTGCACTGGGACATTTTAGTTTTGTATGGAGCAAAAAAATATATAAAAGTTTCGTAAATCAAATTATTTAGTAAAATAAATATTTTTTATTTTTATTTGCAACCATGTATTTTTGACGTTTTCATATTATAATAATAAATTAAATTCTAAGGTATTCAATATGTAAATAATACTAAATATGTGCGGTAAACAGGCGACCGAAATATTTTTTCAAAAAGTACAATTTTTTTGAGCCACACCCAGTTATGTTACAAAAAAACAATTTTGCGATTCGGAAAAATCTTCGTAACTCAATTCGGGAGTTGAACTGTTTTCGTAGGTAAGTTTGTACGCGGTTGCATACAAACTCAGTGCGAGAGTCCGACTCGCACTTGTTTTAGTAAAACCAAGAATGTTTATAGACACCGACTAACCCCGGTTAGGTAACTATAACGCTGTGCAGTAAAAGGCTGCCAGGCTAAAATGGGATTGGGCGGGTCACATTAGCCGCATGCACTCTGACCGGTGGGCAAGAGTCTCCACAAAGTGGGTACCTGAAGATGGACGACGCCGCCGAGGTCGACCCGGGAAGAGGTGGCGAGACGACTTAGATGCCTACCGCAAGGACTGGTTCGAGGTGGCTCAAGAAAAGAATACCTGGAAGAATTTGGTCGAGGCCTTTGCCCAGCAGTGGGACAGTATAGGTTATTAAAAAAAAACGCTGTACAGTCGACTGGCAGGTTGTCCAAGCGGGAGAAGAAAGGTATAAGTAATCACCGCGTACTTCGTGCTTCTCCATGAACCAACCAATAAATCTAGCCTTTAATTGTTAACATGCAACATGCGGTACATGTGTATACAAATACACGCGGTTCTAGAACGCAAAGGACCACTGAAGAAACATAGGTGTGGTGTTAGTCAGTAAAAGTCTGACACGCCCTCCCTCTCGACCCTAGAACCGGAGAAATCATTAGATGATTCCCCACGTCAAAAAATGCGCGCGTGAAACTATTTTAATAAAACTAATGACATATCTATCTATCATAACTTAATAAACTATGTGATGAAACTGACAGTTTTTAACATATGTATTACATTATTACTCGTATAAAATATCATTTCTCATAAGTATTTAGAATGAATATCACTATTGATAAGCTCATTTTAGTATGTCATATGACCACAAAAAATTATTATTAAATCAAGGCAGAAAACTTTAAACTTGGTAATCATTTCGCGATGCTCGGTTTCACTTAACAAAATTCATTTCCCTGAAAGTATGTGACTTAGACACCAAATTAATATATGCATGTTGTGTCGATGAGATGAACTAAATTGAAAATATTCTGCATTTCTTTGCTAAAAATAAAGTAGGTACCCGAGCACTGTGATAAGGGTAGAATATTCAAACACTGCCAAATACGCTTTGCGACTACCCATTTAAATAAATAATGTGTTCGAGCTAAAAACGATGCTAATGTGTTGAGCCCTGTACATTGCGGGTTCTGAATGGATCTTATTTCATAATTGCGCTTATTAAAAGGCATTCTACAGCGGTTTTGGCATCTTGGTCGCTACTAACCGTGATTTACTTGACTTTCGTAAGGGTTCGTTGTGAGTTAATTTGTATTTATAATATTTGTGAATCAATACTGTTTTTAAATGAGGATTTTCTTCTTAGAATTAGAAGAGATAAGGCTTGAGGCAAAGCTTTTTGGGATTATTGTTATAAAAGGGTCTAGTTTAAAGATATTGTACACAATAAATCTCGCTTATTTAATATAAATTTCGACTGGGAGACAATAATTCACGGCACTGAGTCCGCTTTGTCTACTAGTGCATAAAATATGCACATAAATCATACACCAATTTAAACAAACATGCAAAAACAAAGTTCTGTATCAAATTGACAACAAAAAGTTTATGAATATGCATTCGATGAACATTAGTGAGTTGGACATGTACAGTCACACAAACTGCGCTCGAAGCATACGCGCCACGTATCACGGTTACGTACAGTCGCCGTCAAAACAAGTTGTGAACTAAACAGAGTCGCTCGTGCGACAGGATTACGGAAAAGTTGGCAGTGTGTGCTATAGACATACCACGTAACGGGTAGTGTTATGTCTTACTTAATTATTTGAAAAATGTGGCGTTTTAGTTTTTTAAACTATTCATTTACAAAATTTTCATACATTTCTAAGGTAGACTTAGTGCCTCAAGCATTCTCTGTCAACCAAGGTTGTTGGAGAGATAACATAGAATGGCTACCGCATTAAAAATGTCATCATTATCATTATGATTATGTATACCTGTATAGATATAGGTGAAATAAACACACATGTGTACGTAATATCATCATCATCATTTCAGCCGAAGAACGTCCACTGTTGGGCATAGGCCACCCCCAAGTGTCGCCTCAACGAACGGTCCGTACGTAATATATATAAGAGTTTTTTGACGCCATATTTTAGTTTATTTTAATTAGTTGTAATTAGCGTAGGGATTTTATTTTTATTTTATCTCTCTATCTAATTATAGTTAGTTAAGTATTTTTAAATGTACATTTATATATCCAAATTATTCGAAATACACAAAAATTAAAGGAAATGTTGAATAACAAAATGTTGGAGGTATGGCATCCTGCAAAATATTCTCGCAGAGCATTCCACATTGAGTTACAAAATATCGTAGCGAAGGGAATTAAAGCTTGTTGCGAGCGATCGCAAACAACTCGACAAACATCGCAACCGTTTTTATTATTTTCATTTTCGTATCGTGTGTGTGCTGTATCGATGCTCGGATTCTCTCCAAATATCATTTATATTCGAACTGGTCTTTAATTAAATGTAAATAGTTACAAACGAAGGATTGATTGTTATGCAATGCTAAATATTTTCCAATAAATAAATATGATGGTATCTCTCCAATCACATTTTAAATAAATAAAAAATGTTATGGATTGGTTTTACAATTCGTTTGAAGTTTTGATCACTTTGTGCAGCTTTCGAACACAAACAAACTAAGCATACCTATCGTGTTTTCCTACTGTGTGAATTCAATATCGGCCTAGTATTGAACATACGCAAATATATTGAATACACTTTATTGTATGCCAAAATTGGAACATAACTTTTTCACAATATTACTGTGCATGGGTAAAATGGCAAATGGAGGCAATTTTTTTTTGGTACCCTAAAATGCATTAATGACCAATGAACGATATACTACCTAATCATGATTGTCACACATAAGATATATTATAGCACGGGCAGTAATACGAACTTGATTACAGCGCGCCAATCATTATGGCGGCATTCGGCAATTCATCAAACAGCTAGCTGAATTGTTTTGGTTAAGGTCGAACTAGTAATACTGCAGGTAACCAGATATGTAGGTGGTTCTGAATCTAGATCTGAGTAACTATGTAAGTTCAGAAGAATACCATACTGGCGTTACAAAAAATTTGAAGCCTATTCATACATCTTTTTTGTATTAAATAACAGTAAATCAAAAACCCCGACCGATCCATTACTCAATACACAACACATTTTCTTTTTGACCGTTCAAAAACTCTTTCGCTTCGCGCGGCGGGTTCACGCTGCACGTTATCGCGACGGCGACTTTTGTCGCGCGACACAAAGCCGGCCGCCTGGCGACGACATTAGCCATTGTGACCCTTTCATAACGCCGCAAGGATTGTGCGGCGTGCGATTGTTCTTTTAACGATGTGTTTCTCTATTGAAACTGAGGTTAGGTTTAAGATTTTCCGTTTTTAATAGATGCTAGCTTCTGCCAGCGGCATCATCCGCGTGAAAGTAGGTTTCAACATATAAAATTTTGCCTCCCATTTCAACCCCTTAGGGGGTGAGTTTTGGAAAATCCTCTCTCAGTGCTCGCCTACGTCATAAAAGGAAACCTTGTGCCAAATTTCACAGCGGTAGTTTCGGCTGCGCGTTGGTATTTCAATCAGTCAGTTTTTCATTTTATATAGATGTATTCTGTAAGGTCACCTGCTGCAACACGGTTCATGTTTAATCAGTGAAATTCTAACAGTGCGTGAGTAGTTTTTGGTGATTTGATTGTTTTGTAGCTTTAAATTAAATAGTTTTTTCTTGTAGTCTGGTTTTTTAATGTAAAGTAGCCTTTTGAAGTTCTCTGACGATTTGTTTTTTTAGCATACAATGTAAAGTGGCGAACTTAATACCACAGGCATTATCTACTAGTCGACTATTTGGCCATTTGTGATCATTGATTTTATTTTGTGGGTATATGTTTGTCTTACAAAAAGGAGACAATTTTTTTTGGGCCCACTATTAAACGGTTACGTTTATTAATCATATTACACATGGAAAAAGCGATCATCTTATTATAATTAACAGACCAAAAATTATATAGAAATCTAACCGGAATAATGAAATAATAGTAAAAAAGTGTTACGGCAAAAAATGCTTGTTTATGAGCGTTTTCAAGTTTATTTTAACGTGAAAAAAAAAAATGTTACTACACTGCGCAGCGGTGACATCGGATTTAAATGCGTTTTAAGAGATAATAATTAATTGGTACAGCGAACTTGTTTTTAATGCTGTTATTAACGGTTAACACAAATATCAAGTAACGTACTTTAAAAATCAACGTGGAACGAAACGTAATTAATAGCCCGTTGCAGATGCTCTGTGGTCCAGTTTCAATCAGTTTGACACTGACAGACAACTAGTGGTGGGTCGTTGTCGAATTTTAAAAAGACGTAACCGTTTTGGCGACGACAAAATCGGTTGCAAAAAACGGTCGTCGTCGCAACTGGTTTGAAGACGAAACTATCGTTGAGTGAAGTAGTTGCAGAAAACGTTCGTTGTCGCAACTAGTTTAAGGACGGTAATAAATTCTGTACTCGTCGCGTCGTCGTTTCAAAACCAATTATTACAATGAAAAATGAACTGTATGACTATAAACATAAAATCACTTAACTAATTAAAACTATATATACACTAAGGACAAAAACTACTAGCTAAAATATGGCGTCATAAAATTCGTCCGCATCGCTGTCGACTGGAAGTGTGCCCAAAAGGCTGGCGGCATTACCACGTTGTATGGCAATGCTTAACCTCTGACCGAGGTAAAAGCCAGCCCTTGGGTCACGCGAATTGTCAACTAAGCGTTTGGATAATTCTTTGAAAAGCTTATGAGCACTCGGACCCCACGGCCCAAGAGTTTCAACCCCAAACGGCTCAAAAATATAACTACCGACGAGGTTGTTATATTTCCGCCGCTTGAGGTTCTCCGCAGCCGCAGCGGCAGCACCAGTACAGCACGAAGAGCTAGGAAGATGGGATGGCGCAAGAGTGTCGACACAGGTAGCGTCCCACACTAAAGGCCTACCCATCTTCCACGGAAATAAAGACATACCGTCCGGTCTCTTACCATCGTCGCGTGCCAGGCCATGAGGTTCCAAAACAGCCGGATCGCCGACGGTGACAAGGGCTCGTCGGATGATGTCGTTAATATTCGCGTGCCGTGCTATCCGTCCCGCGCTTCGACTGCATGACAGGCCGTGGTGACCAAGGCTGTTGACAACTTCGCCACAGTGGCAGCGATGAGGAGAACAGCAAGGAGCGCCTAGGCGTAGGGCAACAGCTAGGCGGAAAGTAGTATCGTCGAATAAGGTGCCAATATTCGACGACGGCAGTGCGTGAAGCCAAAGACCTGACTCCCAATTTCCCACAGCCAGGAGGCGCGCACGCTCCGCAGTAGTAGCAGATGTTAGGATTAGGTTTTTCTGGACTACTTTGCAGAGCGGTTCATCCCACCGTCTCTGGGAGGTTGGGTTGTCAAGCGGATTTGTATACATAAAATTCATTTTTCATTGCAATAAGTGTGATAGTTGAAGCAATGGATTTTCGACCTTATTTTCTTAACAGTAAGATAACAATTCGCATACAGTAATTCGAAGACTGGTTTATGCGACGAAGACTGTTTGGTCGCAGGATGGAAAACGGTTGTTACGTTGCAGAACAAAAAACGGTCTTTGAAAACTGTTCGTCGTTGAAACGCCCACCGCTACAGACAACATTATTATTGTTTCCGATTACTAGATAGTTGCATGTTTCTTCTGTTCTTTTCGTATTTTTATTCGAAAGATTTTATGAAAATGGCATCTGTAGATACATGCATAATCCACAAAGCCGTTGTATCAATTGTGCAGCACGATTTCAACGGAATGTTGAATACTGCTCTTGCTGGATACTGTTGTAATTGTTTAGTGGGCAGACGCACTGTTGGCTGCTGTGCATATGTGATGTGTATAGTGTGGTTTTTATCTTGGGCGCGGCATCAAGGTGAGGTTGAGCCACCTGCATCTTTTTTAGATGAAATACTGCTTTTAAGAGATGACTTTGAAAATGATGATGATGAACAGTAATAAATACTTGTGATGCTATAATGTGTTTTTTTTTCTCCTTACACAACCAGCATAAAACACATCACCTTATTATTTTAGATCTACAGTCAATGGCCGACAAAAGCCACGCTATTTCGAAATGTATACATCTACGCATTTTCATGAATAAGTCTATCAAATCGTGTAAATCACATCAAAGTCTGTCACGTAGTACAGACGTGACTTTGTTTTATACTGTATATTATTGAACAGTGCACTATTTTAACTTAAAATACCAAGGAGACCTATCCACTCATTAGACAATCGCTCTTGTGAGATTTTAGGTTATTATGAGAGTCATGTTTTGACTGTCGTATTTCACGGTAATCCAGTTAGATAAAGTTTTGCCAATATTACCAATGTAATCTAGAGATTATAAGGAATAAACTAACGTGCATTTCATTGCTATACGCCACAATTTGTGGTGGGCCTATTCCCCAAACAAAAAAAATTGTCTCCTTTTCCAGGTAAAATTTTTTACCTAAAATATTGTGAGTAGGCAATTCTATACGGGATACCTATACAACCACATTTTATTTTAAAACCGTTCTCTTTTTCAGCTTTTAATTTAAACAGCGGCATTGTCTGTAGATTTAACGAGCCCCACGGGTGTGATCGCGCAGCTAAGAGTCAAGCGGATGGGCAATGGCGTCAATTTGCGTACATATATAACATTGCTAGCTTGCTGTCACGTTTGTTTTCAGAAACACATTGTGATCATTTAGAGAAACATACACAAGTAGGTTATACACAATGAGAACATAAAAATGTGTAATATTACAATAGATAATACTTAAACATAATTGTGTAAGTGTTGTCTACAAAATGATAAAGAGGTCAAGGTAACAATTTAATCACTAAATTTGATTAGAGCGACTTCTAACAGGCATTGTAGATAAATATATAGATATATTCTTTATTGTACACCAAAAATAAAAATTACAATAGGAACTAGTGGTGATATTTTTAATTAATTGGACTAATCAGAGGTGATAGTTATTGGTTATTAAGTTATTATAGTTATCTAAACTCGAGGCAGCCGACACTAGGCTTATTTAGTTTTAATCAATGTGTTCAAGTGTTATTTATAACCTATTTGCAAATTAAATATCATTTACCTCTCGTCGTCGAACCCGATATTATTTGGTAAGACAAAAGATGGCTGACTGGTATTTGTAATAGCTGGCTGCGGGGCTGGTTGTTTGGAAATCAATTAATTACGTAAAGTATATGTTCAAAAAATCATATTATTATTTCGTTTTAATTATTATCTGAAAAGTTTATTTAATATGACAATATTGGTAATTGCTTGTTTTTGAATATGTTGTCCTCAAGTATCGTACGTTACCCTCCATATAAACCAATCATAAATATTAACTTGAAAGTGAAATAAGTTCCTGATAGAATCAAATTAAACTCATAAATCGCTGCAAAGTGTAACTTATAGCCGAAGTTCTATTCAATATCGAGTGAAACTTTTAACTGTCCATTAAATTATATTTATAACTTACATCTTGTTCGAGTTGTATTACATTAAATTATATTTATAACTTATATCTTGTTTGAGTTGTATCACATTACAATCTTATGAGAAAATCTAATTCCTCGAAATAAGGAAAAATACTTCCTCAAAAAAAGTATTCCATGTCCTTGTCCAGGGCACAATCTTCCTGTATTCCTAAGTTTCATCTTAAGTCAAGACGTGAAGAGCTAACAGACAGACAGACAGAGTAACTTTCGCATTTATACTATTAGTAAGTAGTGCTGAAAGCAGTGGTGGCCGAGTGGTAACGGCCCCGACTTACGAATTGTAGGTCGCGGGTTCGAACCCAGCCAGGCGCATCATCATCATCATCATCATCTTTTCAGCTGAAAGACGTCCACTGCTGGACATAGGCCTCCCCCAAGCGTCGCCACAACGAACGGTCCTGTGCGTCTCGCATCCATCGGACTCCCGCAACCGTTACCAAGTCATCGGTCCACCTTGTAGGAGGCCTTCCAACGCTACGTCTTCCGGTACGTGGTCGCCATTCCAGAACCTTTCGGCCCCAACGGCCATCTGTTCTGTGAGCAATGTGCCCTGCCCATTGTCACTTTAGTTTGGCGATTCTTCGTGCTATGTCTGCAACCTTGGTTCTCCTGCGGATATCCTCATTCCTGATTCGACCACGCAAGGAAACTCCGAGCATAGCCCTCTCCATTGCCCTTTGGGTGACTTTAAGCCTTCTGATGAAGCCCATTGTAAGCGACCACGTCGCCCTCGTCAACACATGCCAGGCGCATTACTTTGTGTAATTTATTTCATCACCACTGCTCTCAAAACGGTGAAGGAAAACATCGTGAGGAAACCGGCATGTCCTAGAACCAAACATTCGAAGACATGTGACATTCACCAACCCACACTGGGCCCGCGTGGTGGATTACGGCCCATTCCCTCTCCTGGAGAGAGGATGCCTGAGTCCCAGCAGTGGGAACATTAAAAGGCTGATTATGCTATGCCATAGGCTATGCTGAAAGCAGCATATTGCTCGCAGACCAGATGTTCGATGAGGACAAAAGGTTCTAGAGTGGCGACCACATAACGGAAGACGCAGCGTTGGAAGGCCACAAGGTGTACTGATGACCTGGTGAAGGTTGCGGAAATCCGATGGATGCAAGATGCATAGGACCGGTCACTTGGGGACACTTGGGCGTCTTTCGGCGAAAAGGATGGCAAGTAGGTACTTTGGAAGATTTTTTTTTAAATATAATAATATTCCACAAATATCACACAACGCCATTTAGTCCCAAGCTAAGCAAAGCTTGTGTTATGAGTACTAGACAAATGATAAACATACTTATAATATATTTCTAAATACATACATACTACAGATAAATTACACCCAGACACAGAACAAATTATCGTGCTTATCACATAAACATTTGACCTGGGCGGGAATCGAACCCACGACCTCCGGCATAGTAGTCAGCGCCACTAACCACTAGACTAACAGGCCAGTCAAAAATTAGTAATTAGATGAATATTGTGTTTATAATTTTATCAATATTCATTAAAAGTTCTTATTCATTTATTTTTTAAGCATTACACAAAAACTCAGCGATTCGGATAAAATGTCTACATTTATTTAATCAGCAAAGTGCCTCATCTCGAACCAACTGAAACACAAAAACTAGCGAAGTAGCGACCCAATTCAGTCGCGTCCAAAAAATATTTAAAAAGCCGCGCATTGTGGAGTCTCCTTTATTTTGAAGCCACAATACTCCACGGTACACTCAACTGCGAATATATTATGGTAACTATCATCAACGGCAATTGAAAAATGTATCAACTAAAAATTAAATAACTGAAAACCTCATAAGTGGTCAGTGTAGAAATTATTATGAACAACTTATACTATGGGACAAAACTTTTAATCGTAAAACGAAAAGCTGTTGTTCCATGAATTAAAAATTGGGCAAGTTCGAGTCGGACTCGCTCCCTGAGGGTTTCTTACAAACTCACCAATGTAAATAGTTCAATTCCATAGTAGCGTCTCGAAGATTTTTCCGAATAGCAAAAAAAAAACAAACTTTTTTGTGACGTAATGACAAAAATTTACTGTTTTCAGATTTATTTCTATACCTATGCTATATGACCTTGCTTTATGCTAAATTTAAGGATTCTGGGTCAACGGAATATGAATTTTGATTCCATTGAGAGTGTCGATATATACGGTTATTACAACATAAACGGCTGTATCTTCCTTTTTCATTAACTTAGATGTTTGATTTTTTCACAGTTTCAAAGGACCATATACCTGAGTACATGGTTTCAACTCGATACCTCCACGCGTTCCTGAGATAAAGGGTCTTGACAGACAGACAGACAGACGGACAACAAAGTGATCTTATAAGGGTTCCGTTTTTTCGTTTTGAGGTACGGAACCCTAAAAATTGTATATACCGACAAAATATAAGAAACAGCTGTTCCTCTAGTATAGCATTTGGTCTCATAAGAAATGTTTGTAATGATGATAATTTGTCTGTTCTGATTCCAATATTCTCCAGTTCAGCGCTTGTCTTGTTCTTTCACACATCTCAATTTACCATCCTCTCAATGGTCATATTTTTGGAGTCATATCATATTTCACATCATCCCATTATTTTCTTAAACTTCCTACTACCCCTAGCTACATTCAATATATTATTTTATTCATTATGTAGGCCACATGAGCACTTATAAAGTGTCATTAGCTAGCGCACGGTTCTAATTGATCGTTTTCTACGGAGAAGAATCGGCAAGAAACTCTATGGTTACTCTTTTAAAAAAAAATATTGAGTCTACAAGATTTCCATAACCATAACAATCATCATCATCATCATTTCAGCCGAAAGACGTCCACTGCTGGACATAGGCCTCCCCCAAGCGTCGCCACAGCGAACGGTCCTGTGCGTCTCGCATCCATCGGATTCCCGCAACCGTTACCAAGTCATCGGTCCACCTTGTAGGAGGCCTTCCAACGCTACGTCTTCCGGTACGTGGTCGCCATTCCAGAACCTTTCGGACCATAACAATATTAATAGTCATATCTATTACTGAGGGTACCAATTGGACCGGTCTACATTGTCCTCTCATAGGACAATACCCAAAAGCACAATAAAAATAGCAATCTATGAAACCACGGAGTCTACAGTGTTCTCTAATTCACATTATACAAAAATAAAAATAGACCTATCAATAAATGAGATGTGTCATTGACAAGTTCTTTTAGTTTTTGATAACCCATTTAACGAGAAAGATGTAGCCTTCCACGATAACATCACGTTACGATCCACGAGAGCGAAGTAGTAACCAAAGACGCGGGTGAAACCGCGGGGATAGCTAGTAACTTATAACGATGAGTATAATAATCTAAAGGATTTCAATTATTCCAACACTCTGTATTTTACAACAATAAAACCGGGTTTCATAGTACAGGCGTTGTATGAGTGTACAGGTAAGAGGGTATCGAGTGCATTCGAAAGCCTCGACTCGCGAGCGTGCCCGCGGTATATCGCTAGTCTCATTTGCATTGTCGGAAATTGAATTTTTTCCTGCGCCGCCGTTGGGTCGTGACCTTTTGTGGTGAAAAACGGTTCGTATACGTACATACCATTGACGTAGAGCGATGGACTGAGCGTTGCCGTTACGAAATTGGCTCAACCAGATAGTTTTTTTCTTTGATGTTGGTTTTCAGTCTAACTAGATGCAGTTAAATATTAACACTTTACATGGGACGATTGTCTGTCACACAATGAATGCCTTACAATACAGTAACTGGGTAACGCAACATCTTCTGGCGAGAGTGGTGGCAAATTTTCTGACTACTAATTGAGGACGGTAAAGAACCAATAGTTTAATGTGTTTTCCGAGGTAAGGAAGATTCTCAGGACGTAACGGATGGTCACTCACACACGGGCCGCCCTCGGATTTGCTTGTCGTGGGGTAGTAGTTATTAAATAACCATGAGCATCACAAAAATGACTAATTTGTGGAAACAGACGAAGTTAGTGAGCGATTAATACTTGTCTCCTTTCTGTAGGTAGTGACTAAGGTAACACACTCACAGTCTGATGTGGATCACAAAATTCTAGAAAAAGACTACTAGACTAGTCCTCTATTTAACAAAACTAAAAATGTGTTATATTTGTCGAAAAATACATAATTGTTAGACTTTGATCATAAAATAGTTGCATTGGCAGATAGTCACCTGTGGCCTGTAGATTTTACAAATTAGCCTTCTAAACCTCATAGGTTCATTCTAAAAGAGACAATTACTAGCCGGAGCCGCATGATTGTTTTGTCTCTCTCACACTTTCCTGCCCGTATTCACTTCATACCAAGTAGTAAGCGCTCAGTCCATACCCATAAGTCAGAGGGTGTATTATGTACACGTTATATTGGTTTGGTTGTGGTTGCAGCATCTACCGCGTTGTTGTGGTTGCGTTATTTCGGATTTCAATGGCTATATGTTTAGTATAATTAATGGGGTGTGGTTGATTTTCATTAGCATGCACTTTAATCGGTTATTGTAATTTTAGAATAATGAAATTCCATACTTGGCATTATAAATGCGAAAGTAACTCTATCTGTTTGTTATCTCTTCCATGATAGACCATGTCCCGGAAAAAGATATAGGATACTTTTAATTCAAGGAGTATGTTAGTTTGGGACAATATTCAAACTGTCATACGAGCAACGCCGCTGGGAGAAACTAGTGTGCTGACATATTGTCACGTTGTTAACAATCTTTTAAGCTGAACGTTTTTTGTGTGAACTGTCTTCATTACTCTTGAAGACATAGTTGAAAGCTAAAATAGGTCGATTTGAATTAAAATGCAGGTATGATTGTATTAAGTTTAGCATACGGTTCATGCAGTAAGGTAATATTTTATGGAGTTAGTTAATTTTAAATAAATAAATTATAGTCCATTATAGGCCACTCATTTAAAACATCTTACGTCGTGAAAAATTGCACTGAGCTGGATTTTTTTGATCTAGTTCAGATTGCGTCCAAACTTGTTATTGCTGTTACGTGTAACTTGTAACTTTTGTTATCTTGTACGTAGATGAAGACTAGCCTATTAATTCAACGAAAGTTTATCTTCAATCATTCCTCTACACAATAGAGCTACGGCGTAGCGTGACATCTTAGCACTAAGGCACGTAGCACGTAGCACCGAACCTCGTAGCTTTGTCGCATGTAGCTCTGTAGCACCGTAGCACTGTAGTCGCGTAGGCTGCTACGAACCCAATGCTTGAAATATAAATAAATCCGATACGTGTATCTACATACACAACAACGTTGTTAAAAGCTTTACTGTCCTTATAAGTTTACTGCTGATTTAATGCGAGGTTAAATGTAAGTTGAAGGGGCTAGGTGCCTAGAAGTGCCATCGTGATTATAAAGCAAGTTTAATTTTTGGCCTTATTTTCGTCTGAAAATGTTAAGGCTTCACAAATTAAGCCAATTCATCTCATGACTTATTTAAAAAAGTAATAATATTTTATGCCACAATAGCCATATTATTATAAAAAAAATCTAAACGCTAGATGTATTTCAAATCAATTTTTTTAGTAAGTAATCGCACGGCGAGGACCCTCACCGTTATATCAAATAATACTTTGACGTCAGTTAACTCTGCCTTAATTCACAGGTTATTGTTAATCTCAGTCAAACTCGTCCAGTAAAAATGTTGGTTCTCTATATTATGTACATTGGTTTAATACATAACATTGTTTTTGTAAACTAAAGGAAATTGATTGTTTACACTTAAAATAATAATTTATTTTATTAAACTAAAATGGAACTGGACAGGTCACATCTGCCAGATGTCGCAACAAAATTGGGCGAAAACAACTACTGACTGGATTCCGAACAGCAGAAGCTGGCGACGCGGTAGGGCCAAAATGAGTTGGCGTGACGATTTGGGCTCCTCCCTTAAGGATTGGCCAGAAGTAGCCAGAAGCTAAGGAGAGAAAAGAGCGGGTTTACGGAAGGGAGGCCTTTGTCCTGCAGTGGGGCACAACGGGATCATAATAATAATAATATTAAAGTGATCCAATTTTCGGAAGTCCACCAGTAAGCTTGATGTTAAGCCTGGCCTCCCTGCGAATGTAGATGGCCAAAATGACCAGAAGGACATAGCGAATTTGTTCATGGAGCACTTCAAAGTGCGTTCTCCTCTAAGTTCTTCGACCACTATGCCAGATGGTGGGCTCATCGTGGGCGTGGAGCTTTTACTTAAATTTACAGCGAAGCAACTTAAAAAGTTACAATTAGTATGCGTAGAGGTAAATCTCCTGGCCACGATGGGCTCAGCGTATATGCGGACGTACACGTGCCGAGGGTCCTGTCCATGTTCTTCAATTTGTGCATTAGTCATTCATATTTACCTGATGAATTGATGAAAACTACAGTGGTACCCATTTTGAAGAACAGGACAGGAGACATATCGGACAAGGGGAACTATCGCCCCATCTCTCTCGCGCCAACTGTAGCAAAATTGTTGGATAGTGTGCTTGAGTCTTGTCTGGATAATTACATAAACATTCATGACGCACAGTTCGGGTTTAGACCTGGACTGTCAACTGAAAGCGCGATTCTGGCACTTAAGCACACTGTCCAGTACTACACAGAATGGAAGACTCCGGTGTACGCCTGTTTCTTGGATCTCTCCAAGGCCTTCGATCTCGTTTCGTATGAAGTGCTTTAGAGGAAGCTAGGGGACAGGGGTATAGCTGCGGAACTATCGAAAATATTTCAATATTGGTACTCGAATCAGACTAATTGTGTCAGGTGGTCAAACTGTTTCTCAGAGTCGTACAAGTTGGAGTGTGGAGTGAGATAGGGGGGTTGTCCTCTCCAAAGCTGTTTAACTTGTACATAAATGACCTCATAGTCGAGCTCAGCGGCATGCGTGTCGGTTGCCGCGTGGGGGGTGTCTGTGTGAACAACATCCGCTACGCGGACGATATGGTTCTGCTGGGCCCGACTACGAGGTCAATTAAAGATATGTTGAAAGTTTGCGAAGAATACGCCGCATCACATGGTCTTATAATAGTGTAAGAAAAACCGAGTTCATGGTCTTTAAGGCCGCCGGCAAGTGCCCTGATACCTTTCCTTGAATTAATTTGAACGGTTCAAATATAAAACAGGTAACCAAGTTTGAATATCTGGGCCATATACTTGTCGACGACCTTAAGGACGATGAGGAGGACGTGGAGAAGGACTGCAGGGCGTTGGCGGTTCGCGGGAACATGTTGGCGCGCAGATTTTTTCGTTGTACCGATCAGGTCAAAATAACTTTGTATAAAGCGTACTGCCAAGGCCTGTATACGGGAAGTCTGTGTTTCAATTGTTCACGTGGGACGCTAAACGCCTTGCGCGTCCAATATAATAATGTTTTCAGGATGATGTTGAAATTCCCTCGTTCCTGTAGTGCCTCGGGGATGTTTGCCCAATCACGTATTGATGGTTTTCATGCGATCATCAGAAAAAATGTGGCATCGTTTGTGAGGAGGATTCGGGGAAGAGACAATAGCATCCTGAAAGTCGTTGCTGAGGATCTGAGAGCTCCTGTGCTGAGGCATCTCATGAGGTGGAGGAGGACGATGACTCACTAATATAATTTGTTATCTGTTATAATTATAATTACTAATCCTAGTGTTTAAGTTTTAAGCATGTAAGTTACTAACAAAAATGATTCCATTGTTGTCCGAAAACTAAACAATTAATTATTATTATAAAGGCAAAAAGACTGTTGTTTTATAACGAGAAAGTGACAATTTACGCAGAGAATTTGAATCAGCTAATTAGTTGCTAAACAGTTCAGAGATTTTATAAACAAAGGCTTTAAACCCGAGGGTGGTAAACAATTAATTTTCCGGACTACACATCCTTTGAATATATTCTGTATATTGTAGGTATGTACCTACGTCACTAATGAAACATAATTTCCGTATAATACTTTATTTCCCGTGTCTCTTTGTAGAATGCGTCTTATCGCAGCCGTCACGAAGGATCGCATGAGCTCACTTGATTGTATATATACTCGTACACAACTTAGTTGTACACGCGGCGCGGAGCGATAACATCGCGCGTGCGTGTGTGTGGACCCGGCAACGTTATGTGAATGGACACGTCACGCGTGTGACAGAAGAATTGATTCTAAAGTGATACGCATGATAAAATGGTAGGTCGACCAATTTCAGTTATAATGATATTTGATATAGATAAACATAATATTTTTTTAATGTAGGTACTTGTATTTGGAATAATGTTGACACTAAAGTCATTTAGTGACAATTCACCACAGCTAGTTTTGCTTTCAAGCAGTGTAATTATGTTATTTTGAATTTAATGTTTTGATCACTTATTTATACAAGTTCATGAAACGTTTTAATTTTCAGTCCAGAAGGCCGCAATAATGTTTCATGCAGCAGTAACCACTTTCATTCATTCTGGAATTCGGTCAATCATTATAGTAGCTTCATAGACGCGTATTCGTCATTATACGCTTGGTGTCCGCCTGGTCACAGCTTACATACAAAACTATGAAACTGTGTCGACGAAGCGGCAACGACACGTCGGCACGACACCGGACAGTAGGCCTTAAGGTAGGCTCTGACGGCAATCGACCTCTATGCAACGCGTAATATGAAATGTCTAATTCTTATTTCATATTTTCAATCACATATTCACTAACCCTCTTCAGGTTAGAATATCTCTCTACCAGTATATACTTAATGCCTCGTCGACGTGATCCCTTCGAGAGTTCAGACGCTGACCTGTAAGGATGTGCTCATTCACTCGATACCAACTGCGCTTTAAATATCTAACTTGCTTCAAGAAACAATTACATAACATTTCGCTTGTATTCCTCGAGAGGGAGGCAGAGGTTTATAGCATGCTCCCATTTTGCTAGGTACGTTTGAATTACTTGTATGGAACGCATATTTTACTACTTTCATAAGTTTTTGAAAACTTAAATTCATTTTTTTTTAAATTTAATTTCAAGTGCTTTTAAACTGCCAAACACATATCTCCCGCACTCATCGCCTTTTTACAAACTAGCTTGGAGTTGGCTTCCAGTCTCACTGGATGCGAGTGAATATCTCTGTTGTACATGGAGTGACTGCTTATCAGACCTCCACAACCCGTTAGTTAAGTAAGTTACTGGGCACGTTCAGTTGAAAAAATGAAGCTAATTGAATGTTCATGTTCATGTTCGGTCTCTCCATAGTCGGTCCCCAAGTTCGATCATGGACCGACTGCCTATCTACTTAGTTAGCTTGACAAATCAGTTTACCTGGGATATCTACATCTAGACTCCAAATCAAAACGAGTTGACGTACTACTATAATTTCATTGAAAATAATGTTAATTCAGATAAAATTGTGCTTTAATAGAAACGGAGACTCAATTTGATGAACTAATTGGCTCAATTGTGGAGAGCACAAAGGTAAGAGTTTGAAGATGCCTGAAGGCGTTTTGTAAAGAGATTCAATAGCAATTTGTTGAGCATTTTGTTGCTATTTAAGGAATAATAACTGTACTGTGGATTTCTGTACGATGATTTCCGATAGTTGATTAGTCTCTGCGTGTCGCCCACAGGTTAAACTATAAAACATCGACTATCAATCGTAACGCAAACAATGGTTACTTCACTACACTAGCAACAAAGTCGCCTCTCACTTAAGTTTTTGACTCATTCCTTTTTTAGGGTTCCGTACCCAAAGGGTAAAACGGGACCCTATTACTAAGACTCCGCCGTCCGTCCGTCTGTCTGTCGGTCTGTCAGTCCGTCTGCAACCGTAATAGTTAAACAGTTGAAATTTTCACAGATGATGTATTTCTTTTGCCGCTTTATCAACAAATACTAAAAATAAAAAAAAAAAACAGAATAAATAAAATATTTAAAAAATCATTTTTGTTGTATAACCATACAACAAAAATGTTTTTTTTTTTGCTCGTTTTTTGCTATGGACGGTACGGAACCCTTCGTGCGCGCGTCCGACTCGCACTTGGCCGGCTTTTTTAATTTAATTTCATTTAAGTTGTTGTACATTGTACTAGAGCAACAATATCTACAACAATTCATTTACTAACATCAACAACGCAACTTACAACTCTATTCTATTCTTTCAACTCTTATACTCTATTAACGACTATTTCACTCTACTGACGTCTATTTTACAACATAAAACTAATAAAATTCACTACAATCAACCAGTATTAAGAGTGCAAATGCATCTTGACCCGAACAAGTAGATCGTGAAACCTCGCGAGTGCTCACAGCTGAGCAGCACGGAGTTTTGTTAAAACGTCAATAATTGCTTCATAAAGACTCGATAAATTGCATGTCAAGGTGAAAGGTGCTATTTATTTCGTTATTCAAAAATAATTTGTGGGAGAAACGACATTTCAATATCAGTTGTAAATTTTTTATTATCATGACATTATTTGTATTCCAGATATGGTTAGACGGGTACATGAACGCCTGTTGAAGGCTTGCAAGTGCAGGTGTTCAGTAAGAACATTAAATATGTATATTATAAAAACCTCTTATTGATAAACACTAGTTTACAAAATCGTTACTTTGCTAAAAATTATAATGTAATGTGTCACAATAATGTCTTACGATGATACAGATTTGTTAACTAAGCACAATATTCGTCATGAATTTGAAATTATATTGTTCATATGTTATTTACTTTTTGTTTAATGAATTTTAGTTATATAAGCACTTAAATAAGTTACCTGAGATACAGGTTTATACCTAGTTCAGGTAGAATATAATTTTGTACCTTTACCTCTAGATTAAGCCCTTAATGTATAAATATTAATGTAAATCAAACAATTCAATAAACATAAACATATAAACATATATATATATATTAATAGTAGATTATGTGACTAGGGGATAAAGCAGTGTCTTTAAGTCGCGGGTGGCGGATGTTGAATTCCGAACGAAACGAAGGTTGCTAATTTTAATCCCGAACGATAGTGAGGGATTTATATAATTAACTCCCGAGCATTGCGAGGGAGTTAATAAAGAAACCTGAGTGAAGTGAGGAATTCAAGCCGCCCAAGACAAAGACAGCTTTATCCCCGTGTTGGATACTCTACTTTTTACACCATCTGTGAGATAATTAAAAGACAATTTAGTAAAAGTAATCATATAATACAGAAATATAAGTATTATTTACGAGTTAATCTTAACTATCACTCAAAATGTTTTGAGATTTGAAACAAACAAAATTCGCTACTCAAAGATTCTATAGTTTAAATTTTCTATAACGCTCTCGCTTGTTCATTACTTTTTTTTAGAAACTTTTTTTATTGTTTTTTTTTTTGTTAGTGGCCAGTTTGAAATTTGAATAAACTTGTTTGATGCACTACATTTTAATTCACATAATGCTGACGGTTTTTCACGTTCCAAATTCAAATCTCATTATTCCCTAGGGATCGCCCATACTACATTATCTCCCTAGGGACATAATGACTTGCTTTAAGTGATGGTTTTATGACGTATAAAAGGGCATTATCGAGCAGGTGGTGTAAAAAGAATCAAGCATATCCAAGACGAGATGCTATGTCGATAAACTTTGATCTATCCTTGTAGGAATAGGCAAACACAGCTACTCGAGGCGGGAGGCGGGCCTAGAAAATAGCTCTACCGGCGCCCATGGGCACGTAGTGTTGGCAGGAGCCCAGACCACTCAGGGGAATGGTTTCGTTTTAGCATGGCATTAGCGGTCGTTGCCTTTTCCATGATATCTCTTCATATGGACCCGAACTATGAACTGTTTTTGGTTAATAAAATATGTCAATGACCACGACAGATTCACGACGTCTCGTTGTCTTTGTTTCAATGACCCCTATAATTTTCAAACAAAAATGCCGTAAGTATTGTCATAGTTGAACTCACGCGCACGCGATGGGGGCATTTCAAACATAATTACACTTTAATATCTTTTCAGTTTCCCGCCGTCTCCATCATACTTCCTGATTGTATTACGCGTGATAATGTACTCCGGAATAACTCGATTCTATAGGTACCCCCCCTCCTTTACCCTCGCACTCCGGTAATACAATTTATACACATTAGGGACATGTAATACATGCTGACAGTTTCCTACAATTTAGCAATCCTTATTGACATGTGTTTCAGTCAATTTATAAAAGTGTAGTTGTAAAATCTTGAAAGTCGATAGACTTTTAACTGTATGAAAACAACGATACAGTTCCGGATTCAAAGTTTTATAAATTCTATTGGAAAAACTAGTTTTGACATAAAACAGTTCTGCTAACGTCAGTACAAGTTGCAAATCGTATAAAGTTTTACAGTTTGCGCCAAGTGCAGTAACATTATACTATATGACTTTTACTTAACCGACAAGTATGTTTTTTTTTTGGAAATCATCCAATGATGCTTCTGCTCTAGGGTGGAACGAGAGGGTGTGTTAGACTTTCACTGACTAAAACCACACCTGTATCTTTCAGTTGCCCTTTGCGTTTTTCGATTCCTTTTCAGAAATTTTCCCTGGTGGGCATCGGCTCGGCTGGGCCCTTGACGGTATTACTGACATCTCTTTAAGGTGCCCGTGGAACACTACGTGCTGTCGATGACTCAAGTTCGGTGCAGACGGTTACCGGATAGCGGGACGGTGAGCTCCTACAGTGACCGGGGATCGCCCTGCAACTCCCGATGCCAAGGGCGTCTTCTGTGGCGACGGCTGGGGCGTGAGGATATCCGTTCCTTCACGTTTGCGGTCATCTCCTTCGTCAGCATTACTGCTTCACAGAAGAAGGCGACCGCAGCCCAATGTCTCTCACTCTCGGCCCTGGTTCAGGCCATGATGCCTGCGCGAGAGGTCGCCGCTGATCGCCCCCACGAGAACACGGTGGTGCTTCTCCCAAGCGGGGCACCCCTCCACCGTATGCTCTGCCGATAAAAATGGAAGTTGACCAAAAGAACGATGGACGAATGGACTGTGAGGGATGATATGGCTAGAAAAATGAATACTGATGAAGAAGTCAGCAGCACCAACCACTAATACATTGTAATAAGAGTAGGAAGGTGATGATTAAGTTGTGTTGCTTTTGTGAACAGTATAGTTTATTTTAGTCTATGGTTAGTTCTATCGCTACTAGGTTATACTTTTCCGGTACGGGTAGGAACACAGTGTCCATTGTTCGAAATGAATGAATATTAGTAATAAAATTGCTGTTTTTCTACGAAAAATTTATTCTTAACTGTATCTTTTGTAGTAAACACGCGATATCTTTTCACCTAGATTTAATTTCTTATCGACCAGCGACCTCAGTCAGGAGGCGAGGCTAGGCTTGAGTTATGGTGATCTTGTACAGTGGACTTTATTCACTAATGCGTTATCCATAAGGTTGGTTTTGTAATGCAGGCGTGATAACATTTAACCTGATGGTTTAGGTGGATTTGTGGATGATGGTGTTAGGTGTGGTATCTTGTAGTGTTACGAGTATGTTATAAGAAGTATTATGAACCAAGGGTTTGTTCGTCATACTAACACCTATTATACACAAACAAGAATTTTATTTATACTTAATATTTATTGAAGAAATATTGTAAGCTGTGGAGTAGCGTAATTAGAGACACAATAGAAATACAATGGCGCGTGAACGCCGGCGTTATTGCGGGGATTAGCATAATAAGCATAGCATAAGCATAATCAGCCTTTTAATGTTCCCACTGCTGGGACTCAGGCCTCCTCTCTAGGAGAGGGAATGGGCCGTAATCCACCACGCGGGCCCAGTGCGGGTTGGTGAATGTCACATGTCTTCGAATTTTTTGGTTCTAGGACATGCCGGTTTCCTCACGATGTTTTCCTTCACCGTTTTGAGAGCAGTGGTGATGAAATAAATTACACAAAGTAATGCGCCTGGCTGGGTTTGAACCCGCGACCTACAACTCGTAAGTCGGAGCCGTTACCACTTTGCCACCACTGCTCTCATTGCGGGGATTAAGAGAGCGAAATACAAGAGTTGTCTTTGCCCTATTATTGGCTAATTTATTAATTTTATAACCTAGCAATTCAACACTTTTGACAATAAGTATAGCATTTTTATTAACATTGTATTTTTGAAAACATAGTTCTTTCGATACCATAGCACTTCAGGCAACATAACACTTTTGAAAATAAAGCAATTTTGACAACATAACACTTTTGAAAGTACAGCAATTTTGGCAACTGAGGGCATAGCCAAGTTGATAATCTACAATCGTTAACGCAAGTAGATAACTTCGAATATTTGAGAATGAAATCATCTCAACGTCACGTGGTCAGAACAAAGGAATCGGAGGCGTTACCGACTGTAGAAATTAAAAAATTAAACCGTTGGTCTAAAGGTTACATGTCCTACCGTTAAGTGTCTTTTTTTTTTTAATTGATATAAACCAGTGCTCGACTGCGATCCCACCTGATGGTAAGCAGTGATGCAATCACGGATGGTGAGGCGTACTAGTTTATTAAGAGCCTATTCACTCTAGCCTTGAAGACGCCTAAATTATAGTTGGGCGGGAAGACCCCAGCAGGCATATTGTTCCAGTCCTTCGATGTATGTGGTATAAACGACGAAGCGAAACGCTTAGTCCGGACCGTTGAAGTTTCAACAACGTAAGGGTGGATACTCGCCGTACGTCGGGTTGTCCAATGGTAGAAAGAAGAAGGCGGAATCAAGTCATGCAATTCCCGCGCACACTCCAAAATGCAACCTGTAAAATACCGATAGGCTGGCTACCCTACGTCTGTGCTCAAGGCTTTGTAGATTGGACTTAACCAAATCTGGATCCCCAATTAGCCTCTTCGCACGCCTTTCCACTGAGTCCAAAGCTGCTAGATGGCATTTTGTAGCACCAGCCCATATGTGACTGAAGTACTCCACACACGATCGGATCTGTGCTTTATATAACATTAGAAGCTGTCCCGGTGTGAAGTACCGTCGGACCTTAGCAAGAACGTCTAGTTTTCTAGCAGCTACCTTGACTTTGGACTCAATGAACCGTCCAAAATGTAGGTCTGAGGAAATTTCAACTCCCAAGAGCTGAAGGCGGTCGGTGCACTCCACTCCATTCCGAAAAGCAAGAGCCAAGGTGAACGGACTCCTTTTGGCGCTGAACAGACACGCTTGTGTTTTGGCGGCGTTGAATTCTACTAGATTGGTTTCGCCCCACTTGGAGACTGCCTGAAGTAAGACATTCGTACGCTCTACCATAGCCTCTCGTTCGGACCGGATTAGTTTCTTACTAGCCCGAGCACCTGGAAGGTATCTCTCTACAAATGAGCTATCTTCTGCATACCCATAGATACCGGGCATCAGCAGATCGTTAATATGCAGCAGGAAAAGAGTTGCAGAGAGAACTGACCCCTGAGGAACTCCGGCATTAGTGGTCATGGGCTCGGATGAGCATCCATCGACAACAACTCAGAGAGACCGTTCACTCAGGAAGTCTTTTATCCAGTTAATCAGACCAGGGGAAATGCCGTACGCTGGAAGCTTACTCAAAAGGCTGGCGTGCCATACCCTGTCGAAGGCCTTCGAGACGTCTAAGGAGACAGCAATCGCTTCTCCATTCTTCTCGAGGGCTTCGCCCCACATGTGAGTGGTAGGTCCCCAGTAGACCGATTGTGGCGAAACCCATACTGTCGGTCACTGAGGAGATCGTTACCTTCCAGATATGCCATGAGGCGCGAGTTCAATACACGCTCCATAATCTTGCAGAGTATGGAGGTTATTGAAATCGGCCGATATTTGGCAGGATCGGCACGACTGCCCTTTTTGGGCACGGGTTGCACGTTGGCAAGCTTCCAGGACTTGGGCACTATACCAGTCCTAAATGACAGGCGATACAAGCGCGTCAATACAGGAGACAACTCGGGCGCACATGCCTTGAGAACTATTGCTGGTATACCATCTGGTCCACTAGCTTTATTCACGCCTAGACGACTCAGTGCTCTCAAAACTTCTTTGTCTCTTAACCCTCTTCTTTTTTCTCTCTCTCTTTCTCTCTCTCTTCCTCTCTCTCTTCAACCTCGATCGTGAACGCGTCTCGAACGCGTCTTCACGCTTCCTACGTTCGATTCTCAAGTCATGTAGTGATATTGAGTTTGTCCATCAGAAATTTCTAAGTAGCATTAGGGTCCTGTATATGGTAAAGAGGTTCGCCCCCTATAACAACAGACTTAGAACATAATGATGCTGTACCTACAGGTCCAACTATACCTAACTTTTCGGGAAATACGGAAGTATAATGTCATATTAGTTATTATAAAATGATCTTTGTGTATTCATAATCATCGTCACCATTTTAGCTAAAAGACGTCCACTGATTCGAAGACATGTGACATTCACCAATCCGCACTGGGCCCGCGTGGTGGATTACGGCCCATGCCCTCTCCTAGAGAGGAGGCCTGAGTACACTTTTCAGAATTATGTAACACACTCATTGATTTGTGTATTAGATTCTAAATAAAAATAATAATTGTAATAGTTACCTTCTTGAACGGTCCAAAGAAATAGTCTCTCTCTCAGTAAATGTTTAACAAGTAACATTGTACCTTAATACAATAGCAGTTATGTTGTAAATTGCCTGACAAAGCAATTAACGAAGTTTTACTTAGGTTTCAAGTAAATAAAGTTTTTGTTGAATTGTAACGAGTTTATCGTTTATTCTTATCATCTGGCGCGACTGTCGCCGGCGACCGTCGTCAGATAGACTAGTTGTTTATTGTGTTAGACCTTTTGTTTGAAATTAATTGAGATTGAAATGGCACTGAATGTTAATCTTTGAAAGAGATTAAATTTTCAAATTGATACTGATTGGGGCAACAGAAGAATTGGATTTATCAGAATCCATATTTTAGTAAGAAGCGTTGTCTCAGTTTACACTTTCTCCTATTTCTTGCGGGTATAAACTCGAAAGAAATAACAAAAGGATATGCAAACATGATTCCTATACGTGTAATTCACTAAATAACATAAGGATATGCAAACATGATTCCTATACGTGTAATTCACTAAATAACATGAGGATATGCAGACATGATTCCTATACGTGTAATTCACTAAATAACATGAGGATATGCAGACATGATTCCTATACGTGTAATTCACTAAATAACATGAGGATATGCAAACATGATTCCCGTACGTGTAATTCACTAAATAACATGAGGATATGCAAACATGATTCCCGTACGTGTAATTCACTAAATAACATGAGGATATGCAAACATGATTCCCGTACGTGTAATTCACTAAATAACATGAGGATATGCAACAAGATTCCCGTGCGTGTAATTCACTAAATAATATTAGGATATACAAACATGATTCCCGTACGTGTAGGTAATTCACAAGTTTCTCTCGCAGTTTCAATCCCGATGCCTAAATTACCGATATCGTGCATTTTTCTGTGTTATGACTCTATGACTTTTAAAACACTTTTTGTTATTATTATCTTATCGACACGTGTAGGGCATAACACTCTAACTCGGTTTTAAGGTAATTTTGAGTTACAATCATATTCTTGCTGCTCCTTTTTTCTACTCAGTTTTAGGCAATTTGCATTCCTTACCTTATGTAAGGAATGCAAATTGCCTAAAACCGAGTTACAATGTTATTCCTTGTAGGTGTCGTTATTATGACCCTGTTGTGTCCCAATGCAGGGCAAAGCCTCCCTTCCACTCTTCTCTGTCCTTAGCTACATCTGGCCAATCCTTTAGGTAGAAGTTCAACTCGTTACGAAATCTCCATCTGGGCCTACCGCGTCGCCAACTCCTGCTGTTCGGGATCCAGTAAAAATAAAATGTAATTGAACAAAATTCGTATTATGTCATATGTATTTTATAATAACAAAATTGCAAGAATTTAATAAAAACGAAATCAGCTCGCAATTCACTTACTTGTGAGTGCTGAGCTATGATTGATGAGCGGTGGTTGAGTAAACGAATGAAATGGGACCGGGTGAATGAATGACATGCGACCGGGACATGAAGGAACTTATGCTGTTAGCAGCGAACTGTACGACAGGCGCAAGTTTATTTTTGTTACAAGTTTAATTAGTAGGTGGAATGTTTTGGGTGTTTTGTTTTAGTGGATGGTTTTCATGGAGAACGAAGCAGGTAAATTACCTATATACATAGACATAACATTTATGTGCTTAAGTTATCGTATGTAATTTATTTTCAAGTTAATGTTGTCAAAATTGATGAGCTGATGACTCATTTGGAAGACCATAACAAAAACAATACAACACATTTATAAGAATACCACAGGTACTAATATTACAAAGGCGAAAGTTTGTGAGTGTGTGTATGTTTATTACTCTTATCTTCACGCTTGAACGGCTGAACGGATTTCGACTTGGTACATGGGTAGATCATGTCCTGGAATAGGATACTATTTATACGTATGCTAGGACCATTGTTTGGGAGTCAGTGCGTTAAAGCAGGTAACCTTAATTATTATAAACTTTTGTATAATGAATGTCTATGAATTTTGTAATGAGAGGCTTATGGTCAAAATAAATTATTATTTCGTTTATTTATTATTGTCTACTATCACGCGGGCGAAGTGACTGGCTAAATGTTGTCAGTTTTAATAAAGAAGAGTGCAATGATAATATTTAATAAACAACTAGATGCTGTTTATTAAATATACTCACTCTATTATTGCACTCTTCTTTAAAAAAACTGCCAAATTTTTACAATAAAATCCCCGTTATTGTTCAGGCTTCGGCATCCAATTTAACCCACTATAGACATAATTATTGGACATGGCGATGCATCCTAATATTATAGTTGTCAGATTAGTTACTCTGTTCCATCAGCTAGCTGAGTAATGTTATCAGGCGTGTCAGCTCAGCAATTCTGGCTCCGGACAGCTGCGGCGGACGCGAGCTTGTTAACAGTGACAGTAGTTGTGTTATTAGTGAATGTCGGACAGTGATTATTGAGCTGAAGGGACTAAGGGAATCTGATTGGTGTTTGTTATTGAAATTGGTTCAGATTTTTTATCAAGTTTGTTTTTATCTGAAAAATGCAGCGAGTTTAGTCGTAATATTAATTCAGGTACAATGGGCTAAGTGTGGATTTTTTTGATACTAGAATTGACAAGACACCTAGATCCGGCCCGGCCCAACCCAACCCGGATGTAGGTCATACAAATATTTGTGTGGGAATCGAACCCGCGACATGCACCGCAGCAGTCGATCGCTCACCGACTGCGCCAACCATGCTGTCCATCCAAATAGATCCAGATAGAGATAACATTTAGGTATTTTAGAAGGATTTTTACTATTTTATTTTAGATTTGTAAGTTTCAGTCGCATCATCATTTCTTAGAAAAAAAAAAAAACAATTAGTTCTCTAAACTGTCGTATTAACAACTTTACGAATAATTAATGGACTTTGACTGAACCCCAAACTTTCAAGCTACAGTTTACCCTAATTTCACTTCCACTTCCCTAATTAATTTAAAGCCCAATCAAAGATCTCAAATCATCCTGGTCACCGTTAACAAATCCTCATATAGGGTAGTCAGAGATTATATACATATGTGTAGACACACATATATATACGTATATGTATATAATCTCTGACTACCCTGTATTGAATATGTATCTCTTTCTTTTTAAATTAGCAGGGGGTAGTGGTGTATTACCTAGGGTGGGCTATTAGGGGGGTAAAACGTGATTGTACTGGTAACGTGAAAGTACTGTGACATTGTATGTACTCCGCATGTCGGCTGTACTATCCTTAATGCTATCAAATAAAGGTTTAAGTAAAATGTTCTCTTCGTCGTACTAAAGTGGTGTGAACTGTGATATTTTATATATATACAAATCTCGAGTCACAGTGTTTGTTAGCGAAATCCTCCGAAATGGCTTGACCGATTTTTGAGATTTTTTTTGTGCATATTTTGTATGTCTGAGAATAGGTCGTAGGCTATATTTTACCCTTCTACCCCCACCCCCCCCATTTTTTAGATAATTTATATGGAAGAACAACGTTTGCCGAGTCAGCAAGTTGGTATATAATAATTGTTAATAATAACAGCACACAATACGAACACAGTTACAGATGAGTCATAACTTATGAGACCGACCTCTTATAATTAGATCCATATTACCTGGTGAGATGGCACTAAACAATATTATTTTACCTAATCTATCTTTTTCCTATTTGTATTAAGTGATTTATGTTATTTATATTATTTTTATGAATAAATAAACAAACAATTGATATTTCTTTCAAAATTAAAATTCATTTATTCGTTACTTCTGCACGGACGAACAGCTGAATGACTACACGAGTTGAGTATGTCCTGGAATAGCGCACAGGATACTTTTTATCCTGGAAGTAAACATACTTCCGGGATAAAAAGTATCCTAAGTATGCTAGTTGTGATAAAACATGGAAAATATAATATTGTAGGTCAAATCATAAAATTACATGATATGACACTTGTTAGCAATTTGGTTTAGTTTTATGGTAAAAACTAAACCAAAATAAATGAACCTCCAGGCATAAATGCTGTGTCGCTGCCCCTTTACTCACGTCGGTGGCTCCAAGCCTCAAGTGATAAACCAGGCTCATCGTAGTATAACACCAATGAACAGTAATCTGTCTCTGTAACCTCGTACTAATCTTTATGTTCTTCTTTGTTACAGGTCAGTTGATGTTTATCACATACGAAAAGAGAAGCGGTAAGTTTGCTATACTATGTACTACATATAACATAATAAACACACATCCTTAAAATAGTACCTATATTCAGACTTGGCCGCTACTAATAGATTTTAGCTGTTCTTAAAATAAGTATTTTTTATCCTAAAAGAGTCAAGATTTTTTTTAAATAAAAATATTGCCTATTTTGTTCTATTGCGTCAATGGCATGTTTGTATGTGCGTGTGTAGATACGAATACCGATGCGCTACCAATATAGTGCGTTCATTTCCATTTTATTTGTCTATAAATAAAATTGACTAATTTCTTAAAAAACATTACCTAAGTGCATTTAAGTAAAAAATCTGTGCTTAGTTGGATTGTATTTGGAGGGCACACCCTTTTACACTCCAATTAAGAACGGATATTATCCTGGTTACATGTTGTAATAAATTTTAGAAACCATTAGACTAAGTGTGTTTCCATCAGTAATGACAGTTGTCCAAAAGAAGTTTATCAAAATGTCTCGTGATCAAATAATTACGAATGTTGTTTAGATCATTCTTACTACTAGAGTGTGTTTTTGTCTACTATCAGAACTAAAAGTAGTGAAGTTATTAAAACAAGTAGTCATAGTACTCTACAGACCAACCATTTATATTTTCTTTGGCGTCCCTCTTCTCCTTATCCCTAATTGTCATGATTATTACTAACCTGTATTGCCCAACTGTTCGGTAAAGGCTTCCGTCCAGTCCTTCCAATCACGTATTTTCGTTTTTTTTTTTTCAATTTACAATGAAGACAACCAGGTCGTCTCGCCGTGTCCTTCGTGGTCTGCCGCGGCCCCATGTCGCTGTGTCCGGGTACCAATCCTGTGTATTACGGCCCGTAGCTTGTCAGGCATGTGGCAGACTTGTCCTGTTCAGTCCTATTAAAGCTTTTTATCTCTAAAATATCAACAATTATATCTAAAACAACATCGAATCAAAACACCCAACAAAAATACCCACTTCTACACACGTCGTTTCAATTGAATTAGCATTTAAAAATATAGAGTCACCGGTCACGTAGAGCACGGCAGAGCTCAAAGAGTTCAATAGAGTTTGCCGGAGCATTACACAGAGCTCGATAGATCCGCAAATAGCTCGGTCGCTCTCTGCATGCGATATGTTGCGGTCGACTCATGTCTTGATTGATAGACACTGTGTGTAACGAGATATTGCTTGTGGACTCAGTGGTTTATGGAGGTTTAGCTATTATTTCTTGCTAGCTAAAACCTGGGGGTATTAAGTCAAGAGTGAACAGGTTAATTCTAGACAAGCATGCTCCTCTCCTCAATCACATTATACCGTAAGGTAAAATGGTGGTCAAACAAAAGAATGTAACAAAAAAAAAATGGGGTTAAATACATTATTTGTTGCGGTTAGCCGATCTTATAAGTAATAAAAATCATGATTTGATTCACAACGGGTAAATGGGTATTGAAGCAATAACTTTTTTGTGTTTCGTCTATTTCTCCAATTTTTATTCTGTAGGTATTCATCAAATGTTATGAAAACATATCTACTGATAAAATATTGGAACATTATCATTCACTAACTGGGTTAGGTAAAAATGTTGATAAATTCATAATCATAAATATGCGTAGGCTGATTTGCAATAAAATAATCACGATACGTAGAAGTTTGCTACGCCGTAGCAAATGTAACGCGGCAACGCCGTAACAAGCGTAACACAGCTACACCCTAATAAGCGTAACACCGCTACACCAGCGCGTAGGCTTTTTGTTATTATTTTCCCCCAATAATACTTTTGCATCTTTTACCGTTCATATTTTCCGGGAACACAAGTTAATGAATAAATAATTTCACCAAGCCAAAGTTTCAAAAATGTCACCATCACAAACCTACCCTTCCAAGAAGTTTATTATCAAGGTTCATCTTCATAACAGCATTAAACAGGAGTTCGGAAAGTATCAACGTTACAGCATCATCCCCCGGAGAGAAAAGAGGATGCTGGATGAGGCCGTCATAAATAAAAAACGCATCAATTATGAAGCGCTGGCGAAGACTTCGCTGTGAGGACTCTTGAGTTCAAGGGCGGCGTGCGTTTATTGAGGAAAAGGCGAATTTTATGGGGCGTCTTAAAAAAGGCGGGCAAAATACAGTGTACTAGATACCAAGGAAAAAATATGGGTATACAATTTAGGTGCGTTAGAAGTTGAAAGACATAACAAGTTAAAAAGAAGTTTTAGAAATCTACTCAAAAAAATACGCTTGCCTCCATTACTGTCACAAACCATTCCAAAAAAGTTGTTTTCATTTTGACATCAATTAAAAAATTGCTAATCAGCAGATCACTTTGTATGAGTATTCGCGCGCCTTCAAAGTGCGTCGATAGGTGAGCGGTAATCCTTATCGCGGTGTGTTTGAGTAGGGTTGTCGCCAACTTGCCTTTGTGTCGCACCGCGTCTGAGGGACACAACATAAAAAGATACAGAAAGTCACCTCCATATTAGACCGCACGAAAACTCACGCCTTCGTAGACACAGTATCATCATTTTCAATCGACGACATCCACTGCTGCACAGATGCCTCCTCAAAGAGTCATCACATCAGCTGGTCCTGTGCTTCTGGCTCTACTAGATAACTAACTAGGTATCCATACAGGACTACACGTGTCAATCTTTTTCATGTATGGTGTAATAAGGTGACCTATTAACATCAATTAAGCTATAATTGTTCGCGGCGCTTGCTTTTATGCGACCGGTTCCTTATAGATTTTTATTAAATAAACAATCAAAATGCAGTGCAACGCGATACCATGGTACTGCGTTGTTTAAACGTAGTAAAGGTGCGATAAGACCGCCCTTTATACACTTTGTTTTTGTATATATTTTTCCTGTCCACATTATGAGGCGTACAATAAAGTATAATTATTATAAATAAATAAAGGACCCGTGCTTTGTCACTTCTTACCGCGTGCACTGCTTGCTTTAATCTTCCATTAGTCTCGCTCGCACATCACATTTTGACGTGCACTGTTTCGCAGAGTTCCCTTCCTATGTGTGCGTTTTCGCTGTTCGTTTGAAATTGGCTTTCTGTTTCTATGTTGTGTTAAGGCTGTCCATAACCTTGCCGATCCCAGCGCACTAAATTCGGGAAAAAATTACGCTTCTTCTTTCCTTACGGCGACATTTTTTTTATAAAGTTGATTAATTAGCCAATTGTTTCTACGACGATATTGTATCATGTTTTTTTTGTTTGGAGACTTTGTTCCAGGCCTGCTTCGTGTTTTTGCTTTTGTAGTAATTAGAAGTGACAAGTCTTTATTGATGATGTTTCTCTTTCAATGAGAAGAGTAATTAATTGTGTGCTACATATTGATTAGGTAGGAATTACGTATAATATTATCATATAAATCGTTGAAATGACAAAATAAAATTACCTTCCTATTATTTGTTTGTCCCAGCCCACGGAAACATAGTATATCATAATCAGCCTTATAATTTTCCCACTGCTGGGACTTAGACCTCCTCTCTGGGAGGGAATGGGCCGTAATCCATCACGCGGGCCCAGTGTGGATTGGTGGATGTCACGTGTCTTCGAATTTTTGGTTCTAGGACGTCTGGTTGGGTTTGAACCCACGACCTACGAGAACAACTCGTTAGTCGGGGCCGTTGCCACTTGGTCACCACTGCTTTCACGCCCACGGCAATATTAGTATTAAATTTATTTCTACAGATGTTCCAAGGGCAATATCAAGAACAAATAACTCAATTTTGAATTGAATCAATTACTTCGTGAGAAGTGTTCAATTTCCAGAAAAAATATATTTTGCACCCACTTTTCTGTTCCCAAGACACCGAGCTGTTACTAAGATGTGCTAAGTCTGTCTGCGCAAAGAAAAATAACAGCTACTAACATAACGACTGCACTCCACACTCGAGCAACTTTCCCTCAGATCTCAGTCGCACGAGACTATAGCAAAAGTAGAAGCACGTTTTGTGAAATTCAAACACAGATCTGTTTTAATTATAAGATATTGGTAAAGCTGCAGAAAAGAAGTGGGCATGTCAGACTTTTACTGACTAAAACCCACCTATGTTCCCTCACTTGCCCTTTCTGACATCTCTTTGAGGCACAAGTGGAAAACTACACTTGGGCTTGGACTTGGGCTCGATCCTTACCAGATGGCTGAACGGCGAGTTACTTTACTGGTCGTCCGAAAACCCACGCCTACTGTGGCCGGAAATCGCCTTGCGACTCCCAATGCCCAAAGTGTCTCCTGCGGTTGCGGCTGGGGCGTGAGGATGTCCTTAAAGGCTGCAGTATCAAAGGATGTATTCACTAAAGTTTACATTTGTGCGAATGTTAGTTTTATGTACTATTTTTCTGCAATACCTAATTTACCTTTCCTGTACAAATAAACTCTATGATTTGAAGAAAATGGTTCTTGAATACTAAGAAAAATGCGCGCGTATTTCTGCCCTTGACTGTGTATCTCCCTTTCTTTGCATGCAAATGTAACGGAGGTTGGCCTGAAAGGAACCCCGCGGCACTCGACCTTGCTACACCCTGGATAATGTCAAAGTTTTCAAATGATATCGCTGAACACTGCGGCTTTGCTCGCCAGTTCTGTTATGGAGATCAGCTTGTAAAGGATATTGTGGGATATCCTTTTTGTTGTGTTTTTTAAAAGGAAGTGAAAAATGTTTTAATAAATGTTGTTGTGCTTGGTGTATTATCTTGTAATAGGAACTTGACGGTATTGAATTGATTAGATTGTCAATTAAGAAATCCTTATCTTTTTCTTGGCCGTTTCAGTCTTGCCGGAGTGGTCGTGGCTGTCATGAAGGTAGCTCTGCGGAAGCTGTCAGGGTACGCCACACGACTTCCCATCACTTTTGCCTGCTGGCAGTCACCCGGGCGCACTCGCTTAATGAGCTGCTAACAACCGTTTTGATCTGGTCAGTCCATCACATCAATGATGTTACACGTGGCCTCATCCCGTCCACCTTTCCTTGTTCAATAAGGTGTTCGTTAGAGTCACTTCCACGACAAATATGACCGAAGCATTTAAAAATACGACTGCGCACCAGCGTAGACAAGCGCTCCTTGACGCCCAATTCCTCGAGAATGGAAGCGTTTGTTCAAAACTCGGTCTGTGAGACCCTGATCATTTTCCTTCAGGGTACCATATTTAAAAAACGTCAATATTTTTAAAGAAATCCAGAAAAAAACTTTCAGATGTACAGTTACATCGGTACTTTTCTTTTTTGATTATTCTTTTTTCATGATAAAAAAGCTCATTAAACCTTTCTACAATTCAAGCGTAATAAACGGTTTCTTGTTTTTCGAACCTTAATTCCAAGTATCTTATCCGCAATGTCCAACGTTGTCCTCAATACATTTCACGTAAAAGTGAGGAGAGATATTACTTTCGAACTTTACATAGGATCATTAGCTATTCTAATATTAACAGCGTGAAGGAAGGCGCACGGCTTGTTAATAATGCATGAGTCTCCGACACTGTGCTCATGCACTGTTCCCTGCAGCTGCTTTGAAGCCTCGTCGGCTATTTGTTTTGTGATGGATAGCATAGCGTGGCTTGGCAAGGTTATCAAGGTTCGATCGTGGGTCTTTACCATGAGTGTTAAAATATAAGTCGTGCGAGCGAGAAAGTCAGAAGGAGCTATACACCCTATATATCTCCATCCCTTTAACAGTTCAGTTTATGTCGTCAAATGGATCGTGTTAAGAGCTCGTGCTCTGTAGACTATTTTGTTGTTGTCCAGAAGCCAAAGCTGGTTTTTTGATTACCCGTAGGTATTCTATTTTATATTTAAGAGGACCCATGTTGAGTTGATGCAAACAGTTTAGCCTTCTTTTGTTTAAAATGTACCATCTCGTAGTACTACACGTTAGTGAATTTTGAGCTGGCCCAGCGTAGTACAGAGCTCTGACAGAATACGTATTCAATGTTTGATTGAAGGAACCAGAGTGTTTAATTAATCGGTTTTTCGGTACGGTTGGCGCAGTGGTTGAGTGATTGACTGATACGTTGCGTGTCGCGGGTTCGATTCCCGCACGAAACAAATATTTGTATGGCCAACAGATAGGTACATAGGGTCTGGGTGTTTTGTGTAAATGAGTTTACATATTTGTGAACCCACCCAAGCTACAGAAGTAATTTCTAGTGTGGGGCAACGTTTAAAAAACATCTTTTAGACAACTTTTACTATGGATCCAAGTGATATATGAATAAGTACTACCGCTTTTAGGCACGCAATTTACTGTTTTCTGCACTAGTGTGGAAAAGTGCGTGAGCTCACCCCAGCCACAATTGATTGTATTTATCGTATCAGGCTGGGCGCTACGCGACTCCCACGAGTCATCGGTCAACTCCCGTTTATTTATTTCTTTGTAAGTGGAAAATTTGTTAATGCAGCATTCGGCTCCATAACACCCTCACCTGCGGTTCGGGCGAACCGCCTCAGTCGCAATGACAAACTTTCTCCACTTGTATCAAAATGTACTATCAAAACAAGTTAGTAATTAACAACAATAAGAAGCTGTTGGTAGGCTCGAACAAAAGTCTATGTAAATGTAACATCTAAGCGCACATTGTAATCATCTAGATTAGCACAAAGCCCTCAGTAATAACATACGTTCATTACGCCCCGCTCCATGCCGCGAAACAATTACTGAACCTTTTTTACGATAAGCCGTCCCGACAATTTCTCGGTAACTTGCCATTTTTCTGCAAACGTTTTTGTTTGTTTTGTTATATTCGGGTGAGGTTTTATTTTGTAAGCAAAAAAATAAATAGCACAATGTTCTGCAGGCTTAGTGTTGACCTTGGTTGTGTAATCAAGTGACCGGAGACATTCGAAAGCGTGCTCGTTTCAAATGACTGTAAAGAACTCGAAAGCAGACTCATTCGTTTTTAACGTAAATCAGCGAGGACATTGAATATTTAAGTGAGGTTGTTGTCAGTAAAATATTTTTTAAAGAGTGGGCGTTCGCTTGTCTATTATAAAAATGACAATCACATATTTAAAATGCTGTGGTTTTATCGCGCTTATTATTTGAAGTTTGCGAGATCAATAATGTGCCCATAGTAATTTTAGCCAATTCTGGGGTCGTGATGACCTAGTGTTAAGACATCCACCTCTGATGCATGAAGTTGCGGGTTCGAAATTGGGCAAGTACGAATGTGAATTTTTTAAATTATATGTACTTTTCTAAGTTTATTAGGACATTACTGATACCCTGTACCTCGGAACTCAGTAAAGCCGTAAGTCCTGGTTGTCATTTGTAGACCTTTGACAGTCGGTATAGGTAGTCAGATGCCAGAAAGTCTAACTGTAACCATCAGTCTATCCAAGGAGTATCATGTTGCCTAGTTACAAAAGTATTTAGCCACATCAGGTTAGACCAGCCCCCCTAGCCAAATTACAATCGTATCGTTCGCGCCGAACGCCTCGAGTAGGCCACGCCTCCGATTCCTTTGTTCTGACCACGTGACTGAGCGTTGAGATGTCGTCAGAACAAAGGAATCGGAGGCGTGGCCTACTCGAGGCGTTCGACGCGAACGATAAGAATGTAACTTGGGTAGGAGGGCAGTTGTGAAAAGGCTAGGTAGATGATGCGTAATTTTAGACAAATCCAAGATTATTCCAGAATATGAGGTAAAGAAATTGATTCAACATTACGTTTTTCAAATACCAAATCTGTCAATATCAAATGATATCTGTCTCACAATTTCTTATAACAAAACTTATACATTTGTCCCCATCGCCGCCACAACGCAGCACAACGCAGCAATATGCTAGCAATATACTAGCTGGAGTATTGTTCACTTCAGAGCTATATGTATGCAAATGTGCAGTATTGAAGGATGCCAAGTGATGGAGCACGTACTGTAGCCGACTGTACGGAGCTGAGGTACGGTGGGATATGAGTCAGGGGTTCGGCTTAACTCAGAGACGAATTTTGAAGGATGAGTTGTGACTACAAATGTGTGATATACGTTTTTATTGACAGTAAACAACAGAAAGACTTTTTTGAGATGGGAAATCATCGAATAAATTCTCCCGCTCTGGGTGGAGCCAGAGGAGTGTCAAACTGTACTGACTTAAACCTACCAGTGTTCCTTCAGTTGCGTTCCAGGGACGCGGTGACTCTTTCGAACAATACCGCAGCCCGAACAATGGAAAGGCTTTTTTTAGAATGTTTGGAATTACTTCTCCGGCTCTAGAGTGGAGAGAGAGGGCATGTCAGACTTTTACTGACTAAAACCCACCTATGTCCTTCAATTGCACTTTACGTTCCAGGACCACGGTGTCCCTATAAGAAGTTCCCCGTGGCCTCAGCGGAAATCAGTGCTACTGGGCCCTTACGGTTTCGCTGAGCTATCTTTGAGGTGCGTGTGGAATACTACACGCTGTCGACAACTTGGGTCCGGTTCCTACCGCACGGCCGGAAGGCGAGCTACCCTCTGATCGTGGTTCGCAAGCCCGCGCCCTGCGACTCTCAATGCCTGGGTGTATTCTGTCGTAGCGGCCGGCTGGGGCGTAAGGACGTCCATTCCCTCATAGTTGCGGCCATCTCCTTCGCTTTCATTACTGCTTCGCAGAAGGAGGCTACGAAATCATATTTCCTCTTGCTACGAACCAGGAACTGAAGAGAGATACCAGAAAAACCGTAGAGACCCAGCAGGGTCAATTTCTAGGGTCACAGGATTTTTACCCTGAGCGAAAGTGACCCTGGAACGTAAAAGGTAACCGAAGGGACGGACACAGGTAGGGTTTAGTCACTCAAAGTCTGACGCACCCTCTCACCCCACTCTAGAGCGCGAAAAATCATTTGATGACTTTCCACTAAACAGAAACATAGACTAAAATAAAAATAAAAGAACCCTTTGTGTATTGGTGATACATTATTTAGTCCGCGAAATATAAAAACTTATCGGTTACTTACTAGCTGGTAAAGGAAATGCGTCTATTTCCTAACTAACCCAACATAATATTTATGTACTATAACTTTGTGAAAACAACCAGTAGGAAAGACAAAAATTAACTCAGGAACTTGTCTCGTTCACTGAAGCTGAATAAATCCGTAAAATGACATTTAGCTTAAACCAGTTATAGTTAAATTACTTACGGAAACTGAATGTGATATGACAGCAGGCTCCGGTTCATGAAGTCCCGCGAGCTCGCAGTGAAACGTCCCGGTCAGATGCGACTCGACTCGGTAATCCGGTGGAACGGGCTTATGACACATTTTGTTCGATATTTTGATAGCTTGTTGATCAATTACCTACTTAAGTCCCCTAGATGGGGCAGAGAGCGTCCACAGTGCCCCGCCATCCCGTTCGGTCTTGAGCGCTTCATTTCGCTCCAGGTCTTCCCTATGTTCTTCGCCTCTGCGATGACCGTTCATCACCAGGTCTGCTTATTGCAACTACGTTTACGCTTTCCTTGAGGATTCCAGTCTAGGGCTTGCCTTAGTATATGTTCAGGGCGATCCAACAATGAAAGAAGTAAGCAAATTAAACTAGAAAGCGCATTTAAAAAATAAACTCTTCAGCTTTGTAACATTATAGTATAGAATATGCAGTCAATAATCATTGTAACGAACGATAATATCCCAATGAATCAGCTGTCGTTAACGATTTCATGAAATATGGAACATAATATTTCGCATTTCAGTTCGTTTCAGCAGCTCATTGATTTCTTGCTCATTACAGTACCTGTGGTTTCATAAATTGCTACAATCAGATTTATTTGCACATCAGGCTGATGTCGGGTTTCAGTACCTAGTTGATAATATTGAGCAAAAGTTAACATATTTTATGAATATTTGGTCCTTTAGGTTTTTTAGAGTTCCGTACCTCAAAAGGAAAAAAACGGAACCCTTATAGGATCACTTTGTTGTCCGTCTGTCTGTCAAGACCCTTTATCTCGGGAATGCGTGGAGGTGTCGAGTTGAAATTAAAACCATATACTCAGGTCTGCGGTCCCTTGAAGTTGTAAAAAAAATCAAACTTCTGTTTTAGCCTAAAAAAAAAATACGGCCGTTTATGTCGCAAAAAACACTTTCGACACTCTCAAGGGAATCAAAGTTCATAGGGTACTTCCCATTGACCTATAATCCTGAAATATGGTACGAAGCAAGGTCTCATAGCACAAGTATAGTAAAAAAATCTGAAAACTGTAAATTTGTAGTTACGCAACAAAAAAAAAATATTTTTTGCGATTCGAAAAAAAAAATCTTCGTAACTCAATTCAAGAATTGATTGTTTTCATAGGTAAGCTTGTACGGAACCCTCAGTGCACGAGTCCGACTCGCACTTGCCCGGTTTTTTTTATTTTAGGTAGGAAATCATCCAATGACTTCTACCGCTCTAGCATGGGGCGCGAGGGCGTGTCAAAGTTTTACTGACTAAATCAGGAGTGGATTTAGTCAGTAAACCTCTGACACTCTGACTCTGTCTTTCAGTTGCTCTTTGCGTTCTAGGACCACGAGTTTTCTGTTCAGAAATTCCCCGTCGCTCTAGCGAGCATCGGCCCGGCTGGGCTCTTATGGTTTTGCTTACATCTCTTTGAGGCTTGATTATTAAGGTGAAACATGAAACTGGTGTGCTGTCAAATCTATTATCATTTCATAGAATGTAACGTACAAACAGTAGAATTTTTGCCGGAGTCTGTGTTTCCTAACAACTACAACCCAACAAGCCTATCAATAAAAAATGTAGTTGTTAACTTTTTCTCAAGACTTTTATAAGGATTGCCTAACGTAACGTTATGTTTTAGGTTTAACCTGCGTGTCTGCTACTACAAGGCAACATTTGAGCAATTTTATTCTCAATATTGATGTTAACCAGGTCTCGAGAGGTAGTTTGGCTCTTTGCCAACGAATTGTTACATTTCGATGCACTTTGCCTACCAGCGCGGGGTCGTGAACCTGATATTATGTACATATTTCCTGAGTACGGTACGTAATGCAGGTATACAGTAGTTCTAGATGAATGTGTCCGGCGTACAGACGTCTGGCTGATTTTTACATGATTTCTGTTAACTTAAGTCCAGTCTATTTCCAGGTTTTCGTGTTATCATATTCCTGTCATACTATTCAACTCATTGTTTTTGCTATACTATAATTTAATCTTACCATGGAAATATAGAAAGAATCAGAATAGTAGATACTATTTATTAAATAATACATTTTCTACGATTAAACCGACTTGGCCGGTTTGGTTAATTTTAGGCAAGCGTGCTCCACCGTCGCGCGTTGACCACATGATCACTTACCATCAGGTAAGATGAAAGAGTGAACTTATCAATAATAATAAAAAAGTAGGAAGTTCTCAATAAATCGTTGATCAATCTACCGTTAGTTTAATTGTTGATTCAGCTCACTTGTAACAATACAAGCACTATACGGATTCACACCTTCCTACACAAACCTACCTGACTTAAAATTGATTGCAGTACTATAAAATTCCAGCGTAGTGAGCTGCAACCAATCTCAGGATTACACTCAACTGGAGCGGGAGGGGGGGGGGGGGGGCACGCTGCGCCTGATTGAAAACTGTGAGCAACTGAGCAAACATTCACGAGATGTGCGCAACTTAGCTATTGAAGCAGTGATGAAGTTTCGGGGGATTTCTTTTTGGAAAGATGTGAGGAATAAAGTTGTGTTATAAAGAGTTGTGTTGTATAGAGCTGTGGTGGCCCAATAGAGAGCAGTTGTGGCCCACTGGTAACCTACCCTGACGCATTATTTTGTGTAGTTTATTTAATCATCACTACTCAAAACGATGAATGAAAACATCGTGAGGAAGCCGGCATGTCCTACAACCAAAGTTCCAAGACATGTGACATCCACCAATTCGCACTGGGCCCCGATTACTGCCCATTTCTTCTCCTAGAGAGGCGGCCTGAGTCAGAGCTGTTGGAACATTATAAGGCTGATTATGCTTATGTTATGCTAATGTGTTATAAAAGTTTGCTAGAATTCGTCTACTATTCTTACACTGTGAAAACATGGCCTTAATTTCTAAGGACTTAAAATAAAAAACAGCGCTCCGGCGTTAGTTTTTTTTTTTTAAATTCCTTTTTTACCTTCTTTGAATGATAAAAAAAATGATTCTAAAAGTAGAAAAGGAAAAAATAAAAACGAGTTCATGACTTGACATTAGGGCAACCTTCACTTAACCCTCGCGTGCTACAAAAGGTTACCCACTTCAGACGCACTCGTTACTATAGTTCCTAACCCTACGTTACGCCACGCAACCTCGAAACGTAAGCTTACAACAATAAAAACGCTTGAAAGCCTCTCGTAAAACAAAAACAAAGATGGCATCGGATAAACTACCGTCATCTAGCGGCCGGCCGACGAACTAATGACGTCTGCATCTCACTAATGAAGTTTTCCGTAACGACAAATTATATCCATAACATAGTTTGGCCTGGTGAACCGGGTGACGTAAAATTGTTTAAGGGGTGACAGATGCAGAATAAACCGGTTATAACGCTTGGATGCAAATATGATTCGTGATTAAGGTTGACACTAAAAATTTCATTGTTTTGTACGTTACATTGTCTTTGATTAAAAAAAGCTTTATTTCATGTTTGTATTTCATCATCATTATCATTCCAGCCGAAAGATGACCACTGTTGGACATAGGCCTTCCTCCCCCAAATGTCGCCACAATGACCGGTCTTGTTTGTCTCGCATCTATCGGGTTCCCACGAACCTCATCAGGTCATCGGTCCACCTTGTGGAAGGTCTTCCAACGCTGCGTTTTCCAGTACCTACGTGGACGGTACTCCAGAACCTTTCGGTTTTTTCGACCATCTGCTGTGCTATCAACGTACCTTGCCTATTGCCATTTAAGTTTGACGAATCTTTGGGCTACGTCCTTAACTTTGGTTTTCCTGAGCATGTCTTCATTTCTGATCAGATCGCACAAGGCAACTGAGTGTAGCCCTCTCCGTTGTCCTTTCGGTAACTTTAAGCCTTCTGGTAAGTTTTATTATGAACGACCACGTTTCAGAGCCGTATTGCCGCCCTTGTGGTAATGATAATTAATAAGTTTAATCAATAATGAAAAACATATATGGCTCATAAATCTTTCAGATTAATCTGTACACTTGGTCGCTATCACCTAACACATTTAACTCATTCACACTGTGTGATCGTGTGTCGAGTTTGCGTGCGCCAAGTGCTAAATGTAAGAAATCAAATACAATGGTGTGAGTTAATCCATAATCCGTACAGCCACGACTCACACGCGATTTGGCAATATTTTTGTTTTGTTCTGTTTTTTCGGAATCTCACAAAATGGATTTCGCTTCCTATATACAGAGTGGATCTTTAAGATGGGCATCAAAGGTACCTTAACTGTTGCAGGAGCAGAAAAACGGTCTTAAGATACTGTCAATTTGACAAATCTTAAAGAAAAAAATGCAGTTAGCAAAAAATTGGCAATTTCCACTAAAAGTTTTTATGCCTTGTGTTCCTAATAAAAAATAAAAAAAATGCATTTTCGAAGGTTTGAATACCCGAAAAGCCACAAATCGCAAAAAAAAAACAATTTGAAAATTCATCCTAATTCCTGGCTTCACCGCGCCTATACTCTTATAGCCTACCCCAATAGAAACTACATTTTTTTTGATAGCAAGTAGCCTGTGACACTCAGCAACAATAGTGAAGTTTTGGCATTATTTTGGTAATTAACATCAGTAGATACTTTCAAAGATTACGTTTTAGAAAAACTAAAAATGTTACCTCTTTATAATGGCGAGCGATGGGTGGCTCGCCGTCCGACCGTCCGGTAACCGTCCGGACCGAGCCCAAGTCGTCGACGGCGCGTATTGTTCCACGCGCGCCTCAGGGAGATGTCAGCAAATCGTAGGGGCCCAGCAGGGTCGAAGCCTACTGGGGCCATGGGTAGTGTGAAAACGAAACCCGGGGCCCTGGGACGAAGGCAACGAAGGAACAGGAGTGGGTTTTTAGTCATTAAAAGTCTGACACTATCTCTCGCTCCGCCCAAGAGCGAGATTTGTCATTAGATGATTTTCCCACCGAAAAAAAAAACCTCTTTATAATAATATTATTATAGATATATATGAAACAAAGTCCTTTTAGACACATTTGCTTTGCAACCCACAAACATTGCACATTATATCAGGTAGACGTTACATTATTTAGTGCGGAGAGGCTCAAGGGGCCGGTGTCCCTCGGGGCTTGCTCGTACTCGGGTAATTAGATATTAGGTTGGTCTAGTGCCTTCCATGTACTGTATTGAATTAAGCTTACGGCTCGGCTATGCAATGATGTCTATAATATATGAACACGTTTGCAGCATAGGATCGCGCTTGAATGCACTTTGATTGCCTACCAGTTGTTACTAAAACCAGCTGGCTATGTGCCTCAAAAAACGTGGAGAACAATAAACTTCTGCCGATACCATCAAAATCAGTAAGCTTTTCACACTTACTAAAATAATACTGACCATGAAGGCATTAGAATATGGTAAGGCCGCTGAGTTGATAATTTGACATAGCATAATCAGCCTTTTTTAATGTTCCCACTGCTGGGACTCAGGCCTCCTCTCTCTTTAGGAGAGGGATACATGTTTGGACAACACTTACTTTCCCAAATCGTGGTAACGGACTAAAATCATTGCGCATCGAAACCACGTAAGCTTCTTATGGACCTCATAAGCTTGAGGCCAATGACTGAATTGCCTTACTGCTGCAGTGGAACCAAAGCTTATTCCCAAACAGCCGGCTTGTTTGGGAATAAGCCGGTGAGTGCTTTAGACCCGGTGAGTCTTGGCCCAGCCAGGTTTTCTGGCTGACACAGAGTAATTAACTTACTAACGAGAGCTGACATTACATTGACAATGGCACTCAAGTCACTTGATAGATATTCACTAAGGCAAGATAATTTTTTTTTGCACTAAGGATAGATATTTACTATATTAAGGCCCTTCGCCCGAATCACAACCCACCTTGCGCGTTTCAACTCCTTAACAGTCTTTCAAATAGGAAACTTAACATCGCATGGCGAGGAACTGACATAGAACTCTGCAGGAACTCGAAGTACCTAGATGTGGCATTGGACCGAACGTTGATTTTTTAATATGCACTTCTACATTATAAAGCAGAAAGTTTTTCGAAACAACCTGTTGCTTCGCCTTGTTTCTACCAACCGGGGAGCAGCACCCGATGTTCTTCGCGCAACCGCAAGTCTTTATTCCTCTTTGCTTCGTGAGTCCCGTGTGGTTCTAATCTACTCATGTAAAACAAGCCCAAATGGCTCTGACCATTGGGAAAGCTACAATTATGGCGATAAGTCCCCTCTTTGAGGAGTGGCTGGAGCGGCAACACGGCGTCTTCACTTTCCGCATGACGCAGGTCCTCATCGGACATGGCAACCAGAGGACACGGTGGAGCATACGGCGGAGGTGTGCCCCGCTTGGGCGGAGCACCGCCGTGTCCTCGTGGAGGCAATTGGCGGCAGCGACCTTTCGCGTCGGGCCCTGGTTCAGGCTATGGTCCGGAGCGAGGAGGAATGACAGGCGGTCGCCTCCTTCTGCGAAGCAGTAATGCTAGCGAAGGAAGAGGCTGCACGCGCGAGGGAAAGAAGGTCCTCACGCCCTTGCCGCCGTAATTCCGACCCCGACTACCAGCCACGGTAGACGCGGGCTTGCGGACGTCGAGCACTGGGTAGCTCGCCGTCCGGCTGTTCGGTAATTAACCGGACCGAGCCCAGTCGTCAACAGCGCGTAGTGATCCTCGCGCTCCTCAAAGAGATGTCAGCAAACCGTAGGGGCCTATGGTTAGGGGGCTAAGGGGGTATGGAAAACACAGGTCGGCGCACTCAGGTAGGCCGCTGCAAACATAACTTGGCGAAATGGGGTTTTAGGGACTTGTCGAATACCCAATGTAAGTGCGTGTACAGGTGCCCATATATAGAACATGAACCACACATTGGAGTATTCCAAGTGTTCATAAACCTAACTTTTGAGGAAATATTAGCGTAATCAATTAACATAGTCTTATTGGTCACAAGGTCTACAGTTGGGCGTTTAAGCTGATTCTCATGCATTCAAAACATCATGCATTTTGTTTTTTAGAGAGGAGGCCTGAGTCCCAACAGTGGGAACATTATAAGGCCGACTATGCTATGCTATGCTATGCACTGTCAAACTTTTATCTTTAGAACTAAACGGCTCTCGTTTGTAAATCTTCTTCTAGCTGTATAGACATGCACAGTCGCCAATCGTTCCTGTTAACTGCAAGCAACAAGACACGCAGGACATAAAAGCAAATGTGTAACTAGAACGATGAAGATAATTCATAAGTTATACCTATTTACACGTCCTTATTACATCGCCCGGGTGCCACCATTGTGTGGACCACCCGGAGGACACGGTGGAGCATACAGTAGAGGTGTGCCCCGCCTAGGCAGAACACCGCGGTGTCCTCGTGGGGGCGATCGATCTCTCGCGCCGAGCCTTGGTACAGGCCATGGTCTGGAGCGTAGGCGGTCGCCTCCTTCTGCGAAGCAGTAACGCTAGCAAAGGAGGCGGCCCCACGCGCGAGGCAATGGCCCTCGCATCCCAGCCGCCGGGATTCCGATCCCGATTTCCGGCCACCGTAGGCGCGGGCTTGCGGACGGCCAGCAATGGGTAGCTCGTCCGTACGTCTGGTAACCATCCGGACCGAGCTCAAGTCGTCGACGGCGAGTAGTGTTTCACGCGCGCCTCAAGGAGCTGTCAGCAACCGTAGGGGCCCAGAAAGGTCGAAGCCTACTGGGGTCATGGGTGATGCAAAAGAGATCCCCGGGGCCCTGAAACGATGGCAAAGAAGGAACAGGAGTGGGTTTTTAGTCAGTAAAAGTCTGACATGCCCTTTCGCTCCACCCAAGAGCGAGGGATGTCATTAGACGATTTTCCCACCCAGAAAAAAAATGTCCATATAAAATTTTAAATTAACGCGCAAAAAATTTGCTAAATTAGGCAGATTGGTATTATGACTATCGTCGTAAGATCGAGTTTGTGTTTAATGGAACCTTAACTCCATCTTGAAAACGTATTTCACAGACTTATTTTCAATTTGGGCGTGTGCTAGTCCAAACGTGCTTAAACTAAGCCAATTTGGCTTACCGCCATTGATAGGGTCGGCAAAAAATAAACCAATTTTGCGGTTGAAGAGTCAGCAAAAAAGTCTCCGATAAAGAATTTATTAAAAGAACGATTCAAGCTGAATTAATTTGGGTTTCTTCATTAGTTGATTAATTAAATTCTTAGTTTAAATTGTTAAAAACAAAGATATAACATAATAATAATCTCCGGATATTTTCTAGGATTTTGGAGTATTTGATAAATAACTAAAAATAAAGGACAGTTGAGATAAAAAAAAACGAGAGAATTTTATTTATATTTAATCTGCAAAACCGTTAAATGTACGTACGTAGTACTTTTCATGAAAATTTTGTGATACAAGTATCTTTCTCGGTCTCAAATAATTAAAATTTTTCTCGGCCTCAAAAGCTTACGATTAAAATATATGCGTGTTTTGGAAGACATCAACCAATGTGGGTAAATAGTATTCACGTTTGTTGTAAGCAATATTTCAGTGTTAAAAAGACCATTAAAAATATATAAGCTTTTATTCCTCACTTTAGTATGACGGCGTGTGATAATGAGACAGCTGAAGTGTCGGCGAACGCTGGCAAATAAAGATGGCTACGTAAAACCACTTGACGTGCGCACTTTTTACGTTTAATACGAAAAATATGTAAAAAGAAACATAAAATGTTGTGCAAAGTTATGTGCTAGTACTTTTATGTGTGTCGTTAGTATTTTCATGAGATATTTTGTCCTTGAATATGTTGTGGTGCATAGAATTGTTCTGTTTTTTCTGTTACATTTTCTGTCTTTTGATACTCAAAATCATTTCCCCTGTCGCCATTTTCTAATGATATTCTGTTTATCCAAATAATTTATCGCTTGTAATCAAACTTGTGACATTTTCAGTCCTTCACCCAACACTGTTTCTAAAAGCAATAATCGTTAAACCTTTCGTGACGACAATTTAAACTTTTCTACAAAACATGGCCATTTGGATTTTAGATGTATTTTAACGATTCTATTTTACTTCCCCTCATTTATCTTTTGACGTTACAATGACAGTAAACCCGTACCTACAAATTTCATCCAATACAATGAATAGTTGACGTATACTCACGTAAGTTTCACGCAAACAGAAAATATAAGGTAGAAGTCATACTGTAAATCAGGACACGTAAAGTTCCTGCGAAGAAATGCTGCAATGTATTTTAGTGCCGGCGAATTGGTCGTTTATCTTTAAGTAACATTGTATGGAGGAATGAACGTACAACGCCTTGGCTTTCATTTATGGACCGGCTTATAGTTTATGTGACTTTTAAAAAGGTAGTTTAATGGCCGTAGTTCCAAAGTTGTGGTTCGGAACATGGTTATTTATATATAAACTAGCTTTTAGGCAGGTTTCTCCATACCTACTTCGGATCCCTATTTCATCCCCTTAGTATGTGTATTTTAGAGAATCCTTTCTTATTCTTTCTATACATCGTAATAGAAACGTCTGCCTAATTTTCAGCGTACTAGAGTTTAGGCTGGACGTTGATGAGACAGTGAGTGAGTGCCTTTTATATACACAGATTAATTTCAAATAAGTTCGCTAAGTTATATCCAGAGGTCAGAATTAGGTAGAGTTATTTATGTACTCACACTGATTTCGTACAGTGAAAGAATGAAGTGGATAAGCATCAAATCCCAAAATTATTAATTCTAAAGAGCAGATTATTTTTTATGACAGTATCTGAAATATAGCAGAATTTCTTCCTGCATTAATGACGAGAAGGAGGAAGTGTATAAATTTGTTAACCTCACCTCAGTTGACGTAGAGAGAACTTTTTCAATGAAAAATACTAATAAAAATTGTATGTTAATTATCTTTGTTTTACTTGTCTTGTCTATCTCTGAGGTATTTATTATTATTTATTTGTAATATTTTTGGAGACATGGGATTTTTCATTAGAAATCCCGGGAAGATCCATATTAATATCAACATTTCGATGCAAGTACATGAATAACTCTACCTAATTCCGACCTCTGGTTATATCACACCAGCTTGTTATAGCCTATATTACGGTACGTAATTCATTTAATTTATTAACGAAATTAAATGAATTTGGTTATTCCCATTTATTTACAATTTTCCTCCTAATTATAATCGAGCTCCATTTTGTAAAGGCGTTAATTACTTCACACACAGAAGTGTTTGATTTAAAGACATCATGCTACGTCAACAATTAAGGGCGCTTACATTCCTCTTTTAATTTAATACTTTACTTTGTATTTGGGCTCTGTATTTCCTGACAGCTACAATCTGGGGTTCTTTAAGTTAAGCTGGCTCCATCGTCGAACACATCATCGCTTACCATCTGGTGAGATAGTGGCCCAACGCGAGCCTACCCATAATAAAAAAGAGTGAATAGGTTACTTTTAGGCAAGCGCGGCAACACCATACATTGACCACATCATTTTGGGTCGGGCTTGGTCCTTACCGGACGGGTGGATGGGTAGCAATCCATTGCTCGCTGTGTGCAAACCCGCGCCTACGATGGTCGCAAGCTCCCGACAGGCATGGTATTATATTAGCATAATCAGCCTTATAATGTTTCCACTTCTGGGACTCGTGAGAAATTCATATAAATATATATCCATATAGTTACCTCCATACTTCTAACAAACGCGTTCACCCACACAGTGCTACAATAGCTCAATAGTTGTAGTCGCGGTGCAGTGAGTCGTCACGCTTCATTAAATTCACCGCTAATTAATAGAGCAGCGGCTAATTGATTGTTATTCGCACAAGCACACAATCCAATCAGTGCGTACAGCATGTTATCTAACGTCAGGTGGAAACTATCAGTACATTTGGGTATTTACTATACCATATATATAATTATTTATGGAGCGATATGAAGCCTGGCTTAAATGTGGACGCGACTACGTCGAAATAATTAACCAAGCAATGAAACAACTTCCAAAAAGAAATCTATTATTCTAAAAAATCAATTTATCTACATGTCTCAAAAATTTTAAAGTGTTCGGAAAAATACAGGCGGAAAATACAGTAACATATTTTTTTTTGCGATTCACGTAACTAAAATTGTCCGAACAAAAGTAACTTTTAAAAGTGTAGGTATGCACAGTTCCCTTTGTGCTAACAGATTTTTGTTCAACAGGCATCCATCCCTTATTAGCAGGGGTCGGAATGAGGCAGATTCATGTATTTGCATCGAAATGTTTATATTAATATGGATCTTCCCGGGATTTCTAATGAAAAATCCCGTGTGGTCAACAATATTACAAATAAATATTATTGATAACCTCAGAGATAGATAAAACAAGTATAATTAACATAAATTTTTTATTAGTATTTTTCATTGAAAAAGATCTCTCTACGTCAACTGAGGTAAGGTTAACAAATTTATACACTTCCTCCTCCTCGTCATTAATGCAGGAAGACATTTTTTCTGTTATATTTCTGATAGTGTCATAAAAAAAATCTGCTATTTAAAATTAATCTAGGGGTTTGAGGCATATCCACTTTATTCTTTCGCTGTATGAAATCGGTGCAAGTACATGTTTAACTCTACCTAATTCCAAGTTCTGCTTATTAGACTTAGAATTACACAGACGGTATTCTCGTCTGTGCTTAAGGTGACTATGTAGTCAGGGGTATTTGAGGGGCCGAATAATCTTAGCAATCATCAAAAAATATTTTGAAATCTTTGTTTTTAGTTCCGACTGACATTTTTGACGATTTAACAGTAGGTACTGTATTTCCATAAATTATTTGAGATATCCTTAATACGTACAGATCAGTTGATGCACATACTTACCAATCAATCAAAGCATTTATTTCTAATAAAGCATTTACCGTCACTTTTGAATTTTCAAGAAGTCAGTTAGTCAGAAAAATTAAGCTAATTGCACATTCCAAAGCATAGATTTGTATAAAAAAGAACGTGCAAGAAACTCCATGGACAGTCTTTTAAACTTACTTATGTAAGTCAGGCGGGGCAAGTGCGCCGACGGGGTAAGCGCACCTACCATAAAAATATCGAAAACTACAGCCATAATACAACTAACGACATCATACATCCATGCAACCAACTAAAACACAGTTCCACTTCACAATCATAGATGTCTCTGTTCACCATAAGTTGATGGATCCGCCATTTTAGTTTTAGTGTCATTTAAACCCGTTACCAGAGATCAGCACGTGTTATTAATCCCTTTAAATCTTAAAATATTTTACGTGTTGCGGCAAACTAATGAGGTGAGTACAGAATTTAGTTGTTTTTCTTTAAATCTATGTCTGTATTTTAGTCTTAAACAGTAAAATTAATATTTTTTTATAAAATTTAAAATCTTACCCTCAAAATAGTCAAGTGAGGCAAGTGCGCCTAAGTTTTTAGTAGTATGGCGCACTTCCCCCGAGCCAGAAGTCGTCAACTTTTGTGATTCAGATATTTTCTTACCCGACAGCCTCTGAATAAGGGTACCTAATGTTTTTCTGTATTAAGAAGTTACTGCCTAGATGTGATTGTGTGTGGGTCTTGTGATGAGAAGGCATTGGGTTTACAGTAAAAGCCTCGTATCAAGTCTATAATCTATTTTTAAATAATTCTATTTGTATTTTCTTGGGATTTGCTTTTGGGACGCTATAATTATATAACTCGTTGATCGTTTGTGTCTAATGTACTTGTCATTTCCTTTGTTCGTAACTTTATGCGCGCTTAGGTGTGCCTAAGCTCACTAATCAGAAGCGATGATTAAATTCAAGCTACTTTGGATGGGTGACTGGTAAACTATCGATCCGGCTGTTATCATACAACATCAGTCTTTAAGCCATGTCAGAGGCCTTTGGGCTTCCTGAACAACTCTGACACTAGGCTGCCCACAGATCTCTCGATAAGAAGAAGCAGTTGGATACTTACTACAACGGGTTCTAAAATTGTTGTCATTTTACAGATGGTTCTTATAAAAGAAAAACCGATAAGCCTTCTTGGTGAAGAGAAACTTTATGTCAGGCAGTTGACGCTGTCCGATCAGGGTTATCTGGATATGAAGCGGCTAAAACTTATATATAAGTATAGTTTAATTACCTAGATTATTACACATAAGATTATTTTTTGTTATTTTTGTTTGATTTTAACGTGTCAAGTTGTTTAAATACACAACATTTAAGCCTAATAAAGACCGAAATGAAAATTTGATTCGATCGAGACTTGGGCTGTACTGCAGTCTCTCCAACGGTGCCAGATTGACTATCAGTACATCGAAGTGCTGAAGTGTTTAATACAAAAACGCCACCATGTCAGTCCGACTTCAGGACCAGACCTCGAAACCTATCCTCTTGCAGCGGGGTGTGAGGCAAGGAGACGTCATTTCTCCGAAATTGTTCACGGCCGCAATGGAGGGTGTCTTCAAGGTTCTGGAGTGGAGAGGGCTAGGCATAAATGTCAATGGCGAGTACATCACTCACCTTCGATTTGCCGACGACATAGTAGTCATGGCTGAGACTACGGAGGAGCTCAGTACAATGCTCGGTGACCTCAATAAAGCTTCCGAGAGTGAGACTTAGTCGTTAGTTAGTTAGTAGACTCAGAGTGGGACTTAAAATGAACATGGACAAAACCAAAGTCATGGTAAACATCCATGTAGCACCCACTCCTATCAAGATCGGAGACACTACACTCGAAGTTGTGGACGACTACGTTTACCTGGGACAGACGGTCCAGTTGGGTAGATCTAACTTCGAGAAAGAGGTCAATCGTCGAATCCAACTCGGCTGGGCAGCGTTCGGGAAGCTGCGCGGTGTCTTCTCGTCCAATATACCACAGTGTCTCAAGACGAAAGTCTATGACCAGTGCGTGTTGCCAGTGATGACATATGGCTCCGAAACGTGGTCGCTTACAATGGGCCTCATCAGAAGGCTTAAAGTCACTCAAAGGGCAATGGAAAGGGCTATGCTCGGAGTTTCCTTGCGTGATCGCGTCAGAAATGAAGATATCCGCAGGAGAACCAAGGTTACAGACATTTATTTATTTATTTATTTATTAAATTAGGTTCACCAACGATTGTAAACACTGAATACAGCAACATAACACATATATAAAATTAAACTTCAGCGCAACAATCACTTACAGGTAAACACCACATGCATGAAACAATAAATTATAGATTAAGCTACAGTAAAAATTCATTTAAAAAAAATTCATTAAATTAATTAAAAATTACAAAAAAAAAACAACAAAAAATACAAAAGTTCATAAAAAGTTTTAAAAATGCATATTCACAAACAATCATAGAACATATTAAAAATTATAAGACATTCATAAGCACTTATTAAATTCATTAAAAAATATCATACAAAAATCATTTTTTTTTTCTCATAATATTCATTAAAAAAAAAAAAAAACATTTATCATAACAAATCATAAACATTCATTTGATTAAATTTGTAACATTAATAAAATTGATTACAGTGTTAGAAATAACTTTAATTAATTTAAGACATAGCCCGAAGAATCGCCAAACTTAAGTGGCAGTGGGCAGGGCACATTGCTCGCAGAACAGATGGTCGATGAGGATGAAAGGTTCTGGAATGGCGACCACGTACCGGAAGACGCAACGTTGGAAGGCCTCCCACAAGGTGGACCGATGACCTGGTGAGTTTCGCGGGAATCCGATGGATGCGAGACGCTCAGGACCGGTCATTGTGGCGACATTTGGGGGAGGCCTATGTCCAACAGTGGACGTCTTTCGGCTGAAATGATGATGATGATGATGATGATGAAAGACCGAAATGTTTTCTACTTTACCATGTAAGTTCTTGCGTGCAATCCACTAGATTACTAATTATTTGCGCCCTATCGCGTCAAAGAAAAACCTGTTACCTACTTTTGTGTTTTTTCAATAAAGTCTAATTTAATTAATTAAAGATATCTATTATTTCAGCCATACCTGCAAACATTTTTATTTAAATTTAGCAGTTTTTACTTATTATAAAAAAAAACAGCATTAAAGGTTTAGAACCCCTGATTACTTGACTATGGCGCACTTGCCCCAAATTTGTTATGGAAGCTGCAGTAGCCTATAGGACGAGTGAATTAAAAAGAAACCAAGAGTAATGCGTTTATTTGTTTATGTTCTAATATGTAAATTATCTGTTTTTCTGGTAACGTACGATTTTAGCGTTTTTTTATGTGTAGGCGCACTTGCCCCGTTCCCAGGGGCAAGTGCGCCTATATCCATGTTTCCCAATTTAATTGAAAATATCGTAAAAATATTGATAAATTTGATTGAATCGACATTTCTTGCAGCTACAATATTCCAAATATTGATAATTTAATAAATGTTTACTCTTATGTCAGCATAAAAAAAATATTTTGCATCAAAATCATCTATGCAAAAAGTATGGCGCCCTTGCCCCGCTTGACAGTATTACAAAGTTACATAATATATATTTAGTCACTTCTATCATGTGAGAACAATGTACCTAAATAAATAAATTAAAATACCCAATTCAAAATATAAAAAATTAAATAGGCCACTGGCAGTTAAGAGATGACCAGTACCTACCAACTGACAGCGTCTATTCATGAACATGACGCGAGCATCAGCACCACTCAGCTCAACCTTTTGTTTCTCTTTATACAATTTAACTACTAAAACTAAAATAAAAACTCCGTGCCAAAAAATCCTAACCAGTTCTTCGCGGTCCAGCAATTGGATCCAGCGTCCATTTTGTGAACTAGATGCTCAACAAAGCGGAAGCCATGTTTTAACTGCCAAAATCGGTTTGTTCACAATTCTGTATTTTGTATCCCCAAACACGACCTCGTATTGAGAGTTCAGATTCCGTATCTCGGCAAATATTTGTCGGAACACAACTGGTGTTTGTTTCTTGTCTCAATATTCTGGAGACTGGCATATTGTATGGTGTTAGTAATGGAGAATTATTCTAGCATGGCCAACGTTTGATGCATGGTAATAAATCCAGTCGTGCTTGTAAGCAAAATGTGTCAAGCTAATGAATCACTTAATTAAATATGCGTCTGATTTTCCACCAGACTAAATTACATTCATCACCGCTTATATTAATTTCAGTAAAAATAAAATGAACTAGCACCAATTTTATTTTAACCCAATTCTAAATTAGCATTTTTTGTCGCGAATTCTTTTTGTTTAAATTCAAAGGGTCCCACTGTGCACGTCTGTCGAATAAATCGGGTTAATCACAATGTTAGGGTGTTTCGGCTCCTATTTGTATGTTAATCGACATCTGATGATGGTCCGTTGCCCACCAAACTTCCTCGATGAAAATCCGACTAAATTAAATTTTTCATGAACATTTTCTTGAGTTGTTTGCGAAATAGTAATTTGTTTCTTTGAAATGATTCTGTCTAAAAATACGGTTTTTATTGTTTCAAGACTTACTTAGATTTAAAACAATCTGTTAAGTTATGGTACAAGCGTAAACGAGTCTATTTATACATTTTATTGGCCAACCAACAATTTTAATTATACTAAAATATATATGTATATAAAAAATCTGTAATCTATGTTAGTGTAACAATTTCTTATTGGTGAGCACTGCATACCCGATGAAAAAATAACTATATGTTACAAAGTACCTACCTAATTTAATGTGAAATTATGAAAACAAATATTCGGACGTAAAATTAACACTGAAATTGAAATTAAAATTGAAATCGATATTACAATTGTATTAAGAGTCTGTGAATATCACATTACCCAAGACCCTATTATAGATTACATATTATTGCTAGGTTTGAGAATATTGAGACAATGAGCATGAGTTTTTATCTTAATCGCCTTTTCCGCTGCTACATTACTTGCACTCTGTCATCGCACTCTTCATAAACATACCTTTTAAAATATTTCATATTCACAGTACTATCCAGACAAAACTTAAAACAGTTATAATAATGATCACAAAGTTATGAGTTTGGTACAGGTCGGGTGTCAGTGCGCCCACTGTGCGGCTCCGCGGAACAACTTCGCGCACAGTTTTATTTTGTTGTTAGTTCAGCGCCGACCATTGCGGAAGTCATTTCCCTTTTTGCGCTGTGAATATTTTTATGAATACTCGTGTTATTTTTTACTGTTTGTTAAACTTTCAAACTCGTTGCTGGTTTCAAACAATCTGCATCTGATTAAATTTTATTATTTTAAACAAAAATGTGGTTAAATTTGGGTGTGAACATCGTTATTCTGCATTCATTTCATGCATACAAATTCTTGGTAACGAATTCAATTTAGAGAATGTTTTGTTTATACAGTTTAAACTTATAATGATCTTATACCGAGTCTACGCGAGTGAGGTCACAGAAGATATCAATACTTTCAGATCTTTGACCACTTGTCAGTTTTACTTGATAGGACTTGTGAGTTTGTAGAAGATGGGGCTAAAATAATGATGTGTTATTTTGATAGTATGACTAGACTATGCCTTGCGGCTTTGCCAGTGATAGTAGAAAATGATCCCAAGGGAATATTCTTCCGGGATAAAAGTATCCTATGTATTTTAGTAGGTACATGATCTACCCGTGTAATTCATCAAAATTCGTTCAGCCGTTCCAGCGTGTAGAAGTAACAAATATACACAACACACATACTTTTGTCTTTATATTATTGGTGTGATACAATTTTTAGCGTACCTCAAAAGGATAAAACGGAACACTTATAGGATCACTTTGTTGTCTGTCCGTCTATCAAGACTCTTTATCTAGAGAACGCTTGGAAGTATCAAGTTGAAATTAAAACCATATAGTCAAGTCAATCAAAATCAATCAATCAATCAAATCAGTTTATTGCAAAGTCTGCAGACCCTTGAAGCTGTGAAAAAGTCAAACTTCTGAGTTTACGAAAAAAAGATACGGCTATTTATGTCGCAATAAACGTATATTTCGACGCTCTCAAGGGAATCAAAATTAAAAAAATAAATAAATAAGCAAGGTCTCATAAAACAAGTATAAGAAAAATCTGAAAACTGTAAATTTGTAGTTACGTCACCAAAAAAAATCTTATTATGCGCTGCGTTATCTATCGTTTTAAATTTCGCAGCATATGCTGAGTTAGGCGCCTTTTTGGCCATGCACAGATTTTAATGTTATTTTTTCATACCTATTTTAATTCTACTGTATGTGTAAGGTATGAATAAATGTTTTTTCTTTCTTTCTTTCTATGCGATTCGGAAAAATCTTCGTAACTGAATTCGGGAATTGAACTGTTTTCATAGGTAAGTTTGTACTACACATACATACTCGCGCACTGAGGGTTCCGCCCTCAGTGCGCGAGTCCGACTCGCACTTGCCCGGTTTTTTTTCGATTCATTATTTTTATTACATAGAACAGAAACCTGTTTAGACATCAAAATAAATAAGCCCTCCTCATTATAAGCTGAGGTACAGTGCTTGTCAAAGTGTACACTAAAAGCTTACTTCAGGTGTACAACTCTGAAATGCGAGTTAGTTGTCAAACTTAGTTCGATGTAGCTTTGAGGCTAGCGTAGCGTTGCAATATTTACTAAGTTTGATACGAAAGCTTCTTTCTGATTTGGTTTCTTGTTCGACTACAAGATAAATAAATAAAATATTTGGTAATTGTTGCTGTTATCATCATTTCAGCCGAAAGACGTCCACTGTTGGACATAGGCCTCTCCATTTATGTCGCCACAACAACCGGTACTATGCGTCTTTCATCCATCGGATTCCCGCGACCCACACCAGGTCATCGGTCCACCTTGTGGGAGGACTTCTAACTTGACCGCCACTCCAGCTCCACTCCACTGTTGGTCTCCACTCTTGCTGTTTACATACATGTAATTAGGTATATTTCAAGAATTCGGTTGTAAAGAAAACACTTTATTTATAGCAGATAATAAAAATATTGGCCCTACAAAACCCGTGTTAGGTCTAATAGTACCGATTACTGGCTTTTATGAATAACATTCACTACATAAAACACAAATAACAGGCCAAGAGAGAGACTCCTTTCCAACTCCATCCCTTTCAGTAGGAATGTTAAAAAGAAAACAATCAATTTTAACAACTACCCAATATGTTCCAGTACATTTGACAATAGAGCGCACAGAGCGACGTGTTCTCATCGTCCGTCGTCTTGGGAAATCTAAGATCGGAGCCGAGACGAATTTAATCAAAACGAACAAAACCTTTCTTTTCCTTTATTGAACATTTAATTTTTATTTTCGGTCTTTTTTTTAGGAGTTAACAGTGGATAATTCAACTTCAAAACGGTTTGATAATACTAACTGCCTAGAAGTAACTTATTCACTCTTGAATTAAAGATTCCTTTTTTTAGGTGGGAAATCATCCAATGATTGTGTCAGACTTTTACTGAGTAAAACCCACTCCTACTCCTAGATCCTTCGTTGCCTTTCATTCCAGGGCCAGGTTTTCATTTCAGAAGCGAACCCATGGCCCCAGCAGGCTTCGATCCTTCTGGGCCCCTACGGTTTGCTGACATCTCCTTGAGACGCGCGTGGAACAATACGCACCGTCGACGACTCGGTCGGACGGCGAGCTACCTATTGCTCGCCGTTCGCAAGCCTGCGCCTACAGTGGCCGGAAATCGGGATCGGGGCCGCCTCCTTTGCAAGCATTACTGCCTCGCAGAGGGAGACGAACACCTGCCACTCCTCCTCGCTTCGTACCATGGCCTGTACCAAGGCTCGGTGCGAGAGATCGTTGCCACCGATCGCCCCCACGAGGATACGGCGGTGCTCTGACCAAGCGGGGCACACTACTGTATGCTCCACCGTGTCCTCCAGGAGGTCCACACAGTGGTGATACCCGGCCGATTCTTCTGCACGAATCCGGTGCAGGAACCTCCCGAACTGACCATGTCCGATGAGAACCTGCGTTATGCGGAAGGTGAGGACGCCTTAAGGTCTTTCCAGCCACGCCTCGAATAGGGGACTTACCGCCATAATTAAGGCGTGCCCAGCACTGGGTTGCGACAGTTGCCATGAGGTCCCGCTGGAACAGGCCAGCAAGGTGGCTCGCCGCTTCAGTAAAACCGTGCGGTATCCCCGTACCATCCGTATGGCCGTGACCTTCTGTGAATTAAAGACTCCTAGGTTGCAGCTACCAGGAAACTGAGATTCTGGCAGAATTCCACTCCTTAGCTGTACATACAGTGAATGTGTTCCCAAAACGTTTTGTACGTACGGGTGGGATGTCCACCATGTACCAGTGGTTCAACGTAAAAAAGTGAACTGACACTTAACGAGACTGTGAATCAGCGAATTTTTTTTTTTAATCGAATTGTGAGAACAAAGCAATATTCTAGCTATTACTATAAAACATTAACCATTATATAATGATACTTTCTTAATCTCGATTACCGTTGTTGCCGACTGAAACATCTGCGGTATTCTTTGTGAATGTCTTCAGTATATTAATAATTTATTAAAACAAATGAGCACTTTATTCAAATGAAAACGTCTTTTGGGATCTTTGTTAAGTAAGTGTTGCCAGTCTTTGTTGGTTATAAAATAGAAGTATTATATCTGAAGGAAAGTAATAACCTGTATTCCCCGAAAGTCTAAAGTGAACTTATATTTAAAACTGGCTTCTGCCAGCGGCTTCGCTTGCGTAAAAGTAGAAAATTATCCCAAGGGAAGATTTTATTATTATTTATTTGTGTCCCACTGCTAAGCAAAAACGGGAGACCTTTCTTATTCCAAAACTCGGTCTAGGGTAATCTCTGGCCAATTTTCCCCTAAGAACTTCATCCGATCGTCTCACCACCTTCGCTGCGGTCGTCCTACCTCAGGCGTCCAGTGAGTGACAATCCTTGCCCGCCTGTCCGCGTGCACTCCCACTTGGGAGTGGGCTAGCCACGTTGCTGCTGAAGTCTGTCTGGCTGTTTTTCCCTGACATCTTCACCTTCTTGAAATGAAGCGCAGCGTAGAATTTCTAACGCGATCTGTTCGCTTAGCGCTTATTGCCCGTTGAAAAATCTTGAGTTTGGACTTTTGTTGTTCAGTAAGTGATCAACTTAGTGCACCATAGGTTAGCATAGGGCAGGATACACACGTTAATGAGTTTTTTTTTCAGTGTCATCAGAAGACTACCTTTTATGTGAACATACTCCTGGAATGAAAAATAGGTACCCTATGTGCTATTCCAAGACATAGTCTATGCGAGTTCCCAGTTTCGTCTAAATTCGTTCATACGTACAGCGTGAAGGCGTAACAAACATACTTACAAACTTTCACCTTTATAATATTAGTGCTAAGTGCGGTGGTAATCAATAGTATACCAAAATAACTTATACGATTGATAGTACTCTAATTTGTACTTTTTTTTTTCAGGTCGTAGTTTTTAGTTAACCGTAAAAGGGAAAGTTTTTTATATTGATGAGATTTCTTTCCATATTGGGGCAAAAGTGTAGGTACTATCTTCTTATCTAGCAAAAATATTCTTTAACAAAACATTTTGAAGGTTTCTTTTCCAATAAGCAAGCCCCGGGACCCTGCTTATCCGAATCTTGAATAAGCAATTAATTCCTTTGCCGTGCAACTTTGATCCCTATCCTGTTTGAACATAAATTTTCATTATCTTAGGGTTTTATCGAAGAATTTGACTTTTAAATTCGACCACAGCGCAGGAAGTGTGTCCTTATCCCTCAGTGGCGTGAGAAGGTCGGTGCCCAAAGTGGAGTGCGGTGGCTTTGTTGTAGCTCTGAAGGTTTATGTACCGCCTCGCCTCGGTAGCGTCGGGCAGTTCAAACTACACAAGCTTTTCTTTTAGCTTACTGATAGAGTCAACTGTTCTGATTCATTTCGTCGCAGGATCGAAGAGAGATCAATCGTCTCTCTGGGAATCATCGAGTTTGATCGCTTCGGCGCTTGTCTGGTGGATTATTGTTTTAGATACTGCTTTCAGGTTTCGGTCATTGAGAATAGTACGCTGGTCTTGTTCTAAAACAAAATAAAATAATATAAATGCAAATATTAGAGTAGCCCAAAAAGTAAAAGAAAGAAAGAAAGAAAGAAAAACATTTTATTTGGCGGAGAATGAACCAACCATTTTAATTAAAATATTCAACTTCGTCATATGTCTGTTTTTTTTTACTCTACTGCTTCCGACAGAGGATTCTTTTCAATATGAAAACAATATTTTAAACGAAGATATCTCTAAAATTATCTAAACAAAACTCAATAATATTTCAGTACCTTATATTCAACACTCTTGACACATTACCTACCCACATAATTCTAATTTACTCAATTGATCATCTGTGCCCCAGAGACTACAACATACGACCCGCTTGGGAGCCCACTAATTATCTTGTCTTTGGATTTCTTTGACTAATATTCGTATTTAAATTCTTTCCGACGACTCCGAGGCACAAAGCCGTATTATCCAAGTTCGGGAAGCCGAAAAAGAAGATTATGATTAACGTTAATCCTCTTTTATCATTTTAACGTATCTTTAAGATAGGTATGTTCTACATTGAATCCGAGACGTGTACTGTACAGTTCTATTTTATTGGGATTTGCTACAATGCATTAACAGCTATTGACAAATCCTATATGAATCACTATATAATTGTGCATAGAACCTTGTATGAAGAAGTATTAGAGCAGTAAAAGCATAAAGCATACTCGGCCTTGCTATGTTCCCACTACTTAGACTCAGGTCTCTTCTCTAGGAGAGGGAATGGGCCGTAATCTACCACGCGGGCCAAGTGAGGGTTATTGGATGACACATGTATTCGAATTTATAGTTGTAAGACATGCCGGTTTCCTCACGATGTTTTCCTTCACCGTTATGAGAGCAGTGATGACCTAAATTACACAAAGTATTGCACCTGGCTGGGTTTGAAACCGCGACCTACAACTTGTAAGTCGGGCAGTTACCAATAGGCCACCACTGCTGCTTCGAGCGGTATATTATATTTTAAGTGTTCAATCCTTGTTTGTTCGTTTTGTACCAAATAAACATATTTTTTTTCTTTCTTTATATTTATATAAAATAAGACCGACATATTTTATGCATAGATCGTAAAAAACAAAGAACAAAGTCCAAAACTCGACAATTTTTTGTTTTATAGTTCCGAGTTGAGTCATGAGTTTGGCCAAGTTTCCGCGGCTGGGGCCGGTGGGCGAGACAATTTTAATTTATTACCGTCCTGTTCAGCTTAAAAAAAGTGATTGCAAACAATCGAACTGTACTTTTTACGGGCACAGTTGGGTAATTGGAAAAGTTAAGAAGAATGTCGAGACAATGGTGGATGTTTGCGACTCTCGGGGCGTGAATTTGAATATTTCTGACCGGTTTTTCGAACAGATAGACTTAATATAGGCCGTAGGGTTTATTAGCTGAAGTTTTAATCGTTATTAGGACCTTTTTTCTCTCTTATCTTTTTAGAAAGAAAGAAAGAATTAAAAGAAAATGAATGTCAGTAACTTTCAAGTTTCCTTTCAACAGGGTCTAAACAATGTAACATTGTTTCAGTGATAATGATTGTCAAAACAGATGTCCTGCCGCAAGCTGTTAACGCGATCCATATGACGACCTCAACTGGACTGTTAAAGAGATATATAGGGCTATATAGGGTGTATAGCTCCATCCCTCTTTCTCGCTCGCACACTTGACATTTTAAGAAGTCATGGCAAGGCTCCAGTACCTAGGTTTGTGATTGACATGTGCTACTGAGATTTTTATTTTTTTATTTATTTATAGTTAATTAAAACGGTACATGCCCACTTACATTAATTAACATAGAATTTAAAAACTTATTTATAAAAAAAGAAAAATAAAAAAAAAACAATTACTTATACATAATGTTAAAAAATAATTAAATTAATAATTTAAAATTAAATACAATACTACACATTAACATGGAACAGTGGACACCCTTGCATACTGTCTCTCACAGAACACCAGACAAACACTTCTTATTTTATTCCATTCGTCCGCAAACACATCACATTCAGGGTCAGCATTCAGGAGGGCGTTAAGCATCTTTAAAGTACGACACACTGGGGATTCGGCTCTAGCGACAGTTCTAGATGGATGAAGCGCAAATAGATTGTGACGGCGGCTCTGACGGTGTCCAATGTATTTATCGGGCACAAACAGCCGACAGAAGAGGTCATGGAGCTCAGGGCAGTCAATGTTTCCGCTCAAGATTTTACAAGCCACTACGAGCTGATCGAAGCCCCTTCTCACCTCTAACGAGTTGAAACCCAGCATCCCTAAAAGAAAATTGGTGGGGTACATGTAGGGAAAGAAAGTGTACAACCTTTGAAATAGAAATCTCAGGAAAGTTTTCTGCACCTTCTCAAGCATTAGTGTCTGAGTTGCGGTATGTGGATGCCACACACAGGCACTTGCCTCGAGTTTACTTCTAACCAGAGTGGTGTATAAAAGCCTAATAACACTGGGATTACGGAAGTCCCGGGCATTACGCAAAACAAAACCCAGACGCCTGAAAGATTCCTTTGCGAGGGCAGAAATGTGATCCTTAAATGTCAAACAGCGGTCAAAAGTTACTCCCAAGTCTTTAATGCTGGTGACACGAGTAATTACTTCCCTACCCAACCTATAGTCGTAATAGATAGGTCGTGACCCCCGACCGTAAGTCATGACATTGCACTTGTTCGTGTTAAAAAACAACTTGTTCTCGATGCTCCATTTGTAGATGGCGTCAAGATCCCTTTGTAGGAGTTGGCAATCCTCGACCGTTCCGATTCGCGAAATCAGCTTTAGGTCGTCAGCATATAGTAGGCACTTTGCATGCTCAATTTTAGCGGTGAGATCATTGATCATGACTAGAAACAGAGGCGGTCCCAATACGGTTCCCTGACTCACGCCTGATCGAGTATAATATGGCTCAGACTCAAAGCAACCATGGCGAACGAACTGCTTACTGCCGGTTGAGAAACCAATGGCCGCCAGTTTTGTTAAGAGCACATCATTATCGACTTTGTCGAAAGCCTTCCGGAAATCGAGATACAGAGCAGAGATGTCACGTCGTTAATGTTAACTATCACAGATCAGATACAATGCTAAATTGTCATAATAGGGCCCTTCCCGCCGTCTATCGTCGTTTAGAAGCTTATTGTTTCATCCAACGCAATGTTCGATAAAAAGGTATCGCGAAAAAAGACAGACAACACCTGAACGCTATGTTGGTATTCGGTAATTCCGTCAGTCACTCCAATATTTCTTAAAACTTGTTTTTAAAAAAAACCTTATAACTTTTTGGCAAAAATTTTCATCATTCATAATCTCGATTAAATGTGCTTTGCTTTTTTAATTTATAAGTATGCTATGAAGGGTCAAAATTCACGCAAAATAGCAAATTTTTAGAGGTCTTTACTGGATTAATTTTACACAAAATGATTTAATTTGGTTTTTTTTAGTATCCACTAAATATCTATGTTATCAAAATATCTATAGAAAGATGTATAATAACGTCATAATCACGTAAGAACGATTGTATAGAAATGTATCTCGGGTTGAAGTAACATTGCAGCTTACTTAAGCTTACACTATATTTTACAAATTATGAACATCCAAATAGCATTTCATAACTACTAACAAAAAAAGATATACCATCATTCATCATCATTTAAGCTGAAGGACGTCCACTGTTTGACATAGGCCTCCCCCAAGAGTCGCCACAAGGAACGGTCCTGTGCATCTCACATCCATCACATTCCCGCGACTCTTACCAGGTCACAGAAAAAGATATATATAGTTATATTATTTATTTATGATTTTAATTTGTCTTCGCGCACGTGACCTCGATTTTAAACTCTAATTTAAAAACATATTCAGAGATACGGTGACCGACGCTCCATAAATTCTCGCTCCTCCACGACACAACTTCCTGCTACGGAGGAGGTTCCAGTACCGAGTCCACGATGGTTTGAACACATTTACTTAGATGATTTTCTTCAAGGCCATTTTGGCCCACAGCCAAGGACGACTTGAAAAAGGAAGCTGAGCCCTGTCACGTTAGCCGTGACTGGTTATTTCGTCCATGACTCGGCATTTCATGGAACAGTTTGAAACGTCTGCAGACTGACTTTAGCGAATCCCAGGAAACTAAATGTTTGTACGTGTTTTAGTTTCAAGTTCCTAGTAGGCAACGTAATGCCTGCTTTGCATGACTTGTGAAGCGATAGTATCAGTTCAAAAGCCTCGCCGTACAATCAAATAATTTATGTCATGTCCTTTGCTATGGACATGAATAAGAGAATAAATTTTGGGTTGGTTGTTCTCTCTTGAAGTGTGGTCAGATGAATGAAAGCCCTATTTTAGAAACTACCTGTTTACAGAACATTTACGTTGAAAGTGAATAGAATTTAAGAGCCTATTTTCGCCGGAACAAAACGGTACACAATGTCTCATTGAAACCCGTGAATAAACGGACAAGGCAAGCTGAATAATGATACATGTAAACACACAACCTTTTCACTGGTCACAGAGTTTAGCCCTCACAACAAAAGCTACAGTCAACTGTATGTTTATGTCACAGTTTGACACTGATGGCGCCTTTATTACAAAGCAGTAAGGACTGTTTTTCTAGTTGAAGGGGCGAGTGGATGACCATACAGGGTCTAAAACAAAATTAATTTTAAAAGGTCAAATTCTTTGTACGTTAAACGTTACGCTAGCTTGACCACTTAAGTTCTGAGAATTCTCTATTGAAGTTTATTTTAGACTTGTATTTTAGGAGATCTGCTGACCTTTACGTCAATTTATGAAGGGTTTGGTTACAATATGAGTGAAAATTTAAGTATAGGAGTGAATAATTGTATGTTTTCATAATAATGAGAGAAAAATCTTCAAAAGAAACAGTAGGTATGTAATGTAACTCATTGCTGTAAAATTGTTATTTACAAACAGTTAAATTAATACGTCTTCTCCAAAACGCTGACAAGAAAGATAAACCTTGAACGCTATCTTTTCCTTAAAATGATAACGTTAATAGAGAAAAAATTTGTTTAAAAGGAGTTTTTATCACAAAACCGCATACTAAATTGATTATTTTATTTATGTACGGTTGAGTTTCTCGATAAAAGAAAAAAAATGCGGCATTAGAACTAAGCATTACTGGATCACCAGATGTACGTCAACCCATGAATATGTTCCCTTAAGATATTTGTCTCCTATCACGCGGGTGAAGCTGCTAGCTGCAGCTATTCATGCTATAATGACTCATCTATTATTTTAGCCCCTCTTCTACAAACTCACAAGTCCTGTTATGTAAAACAGACAAGTGGTCAAAGGACTGAAAATATGAAAGTTAGCAATACTCGCATAATATGAACTCGATATCGCATCATTATAAGTTTGTCTCGTGAATGGACTCCGGCTGAACGAGCTAACTTTGTCGATGACCTTTCTCGTAAACTCCTTCATACGCTTACGTTGAATATTCAGATTTTCTATTTAAAATGTAAGGAAAGTTACCAAAGACTCTTAAAATTTTACGTATGTCATGCTTTTATATTAAGTTTTTCTAAGTAGCACCGTAGACTAATATTACATTGTGAGATCTTTGGTTCAATTTGACTGGCCTGTTGGTCTAGTGGTTAGTGGCCCTGACTGCTATGCCGGAGGTCGTGTGTTCGATTCCCACCAAGGACAAATGTTTGTGTGATGAGCACGATCATTTGTTCTGTCTGGGTATAATTTATCTATAATATTATGTATTTAGAAATATATAAGTATGTTTATCAGTAGTCTAGTACTCATAACGCAAGCTCTGCTTAGCCTGGGACTAGACGGCGTTGTGTGAAAGTTGCAGAATATTATATTAATAATATAATTCCCGAGCTAAAATGATTGAGTTTGTCCATTAGGGTTTCTCAATATCAGCTCAGAGCCTGGGGTTGTGCGCGGTTGAAGGCAACAGGCTTGCCTGCCAGGACATGTGACTTGTATCTGGTGGAATGTGGGAATAAACTAAGTTAGGCTTTTACCAGTTCTTGGGAAAATACAGACGTGAGGGAGAAAAAAAATTATATATTCTAAAAATCCGACACTACAAACTTTTTTTTTTAATTATTCGCATTGGATTTGACCACAAAGGAATGATGTCGTTAACGTTGGAGCACGCTTGCTTACCTGGAAGCCTAAGTACCTATTCACTCTTGACTTAAAGACCTACTACTAGGTTGTAGCTACTAGGAAACAGATTCCGTGTAGAAATTAAACTCCTTAGCGCTATACGCTTAATCAAAGTGTTCCCTAAACATTTTGTGCGTATGAGTGGGAAGGTTGACAACCTTAAGGAATATCTACCTTAGAATGTGTCGCCGTACGTGTGATCTTGGAATCTGATAATGAATTGAGCTTGGTAGAATTAAACTAAAAAATTATTACCGATGCACACTCCCAGAAACACAATCAATAGAAAACCGACAGGCTAGCAACTCAGCGTCGTTGCTCAAGACTTTGGAGCTTTGACTCGACGACGCGACGTACGTATCTGCTACGAACAAGCGTTGTCTAGGACTTTCATCAGTTACACTTGCTACGATGTAGGCGATGCTACGTTTTATCCGTGACTACGCTTGCTACGGCGTAGTCTTTATTTAATCTTCATTTGCAATTGTGTTATATATACATATTTTGTAACACAAGGTATTTTATCGCAGTCAACCTTTTTAATCGATTTAAAGAAAAGAAGGAAATATCATAATATCATCATAATATGAGATACATACCAAATATACTAATTATGAGAACTGTAAATATAATAGTTACGACAACCAAAGTAATTTTTAGAGGATTTTAAGTAGTAGTTCCGAGTTTTAGGCTTAATGGGAAATTTTAAGTCAAGAGGAAGCACGTTCCAGAGCTTTATAGTAGAAATAGCGTAATGAGTTAGACATAAACACAGTGCCGTGAGAAGGTAATATTTATAAGTATTTATTTATTTAAACTTCACGTACAGTGGTGATGCATAGGCGGACTTAATGTAACAAGGCATTCTCTACCAGTCAACCTTTGGGTTAAAAAAGACTACACACGAGAAAAAGAATAAAAAGAAGTAAAATAGATTCCCGGAGGTTCTCAAGTTGGAAATTTTGATTACTATACCAGTAACGTTAAAATATTTGTTTATCGTGCTAAATGTATTTGTGTTGTAATAGTACATTTTGATACAAGTGGAGAAAATTTATTATTGTTTCCGAGACGGAATTCACCCGAGTCGTAAGCGAGGGTGTTACGGCGCCGAGGGCTGCAGTGACAGATTTCCATGTGTATCAAACGACTTTTTTCAATACACTTATGAAGAAATAAATAAATGGGTGTTGACGCGCGACATGTGGGGGTCACCTAGCACCCAGTCTGATAGAATAAATACAATAAATTGTGGCGGAGCGAGCTCGAGCACTTTTTTAAATTAGTGCGGAAAAATGCAAAACAGTAAATTGCGTGCCCAAAAGTAATAGGGATAAGAGCGGGTGTACGAGTAACTGTATTGAAAAAAAAATGCCTCACTACAAAAGTTCCGTTTCCACGCATCACGGACGAAACTCTGGAAAGGAAGCGTTTGCTGAAACGAGTGTATGAATAAAGCCTCTCACGGACTAATTTAGGGCGCGCTGAATATTTCACGCTTGTATCTCAACGTATAAAATTTTATTTCCTCCACCTTCCAGCTGCGATAATAATATGTTTATTTAACGACGAAGCGAGATTCTTGAGATTTTTATTGAATTGAAGATTTTATTAGCTGGTTTAAATAGGTAAGGAACAATTTGGTGAAGTTTTTGAATTTCTGAGATTATGGAAATCAACTTAATTTTAAACTAATTCATATCTAAATAAAATGTCATCATAGTATCGCCTTATCTTATTCGGCCTATAATGTTCCCACAGTTTGGACACTGGCCTCCTCTCTTTGAGAGGGCTTGGCTTGAGCACAATTTTTTTTTTTGACGCGTCGATTTCCTTACGGTGTTTTCTTTTACCGTTTTGAGAGCAACGGTGATGGAATACATTCATCATCATCATCATCTTTTCAGCCGAAAGACGTCCACTGTTGGACATAGGCCTCCCCGAAGCGTCACCACAACGACCAATCCTGTGCGTCTCGCATCCACCGCATTCCCGCACCTTGTGGGAGGCCTTCCAACGCTGTATTTTCCGGTGCGCGGTCACCATTCTAGAACCTTTCAGCCCCATCGACCATCCGTTCTACGAGCAATGTGCCCTGCCCATTGCCACTTTAGTTTAGCAATTTTTCAGGCTATGTCGGCGATCTTGGTTCTCTTGCGGATATCTTCATTCCTGATGCGATCACGCAAGGAAACTCCGAGCATAGCCCTTTCCATTGCCCTTTGGGTGAGTGTAAGCCTTCTGATGAAGCCCATTGTAAGCGACCATGTTTCAGTGCCATATGTCATCACTGGCAACACGCACTGATCATAGAATTTCGTCTTGGGACACCGTATGTTGGACGAAAAGATACCGCGCAGCTTACCGAACGCTTCGACGATTGACCTCTTTCTCAAAGTTAGACCTACCCAACTGGATTGTCTGTCCCGGGTAAACGTAATCGTCTACAAATTCGAGTGTAGAGTCTCCGATCTTGATCGGAGTGGGTGCTACATGGTTATTTACCATGACTTTGGTTTTTTCCATGTTCATTTTAAGACCCACTCTTTCTGAAGCTCCACTAAGGTCATCGAACATTGTACTGAGATCCTCCGTAGTCTCAGCCATGACTACTATATCGTCGGCTAACCGAAGGTAGTGATGTACTCGCCATTGACATTAATGCCTAGTCCACTCCAGTCCAGAACCTTGAAGACATCTTCCATTGCAGCCGTGGAATACATTACACACATGAAAATAAAGTGCCTGCCTGGGTTCGAATACACGAGCTATGTACAACTCGTAAGTCAGGCTCATTACCACTGCCATCATCTTGTATCAAATCTATTTGGTGTGTAGAACTCTACGAAGTCGTATGGTACTGTATGTTACTAAAACACTAATAATAATAATAATGTTTATTTTGCCAAAAACAATTACAATAAATTTTACATACATATGTGGTGCGGTAAGTAAACACATAAACATAGTAGCATCTGTAGCCAAACTAGGCAAAGCCTGTATTTTTGCTATCAGAGCAATTCCCTAGCGATCTGATATATCGAATATGTCATCACCAAATGATGATATGTTTCCTTGTATTTAGTTTCTTATAATACCATCTTTTGTACCTCCCACATTTAATGCAAATAAATGATATTGTAATTATTATTTTTCATAACTGTCGTAAAATAATGGATTAGCTCTTTTCAATAGAAAACAAGTTTAGTAATAGAACAATAAGTAGCGTTAAAGGCGACGCGTAATGCTGTAATGTAATATTCAAAGCATAAATATCTAATTGTAGCCGCACGCCCCCATCACACACTCATTATTTAGACTACAATTAATCATCCACACTCCACACAATTGTTGTATAAATTATATAATATATAATTAAATAGGAATTCAACTCGTATATTATAATGTGAAAGAAAAATAAAAAGAAAACGTTAAGGTACAAAACCTTACACAATCGTATACAATATACACACAAATAGGCATAAACAATATCTGTGTGAGGCCAAAAAGGCTCCTAACTCAGCGTCAAGTCAATGTGGAAATACATACATTGTACACTACCGAGTGTACAGTCAAAAACACATTATTTTTTGACCATCATCACTCATACTAAGGGCCGCCGCCACGAGAAGCTAGAAGTGGCCACAAAGACAGCTGGAAGCGCGCGACAGTCACTTGTGGCTGGTAGCTGCTACTTTTTCTAACCCATACGCGGAGTATCATAATGGACTCTGATGAAGAAGGTTTCAATGCGCGAGTGGCGTGTGACGGCGTTTTGTATCGGCGTTTAGTGGCCAGAGCGGGTCACAAGAAGCGAGCAGCGGTGATTTGTAGCATGTGGCGGCTACCGGCGTCATCAGTGTGCGGCGAATCCTTAAAAAATGTATTTTAAATATACTGCACGGCTACATGGGCACTTATAAAACGTCAGAGGCACGGTTCCTATTTTTCTTTTCCTATGAAGAAGAACCGGCAAGAAAATCCATGGTAACTCTTTAAGATTTAAAGACTGTTCATGCTGAGGTGAATCCAATGCGGGACGATTCACTTTGACTGTTTTAATTATTAGGAAGTCTCGTGACCATTCGGCGCCAGTTTGTATACTATTGCAAACTATCTGACCCGACGAACTTTGTACCGCCTAACAGTCAATGAATGTAATATATCTTTCGATAGAGTCAACCGATTGCGGTGAAAAAAAGCCTAAGTAATATATACAATTATACATATGTATAAAAGTTATCTACATCGATTTCGTACATGTTACGTGATTCGCGCACAACTAAAAACTTCTACAGATTTGTTATGTGTATAGATTAGTTAACTCTGTGTGGTTCATTCATCAAAAGACCATCAGACACTAATCTTCAAGGTTATCTTATGATTTGAACAGTACATGTTTACCGTATGAGTTTTAAAAGAGACTTTGAATTCTGAGTTTGTTTCGGTGTTTCTTCTCAAGGTAGTCAGGTAGGAAATACCAGTCTCATCTAATTTTAATTTACGGGAAAATTTGACGTGTAAAAATGTTATCAATAACCATAAATATCATAATTATCATTTATTTTAACATTATATAATCGGTGCAAGAAAAAATTTGTCACGCAGCTCGCACGGGGTTTACTGTAGTTGCTTTATTCACTTTCACATCCCCATAGCTCCACACACACGTGCACAGCGTGCTCGGCGCAGTGAATGTGACGGAGCTAATGAGGCGCGATAGAATTGAACACAGCGATGTGCGCGCGCCCGCCTGGAACTAATTCACTTCATCGACTTGTCGCACTTGTCGCTCTTCGCTTGTCGCACTTGTCGCTTGTCACCATCAAACACTTTTTTATTAATAGTATGTTTTCTCTTATCATTTCTCGAGGTTTTATTCAGTCGTACAAGAGCTGGTAGTGAAATTTTATTGCAGGGTTTTATTGAAATGAGATTTTCGATATAATATGTAGGTACTTGACTGGCCTGTGGGTCTAGTGGTTAGTGGCCCTGACTGCTATGCCGGAGGTGGTGGGTTGGATTCCCACCCAGGACAAATGTTTGTGTGATGAGCACGATCATTTGTTTTGTGTCTGGGTGTAATTTATCTATAATATGTATGTATTTAGAAATATATAAATATGTTTATCAGCTGTCTAGCTCTGCTTAGTTGGGGTCTAGATAGATGGCGTTCTGTGAAAGTTGTGGAGTATTATTAATATTTTCATAAGGTATTTGAAAATTCTCTTTTTAGTTAAAGATTTATTTATTTATTTACCAAGCCCTTGTACAACGTTACAGAGATGATGATGATAAGACGCACTTACAAATGTATGTAGTATGTACGACATCTATGACGCCATATACAAACTAAATTTAAAATCCTGCATCGTGGTATTAGAGTTCTCCGCACTAACTTGCAACTGTCGGGCAGTTGCCCGAACCAGACACAACACTCGTCTGCTCGGAAAATCTTCGCCTTTCAATGGAGGTATGTGAGACTTTACACCCAGTCCTGCATGTTTCTAAATAGCATAATTACACGTGTTGTGAGAACGTCACTAAGGCCCGAAACTAAATGTGAAAGGGTAAAACTTTCCAATTTATTTTCAGCTGACCTCTCGAATTGCTACGTCATTAGTACTTGCAGCTGCTTATTTAAACTAATATTACATATTATAAAGAACCATTTAAACATCTTTCTGTAGTAGATAATCTCTAGAAGTACTGATCCGATTACTATGGTTCTTTCACTATTAGCAGGCTTCACTATCGCTGAGTACGATTCTGAAATCTGCATAATTCTCCTCTGATATTCTGAGGAGAATTGTCGAGCAAAACCACAGGAAAAAGCTACTATTAACATCACCAATTAGAACTCAAACACCACTAATCCCCAATTTCGAGTATCGAAGCTAATTCCATAATTCTCTCTCTGGATCGCATTACTGGAGTATTATGTTTGAGTGGGATATTGAAATGTACCCGCGGTCCCGTGGGCCGGCCGTGAGACGTCGTTACGCGCGATTTATCGCCAAGTCGCCCCCCGTGAGGGACGCGAGACTTGGCTTGTTAAGGAGTTGAGTTGCTAACTCAGTAACTGGGTGGATAATGCCATCCAGAAGAAACTGGCACGTCCTTGAACCAAAAGTTAAGTAAAACCTGGTGGGATCGCAGTCAACCAATAGTTTTTACAAAAAAAAAAAGTGCCCTGTCATTGAGAATTATCCTATTGCCATCAATCGGGCCCATATCACTTAGCTTCACTTTTATTTAATTTGACTGGCCAAAAAATTTATTTGAAATATATGTTTTTGATTGATTGATTGAAATAACTCGGAGGAGTTGCAATTGAAAAAAAACATGATAAACACTATGATACTTATGCTTGACTTAGGAATCGAACCCAGAATGTTATTCTCAGCTGTAGCGGCATCCACGAGGGAAATGACAGATAAAAATGGCCGCGCGTCGGATATAGCCCATTCCTTTTCATAAAGAGGAGGTTCGTGTCCCAGCAGTGGGACGTGACAGACTGGTAACGTTGAGATCAAGGAAACGATGATGGATTAGATTGTTTTCTTTTTCCTCATCATGTCCCTGAGTTGTCAGTTTATATTGAAAGATTATTTTTTTATTCAAGTAACACTGGATTTTATCAGATTTTATTTTATTTTTTGGTCGTCTTTCCTTCAGGCTGATTTTAAAATCACGTTATGAAGTTGAAAGCCACAGGGAAATGTAAATTTTTAGGTTTACTTTCTTTGTGCAAAATAGAATGATATGAAATAACAACACCTATTAATTAAAGGTCAACTTCTAAATGACGGCACGGTTGGCGCAGTGGTTGAGGAATGGTCGGCGACGCTGTGTGTCACGGTTTCGATTTCCGCTCAGAACAAATATTTGTATGGCGTTTGTATTTGATAGGCGTGTCGGGTCTGGGTGTCTTGTGTATGTGAGTTTACATGCTTGTGAGCGCATCCACGATACAGGAGTTATTCCTAGTGTCGGGCAACATATTTAAAAAACCGCCCAAGCGCGAGTCGGACTCGCACATGAAGGGTTCCGTACCGTCCGTAGCAAAAGACAGAAACACAGAACAGAAAATCACGTTTGTTGTATGAGAGCCCCCTTTTAAATATTTATTTTATTCTGATTTTCGTTTTTGTCAAAAATTTCAACTGTCTAGTTATCACAGTTCATGAGATACAGCCTGTTGACTGACAAACTGACAGTCGAGTCTTAACAATAGGGTCCCGTTTTTACTCTTTGGGTAAGGCACCTAAAAAAAAAACTATGTTGTTACTACACATTTGACGTTGGATCAAATACTACCCAAATTGACGCTGACAATTTTCGATACAGAATTTTCTTTCGTAGCTCGCAGTGCATTTGCAACTGTCCGCACATTGATGTAGTGCGTTCGAAACGAAACGCTATTAGTTCGACCAAAACGGAATTTATGATGTTAGTAGCCTCGAAACTGAATTCTCTAGTGACACTAGGAAATACAAGTTGCATTTTGGTACAAAGATTGAACTAGAAACGACCATCCTTTACAAAATACTATTTATTGCACTAGTAGGAGGAAAACTTCCCATAAAAGTTTTCTTTATCTGATTATAATGCTAACTTTGTTGCAATAAATATAAAAGACAGATAATCTTCGTCATCATCATTTCAGCTAATAAACAAGTAACTTAATACAAAATGAATGCAAAAAATCGACATCGCCTACGGACCAGATAGAGTAGAGAGTCTCACGAACTGACTCTACGAATTGATATAAATATTAAGCCTCAGCGTTACGCAGTACAAACCGATCCTTTTCCAAGGACCTTTAAGTCCCCTTAAAGTAAATGTTAATAAATCTAGGCGAGTACTTATAACAGTTATATAACCACCAATTTTTACATAGATAGGTAATTAGGTAAGGTTTCTTTAGTAAGAGCCTACCAGTAATCCCCTCGAGGATAAACCGCCATCATTGAGTAATTTATAGCGCCGTCATTAGGGACAGGCTTGTACTGAAATAACTTATTAGCGTAAGCGTAATATTACGCTCTTGTTAACGTATTTCTTAGGGGAAAAATTATTATTAATGTTATTTTTTAAATGTGCCCGTATTAAAGTAGGTTCTCCACAATAGCGTAGTTAGGTGTGGGTAAAGCGGCCCCTCGCACACGGCCTCGCATTTAAAGGACAGAAGTAGGGACTCTTTAAGAGTGTTGGTTGAATATCACATACCCAACTATTACAAAATATCACAAGTTTTTATAAGTTGATATTTAAAAATTTTTGGTAGCGATCATTTCATTACAACCATCGGTTACATTGGTTTTAACCATTGGTTTTCATCCACCAACCCGCACTGGGCCCGCGTGGTGGATTACGGCCCATTCCCTGTCCTAGAGAGGAGGCCTGAGTCCCAACAGTGGGAACATTATAAGGCCGACTATGCTATGCTATGCATTTCATTCCCATCTCTTTTTGTGAGGTAGGAAATCTTTAAAATATTTCTCGCACTCTGGGTGGAGTGACAGTGAGCGTCACACTTTTACACACACTTTGTCACATCTAATTTATGAAAGCAAAGGGCCTCGCTCATACGCCTTCGCCCACGACTTAATTAGTCCACACTACGCCTGTGCTTCTCTATACAAACTTTGGACCCCCGTTTCATCCCCTTAGGGGGTGAATTTCGAAAAATCCTTTCTTAGTTTTTGTATACACATATATAAAAGGATCCTCTGTGCAAAATTTCAGCGTTCTAGCAACAAGGTTTTAGGTTAGGAGATGATGAGTCAGTGATGAGTGAGTTAGGACTTAAAAATACAAATCTTAACTCTTATAAACATCAGTATTAGTATATATATAATAGTAGATAGTAGATTTCTTGTTCTTGTGATTCCCAGTTGTATGTAGAATACACGAATTTACTTAGTATTTTTAACGAATTCCTCTGGAATAACATCGCCATTTGTATTTTGTGTGGTTGGTTATTTATTTTAAATTTAGGAGCTTGTACATATTGCTAGATTTAGGTAGATATTGCCTTTGTTATTAAAATCAAATAGCAAAGTTGAGAATGTGATATTATAATTTGCATGTTCGTGGAACAGTTAATACGTGTAAAAATATGCTTTATTTTGTATGGTTTAGATTTCTTAAATAATATTTTTTAGTTTGGCTAACATTATCTAATGTTAGGTAACAATGGTGGTAATGGTGGTGGTGGTGGTGGTAGCTGTCTGTACATCTGTACAGACAGCTGCATCAATTGGGTATCCCTCTCACATTAAAATATAATAAGCAATATAAAAATAACTATTTATACTAAACCATATTTTAACATCAAACATATTTTATGTGTTACGTAAAACTTAAAGTTTAAAAGGGAAGTTTGAAAGTGGCGCCAGTGACTGAAAAGTTGAAAGGGAATCGTTTGTCTTGGTATAATAATAATAATAATAATAATAATAATAATAATAATATCTCTGGTTGTTCTCGTCTGGCTAACGGCGAGTACTTGCACAGGCATAACCAAGTAGCCAGGATTATTCACCAGCAACTTGCTTTGAAATACAACCTAGTGGATTATGAGGTACCGTATTACAGGTATGTGCCCGACCCAGTTCTCGAAAATGACCATGTCACCTTGTACTGGGATCGGTCTATCATTACTGACCGGACTATTGTAGCCAATAAGCCGGATATAGTAGTGATAGACCGATTAGCGCGCCGCGTAATGATAGTCGATGTCACCATCCCACATGACGAGAATCTCGTGAAAGCTGAGAAAGAGAAACAAATTAAATATCTCGACTTAGCACACGAGGTTGTTGACATGTGGAATGTAGACTCGGCTGTCATTGTGCCGATTGTCGTGACCGCCAACGGCCTTATAGCCAAAAGCTTCGACGACCATCTGTCGAAGCTGTCATTGCGCGGTTGGATCAAGAGCCTGATACAGAAGGCAGTACTCCTCGATACGGCTCGCATCGTGAGGAGGTTCCTGTCTCTGGAGCCCTAACCACCGGTAGCTTGGACCCTGTCTCGATACCGGCGGACTACTATTTTTTATATTTTTAAATGTTTTTTTTTTTATATGATTTTGTTAAAAAAATATTTAAAAATTTAATTAATATGTATATTGAACGAATAAAGAAATAATAATAATAATAATAATAATAATAATAATAATAATCGTTTATTCACAAAGCCAAAATACAATTTGTCCATCTCAATCGAACATGTAAACAATTTAGTACAATACAACGTTATGCATTAATTGAGACAGAGTGAACGTCTGTGTCTGTGCTAGTATAAACTGTGTTACAGACACAGGCGCCTTCCCCTTACGTTAATTCACAAATTTGCTGCACCTTTTAGTTTTCACAAGCCAAAACTTAGTTTAAAATAAACAATAAAACATTTAGAAGACTTATATAAGATTGTAAGCAAGAAATGGGTGTGTGTGGAAGTGTGTGTAAGTGTGTGGATAGGTGTATGTGATGTTTTGTAAGTATTCGTATATGTCTCAGTATAAAACAGACAGCAAAGGACCGTTTTATATACTTAAGTTTTTTTTTTTTTTTTAGAAGCGGCGTTCGTAAGTTTTTCCTGCAAATAGTTTCTCAGTCTCGTCGTACGTCAACTTTTGGAGAAAACTACTAACTACAATTTTAAATTTAAATTTAGGCAAAGGATACACGTTGCAAGCTTCGTTTATAGTATTATAAAGGTGGGTGCTAAGACTTGGGTAGCTTCGCCTCGCCAGGGCAGTTTTGGTGATGACAGCTGGACATACAGGATTTTTACGTCGTTTATTTTGTTCTAGTAACCTTGGATCATAAGTCAATGATAAGTGAAAACGTAACGTTATGTTAAGTGCACAGAGCTGTCGGACGGTGAGTACAGATATGTCTTTATAGAGTTGGGTAGTCGGGTATACATAAGGTTTGTTAAGCATGACTTTTAGGACAGCTCTTTGTGCCCTCTCAAGGTGAAGTAAATACGTTTTAAATGTACCACCCCAGACAGATATGCAATAAGTAAGAAGTGACTGAGTTAGTGCAAAATAAATAGTTTTTAACAGTCGGTCAGGAACTACTTTTCTTAGTTTTTTCATAGGAAACATCAGTTTACGAACTCGCATAACCATCACACTGATATGCTTTTGCCAACTCAATATGTTATCGATGTGCACCCCCAGGTATTTAACACAAGAGCTTTTATGGATAGTAGGGCAACTGCAAGAGGTCAGTTCGGGGTGACAACTATGGGCTTTAACATCTGGCATACTAGGCTGTGAAGCAGAGTTCGCTGAGAAAGGAACATAGTGTGTTTTAGAGACATTTAGCGTAAGTAAATTTAATGAAAGCCAATCCATCACTATACGAAGAGCATTTTCAGCTGCTTCGTGAGCAGATTCCCATGTTTCTCCACTAATGATAAGTGCAGTATCGTCTGCATATACAAGTATTTTACAATTAGGGATTGACAGCTGACACAATCTGTTGACAAATATAAGAAAAAGGGTAGGACCCAGCACGCTGCCCTGTGGTACGCCAAAGGTCAGATTCACATCTTCACTGATGTAGTTTTCTACCTTAACTCTTTGGCTACGGTTTGTCAGATAGTCCCGGAAGAGGTTAAAAGTTATGTCTCTTATACCTATGCTTTCTAAACCACGTAGAAGGATGGGAGTTGAGACCGTGTCGAAAGCTTTGGCTAAATCAAGAAATATACCTATAGTTTTAGTCCTAGAATCAAGATTCTTAACAATTTGGTTTGTTAGCTCAAGAACAGCATCCTCTGTTGATACGCCTCTCCTAAAACCGTATTGGTTTGGCGCAATTATGTTGTTGCAATCGAGATAACTAAGCAGTCTTTTGTTCAGAACCTTCTCCATAATTTTGGACAGTGTGGTGAGTACAGATATAGGCCTATAGTTCTCGGTATGGTCATGTGAAGAGGAGGGATGAAACGCATGTTACTAAAAGAGTTATGAGTTTACATGTGGATGGATGGAGAGGGAGAGGGAGACCAAAGTAAAGATGGATGGATTGTGTGAAGAGTGATATGAAAGAAAAGGAAGTTAGTGATAGCATGACGAGTGACAGGGCAGAATGGAAGAAAAAAACGTGTTGCGCCGACCCCGAATAACACGGGACAAGGGCAGGAAGATGATGATGACGTAAAACTTAAAGTACAAAACTAGTCTTTCAGATATTTTTGTATTTGGCCATTTAAGCACACAATAATGTGAATTAAAAAGAAAATACTTATTTTTCTGAGAAAATATCTTATAGAGCACCGGCGTTATGAGATTTAGAATCTAAGGGGATGTTCCGAACCCTCTCGAGAATTCTGCGAAGTATCTTATTAACTTTTAGATCGCTAAACAAAAGATACTCCTACTTATTACAAAATCGTGCAGATACAAATTCAATCAAACTTCTAAATTGACTTTGTTCTAAGATTATTACGAGTCATGAATATTCATTGCGTCGTGTCTTGGAGTCTATCAATCAATAACATTACACCAGGGATAGTAACGAAGCAATGGAATATGAAATCTGAAGTAATATCATAAAGTGGTTAAAACCTTTTTAAAAGTTTCTCCATCTCTCCTTCTTAGTATGGTCTTCGTCATAATTATTATATTTTTTACACCACCTGCTCGATAATACCCTTTTTTACACCACCTGCTCGATAATGCCCCTTTATATGTCATACAACCATCACTTAAAGCAAGTCATTCTGTCCCTAGGGAGATAATGCAGTATGGGCGATCCCTAGGGAATAATGAGATTTGAATTTGGAACGTCAAAAACCGTCAACACCTCCTGATCCCCAAGCGAACGCCAGCGTTCGTGCGTGCCGTCATCGCGCCATGAGAATTAAAATGTACGTGCATCAAACAAATTTATTCAAAATTCAAACTGGCCACTAACAAAAAAAAAAGTAATGAAAGAGTTCCCAGCTTTATAGAAAATTAAAACTATAGAATTTAATAGTGAATTTTGTTTGTTTCAAATCTCTAAACATGTTGATAGTTAAAATTATCTTGTAAATAATATTTATATTTCTCTAATACATGATTTGTCTTGCTAAATTGTCTTTTAATTATCTCACAGATGGTGTAAAAAGTAGAGTATCCAACACGGGGATAAAGCTGTCTTTGTCTTAGGCGGTTTAAATTCCTCACTTCACTCTGGTTTCTTTATTAACTCCCTCGCATTGCTCGGGAGTTAATTATATAAATCCCTCACTGACGTTCGGGATTAAAATTAGCAACCTTCGTTTCGTTCGGAATTCAACATGCCGCCCGCGACTTAAAGACACTGCTTTATCCCCTAGTCACATAATCTACTATTAACTTCTCTTAATTACAATGATTTGATATTTATCACAGTATTTATTATTTTAGTATTTATTTCGACTCTCGCTTCGCCTTAGAGCGAGAGAAGTCATTGAATGATTTTCCACTTTAAAAAAAGAAAGCGACTATACAGGAATGTGTTTATGTGAAACCTATTACAATATCTTTTATTATTTATTTATTTTGCACCACAGTGTAGTCTTTTTAGGGTTCCGTAGCCAAATGGCAAAAAACGGAACCCTTATAGATTCGTCATGTCTGTCTGTCTGTCTGTCTGTCTGTCTGTCTGTCTGTCCGTCTGTCCGTCCGTATGTCACAGCCACTTTTTTCCGAAACTATAAGAGCTATACTGTTGAAACTTTGTAAGTAGATGTATTCTGTGAACCGCATTAAGATTTTCATACAAAAATAGAAAAAAAGCAATAAATTTTGGGGGTCCCCATACTTAGAACTGAAACTCAAAATTTTTTTTTTCATCAAACCCATGCGTGTGGGGTATCTATGGATAGGTCTTCAAAAATGATACTGAGGTTTCTAATATCATTTTTTTCTAAACTGAATAGTTTGCGCGAGAGACACTTCCAAAGTGGTAAAATGTGTGTCCCCCCCCCTCTAACTTCTAAAATAAGAGAATGATAAAACTAAAAAAAATATATGATGTACATTACTATAAAAACTGCCAACGAAAATTGGTTTGAACGAGATCTGGTCAGTAGTTTTTTTTTAGTACGTCATAAATCGTAAACCGCAATTTACCTTTCAAGTATGTACGGAACCCTCAGTGCGTGAGTCCGACTCGCACTTGCCCAGTTTTTTTTTAACCTAAAGGTTGACTGGTAGAGCATTCCTTGTTGCATTAAGTCCACCTTTTTTTTTTTTTTTTTTTTCGGGTGGGAAAATCATCTAATGACAACCCCCGCTCTTGGGCGGAGCGCGAGATAGTGTCAGACTTTTACTGACTAAAAACCCACTCCTATTCCTTCTTTGCCATTTTTTTCCAGGGCCCCGGGGGTCACTTTCGCATCATCGCCCATGGCCCCAGTAGGCCTCGACCCTGCTGGGCCCCTACGGTTGCTGACATCTCCCTGAGGCGCGCGTGGAACACTACGCGCCGTCGACGACCTGGGCTCGGTCTGGACAGTCACCGGACGATCGGACGGCGAGCCACCCATTGCTCGCCGTCCGCAAGCCCGCGCCTACGGTGGCCGGAAATCGGGATCGGAATCCCGGCGGCGGTTGGGGCGTGAGGACCTTTGCCTCACGCGATCGGCCGCCTCCTTTGCTAGCATTACTGCTTCGCAGAAGGAGGCGACCGCCTGCCACTCCTCCTCGCTCCGGACCATGGCCTGTACCAAGGCCCGGCGCGAGAGATCGCTGCCGCCGATCGCCCCCACGAGGACACGGCGGTGCTCTGCCCAAGCGGGGCACACCTCTACTGTATGCTCCACCGTGTCCTCCGGGCGGTCCACACAATGGTGGCACCCGGGCATCTCTTCTGCACGAATCCGGTGCAGGAACCTCCCGAACTTACCATGTCCGGTGAGGACCTGCGTCATGCGGTAGGTAAGGACGCCGTGAGGTCTTTCCAGCCACTCCTCAAAGAGCATTAAGTCCACCTGTGTATCACTACTGGAATAAACTCTAGAAGTAGTAAACTAATTGCAAATACTGATTTAAAGAAATATACACTAGCGCTAAAAACGTACACTCGTCATGTATACTCCACACTACTGAAGACAAGTTTACGATAAAATCGTATTTCTCTGACTGTGTTAAAATGTTTCCGTCTTGGTTTTTATTGTACGTGGGACACTCAGAAAATTTTGAGAAACTAAAAAAACTAACTTCTATGGATAAAACATTTTTATTAAATCTTTTCAAAGAACTTTCCACCAGCCTCTATACAAAATTTCATGCGGCTGAACCAATTTTCGAAACATTTTTTCCAGTCCGCCGCAGACACCTCTTCCACGGCCTTCTCAAACGCTGCTAGCGCGTCTTCCAGCGATAAAAACTGTATGCCTTTCAGCTGATTTTTTATTTTAGGGAATAAAAAGAAGTTACACGGTGCCAGATCAGGACTGCAAGGAGGGTGCCCCAAGACTCTGACCGGTGTGGTGTCCAGGAAGTCCCTCGATTTGAGCGCTGAGTGCGCGGGCGCGTTGTCATGGTGAAGCAGTACCCCGCGGAGCCCGGTGTTTGTTCACGTGTTGCTTATTGCAGACAAAACTTCTGGCAGGCCTTTTTTAGTATACCATTTGGCGTTGATGCTGCTTTGGTTTCGTAATGGAATTGAAATCAGATACACCGTCAAAGTGAAGAAACTAGCGATCAAAATTTTCCCTGGGCTTCTCGATCGCTTCACTTTCGTAGGCGTTGGTTCGTTTTGAAACAGCCAAACTGTTGACTTACGCTTTGTTTTTGGATCGTATTGTAAGGTCATAAACGCGTTGAGACGAGCCTGCTTCAAATTTTTCAATCACCACTCCACATGAGCCTGCTTCTGAGCTTCGGTGAGGTTGTGCGGCACCCAGCGGCAAAATATCCTCCTCACGCGAAGGTGCTCGTGTCTCTCGAATCTTGTGAACGCTTCCCGAACCAATCTGCAATGTATGCTGAATCTCTTTGTATGTAATTCGCCTGTTTTCTTGAATTACATTTTTTTCTGCCAGCACACTTTCTTCCGTGACAGCCGTCGTAGGACGACCACTCCTTTGTTCATCCCCCAAAGTAAGGCGACTGCACTTGAACTCGCTATACCAGCGGTAGATGGTTGCTTTTGAAGGTCCTTCATCTATAAAAGCAATTTGAAGTCAATCAAATGACTCATCAGGTTTTAGGCCACATTTAAAATCGTAGAAAATCATTGCACGAAAATGTTCTCGATGTAGATCCATTTTTAAATGAGACATGATAATGTGATTTGGCTCTCGAAAAGATGGGAAGGAAAATTCAAAATTCGAACAATGGTATTTTTATTTTTAAATAACCAAAGTTTTCAAAATAATTACAAGTGGCCAGTGCCTTATATATACATCAAAAATTTTTTTCGCAAAACTTTCTGAGTGGCTTTGTATACTTGAGTGAATAGTAGGTATCATTTTGTCGGATAAATACTCCCTAAAAGTAGTTTGTTTTCTTTAGAAATCCTACCCAATCGTTTTCCAAGTTGTGTTTACCGTGTTGAGCAAGTTCAGCTTGACATACTATTACTAGTCGCTTTGAAACGACTAGTTTACTACTTTAACTAAAGTTAGCGTTTGCAAACGTCAATAAAACTAAAAAAATAACATGTTTGAGGTGATGGTGGCGGAAGCGTAGTGTTTTATCAGTATCAACTCGCGTGAAGCTAAATCCATGAAAGTGATCTGTGTGAATATAAGTAGTAACCTTTTATGTAATACAATAGAGAGTTCTATCTATTCATTTAGCTTAGACAAACCATTTTCAGTTAATTGAAGGGCTTTAGAAAGGTAAACAATATTTTAGCAGCTCTTAGAATTTGATCCTATATTCCTTTAAATTCTATTAATCCCGTTACGAAATTGTTGATTAAATTTCACAGACTAAAACATCGTCAGGGAATATTGAAATATTTCTTAACGTATCGTTTGAATATCTGTCCGTTATGCTTACGGATAGTCAAAGCTAATTGGATCCCGAGGGCGTACCAGGGGCTAGCAATGGTTGGTAGTTTTTTTTAAACACTCTTTTCTATATTAAAACCTTAACAGAAGCTTGAGTGAAAATCTGAGTGGTTTTAAATCAATCATAATGAACGTGTTTTGTTCCAAATGTCAAGTTTAATAACTAGCTACAATGTATTGTTTTTTTGAGCTTTAGCTTTTAAAGGTCAAGATAGAGTTCTTTAAAATGAAGGTTTAGATCGCGGCTTCAGAGAGTTTGAAATAAAAAAAAATCGTCTGTTAACATATTTGTTGATCATCCGAACTTTGTGTATTAGATATTGATTCCAGCAATAAGAAGCCCTTAATGCGATCCCAAACTGAATTGTTGAAAGGACGGAGCTGTTTATGTCGTATAGCTCCATCCCCCTCTCTCGCTCGCACGCCTCACATTTCAACACGCCATGGCAAGGCCCCTGCTCTGTTTACACAAGAGAGAACTAGCACAGGACAAGCTTAAAAAAAACATACTTTATTTTTAGTATATGCGAAACCTGAATATAGTTTGTTCAGAATCAGTAACTGAATCGACTCCAATAATTTTTACACCATGTTATATTTTTTCCAAAAAATATTTAAAAAAGGTAACAAATAGGGTACCACGGACACTAACATTACAGTTATGAAATCTTGTACATAGATTCTTTATATAAAAATACTAGACACGTGTATTGGGTTTCGTATATACCTACTAAAACTAATGTAGTATATAATTTGGCTGCACTGTTAATAAAACCGAGAATTTTGCAAGTTAATTGTTACAAAAAGCATACGCTTCAACATCGCTCGCACACTTTTCTTATCTGTTTCTACAATCTTGTAAAGATATATTGACATATTAAACCCCACAGCTCATAGAAAGATTGATGGATAACTTCGAAATACTTCAATAGAAAGAACGTGAAATAAAACAGATACATCATTTATAAAGTTTCCAAGCTTTAAGGTATTTATTAGATTTAGAAAAATATATGAGTTTCATAGAAATTTTTGGAAACATTTAACCTTGAGCCTACTGGAAGCACATTTGATTAAATATCTTAGTCTGTGATGTTTTTTACAAGCTTAAAATACACTTGTTCGAATACACACAAAATTACATAAGTCACAACGAATGTAGAACAATTAAAAAATAAATTAAAACATTTTTTAATCGAAAAATGCTACAATTATGCGACTAATGAATTAATGTAAACTTATTTATTTTACTGATAGTAATTTATGATTATTTATCTACGCATTGACTGTAAATATTGCTCCATATTGTGTGTGACATTTATAATTTTATTTATATAAACCTACCAAAAAATTTGAATTTACCTTTCGCATGATGATGATACCTTTTTCTCTTTTTCTTTTTACCTATGAACTTTAATTTAAGATCTGTATTCACTACCTAATGTTACACAAATAAAAAATTATTATTACATTTGCACTGCACAAGGGATTAATCAGAAGCGTAATAATAGTAGGTACAGCCACATTTCACCAGTTATCTTTAAGTTCCATATAAAAGGTTGGAGCCTATTGTCGTGAACCAGCATAACCGACTATTTCCAGAGTATGAATTCATTGTTGTAATCCGCTCGGCGCCCATCGATATAAAAGCGAAGTTTTTGGCCCGAAATAATTAATAACGGCACACTGTGCGGGCACGACCTGGCTCTTACCGAAATTGCTTGTTTATTTATTTTTGCTTTATGTTTTTCCTTAACGGTAAACTGTGAAAGGCAAAACATTGAAACTGAATTGAAAGTATTTTGTTTTAACGTTTTATTGTGTTATTTTACAACATTAATCCATTACCTAAAACTGTCTTCTACCAGGCACTGCTTTTTATTGTAAATAAGCTAACGATTGACCACTATCTCACCTGATGGTAAGCGATGATGTGGTTGACATGCTCCATCACGCTTGCCTCGAAGTAACCTACATATTTACTCCTGTCCTGTCTTGAGTCCTGACTTAAAGGGGCTCCAGATTATAGCTAGCACTCTTTGACTGTAGGTACTCACAAAACGGTAAAATTTCCTAAATATGTTTGGCGCACTAGCGTATATCTCTTTGTCCGGATAGATCGGATTTGTTGAAATCAAATTATTTCCAATGCAAATCTTTGCTGTAATATCGTTTTATAATGAGAGTTTTGGCGTGTAATAATGAATGGTAGCGCAGTGTGTAGTGAGCCGTTAATGGACATTACTTAATTAACATTATTTATTGGTTTATGTACTTCAGCTTTCCCGTTGACGGTGTCATTAACATTTTAATATTGAATTGTGTTAATAATGATATTGTTTTTGTTACAGGTAAGGTGTTTTACGAGATACATCAATTGTGTGTGAATAAGGTAAAAGTAACGACTAAAATACATATTTGTATTTTTATTCTATTTGCCATTTAAAAGTAGTTATTTACACCGACTTAGAGAAATAAAGATAATTTAACAACAGTTAATAATAATAATTTACCACAACTTTCATACAACGCCATCTAGTCCCAAAATAAATACTAGATAACTGATAAACATACTTATATATTTCTAAATACATACTATAGATAAATTACAGCTAGACACAGAACAAATGATCGCGCTCATCACACAAACATTTGTCTTGGGTGGGAATCGAACCCACGATCTCCGACATAGCAGTCACGGCCACTAACCACTAGACCAACAGGCCAGCCAGGCCAGAAATAAAGATCAATTAACTATAAATTAAACACCCTTTAAAAGTGCTTCAATCTTACTATTCGTACCTAGCACCCATCTGCTATGATGAACATGCGAAAATGTATGTATTTTCTTAATGTGTTTACGTAGGTATGTGTTTTTACAACAAAGAGTCTAAAGGGTTATAATAAATGAATAATTATCTTTCAGAACTGAAAGTCAGCACCCTTTTCCTAGGGCTGCAAACCTAAGCGCGGGTGCGACTATTGTGACTAAATCTTATCACATTACGTATCAAACACAAGGACAAACCAGTGACAATACAAACGAACGAGTAGTAGCGGTCGCGCGACCACGGAGAACACATCACACTTGAGTACTATAGTTTAAGGGCTGCCGCTATCAACAATTTTGTAAACCGTATTTGTCATTTACGCCGGAGAAATTAAAAATTTAATTTATCTGGTATGAACAAAAAGCACCGCGGCAATCACGGGAGATGTGCTCCATTCTATGCCATTTCATAATTTACCAGTTTCACTTTAGTAGATTTACCGGTTCACATTCTTTCAACAGATTACAATCTCGCGAGATAGATCATAATCTAACGGTATTTGCAATTTTACAGTGACATAATGCGCTTCAAATTTCCAGTAGGTAAATATCCTGCATAATTTTTGTATATTGTAATAATTTATCGTTTTATCAATTTATGTATCTTTATATTTTTTTTTTGGTTATATTTAGTTTATTTCGGCAACCCTGCCATGGTCCACGAGTAATATGAAAGGCGGTGTGAGACGCCCCCCCCCCTCCCTCCTACGTCGTGCTATTGTCTATCGAGTGCGAGCCTCTGGGAAATTACCGTGAAATGCAATTTATGTCTACTTATTAATATTTTAGCACTTCGTATAATATTTTGTGGTTAACACAAAATATTATACGAAGTGCTAAAATGTTGCAAGTTTTTAAACGAACACATGTTTCATTTGATAACTTTTGCCAGAGAGTAATGGGAAAAAATGAGATATGTTCTGTACAAGCTTACTACATAATACAAGTTATCCTTTTAATGTACTGTGTACCGTATTGCCTTAAGCAGTGCAAAGCCGGTCTTTGTTCTACTACCACATACTGTACATGGAGTTAAAATAATTAATATCTTTTGTCCTTTTACGAATAGATATAATTAAAGCTGTAATATTAATAAAACATGAGCTGCGTATTTTTTATACAGCCTTGCAACTTTCTATCTATTTGTAAAAACAGAAACACATTGATGTAAACAACGATAATCATATATTATTATTAACAGTGAAACATTTTTTACTTTATTGTGTACATCAATTTATAATAGAACTGACTTCGTCCGCCTGATTGTTGAAAATATATTTATGTAGGTATATTATAGCCTATGTTACTCAGTGATACAATAAAATTCTATTGGTAAAAGAATTTTTTAAATCGGTCCAACAGTTGTTCAGTGAAACAAAAATGCAAATCTTTTCTTTAAATAATATTAGTATGACAAATAAGCGGCATACCATGGTGATAGACGAATTAATGTACCGTGTATTGTGAGGAGGTTCCTGTCTCTAGAGCCCTAACCACTGGTAGCTTGGACCATTTTTTTTTTCCGTTTGGAAAATCATCTTATGACATCCCCCGCTCTTGGGTGGGGCGGGAGATAGTGTCAGTTTTACTGACTAAAAACCCACTCCTGTTCCTTCGTTACCTTTCGTACCAGGGCCGAGTCTTCCTTCCAGAATCAGACCCTTGGCCCCAGTAGGCTTCGACCCTGCTGGGCCCCTACAGTTGCTGACATCTCCTTGAGACGCGTGGAACAGCACGCGCCGTCGACGACTTGGGCTCGGTCCGGACGGTTACCGGACGGTAACCGGGAAATCGGGATCGGAATCCCGGCGGCGGTTGGGGCGTGAGCACCGCTGCCTCACGCGATCGGCCGCCTCCTTTGCAAGCATTACTCCTTCGCAGAAGGAGGCGACCGCCTGCCACTCCTCCTCGCTCCGGACCATGATCTGCACCAAAGCCCGGCGCGAGAGATCGACGCCGCCGATCGCCCCCACCAGAACACGGCGTTGCTCTGCCCAAGCGGGGCACACCTCCACCGTGAGCTTGGACCCTGCTCCCGACACGAGAGCACTTAATTTTTTTTACTACTAGCTTCTGCCAGCGGCTTCACCCGCGTAAAAGTTTCTCCAAACAAACTTTAGACACCTGTGTCATCCCCTTAGAGGGGTTGAATTTTGAAAATTCCCTTCTTAGTGCTCGTTTATGTCATAAAAGGAAGCTTTGTGCAAAATTTCACGTTTCTAGTCCCAGTAGTTTCTTCTGTGCGTTGATATGTCAGTCAGTCAGTTTCTCCTTTTATATAGGGTGACTGGCAATTAGTGTACGATACTTAAACACGTGATTGTGCTCATGATAACCAACAACTTTTACTATGGGAACAAACCTGAAATCGCGAAAAAAAATCAGCTGTTCAGTACATTTATGTTTGCCTAATGTACTGAACAGCTGATATTTTTTTCGCGATTTCGGCTTTGCTCCCATAATAAAAATTGTTTGTTATCATGAGCACAATCACGCGTTTAAGTATCGTACACTAATTACCAGTCACCCTATATATAGATATATAGATAACTAATATGTATAGAAAAATACATAAGCGAAACGTGAAACAAAATGTTTTAAACATTGAAAATACGAACTTCCTAAACAACCTACACTTGAACAATACTTGGTTGAGGTAACTTCGCTATACATAAAGAAAGGTTCTGCCATTCGCAGCTCTAAGTAGGCACTTGTGAGGTGCGGAAGTGAACTGAAACAACCTCGCACCTAACTCTCCGACTGTAATGACTTTCTGATGGCGCTTGTCAACACGACCGTCATTTGTGCGGCCTTCCTCACGCTTCGGTGACGTCATTGAGAAGATGTTTGCTTAACGAGTTTAGACTTATATTTGAAAAGTAATTGAAAAGATTGATCTTTCAATATTGTAAATCTCAAGGGTGTGATAAAAATATTAATCTTGTTTTGAGAGCAGTAGTGGCCCAGTGATAACGGCCCTGACTTACGAGTTGTAAGTGGTGGATCCAGACAGGCGCTTTACTTTGTGAAGGTAATTTATTTAATCACCACCGCTCTTAAAATGGTGAAAGATAATTCGTGAGGAAACTGGCATGTCCTAGAACTAAAAATGCGAAGACATGTGATATCCACTTGGTCCGTGTGGTTTTTTTTATGTGAGAAAATCATCTAATGGCAGATCGCGCTCTTGGGCGGAGCGCGAGATAGTGTCAGACTTTTACTGACTAAAAACCCACTCCTGTTCCTTCGTTGCCTTCGTCCCAGACCCGGGGCTTCGTTTTCACACTACCCATGGCCCCAGTAGGCTTCGACCCTGCTGGGCCCCTACGATTTGCTGACATCTCCCTAAGGCGCGCGTGGAACAATACGCGCCGTCGACGACTTGGGCTCGGTCCGGACGGTTACCGGACGGTCGGACGGTGGGCTACCCATTGCTCGCCGTCCGCAAGCCCGCGCCTACGGTGGCCGGAAATCAGGATCGGAATCCCGGCGGTGATTGAGGCGTGAGGACCGTTGCCTCACGCGATCGGCCGCCTCCTTTGCTAGCATTACTGCTTTGCAGAAGGAGGCGACCGCCTGCCACTCCTCGCTCCGGACCATGGCCTGTACCAAGGCCCGGCGCGAGAGATCGCCGCCGCCGATCGCCCCCGCGAGGACACGGCGTTGCTCTGCCCAAGCGGGGCACACCACCATCGTGTGCTCCACCGTGTCCTCCAGGCGGTCCACACAGTGGCAACACCCAGACGTCGCTTTCGCACGAATCCGGTGCAGGAACTTCCCGAACTTACCGTGTTCGGTGAGAACCTACGTCATGTGGAAGGTAAGGACGCCGTGAGGTCTTTCCAACCACGTCTCAAAGAGGGGACTTACCGCCATAATTGTGGCGTGCCCAGCACTGGGTCGTGACAGTTGCTGTCGCCATTCCTCCATGAGAACCCGCTGGAGCTCTGTCCGTTATGCTGCGACTTGTCGCAGCAGCGGAGTTTCGCCCCGGCGTTGCATCTCCATGCGCAGATCGTGCATGTGTGCAAGGACTGTTGCCTCCAGATCCCATGGTGGCTGGCCAGCAAGGAGGCTCGCCGCTTCGCGGGAAATTGTCCAGTATCCTCGCACCATCCGTACGGCCATGACCCTCTGGCTTGCGTTCAGCCGGGCCACCGGCTGCTTCCGCAACGCCGGCGCTCACACCGGTGCGCCATAAATGACCATGGACCAAACGATTCCCGCGTAGAGCCTTCGGCAGGAGGCGTCTGGACCCCCCAGGTTAGGCAGGAGCCGCCCGAGGGCAGCCCCAGTCCGATTTAGTTTGGGAGCCAGACGTCGGAAGTGCTCTTCGAAATCCCATCGGCTGTCAAGAATGAGTTCTAGGTACTTCATCGTCGACCCGACGCCGATGTGGACTCCTCCTACCGTTAGTTGGGAACCCGGTGGTGGTGCATTCCGAGGGCCGTGAAAGCATATGGCCTCGGACTTGTGCAATGCCACCTCGAGTTCCAACTCCTGGATCCTGCCAACGACTGTCGCAACTCCGCGTGTCACTAGTTCGACCGCCGCCTGGTACGTACTCTCCCTGCGCCAGGACCAGCGTGTCGTCTGCGTAGCAGACCACGCTAACCTCATCAGGGAGGTCGCCGCGCAGCACTTAGTCGTATCCAATGTTCCACAAGGGCGGCCCTAATACCGATCCCTGCGGAACACCGCACGACATCTCGCGACGTTTCCACTCTCCCTGGTGATAGGGTGATGATGTACCTGTCCGACAGGTACGCCTCGATCACACGACAGAGGTAGTCGGGCGTCCGGTGATACCGGAGTGCCTTCCTAATGCTAGTCCAAGACAGGGAGTTGAAGGCGTTGGCGATTTCCAGAGACACCACCACGACACACCTGCCCTGGGCCACCGCATCCCCTGTCGTGAGAGCTCGAACGCATATGATGGCGTCCACCGTGGAGCGCCTCCTGCGAAAACCGAACTGGCCGTCCGCCAGATCCGGCCCCATCCGTGTTTGGTGTGCGACGAGGCGGTCTGTAATTACTCTTTCAAAGAGCTTGCCCACCTCGTCGAGCAGCACGATGGGCCGGTACGCGGACGGAGAGTCCGCAGGGCGCCCCGGCTTCGCGATGAGGACCAGTTTCCCAGTCTTCCAGGGAACTGGCCGCTCTCCATACATGCGCTGAAGAGCCCTCTTAGTCGAGGCCCGAGAGCCTCCATGGCCAGGACCCAAGCCTTTCCAGGTAAGCCGTCGGGTCCTGGGGCGCTATTTTTGGCACTCGGCCTTCGTACCGCCACTCTCATCTCTACCTCGGTCACCTCTGGAGCGTTGTCGTCGTCGTCGCCATCGTGGTCCGCGGCGGGCATCGCTAGTGGCGGAGCCATGGGCGGGGGAGAGTGTTCCCCTCGCGCGGGGAACAGAGTGCTCACCACACCCTCCACAAGCTGGGGCCGGAGACTCTGTGTCAGCGGGGGAGCCCAGGGGCGGAGTTTGTCCCGTACCACCTTGTAGGGGCGTCCCCATGGGTCCCCATTCAGAGTCCCCAGCCACACGTTGCGCGCCTCGAGCTTGGCCCGACTTATCTCCGCACTTGGTCCGTGTGGTGGATTCCAGCCCAGTACCTCTCCAACAGAGGAGTACTGATTCCCAGCAATGGGAGCATTATAAGGTTATGATTATAAAGTTATAAGATAAATGTTATGGGCATCTGTGTTAAAAGGATACATCGGATTTGAGCAAAAATAACAGTTTTAGTTTAATCGAAATCCGAACTTATATTTTATACTTCTTATCTCAAAAACCATCCTATATAAAATGAATTGCATGGTTGGATGCTTCGAATAGCACTCTCAAAGCTATCTTTTCGAATGGGATAAGACACGTTAATATGTTCTTTTTCATTTCTGTTATCGATACAATCTGAAAATAAAAATAGCTTTTGTAAACAAAAGTAAAATAACAAATCAACAAACATTTCTATTTCACTATGCATCACTGTTTTTGTTTGCAAATCAAACGAGAGTCATCAATAACCCCAAACATGGCCGTCAATGGACAGCTAAGCCGTACAATCAATTCACTAGCAGGATTTAATTAATATTTATTTGGATTGTTTGTTTTGTATTGCTGACACCTTGTTCCTCGGAAAGCATGTAAAACAGTTGGTTCCGGTCGTCATTCGTAGATCTTTGATAGTTTGACAGTCGTTACAGGTTAGATGCCAGACAGTCTGATCATCAGTCTATCCAAGGAGTATCGTGTTGCCCAGTTACTGGGTTGTGAAGGTCAGGTAGGTAGTCACTCCATGTAAAACGCGAGTATTCAGCCGCATAGAGTTCAACTGAAAACCGACCTGAAGCCAGTTGGAAAAAAGGCTGCAAGATGATGATTAGTTGTTAGATGTCTGCGTTAAATGAAAAATAGAACGAGCACCGCCAATATAGTGAGAGAGTTAATAGTTCCATTAGTGTAATCAATTTAACATTATCAGGTAGAATATCACGAATCTGTTTAAAAATATACTGTCTAGTAACAGCAAAACGTGAAAGGAAAAGCGCCTCAAAATAACTCAAATCTTGGGATTACTTTTTAATTATTTGACACAGCTTTTTAATTTTTTTATAGATATAGACGAAATTAAATTATTATCTGAGTTAATCAACTTTCTTTTTTCCTCTATATCGCCATATAAACGTTAAAAATCGAAGTACCAGGGTCACATAGCAAAAATCATTATCCTTCTTAACACCGCCGTGCAGAATCCCCTCTTTTAAGGAATCGTCTTTCTAATATAACTTCAAACTCCAAAAGGACCAAAATAATTTCTCTTAAAGCTTACCTCTGTATTAGCTTATTAATGTGAAGATTTCGCAATGAAGTTGCAAAATCGCATATCATGAAGCAGTTGTGATCATCCTTCTAAAGTTACTTAAAATGCATAAAAATACTTCTGAAATAATTTCTATACACGGCTTTTTTCTATGTCACTTTGATAATGTTGAAGAATCTACTATGAAGTACCAGGATCACACAGCTTCAAGTAGGTGCAACAGAATATCTCAACGCTCGAGTCAGAATGCCTTGCGCGAGTTAAGTCCCGTGCTTAGCAATATGAGGATCAACACGCTTCTAAGCAAGGCAAGCAGCTTGACTTAGTGGCACATATTACAGATTAAATGCAGAATGTGTCATATTTCTTAGGTTCCTTGATTTAATATTTTGAAGGGGAGTTATAATAACGCTGGGGTAGTTGGCTCAACATTTATGATTAAAATTAACTAATATCCGTACTGATAGATCACTGCTAAAGCCGCTGGGCTTTGGCCGTATAAAAGACAGATATTATCCTAGGGGAACGTACTCCTTGGCCACGAGGCGATAAGTCCCCTCTTTGAGGAATGGTTAGGGAGGCGTCATGTAGTCCTCACTTTCCACCTGACGCAGGTCCTTACCAGACACGGTTGTTTCTGGAGGTTCCTGTTTCGGATTCGGTGGGAAGACATGTCCGAGGACACGGCGGAGCACTGCCATGTTCCAACGCAAAGGGCAGTTGAAAGAACACAGGTGGGTGTTAGTGAGAAAAAATTCCGACGCCCTCTCGCCCCACCCTGAACAGGAGATGTTACTTGATGATTTTCCACCTAGAAAAAGGGTATGTGCACCCGGGATAAAATCCCGGTCCAATTCAAAATTCATCAAAGACCAACTCACATAGTAAATTTCGCATTTACAGAATTAGTTAGGCGTATAATCCATACGCCAAACAAAATGAGAATAATAATTATAATGGATAAAATAAAAACATTTCAACGTACCTTACCTTATAAACAATAATGATAAATAAGTGCTACGACAGGTCTACGTGACTACTGACTACGGCGTAGCACTTCGCTACGAAATCGTAACTGGGCCACCATAATCTCTATTTGTAATCCCCTCAGGGATGCTTTGAAGTTTGGCTTCCGATTTCAAATTTGTCTCTTGACATTGAAAAGTTTACCAAAATGAACAGTCGAGACATAAACTTCAGTCAATAAATCTCAAATCATTTAAAGTACTAAAACACAAAAAAAAAACTTAAATAATTGAAACTATCTATACACCTGACTTACGAGTTGTAGGTCGCAAGTTCAAACCCAGCCAGGCACATTATTAATTTATTCCATCACCACTGCTCTAAAAACGGTAAAGGAAAACATCGTGAGGAAACCGGCATGTCCTACAACCAAAAATTCGAAGACATGTGACATCCACCAACCCGCACTGGGCCCGCGTGGTGGATTACGGCCCATTCCCTCTCCTAAAAATGAGGCCTAAGTCCCAACAGTGGGAACATTACCTATAAAGCCGACTATACTATGCTATATATACACTAAAGATAATAACTCCTTGCTAAAATATGGCGTCATAAAACTCCTCCGCATCGCGGTCGACTAGAGGGTTGCCCAAAAGACTGGCGGCATTGCCACGTTGTATGGCAGTGCTTAACATCTGACCGAGGTACAACTCAGCAGCCCTCGGGTTACGCAAAGTGTTAACTAGGCGATAATAATTCTTTAAAAAGCGTATGAGCACTCGGACCCCACGGCCGAAGAGTTTGAAACCCAAACGGCTCAAAAATATAAATGGGATGGCGCAAGAGTGTCGACACAGGTAGCATCCCACACTAAAGGCCTACTCATCTGCCAGGGAAATAAAGATATACCGTCCGGTCTCTTACCATCGTAGCGTGCCAGGCCATGAAAAATTTAAAGTTGATTGGTAATATTTTTGACCGTATATCTGTTTCTGGTGCAAAATGAAGACTTTAAGGGGTCTGTTACTAATGGCACTAGACTGGGTTGTGACGTTAAATTATGTCTCAAAGAACTTGCCGCTTCGGCCACGAACTGTGCCAGCTGAGGTTTTGCTAATGACGTGGGACAAGTCAAAAACGATAAGCGGGAAATATCTGATGATAGAACAGTTTTAACTCCTTACGGAAAATCTATTACAGCTTTATCCGGGTTAGGTTAGTTCTCATCAGGAAAACTAAATATGTAAAAGTTTTGAAAATCGCTTCAGTACTGGTTCACCAGAGGTGAAAAGACGGGAGGGAAGCCTTTACCTAATTGTGGGACAGAACAGGCTAGAAAAAAAAACCATTGCTTGAAATTCTTGTTGCATATTCTTTTGATTATGACAACAAATAATACATCATCAAATTATGTGGGCTACAGAATAGAATAGAACTAAATATTAAGGAAATTTAGGAACTGTAAAAATATTTTTTATAATAATAGTCCTGTGTACTTTCCTCTCGCTGCTCTAGTTATTTGCTGGGCGCAGTTTTTGCGACAGCCATGTGGTACCTGACAGTGCTTGCCTGTAACATTCTTCCCCGCTCCCGCACTCGCTCCCGCTCGTCCCTCACGGCACCGCCTTAACTGGCCGGTGGCATTGGTTTCGGTTTCAATTGCCCCTTAGATAATATCAGTTGTAATTTAATCAAAACTTGCCGCCCCGTTGCCTAATTGATTTAGTGCTGTTTTAACTGAACATTATTATAAATTGGTATCGCGTAACTTCTGCGGTTTGCACAGAGTACTATTGGAGATGGAAGTTATTAGCGCTGGGTTATTGTAAGCTACGGGTGTTGTTCGGTCACGGTTTATATTAAGGTCAATGGCTACTAATAATAATCACACGGGTCGTTGTCGCATGGGGTACTTCTTGTCGAGATCCGCCCGTGGATGGCTGACTACCTCTTACGTACTGGGGCTCCTGCGTGCCTCGGAAAGCGCGCTTTACTGTACCGGGTTCTAGTTGTCATTCGTATATTTAATAGTCAATACGGGCGGTAAAAGTCCAATAGTCAGGAAAAGGGAATTTATGGTCCCAGAACGAAAAGGGTCACTGAAAGACGCAAGTGTGGTTTTCGTCAGTAAAGATCTGACAGTCTCTTCGCTTCACCCTAGAGCGAGAGGAGTCATTGGATCAAAAAAGAAACCGTTACCACGTTCGACCTGGAAGACACGACGTCATCCTTCCTCAGGCGTCCAGTGTGTGAAAATCTTCACCTACCTGCGACGTGGCCAGCCCGCTCTCACTTCAGCTAGGTTGTTTTTTTTTTTATCTAGTTGCAAAATATATTGGCTACGAACTATCATTATATATCAGATCATTATCTATACTACGACTGCATACAAAGCTTTGGGTTGCTACAATTGAGGTATAAAATACTCCAAATCACAATTCACATTTCCTGTTCAGGATAAGTTGTCAGCTAAAATAATAATGGATGTTACGTTCAATAATCGCAAATCTCATGTAGGTTTATTTTTGGTCGCCCATTAGTATACTTTCCCGAAATTCATTGCATAAATCATAGAACGAATGACGTTAATTAATAAAGAGCAGTAATAATTCAATTAAATTGTTGACGGGACCTGTTAGGGCCGCTGTCTGCCAAGTGCCAGGGCTACGGGATGGTTGGAAGAGTCTCCGCGGCCCTTAAACGTAAAGGGCAAGTGGGGGAGAGGTTATGTGACTAGACATACTAAAGTTTATTGTGGACTTATAATTTTTTTTTATCGAAGTGGTCCTCCTCCTCCTTGCGTCGTTTATCCTCAATGCAGAGGGTCGTGACCTCGACGAATAACTTTTTTGTGGACTATTTTTCACCATGTATCTTTGGCGATATGGATGCCGTCGCAGACTGTGGTCTTGTAATGTAGGTAGATTAATATTAATTAGTTAGTAACTAGGTATGTCGGTAGATTCGCTTGGATTTCAATCTAACTATAACTCTGCTGTGGAACGCTCGACTTTTATTCTATAGCCCTGAATATGACAGGTCTCCAGTATAGCAAGGATTTGGTATGACCAACATATCGGACTCCTGCCTCTGGGTCTTTGCCAATCTTCTTTTTCTGTCATCATTTTCCAGGTCCACCTCTTTTTCTGAGAATGTGGCCAAATAATTCTTTTTTGGCATATGGTGATGAGTCTGATGGGTGTCTTGAGTTTGATGTTGTAAATACACCGAAAAAAACTTGTAGATCTACAATAACATTGAGTGAATTCGGTTAATCTCAAAAAGATAACAAAATGTTTCCCATTGTTTTGGTTTCCCCACCAGTATACAAAACATGAGAGAGAGATATTTAGTACTCGTACCACTTCACACGTTTAGTTACCTATTAGAAAACCATCACTATATTGGAGCATTCAGTAATAAAAGGACCATTTCATTCCACCTTTAGTTCATATTTATTCACTGCGAAAGGGTTTTACTATTCAGTACAGTTATATTCGTTTTAGACTAAGTATATCAATTCAGTTGAGTCCCCTGAGTAATTGACTCTTCTAGTTTCAATTAAAACCGAAGTGAACAGTGAATAAAAAAGACATCTGGGTGAAATGGTTCAGCCGCTTTATGTTCACGTATTTCATTCATTCTACAGCTGGGCACCGGGCAGAAGGTATTTTTAAACAAAAAAATGACCGCTGTTACTCAAAATACTTTGGATATTCTGAGTATGTTGCATGAAAAGAATAATGGTACGAGTAACTAAATAGTTATGAGCTTATAACATATTTAACCGTTCAATTATAATATTAGTATAGTAGTTAGTAGTAGTTTTAGTGTTATTATTAGTAGTTTTTAGGTTTTCAGTCACTAACATAATGTGGACATTGAAATTAGTCTGAAATAAATTTATTTTATTTTTATTTTTTATTATATTTTGGAAAGTTAACATTAAAATAAAAATTATTTAAACTATCGTTAGGTACACCCATACTAAAATGAAATAATTTTTCTCACGAAATGGTGATTATAACTTTGACAAAAGGCTTCCAAAATATAATAGCAAGATATTACTGTATACGTATGCTGTAGGAAATAAATGCTTTTGATTTTTTTAATATTGTAACGGTACGTACGTGAATATATGTTGTTTATTAGCTCCTAAGTCATTAAATCGAAATATAAAGTATAGTTACAGTTAATAAATAATCCAAACTCAAGAGAAAACAAACATAAGAACCTGTAACTAGAAGTTTTGCTTCACATTAAATCCCCAACTAAAATCTCTCAAAAGCATTTACAAAACCCAAAAGTGAATTTAATTGAATTACAGTACCTTTATCAGCCTTTGACAAATCTACCTGTATATGTTTGACGTTAGATATAGGTAACGCGGAAAACCATTTTAAATCGTAAACCCAAATAAAACATTAACACATGCCGTTAGTCAAAGTAAGTAAATAGATTTAAAAAATTTCACCCGTATCGTATTGCGACTATTTCGGGCGCGCGACAGCCCTGCGCTGAAATATTACCGACGCGGTGGTAGGGTTGTCACTGGGATAGTGGCATCGATTGTTTACAGAAAGTGGGGCACCGGGTATCTCTGCTAGAGTTGTCCAATTTTAGTTATGGTTTTCTAATGGATGGTTAACGTGGGAATTATTGGATATTATTTGGTCTTTGTATTTTTAATAGTTGTATTTAGTTCGAAGTTTTTATTGGTTAAAATCTTTCGACACTATCGAGTGGTGTAATAATAAACTGTATGTGTTATTCCGTAATCCGCGGGTTTGATTCCTAACTAAATATGTAATCAAATTATAATATGGAATCCAGATTATTTCATATAAACGATTTACAGGCACTTTTGAATTTTTAAGAAGTCAGTCTGAAAAATTATGCTAATTGTACATTCCAAAGCGTAGTTCTCTATGAAGAAAAACGTACAAGAAACTCCATGGACACTTTTTTAAATCATGTATTCAAATATCTTGAATTTTCAAATATTTAAATTGCCGTTTTATTTATCATAAAAATCGGGTCTAAGACTCCAGTTTCCGACTCGGCTATCCATTTTAGTACCATAAAACCTGCTATACGATTCATTCATGTCTATTATTTGATTTTTGTCATTATGAGAAAATGACAAAAATCAAATAATAGACAGAAAACAGCTTAGTATTTATTGCTAGATGAAAACCTTTTTTTAACTTTGGACTACACTAGGAATTACTCCTGCATCGTGGGTGCGTTCACAAACATGTAAACTCAGTTACACAAGACACCCAGACCCGGAACAACTATCTGTAGGCCATACAAATATTTTTTTCGTACGGGAATCGAAACCGCAACACTCAGTGCAGCAGCTAATCGCTCAACCACTGCAACAACCGTGCCGTGAACCTCTGCTCATTCTATTATACCAATTGTAGTATGAGTGTGTAAAGTAAAGGTCATTGATTTAATTATAGTAAAATGCAGTGCCACTCTTTCCTTTTTCTCCATCAACAAAACCGTCAACTGCAGTGACAACCCTGGCTTAAAATATTAACGAGGCGACGTCAGGGCTGCCCCTATTTATAGTACCTAGCGATAGCGATCGATTGATGTTCAAACACGCACACGTAACAAATACACACATAGAAGCCCCTGTGTGTGTTACTTTGCGAAAGGGTGACATCGCGACTGACGAAGGGTAGTGTTTTGATAAATACGGGTGTAACTATGTAACAGCAGTATCGCAAATCGATATGATGAAGGGCTTGGCAATAGTTAGACGTTTTGTGACGGGCTGTTGTGACAAGAAGTTTTTGACCTTGCTACTTGGCATTGTAGCTAGAAGACAATGACTTATAGGCTGTATTTCATGACTCTGATTTCTGGGTTCGATAAGAATGCATTTAGGTATTGTTCTTTTTTTTCTTTTAATTGTAAACAAATAATATGGGCATCGACACACACCATATTGGTATGTACGCACGCACACTCAAACACGCTTGTGACGCAATCAAGATTTATCAAGTATTTATTAAAATATATAATTTTTTTATCCTAAACTAATTAACAATAAATTTATTATAGGTGAAATCGATTCTGTAGCCGATTCTGACCATACTACGTAACATTTATATTATATTACATATTGTATACATATTTTAAATATTTCCATGACCATTACTCGTAGGTATAGTCTACTTGACCAGTATTACAATCCTCATAAATCTAGTTACTTCTCCTATTCTTTCTCTGTTCATGCAGTAAGGTTGTGGAACTCACTTCCGCCTAGTATTCGAGATTTAAAATCGATCGCACTCTTTAATAAAAATAGAGTAAAAGAGCACTATCTCTCCCCTCAACTGTGATAGTTATATTTATATATATATATTTATGTATGATATTTATTTATAGTAGAAGGTATAATTAGTTATTTATTTATTTAATTTTTATATTTAACTACATATTTGTTTTATTTGATAGTTTAGATTAAGATTTCACACCTTCTTCTTCTCTTGCTTCCTACACATTATTGTCTACATTTCTTTAATTTCTCTCTCTCGCAGGTCTGCTGGAAGAATTTTCTTTGGAAATAAGCAGTACCTTTGTACTATTGTCTATTTTATATTGTCTTTTTCTGTTTTTTGTGTGTACGTAAATAGTAATATAAATGAATAAAATAAATGAATATCTTGATACTTTTATTTTGAAACTACTAGGTACTCATTTCAGTTGGTGCGTTCTGTAACGATAGAATGTGCTATTATTTCCCTGGCGTATCATAAAAGTGACATTTATACCTACCCATAGTGTTATTCAAAATTAATTTCAAACCCCACTCAAGTGACCACCCGTGTAAACCCGATGGAAACCACACCGCGTGGAAAACGTATAATTTAAATTTATTTTATGTTTATTAATATTAATTCAAACTTCGTGGTTTGTTGAATGTTTCTGTCTGTAAAACAGCGGTGGAAATATTAATTTTATATCGAGAGCAATTAATTGTTTCTATGAATAATTAATAAATTAATGTGATTAAAGTTTTCATTATGATTGAAACATGGTTTTCATTTAAACCTGAGATTTACCGCCAGGCCTGTTCTGTTGCTCGTACAATAATTGAGGGACAGAAAAAACTTCTTCCCTTTATTACGTACAATATTCAAGTCACACATGCCTTTAATAAAATTCCCAAAGCTAATCCAATTTACTCTTTGTTTTACTCGATAAAGTCTCCGAAATAAATAAACTAGAACAAAAACAAAAGCAGTGAGCGAGGCTGTCTCCTACGTTTGTTGTTCGGTAATCACTTGACAACTCCGGTAATCTAAGTTGAGGCGATGTATGGAAGTTATTATGCGTGGTTCTATCACTGATGTGATGGTGATGTCAAAGAAATCAATTCTTTGCGAGGAAATGAGAGCACTGATTTTCGTCTGCAGTAACCGAGCTGCTTGTGAGAGATTTCATCTGGTATGGAACAAACACTTATATTATAAAGACGACATATATGTGTATATTTGTAACACCCTCACGTTCAAACGGCTGAACGGATTTGAATGAAATTTGACACACAGGTTGATCATATCCTACTTTAAATACCGGGAGTATGTAACTTTAGAACAATGTTCTACTTTTATGCTGGCAAAACCTTTGGCGGAAGCTAGTACTACATATATTTCTGACTAAATTTGATGTACGTACACAAAGCCTATACTTTGTATACAAATGTACACGAAGCCTATGATTTGTGTAAAAATTTTGGCCACGAAGTCATATAGTTTTGGCCACAATACACATGTAGCATGAAGTGTAAATGAACAGAGGTTATGTATCTATACAACCTCTGTCCATTTAGAAATCAGTATAGTATTTTAATTAGATGTATTATGTACCTTTATATAAACCTGATTTAACTGCTATTCCTAACGTGTAATGGAAACATCTTTCAGTAATAGGTACATAATGTTGCATCGTATGATATCGTATCTCAACTAAGTTTCTACTTGATCGCGCTAGTTCTGGCTGCAGAACAGACTTACCCAATATTGGAACAGAAATAGTAAAACTTTTATTACTAAAGTTGGTTAGCTGGCAAATATACCCGTAATTATGTAGGTACGTAAATCTTTGGATAGTGGCTCTACTAATTAGGTTTCGAGTTGCTAAAATTTTATACAGTCTTTTAGTCGACCAGGGAAACAGGCTAATAATGACAGAATTATTATTTTGTTTTCTTTTATTAGTGTGACGTAATGATAAGCAGTGATGTGGATACGATAGAGCAAGCTTGCGTAGAAATAACCTATTCCCGCTTAACAGACTGCAGCAGGGATATTCACTCTTTTGATATAAAATAAATTTAACCAATATTATTGAATGTGTCCTATAAATAAATAATAGCATAACCAAACTTACGTAATGTTTCCGCTACTGGGATGCCTCTTATCTAGGAGTAGGAATGGGCCGTAATCCATCCTGTGGGCCTAGTGCGGGTTGGTGGATGTCACATGTCTTCGAATTTTTGGTTCTAGGATATGGCGGTTTCCTCACGATGTTTTCCTTCATAGTTTTGAGAGCAGTGATAAAATAAATTACACAAAGTAAAGTATCTGTTTGGTTGCATTAAGTCCGCCTATGTACCACTACTGTACATGAAGTTTAAATAAATAAATAAATATGTAAGTCGAGGCCGCTGCCAAAAGGCGAAAATGTGCGTCAATGAAACATCATTTCACTTTGTAGTTAACTAATAACGACACAACTAAGATCGAGACATTTCACAACCGAGACAAAATAAGCCGTCACATGTCGAAGCCTTCTCACGTATCAAACAAAACTTCACCCTTTGTAACCTGACAACATAACGTGGGTCTCAGCAGCCAGTCGGACACTCACTGACAAAATCTGCCGCACAACAGATTTCTTAGAGTGACACATTTTCAGCAACCTCCTTTATAGAATTCCGTACCCAAAGGGCAATAAAAACAAATAATAAAAAAAAATATAAAAATACACGACTGCCATGTCAAAAAAATAAACTAATCAAAAAAAAATTACAAAAAACATGTTTCTCGGTATTGTTTGTTTCTTATTTAACACCGACTTCCAAAATTAAAGTTATTTTGATCCTTTTAGTGTTTTGTTTTAGTTAAGTCGGTTATTTTTTTTTTTTTTGTAAAAATGTTCACACTTTTTAGTTGCGATACACTTATAACCAGAGTACCTATTTCTCATGACAATTCAAATTGACCCTGCTAGGTTACATTGTTTTATTATGATGTTCCTGTGTCTACCTTCCGGCTCCATCAGGTCACTTCGATGATACCATTTACAACTTAACTATTCAGAACCATTTATTTATTTGTATTGTCATAGTCGCTTAACTATCTTCATTGTGATATCTATATCTATGAGTATGAAGTTAAAAATTTTGCAAATCGGTCCATAAACGACGGAGTTCTGAGGAAACACACATAAAAAAACATACAACCGAATTGATAACCTCCTCCTTTTTTTCGAAGTCGGTTAAAAATCAAAAACAAGATATTTGTTAATTTATAGAAAAGTGAAGAAAGTAGTCACTCATTGACTAAACACGGAATCTCGGAAACTACTTGATCTACAAAACTGAAATTTTCATCGCAGTCGGGGGACTTCTTAAACTATAAGAAAGTATTTTACAGAGTGGTCCTCCAGTCGGAGGACCACTCTGTAAAATACTTAAAGGAGTGTTAAGCAGTCGCTTAACACTCCTTTTTTTGGGCAGTCGTGTACAAACGGCACACTATTACTCCGTCTGTTACCAGGAAGTATCTCATGAACAGTGATAGCTAGTCGGTTAAAATTTTCATAGATAATGTACTTTTGTTAGCGCTATGACAATAAATTCTAAAAATAAAATCAATATTTATGTGAGCCCTCCTACAACAAACGTGATGGTATTTTTTTAAAGCTATACCATAGTGTCTAATGTTGTATAGATAATGTTACGGAACTCTTCGTGTGCGAGTCTGACTTAGACTTAGTTGGTTTTTTATTCTAAATAAACAAAAATCTTTTTTAGATTAATAAAATTAAAAAAGATGCTGATCTTTTCTTTTTGTCTGATATATTAAAAGATCAAACGTAAAAAGATGGCGTATTGTTACGATTGGGCAAGCTTTTGTCAAATCGTTCGTGAATTTACGACTCATAGCGATATTAGGGATAAAAGATAATTTTATAACGTTGAGGTTATTTTGAGGACGTTATATTATAATTACATATCTTTTGGCTGGGTTGTGCGAGGGATCCTCATCGCCTCGGGGAGTTTTCATTCCCATACAGTACTTATAAACATTTCCACGAATTCTTTTCTTCAGTTCTTTTGAATCTTTATTATATGAGAGGAATTATTGCATGGGACCAGAGAAACTTGAGAGATATAAATGTATTATTATGACGCCATATTTAATTTTATTATGGGTTTAGTCAGGATTTTGTATAGGTACCTTTTTTACATGGACAAACGTGGAGCGACCAATCGGTACCGTACACTAGCTTCTGACGTTTTGCAAGTGCCTGTGTAGGCTAATGTGAAATGAAATATTTTGGATTTAATAGACATATGCCTAGTTAAAATATGGCACAGATCAACTAACTGGATCTACATTTAAAGTTAATTATTTTCGTCTTTCACCTCATTAATTCACTGCCTACCAATTCCATAGTCCTAATGACAATTTTTCTTTTAAACGGTGGGAAATCATCCAATAAGTTTTCGCGCTCTAGGGCTGGGCAGGAGGGCGTTTCTTGCTTATACTAACAAAAACTACACCTATGTTTCTTTTTTAACCGACTTATAAAAAGAAGGAGGTTCTATGTTATAAATTATAATAATTATTTTTTTATGTATTTTCACCGATTTCTCGGTCAATTGTGGACCGATTTTGAAATTATTATTTTTTTCATTGAAAGGTTATGCTTCCGAATTGGTCCCATAGAAATGTTGTTATGATCTGATCATGAACTTCGAAGATATGGAACAGAACTCCTCATAGGATCACAGCAGAACCGTCGTAACAAGTAAAATTGCTTTGTTTATACGTGTAGTCGATGACTGACTGAAAGAAGAGGGGGATTATATTGAACTGATCTGATGATGAAACCTGAAGTTAGGCACCGGAACTCTGTAATAAATTAATGTAATCTAACCGTGTTTGGGACTATTAGAATTGTCATGAGATGCACTCTGGCTATGAGGTATTTAAATTTGGCTGAGGGGTACTTTTTAGTGGTGGTACTATAACTGAATAGTGTAAAATAAAAAAAACTTTTTACAAATAAAAAATACAACCAACTTATATGTAAAATAAAAAAAATTAAAAGTGCAAAATAACTTTGTAAAATAAAGTTACTAAAAAAAAAAAAACTATCATGATTGTTGTATGGGGACATCACCCCACATAAATATTTATTTTATTTTTAGAATTTATTGTCATAGCGTTAACAGAAATAAATTATCTGTGAAAATTTTAACCGACTAGCTATCACGATTCACGGTAACAGACGGAGTAATAGGGGACCGTTTTTACACTGTTTCCAAAAAAAACAAAATACAACCGACTTCAATGTTAAAAAAAAACGCTGAAAAGTGCAAATAACTTTAATTTCGTAAGTCTGTGTTAAATAACGAACAGAAAAAACTATTACAAAAACATTTTGTACTTTTTAATGTTTTTTTTTTTTAAATTAAAGTCGGTTGTATTTTTTTTTGGAAAAAATGTTTGCCCTTACGTTCCAGGACCACGGGTTTCCCTTTCGTAAATCAACCCATAGTCATAATGACAACTTAAAATAGTAAAAAAAAACATTCATAAAATATATCAAGTACCTAAATATACTTGTTCATAACATTAATTCCTGCACAGATGAACAGTCAAACAGTAAAACGGAACTGTTATTACTGAACTTTTACGCCAAGTTTTTGAGTTGTATGCTGTTAATTCAGAGCTTTTACTCTCCCCCCACACCCCCTTATCGCTTACCCCACCAGCCCCCCTCCACTTGTAAGTACAAGTTAAGCCGGTCTACACTGGTACAGTGTTGGGGTTTTAATGGCAAGTTAGGCGGTGTGCATATTAATGGCAGTTGAGTGAATCGTGTATATGTGAGATGTATTTTGGTAGAGTTTGGACATGAATATTGTTTTCTTCTCCTTGATTTAATTAGTAGATGTTATCATCTTGAAACTATTGATGACTTGATAAAGATTCCTCATAATGCTTACGAACTAAAATAATTTGAGTTGGAGGACGATTTAGATTCAGTAATACTCAGACTCGCACATATTCTCATAGATTATAAGTAAGTTATTTTTAGACCGAGTTTATCCACGATTGAAATTTCCGATATTGAAAATTACAAATTAATTAACATTTTCTATATTAATATTAATAAAAAGAGAAAACAATTGTTATTTTGGTTTTCGTTTTGTAATGAATAAACCCAAAAACGAAGATTTTAAAAATTCAGAAAGGATTTTCACTAAATGACATAGGTTTTATTATTTTCTAATCACATATGGGCGAAGCCGCTGGCAGAAGCTAGTGAACTATACATTTGCGATGAATACAATCTGATTCCAAAAACTCAACAAATAGAGATGAGACTTTCCCATAATGCTTTCAACGAAGCAGCTTCCTCTAACACAATTATCGTAACGGAAGACAAGCATATCCTATATTACATTAAATGCGGGCAACACTCGTAATTCCACAGTGACACAACGCGTGCCACCCTCATCTGATTCAGTCAAGCGTTTTGCGCGACATACGCGTACTTACCACACTCATATAATTAGGTGTCTGTACATAGATTGACAGAGTTGTGGTGGCCCGAGGAGGCACTTTCCTTTGAGTAATATATTTCATCACCACTGCTCTCAAAACGGTGAAGGAAAACATCGTGAGGAAACTGGTTTGTTCTAGAACTGAAAATTCGAAACATACGCCAACTTGCTGGATGGCGTATGTTTCTTGGGCTCTCTAATATCATAAATAGGTAAAATTTGTAAGAAGGAGTTAATCTCTACAACTACTGCATTGATTTCTCCAAGAGGATGCTACTTTATCACTGAGTGACATAGGCTATATATTTTCTACTTTCACACGGGTGAAGCCGCTGATAGAAACTAGTTGAAAATAAATCACGTAAACTCGCCCGGTACACATTTAGAATCACTCCCTGCTGGGTTTAGATATTTCACAAAAAGGGTTTAATTCCCTTGATTAACACTTCGGTTGAATAAGTTGTTCGGTGAACATTATGCGCGTCTCCATACTTCAACGATGCGTGATTTTGTTACGATCAAAGAAAACCTAATGACTACGCCGTAGCGTGGTGCTACGCGATTATTGTAGCACAGTGCTACGGCGTAGAAGAATTTTTCATATTAAGCATAATATGCTTAATATGAAAAAATTATTTATTAAATATTATTAATGATTTGATTGAATAAATATGTTATAGTTTGGCAAGATTTCTCCTTTTTTGACCATATCATCGCTTAGCATCAGGTGAATATACAAGAAACGGTGGTCTAACAATAATACAAAAAAAAAGATTGTCAAGTTAGAAACTGTGTTGGGCACACAAAAACATTGGCCATAACTTACAAAACAAAGCACAGTGCAGCAGTGTGGGTATGTCAGTGATTACACACACCCACACACATAACACTAGGAAAACCGCGGCAATTCAACCAAACTCGACGCATGTACATATGTACGTGTGTCTGTGTGTTCGTCGCGTCAGTTCGACGCAAACTTTATGCAGATGTGGCGTGTGTTTTATGTTAATACTACCCTCGGAGCCACAGTTTAGGGTGAAGCAGTAGGCTTACTCGAACTGAGTATGATAAGGATCGCACATGTGTGATTGTAACTGTGATTTAATGGCACAATTCGGCTGTTGTGAATACAGTCAAGCTATTGCACAATCGTGTTTACTGTAGATACATTTGTGAGACAAATAGTTGGTGCCTTCTAGTATCTAACATTACGCCACTTGTAATATTGCTGCCTTGTGGCTATGGCTGGTCAGCTTAATGTAAATGGCAAGGTAAACTGCCTTGCCGTAACGGAGACTAGTTCGAGGAATGATATAATCGGGTTGTGATCCGTGGAAGACAAAGTCCGACAGTCAACACTTCTGGGAGACAAGGTTTCCACCAAGTGGCCTACGAAGAACTGAACACTTTGAAACACTTACAGAACTATTTGAGTCTACCTACTCAAATAGTTTTGTCTACTTAAATCAGTACGTTTAAAAAGGTGATCTTTTTTTGAGGTGGTAAATCATCCAATGACTTCTCCCACTCTAGGGTGACTAAAACCACACCTGTGTCTTTCAGTTTTAAGACTACGGACTTCCTTTTTTAGAAATCCCTCATGGCTTTAGCGGGCATCAGTCCTGCTGGACCTCCACGGTTTTTTTTGACGTCTCTTTGAGTCACGTGTGGAACACTGCGCGTCGTCGATAACTTGTGCTCGGTCCGGGCGGTTACCCGTAGCTCGTCGTTTGCAAGCCCGCACCTACCGTGGCTGGTAGTCGGGGTCAGGATCACAGCGGCTGGGGCATGAGGATGTCCATTCCCTCACGCGTGAGGCCGTTGCCTTCACTAGCGTTATGGTTTCGCAGATCGAGGTGACAGCCAACCCATTCCTGAACTAGACTCAGGCGCGAAAGGTCGTCGCCGCCGACCGTAGTAGGTATACCACTAAGGAACAATTTCACCAATGAAACTGAACATGATGTGCACAACTAAACTGCGTTCAAGAGCCGTCACTATCGTCATTCAGATCTAGTTCTGTTTGACTGGTAACACTCTCTCTTGAAATAGCTGCTAATGAGAAATTGTTTAAAATCAAAAAGTGTTTTGATCGTTTAACATTAACATAAATCCTAGCTTACTGTTAAGATGCATTGAAGTTAAATGATTAATAGGTTTTTTTAAAAACACTTTTAGACGTCGTTTTCGTCAATTTAAATTAGATGAGGCCGGCGTTTCCTAGCTGACTAGCATATGTCAGTATTCGTACAGCTCCAGTCAGGACTACTAAGGATCTCAACGACTTGACGAATACCAAAGAAAAGAAGAGGTTTTTCAATTCGTCTATCCTTTGTCAAACTATGTTGGGGTCGGCTAGATGCAGTGTATGTGCTCTTATGACCTCCACAAGTGGTTTCATCATCATCATCATCATTGCCGAAAAACGTCCTTTGCTGGGCATATACCTCACACAATTGTCGCCACAACGTCCGGTCTCGCATCCCTCGGATTTCCACGACTCTCACCAGGTCCACCTTGTGCACCTTGTGGGAGACCATTCCATTGCTCCGTCTTCCAGTGCGCGGTCACCACTCCAGAACCTTGCAGCCCCATCGACCATCTGTTCACACAAGATGTTTATAGAACAGTAATTTTGTAAATCTCTTTTTTTCTCTCTCTTCTTTTTATCAATTTCTAATACATAACATGATTGAAAAGAGTGCCCATGGAGTTTCTTACTCATTATTCTCTATAGTAATTTATACTTTGGAACGTGCAATTAGCATCATTACAAGCTTTTTTTTCTGACTGACTGACTTCTTGATATTTCAAAAGTGCCTGTAAATAGTTTATCTACACTAATATTATAAAGAGGTAAAGTTTGTTTTTCTTGTTTTTTTGTTTGTAGCAGGTAATCTCTGCAAGTACTGGTCCGATTGCGAAAGTTTTTTTACTGATAGAAAGCTGTTTTATTTCTGGGTGGCATAGGCTACACTTAATGTATGCGTGCGAAGCCGCGAGCAAAAGCTAGTTTGAAATAAAATGCTTTGAATCTTGAATCTCTATTCTCCTGTCCTTATTTGTTTCATATTTCGGCTGTATATATTCTTTGTTCGTTGTCTTATATAAACCTTCGTTACGTATCTATTTCCTGTGTGCCGCTATTTTATAGAACCTCTTACGTTTTAATTGCGCACATACTTACATACTGGTGCTTATGCCAAAGATTGTATGACATCGTTACGTCTTATGGTGGATGTCTTAAATGCCGTCTTGTATTCAAATGTTGCGGTTTGTAAGATTATGGGGTTCGCTAGGGGGGTAATATAGGGTTGGCAGATTTGTTCGTGCTCTCGTATCTATTGTTTTGAGGTGGTATTATTATGGAGTATTGATAAAAGATCAAAGATATTTCACCTGTGAGTCTTTTCACGTATATTTTGGTATGTCGGAGTTTGTGTCTCCTGATCACTACAGCCTAAGGTTTTCTAGGGGTCTTTCATGTCAAGAGTGAATAGGTTACTTCTAGGCAAGCGTGCTCTATCGTCGGCCACATCATCGCTTACCATCAAGTGAGATAGTGGTAAAACGCGAGCCTATATATAATAATAAAAAAACTGTCTTTAAAAGTATTGTAATAAGTTTGATCATCAAAAGGGCTTACAATTGTACCTACTTTTTTGTAAATATTAAATATTTTGAAGTCACATCATATTTATACGTGCTCCAGAACATATTTATAAACTCATTATACGTATATTTGGCAGTAACGCTACAAGATTTGTTTACTTTCCAGTTTGTCAACGTAAGATTTCTTCTTCCACGGATAATAAAAGCAAAGTAAACTGCGGCCATCTTAGATTGACATGACGTCATAACAACAGCCAGTACACGAGTTGTTATTTCCCGTCGGTACGCAACGCTTGTCTCCGACATCTCGAAAGACGCTAGTTGCAGAAGATCCGTTTTTAACCGACTTTTAAATAAGGAGAAGCTTCTCAAGTCGGTGTCAAAAAAGAAAAGACATCACCAGAAACACCGACATTTGAACTTGGAAATCATTTTGCAATTTTTTTTTCTCTTAAGTATGTTAGAAACTTTTTTCATTTTCAGACGACTATGTAAGTAACTGTCATTTGATATTAAAATTACCAGTTTATATAATTTATAAATTAAGATACATAACGCCAAGTCTTGCATCAAATTTTTGCTTAGTTTTTTTCTTTTTGCAGGATAAGTAAACGTCTTTTAGCAAAATTAGCAAAAGTTTAAAGCGCTCTCTAATTCTCCATGGTTATGTTTGGAACCGCCTAATTCCATGCAATATATGTAAACGACCATGGTTATGTCTTGCCTCAACTAAAGATATTATGTCAATTAGAAGTTGGCTCATATAAAATTGTCACAGACCTGGTTCTGCCAGAGGTAGTTATTCTTTTTTTTTTAAAGTAATATAAACTAGTGCTTGACTGCGATCCCACCTGATGTTAGGCGGTGATGCAATCATAGATGGTAAGATGCACTAGTTTATTAGAAGCCTATTAACTCTAGCCTTGAAGACACCTAAATTATAATCGGACGGAAAGACCGCAGCAGGCAAGACGTACGCGGTATAAACGACGTTCTCTTTTTAATAACATAAGTAATTGTCTGTAGAATATCATCCCTCATACATGCAATACTCCATTAATAGAGGGGTTAGGGATATTATTATAACTGATACTTCTGTACCCTATGACGTGTTGTCTCAGTTCGATAAGTGAGCAAACAGGCGGGCGCCGCGACGTCGCGCCGACGACGTCCCGACGTGTACCTGCGACATACACAGGACTTGTACCTACTGTTGCTCAACTAGGAAATATAGGTCTTTGGTGGTAAGTAGTGTTCTTAGACTAGGCGTATCATAGAGAAGAGGAAACTTAAAATAATGTTTTTGGGAATAACTGAGAATACCAAAGGAATTTTAAATGAAGATTTATAGCAACTCTATTATTTTTTGTACCTTTGTTTGATTTTGAATTTACAGTCGGAATATGTATTATCACAATACAGGGCCTAAAGCGAGGTTCTATTTTGAGGAGCAAAGTCACAATACAACGTTTTTCCTTTTGGTTGCATTATATTTATAATTAGCTTTTGCCAGCGGTTTCGCCCGTCTTCGTCGACTCAGTGTTAAAGTAGCTTTCTACTGGTGAAAGAATTTTGAAAACCGGTCCAGCAGTTTTTGAGTTAAATCGTAACATAAAAACAAACAAATAAAAAATAAAATCTTTTCTCTTTATAATATTACTTTAGAAATATTCATGTTTTGAATAGACAAATAAATAAATAAATTTTATTTTTGAATAAAAAAATAAAAATATCGGAACCCAATGGAATTGATTCACAATAGATCGGAAATTTAGAAAATGGGTTTGTAACTCTTTTACATGCCGTATCTTTGTTTGATTTTCAATCTTCGATCAAATCTGAATTCAGTTTTCGTAACCGCAAAAAAAATATCTAGGAGAGTGAGGCCTTCTTCGTCTTTAGCAACTCCCAACGGAAAATGGTTTCAGTGTTAGGTTTCTTATAGTACCTACCTGCGTTAAGATTTTTTGTTTGTAGAAGACAGATTTGACAAATATTTTCTATTTTTTTTCTTTACAAAACGCTGTAATCTCAATAGTTAGACATACTCTTTATATATAAAAGATATATATGTAAAAGCGATTTTTTACAGACATTCTTTGGATGCATTTGATAGAGAAGGAGAAAAGACACGCAGACAGTTAATTAGTAGTGTGCGTGTGGTGTGTGTTATGGTGGTAGTTCCTTTTTTTTTTCGGTGAGTAAATCATCTTATGACATCCCCCGCTCTGTTGGTTATTTTTTTTTTTTAATTCGAATAAATCAAGATCAAACTAAAATTAGGTTTATTCAATTAAGAACTGTCACTTAGCAAACAATCAATTTAACCAGTCACTCGATAATGCCAGTAAATTAATGGATAAATGATGTAAGTTAGGAAGTTCAATCAATTTGACTGATCTCTTCATTAGCCTCAGATTCGGTCTAGACTCAATTAATGGACGTTGTTTAGTCTGCAGCAGACCAGGCCATTAACTTTAATGATATACATTATTTAGGATGCTTTTGATTTATTAGGTAAATAAATATGTGTAAAACAAGGCTTCTTGTTGTCTTGTCAAGATTTATTTGTAGTAAGCACATCATAATGTACTATAATGCATACTGAGTATGATTTTATTATTTCTTTCTTTGGGAACTGGCACTGTACTCCTTAACACAGGTTATATTTAACCTAGTTTTTTTTTTTAGGTGGGAAAATCATCTAATGACATCTCGCGCTCTTGGGCGGCGTTGTCATTAGATGGGATTAGATGGGGCGAGAGGGTGTGTCAGACCTTTACTGACTAAAACCCACTCGTGTTCCTTCTTTGCCTTCGTTCCAGGGCCCCGGGTTTCACTTTCACACTACCCGTGGCCCAAGTAGGCTTCGACCCTGCTGGGCCCCGACGGTTATATTTAACCCAGCTAGGAATGCAGCACCTCAGCCACCAATTTGTTGTAGTCTTTGTACACTGCAAACGATCCTGTGAATGATCATCATGTACTACTATGTTTTTGATGAATAAAGATATATTATTATTATAAACCGCTTAGTTTATCTTATGATTCTGCCAGCGGCGTCACTGGCGTGAAAGAAGGTTCCTTCATACAAATTTTGGACCCCGTTTCATCCCCTTATGGGGTGTATTTTGGAGAATCCTCTCTTGGTACTCGCCTACGTCATATAAGGAAACCTTGTGCAAAATTAAATGCTCCTAAGCCCTGTAGTTTCGGTTGTGCGTTGATATGAGAGTCCGTCAGTTTCTCCTTTCATTTTATATATATTATTGGCCTTATGTGTGATATTGTGTGGTCTGGTAACTGGGTTCTGGCAGTCAAATAACAGGGCGATACATATTAAATACCTGTGTACGACGACACGGTTGGTGCAGTGGTTGAGAGATTGACAGCTGCGCGGCGTGTCGAGGGTATGTTTCCCTCAAAAAGCAAATATTTGTATGGCCTACAGATAGTGGTTTCGGATCTGGATGTCAAACATATAAAACTCACATGCATAAAATGTAAGTTTTACATGTTTGTGAACGCACCCATGTTGCCCTCTCGCACGCGGGGGGGTATTATTATTACGTAATTGAACGTTTTTACGTAAAATCACCAAAAAAAAAAAAATGTTGTTCAGTTTTTTTCCAGGAAAAACGAAAATATAGAGACCAAAATTTTCGGCCGAATAAAATTCAAATTTCCGTGTGTACAAAACGACAATAAAGCGTTTTTCAAGGTCATTCAACTTGTAGAACCGTATGTACAATCGGTGCTCGAGGGGATACCTACAGTTATTTTTAGTGTGGCGCAACGCTTCTTTAACAAAAAAAAAAAAATAATGCGCTCCATAACGTATACAGCTTATTGTTTAAAATTATGTGAATTAAAAGCAAAGAATAAAATTCCTCAGACAGACTGCAAGTCGGAACAGTCACGCAAATATTATAAAGGTAAAAGTTAGTATGTGTGTGTATATTTGTTACTGTTTCACGCTCAAACAACTGAATGAATTTGTATGAAATTTAGCACATGAGCTTACACATGCCCAGCGTTCCGGATTGCGATAAAAGTGGTAATATTGCGAGTCCAACCAAATTTAGTAGTCACAATATATAAGGGCTGTTGAGTATTAAGATTCGCGATATTAATATAATATAATATATAATATTGCACAACTATCACACAACGCCGTCTAGTCTCAAGCTAAGCAGAGCTTGTGTTATGAGTACTAGACAACTGATAAACATACATAAATATTTCTAAATAAATAATACATATTATAGATAAATTACACCCCGACACAGAAAAAATGATTGTGCTCATCACACAAACATTTGTCCTGGGTGGGAATCGAACCCACAACCTCCGGCATAGCAGTCAGGGCCACTAACCACTAGACCAACAGGCCAGTCGAATAAAAATATTAGCACATGTGCCAAATTCCATACAATACTGGTAAAATACTTTTATCCTAGGCGTATTTTCTATCTTTATGCGGGAGAAACCGCTGTATGAAGCTAGGAGTTTATGACATAAATACAGGCACTTTCCCGTGCACTTACACAAACCTGACCTGCATCACATATCGTCCCACTTTTACTACTGCTATCTATAAAACGCTATCGCAGTATAAATATGAGCAGTGGAAGTCAAAAAGTTAGCTATATGAGCTTCCCGTACAAACGAGTAGCGCCATCGTTCGCTTCAGCGATAATTCGCGGTTAGGTAGCGGACATGTTGTCGAGCGGAGCGGCTGGTTGAGCGATTTGTATACACTAACACAATCTTATAGCCAAGTAGCATTGTCTTGGCTATAAGATTGTGTTCATCTGTTTGATGTCCGCTAGGGCCACGGGAAATTCCTAAAAATATAACACATGATCCTATAACGCAAAGGGCAACTGAAAGATACAGGCGTGGTTTTAGTCAGTAAAAGTCTGATACGCCTTATCGATCTGCCCTAGAGCGGGAAAAGTCATTGAATGATTACCCACCTAAAAAAAAACCCCCCTACATGGAGTATTGTGTCATGATACAAAATAACAAAAATAAATATAGTAAAACGGATAATTAATATTGTTATCAAAGCTACGCTAAGGTACGCTATAAATAGTTATGCGAGAAATTATTTTAGGACCGGTTGTAAAATAGCCTGAGGATTTGTTTAACTCTAAATTCTCAATCGGAAAGTGGCTATTAATATCGAATAGTTCTTTTCTTATTGAAAGATGAATAAAATAAAAAAAGTGCCAAGTGCGAGTCGGGCTCGCGCACAAAGGGTTCTGTAACATCATCTATAAAAACGGCAAAAATATCATAACTGTTGTGGGAGCCCCACTTATTCATTTTATTCTGTTTTTTATTTGTTGTTATAGCGGCAACAGAAATACATCATCTGTGAAAATTTCGACTGTCTCACTATAACGGTTCATGAGATACAGCCTGGTGACAGACGGACAGCGGAGTTTTAGTAATAGGGTCCCGTTTACCCTTTGGGGTTTTTTAGGGTTCCATAAGCCCTAAAAAATAATTCAGATTCTTTTTTAAACCAGTACCTACCTACATACAATGAAAATTTAAAAGTAACATTGCTTCTTCCCTTTTTTCTGTAAATACGTTGATGTTAATTTGTTCAGAACAAGTTGTCTAGGACTTAACTTGTTTTGAGTAAATTAATTATCCGGATGTTGACAGTAAACACGGCTCTTGAAAATGTCCGCTTTACGTACTAGTAGTACCATCCCGTCTCAGATCGTCACAAACAGATGAGCACTCTAGTTGTTTGAGTGGTGCGCGGCGGGATTATGATGGATTAGGTACAACACAAATACTACGCGTATTTGAGTTATGAAGCGTTGTTAGATAGATAATCTTGTTCCAGAGTGTTAGTTCTCAGGCACATTAATTTAAGTGGTGGCCGAAAAGTTCTTGTTGTATCACAGAGTACTGTTTTACAGATGACTGTAATCAGGATGAAGATTATTTCTATAACAATTTCTAATAGTATTCATTGGGATGGTATTTTTGATTTTTAAACAGATAACCTATTATAGAAAGATTTTAAGTCAACCGGTTTATCTTAATGATTTATGCTAAAGTCATTAATTTTATTCATGACAAAATGATATTTTTTTAAAAAATGCGTTGCCTGATAATTTTGCATCGTGAGTGCGCTCACAAACATGTAAACTCACATGCACAAGACACCCAGACCAGAAACAACTATTACAGATAGTTGTTTTGGCTATACAAATATTTGTTCCGAACGGGAATTGAACCCGCGACATGCAGCGCAGCAGCCAATCGCTCAACCACTATGCCGACCGTGCCGTTAAATTACAAACTAACCATGAATATACTGTCATAAAAATATTATTAAAATCGCTCCGCTCGTTACATTGTCCTGTCCCTAACCATTTTATCAGCGAGCGCCCTGAGCGGACAAGTTTACAGGCCAGTAGCCCGAGCGAACCAATTCTGTGATTTCCTTCCATGTTCATAAATTTTATACGTTTAAAAATTTTCAAAGTATAAAATATGTGAAAAGTTTGCCGCAGTGCATATTTAGGTCACATGTGGTCATGCCGGCGAAACTAACAATAAATCATTTAATACAGTCTACATTTGTTTTTAAATGATGTTGAAAAATAACAAAGACAAAGAGAATTGATAGAAAACAAGCTTTTTCTCTCAAGCTTATTTTGTCACCCAATGAAATGGTTGGAAACCCGATAAGTACCAATGTGAAATTTTCAATTCATATTATGTAATTTTCTAAGTTTAAATACGACATTACTGAAACCCCGTGACTCGGTAAACACGTAAAGCCGTCGTCATTCGTAGAACTTTGACAGTCGTTACAAGAAGTCAGATGCCAGAAAGTCTGACCATCAGTCTATCCAAGGAGTATCGTGTTACCCAGTAACTGGGTTTTGAAAGTCCGATGGGCAGTCGCTCCATGTAAAACTCTACGTTAGAAAGCTCTACGGTCTTAGTATAATTCTAACTAAGCATAAAAATCTAGCGTTCGACTCACAGAAAACAAAAGGCAGAAGGAAGAACACGGTTGCTCCCATTGTGTCAGTAAAGTCTACATTCGCAAAAAGACAATTCCCAAGGCAATCGTCCCATTTATACAATCTTCTAAATAAAGAACTGGACATATACCCACTAACCTATCGTGAATGTAAAAACGCTCTGACTAAATATCTTAAGCTAAAAACCTATGATGAAATGGAAAATATGGTGCAATCGATGAGACTGTAATGTGCACATATGTATGGAACTTGTAAGGTGTCGGTATAACTCTCACCCCCACACTTACTCTCACCCACTAGTCATATTCACATTCACCTCCACCCCATCTCCTATACACACAACTCACATCACACAACACACATCACATCACACAACACACATCACATCACATAACACACATTCATAGCGCATTATTGTCCTTTATAAAAATACTGTGTACCCATTTTATTCTTGCATTTTTATGTTTATATAAATTAACTAAATGTCTTGATCAGTTTTAATAACTTAAATACAATTACATACCCTGGGGAAGGGCAGAGCATCCTAATACAAGCATACTCCTTGCTTAAAAGGATTCTCTCCATTGTAAATAGGATAAGTTATTTAAGACGAAGCAATAAACTTTTTTTTTTAAAAAAAACGTGGGTGTTCAGCCGCATCCGGTTAGACTGGAAGCCGAACCCAAGTTATTTGGGAAAGGGCTAGGGAAATCATGATCTTATATGGTGTACATAACAAAGAGTATTTTGTCTATCTATCTACTTATCCTACGTCTCAAAAACAAAACTATCGATCGCTTCCAATAGGGCTGTTAGAGGTGATTAAAAAACGACTCGAAAATTTTTTTCCTCAGCTCATAAACAAAAGAAAATCCCCTTGTTGCCTCTGTAACTGAAGTATAAAAACATAATCCCGCCCTCATCATAAAAGTATTGGCGCTATAAATATTAACCGACTTGCGAGGAAGATGTCGGATAATGTGTTTGTTCTTATTTCAAGGACGAGCTCTGGTTTACGTTATTGTAAACAACATCAGAAGGCCAATTCTGGTACCTACTTAAAAAACGTTCACAATCCAATACAATACAATCTCATCTCTGTCATTTTAACATAATGTCTGGTAGTTTTGAGTACTTTATGTGGCCTACGCAAATGTTCTTTCTTTGGTATTGTTCGTCAGGTCGTTGAGCTCCTTAGTAGTCCTGAGTTGAGCTTCACGAATACTGACAAATGCTTGCACTGACTGAACAGGCTCACTCAAATCTGTGTGGTTCTATCCTCAAACCCAACTGACAACCCGCACTGGGCCCGCGCCAACCCGCACTGGGCCCGCGTGGTGGATTACAGCCCATTCCCTCGCCTAGAGAGGAGGCCTGAGTCCCAGCAGTGGGAACATTAAAAGGCTGATTATGCTATCCTCAAAAGAACATATCAGACACTAACATATTTACTGTATGGACTTTAAAAGAGACTTTGATCCCTGAGTTTGTTTCGGTGTTTCTTCTCAGGGTACTCAGATAAGAAACACCGGCCTCATTTAGTTTAAACTGACAAATTTTTTGTATAAAAGTACTTTTTAAAAGCTTATTTGCAAAATAAATATCATTTATCTTGTCGGCACCGATCAACTTCAAAAACCTGTCGAAACGTTCAAGACGTTTTTGGTAGTTTGCAAAAATGTGAATGCGAAGGTCAACCGAAATATCGTAAAGTAAGAAGGATCTTAAATGCTATCCCGGTGCAGATTTATATTTTCCTATATTACATGTTGCCTTTTTTTTTCCTGTGGGAAAATCATCTTATGACATCCCCCGCTCTTGGGCGGGGCGGGAGATAGTGTCAGACTTTTACTGACTAAAAACCCACTCCTGTTCCTTCGTTGCCTTTCGTACCAGGGCCGAGTCTTCCTTTCAGAATCAGACAGTTGCTGACATCTCCTTGAGGCGCGCGTGGAACAGCACTTGCCCTCGACGACTTGGGCTGGAGGGTTACCGGACGGTCGGACGGCGAGCCACCCATTGCTCGCCGTTCGCAAGCCCGCGCCTACGGTGGCCGGAAATCGGGATCGGAATCCCGGCGGCGGTTGGGGCGTAAGGACCGCTGCCTCACGCGATCGGCCGCTTCCTTTGCAAGCATTACTGCTTCGCAGAAGGAGGTGACGGCCTGCCACTCCTCCTCGCTCCGGACCATGGCCTACACCAAGGCCCGGCGCGAGAGCCAAGGCCCGGCGCGAGAGACATGTTGCCTTAAAAGATCGATATAATAAATTAACTTATCTAAGGTATTTTTTAAATTATAAAACGCTAAACCCTTTAACTGTAGTTTCAAGTACAATTGCCTAACAATTGTGGAATCACCCAGTTTTTGCACATATCCATCAGGCATAATCGTCTTAAATGACTTAATTTATTTTTGCATAAACATAAATATTGTAATACTTATAATACCTATTAATGTATCCACATAATTAACAACAAACTCAAACAATATTATACGGACTCTCATCTCATCTGAACGCAAAGCATCCGACACGACACGATACGTTCAAAGTTCGTCCATCAGGCGTTCGGAGCAATCAGTGTCACTGCTCGAATGCATGTGTTCCTGGTAGCTGTGATGAACGAGGGAAGATTTCAAACAAGATTGTGGAAGTAATTTAATGTAATAATTATTAAGGAAAAGGTTTCAAAAGTTCGTTAACATACGTTCAAGTACGTTGTAATCATCGAAGATGGGAGATAATTCATTTACGAGTATATCATATAAGGCGTTACAACTGTTGGGTTCTACATACATTGATATTTAAGCAGCAATAACGTAGGTAAAAAGTGCAAATAGTACATTTTGATACAAGTGGAGAAACTTTGTCATTGCGATCGAGGCGGAATTTGAGCCTGAGCTGCAGGCAAGGGTTAGTCATGTAGCTGAGTGCTGTAGTGATTAGTTTCTACGTGTATCAAACGACGTTTTTCAATACACTTATAAAGAAATTAATAAACCAGAGCTGCAGCAGCTCGTGGGGGCTACTAGGCGCCTATCATGATACGTAAATGGGGACGGGTGCGAGCTGGGGCACTTTTCCACACAAGTGCGAAAACCAGTTAATTGCGTTCCTACAAGCCGGGGGGTAGGAGCGGGGAGTAAGTGTGTTGAAAATGTATTAGATTGACGTGCAATACCAACATGCCACATGGTCTATCCTAAGCATTATATAAAATTTGGATAATAATAAAACATCACTGTCTTTTTGTTTTATTTTATTTATTTATTTTATTTTCATATATTTATATTTACATATACCTAGTAGAATAAATATCACAATATTACATGCTGAATAATATTATATAGGTAATAATACAGACTTATAAGCAACTACGACGAAGTAAAAAGATAGTGTTCTTTCACTCCTCTCGTAAAAACTGCAAGAGTTTGGCAGCCCCTGATGTACACAGAGTTCTTTCAGTTGCCCTTTTTGCGACGGTAATACCTTCGACCAATCCGCAGGCCTAGCAGGCCTCGGCCCTAACTGGCTTCGTCAATTTGCTGACATCTCTTTGAGTCTCAGACGGCCGGACGGCGAGCTACTCATGGCTCGCTATCAGCAAGCCCGCGCCTACGGTAGAAAACGATTTGTCAAAACACAATAGGTGCATTCTACATAGACCTAGATCCACCTTCAAGATATTTTTTTTTTTTTTTTAAGTTGGGAAATCATCCAAATGACTTCTCGCGTTCTGGGTGGAACGCGAGGGCGTGTCAGACTTTTACTGACTAAAACCACACCTGTATCCTTCAATTACCCTTTGCGTTCTAGGACTACGGGTTTCCCTTTCAGAAATTCTCCGCGGTCCTAGCTAGCGGGCCCAGCAGGGCCGATCCCTGCTGGGCCCCTTCGGTTTGCTGACATCTCTTTGAGGAGCGCGAGGATCACTAATCGCTCTTGACGACTGGGCTCGGTCCGGTTAATTACCGAACAGCCGGACGACGAGCTACCCAGTGCTCGACGTCCGCAAGCCCGCGTCTACCGTGGCTGGTAGTCAAGATATAGGTTGCTGTGCTTTAGATTAGATTGTTTAGTTTCCTTTATAGTCTTTCAGTTCACTACAGTTTTCTAGGTAGAGATTTAAACATGACCTAGTATTTAGAACGCCTAGACCTCACGTAAGTCGTAATTGCCTCATACATAGTGAGGTACAGAGGCGTACAAAAGAGGGTTTTTGAATAACATAGAGAGGTTTCAGCAGGTTGAATGTATGCGGTACAATCGCGTGCAATCAGTTTTACACTGCTATACAAGGACGGAATTGTTAATGGTTGGTATAGAAATGTAAACCTGCCTCTGTATTTCAAAACACAAATAACTTATTACTAAATTACACTTTATTTAGTTTAGGGTTTAAATATGTGTAATGTAATATTGGATGGTTTCTTTTTGAACAATATTTATAATATCGAGCTTAAGCAGAAAGAATATCGTAAATTGTTTGTGCTTTTTGCAGAAAGTGCTATTTTCTTTACTAACATAAATTTGAAACAAAACGTTTTGGGAACACATTCATATTGCGTACAGCTAAGGAGTGAAATTCCTTGCCGGAATCTGTTTTTCCTGATGGCTACAACCCGGGAATCTTTAAGTCAAGAGTGAATAGGTTACTTCTAGGTAAGCGCGTTCCATCGTCGACCGCATCGTCGCTTTCCATCAGGTGAGTTAGCGGTCAAGCGCGAACCTATCAAGAATAAAAAAAAAAATAAAAAAAAATATTCAAGATAATATCATTCTAGGACGTGTATTCATAAAACTACTGATATATTATGTAATATTGACATATTATCATAAATACTTTTCAATTAGGAATCTCAATAAATGGGATTAATGTCTAGCCAGAAGAGACATTTTAATTTGGATAGAGAAAACCCCTTACTGCAAAAATTGCAAAATACCGCTTGCAAAGTTCATCCAGAAAAGGATCAATATGGCTTGTTGAAATCTTAGACAGTTTTGACTAATCAAGAACAAATATTTGTAACACATTAAATAAAGTGTGACAGATATTATGAAAGAGTAAAAAATGTATGGCACTTTGGAAAAATGCCTTTCCAAATCTTTGTTGAGTTGTTTGCAATCAATGACGATGAAACAAGGTCAATATTTAAATACGGTTATATTACGGTCTCTTATATTGTATATTATACTTATGTTTATACTGAGATACAGAAGATATCAACACTATTAACGATACCTCCAAATATCGACGTGACTGCCAAAAAGTGAACACCAGGGCATGGAACTGACGCATGGAAATAGTGCGCCCTGTATATTGATGGCTATGTTGCCGTCTCGAAATAATTGTGACGTTAGGGAACGGTACACTGACATGTGACTGACTGACAAGCTACTGAAACTGAGTTATAATGGTCAGTTAATAGTCATTCTGGTAAAATGAAACGCTTTAAATGTGGTAAAGTTGTCAAGGCCGTCACAAGTACCGTTTAGGAAATGTTATTTTCACATTTGACATTACCGCATCTAGTACAGCCACGCAAGTAAGTATCTAACATTATAAAAATGTATGTATCACATAAAGCTTAGGTTACATTGTGTACCGACAAATTGATATGTAAATACTGCCACTTATGTATCGTAAATAGAGGGATCGTTTCTAAGTAACCCTTTCAGAAAAATCGGTGAATTAGCTGAAGGCTTGGCTTGGAGAGATAGATACACTATACGGTATAACATGTAAAAGATTGAAGAATATACCATCTTATTATGTTATAAAAGTACCGAAAATTGTGTCTGACAGGGGCTAAGCTGTTATATTTCCATTGTAATAAACTTAATGGTTATTTCGTTTTTCTCTTCTCAAAAAGGTTATTTTTATGGCTCACAGTAGCTTTAGTGAAATTTTGTGAATTCTGGAGTCTACAGGGCCCGGGTCCTGAATGGCAGATCTCTCTCCACTTCATTCACTTCCTCATTACTGCTAAGTAATCACACTTCTATCATTAAGGCGAAAGTTTGTAAGTGTGACTTCTTTACTCTCGAAAGGCAGAATGGATGGACAATACCCTGGAATAGCACACAGGATACATTTTTATACCAGAAGTATGTTTGCTTGAGAAAATGTTCTACTATCACGCGGGCGAAGCCGCTGGCAGCAACTAGTTAACTAATACAATAAATAAAAAGACTCAATACGTAGGTCTATGTAAAACTTTACATACCTAATTTACGACAACAGAGTGCCGAGCCGAGCGTGCGCTCATTTGATTAGCTGGTAATTGAGCTCCGTCCTCGCGTGCGAGGCACTAACTCTAGGACAAAGACGGAGCAAGTCTCCGGTTAGATAAAGAGTTATATTCATACCATGTTACTAAAAGAGTTATGAGAATGTGGATGTGGACGGGTGGAGAGGGAAGAGGCTAAAGAAAAGATGAACGGATTATGTGAGAAGTGATATGAAAGAATAAAGGTGTTAGTGATAGCGTGACGGGTGACAGAACAAAATGGAAGAAAAATATTTGTTAAGCCAACCCCAAATAAAACAGGACTAGGGCAGGAAGATGATGATGTTTATATTCATACCGGACCAGACTTACTAATAATTTGGATAAATCATGCCTTTTTAGGAACATCGTCGTAAACAACTGATTGCTTTGTTTATTATTATTTATAAGCTCGCGCTTGACCACTCTCTCACCTGACAGTAAATGACGATGTGGTCGACGATGGAGCACGCTTGCCCAGAAGTAAACTGTTCTCACTTGGCTTAAAGACCCTTAAGTTGTAGCTAACAGGTAACACAGGGTTTTACCTTTCGTAGTTAAAAATTATTTGCAATAATATATCAAAAATGCTTATTATAATAGATCTGCAGTTTTATAAACAGTGATTTTATTATAAATACTTTAAAAATGGGAAAGAAAATACCCTTTCTCCCACATTTACCATAATGCTTTTCATATGATTTAACCATTACATTATAAACAAGAACCTTAAAAGAGACTTTAACTACTGAGGTTATTTCGGCATTTCTTCTCCGAGTATTCTCAACTAGGAAACACTAGTCTCAGTTAGTTCATTTTGACGAAAAAGATTAACACGTAAATGAGTTATTTTTGACCACTTTGCAAGATAAATATAATTTATAATATAATACAACAAATGCAAATAATATATAATGTTGGTTGCGATGCTCTTCCTGATAAGACTCAAAATATCTAGGTATCACCATTTTATTAAGGCAATAAACAACAACACAACTTCAACAACAACACTTTTGTGTACTATCTATGAATAGATTCCAAAAAAATTACAAGAAGAATAATACAATGTCGTCCAAAATATAAAGCGGTAGCAACTTCGTATAGACTTAATATTAGAGATACTTTAATCTCATAATACCCATAAATTTCCACCCTAATTTGAATAGCACACACAAAACCTGTGCATACACTCGTCACACCGCAGAATGTAACACAGAGTGCTCGCTCATTTGATTAACTGGCAATCGCGAGGCGCCTTTGTTCAGTAATTAGTTCCCCTGTGGCAGCTCGCCTCAGATCTATGCGATATAAGATACGTCTCCTCTCGCCGACTATTGATTTATTACTTGAGACTATGTGTGACGAAGTTTATTCATTGCTACATTGTTATGTATGTAGATTGGTGATAAATCTTCTGCATCATTATGTTAATATATTCCTCGTCTATTTTGGTTTACATAATAAGTTTCAGACTCTTGTGTTTCCCAGTTATTGTGTTGTGGAGGTCACAAAGACAGTCTTTTTATGTAAAGTTCTGAATTTAATCACTTTCTGATGACTTTAATGACTTTTCTGATGGCATTAAACCCACTACTTCAGTCAGAGGTTTCCAATCTTTATTTATATTAAGCTTCCCTTTAAATGTTGTAATTTTTTTCGACGTTCTCTTATAAGTTGGTGTAGCTCCAGATTATTGTATTAAAAGAAAACTGCTGAAAATATACAAGATGAATTTTTCAAGTGAGCGTGGACTCAAAGAAGTTTCAAGGCTGAGTTTAGCTAGCTTGTCTTAATTCTCTTGATTCTGTCTCACTTGTTACTAATTTCTTAGTAGTCTGTGTTTCCTGATAGCTATAACTTAGTCGTTTTTTAAGTCAAGAGTGAACATATTACTTCTAGGCACTTGCTCCATCGTCCACCACATCATAACTTACCATCAGGTGAGATAGTAGTCAAACGCAAGCCTATCAAAAATAATGAGAAAAAAAAATTTAAGATGCAAATTGTACCTTTTCTTTGGCGGTATTGTTGCCAGATAAAAACAAGATTAGTAAGTTCAACTCCTTACACATACAACATGTGCTCCACAGACCTTTGCGGTAGGATTCTTAAAAGAAATATCCAGCAGATAAATTGAGTGTCTTCGTAAAACGAGACAAAATACGGTCTCCGGAGAAAATATATCGCCTCAAGTTGGCGCTTCTGTCCGTTGGACGCAATAAATAAAAGCAAGAGTCGTCGGCGACAGGACAGAGGGAAGAGTTGCCTACGTGTGGCTTGAGAATTGTTTTGTATTATCGTTTTAAAAGTACCTATGGACTTTGAAGGACATTGGAAGCTGTATTAAATATGTTGAGTGTAAACATACTAAGTGAGCTTAAGGCTTATACTCCCTTGAGCATCTGGCCGGAATTAAATGCCTAGGCGGTAGAGTATCTGTGCATTTAAATCCGGCCAGCTGCGCCCGGATGGAGCCCCGCTGACCTTTAAATACTTTTTCTTTGCAAAATATTGATTGATTTACAAATGCTATGTTCATTTTGAAGAACACTTAAACGGCAATTTTTATCTGTAAACATATTTCTAACGATCAAAGCCGTTTGAAAGGAATAGGGAAAACAAGCGAAAAAATATCATGTTATTAAATATTTTTTTTGGAAAATGAATGTTTATTAATTAGTCTTACGAAAAAGTTATATGTTGTTAATATTGTACATGAATATATAATAAACATTTTTTTTTTCAAACCTATTGACTTAGCCGTTACCAAGGATTAGGCTTCAGAAAGTCACTGATTTATAGCACGGCTCGGGAGTTAGTTAAATATATTGAGTTTGTCTAATGAACGCTGCTGACGTTACTATAGACGTGGCCATTTATCGGGCCGAAATTAGAGTTCGTCGACTCCAAAAGGAGAAGTCCCCTATATTCCCTGAATGTTTAGGGAGAAATGTGCCTATAGGTAGTACACAGACTTGTATTTGTCGATTATTTATATTTAAACTAGTTGCGGTTGTATAATAGAAAATCGTCCTGAAGGAACTTACTTCCAGGATAAAAAGTATTCTATGTTATATTCCAGGACATTGTCTACCCGAGTACCAAGAGTTTTATCGAAATCCATTCCGCTATTTGAGCGTAAAGAAGTAACAAACAAACACACACCCACAATCACACACTTTCGCCTTTCTAGTGTGATAAGTGAATAGAGAGGTAAGTGAATAAAGTGGGTGTGAGCCTAGAGATCTGCCATTCGGGTCCTGAGCCCTATATAGTATTAAGTGATATAGGGCGAGTGTACTGCCGTTAACAGGGCACTTGTCCATGATCCAATTACTTCTGAGATATTCCATTATGAATAAACTTTTTTTTCATCAATTATCCAATGACTTCTCCCGCTCCGGGGTGGAGGGCGTGTCAGACCATTGCTGACTAAAACCCACTCCTATGTTTCTACTTTGCCTTGCGTCCCAGGAAGCCCGGGGTTCCCTTTCGGACAACCCATGGACTTTGTATAAACCTAAGAACATCATGCTTAAACTGGACTTCAGATCTGGGACCTCATAGTCAGGGCTAAGTTTTTTTATTCTCTCATTAAATAAAATATTATTAGTTTTTTAATTCTTTTCCGCATCACCCAAAGGTTGACTGGTAGAAAATGCCTAAGGCATTAAGTCTGCCTCTGTACCTTTATGTGCATGAAGTGTGAAATAAATAAATAAATAAACCTTTGCTTCTAGGTAAGCGTGTTCCATCGTCGGCCACATCATCGCTTTCCATCAGGTGAGATAGTGGTCAAACGCTAGCCTATCCATGATAAAAAATAGATAAAAAAACACTTAATTATATTCTCCCCCCATAAGAAAATATGTGTAGACATTTCTTACTTTCGAATCAGAAACCAAGCCAAAACATCAACAACTATATTTTCTAGTAGACACGGTATAACGCCTCCGGTCAGGGTTCTTTATGTGAAGTTAACACGAATCTTTCTATCTGATTACCGTCTACATTGCGTCGTTACTATGAGTTATAGATTACAATTATATGAACATCATTCTTGGCTGTGTCAGTCAGTTTGTGAGTAATGACTTCAATCTAGAGGTTATAGGACTACAGTGCGAGGTTTTGGTGAAATAATCTATTTTTCTGGCCATTGTCATCATTTTTGTCTGAAATAAGCTTTTGTTGTCCAAGATCAACAAGTTTATAAAAGTGATATAAGCATCGCTCTATATCGATATTTTTGGGGTTCTGTACCCAAAGGGTAGAACGGGACCCTATTCCTAAGACTACGCTGTCCGTTTGTCTGTCACCAGGCTGTATCTCATGAACTGTGATAGCTAGACAGTTGAAATTTTTACAGATGATGCATTTCTGTTGCCGCTATAACAACAAATACTAAAAATATAATAAAATAAATATTTGAGTGGGGCTCCCATACAACAAACAGTATTTTCTTGACGTTTTTTTTGTTACGGAAGGTACGGAACCCTTCGAGCGCGATTCTTGACACCGACCAGACACTAGTTATACATGAAAGGACATAGGAAGCACAGAATATGTCTACATTGCGAAGCATGCGTGTATTTTGACTAAAAAATATTCACTGCTGGACATGTGGGGACTTGTCGTGAGTATTTTCCAGTCAAAATAGTAATGAGTCACATTTCTCACTAACATTATCTCAACAAATGTCTTGCTCAACATATTAATCAAATCCCAACATAATTTTGAAAGTAATAAGTTATGAAATCTTTCAATCAGCCGTTTTCACGTACGAAATTCTTCATAAAACGCACTTTATATCCGCCTCAAAAGATTTCCCCCTCATAACACATACTTATTCATAAAATATACATATCAACATATGCTCCCGGGTGTCCCCACCCATCATTTAGGAGATATTACTTCGGAAAGTTTGCAAAGCGTATAAAAGACAAATTGCCATCCCATGGCTAACGAGACCCATTTATTTTTACCTTACAACCTTTTCGATTTGTCACCCTATATGATACGAATATGCTCGTATATACGTACGTAGGAATATTGGACCCACTTTTTGAAATTGAATATTGCTGTTTTGCCTTTTTAACCAACTTCAAAAAGGAGGAGGATGGAAAGAAGTTCTTTGTTTGGCAGAATGTACCTTTTTTTATATATATTCATCGATTTCTCGGTCCTTGTGGACCGATTTTGGATTTTTTTTTTATTTTTTGATTGAAATTTTATGCTTCCAAGTTGGTCCGATAGAAATATTATTATAATTTGATCATGAACTTCTAAGATATGAAACAGAACTCCTCATAGGATCACAGCAGAACTGTCGTAACAAGTAAAATTGCTTTCTTTATACGTGTAGTCGATAACTGACTGAAAGAAGAGGGGGAATATATTTAACTGATCTGATGAAGAAGGCTGAAGTTAGGCACCGGAACTCTGTAATTAATTAATTTAATCTAACCGTGTTTGGTATTATTAGAATTGTCATGAGATGCACTGTGGCTATAAGGTATTTAAGTATGGCTGAGGGGTACTTTTTAGTGGTGGTATCATAACTAAAAAGAGTAAAATAACAAACCTTTTGCAAAAAAAAATAATACAACCGACTTCAATGTAAAAAATAACACCGAAAAGTGCAAAATAACTTTAATTTCGGAAGTCGGTGTTAAATAACGAAGAGACAAAACTATTATAGAAACACCGTCTTCCGAAATTGAAGTTATTTTGCACTTTTAGGTGTTTTTATTTTTACATTGATGTCGGTTGTACCTATTTGTTTTGTGAAAAGTTTTTATTACCTAACAAATTATTTAAAAAAGGCTTTATAAAAACATATTTTTTTAATTCCTTATTTTGTTAGGAAGTGATTTGTTGACCGGTGTGCCCAAAACCGGGTTATATATGGTTTTTTTTTAAGTAAATCGTTACTGTAGCACGTACTTTGAGTGGACTGGTTTAAATAGGATGAGATTTGGGTGATCAGGTGTTGATTTTTTTTTATATTGTTTTGTCCTGTCAGCCAGTATTACTTTCACAAGATTATAATAACCAGTACTATTCAAATTTAAATGAATTATATTTACACTTCGTGTAGGCAAACTTAATTTATTCTCTAACTCTCCTCTTTGTAATTCGGCTCGACCCTTAAACTCAATCAATTTACATAACATCGCCTAACATTTCCGCCTCATACACACTCCCTCACAAGTTATCCCTCATGCAGGCCGGAGTCCACGTGTGATACAGGCTCAGCTGTGTTCCCGCCTGTACTCAATGTGGCTGAACACCGGCCAGTCGATGGCGGCATTCGATTATCCAATAATTGCTTGTCTGAGTGGTGCTCCTGTGTGATGCGGTTTGTAGGGTTTCTGGTAGAAGAGGTGGCGGTGAGTTTTGAGCAATTGATTTTTTACATGAGTGGATCGTAGTGGCAGGAATCTCCTGGATGAAGGAAGGGTATGACGGTGGAAACTGGTAGAAACGAAACGAGCATGTAAAGAGGATGATTCAGGACTAAGAAGATGATGTTTGTGGATTATTTGTATACGATTCAATTCAAACTTTTAATATTATGTACATGTGTAGGTATGTGTATGTGTTGTAAGCGATAGCACATTCTTGGGGGTTTAATTTGCATCAACAACATTCTATGACAATATAAACGTCGCAACTTTTGATAGAACAGTAAACAAGCTGAAGAGTTGTAGTACGAGTATTTTAGGAAAAACCAGTTGAAAATACCGTTTCAATTCACAAATACGAATACTGTATGACCTCAAAGTTATTTCAATAAGCTTGACTATATCGTCTGTATCTGCATAAAATTTATTTAATCTGTTTCCTAATAGCTAAAACCTTTTAGGTAAGTGTGATCCATCGTCGGCCACATAATGGCTTATCATCAAGCGAGATAGTGGTTAAACGCGAGCTTATCCATAATAAAAAAAATTAGAAGACAAACTCGCTTTTTCATGTAACTTGTACCAAGCTCTGTATCGGCGCTGGTTTTCGTCGTCACTATCGGCTCGGGGCCCAATTTATTTGCTGCGGTTGTCGGCGCTCATCGAGTTATTCTGAGTCGGCGTCTAATTACTGACCCTCTGTGCCTCTAGTGTGTATCTGTAGGAATCGTTTAGAAGGTACCAAATAATTAGAACTGGAACACGTGCTTATTTCGAATAAATACGCTTAAAAGCGCCGCTTTAGAGCAACCCATGGCTGAACCATAAACATGTAGTTGGCTTCGTTTTGTGTGAAAATGTAGGCACTATCGTCCTTTGCGACTACGCCTTTTTTAAATTTTATTTTTTTAAAGTGAGAAATCATCTAATGGCTCCCTAAGGTGGAGTAAGAGGGCGTGTCAGACTTTTATGAACTATGTGAACCCACTTGTTTCTTTCAGTTACCCTTTTCATACGGGTTTCTCTTTCAAAAAATCCCGTCGATTTAACGGCATCGGCCCTACAGGGCCCCTACAGTTTTGGAGACATCTCTCTGATGCGCGCTTGGCACACTATGCGCTGTCGATGCTCGCGCTCCGCTTGGTCCTTACCGGACAACGAGCTATCCATTGTTCATCGTTCGCAAGCCCGTGCCTGTGGTGGCTGGGGATCACCCTACGATTCCTGACGCTCGGGTAGTCTCTTGTGGCGCCCAATCGTACATTCTTCCTGGCAGTAGCAAGGTAGACTTTGCTCAGCGCTATCAGGTAAAGTTACTGAAACAAACATATTCTGAGATATTCTTTAATAGCTGGACCCGCCCCATCTGGGATGCGACACGCTTTCGTACGATAGCATAAAAGTTATCAATACGTGCTTCCGCAAACATCCCCGATGCGCTGCAATGACGCGGCAGCCTCAACAGTGCCTATATGCGATATTGTATTGGACCCGCAAGGCGCTGCATTATTTAATTTAAATGTTATAAATTGTTTTGCATAAATGTGACAGTTCTATTTTAATATTATTTTAAAATGATGTAATATTCAACACAATGTTTATTGTTATGAATAAATAAATAAATAAATCAGACCCCACCATAACATTCATATCCTGCCTGACCTCGTCCCTAAATAGGAGCTTCCAGTCTACATCAGCTGAGTACCAATATTTTACATAGAGCGACTGCTTGCATGACCTCCACTACCTGGTTAATCGGTAACTCGAAGCCTTTGATGGGCCGTCTACATTGAAAAGGAAGGATCGTCCGACCAGATGTATGTCCACCGTTACCATCAGGTGAGATAGTGGTTAAACGCAAGCCTATCAATAATAATAAAAAAATGTTGTATCTGGTCCGGGCAACTGCGCAATAGTCTAACTCTACTACTCTAGTTAACTGGCAAAAACGGTTATAGCAACAACCGATTACTTCTCATGGGTAACTTAGAAACACATGAATATAACACTAAATAATATATAAGTGGGTAGTTGAATGTAACAGAACGTTTGGTTAGCGCGGAATGTGCGGACGCGCGGCTGCGGAGTCGTTGGGCTCAGCGTAATGCTCGTTTGTTGTGAGTACGTATGTTGTATGTGCGCTCGCCAGCGAGTTTGCGGTTACACTTTCATTGTTACGGGATTCCAGAAATGCTTGCGGTAACCGTATTTCACTCTTGTTCACCACTAACGGGAGATTCATTGTTTATGTTTTTTAGGTTCCTATTAGATACTAATTTTCTATACCATAGAGATGGAATAACCACGGTGAGAGCTGTTCTAACAAAGTTCGTGTCCGTTTTAAGATAAGAAGATTCAAATAGCAATCCATATGCTTGTCTATTATATAAAACATTTCTTGTCACAGTGTTTGCTATTGAACTCCTCCGAGGCGGCTTGACCGATTTTTATGATTATTTTTGTGTATATTTGGAAACATAAGTCTGAGAATAAATCGAAAGCTATTTTTTACCTTTCTGCACCCAATCTTCATTTTTTCTTGATTTATGTCAGAACAACGTTTGCCGGGTGTTTTACTATAAATAGAAATGTTTTGCCAATACATGAAACTTGTTTCATAAGTGAAATAAACATGGAGCTTGACGTGTACGCGTAGCGCTTGGGCAACACTAGTACCGAGTCCTCGCTCATGAATTATGGACGGCAAGATGGCGCCAGTAATTATTTGCTATTAACTTAACGATCGGATGGTTCATCGGCTGTTGTTCCAATATGCTTGTTTTCTTTCAAAGGAAATTGCCTTCTGATGGAATTGGGTCATCAATTGGTATTTTAAATTGCATGTTAAGTATGGTTTACTTAGTGAAGTTAAGTTGATAAGCATGACCGGCGGTATATTTATTAAGTTATATTATAACACCCAGACGCGTCCAAGGTACCAACACACACAGAAACATGTTATACTTTTCATGTAAATGTAATTTAAGGCGTGCGAAGAGGCTAATTGGGGATCCAGATTTGGTTAAATCCAATCTACAAAGCCTCGAGCACAGGCACAGGGTAACCAGCCTATCGGTATTCTACAGGTTGCATTTTGGAGAGTGTGCGCGGGAATTGCATGACTTGATTCCGCCATCTCCTTACTACCATCGGACAACCCGACGTACGGCGGGTATCCACCCTTACGTTGTAGAAACTTCAACGGTCCGGACTAAGCGTATCGCTTCGTCGTTTATACCGCGTACATCGAAGGACTGGAACAATTTGCCTGCTGCGTTCTTCCCGTCCAACTATAATTTAGGTGTCTTCAAGGCTAGAGTGAATAGGCTCTTAATAAACTAGTGCGCCTCACCATCAATGATTGCATCACTGCTTACCATCAGGTGGGATCGCAGTCAAGCACTGGTTTATATCAATTAAAAAAAATGTATTTACAAATATCTTAGGACCCTGGGGTCATAGACCTTGGAACGAGGTACCAACTGACGATTATCCCTGTACGCGCTATGTTAGAGTACCCAAGGACAACCCTCTGTAGGTGGGAAACTATTGCGACAAATGAAAAACAAAGATTATTTACTCGTATTATACAGTAAATAAAACGAGATCTTCTTTTTAATAGGGAAAGCATTTCCAATTTCAATATAAATATCATACAAATTCAATTCCCATGTCATGTTACGTAAACAACAGTCTCCATTTGCCTCGCGACGTACAAACTTAGCAATGTAAAATGGAGCAAGCGAATGCTGACAGCTATGTATTCTAATGCTGTATTCACTCTTTTAGAGAAAAAGAAAACTCTTGATGATTCCGTAGGTAACCGAGTGTTTACAAAAAAAGTTAAATGGTTATATGGTATTTATATATTTAAAAGAGCTTTTTTAGAGTTCTGCATTCGAAAGTTAACTAACAGAACCTTATCACTAAGCCTGCGCAGTCCGTGCGTCCGTCCGCTTATCTCTCAGCGGGTTATAGGTATCTCATGAACCGTGGTAGGTGTGTATTTCTCTTTTGCCGCTATCAAATCAAAAAATAATAAACTCATACGGATCTCTTTGAATGCGAGTCAAACTCGCACTTAACCGTTTTTTTGGTATGTTCATCGCGGGTTCATCGACTATTTAAATTATTACTTTTGATCAAATTATTATTATTTAAGCTATTTAGTTGAATGCCTACTTATCTACTGAGTAACCACAGTTGGTTTTTTTTTGCCACAACTATCACACAACGCCGTCTAGCCCCAAGGTAAGCAGAGCTTGTATTATGAGTACTAGACAACTGATAAACATACTTATATATTTCTAAATACATATATATTATAGATAAATTATACCCAGACACAGAACAAATGTTCGTGCTCATCACACTAACATTTGTCCTGGGTGGGAATCAAACCCATGACCGGCATAGCAGTCAGGGCCACGAACCGCTAGACCAACAGGCCAGTCAGTTGAATGCCAACTTACGAATAACTACAGTAGGTAGGTATTTGTAGTGTATTTCATATTATTTTACTTAAAATGATAAATAAACAATTCGTAAACGATTATGCTTGTATATAATCAAATTATAAATTTATAGCCTATGAAGATGTTTCGATAATAATTGAACGCTGGTCTATAAAGAACTCAAGATATGGCATCCTTAGCGCGCCAATCCTCCTCACACTTTTACGTATTTGAGTATGATTTCATGCAATATTTCCAACAAGTTAAAGGGTTCTGTCTACTCGTTGTGTAGTTTGTTAGCAGTTTTATTGTCAGAAGGTGGGCAGAATACAGAGCGGGGAATATGATGAGGGTAGTAAGTTCGCGAAGATACGGACAGGATCCGTAAATATAGATTGAGAGATATAGTTATTTGAAAATGTACGTGTTGTGTAGTTGGTGGAGTTCTGGTTATTGTTCTCTATGGTGGAGTTTGATAATTTGGAAATAAAGTATCCAATAAAATAAATGAAGAAATCATTTATTTTAACAAAAATAAATGAAGAAATCATTTATTTTAAATTCGATAATTGTTTTTATGTCAATTGCTTTTTTATTTTTCCTGACTGAGTTAAAGCCAAAAGGCATATGGTTTTTATCAACTTATTTTTTTTTTACTTTAATATTAAAAGGTGAAAGGTAGAACATGTCCTGGAATTGCACATATAATTATTTTTATCTCGGGAGTATGTTTTGGTATATTTTATTACTGCGCAGTCAGCAAAAGCAGACGTTAATAATTTATTAGTAGTTTATTTACTTAGTAGTAGTAAATAACTAGCTTTTACATTTAAGAAAAAACGGATAATCTCTATTTATTCGTAGTAATCGTTTTTGCTTCAATTTAACTTAAAAGTGGTAAGATCAAATAAAAAAATCCATGTTACTTTAGGTGTAACGCGTATTCTTGTTTGATTCCGCTCTATTAACTATCACGCCATACTGCCTTGTCAAATTTCTGTACCATATCTAACTTAAAAAGTATTTAATTCAAGTCAACACCTCCTTAAACAGGTCACAACACTAACTCAAGCCTGACTTACCTTACTTACTTTATTACTTAGCTCCTGACACATAACTAACGTACTTAAAAGCACTTTACAAACTATGCACCGTTATGCACCGTTATATATCGTTATAACTGCATAGTTGTAACATGTTACTTGGTATACAAATGTACCTCGTTGACATTTATAAACTATGCGCCTTAACCCTCTATTACTCTGGGACTCCACAATTATGGCGTTAAGCCCCCTGTTTGAGAAGTGGCTGGAGAGGTCGCGTCAGAAAACGACGAGCAATGGGTAGCTCGCCATCCCGTCGGTCATTACCGCAGGTAGTACTACAAGACAACAGTGCTTTAAAACGTTAAAAATTAAATACACTTGTATATTGTACTTGACTGGCCTGTTGGTCTAATGGTTAGTGGCCCTGACTGCTATGCCGGAGGTCGTGGGTTCGATTCCCACCCAGGACAAATGTTTGTGTGATGAGCACGATCATTTGTTCTGTGTCTGGGTGTAATTTATCTATATATTTCGAGGTGACATTGTACTCCTCAATATGAACAACTTTTACTATGGGACCAAACCTGAAATCGCGAAAAAAAAAACAGCTGTTCCCTACGTTTATGTTCGCATAACTCGTCAAAATGTATGGAACAGCTGATTTTTTTTTCGCGATTTCAGGTTTGGTCCCATAGTAAAAGTGGTTCATAATGAGGAGTACAATGTCCCCTCGAAATTCTTAAAGTTAATTTTTTAACACCTTATATAAGTATGTTAATCAGGTGTCTAGTCCCATAACACAAGCTCTGCTTAGCTTGGGACTAGACGGCGTTGTGTGATAGTTGTGGAATATTATATATTATATTATATTATTATATTATATATATATATAGATATACTAGCGGTCCCGACAGACATTGTCCTGTCCGAAAGCTGGCTTGCATGAGAAACAAAAATTAAGAACCCGTTTACCGAGTTCAATTGTATTTTCAAACCATCCATTAACTCTTTGAATGCCGGAAGCGTAGATCTACGCGAGACACAATGTTTTTTAATTGTGTCTCTAATAGCCGGCATACGAAAGGTTAAGTGACAAACGCACGTACAGAAGAATTATATCTATATATAAAGATTAAAATTGGCGAGAGATCGAACGGTATACTACGGTGCTTACAGTCTACGTCATGTTATAGAGATTTACCATGCCGTCACAACTAGTTATAACACGTTACTTTGGGGTACAAATTTACCCCCTTGACGCGTGTCCCCCTTTCGACTGCTACGTAGTTAAAGGGTTAGCTTGTTAACCCAGTTCTTTTGAAACAGTTCCTGTGAAGATTGCTAATTACTCTCTAATGAGAATGACGTTTAAGATTATGGGTCACTCAGTTTTGTGTGTAACAGAAAATCTTTTAAAAATCTACATCAAAGTACAATTTTCTGCCTCGACGACCTAGTGGTTGCAAGAAAGTCGTTACTTGGGATCGGCGCAACACTTTCTGTTCTTCACGTCACTATAACACCATCCATCTTCTCTCTGACCTCCTTCACCCTTTCCATCTATCCACATTTACATAAATAACAAGTAACATACCGAAACAAACGATTTCCTTTCAAGGCCGACATTAATATATGTAATTATTTAGTTTACTACGAATTGGGAACGAGGTGATCCGACAGCGAACCAACATTGGGGCCTTACCATGACGTGTTGAAGTGGCAGGTGTGCGAGCGAGATAGAGGGATGGAGCTATACACACTATGTAGCTCCAATCCTTTTACAGTTCAGTTTAGGTCGTCAAATGTATCGCGTTAAGAGCTCGAGTGATAGGAACAAGTAAACTGAGGTGGCAAAGGGCCCGTCCCTTTACCACGTCAGCTCATATACATTGCATTACAACAGGCGAAATGTGGCTGTAAGCTATGTATTTATGTATCTTTCCATATCTTTAATCTCTATGAAGTATTTAAAAACAAAGTCGTTTTTTGAGTCTGTCTGTTTATCCACTAACACCTCTTAAATCATGCAACGGATTTTGATACAGTTTTCACTAATAGGAAAAGCGATAACCGAGTGTTAGATGACTATTCCAACACATCTAACTTTGTTCATACAAATCCCATTTTGATTTTCCTGACCTGATCGTTACACGGTTAGCATCTGACTGACTCTCAGTGTTAGCATGCCACAAAAAAAAAGAAATAAAATGGGAACCGGATTTAGCGCGCCACCTCGGCAGAAACAGTAAACTATTACTTAAAATATAAATATCTGACACATTTTAGGTAATGTTACAGGAATTATTTGATGCAGCACTTTAAATGTTCAATCAATATTTGACAAAAGCAAATGGATCGTAAACATGCTAAAACTTACACCAATTAGTGCTAAAAGACGATAGTCATTTCTAACTTCAAGATAACCACCGCCACACACAGTACCAAATGACAGATCAATTTGAGAATCACAATATCCAAACAATTAGATTCTAACACGAGGAAAGAGAAGTCCGAGGGAGTCCGATGGATGCGAGACGCACAGAACCGTTCGCTGTGGCGACGCTTGGGGGAGGACTATGTCCAGCAGTGGACGTCTTTCGGCTGAAATGATGATGATGATGACGAGGAAAGTTTGCGTGTATATTTTGCAACCGCGCAAAACCGGATGGGGCACATGTGTATGTATACTTCTGTTTCACACTTCAGGGACCACTTGATAATATATGTAAATTAATGTGTATTTTTCATTTGTTACAGGTAAACACCGACACGACAATTACGAAAACAGTTGGAAAGTCATTTAGAGGCAGTTTATGTGAGTTTAAAGTTTCACGTTGGTACCAACTGGAGGACGTGCTGGACTAGTATGATACAAACTAATATTATTCTAATTTATACACTGTCGCAGTTTTATTAAAGAAAAACAAACGTTTTGTTTACGCCCGTTATTTAAATTTGTAAGTTCATAACGCAAATATTAAAATGTTTTAAAATATTAAGTTTAAAATTTTGTTCATTTTGAGTTTAATTCTGTGGAAATTACGTTTTACGTAAATGAGTGATAAAATATGTATATTGAGCATGGTTCATAAATTTTATAAAAAGGGGTTTGTTCTCATAATTATTTATTAATCTTTTTTTTAAAAAGAAAGAAAGAAAAATATTTTATTTGGCACACGTACACAGATACACACATACACACAATGTAGAAACAACATGTAAACACTTAAGATAAAAAATAAGAAAATAAAATAACTAACATTGTATGTCTCGCGCCTGCACCAAATAGGCCATGACAAAACTTATGACTTAGCTCACTTTACTTTTGGTTGCATCGAAGAAGAAGAGTTGCGCGATGGCATAACGCTTGTAATTTAATGGTAATAAGAGGCATTTTATTGCTTAAGTCAAAAGTGACCTGAGATATCAAACATCTACAACAACCCAATTTTCATTAAGATACTATTCATTTCTAGGATTCTGACAAAAACGGAATCGCTATAGCATCACTTTGTTGTACGTGTCGTCCATCGGTCCATCTGTCAAGACCCTTCAAGACCCTTTTTCTTAGGAATGTGCGGAGTCATGAAGCTAAAATTAATAAAAATACTCAACTCTGCTTTCTTTTGGAGCTGTCAAAAAATATCAAACTTCTAAGTCATCGTAATCTAAAGATAAAGCCGACGACTCTGCGTTTTGGCGCATATTTTGACACTTGATAGGAAATCAAAATCTATAGGGTACTTCCCGTTGACCTAGAGTCTTTAAATTTGGTGTGAAGCAAGGTCTCGTAGCACAAATGTAGGAAAAACTCTGAAAATTGTAAATTTGTTAATACGTTACAAAAAAGAAAGTTTTTTACTCAACTTTACTCTAAAACCTATCAACCAAAAGCTTCCTCTCTTTCTGCAAGTAACCGTTTCACATAACTAGGCGCCGGTCGGTAATGGACCAAGGCAATCACGTCACAAGTATGCGCTCACGAGCCAGTAGCTTGATCTAGTAGATGAGCTGGAATTCTGATAGGAGTAAGTGTTTTTACTTAAGGAAAGCTTAACTTATGAAGGACACATGCATAACTTGTGTAAGGACATGCTTTGCTGATCCCCATTAAGATAGCTGTCGGTGCAATAACTTATCACGTTCCGCAAGCAAAGTATTAATATTCTAGTAACTAAGTAATATAAGTTAGCAGTATGATTTGTACATTATAAGTAATCTATTTTATTAATAAAAGGGAGTTTGCAACAAACAGTCGTTTCCATCTGCCGCCTGTCCTCATGGCTACATTTCACTTAACCCCTCGAGCGCCGATTGTACATACGTCTGTAACTGCCTAGCGTTTTATCAATTATTTTGGGGTTAACTTCCAATCTAACCGAAAGATTTTACATGGAGCCACTGACTATCTGATCTCCACTACCCAGTAATTCCATGGGTAGCACGATACCCCTCAGTAAGACTGGTGTAAGATATCTTAGCTACTGACTATCCGTAACGACTATCAAAGATCTACAAATGACAGCTGGGACCAACGGCTTAGCATGCTTTCCGAGGTATGATGTTAAGATGTTCACCCATCCAAAGACCGACATCGGTAAGCATTGCTTAACCTTGGCGATAGCCCCGTGTGTATCTTAACTTAAAAAATAAATAGACTAAAAACGATTGCTTATAATTTTGTAAAATAAAATGAGATTTAGATTGTCAAACAAGCAGGTGATCCGGTCTACCTGATGGTGAGGTCATCACTCGCTGTGGACATCTGCAGTAACAGGAGCACTACAAATATGTAGCCTGTTCTTTGTGAAAATACCCTTTCCAGTTTTTTCAGCTATAATTAACCTGTAATTTAAATTATCGGTTTCAATACGATTAAAACAAAAATATTGATTTTAGCTTTAAGAGCGCCCAACCCGGGGTACATTTCCATACAACCACTCTTACGTGATTATGACGTTATAACTTTTGAAAAACACTTATCTTATGGATATTATCTAGGTTTCTATTGACATCTAAACATAGTATAAAACTAATCATGTAAAGATAAGAAAAGAAGAAAAGAAAGAAAAACAGTTTATTTGCACAAACATGACACATAACTTAAAAAAATAATAATAATAACATACTTAAACATAACAAATTACACAAAAAAGTTAAATTGTGCGACACATTCATGCAAAACGGCAAAGATCTCTGAAAGCCTGTTATTTTGCGTGAACTTTGGCTCTTCATAATGTAGGTACTTATAAATTAATAAAGTAAATAAAATACAAGAACCTTACACATTAAATCGAGATTCTAAATGATCATTCCAAAAACTCTTCTAATAAACACGCATTTCCTGGAACATGCCAATTACCGAATGCCAACAGAGCGTTCAGGCGTTATCTTTCTATTTTCTTGCTGCCTCTTTATCAAACATTGCGTTAGATAAAACACCAAGCTTTTAAAACATGCTCATGTTGACGATAGACGCGTGGGGAAGGGCTCTCTTAATGCAAATTTGAGCATAACTATCATTAAATTTGTTCATACGACTTATTCATTCATCCTTCTCATCAGCAGTATTCCACATTTAGGTACTTTGATTTAACCTAAATTGCTTTGGGGACCTAGAATAGTAATAGTAGCTGACTGAGGGATTTTCGAAAGGTCAAAAGCTGCGTCTGCGGTATTTGCAAAAAGGTACAAGGTCGTAAAAAAAAACTACCTAATAGATTTCTACCAATGGGTTTATACTTTTTTTGCTTACCTTTTAAAGTAGTTAAACTAACCGACTGTGTTTGCGTTTTTCCCCTTTCTCAGACATTTTGCATAATTATTTCAGTGGAAAGACGTCCAGTGCTAAAAAAATCCGGAAAAACCTAAAAAATTACATATGGTCTATTATTATTACCCTTCCTTTGCCCAGTAGTTGAATGATGATCGCTATTCCAATCTACCGATTTGTTATGTACTTATTTGGTATAATGTTAATACTGCCCTCTGCAACTATTAATATTTTATTATGGAAACCTAAAAAAAAAAAATTAAAAGGAAAACCGAGTTTCTTGTCGGTCCTGTTCCATAGGAAACGATCAAATGGAACCCCTAGCTTCTGAAGTTTTATAAGAGCCCATATAGGTTTATGTAAAATAAAATATTTTATTTTGAATTGATAGTTTGTAGCGCTGCAGCTACCACTATTCAGATGATAGGTCTGTGTCTCACTCACTCGTCATAAATTGCATTCTTTAACCTGACCATTATGCTCATATATATTTAGGGAACCTTCGCATTCTAATCTCACTCTTAATCTACCAAAAACATTTTTAAATTACTTCATCTTGATATGTTTTCGGGCAATGTTTGTCGGTGAGTTGGTATTTCGCCCTGGTTTGTCTGTAGCGACATCTATGATGCCACTTATGTACTATAATTCACAATCCTGCATCGTGGTATTTGAGTTCTCCCCGCGTTTAGAACACATACAACAGCCCGAGATCACCTATCGTGCAGTTGCCCGGACCGGACGTGATACTCCTCTGGTTGGAGGATTCTCCCTCTTCAATGCAGGTTTGCGAGACTTCAAACCCTGATCCGCATACCTCTAAAATGTTTAAAACAAAAATATTAGCGATACAACACATTTTCCAACATATTCTACGTTAAAATACTTCCAAAATCATACAAAAAACTCTCAATTTCCGCACCGGATTCCGTAATGAATATTCAAAGCTCTTTAGCCTTTTAATTCTCACATTCTTCATCCTCGTATAAAAAGCGTTGGTCGATACATTCCTTCTACTTAATGAACAAAGTTGGCAATCGGACCGGATTCCGTCCGGATTCCTGCCGGCTCCCGCATCCGATACGACGATTAAAAACTCGTTTTTCAGTGCCTACGTACGGGTTCTTTCATGGCTATTGGTCCATGTTGGGAATGGTGCTATTGTTTTAGTGTGGTGAAACCTGTAGATGGTGTGATTGTTAAAGGGGTGTAGAAGTTAGGAAGATATCTAAATGCTATTGCTGCTTATAAAAAGAATTAAATACAGTCGACTCTCTATAAAAATCTCTATATACATATTTCGAACTAAATCAACACATTTTTATGCACTTGGTAATTCGAAAGAAAAAATCATCGCTACGTAACAAAAAGACGCGTTAATTCTCTTTCATCCGCGTCAAACACTCGATAATTCAAAGTTGCATAAGGAGAGAGAAAGATTGCAGAACTTGTAGAGGTACATTTTGAGACAAGTTCAAAGTTGTGAGGTCTGGGCAATATACAGTCGGTATATTGCCCAGATCAATGTTTAGTAATAAAAAGGAGCATACACAATGACCGCAAGTACAAGGGGTACAAGGGGTGAAGCTTCATTACACATAAGATAAGAATGGAAGAAGATATCTAAGTGCATTAAAGGAAAATCAAAGTTTTATAGGTCAATATCGATTATAATTTAGGTGACTTCAAAGCTAGAGTAAATAGGCTTTTATTTTAGCTAATGCAATTCCCCATCAAATATTGCATCACTGCTTACCATCAGGTGGGATCACAGTCAAGCACTAGTTTATATCATATAAAAAAAAATTGATTGAGTTTATTTAGATGATTATTTTCAGTGTAAGCTCAAACATTTTTTTATCATTTTAAGGCTCACGCTGGACCACTATCTCATCTGATGGTCGACGGTGTAGCACGCTTGCCTAGAAGTAACCTGTTTACTCTTGACTTAAAGACCTCTAAGACACTTGAAAGAAGGTCGTAATTATCATGAATCACAGATTCCGGCAGGAAATTTACAATTTGGTTTAGTATCAGTATTTTACATGAAACGAGTGTCTACGATCTAGTAACTGAGTAACACAACCCCTTGGCAACACACATTGGCAGACCTTGAGTCTGGTTGTTGAGAAACCGTAAAGATTGCCAAGAAGTGACAGTGTGGACAAACAGTTAATTAATCATAAATTATGATGAAATATCAAATACGTCTTAATCATTAATTACGCCATAAATTGGCGCCTGTTTTGGCCTCAAACAGGTTTTTTTTGTTCTTTTTAAATGTTGTTATAGTTTTTTATTTTAGTTTATGTTATCTGTTAACATTTCTTATCTTATTCTGTTGTTTGTCCTGTGCTAGACACAAGTAAACATTTTGCTCTTTATTCTTTCTTTTTTTATTCAGAATAGACGCACTACTAAGGGTGATTTTAATGTAGTGCGGATTTCATCACGCATGTGGGTTTGATCCGCATGCAGAAAATTTCAAAATGCAAAAAATCGCGTCCCGCGTGCGTATTCCACTCACAATAAATACTAGAAATAGACATTTGCGGGGGTTTACGCGTGCGGAGCAAACCCGCATGTGTGACGAAATCCGCACGATATTAATAAAATATAATTATGTCCCAACTCAATATAATATATTTATTACCTTATCACAATCACAAACAGTGTCTAGACATTACGCAACTACTTATAATATATTGACCGAATAAGTTTCTTCAATATTGAGCAGATCAATGTTTAATGTTTATATTTTTATGACATCGTAAAAGAATGTGTTTTCACGTCATAAAGACGATAAACAACAGGATTCTCACTTAACGAGCGACACACTTGTTCAATCTAGCGAAAACAGTTGGAGATATTTTTAACGGGAATATAAGTATGTAATAAAATCATAAAATGCCAGTTTTATAGCGCCCCTGCAGAGAAATCACTACTGTTTTTGGTCTCAGTTTCTTATTTTCAAGTGTTGCTTGATCTGAAATTTATTCCTTGTTTTCTTGAAAATGCAATATCTTTCTTTGGTGTAGTCAATCCCACTGCCTCACTCTTGAACTACAAATGCCGCCCTTATATTAAAAGTGCTCTCAAAGTTAACTTGTTAGTAGACTTGAAATGTAAATATGTAGTTGACGTTAATGTTGGCCTTTCTTGATTTTTAGTATTCTATACCTCAATCGGCAAAAAATAAATGCTCATAGGATCACTATGTTGTCTGTTTGTCAAGATCATTTTTTCAAAGGTACACGTGGAATTATTAAGCTGAATAATATTAAATACTTGGGTCTGCTAGGGTACTAGCAGACCAGAGAAAACTTTCTAAGTCGACGCTATCTAAAGATAAGACGCTATGCTCCGCGTATGACGCACATTTTGAAACACGCAAGGAAATCAAAATCATATATATAAGGTGCTTCTCGCTGACCTAAAATCCTGAAATTTGGCAAAAAGCAAGATTACATAGCACGAGTAAAGTCTGAAAAGCGTAATATTTTTGTTACATTACAAAATAATTACTGTTTTGTGATTCGAAAAAGTCACACTACACTTGATGTACGAGTACGACTCGCACTTGGCCTGTTTTTTTTTGTAAATTTTAACACCATCAGTATACAACACTCAACAGACACAGGATTGGAGAGATAAATCGGGTGCCATTTATCAAAGAATAGAATAGAAATACTTTTATTCGGGACAGACACAGCACAACGGTTATAAACACACAGTAAAAAATAATAACAAAAGTACAAAGTGCGCCGAGCGTGCCCGCACCGAAAGGGACGATATCACGACTCTCGACATCTTGAATGATGTGCCTGCTTCCAGTCTCCTGCCTACTGCAAAGTCCGGCGCTCCACACAACTATTATTTAATGGATTCACTAATAAATTCAATGATATTAATTGTAACAGATAAGGTAATCCTATGTGATTGTGAACAAGAGGCAAGTACTGAAACTTCTTGCATATTACATGTAACGTCACTACACAAATATACTACACAATACATATACATACACAGCCTGCAGTAGTCGCGCCCTCTCACAACTTGCGCCGCCACACAAAGGCATCGCTCTCCGTAGTTTTTATTTGAGTTCCGCGCGGTACAGTTCAACTACTGCAATTTTCCACTCGCTGTAATTTGCACGCGTTTCATATCAAACTAGTGAGGGCGCCTGTAAACTGCTGCATTGTATTGTGTTTGAGTTCTGTTATAGTTACAGAATTATTGAGCTAGGTGAATTGTAAAGAAATGTACATGTACTTACAAGTCAGGGATGAAAAATGACGTAGCAGTCACAAGGCTGAAGTAGATATATATATTTTTTTGTAATGCAATTTAACATTTTTTTATTTGTATATGAAGTCATTTGATGACTTTTCTCGCTGTCCTGTGGAACGAGAGGGCTATTCAGACTTTTACTGACTAAAACCCACCTGTGTCCTTGAGTTACCTTTTGTGTTCCATAGTCACTCTTTCAAATGTCCCCCTCTGAATTAATCGAGAACCAACTGAGAATCGAAAGTATAGTATAAATTAGTCGTGGACCGTTGCTCCTTACTGTACACCGATACATAATTTGTAACAATATCCATACAAACAGATCTTGTTTATTATAGAAACTCCGTCCGACGTCCTTGGCTTTGCTAGTTGAAGGTTGAGTGAATAGGTTACTTCTAGGCAAGCGTGCTCCAACGTTGGCCACATCATCGCTTATCATCAGGTGAGATAGTGGTCAAACGCGAGCCTATCAATAATAAAAAAGGTCAAAGTGACCAAGTGAAGTGAAGTGGTCAAGTACCACCGACGTACATCTCGGTGGTTTTAATGTGCAAGAATACATGCATTATAACAAATGTAATCGGAGCATTGTCGGGCGTCGGTGAATGGTTATTTATTTTATTTACACAATTTTTTTTACTGTGTTTAAAATGTTTTCATAAATAAGGAAGTTTTAACTCCATTGCTAGTTAAGCCAGCTCTTCTTATCGATCTTTGTTTCATCATCATCATAAAACCACAATTTTCCTCGTTTCCACGGAATTCGTTTGTTTTATTGTGCAAACATTTTATGTGTTCTCTTTGAGTGCGAGTGATGTGGGGCGGATCAGGAAATGCTAAGTCAATACTTTTTATGTTGTATTCTTAGACGATACGGAGAGGAAAGTATGAGATAAACTTGATACGAAATTATGCCTGGCCCACTATTATGTACAAATTGAGAGATGAATAATCGACTTTAATGCGTGAAGTGGAAAATATCTTGTGAATATGTAACGGTTTCAATGACCTTACTAAAATTATCAATTTATTTTATTTGTAAGTTTCCGTTTTCAGCGATAACTAAGGATAACTAGGATTTCACAGCGACCTAAAGTGTACCGTTACGAGAAATATGATATAAATTATCACATTTTATGTCTATCTTAACTTCTGCCATTCAAGAAATAAGTGTACGTATATTTGTTCTAAATTATCTGTTTGGTAATTGAATTGAAAGAAAACGTAACATTGTATCTATATATCTTATTGCTCCTGACTATACACGTCTCAGTTAACCTACTTCCTACTCTAAAACATTATAAAGTTTACGTGTTTGTAAATACATAAATCCTGCCTCTATGGCTGAACAGGATTGAATAAACTTGACAGACACACTAGGCACAGATTACTCTACCACTACCATAATACCGCCGCTATATATGCTACCGTGAGATAATTTTTATGTTCACGCAAAGCTATTGACAAAAACTAGATTGTTTGTGATTTGCAAGGTATAGCAGAAGCAGCACACACTTAAAATATGATCTATTCATAGTTCTGTGTTCTACTTTTAAACTTTCACAACACAATTTTGATGTTCTGCTTTTAGATTTCACCACACAATTTTAATATTCCACTTTTATATTTCGCCACAAAATTTTTATGTTCCACTTTTATATTTCACCACATAATTTTTATATTCCACTTTTATATTTCACCACATAATTTTCATATTCCACTTTTCGATTTCACTACACAACTTTTAGGGTCGCCGCAAACGGGCCACAGGCCGCAATCACAAGACGCCGCCACCGGCATATTTCCTATAGTTCTCATAAATTTTCCACCGTGTGCGGCGAAGGCACACGGTTGACGCTGGTGGCCGCCACACGCTACAAATCGCCGCTGCTCGCTTCTTGTGACCCGCACTGGCCACTAAACGCCGATACAAAACGCCGTCACACGCCACTCGCGCAGTTAACCTTCTTCGGCACAGTCCATTATGATACTGCGCGTATGGGTTAAAAAAAGTAGCAGCCACCGACCACAAGTGGCTGTCGCGCGCTTCAGCTTCCTTTGTGGCCGCTTCTAGCTTCTCATAGCGGCAGGCGTTTGTGGCTGTCGCGTGTGGTCCGTGTGCAGAGACCCTTATATTCTACTTTTAGATATCTACAACGCAATTTTCCGAGTTACATTTCTCTATCTCTTTCATATTCACTGGTGCAAAGTGACAGGTCCTTCGTCTTACATGGACGGGTAGCTAATAGTTCCGTTCCCCTCGTCTTGTGGACGGATAACAGCCCCGCTTCCCTTCACTTGCCCCATATTAATAAGGGATAACATACAGCTGATATGGACTGTTTTTTTATAACCAATTGTATATTTATGTAAAAATAAACATTTTTGACAGTTATCATAAAGCTTTTTTGCTGTTATTTTGAACATGAATTACAAGTTCGTAGACTCGATTTTTGACAATTATTATGAACTAGCTGACCCGACAAACTTCGTACCGCCTAACAGTCAATGAATGTAGTATATTTTTCGAAATCATATATCAAGCTATACACAATTTTAATGTACTAATTTATCCACATCGATTTCGTACATTTTACGTGATGCGTGCACAACTAAAAACTTCTACTGATTTATTTTAACAATCAATGAATGTAGTATATCTTTTGATATAGTCAACCGATTGCGATGAATCAAAGCCTAAGTAATATATCAAGTTACACAAAAATTTAATGTATAAAAGTTATCTACATCGATTTCGCATAATTTACGAGATGCACACACAATTAAAAACTTCTACAGATTATATTTTATTTTAATGATGGTCTCATTTATTTATAAACATGTGAAACAATTTATATGAAACTTAAATAATAACTAAACTATTTATACTAAAACCGAAATATGTACATACAAACTATAAAAACTATTATACTAAACCTAACTATGTACATATAATACAATTCTACAGATTGATTATTATATGTATTATTAAAATTATGTATAGAAGTCTAAAATTATAAATAAATTAGGTGCTAATTTTTATAAAATATTATAATGTCTAAAAGGTAGTAAAATACATGAGTAATAAAATATATTTACGTACAATTTCAAGTAAAAATATAGCTGCTTTTAATATGCGATAAAACAAACAATAAACACTTTACTGTCCATTACTTGAATTAATCAATGTTTCCCTCCTACCCTTTGTAGCGTGATCCAAATAATAAATACCATCTTCAATAACATAACGACACAACTCTAAAAACATAAATAACGAAAGTCAAGTGTAAACAAACGTAATTTGAACTCATTTTCAAACAAACTCCAAAGCGTAAAATGTTGACTTAGGCCCCTTTGCTACTGAACGCGTATTATCTTACAAAAGTTTATGGACAAAGAAACGATGATGTCGGAATAATTGTCTATTTTAATCGTTATTACTTTTGTTATTAATAATTATTATTTAAGTGTCAATCAAAACATTTATGATAACTATCTTTAAATTAGTTTTTTTGTTCTTATTAATTTTACTAAAATTGTTTTTTTATATACTTTGTTTTTGAGTGGAAAATCATCCAATGACTTCACCCGCTGCAAGAGGGTGTGTCAAATTCTTACTGTTTAAAACCACACCTGTGACGTTTAGTAGGCCTGTGCGTTCTAGGACCACGTTTCCTTTTCAAAAAATTTCAGTGACCATAGTGGACATCAGCCCAACTGGGCCCCTACGGTTTTGCTGTCATCTCTTTCAGGCAAGCCCGACTGACCGACGGCGGCTGGGGCGTGAGAATTTACGTTCCCTCACGACTGCGGACATCTCCTCCACGTGCATTACTGCTTCGCAAAATGAAGCGACCGCATCCCATTCAATTAGGCGGTTAAAATAGCGATGTCAGTTTTAAGGCAGATTAAAAATGGATCTGATATCGAGTAAAATACGAGTAATTTCTTTTTCTTCTTGAAAGCGAATCTAGTACTAATCTAGTGTGTCTGAATGGGTTATAGTATTTTTTTTTTCGTTTAATAAAGTTAGTTAGTTAGTATTTCGGGCTGGTATCCGCAACTCCACGACTAAGCGCGTATTTTGCGTACGGGTGGGACAAATGCGTCATTCGAGCCACCCCAGCTCCTCCAGGAAGGCCAGCAGCGCCTTGGTGTTATTGACCATTTCGCGGAGGTTACCTGGGTTTCCGAAGTATTTTGCCCTGTATCCAGCGACAACTGGGCAGCTCAGAAGCAGATGTGCTGCTGTCTCGTCCTCCCCCATGCAGGCTCTGCACAGTGGGCTGTCTGTAACTCCTATGACAGAGAGGTGCTTATTAAAGGTCCCGTGGCCAGTTGTTATTGCCGTCACTTTTCGCAGCTGAGGTTTAGTCAGTCGTAGAGCCTGTTTCGTAAAGCGGCCATCTATGGAGGGAAGTGCCTCCTTGGCCTGCCTGCACTCACCATGGTCTTTCCATAGTCTGTGATGTAGGTCTCTAGTTCGTTTCCTTACCAGATTGCGTAGGTATCCGAAGGGGAGCGGCACAATTGGCTCGGGTCCCATTGCTGCCATATTCGATCCCCTTCTGGCGAGTTCATCCGCTGCATCGTTGCCTCGGGAATCGCTGTGTCCTTTGATCCATTGAATGGTTACTTGGTTATGTTCACCCACCTGGTTTAGGCGTTGGTGACACTCGTAAATCAGCCCTGAGTTAACTGTGTAGCTGTTCAGCGCTTGCAGTACAGACATGCTGTCCGAGAGTATGCGTATTGAGTGATACTTAACTTCCCTGGTTACGACAGCCGAGGCTGCCAGGGAGATGCCCAAGCACTCAGCCTGGAACACCGTGTTATGAGTCCCCAATGGTGTGGCTATGTGAATGTTGAGATCCTCCGAGAAGACTCCCGCACCCGTGCCATTACCTGTTTTGGATCCATCAGTGAAGATCCGCAGCTCTGTAGGGCACAGCCCTTCGCAGCGGTGATCCTCATACAGTTGGATTTTGTATTTTTTATCAAAAATAAATTGCTTAGGTATCCGGTCATTAATTGCTTTCGTTATTGGAAGTTCATCATTGAGTTCCGTAAGCAGAGCGGTGTGTTGTGTTTCTCTCTTACCCCAGAGATCCAGTGTTTTAAGACGTACTGCCGCCATCGTCGCTTCCTGTTGTATGAACAGGTGGAGTGGGGGAAGTCCCAGCATGGCTTCGAGCGCTGCAGTCGGAGTAGTCCTCATGCAGCCGGTAATAGCCATGCAGGCCAGCCTTTGCATGTGTTGTAGTTTGTTTACGGCTGTGGCTAACTTGGTGCGGGGCCACCACACCACGGCGCCGTAAGTAATCATGGGCCGAATAACTGCACTATACAGCCAGAGTATAATTTTGGGGGATAGGCCCCACCTCTTACCTATCATTTTCCTGCATTGCCAGAAGGTGATGCAAGCCCTGTTTAATTTGTTGTCTATATGAGAGCTCCAATTTAACTTACTGTCAAGGGTAACCCCCAGATATTTTACCTCGTTTGACAACTGTAGTTCAGTATTGAACAGTTTAGGCAGATTGAAGCGCCCTAGTGCTCGTTTTTGCGTGAACATGACTAATTCAGTTTTAGAGGGGTTCACTGACAGATCATATTCCCTGCACCATCGTTCCACGATGCGCAGTGCTTGTTGCATGAGGTTGCAGATCGTTCCAGTCACCTTCCCAGGTACAAGGATTGCGAGGTCGTCAGCATAACCTATTGTGTAGTAACGGTTCGCGTTGAGTATGGTGATGAGTTCATTGATAACAAGATTCCACAGTAGCGGGGAGAGTACCCCTCCCTGTGGGCAGCCTCTGGCTATCAAGGCTAACTGCTGTTCTTCCTCAAGGCGAACTACTCGTTTGCTTAACATATTAGTAATCCAGTCAATTAATACCTGGTCAACTCCGTGCTTGGCGAGGGCGGCACTTATGCTGGAGAAGTTAGTTTTGTCGAAGGCTCCTTCGATGTCTATAAAAGTGCCCAGGCAGGTACCTTTCTGGTGAATCGCTTCCTCTATCTGGTGTACCACTAGATGGAGAGCAGACTCTGTAGACTTACCTGAGCTGTATGCATGTTGGTTGCCATGTAATGGCACTGTCTTCAAAGCGCCATCTCTTAGTTCCCTTTCACATAACCTTTCCATCGTCTTTAATAGGAAAGAGGTCAGACTTATAGGTCGATAGGATTTGGCGCTTGTGTAATCACTCTTACCTGGCTTAGGAATGAATATTACTTTCACTTCCCTCCATCCTTTGGGAACGTATCTAAAGGCCAGGCACGCTCTCATTAGAGGCACCAGGCTGGTTGCCAACGGTGTCCCCCCCCACTGCAGTAGCGCTGGAAACACACCGTCAGGACCCGGGGCCTTAAAAGGATGGAAACTTTGGATGGCCCATTGGAGTTTTTCCAACGTGATCATCCTGTGAGCGCAGAGCCAATCATCTTCCGATGCTGTTTGTGTCACATCTGACCATTCTGTTACCTGTGTGAAAACGCAGTCAGGGAAGTGAGCTTCAACTAGGACGCGTCTTGCTTCATCAGGTGACGTGGTGAGTGTGTTGTCAGGTTTACGGAGCGTGGTAGGCCCAGGAGTATCCTGTTGTGCCAAAATTTTCCTTACCCTGTTAGCTTGTTGACATGATTCAATACTCCCACAGAATTTACGCCAACCTGTGGTACGCCTGAATCTGATGCATTTTTTGTAGCTGGATTTGGCCGCGTAGTAGGCGTCCCAGTCCTCGTCCGCACATGTGTTCATAGCTCTGTTAAGAGCCTTTCTTACCTTGCTGCGCTTGCGTTCCAGATCCGCACCCCACCAGGGTTGTCTCCCCGGTGTGTCACGCGGGATGGTTTCTGGGCAGGCAGTATGGTAGCTGTTTATCAACGATTCGGTGAGTAGGTCCACTTGTGCGTCGATTTGCGTTGTGTTCCCAAGTGTCATCGAATCGCCTGGGGGCGCAAGCTTGGAGACTAGGCTGTGTTTGTAGACGGCTTTGTCCGTGTTGCGTGGATTGCGTCGTGGTGGCGTAGGTGTTACACAAACCTGGATGTCGAAGCGGATCCACCTGTGATCCGAGCAGGAGGCCTCCATGGAGACATGCCACCCAGTAGTAAGTGCGGCTGCGCCCTCTGTTGCCAGAGTGAGGTCAATTATTGTACGACTGCGTCTGGTTACAAATGTTGGTTCGGAACCTGTGTTTAGTAGGGATAAGTTAGTTGTGAACAAGTAATCTACCAAATTCTTACCCCTAGTGTTTTGCGTGTCCATTCCCCACAGTGGATGGTGTGCATTCGCATCAGTCCCGACCACAATCTCGTCTCCGCTGCTCTCACAGTGGGTAACGAGGCGGACCAGGTCGTGGGGTGGCGGTTCCTCTGCCTCCGGCATGTACACTGAGGCAAAGATAATCGCCATCGTTGTGGCGCCACGCTGCATCGTCAGCCTAGCTGCAGAGACATCTCTGCAACAGAAATCGTTTAGTAGCTGTGCTTTAAGGTTACCTGTGACATAGATGCACGCTCTAGGATGATCATGGTCCGTAGTAACAAGGAGCTTACCGCCAAGATTGGAGAGTCCTCGTATGTGGCCGCCCCTAATCCACGGCTCTTGGATTAGAGCAATGGCCGTGTGTTGAACCTCCAGCCACTTGCGTAGTTGGGCCGTCGCTGTTTGGCTGTGGTGGAGGTTTGCCTGCACGACTTTACAGGCCGAAAAGGACGCCATCGCTGGCAGACCTCTCCTCCTCGCCCTCCAGTCGCAGCCCGGCAAACAGATCGCCCTCGTCGAAGCCCCCCCCACCCGGGGTTGAAGCCGGTGACAACATAATGTCGTCGAGCTCCCCACCCGACGGAGGGACGTCGTCCTCGATGGCTGCGGTGGCGGCCGGCTCTGCTGTTACCGCAGGGCCAACCACTGGTGCTTCCGGGTTGTTCGGTGGGGGAAGAGTCCCCCCTGCCTCCTGTACCTTCATTGTGTCCCGGTCCCACCCCCGAGGGACGTCGACGAACCTGCCGTTCGGACCCTGGAACTTGATGTACACCGATCCCACACCAATCGAGAGTCGGCGCTCAGCTTGCATTAGGGTCGGAATTTGGTCCTCGGGGATGCCCAGGATCAGGAACCAGCATGCTTCCTGCTTGTCGGCGTGCAGAAGTACCCACCTCTTCACGTCGATCCAGGGGTTTTGGTAGCTGAGGGCTCGTCCAATGTACTTCGAGTCCTCGTACACTCCCTGGTCGTCTGGTATGGCGATGCCACTACGCACCCGTTTCTGGATCTCAGACTGCCTGCGGACGACTAGCGAGGTGCTAGCCGAGAGAGTCAGCCCAGAGATCATCTGCTTCAGCCAGGCCAAAGTGTGATCGTTACCGCACCACAGCTTCAGAACTCCCCCGGCATACATCGGCTTACCATTGAAGGTCGGTCCGGGTTCGTTTAATAAAACCAAGTAATTCATTTTTATGATAGTTATTATCCGTTTATCAGGCAGTCAAAAGATGGCGACGTTTTGCTTACGACGGGCACGCGGAATATTCCCTAGAAATATTAATTTATTCAATTGTTATTTTTCCATGATAGAGAGAATTACACCATGACATGCGCAACAACGTTAACGTAAAAATGAAATAATAATAATAAATTTGTTTCCAAAAAAATTTACAAAAAAATAAATTATTGTAGACCTTGTTGACATTCTAGTAAAATAAAATGGTTGCTCTATGAGAAGAATAGTATATTACTATGTATAATAAACTTTACATAGTTCTTGGAAACCAGTCTATTCAAGTCTCCAAAAACCATAGCTCTGTATCTGTGTTTTCCATATGTCACAATAGTTTCCCATGAACAGGGGGTCGGCCTTGGGGAGCAACAAGATATATACATTGTCACATTTTATATTTATCTTAAGTACTACGAGTACTGTAATGTAATAATGTAATTATAATTTGTTAGTTCTAAATTTGCGCCTTGTTCCGCCAAATAAAATGTTTTTCTTTCTTCTTCTTCTTACCATTCAAGATATGTGTGCATGACAATTTGTTTTTAATTACCAAACCATCAAATACATCAATCACATCAGCCGCATGCACTCTGACCGGTGGGCAAGAATTTCCACAAAGTGGGTACCTGAAGATGGACGACGCCGCCGAGGTCGACCTGGGAAGAGGTGGCGAGACGACCTAGATGCCTACCGCAAGGACTGGTTCGAGGTGGCTGGAGAAAAGAATACCTGGAAGAAGTTGGGGGAGGCTTTTGCCCAGCAGTGGGACAGCATAGGCTATTAAAAAAAAATCATCAAACACGTAATTTAGAACGCATTGTCGTACACTTTTTCTTGAATAGCAGAAATTAAGATGGATAGAAAATGTGACAATATATATCTTATTCCTCGTGACTGTACAAGGATAATATAATCGTCGGTAGGTACTACGCTCCAATAAGTGTCTACGGGACCTCTGCAAGTTGCCTTCGGGCCCTCGTACGCCTTTCAGAGGTTTAGGACTCCAGGGACTTGAGATAAATAAGAACAAGCGGCCAGTAAGGACCTAAAACAGATAGAGAAATGCTTTTTACTGCACCCCGTAATAAATTACAATATTAAAAGTTGAGTTGATTTTAAATGATCAATTTTAGTTCAACAATCAAAAAATAAAACTTTAACTAAGAAGTTTGAAAAGAAAACACATTATTTATAGGTACTTAATAAAATACAAAATAAACACTCCACAGGAAAAAACCTGTGGATAACTTAGCTACTCGTACGTAATATCCATGAAAACAAATGACTGTTTCGTGCTTTCAAAATTTCTCACGTTCATCGCGAACTGAAAGTTAGAGAGTAATTGAACAGTCTAGACTGCCAGTGTGTGTGCCACGGATGAAACATTGTGCATCTACTTCATGCAAGGCAGTTTGCGTATACGACACAACACGGAGGTGTTGTATGCTGTGCTAAATATTTATGTTACCGCGGTTCAGGTGAAATATTGCGAACTATTTGAAATTCGGCTGATGCAAAGTAGGTTTGCACAATACCTGATTACCCCTCGGCACAGAGTACCTAGCATACATTTTTTTAATTTGATATAAACTAGTGCTTGACTGCAATCCCACCTGATGGTAAGCAGTGATGCAATCGTTGATGGTGAGGCGCACTAGTTTATTATGAGCCTGTTCACTCTAGCCTTGAAGACACCCAAATTACAATCGGATGGGAAGACCGCAGCAGGCAAATGTTCCAGTCCTTCGATGTACGCGGTATAAACGACGAGGCGAAATGCTTAGTCCGGACCGTAGAGGTTTCAACAACGTTAGGGTGGATACTCGCCGTACGTCGGGCTACACTTACCACCTAGCATATATGGCATGGAATTCGAATTTTGATTGCGGACGTAACACTGCACGGGTAGCTCATTCCCTTTCACTCGATAGGTATGTGCAGGAAAGAGATGAGTATATGAAATGCAAATATCAACTGAAAACAAATGAAATCAGCGTAACTAATTAATATTGATGGAATTTTTTCGAGTGAGATCCAGTGGCTGTTCTAATTATTCGCAAATTTACTCTCAGTGGTTTTTTTTTATGTAAAATTGGTGTAGTTTTGATCTCAAGTGTCTACATAGCTAGACAATATCTGGAATAATTGAAAAAGGCTCGACTTGGATAAATTGGAACTGAGAATTTTACTGTAGTATTGACCGCCTTCGCGAATTTTGCCGAGAACTGGAGGCATTTGCTGTACTCTTTAATGTTACTTTCGTTTGTATGGTAATGTTTTCCAATGGAAAATAAAGTAACTGTATTTTTTTTTAGGTGGGAAATCATCCAATGACTTCTCTCGCCCTTGGGTGGAGCGAGAGATAGTGTCAGACTTTTACTGACTAAAAACCCACTCCTGTTCCTTTTTTACCTTCGTTCCAGGGCCCCGGGGTTCTCTTTCGCACAACCCATGACCCCAGTTGGCTTCGACTCTACTGAGCCCCTACGGTTTTGCTGACATCTGCTTGAGGCACCCGTGGAACACTATGCGCCGTCCATAACTTGGACTTCGGTCCGAACGGTTACCGGACGGTCGGATGGCGAACTATCCATTGCTCCTTACCAATTGCTCATTGTCCGCAAGCTCGCGCCTACGGTGGCTGGAAATCGGGATTGAGATCCCAACGGCAGGGGCGTATGGGCCGTTACCTCGCGCGTGCGGCCACCTCCTTCGCTAGCATTACTGCTTCGCAGAAGGAGACGACCGCCTGCCACTCCTCCTTGCTCCGGACTATACCAAGGCCCGCGAGAGATCGTTGCCGCCGATCGCCCCCGCGATGACACGGTGGTTCTCTACCCAAGCGGGGCACACCTCTACCGTATGCTCCACCGTGTACTCCGGGCGGTCCACACAATGGTGACACCCGGGCGTTTCTTCCGCACGATTCCGGTGCAGGAACCTCCCGAACTTACCATCTCCGGTGAGAACCTGCGTCATGCGGAAGGTGAGGACGCCGTGTTGTCTTTCCAGCCACTCCTCTAAGAGGGGATTTACCGCCATAATTATGGCGTGCCCAGCACTGGGTTGCGACAGTCGCTGTCAGCATTCCACCATGAGATCCCGCTAGAACTCTGTCCGCCAGCGGAGTTTCGCTACGGCGTTACATCTCACGCAAATCGTGCATGCAAAGTGACTATATGACAAAAACTGGCCAAGTGCTAGTCGAACTCGCACACGAAGGGTTCTGTACCTATTACAAAATACGTTTCTTGTATAGTTTTATTTGTTGTTGCAGCGGCAATAGAAACACACCCTCTCCCTTCTGCGAAAATTTCAATTCTCTACCTCTTATGGTTTGTGAGATACAGCCCGCTGGTAGACGGGCGGACAGACAAACAGAGGGACGGACGGATCCTGATAGATCCCGTTGGCACACTTTGGGTACGGAACCCTAAAAAAGTAACTTAACTGTCAACCTACCAACAGTAGGTACATTTTCAGTGCATAGGTCCTTATAATTCATGAGTTCAAGAACCGTCATGTTCCTGCCCATGTTTCATGTTACTCAAGGTCGGTGTAACACGGTTTCTTCTTCCATCTTTCTCTATCATTCTCTCTCCATTTTCCCGTGTCGTTCATCATACAATCTATCTATAGGTCAAGCCATATCGGTCATTCAGACTTAACGTTTACTCGGATATATAATCGAACCGTTATTTTGTGGGTCAGTTATTAATATTTTATGACGTTAAACTAGCATTGTAGTTTAAGGTTTTGCTAATTGATTTTAGCGACATTTTAGAACAATATTGATCTTTATTGGTTTCGTCATTCAATGCTATCTGTATCTTTTCTTATCTCCACGTATTTTCTATACTTTATATTAAATAGATACTCTCAATGTTTTTATTACTAGACTTATCACACTTCACAATAAATTCATTTTTTTTTATATTTCAGATAAGCCTACATGGGCACTTTAAAACGTCAGAAGCTTGTGCACAGTTCCAATTGATCGTTTCTTATAAAAAATAAAAGAACCGGCAAGAAACTCCATGGCTACTCTTTTAAAAAAAGTAATATTAAAAAAAGGCGAAAGTCTGGATGTATTGAATCAGTGCTTGTATGTTTGTTACTCCTTCAAGCTAAAAGTGATGAAAGGATTTGAATTGAATTTAGCTCATAGTAGACCATGCCCTGGATTAGCACATGTGACTGCTTATCCTAGGATTATGAACACTTGGAATAAATTTCCGAGATTATGGGATTATCTGCCTCTAAACTATTGAGTGATACATGAGAGATAATAAGGTCGACAATAAGAAATGAGGAAATCATGAACTGACATTCTAATAAGAACACTAACTTCAAACAAAACCTCACCGAAGTACTAACCAAGCCCTCTATGAATATTAAAATATATGTGCCCTCTCCACGGCCCGTAGCCACTTAAATCACTTCCCATACTGAGACACCTAAAATTGAATTAAACTCTGGAATGTCATCTGCAGCACGAAGTTGGCTCCTAGGCGAATAGTGTTGGAACTAGGGAGGTAGTTAGGAACTCTCCGCGTGTTATACGCTACTGGTGCCTATAGATGGGAACATAGTTTGTAATTTCTATTGTGAAGCTAAATTCTTAGTCCAGTTCGTAGGGAAATTTGGGATAAAGGTAAATTATGTGAGGTAGGTAGCTTCGTTAGGAAAAGCAAGCGATTAGATTTATGTTAAATATAGCATAGTTATGCTAAAGCACCACAAATCACTAAACGTATTTAGCTTTAATAAATTGTTTTTTTTTTTTATTATTCTTTATAGGTTCGCGCTTGACCGCTAACTCACCTGATGGAACGCGACGATGCGGTCGACGATGGAGCGCGCTTACCTAGAAGTAACCTATTCACTCTTGACTTAAAGATTCCCGGGTTGTAGCCATCAGGAAAAACAGATTCCGGCAAGGAATTCCACTCCTTAGCTGTACGCACTATGAATGTGTTCCCAAAACGTTTTGTGCGTATAGGTGGGATGTCCACCATGTACCGGTGGTGCATTGCAGTACGCCTGGTGGTCCGATGATGGAACGGGCTAGGCGGAATTAGGTTATGCAATTCCGACGCACACTCCCCGAAATGCAACCGGTAGAAAACCGACAGGCTAGCAACTCTGCGTCGATGCTCAAGACTTTGAAGCCTCGACTCAACGAGTGCATCATTGCCAATGATCCTCCTGGCTCGCCTCTCAATTGCCTCAAGTGCATCAAGCTGGTATCGGGCAGATCTGTCCCAAAGATGAGAGCAGTACTCCATACACGATCGAACTTGCGCTTGATAAAGTTTGAGCAGCTGTTCCGGCGTGAAGTACTGTGTGACCTTCGCGAGGATTCACTTAGATCAAAAATTTAATTATTAATCTTCATGATCAGTCGAATACGGACCATGAAGGAGATGGCGGGAGGAACTGAACAGATTTCGTGAATCGAAGGCTAGTGAAAAATGGAAGGAACAGAGAGAGGCATTTGATCAGGAGTGGGACAGAACAAGCTAGCATAAAACAAATATCGAAATATAATTGTTCTAGTCTGGTTCATCATTTAACGATGACGGATACAGAATGACGTTTAAAATGCGTTCAAAGTTTTTTTTGTTATTTTCTACGTAAAGGAAATACTCATTTGGTAGGTTGTCTCTGTATTTTTGTTAAAATCAAAATTATTCCGACAGGGAAAATAATATGACACGGCACACCAAAGAGACAAGGATTCCTTTACAATTTTCCTTAATCTCGAAAAAAAAAACACCCCGAAAAATCACGTTCATAAAATTGAAATGAAATACAAGTAAACCACAAACAGATACACAATTTAATTACAAGGCAGAACACAATATTTCCTGTGGCCGTCACTTTCTGTCACCGAACACAAGGCGTTTCGCCGACTGTCACTCGCACAAAGAATGATAATTAGCTCGTCTGTGGGCTCCCTCCACCCCCGCGTGCTTCCCCTGGAGTTCCTTGCCTCCCCTAGCCTATGGTCGGCAGTCATTCTGTCCGCGACAGGGAACAGCCCCTCATAGAAAACGCGACCGTTTTATCTCTTCGTAACTTTGCAATTTCGAATCCGCTCTGTTATTTCCATTGAATCTGGTGTTGATTTTAGAACTGGTAATTAATGAGCTGGCCTGCTTGATCAGCTGAGCCTCTTTGATTCTATTTTGATTTAATTGGGGAGCTAGTTTGTTAGTTTTGCGACATAAATATTACTTTTACCAATCAGCTTCGCCTACTGCTTCAAAATAGTCGTTCTCTTTAATCTGGGTTTCGTTTGTTTTACCAACAACATTATTATTATATTATTATTATTATTTTCATTTTCCTGCGGAAACGGGATTTCAAACTACAGAATGCATCTACGAAACGGTTGAACAAAATTTGACGGGACTTTAATTAGGATTTAGCTAATGTTGTAATGAGTAACTTAAGTTACTTTTTATTTTAACGCGTGTTAGTAATTTAATTCTAAGGGGGACATATCTCTGAAAAGTATAAACAGATTTTGACTGTACTTTCACGTGTTCTTTCACTGTATGTTATAAGAACTAATAATAATGGGAGTCATTTATTAAGTATTCAAGTCACCCCCCACCTTTTATCGATGGATATTAATAAAATTGATCAGGCAGGGGCCAGTCTTAAAATAGTTCCAAGTTACCAGTTCAATCAAGACTCCAAAAACCCATATGTCGCAATAGTTTTTCACCAACGGGGGGATGTCCTTGAATGCACTAGAATAGCGCGTACAGGGATAATAGTCGATTGGTATCACGTTCCATTAAAAGTATCAAGGGGGCCTCTGCGAGTTGGATTCGGCCCCTCGTACGACTTCCAAAGGACCAGGACCTCAGGGTTCTGAGATATATTGATACATATATACATAATAATATATTTTATTCAGAGTTAGACTTTAGTAACATAGTTACATAAAATCTTAGGAATAATTACAAAGGTATGGCGATGTTATATGCCTGTACTAGGATAAACCTGTATCACAGGCGGTAGGAGCTCTTACACTATAGTTTTGTTGGATAATAAAATTCATAACAACATTTAACACATTGCATATTTCGGTGATAATAATTTTACTCAGTAAAAGAGTTATGAGTTTACATGTGAATGGATGAAGAGGGAGAGGAAGGCCAAAGAAAAGATAGATGGATTGTGTGAGAAGTGATATGAAAGAAAAGGGAGTTAGTGATAGCGTGACGAGTGACAGGATAGACCCGAAATAACACGAGACAAGGGCAGGAAGATGATGATGGTGAGAACTTATAATTTTGCCCCAAAAAGGAGAGTAATGTTGTTAAAAGGAGAGTAATGTTGTTAAATTCCGTGCGAATGTCATACGTAACAGCTAGTATTAAATAAAGATGTGTAAATATATATAAATGAACCCTCATCCACGTAAATTCTGACAACATTTTAAAAATCTCTCTCCTTCTAAACCACACATAATCCACCAAAATTCTTGTTCCCAAGCAAACTAGAGACACACCATTCAAAAACACACCAGAGAGACGTAGCAAAGAATTGTAATCAGTCTTTGTTTAAAACCCAGTCTTCAATTCAGTTGTAGTGTCACCGCGCATCGCACGTCGCGGGCAGACGGAGTTGTGAACCAGACCACGTACTGGCGGGCTCGACGGTTTGTATTATGGCTAACAAATGATAGAGATACACTGGCCAAGATAATTTGAACACATTGTCTGGGTTTTTTGTAGAGGTATTAAGGTAATTTGTTTTGTTTTTCGTTATTGTTTGTTTATAGTATTGCTTAGAAGACGATTAACTCTATAGGAGAAGAGGTTCTTGATTTTTGTTTTGAGGTGGTAATCATCTATTGATTTCTCCTGTTCTAGGGCGGAGCGAGAAGACGTGTCAGACTTTTACTGACTAAAACCACACCTATGTTCTTTCAGTAGCCTTGCGTTCTAGGACCATGGGTTTCCCTTTCCGAAGTCGACTCATGGCCCCAGTAGGCTTCGGCTGTACTGGGCCCCTATGGTTTTGCTGGCATCTCTTTGAGGCGCACGTGTAACACTAACTACGCGCCGTCGACGACTAGGTTTCGGTCCGGACGGTTAGCGGACAGCTGGACGGCAAGCTACCCATTGCTCGTCATCCGCATGCCAACGCAACCCTGTCTACCAGCCACCGGGCTTGTAGTCAGGGTCCAGATCCCAGCGGCTGGGGCGTGAAGATGTCCATTCGCTAGCATTAATGCTTCGCAGAAAGAGATGGACGCCGCCCACTGCCTTTTGCTTCGGACCATGGCCTGAACCAAGGCCCGGCGCGATAGGACGCTGCCACCGATCGCCTTCATGAAGACACGGCGGTGCTCCGCCCAAGCAGGACACATCTCCAGGTTCTTCGTCTGCTGAGGATCACTGATAGGGTTTATTGGGAAATATCTTACAGAATTCTTTACACTCTTCACAAGAGTTATCATCACCGCTTACCATCAGGTGAGACAGTGGTCAAGTGTATGTGTCATTGTAAGCGATTAAGTACTTAAAACATTCTTTAAATATGTAACATCACTTAAACAGTAAATTAAACATCTAAATTCAAAAACTTTTCTGAACGCCCAAACACAATATAATTATCTATTTCACCATCTACATTCAGAGAAGTTCTACTCGAAGTTATCTAAGTCTCGCTAAGCGGCCGCTTATTATCCCGCTTGTCGGAACATGGCGACTCATCAATAACTGAATTACAAAATGTTTCAGTTGTTTTCGGCTGAAAGGGATGATAACCCGCTAATATTGAGTGCGAAGTTGGAAATGGTTTCGTTTCTGTTGAGATAAAAAATAAATGTGGCCTAATCAAGTAAGCCTATTGTAAAATATCAGCCTTTTTATTTTTAAGGAAAAACAAGCGTGTGCTTTAGATTTTTAAGTTATGAAACTTTTCTCTGGTTAGTTCCAACATGTGTCTGCGCTTTGGAAAGCCGAATATAGAGAAACTATTCTATTTATTGTACCATCCTACGGCCTACCTAAATTAAGACAAATAAAAATTACTAATTCTTGTCGTGACCGTCTACATCTAACTCCAATCTGATGAAAGAAAACCTTCATCACCACACAAATTCTACCACTACAATAGTCAGTTTTCTATTTGCCAGATATGTTTAGTGCCTATAGTTGAGCTCGAACATTAAAAGTTTAGAGTACCTACCTAAAGCAAAACTCTGCATTTACATATAGATCCGTATATTTCAAAACTATCACCTGTTATGAAATATTACGATCTGTACACGAAACATATCACAGTGCACAATAGTGTTGTCAAATGAGCACATTTGGTTCAAAATTTCACCGTACAACGTACCTACCTAATCATCCCATCCAACGAATATTTGTCTCTGCAACACCCAAAGATAGACTGGTAGAAAATGCCTAAGGCATCATGACCGCTTCTGTTGATTAATCAGTGTAAAGTATCAAATAAATAAATAAATTAGTTCCATTTTCTTCCATAAACAAAATCTGCATTAAAATAACTTTAAATTCCTCAGAAATTTGCAGAAACATTAACAGCATTAGAAACAAAAGATAATCAAAGAAACAATAGAAGAGAACTCTCGGAATTAACTCGAAGACATCCAACGGTCTGTTGTCAAACTGTGAAGTCCATTAGAGAAGGGGGCGAGCACGTCCTAGCTGTATATCGTGCGAAAGGGTGGGGGGCAAACGTGACCCACCAGAAATTAACGGCAAGATATCTCCGAGATAGCGTCCAAATTGAAGATGGCGACACAACTAGTGATAAATATGAATTATTGAGAAGACGCGGGATAGCTGTTTGGGGCGAAGCTTTAATAATATTTACTGTGGCTTTATTATTCTGATATAAACACAATAATCGAGATGGTGTCTAAGGATATTATATTTGTACACAGATAGCCCAGAAACTATCTCGTTTCAATCTGTCCAACCAAATGCTGTCCGTAAGAGATCAACCTGTGCGATAAGACCACCCATTGTACCTACACTTATTTGTCTAGTGTTTACTAAGGGATCCCGTATGAAATTTCAATCTCGGTATGGGCAAGACATTTTCAGTCCACGTATTTTCGGGAACCCGCAGGGTGAGTGAGACTTTAATGTATTATGAACAAGTTCAAAATTTGAAGGGACTTAAATGAATCAAATAGAATTTTAAGAATCAGTCATTTTGATACGATTTTTATATATATTTAGGTATAATTGTTTTGAAAAAACAATGTAAAAAGTTTTTTATTTTACACTTTTTAGTTGCGAAAAAAACTACAAAGTGGTCAGTCAAACTTAAAGTATGCAAGTTCTATAGTAAGGAATTACCTATAGAAATTAATCATTAAACCATTGCATCACAATTCCAATAAGCCAAGCCACGGTTAGGATATATTGTTTTATTTATTACGGAGTTTTCCTGCCTACCTTCCATCATCAGATTAGCACGATGTTACTTTATAGCCAGGGTGCATCTCAGGACAATTCTAATTATCCTAGACTCGGTTATGGTACATACACACACGGTTAGGTTCAGTATTACAGAGTTCCGGTGCCTACCTTCCGGCTTCATCATCATATTAGTTCGATATATTCCCTCCCTCTCTTCCTTCAGTCAGTCATCGATTACTCGTACAAACAAAGCAATTTTACTTGTTACGACAGTTCTGCTGTGATCCTATGAGGAGTTCCGTTCCATATTTTCGAAGTTCATCATCAGGTCATAACAATATTTCTATGGGCCCAACTCGGGAGTACAACCTTTCAATCAAAATCAAGGGAAAATGTTCATTCTGCCTTCAAGCTTATAGGAACAATTGTTATTAAGGCGTTATAGATGAATTGAAGGTGCATAAACTACAATTTTTAAAAATATGTAGTTTATTTCCTTTTTTTTTATCAAAACCTCGGGATCAGTTATAGCCAGATCTAGGTGTCCAAGAAAATATTAAAAGACATTGTTAAAATTGGCCTATGACTCAATAATTACAATAAAGCTACAAGTTGTTTTTTTAATAATTTACTTTACAAATATTACATTAAGTGTTGTGATGGCCCAATAGTCAATTCACTCGCCTTTCATGCATGAGGTAGCAGGGTCGAAACTGGGTAAGTACCAATGTAATTTTTTCAATTCATATGCACTTTCCTAAGTTTATCCAAGACATTACTGGTACATCATGGTTGCGATCTCAATGCAACATGGCATTCTCTACCAGTCAACCTTTGGGTTAAAAAAGCACACAACCCTGTGGTAGGTGTACACAATAAATAAATAACAAATATTTCAAATATAATGTTGTATCATTAAATTAAGTTGCTTATAATAATAAAATACATTGTATGTTATATAAACTAATAAATACTATTCATTGTTTATACCATACAATCGGTCTTTTGTTAAAATCTCAATGTTGAACAGTAAACATCAACCAATTCCAAGAGTATTGTCATAAGTTGAGGATAAGAGAACACCTATTGTGACATGCGTCTTGTATGAAGTGAATGAGGAAAATAGAGGCACAGAAACGATTGATTGGAAAGCTCTTAACGTAAAGGAAGTCACTAGACTGGAGAAAGATCCTAAAGTGGAAACACATAATGCAACATGATGCCTGTATTTGCAGAACTTTAAGGAGATATAAATAACTTAGCTACTTTATGAATTTTTAGTAAATAGAGGTTCTGATTGTGATGATACATGTACGTATCAGAGGCGTGCCTATTTCCATAAATATGGGTATAATCGGGTACAAATCCAAACTCCGGGTCAGACTCAGAAATTCTTAGAAATTAAATATATAACCCACGCTTAGTAATCGCATGACCGCCATATTCCGCGGGTTTGCTGATATCCAGCAATGGGTAGCTCGCTGTCCAGTCGACCGGGAAGAACTGAGCCCGAGTCGCGATGGTGCGTTGTATTCCATGCGCGCCTCTTAGAAATGTCAGAAAGCTGTAGAGGCCCAGCAGGGCCGATGTCCGTATCGGCCACGGGGAATTTCTGAAAAAGAAACCGTAGTCCTAAAATGCAAATGGCAATTGAAGGAATCAGGTGTGGTTTTAAGGTAGCCTACTAGGTACTACTAGGTATCTTTAGTCAGTAAAAGTTTAATACGCCCTCCTGCTCCACTCTGGAGCGCGAGAAGTCATATTTTCCCAACTGAAAAAAAATGACCAAATTAATGACTATGACTGATGAATGAGTCAAACTAATGTGCAAAAAAATCTAAGCATCCAAAAATCCATCTAAGTATACATTTCTCGCTAAAAGCCTTGCACCGAGAACGACATATCCAATGAATGATTTGACTTTCCACTGAAAGAGAAATCACACTACATTTTCCATTCACTCCTGAATGGCAAACATTGACACACTTTAACCTGTCAACTGTCAAACGTCAAGCTGCCACCTGTCAACTGTCGCCTCGGTTGATTACGCGCGCGGTGACGCAAGAAATCAATTCCGATAACATTGTACCGCGGGCATTCATGCAGCTTTAGTTTTGTGTGTGGAGTAACAATGTGGGTTGTGTGAACTGACATCATAAGATGTAGTTGTCTGAATCTGTGTAGGTCGTGACACTTGACAACCAAGTTTTTTACAAAACTTACACATTGTAGTCGTTATTCATTTCGGGAACAATTCAATGTCACTAAGACGGGGTGTCTGAATTGAATATTTTGAGTTAAGAACAGAAAGAACGTCTCAAACTCTACTTTAATGCTAAATTTTGACAGGTTTTGAGGCTAGAGTTTGAGAATTACTCAACTTCAAATGCATAAATCAGTAATCGGGGGTTAGTCGACAAATGAGATTGAGATTAAAATGCTTTCGCTTGGTTTGCATTTTTTTTATGGTGGGAAATCATCCAATGACTTCTCCTGTTTTACTTCTTTTCCCTTTGCGTTCCAGAACCACGGGTTTCCTTTTCGGAAGTCAACCTATGGTGCCAGTAGGTTTCAGCCCTGCTAGGCCCCTACGGTTTTGGTGACATTTCTTTGAGCCGCGCGTGGAAAATTACGCGCAGGCGATGACTCGGGCTCAGTTCAGGACGGCCGGATGGCGAGTTACTCATTACTCGTCGTCCGCAAGCTCACGCCTATTGTGGTTAGTATTTGGGGTCGGGGTCCCGGCAGTTGGGCCGTGAGGAGGTCCGTTCCCTCACGTGTGTGGCCGACTCCTTCGCTTACGTTACTGTTTTGTAAAAACCTGTGATGGCAGAATGTGGTGAACTTTATTTATATGATATAGAATATATAGAATACCGTTCTTTTAGTAATACATAATTTTGCCATCACAATATCTATTGTAGTGTGGCAACACAGTGCACTCTTCAGATTTATTAATTAAATAATTTTCATCAAAAAATATCAAAATGTTTCCAGATTTTTTATTTTCATCAATTTTTTTACAAATTACTCACAAAAAAATATTGTTCCAATAATCCCCGCGCATGTTCGAATATTTTCAATAAACATTTCATAAAAATATGGAATTTAATACTGGATTTTGATTTTAAACCCTTGCGTCTGATGGCACGGAAGTCGGAAAGTTTATTTCCGTTAATCTGATTCCAATATTTCAGTTGAATTTCAACTTCAGATTTCGAAATTGAATTTAGTTTGAGCTCGTAACTTTAGTATTTTCGTCATAGAGTAATCAACCAACTCTCACTGAATTAATTTAGTTTCAACGCTTTCACTAACTTCTTCACTTTGAGTCAACTTTGTATCTCTCTCTGATATTATATTTAAAGGAAAATCAATCCGAATAAAAGCTCTCTGTTTGTTTAAGAATATTGATACAACAGCTCGTTGTGAGAACCTTGTGTTTTGACAACCACGTGTAGGTACTTAGAGACTTCAATCTATTCATACTTTATCGAACAATTATACTTAATCGGTTAACTTTCTTTCAACAATCTTACAAAGATGAGCATTTATACCTTACCTACATATATTACCTAACCCCTACACTCTACTACCTTACTATATTATCTTTATTGAATTAAGAGGAGCAAAGAAGCATTGGGAATGTATGTGCCAAGTATTGCGATGTTTTTCACTTGCCAGGAGATACGCTCACAACAACTAATTTAATAGAGCATTCAATCCAACTAAAGAAAAACGCATATCCAGCATACGTCAAGCCTTATCGATTGCCAAAAGCATTGAAAGGCGAATTGCAAGGACAAATAGATGAAATGATTAAAAACAACATTATAGAAGAGACTATTTCAGAGTGGTCAAGTCCTATTCTATTAATGCCCAAAAACACAGATTAGTTCAGGAGAAAGGAAATTGAAACTTGTAGTGGATTATCGCCAATCAATAATAGGATGCTAAGTTTCTGTTACCTAACATCACTGAGAATCTAGACTCGTTTTCAAATAACATCTATTTTTGAAAATTAGATCTAAGTCAATGTTATTTTCAGCTGTCGATTATCTTATCGATATTTTTTTAACTTCTCTATCGTACTCGTAGCTCATCCCACAGAAACTGTGTATGCTTCCCAGAATAAAAAGGACTGACACTCAGCAATAACGTTGTCATTCTATCAGTGAAAAAATTCTCGTAATCACTATCAGTACTTCTAGACAAAACATTTTTGCAAACTAACAATTTTACCTCCTTATTCGATCGCATAACATCTAAAATACATTGTACTCATCATAAATTGTCATATACATAGTTTGTCTCAATACAAACGACCGACACTGCACTCCTACCAAGAATCCTGTCCACAAACTACGATACCACACTACGAACATGCAAAGCATTCGAGAAATTTCCATTTTCGGAACACTACCCTCGGAATTTGAGGTCCTCTCAAATACCAAGAATATCTTAAAGACTGCTCACTAGTACGCAGCTCATTTGAAACGATCATACACCATCTTGAATAACTTTAACTAAAGGATAACACAGAGTGGCCAAATCAGTTTAAATTAACATATGTATTTTTGACGTGACAACGTCTTATAAATTGGTTTGCCGGGTGACACTTCAAGAAACTGCGTTACGCTCCGCTCACGTTATGCGCTCACAATGAGAGCGAGTGAGAGGCACGCGTTCCTTCTACTCGGGCATGGTTAGCCCGCCTAAGAGCGAGAGAGACAGACATAAAAAGTGCGAGAGAAATTCAGTGCGAGATTCTTTGTATAAATTAATGTTTTAAATATAATTCTTTGTATAAATAAATGTTTTAAATTGTTACTATTATTTCATCCTTCTTCCTACTATACGAATGAATATTCACATTAAAATTATTTTACCACTCAAAGTCGTTGTCACGTAAAACTTTCGCCCGTATACCGACTTTACAGGCAACCAATTTTTTATTTAACGAAAACATCTAGAATTATTTTTCATAATTAATTCTGGCTACGCAATCCTGTATGGTTCCATCATTTACTAAATCTTAACCTATGTATTTGCTCGCTTGAAATACGTTTCATTGTGTCGTGTTTTTCATTCATCAGATTTTCGGATAGTTTAGTAACTTGTTAACAATGTGACAAATATTTTACTTTTGGTGTCATATATTGGTTAAATGTTATACGTCCCATCAAATGAATCTCGCTGAAAAGGTCAGGATTAGTTGAAGGTTAGGGGTCAATTGTATTATTTATTTATTTTATAATTTATGTACACACATAAATACGAGAGAAGAAACATTATTATAAAAATTGTACAAAGGTACTGCTCATTTCTAAAAATACCGATCGATCGATTATTATTCGTAACGATTTTCTAATTTCTAATCAGTTTGGAACTTCAGCCCCCTAGCCAAGTTACAACCGTTTCGTTTCGATTCTCTTTTCGTTGATCGCCTCGAGTCGGCCACGCCTCCTATTCCTTTGTTCTGACCACGTAGTCACATGGTCAGAACAAAGGAATAGGAGGCGTTGAGATGACGTCAGAATAAAGGAATCGGATACTCGAGGCGATCGACGAAAAGAGAATCGAAACGAAACGGTTGTAACTTCGCTAGGGGGGCAGAATACAATTATTGAAATATAAAAATAGTGGGTAGGTATGGTCATCGGTTAAAACAAAATATATAAAATAAAAAATAATAATATATATTTAGGTTTGTTGTCGATTATACTAACATAGCATAAATTATACTAACATAGGTTAAGTAATACTAACGATTTTATAGGTAATCTACCTGAATATTACAACAAAAGTACTGCGATATTACAGAAAATACAAAGAAATCAATTAATACCTAATTTCGAAGAAAGAATAACGTACCTGTAATATAAAGTTTATTTGAACTTATAATTCCAAGTCGATCCAAAGATATAACACTTAAAGCAACCCGTTTTAAAAAACGACCATTTCATAGATAAAGACCTATTATATACTTACCCACGACCTCATGAATGCAGCAATCAGAGTTTAAGGTGATTATAGTACCTCCTAGTAATGAAGTACGCGAAGTTGTGATGTTCGTTATTTATTGAAACCAGTCAAGCACTAGTTTAGAGTCGATCAATGCTGGAAATATTATTCGGAGCAAGTATTTTTGAGGCTTCAAATGTCTGGATAATTTAATATTAAATGAGTTGAGAAAAGTCTACTTAACTGATATTGGAAAAGATAAGTTGAATTGACTTTGACATTGCTCAATTTTATTTTATTATTCGCAGAAATTAATGTGAGTTACACGTTAGTTCTCTCTTTGAGGAATGGCTGGAGCGGCAACACGGCATTCTCACCTTCCACATGACGCAGGTCCTCACCGGACATGACAAGTTCGGGAGCTTCCTACACCGGATTCGTGCGGAAGAAACGCCCGGGTGTCACTATTGTGTGGGCCGCCCGGAGGACACACTGGAGCATACGGTGGAGGAGTGCCCCGCATGGGCAGAGCACCGCCGTGTCCTCGTGGAGGCAATCGGCGGCGGCGACACGCCGTTTCACGCCGGGCCCTGGTTCGGGCTATGGTCCGGAGTGAGGAGGAATGGCAGCCAGTCGCCTCCTTCTGCGAAGAAGTAATGTTAGCGAAGGAGGAGGCCACACGCGTCACGGAACGAAGGTCCTCACGCCCCAGCCGCCGAGATTCCCACCCCGACTACCAGCCATGGTAGACGTGGGCTTGCGAACGTCGAGAAATGGTAGCTCGCCGTCCGGCCGTCCGGTAATTAACCAGACCGAGTCCAGTCATCAACAGCGCGTAGTGATCCACGCGCTCCTCAAAGAGATGTCAGCAACTTGTAGGGGCCCAGCAGGGCCGATGACCGCTAGCTAGGACCACGGGGAATTTCAGAAAAGGAAACGCTTAGTCCTAGAACGCAAAGGGCAACTGAAGGACACAGGTGTGATTTTAGTCAGTAAAAGTCTGACACGCCCTCTCGCTCTATCCAGAGTGGGAGAAGTCATTGGATGATTTCCATCCTTAAAAAAACAAAAAAGGTGTGGATTACACATTCACCTAGTTTTAATGTTAATTTTGGAATACCTTAATTGTAATGTGTAACTGTTTTATGTTCCAAAAAAAAGATAAATAAATGTAGTAATACAAATAGCTAAAAGAGTAGATTACATTTATTTTAGATAAGCCCTAACACCTCCCGTCTGGGTGGGGCAAGAGGGAGTTATAGACTTTAACTAACTGTTAAACCACCTGTGTGCCTTCAGTTGCCCTTTGTGTTCCAGGGCCACGGTAAGTCACGGTAACACGGCAAACAATCCTACAGCCCTGGTATCAGCCCTAGCGGGCCCTGTCCATGATGCTGATAGCTCTTTAAGGCATGCGTGGAAAACAACGCGCTATTGATCCGGGCTTGGTCCTTATCGGATGGTGTGCTTCATTACTCGTCGTCCGGAAACCTGCATCTACGGTGGCCGAGAATCACCTGCAATTTCTGACGCGCGGGGCGTCAGCTGCAGTGGCTAGGGCATGAGGATCATGTCCACTCCCTCACGCTTTTCGGTACCTCCTTCGACCGCATTACTGCTGCACAGAAGAAGGTGACTTGGACCAGCGCAAGACTCGACAGGTCACCGCCACCGATCGCCTCCACGAGGATAAGGTGGTGCTCCGCCCAAGCGAAACAGACCTCAACCTATATATGTATGCTTCTCAGTGTCCTGCCGGGCGATCCGCACAATGTTAACAACAGGACGTAGATACCAGCCCACTCCCTCTCACAGAGAGGAACCCTGTTTTATATCAAAGTGTACATTTAATGTTTGGAGGTATGCGGAACAGAGTGTAGAGTCCCGCAAACCTCCATTGAAAAGGGAGGATCCTCCGACCAGACAGGTGTTATGTCTGGTGGGCAACTGCCCGGCAGATGATTTCGGTCTGTTCTATATGTTCCAATCGCGCGGAGAACTTTAATTGCGCGATGCAGAATTAGTTCTTATGCGACGCCATAGATGTCGCTACATCACTCCCCTCCGGAGATCGGAGATCGATGGTTCTTGATGCTTCTTGATGCGTGCCAGGCCAGTGGTAGGTTGGTTCCAGTGGGTCGGAACCGAATGCCGCATAGTTCTCGGTGAGTCGGAACTGTCTGCGGTGATGCCCCAGTGAGTCGGAGTGGTGCTGTCCCAGTAAGTCGGGATGATGCTGCAGGCTCCAGTGGGTCGGAGTAGTGCTGCTGGCTCCAGTGAGTCGAAGTGGTGCTGTGCGACGTAGGGCTTGACTGCTGGCGTCGACCAGGAGTGGTTCTTCATAGCCGTTCATGTGACTGGCCTAAGGTGCGGTGTGCTGACCAGGTATGACCAGGTAGGCATGATGGTCAGGATACCCTTTAAAGCCGTGGGTGCTGGCTGTTTGGCTCGCTGCTCGAAAGCTTGAGGAGAAGTGATGATGACGTCACGAAGTAGTAGCTGCACGAAGGCTACGCTGACATTCATTGTCGAGGGTCACCAGTTTGGGGGTGTGCGGAACAGGGTGTAAAGTCCCGCAAACCTCCGTTGAAAATGGAGGATGCTCTGACCAGACGGGTGTTATGTCTGGTGGGCCACTGCCCGGCAGATGATTTCGGGCTGTTCTATATGTTCCAATCGCGCGTAGAACTTTAATTGCGCGATGCAGGATTAGTTCTTATATGACGCCATAGATGTCGCTACAAAAGGTTGATTATGTAGTAACTTCAATGTAATATAATCGCCTGTGTAACAAGTCCCACTCGAGCCTGGCAATAAGAAACTTTAAAAGTATAATATGCTTAAAATTATGAACATAAACTTCTTTCAATAATCAATTTATCTAAATTCAATTTAACAATAACACATCTAATAGGTACCTTGAATTTCATCAAACCATTTTTCTAGCGCCATATTTTATATATCGTCGACATAAATCGTCTAAATCAACCGGGTGTTTGTACCTCCAGACTAGTCTTAGATGATCCAGGATTTGCATCACATTTGCCTGACTTAGATGTAACACACAATATTTCTTTTTACCTCAAAATTGCGACTAGACTTTGTTTATGAAATTGTTTTCTGTGTAAGTGATTTAGTGTTGTTATATATTTTGATTTTATTAATAATAAGTATTAATAGAGCCTCGACCAACACCTTAGGAGGCTCTCGTTAGGCGACTGGATCAAGGGCTTGATTCAGAAAGCGGTACTTCTTGACATGGCTCGTATAGTTAAGAGGTTCCTTTCTCTAGAGCCCTGACCGCCGGTAGCTTGGACCCTGTTCCCGATACCGGTGGGCTAGTATTTTTTATATTTTTAAATGTTTTATTTATTTTATATTGAAATATTTTAAAATGTTATTTATATGTGATATTAATGAATAAACAAAATAATAATGCTTTATTGAGTCTCATAAAAACCAGTTATGAGATTACAAAAATATCTTAGGTGCATTAAAGATTGCTTTCGACAGAATATATCGAAGTAATGCGTCTGGGATTGTAATGTTATTAGTTTGCATGAGTGTGTCATATGAGACTAATTTCAAATATACTATTGTTAACGCTCAAGTTATCCGTACTATCTATCTCTACATCAATATTATGGTTCCAAAATACAATGTTAGTTATCTTCATTCCAACTCTGGCAGAAAATTACAGTGCTACGTTCAGCCGGCCGAGACAGCTAATCTATTACAAGTGTACATATATTATGCTCGTGCTGCACCCGCTTGCCAGGGTCAGAACAAATAAAGGTTATTGTTCTCCCCCCCTACCAACCCTCCTCTATTTAATCACTCCTGTAAGCATGAAAGAAATTCCTTCGAATGTTAAAAAGTTCATTTTGAGACTTTGAGAGGGCTCGGCTTAGCCCTCTCATTTACTTACAATCACATTGTCTAGCCAGTAGAAAAACAAAAACGGCTTACGTAATCATTCTAGATGTTTACAAAATAATTTCTACAGAATTACGCCTATTTCAAATATGTATAAAACCTCCTGAATTTTTGAGTGGAAACGGTCCGAAATACATTAACATAACGTATTCAGAACGTGAGTAGGATTACATTAAGCGCTTACTACTAACAATGTTTGAATTGTATAAATAACGTTTTACACATTAATTCGCTCCATTATCTTTGTGTTATGATACACGCGATAGTAGCCCTTATAGTTCTTAGTACGGCAAATAATAGTGCCCTTTATAATTGTTGAATTTACATAACAAAACTGGTGTAACGTTCACCCTGGGTTGGCCACGGATTGCCACTCATGTTCGAGTTTGTTTGTAGTTATTATAGGTGAAGTTGGTTTGTCTAGCGGTCTCGAGTATTGTTTCACAAAGAAACCTTTGTTCTTTGATCAGATGAAGTAAGTATGAAATTGATAAAGTCCTGAAGATTCTAAGTACCAGTCGTTTTGGGGAGAAGTTTTGAGTGTTGTTGTTTCTGTCGTAATTAAACATTTAAATACATAAATATATTTTGTTTCTGGGACTTGAATTATTTTAATAGCCTGTGTTTCATTTGTTTTCTTCATGAATACACAAATTAACACATTTAAAACAGAAATGTTACTCCACATTCACTAATAACAAAATTCATAACTCTTTATCTTCCGCTATCTATTTCAATCAACGCCGAGATAAATCTTCTCCATTCATTTGGTATATCGTTCTCATTCTATATCCACTATGGGAGTTGTCAGCAGTATTGAATCTGGGACGTATTCAGAGCTCCATTCTCAAGCGATTCTGCCCCACTTCGTTTGTTAGACGCGTCTAACTTTTGTCTCTTGTCAGATCGGGAGTAACATCGATGTGATAGTAGTTGCGGCGCGGATCCATTGACTTCACTACATCAGAACTTGTGCTGCTGAATTTAAACTACATTTTAGTTTAATTGAAATATCTTTTCTGTGTGTCCCACTTTAAAATAATTGATTGAAAGCTGAGTTTGAACAATACCGAGAAGCGTTAATGGGAATTCATTAACATTTTGGGATCCTTTAATGTTACGTAGCGCCGCTTGAAAATGAAATTTCGTGCGGTCCAGGCACCTCGGTGGCAGATGATTAAATCACGATAACACCCGATATCACAAATGGGTCAAAGCTGCGAAACGTTAACAAAAATGTTAATATATTTAATTCTGTTGATCAAACTCAAAATGAAAATACATTTCTAGATAGCATCAAATTACAATATCTTTTAATAAAGAATGTGCTGGAGGGCTGCTATTGGATAACTTGGCAAAATAGAATAAAAATTCGTTTATAATAATTTAGGAACAAAATATACGTAATGGCCGTTGGGTTTCGTTTAATTTTCAGAGTTTTACGTCGAGTGTGTTCGGGGCTGGTAGGCGTGATTAAGCCACTTTCATCTAATTGTTCTAATAAATTCAACGGGGAAGACCTTTAATTTCCTCCGCCCCCTATTATTCCTCCTGATTAAATTCGTTGTGGCTCACAGACAACTTAACTTGTGATACTTAGAACTTCATTAGTTGGAGTTATTGTTTTGTCCTTTCGGGTTGCTCCTGCCTTACCTTCGGCATACTATTGATGGTAACTTGGAAACAAATGAGAATATATTGGTACTATTCTACCTTCAGTTCAGGTACTGCGTTATCTTCATTAATTTAGAAATGGTCGACAAAGAATCAAGTCACAGTTACGGAACAGGAAAACGTTGAAAATAAACTTTCGTCATAACTTGGAGTTAGAAATTATTACCGAGATTATATCAGATGTGTCAATCACTTAGAAAATTTATTATTCTTCTTTTATTTCTACTTTCAGCAGTACTTGTCAACAATTGGCGATACCATAATTAATAAATTACCTGATAACACCCCATTATTGACGACCTGGTGAGGGTCGCGGGAATCCGATGGATCCGAGACACTTGGGGGAGGCCTATGCCCAACAGTGAACGTCTTCCGGCTGAAATGATCATGATACTGACGCCATTATTTCTGTATACGCTAAATAATCGAATAAACCTAAATTTAGCAAGCGATATTTTTAGAAATAAGCAGTATAATTTCTTCCATTTTGGCTTAATTAACCAGCACTATTTATAAAGAGCCGAATCCGAAATTTACAATAGTTTTCTAACAAAAGCTCTTATGTTCCAGTAACACCCACGTCTCGCAAGTGTGTGTAATGGAATTCAAACTATTTATTTTATTCACCGTCCAAATAAAAGAGTTTACTTCCCAATGGCACAAAAAAGATTACTACAAAAGGTCCAGTCTATACAATTAGTGAGAAAGTAGGTAGGCACATACAGTTATACTTTACGTATTTACGGTGAGTACGAGCGACAATACTCACGACCGGCATTTCTTTCAGATCGCAGCACGTACACGTTTATGTGTGCATGCGTTTCGCCTGTTGTGTAGAGCCGACCTTCTGTGGATATCGTTGTGCCACTGAGTTGAGAAAGTTTCGCGTGAAAGCCTTCCTTTGTGTGAATTCCTCAGCTCCGGAGCTTCGGCGAGATGATGTAATTTAATTTGAAGGTTTATAGACTTAGTGTGAATTGTGTCGCTTTTGTTTGGTAAGCAGCTCTTGAAGTGGAATGCCTTTTTGGGGTTTGTAGTTATGTTTCTTTGTATTTGCTTTTTTTTGTTGTGAACATCTTCGTACCGTTTAATTGCACTTTTGTGCTTTGGTGCTTCACAAGTTTGATTTAATAAAAAATAATAAAATGTTCACGAACAAAAATATCCGCAGAAGAATCAAAGTTACCGCCCAACTTAAGTAGCAGTGAGCAGGGCACATTGCTCGCTGAACAGTTGGTCGATGGGGCCGAAAGGTTCTGGAAATTGGTTATCCTTTGAAAACCTCTATCATAGGAATATGATTAGATATTTCATTGGAAAACTAAATTTAGGTACCGTAGTAAATTATATTGTCTTTTCTAAGCTAACTGGCTTGGAGGTGCTTGGTAGTGTAATATGTGTCGTATAAAGACACAAGACCATTTCTTGTTGCACTGTCTCTCGTTCAGTGCAACAAGAAATGGCCCAAATTCGACAGAAATACGTTAACTGATGTAATATACCCAGCTTTCTACTCTCATCTCAAGAGTCTTGCAATTTAACATCGCAATGAACAGAATAATATAAAAGTACAGCTTCATAAAACAGATACACACATACACACACAGATACAAACAAGCGTATCGAATGATCTAAAACAAATACCACTCCTAACTGTATGTATTCTTAATTAATAAGCAATTTTAAAACCCGTCAAGTGGAGCTCAGACAGGCAGCCGCTCCATAAACAACATGTATCTAACATAATAAAAAGACATCACGACTCGACTCACTGAATCGATTTAAGCCACATATTTTTTTTAACCTATTTCGTTTTTTTTTAATAAGCTAGTACAATCCCGCCTGATGGTAAGCACTGATGCAATCATTGATGATGAAGCGCAATAGTTTATTAAGATTAAATTCTGAATAAATCTTGATTCCGTCACCAAAGTGTATGTGTGTACGTGCATACCAATACCGATGCGATACCAGTGTAGTGCGTCGATTCATCAAGTATTTGTCTACTCTTAGGATACGAACGAAAAATAACATACCAAAAATATTTTTCATACAAAACACTATCTTCTAAGCACAGTATTCGATCTCCGCCCGCATCACTCAGCTTCGCGATAATCTCTTCATCCCCACAATACCTGCTAGAAGCTCGGAAGGCATAACGTATCTGATATCGGTTCCCGAAAAACATACATCGTAATCGGTCGGATCCGGCTCAAAAGCATAATTCGCAGCTTCCAATGCCTTCCGGCGGGAACCGATTTCGATATCGGCGTAAATCATGAGTTGTGTCATCCCCTTCAGCCCCCTTTAGTCCCCTTATCCGTTGAATCCCGGGGTGTTTCATCCCCGACTGGTTTAGATATGGAACCCGTTTTAAAACTTCGGTTCCGTTGTTGCTTTGGGGATTATTAAAAGGTTATTATTTGTATAGTTTAAAGCAGTCTCTAATTGTAATTTATTATTTCATAAGTATCTGTAATTACGTAATTTAAAAGCGTTTGAACTTCAACTTCATTATCGTCCTGATGGTGAGCAGTAATCATGCGGTTAACGATGGTGCAAGCTCTGTGACAAAAGACTTGAAGATTTCCTGGACCTTCTTTAAAATACACAGATAAGATGAACAATCAGTACAGTTGGTTCAGTGGTTGAGCCATTGGTTGCTGCACTACATGTCATGGGTTCGATTCCTGCACGGAACAAATATTTGTATAGCAGTTGTGTATGTGAGTTTACATGTTTCTGAACACACCCACGATACAGGAGTTATTTTTAGTGTGGAACAAACGCTGCTTATTTTTTTTTTTATAAAATCTAAAAAAAATTAAAAACCACTTCATACTAATATTATAAAGGCAAAAGTTTGTGCGTGTGTGTGTATGTTTATCACTTTTTCAAACTCGAACGGCTGAAGGGATTTGGATTTAAGGCTAGATCATGTCCTGGAACTGCTCATAGGACACTTGTCTATCCGGGAGTATGTTCCCTTGGGACAATTTTCTCCTTTAACATGGGTGAAGTCGCTCGTAGCTGCTCGTAGAACATAAAACACATAAATTAGATAAAAACCGCGGTCTTATCATTCAATAATTAAGTTTTAAATAGCTGTTAGTTAATGGAAATACAATGTAGAGGCAGATTAAAAAAAAAATTGGCATTATTGTAGGTATTCGTTTTTTTTTCTCAACATTCGGCTGTAGTTTTAATCACACGTCATTCCACAAGAGAGCACACACAAACACAAAGTCAATTTTACTTTATTAAAGTAGAATTGGGTCAAAGCATCGCTAGTGCTCTGCTGCAAGCTTATTGGTTATTAATGGTGCGCTGCTATTGGTCAATAGTGCGCTGTTTGCTGGCCCCAGGCACTAACTGTACTATTGACAGGGCCGTTATTGCTATTGTTGAGACATGCTGTGTATTGGTTGTAGTTCTTGTATTGTGCTGAAATATTATCATGTAGTTTCAGTCTATAAATTGGTAATTATTTAATACTAGCTGGCCCGAGAGACGTTGTTCTGTCTTAGCTATGAATTGTCAAACGCGGGAAGAATAAATTGTTGTTGAAGTTTTCTGAAATGTTCTAATATTCTGCACAACTTTCTTAATTTTTTCCTGACAATAATAAACACAACAAAAGAAGAATTTGCGAAATTGATCAAGCCGTTCACGCATGATGTTGTGATCACCACAAACAAAAATAGGGATTCATTTATAGAGTTATATAGTATACATAGATTTTCTGAAAACGAATGCAAGTATTCATAATTGCAGAGTCATGATTATATTCACGGGAAGCAAATAATTACTGTTGTAAATTCCCACAAAAATTCACACTCGAACAAAAATTTAGCACAGAATCACTATATTATATATACGCTTGAGTAAATCTGAAGGTACGAGCATATTAGGTGTCTTTTAAAATCATTGACAATCTTTCAGTAGGTCAGTGTCTTGTATATTGAAGACAGAACAAACGTATATCCAAGGATTACATTTATCACATTACATCTTTATGTACAGACAAACGTAGAAAACGACCTGGCTTTACTCTAAAGCTTTTTCTACGTTTGTCTGTTTTTCCGCTTAAACCTCCAAAACCAAGCAATGAATTTTCATACGGTTGGCACTAATAGAAAAACAATAAACGAGAAAGATTTATATGTATAATTTGCAACATTTATTTCATCACCACTGCTCTCAAAACGGTGAAGGAAAACATCGTGAGGAAACCGGCATGTCCTAGAACCAAAAATTCGAAGACATGTGACATTCACCAATCCGCACTGGGGCCGCGTGGTGGATTACGGCCCATTCCCTCTCCTAGATAGAGGAGGCCTGAGTCCCAGCAGTGGGAACATTAAAAGGCTGATTATGCTATGCTTATTATGCTAATGCCGGGGTGGTTCACTAGTAAAGTATAAAAAATATATGAAAATATCTTTTTTATCAATTCCATATTCTTAGTGGTACATTATTTTGTCTCTTAAACTTAATGGCACAGTATGTTTTTAAATTTTCAACCATATCAAGTAATTCTTGAAATCTCAGAAAGTAGTACCTTGTGTGTTTTATGGGTATAAGTTTTCATACAAAATCTCCAACTTCTAGTCCCATTTCTACCTAGACCAAATTATCATAGGAACCGTTATAAGCGCCCATAAAATATATTCTACATGAAAATAATGTAGCAAGTTTAGGATCATAAATCGCCTGTACGCGCCTTCGCGTTTTTTGAGGTACTGTTGAGCACTAAACTTTGTGAAAGACTGGCGCCATCTTGTCAGGCTTGTAGGTTGTAGAAACTTTGCCGTATACGGTGTAATCTTTGTTAAAAAGTCTTGTGTATTCACATACTTTGTGGAGATAACTGTGTGTTAAGATTACCTATACGTTATTAAGTTGAAGACATCGTTCATAAAGAAAGCTTAAGATTTAGGTTCTCTGAAAATCTTTAAAAAATTATGTTGAAACTGACAAACTCAGCTGAATCTTATCTGCGTGATAAATTCGGCAAAGTTCAAGACATAGTTTTATTTATGCAGAAGTAAAAGACCCTTGATGCTTTTAGCATTTTGTACCCGTTGACCTTTGAGTCGAGCAGAGATAGAACATGACAGGTGCGATTTTAATACACACTTTTATCACATATTATAAAGGCGAAGGAATAGTTAAGCTAGTGTGGGATTTAACTTCACTAGAACTATCCCTGAACCCTCTCTGTACAACGCCTGTTAGGGCACATGCCTGAGGAGACTGTAAAAAGTTCGCCCCTGAGCCCGTGATCACTGACTGTGATATCATCTTCCCTGGAGTCACCTGGTGGGCGGACGGAGTCCCCACACTGAGACGACAAGACGGTTACCTTTTTAACGCTTCCTTCTCCGAGCAGGATTGGCCTTTCACGATGAGGGCCGTTCCCTCGCGGAGGCAGCCGCCTGCGCGAGGAAACGGCCCTCACGCCCCAGCCGCCGGGATCCCGATCCCGATTTCTAGCCACCGTTGGCGAAAGCTTGCAGACGGCGAGCAATGGGTAGCACGCCGTCCGGTCGTCCGGTAACCGGCCGGACCGAGGCCAAATCGTCGACGGCGCGTAGTGTTCCACGCGCGCCTTAAGGAGATGTCAGCAAATCGTAGGGGCCAAGCAGGATCAAAGCCTACTGGGGCCATGGGTTAAGTGAACTCCGGGAATGAACCCCGGGGCCCTGGAACAAGACAAAGAAGGAACATAGCATTGGGTTTTAGTCAGTAAAAGTCTGACACGCTCTCCCGCTCTGCCCAAGGGCGCAACTGCTGCTGGGGCCTGACGACCGTCATACTACCAACGTTAACGTTTAAAATGGGGATTGAGTTTGTGATTGACATTTCAGTAGCAAATATAAATCCAAACATTTTGGACATTTCGATAATCGTTATCACTAATAGAACGTCAGTTAAGAGCTGACAACATGGAACATTGAAATCAAATCAATACTCAATTAGCAGAGGCGCTCTAAAGAATTTTATTATAATGAGATTTCGCAGGTCGTTGAGTCTCATTTTGGTCAGCCATACTTTTTCTAAAAAGGTTGGATGGAAATATTGCCTGTCCAGATTTTTATTTTTATATTAATATCTTACAATTCTTTCATCTTCAGACACGTTTCATGTCAGAGTTTCATGACCCTACAATAAAATCGTCTTCAAAACGAAGTCACGATTCCTTTTCATTTTGACAATAAGAACTTACAGAACATTTGTATTAGTATTAAAACTGGAGGCTTTACTCCTAATCCTCCAGTTTTATGTCTCCAGAATAATGGATAATGAGAGAGTTTCAGTGAAGGATGTCCTTTCCAGCTGCGAACCATCCCAAGACATTACTTTCTTTAAATTGATGGCCTTTTCTCTGAAAGTGCCGATGCTTTTTGCAGATTGGACTGTGTCCTTCGTAATTTCACTTGGATAATTAAAATAATCGTCATTGGTATAGTGTTTTTTTTTTAAATTATGTTGTGTAAGGTTTCGCTTTTTCGGCCTCTTTGAGATCATTAATTATGTCAAAGTTGAGGAATAAATCATGTTTAAAAGTTTAACGCTTTCCCAAGAAAAATATCTAAACGTACGTTTATTATAATTAAACAACGCCAAACAATCTAAAGTTCCGCATTTATAACAAAAGTTAAATAAAGTTTTTATTTTTAATACTTTAGCTGTGAAAGTACTGCTCAAACATCCGTGTTGGTAATTTCCTCATATTTAGGCGCTTTTTCACCATTCGCAATACACTTTACAGTCCATTTAGGGACATAAAATTACACCCGAAAGCGCTGACGAGATAAAACGCATGACGTACCGCTATTGACGTAAACTTTACTGCAGTACCAACACATAAATATAGTGCTGTATCCATAAAACGTGTACCAACTTTACGACCTTATGAAATATTTTGCAGTTTGAATTGTGCCGAGTTTGCAAACTGCCTCGATATATTGATTCACGTGCAAATACCTTCACGGAAAAATACACTTTAAATGTAGTAGAGGTACAGTTCTAAACTGTATAAAATTAGAAAGAAACTTTCAGTGAAAGACGTGTGTTCTTAGTTTAGAATACAAAGGTTTAAAAAGAAGATATGTTGCTTTACAAGTTTAAGCTTTAAAGTGCAGTGATAAGGTTGGTATCACATTGTTGGGGTGTGTTATTATTGGATTCCCCGAATCGGTCGCAGACAGAACGGGCATGTTTTTCGTTTGTTAACATTGTTTCCTCGCAGTGTTTGCGGACTCCTAAGGTTTTATTTTAAACATGAGGTTTGCATTTTAAACGCTTCCTTTAGTTGTCTTTTGCTACGTTTTCACTTTTGTTCTTTCGCGTCTGTGTTAGTTTATTTTTCAATTATAAGGCCAGCTTGTGTTACTTAGTTCTCTTTTTAGGGTTCCGGCACCTCAAAAGGAAAAACGAAACCCAGGATCACTTTGTTGTCCGTCCGTCTGTTAAGACCCTTTATCTCGAAAACGCGTGGAGGTATCGAGTTGCAATTAAAACCATATACTCAGATCTGCGGTCCCATGAAGCTGTAAAAAATCAAATTTCTGAGTCAACGAAAAAAAAGATACGGTCGTATAGGTCGTAAAAAAACTACTTCCCGTTGACCTAGAATCCTAAAATTTGAAATCATGTTATTTCTTTTTTTTTCGTGGAAATACTATACTATATGTAGTAATAAAGTTAAATTAAATCTCATTTTACCTTTGTTGTAAATCAAATGTACAACCACCTAAAAATTATAGTACCCCGTGATTTGTATACGGAGAGTTTCTACTAATGAACATTTGTAGCCAATTTACCAAATCGACTAGCTCTTATTTCCATCAGGCTTGGCAGATCCAATGATAATCGTAGATTGATTGACTAGCTATAATTTTCCTGATTAACAATATAAGACAAAAAATATAAAATACACACACCCCGAATAAATTTAATTAAAACCTACTGCCGTAGAGCTAAAACTTCGCCACACCGACAAAAAAACCAGCTTTAAAAATGTAAAGGAGTATGCCCAGTACCTCGGCGTCGATGAAGTTTCTCGGACGCGCTGTCGTAGTTGGAACCGCGCGGTTATTACATGGCCAATTACTGGCGGTCCCCTGAGAGCAGCGGGGATGACGTCCCACAAGATGGTTCTCGTCTAGGTCTCAGTATCGGGTTTTGGAACTTACTGCTTTTTCATTTATTTTGCTTCTTTGAGATACTCTCCTTTTACTAAGACCAGCATCATACCTATGTATATTATAAGTTTCTTAATATATTTTGTAGCAGCTTTTGTGTGTCTTTGCTTGAACGTAATATTACAAAACAATATTATAGACCAATTTAGCCATATCGTTATAAACCATTAAAGGTTTAAGACATTGATTTATAATTTTGCTTACGCCACAGTCATGTATACATGACAAAGCAAAATGTGTCCCACACGCCACGGTCACGACTACATGACAGTCTTAAACGTTTAATAAATCTTATAAGAAAGCATTATTTTTCTTATGTGTGTTGTTAAAGGAGGATATCACCGAGTTGCTCGATGACGCAATGAGCAAGCTTTTGCTTTTTTGACTTGACGGTCAGTGGTGACGGCCTTGATTTTCGAGTAATGTAGATCATGGGTTCAAACCCAGCCAGGCCCATTCAGGCCCATTACTTTGTGTGATTTATTTCATCAACACTGCTCTCAAACCGGCGAAGGAAAACATCGTGAGGAAACAACATGCCTTGTTTCCTCACAAGAACTAAAAATTCGAAAACATCTGACATCCACCAACCCGCACTGGTGCAGGCTGGCCGCGTGATGGATGACGGCCCGTCCCCTGTCTTTGAGAGGAAGCCTGAGCCCCAGCAATGGGAAGGCCGATTATGCTTATGCTATTTATTCATGTTTATTTCTTGGTTACTATTAGGACAATAACAAACTTGAACTCAAAAGAAGAGCTATTTCAACTTGCAAGTATATTCTACATTTAATTTCGCTCCCAAATGACCGAAAGAAACTTGGTCCAGCCATAAAATGTAATATCATATAAACGAAACGCCAACACTTATTGTGAAAAGTTTTTAAAGTTGAGAACAATATTTGTCTTGAAGTTGAAAACAAGTTTAACTTTGTAAACGATTACTTATTCTGTGTTTCACTGCAGTTTTGTTTTCTTACTCGATGGTCTGGTGGTCGAAAGTGCGACTGCTTAGCGTGGGTTCCTGGATTCCTCTGTCACGCAGAATGTTATTGGGTTTCCCGTTTAAGATTCCTTACAAGAGCCCAAAGTGTGGATTTGTGCTTTATGAGAATATGACTCGTTCTCTATAATGTTGGTGAAGCCTAAAATAATGGTGAAGGAGCATTACCTTCCACTATAATATCTCTTTATTCTCCTCTCTATTATTTTAAATATATGTATACCTATTTAATTAATATCATTTATGGTTTTTGTACACTGACAGCCTCATACTTATCTCCTTCCGTTCAATATGATGGCACGTTTATCGCAGTAGTTAAGCGATAGACTGCTGGGCAGCTTGTCGCGGGTTCGATTCCCGCATAGAACAAATGTTTGTATGATCTACAGATAATCGTTCCGGGTCTGGGTGTCTTGTGTATGTGAGTTTACATGTTTGTGAACACACTCTCGATACTAGAGTTATTCGTAGTTAACAAAATGATAAATCAGTGAGATGGTTAGTGTTGCCAATATTCTGGTTATGCAAATAAATGGAACACCAGAGTGTACTTGGTATTGCTGGTAGGGTTCCAAATTGCTAATATTATTTGTCGCTCATATCGGACTAAAGTAACTAACTATCAAATTAGTGGTATAGTTGTAAATGAAACGCCTCTTCGGAACACAATAACGATGCTTGTAGCGCGGTGGTTTCAGAACTGACTTGCAAGTCTGAGGATGGGAGATCGAATCTTATAGTAAATCTTTTGGGCTGGGAGCTTAAAATTGAAAACCATATTTTTTCTTTATAAATACTTTAATTAAAAATAAAAATTTTAGTATATGTATGGTAGAAAGTTGTGTTGGAAATTATAATTCGATTGAATTACGCAGTGGTCACTCATTATTATTAACCTTGATACAGCTTTTCCTTTATGTGAAATGTTAACTAATCTCTATCGAATAAGTTAAAATAACAATACAACAATAACGACGCTAAAATAAAAAAAAACAAGACCGGTGCGTGGTCAAAAGGGCTTCTATCTCAGAATGTGAAGGGAATTTAAAAAAAAAACGCAGCGCTGGTATTCTGATAGGGCCTGGTGATGCCACAGACACACTCATGGAACACAGGCTTAAGATAGTGTACTATGCGTCAATACAACCACACCAAATAGACGAACACACCAACTGAAACCCTCCCAAAGCTCCTGAGATCTTCTCAAAACAGTCGGGTAACAAATTAGTTGAAACTTAAAGGTAGGATTTGAAGTCAGTTGCCAGGATTAATTACAGCACCGGGACCTGAGACTTATATTACACTGTACGACAATATGCGACATATATGACAACGATTATAGTTCAGAATGTTAGTTCGGTGTAATTGGATGTATGGACTTGGACAGTTTTGGAGTAATCTTGGCGAACTGTATATGTAATGAAGTTGCGAAGTGTAAGAGGATTTTAGTGTTCGGTTTGATTGGTTGGTTTGAAGTACTATCAGGGAAATAGATTTACAAATGAATTGATTGAATGAGATTTACAAATGTATAATTTATTTTATTGTGTTCTGCAATAAAGATTTGACTTTGACTTTGACTTTGCAAAAAGCTGTGTCGCTTCTGCGGTAGAAAAAAAAAAAAGAAAAAAAAAAAAAAAATTGGGTATTCGCTTCAGCCAGTATCGGAATGTCGAAGTTATGTATCAGAAAACAAATAATTATATTTCTTAGTTATTCTGAAAATCGAACATTTGCAAAACGGAATGTTGAAATTCAGAATAACATATTTTGGAGTAGTTGGTTCCTTTTTTATTTAAGCTTGCGCAATATGCTTACCATCAAGACGTGGGATCACAGACAAGCACTGGTTTATATCAATTAAAAAAATATATAATTTCTTCTTTTCTTCTCTTCCTCTCCTTTTATAATCAGCCACATTTATACTCACAATTTCACTCACATATTCTTTATGAAGGTACCTTAGTACTTTCAAGAGTATCTGTGATTTCGCAAAAGGGCCACCAATTATGAAAAGGTTTTACTGCAGAGAGTTGATTTCATTAAGGATACGGAAAGATCTTATTACAGCTACTCCAAAAATAGCCAACAAACAGTCTACATTCATCACGTCGTCGACTTGGACCCCAGTCTGTCTCAAGTGGTTCGAACCAATCCAAATAAAACACGACAAATGTCAAAGTTCGTTCGTTTTGAAATTCGCAATACTTTAAGCACCGTAGCCTTTTCAGTTTCATTTCTTTCAACAAGTCTCAATCTATAGATACACAATTGAAATGGTTTTCTCTTAAAATCGAAAACATGCGAAATTGCAAAGCGTTTCCAATACTCGATATCAGTAAAAGATCAAATAAGCATAAAGCAAAAAAAAAAAAATCAAAAAATATAGCTCAAGTCGGAAATACGATAGGAAATCTTGTGAAGTGGTATTACGATTCAAAATTGCATAAAGTATCATCTAGGAAGGATGTCGGAGGAAATGAAATCTTATTGTACTAGTGTTTGGGTGTAGGTTTGAGTGGAGTGGTTGTGACTCATTCAATAAGGTGGAGAGGTGAGGTCAGACAGACGGATTGAATTGTGTGTCGTGGAGCTTTCCATGGTTCGCTTTCCTTTTTAACATTCTGTTCTGAAATGAGGATATTTGCTGCGCAGGGCCTGACGTCTCGCCTTCTCCCAAGTGTCTCGGGACTAATTCTAATATAGGTATACTCTTTGAGCTTTGCTTTTATGAAGACTGCCTTTTATTTCTTTGCTCGCGTCATTAAAATTCAGTTAACAATATTGCTGCTGGTTTGTGTTTATTCAGCATTTGGTCTGGATTCGCCACTGAATATAATAATTTCACGGTTTTCTATGGAGGTCGTTAAAAATAATTAGGTAAACGATTATTTCGTGTCTTTCTTTGGCTGTTTTTATGGACACAGGTAGCAAGAAGAATAAAGAATCATTATGTTGTACGAAATCAGTAATTAATTAGACTTTTATGTTTTCACATTATTATTTCAGCTGAAAGACGTCTACAGATGCACATGGCTCTTTCAAGCGCCATATCGACAATATCGATGTGTTTGATACAAACAATACAATTATTTTTCTATTAAATTTAAATTCTATTCTAAAACACACCTTTCTAAGTATATTTGTGCAACCGCATGTGTAAGGACCTTCATCAGGAGAATTTCTCTTGCGATCTTCATCGATATCATAGTATTTACTAGACAAGAAAAAAATCTTTACCGTACTATCTATTTTAAAACCTAACATTCTGAACCAACTTCAAAGTCTCAATCCAGCAACGATAAACATGTCAAAAATACAAACCCTTACATTATCAAACAGCCATTACTCACAGCCTACAAAAGGCATACAAGTAACCCTTTCAGAAACGATCGCACAATTTTAAGCGACTAAACAGAAATATAGCCCCGACCTTTATTTCATAGACATTTAACCTTATCAACGTCATACATTACCCCCGTACCGCACAATAAATCCCTTCCGATCTCATTACAGACTCGTGCCGTTTGTTCCGATCGTTTCACGTTACATTGCCTTGTTTTCACGATTCATTCGACTGATATACTTTAGCAAACCAGCAATGTATATCTAGGACTGTGATATTTTATCGATGTATTTCAAATTATGGTGCGGATCGAATCCGAAAATAATGGCTTCTAAATTGAGTATAAAATGTCTCCAGAAATATTATTTTGTAGGTTATTGTGATGTTAGAACTGTAATGAAAATGTACATGTAATATGATTTATTTTGGGGAAGCCACAACATCCAATATAGGTAGGTACCTTGCAGAGAATTAAATTAATAATGTTGTGCTTCTATACGTTATTAATGTTGAAGAGACAATTTAGAAAGTTCATTATTAAAGCTAGATTTAATTTTGTCGGTACGGTTAGCAACTGTGTCAATGGCGTTATAACTTTATCATATTAAAGTGTTATGAAACACTTCATCATAGTTTTTTGGTTGCTTAGACCAGGTACGAGAGACACGCAATAGATACAGTAGGTATGTATGGATGTCGCTGCTTCAAAGTGTTGTTAGTAAAAGATAGCCTCTTGAAATAGAAACAACATTCCATTTTGACACAAACTCCCCACAATATTTCCAAACAAATCTTATAATTCAGAATCCATAGCGCCGACTATCAGAAAATCGCTCAGTTAATAAAGCTTGATAAATCCCAGAGAAACGAACATTTCTTAGGGTTCCGTACACGAGGGGTGCCAACGGGACCTTATTCCTAAGCCTCCCGTGTCCGTCCATTCGTCTGTCTGTCTGTCCGTCGGTCAGCGGGCTATATCTCATAAACAGTAAGAGGTAGAGAATTGAAGTTTTCACAGAATGTGTATTGCTGTTGCCGCTACCAGGACGAATAATAGAATAAAAATAAAAAATAATGATTAAATGAATTTACCTGTACGTGAAGTTGACCGACTGGGTACAGGTGGCAAAATATGTGCGGTGTTGCCATAATGGGTATATCAAAATACATTGTGCTCTATAATATATTTTTACTAATTTCTTCGGATGAAGTAATTCTCATACAAGAAACATTATTTTGCTCGATTTTAAATAATGTAGTAAGAAACCCTTCGTGTGCGTGTCCTACTCTCTCTTGGCCAATGTTTTTAAGCAGATTTGACTTCCCATCTTTTCCTTACCTCAAAATAAGACAAAACAGACCGCGAATACATACGTAATTACACCTTACAGACATGTTTTAATTACCTCGAGCCACCTAATTGCGGTGCCTTTAGACCGAGCAAGATCCTCCTTTACAAATGGGGAAAATTAAAAAAAGGGTATAAAGGGAGAAAAGGCATTTTCTTTGTGAGAGTTTTAAGGCCCTGGCTCCCATTTAGTGCCATAAAACAGTGACTTTCTGAAGCCTACTCCTCGGTAACAGCTGGGTTAATAGACTTAATAAAAAAAAAAATAGTTTCATACTTAAAATTGTCAACATAAGATTTTTTCATACGCCAAAAAAAAATTGTTAACAACATGATATTTTTCCTTTATTTTTCCTATTCCTTTTAAACAGCTTTGATCTTTAGAAATATATTTACACAAGAAAATTTCTAGTTAAAAGTGTTCTTCAGAATGTACATAGCACATAATTATGTAAATCAATAAATATTCCGCAAAGAAAATGGTTTAAAGGGCAGCGGGGCTCTATGCGGGCGCAGGTGGCGGTATGAATATGTGTGCATTTAATTCCACCCAGTTATTTAAGGGACTATAGCATAATAGCAAATAATTAGCATTTTATGTTCCCACTGTTGGTACTCAGGCCTCCTCCCTTAGAGAAGGAATGGGCCGTAATCCACCACGAGGGCCCAGTGGGGGTTGGTAAGAATCACATGTTTTCGGATTTTTGGTTCTAGGACATGCTGATTTCCTCACGATGTTTTCCTTCACTGTTTTGATAGCAGTGATGATGAAATAAATTACACAAAGTAATGCGCCTGGCTGGGTTTGAACCCGAGACCTACAACTTGTAAGTCGAGGCCGTCACCACTCGGCCACAACTGCTCTAAAGGACTATACGACTTAAGAATCCGTGTAAAATGAGGCACATGCGGGTCAGCCTGTCCCCCCGATACAATGTTGTGTGGGACACCTCGCGTTAATTAACTGCCATTGTCTGTTCGTTCCCCGAATGGAATTATTTAGGCTGTGGTTATGAATGAAGTTTTAATTATGAATTGTATCTGGTGATTGTGGATAGGGAGTGGTTTTGTTAGGATTTGAGCGCTTTATTACGCTTTTGTATTTAGAAAATAAATTCAATATAATTTATATAATAGATTTATTTTTTATTTTTTTTTTCGAAATTAGGTATTTATTGGTTTCTTTGTGTTTTGTATTTTCTGTAATATCGCAGTACTTATAACCATGAAAGCCAATAAAAAAAAAGTTTTTTCATATTAAGAGTTCCAACGTAGAAACTATGCATTTCAAAGTGCAAGCAATATCAATGACATATACCTACGACTATCTTCTAACAAAAGAACTTTGTGCTCTTGGTTTAATAGCTTTCGTTTTGGAAATTTTGTCTTGTAGCCGCCCTGAGAAGAAAAGTTATTCGTGAGATAAAATTTCCCACGTGAAAGTGATTGAAACAAAAATAGACATCCCATTAGCAGTTTTAAGTCCTTATATATCATCAATATTGCATACCGCTTGAGACATATTGTTTCCACGGTAGAACTCATATTACAAAATATTTCAAGTTTTCTTAGATTTCATACAAAAATTGGTATAAATACAGCGATATTACAGAAAATGCAAAACACAGAGAAACCAATAAATGCCTAATTTCAAAAAAAGAATAACATGCCTTTAATATAAAGTTTATTTGAACTTATATTTCCAAGTTAATCCAAAGATCACTTTAAATCAACCCGTTTTAAAAAACGGCAATTTCATAGGCCTATTAAAAAGTTTAAAGAAGATAAAAGCCAACAAAAAATTATTGTACTAATAGAGTAAGACAGAGTTTTCGCAATGGTGGCCCAGCAGTAACGGTTCCGACTTACGTGACCTCGTTTCAAACCCAGCCTACTTTGTATAGTTTATTTCAACACCACTGCTCTCAAAATGGTAAAAGAAAAAAAACTTTTTTTTAAAGAGATACCATGGAGTTTCTTGCCGGTTATTATTATACTCCATAAAAAACGACCAATTTGGAAGCGTGCACTAGCTTCTGACGTTTTATAAGTGCCCATGTAGGCCTATGTGATATAAAAACTTTTGAATTTTGTTTTTTTTTTTTTAATTTTAACGTGAGGACACCGGCATGCACATTCACCAATCCACACTGAACCCTCGTGATGAATAACGGCCCGTCCTCTGTCTTAGAGAGGAGGCCTGAGTCCCAGCAGTGGGAACATTATAAAACTGATGATGCTAAGACAGAATTTCTCTTTATTCTTGTCGGTATTCTTAACTCAATTTGTTCCGTGCGAGAATGAAACCCGCAACACGAAGCGTGGCAACCAATATCCTAACCACTGCACAAACCGATGGCCTGGTTGGTGCAGTGGTCAGGCAATTGGCAACACAACACAACAGATTACAACACAGATTCTCAGAGCTGGACAATGGTCCATTCCGACAACATTTTTGAATTCCCAAGGAATACAAAACGTACAGAAAATAAGAACCCACCGTGATATTCTTTATCTGCGTTAAAATTCAACATCAAGGAAAATTCTAGCCGTAACCATTATTTTACAAACATTTGCCAAATATTGCCCGAAAACCCCAACAAGCATCATTAAGGAAAAACATACTCTTCAAACAAGCGCCATGAGTAAATTAAAAATATTTTTATGATGTTCCGGAAAAATAAAACGTGGAGAGTCAGGCTTGGACAAATATTTTAGGAAGTAATATTACATTTGACTTACATAAATTCTTTTGTGACTTTTCTAAAAGCTAACGTCTATTTTCCGTATGTAAAATGTATTCATCTTTAGTGAAAGAAACAGCATATTTCATGACTCAATCGATTAGATTTCTAATCGATTTAACCAACGTGGGGACGACGATTTATAAAATAAAATAAATAAAAAATTTAAAATTATATATCCAATACCCAGACTGTACTCAAAGATTCTATCAAATAACTATTTTAGTCAATGTTGCTAATAAAAACTTGACTAATCCCAAAGTCAGACTATCACTAGTACCTAAAAATTGGAGATGTAATTTTTTTTTATTTCAACACAAACACAATACAATAGAATCTTGCTTGCTACGAATCGCTAGAACGCTAGAATTTTGTACGCTACGCGGCTACGAAATTTCGTAGCACTGCTATGCGGCTACGAAATCCCGTAGCACTGCTACGCGGCTACGAAATCCCGTAGCACTGCTACGCGTTAACTTTCACTAAAATGTACTAACATTTCCAAATACCTCATACTTAATCGGCTTTACACGCACTATCATACTGGCATATCAACAGCATGATAGAAGCTCTTGTCCCCATTGAAATGTTCAGTTAGTACTCAATACAAACAGTTCGGCTTGAAGTGCAGATCTCAACTGGTTAGGCGTTAGCATTGAGCTTACAAGCGGTTCTATAAGCTTCATTATATTATATAATGTTGGTATAAATTGATGGTTAGGATTAAATTGTAAATTGGATGCTGTATTCAATCTGTTACGGACTTTGTAGCCAGTGGTACGTGACTTGGTTTAATCGGGAAAATTGTATGAAATTGTAGTTGTAATTTAAAAAAAAAGAACGAAGAGTTTCTTGTGACTAACTTCGTATATTAAAATAATATAATAATACATTAAACATATACTTTTAAGCTTTTTAAGCTCGCTTTTCTATTCAAAGCTTTTGATATATTTCTTGTAAAATATTAAAAATAGTTGCATGTTTTTTTCCATATTTAACTTTGTTATTAGACATCACGATAACTTTTGCATATCAACTTAAATCAAAGTGTCACCGCACATGGGCCATATACCACAGCCACAAACGCCGCCTCGAGAAGCTAGAAGCGGCCACAAAGGAAGCTGAAGCCCGCGACAGCCACTTGTGGCCGGTGGCTGCTACTTTTTTTAAGAGCATGCAAGAAACTCCATGGACACTCTTTTGAATGTTGCTATGAGTTAAAGTCTAGGTTACATATTTCTTGTCACCTCTAATACGTGAGCACAATATGAATAAATACCGATTAAATGGGGGTAACTTTGGCCCTGGGGTATAACTTTGGTATAAGCTTAGCATAGCATATTCGGCCTTATAATGTTCCCACTGTTGGGATTCAGGCACAAGCTTAACCAAGCTTAAGCTTATTAACCAATAAAAACACAGTTTCTCATGTTCCTACTGGTTAATAAACTTGTGCCAAAGTTATAGCCCAGGGCGAAAGTAACCACACTTTACGGCAATGAAAAATGACAAATACAACATATAGAAATCAAGTTATGAAGTTAGTTGAAAATGAGCCAATAGACCACCCCAATTCCAACTCAAAATTGTCAATCCATCCTTTTCAAACACAATCGACATTCCTTTGACTTCCAAACAAAAACCTGTCACCAACATGTCACCGGTGGCTTTATGTCACAAGTGTGACGTCACAATACACATCAAACGGGATACCGTTCAACAGCCTTTGAGCTCTGACCCTTTGAGCTCAGCTCAACGCACAAAGAAACCTAACAAATTTTAGTTACAAAAGAATGTCTCAAATGTTTGGATTAAAGTCCAAGCCTTCTGCGCATTAAAATTGTATGCAATTGTTTGTAGAGATTGTCTGCAAGTGTCGAGTTTAGTTAACGTTGCTTTGTTGAAGGAATTAAATGCATTTGTAAATTACAAACTTGGAGCGTCGAGAAGAGTGGAACGAGTGTTATTTTAATTTAATTTTATCGCTCTTTGTGAGCACCTTTGTAGGATAGTTTTAAGAAAAAATGTGTTAATAAACTAAATGTTTAACTACTGTTATTGACATGTATGTATGTATTATATGATTTAATTTAGATAATATAGACTATTAACATTTAATTTTTAAAAAATTTCTAAATTATTTATACACACTGCGTCTACATCTCTCATACAACTCTCCTGTCGCAGGTCTGCTGGAAGAAATTTCGTTATAAATAAGCATGAACTTTGTACTCATCTGTCTGTATTAGTTGTTTTCGATCTTAAGTGTAATTATTGTACAAAAATAGTATGTTTTGGACGAGGAAAAGCGGTCATAAGTAAAAAGATGGTAGGTTCTTTCCAGGAGGTTTTTTGTATATTTGACTCAACGCCATCATCTTTCTGCCCATATTAATTAGAGTTGGCGCAACATGTTTCGTGTCCATTCTCTCTTACCTACTATAATATACTATTATTAAATCCTTATCTTGCTCATTATAATGTTGAAAAATTTCAGCATTCCATAACGGTGCTATATAATTTGTGTTTTTGTGATCAATCATAAGTTTCTTTAAGTTTTTTTAAGATGGGCAATCATTAAATAACTCTCTTATTCTAGATGGCGCCGTCTTGGTACGGCAAGAGGGCGCGTCAAATTTTTACTGACCAAAACCCGTCTGTGTTCCTTCAGTTACCTTTTACGTTCCATGGTTACTCTTTCGAACATTCCCGCAGCTCTAGCACCTGCTAGCACATCTGCTCTACTGAGGCACTCCAGTTTTGCTGAAAGTTTCATAATTACATTTCACTTTAAATTGATTCATTTTCAAGCCAATAAGTTCCTACTAATAGAGACCAGTGTTGGGCAATATATAATCTAACTACTTATTAATAACTACGACTACGTATTGTAGTTAAAAATCGTAAAATGTAGTTAAACATTTTGATTAATACTTATATACCTATACTTACTACAAATTGTAGTTGCAATCACGATTACAAGACCACTTTTTATAACTACATATTTAAAGGTCTTTATTACTTGTCAATCAACGCAATTGATTGTGAAATGTTATAAATAAATATAAGTACATAATCATCTACGACTTGCATTCAATTCATAAAGTAAATATACGTGAATTTTTTATACAGTTAGATTACGTTATTTTTTAAATTAAATTTCAGAGCCAAATTCAGTTTTGATTAATCAATAATTCTAACAGTTTACATGTTTATTTAACTGCAAAATATACGTTCTTAGTACTGAAATAACAAGTAGTTATAACTTCTAGATTACAGCAATCAAATTAACAACTACTTCATGTAGTTTGATTATTGTAGTTAAGTTACATGTAATCAAAACTAAAATTAATCAAAGTACTTGTAATTTAATTGTATATACGTTGTAATTTGTAATCTGATTACGAAATAGTAGTTAACTACGCCCTACACTGATAGAGACCTACCAAGACTATTAAGAATAAAGTCCTTTATAAACCTTTAACATTCACATGACTATTCACTTTAAATAAAACCAATACGCTTTACAGACCGTTTATAAAGAAGCTTCCACTCACAGCCGGCGAGATACAAAGTGTCCGGCAATAAGTCTCCGCACAATAGGGGTAGCCCTAATGAGCTCCGTGGATTTATTACACATACACACACTTGAGTAGACAGCTGTGTGTGACAAGGGGGTGTGACTGTGTGCGTGATATTGAGCTTGACCTAAGGTTAGGGTGACTAAGTACTGGCTATGCTGCGCGATATTGCGTAGCTGTCTCCTTCGTGCTATTTTTTTTTTAAGTTTTGTTAAGTCAGCACTTCATCTCGTTCGAACTAGGGAGACCAAAGATGTTTGTGCGCTGTTACTCTGTAGGCTGACGACTATGGTAATGATCTTCAATATCCAGATTATTTAAAAAACAGTTTTGAGCTACATTCGTGGAAGGAGAGGGCTGATAATATAAAGCGGTCAATGCTTTCTACCCGAATGTTACGAGAGAAAACATCAAATTGAAACTAACTCAGATGTCATAATAATGAGAATAGAGTAACGATAGATTTCTGAATTCAGCATTTTGAGTTAAGAGTATGTCAAACACTACTTTAACGATGAATTTTGACAGGTTTTAAGGTTAAAATGGAGTTAGAGAAATATTTAACTTGAAATGCTTAATTCAGAAATCAAGGATATGTCATTTTCTGATTTCATAATTTACGGAAAGAACTACAAGTGTCTTGTTCAAATCAGCTCGATCCATCATTTTTTTTATATACGGTGCCCCTCACTAGGAATGACTCCTGTATCGTGGGTGCGTTCACCAACTTGTAAACTCACATACACAAGACACCCAGACACTTAACAACTATATGTGGGTCATACAAATATATGTTCCGAGCGGGAATCGAACCCGTGACACGCAGCTCAGCAGCCAGTCACTCAACCACTTTTTTGGAAAGTCATCTTATGACAAATCCCGCTCTAGGGCGGAGCGCAAAATAGTGTCAGACTTTTTCTGACTAAAAACTCACTCCTGTTCCTTCTTTGCCTTCGTCCCAGGACCCCGGGTTTCACTTTCACACTACCCGTGGCCCCAGTAGGCTTCGACCCTGTTGGGCCCCTACGATTTGCTGACATCTCCCTGAGGCGCGCGCGGAACAATACGCGCCGTCGACGACTTGGGCTCGGTCCGGATGGTTACCGGACGATCAGACGGCGAGCCACCCATTGCTCGCCGTCCGCAAGCCCGCGCCTACGGTGGCCGGAAATCGGTATCGGAATCCCGGCGGCGGTTGGGGCGTGAGGACCGTTGCCTCACGCGATCGGCCGCCTCCTTTGCTAGCATTACTGCTTCGCAGAAGGAGGCGACCGCCTGCCACTCCGCCTCGCTCCGGATCATGGCTTGTACCAAGGCCCGACGCGAGAGATCGCCGCCGCCGATCTCCCCCACGAGGACACGGCGTTGCTCTTCCCAAGCGGAGCACACTTCCACCGTGTGCTCCACCGTGTCCTCCGGGTGGTCCACACAGTGGCGACACCCGGGCGTCGCTTCCGCACGAATCCGGTGCAGGAACTTCCCGAACTTACCGTATTCGGTGAGAACCTGCGTCATGCGGAAGGTGAGGACGCCGTGAGGTCTTTCCAACCACGCCTCAAAGAGGGGACTTACCGCCATAATTGTGGCGTGCCCAGCACTGGGTCGCGACAGTCGTTGTCGCCATTTCTCCATGAGAACCCGCCGGAGCTCTGTCCGCCATGCTGCGACTTGTCGCGGCAGGTCACTCAACCACTGCGCCAACCGTACCGTCACAAAATAACAGAAGCGAGTGAGATTATAATCTATGAATAACCTTTTAAATGAAAAATACAACAGCTTAGCTTAGCGCAGCATATCTTACTATTACTAAACCGCCCTTAGGGTTGTGGGAGTGTGTTAGTATAATGGGTTTTCTTTTTCTGACTTTGAGTGAGTGTATAGGAACCATGACCTATGGCCGTTATTGTACAGTTGTGAAAGAAAGAAGAAAGAAAAGAAAGAAAAACATTTTATTTGCCGGAACTGTGTAGAAAGAATGTCGTTTGAAAGACATTAAGTACACTACAAGATTTTATTTTTAACACATGAATTGTTTATCTTTCGATTAATTTAATTCACAGTTTTGAAATGTTGTTTATTTTAGGATATCGAACAGTATTAATAATTTTTCCTTTTTTCAGGTATGTGAAGACTCTGTCAGTATACAGCCGTACACTTCTCGTGAGTAAATTATATGGTAGTTAAGTACATTATTACAAATTCTTATTTATTCGTTTATTATATTACATTTACGCGACCACGTACCGGAAGACGTAGCGTTGGAAGACCTCCTACAAGGTGGACCGATAACTTGGTAACGGTTGCGGGAGTCCGTTGGATGCGAGACGCACAGGACCGTTCATTGTGGCGACACTTGGCGGAGGCCTATGTCCAGCAGTGGACGTCTTTCGGCTGAAATGATGATGATGATGATTATATTTAAAGTCAAAGTCAAAGTCAAAGTATTTTATTTGTTTATCATAGGTAATATGGTACATGGTATAAAATTTTCGTTGTATCACTATGTTTTGCCTTGCAAGGCGTACAAATTAGGCGTAAAAAACTACAAACTAAATAAAACTGTTTTAAACAATAGTAACGTAGTAAACAATAAGAATAAGTGGATCGGCCATTTATTATTTTATGCTTCTATCATCTAAAAACTCATTGATAGAATAGTAAGCCTTTTCAATCAAGAATTTTTTAAGTTGCGATTTAAAATGGTTTATGCTGATCATGCTTTTTAAAGTTTTTGGTAGTTTATTGTAAATCTTTGGACCCATGCCGAGACAACTCTTTGAGAAAAGTGCAGTATTGTGTTTTTTTGATTTTAGGGTGCTTTGGTGACGTCTAGTATTAAGTTTTTCAAATTTAGACAGATTCTCCTTAATAAATATTGAAATTTCATAAAAATAGAGGGATGGAAGCGTAAGTATTTTTAAACTAACGAAAAATGGTTTGCAACTTTCGGTGGTTTTTAACAAACATATGGCTCGAAGACATTGTTTTTGGGCCTTAAATGCCATTTCTCTATTGGTAGAGTTGCCCCAAAATATTATGCCGTAACGAAGAGTTGTGGTGACATATGCATGATATGCAGTAAGGACAGTATTACGATTTGCAACCTTATTCAAATTGTGTAAAGCATAACAAAATTGATGAATTTTTTTTATCATAGTCTCTATGTGTGTATTCCATGTCATGTTTTCGTCTAGCCAAATACCTAGAAATTTGGTTCGTTCCGTTTTAATAATCTTATTTTGGTCATAATTAATGTCAAGAGTTTTAGGATTAGTTCTTTGTTTAAATGTCATTATTTGAGTTTTTTTTAAATTAATCTGTAAATTATTATTATTTAGCCACTGAATTATTAGACTTAAGCTACTGTTTATGTCATTTTCATATGAGTCACTATTTTTACCAGAAAATACTATAGTACAGTCATCAGAAAATAGGGTCATAGGATGTGGTATGGTTTTCGGAAGGTCATTTATATAGCATAAAAATAAGAGAGGGCCAAGCACACTTCCCTGAGGTACACCATAGTAAATTTGTCTCTCTCTCGATTGGTAATTAATTTCAGTTTTAGTTCGAACATCGACTGCTGAAATACTAGTTACCTGAAATACTATTTACTCGTAGTTTATATAATGACAATGTATGCGTGGGTACTTTAACTTTTTAAAGATTTGATGTCGACGTATTAACCTCACATAAACAGGGTAGCAAATTTGGATGACACTTTGAATTATATTTTTTATTTTATTCAGTCGAAAGTTACCAGATATTTTTTTCATAATTATATTATTCAACTTTACAATTTTGTATGCATAACAAAATTTAATCAAATCCAAGTTTCCAATAATGTGCCAGCTATTGGTCGGGTTTTTCATCAAATATCTGCATACTTTTGAGGTATCACACAATAAAATCGATTTTCTAGGTTTCCGAACTGACCACTACATGTTTCTTTAGTTACACCCTAAAAATTAAAAGTTCAGGATCTGACAAATTTAGTGAGTTTGAGAGTTAATTGATTCGTTACCCAAAACACCTCTTTCATCTGTTTTGTGAAACAAACAAAACAAAATATTGAAAAGAATTAGATCGTTTTTTAAATCACGTTGGAACAATAGAATACAATTATTGAAGTTCATACAGTGATTATGGTCTAGGAAAATATTAAAAAAAAAAATCCTTCTTAAGGTTTATGAGATACAGCACGCTGACAGACGAATAGACAGATTGATAGGCGAATGGACTGCGGAGACTTAGTTATAGGGTCTCGTTAGCACTCTTCGGGTACGGAACCCTAAAAACGGACACAAAACTATGAGAAATTGCTAACAACCTAGCGGCCTTTGAGTAGTTTTGTCTTGTAGTAAATAAAGTTATAATCACCACACTTACCCAAAGCTCCACACCACAATTACACCACATTCAAATAAGGGTAGTCACAGACACTCATTGCCGGGATTTACCGCTTTATTCGTCTGTTACGTACGACTCCCGTGAGGGGTCGTTGGAACCGAGGTTTCGGTGTTGCCATCGTCAGTGGAGATAGGGACTTGATTCTAATCAGCTGTCCGCTACTAATTGTCATGACTTTAGGAAAAGGTTTTCGTCTTGTTTATTGCTATTAGACACTTTTTAATGACATCTGCCATAATCATTATCAGAGCAAGATAATGAATATGTTTTATTTCATACTTTTTTTTTAAAGATATAAACTAGTGCTTGACTGCGACCAGATGCAATCGATGATGATGAATCGCAATACTTTATTAAGAGCGTATTCACTCTAGCCTTGACACTTATATTATAATCTTACTAACTTATATTATAATGATGGGAAGACCGCAGCAGACAAATTTTTCCAGTCCTTCGATGTACGTAGTATAAAAGATGAGGCGAAACGCTTGGTCCGGACCGTAGATGTGTCAACAACGAAAAGGTAGACATTTGCCATATTCGTTTCCTGCGCATAGTCTCCAAAATGTATCTTGTAAAATACAGAAAGGCTGGCAGCCCTCCCTGATCGCCAGTTGTTTTTTTTGTCAAACTTACAACATTTTCGTCATAATATTTGTAGCGTTTCACAATTTCATGATGTTTTGCCACCTGCAAGTTGATCATAACAATACCATGTCAGTATAATAGTACTATACAATCTTTGTGATCGTGTATCAGCACCACGGCTATCCTCTAAACGTCACTATGGCTATGAATGTATTCCTATTTCACACTTTTCAAAGAGCGTCCTTTTGTAATCTGGTATGAATAAAAGCACAGAGAAAAATATTGCTAGAGAGAGCGTTGCCAACACTTATCATACAAACTAACCTAAACCAACAATAACAAACATGTTTTGACTTCTCGGCAATCGTAATTGATACAATTTCGTAATCAGTACACCAATTTCGTAATCGGTGCGACAATGTCATAATCGGTACGACAATTTTGTAATCGCTGATAGAATGTCACTTTGTGTAGAATGTCTTGTCAGTGAGTGACTCCCCCTTCATAATTTATCCAGTCAATACCGTATCAAAATCCATGAGTTGGTCTAGAAGAGTGGTAGAAAAGAGAAGACAGTGACTTTGTTTTACACCATTCAGAGATAGCGCATCTAGTCTACGCTGATGTAAAGATTTTGTGTTCTGTGTTTAAACTTAACACAACCCAACGCAGCACCCCAAGGGCCATGGGTGGCGTGAAAGAGAACCCCGGGGCCCTGGAACGAAGGCAAAGAAGGAACAGCAGTAGGTTTTAGTCAGTAAAAGTCTGACACGCCCTCCCACTCCACCCAAGGCTGGGAAACGTTATTAGATGATTTCCTGCCTAAAAAAACGCAGCTCTCCACCCGGGTTCCAACACTTATGCTGACACCTATTTGAGGCCCAAGTGGAACACCACGCACCGTCGACTTGGGCTGGGTCCTTATTCGACGGCGAGTTATCCATGAATCCCCTTTACTCAGCAATTCTATCGCGCGTCCTTAGGAGCGTATACGATTCCGCGCATGACTGATGAGAGTGACAATCGCTGAACGCGTGGTCTTTCTCGTCACCTTTCAACAGCTTCACAAGCGCACTCTTTCGCCCACGATTACTGTTTCATGTAAAGAGTGACTGTGTAAAGTCCGCTATTTGTCCGGTAAGCCAGTTCTTACACTTGAAAAACAGTTAAAATTCAAGTCATAATCATTTGTCAAAATGTATGGAAATTAAACGCGATTTTGACTGACTGCGATGCGAATGCGAAAGATTTTTTTAGAAACGAAAATTACCCCCTCAGTTATGTTATACACACAAATGTTCCCCCAAGTACCAACAACTGAAATATTACCCTCAAAAGGCTAAGTGCCTTTTAAGTGATGAAAGGAGTAATTAGCAAGTTATATAATTAACAATCTTCTAACAATGAAACAGTAATTTTTCCGAACGAACAAAACTCTTTGATGTAGTTTTTAAAAGTTGTGTTTAAGGTAAACAAGTTCTTTCTCGTTCGAGCCTTTGTTGCCGACAATGTTGGGCTAATATTAGACCGTGTTAATATTTGAGGGTAGGTAAATACTTGCTTCCCGCTCGGGTTTTATATTTATTACTAGCTTTTTCCCGCGGCTTCGCTCCTGTCCACTGACAACCTACCCTACCCTACCTAGTTACCTACCCAACCTACCTATTTTTTTTTTGCTTTTAAACCTTCCCTGTGCGCTGGTGAACAAAACAATAAAATAATTATTATAATGGATCCAGCCGTTCTCGAGTTTTAGCGATACTAACGAACAGCAATTGATTTATATACATATACATAGACTAGTTTCTGTCAGCGGCTTCGCCCGCGTGAAAGTAGGTTTCTCCATACAAACTTTGGACCCCCGTTTCATCCCCTTAGGGGGTGAGTTTTGGAAAATCTCAGTGCTCGCCTACGTCATAAAAGGAAATCTTGTGTAAAATTTCACTCTTAGTCCTAGTACGTTTTAGCTGTGCGTTGATACGTCAGTGAGTCAGTCAGTTTCTCCTTCTATATATTATATAGATTACCCTGAATTTACTGAAACAGTTAAGAAAATACGTATAGTGTACGAAAATACGTAACTGTCTGTTCAAAAATTCATATTATCATTCATCTTAATGGAAATAACTCTCAGAGCGATTGCTTTAAATAACAGAGCAATTAGTCTCAAAAGGCTTGTGTCTATTTTTAGCGTGCGAAAACACTCAACTAGTAGAAAATGATTTTCATAACAAGCCTAGAAGTCTTAACGGGTTGTTGGGTTAAACAACCTAAGGATCATTAAGTCAAGAATGTTACTTCTAGGCAAGCGTGCTCCATCGTCAACCATATCATCACTTTCCATCAGGTGAGATAGTGGCCAATTGTGAGGCTATCAAGAATTTAATAAAATGACCCACATAGGTATGGAACGGTGGTTCGTTGAAAAGGGAGGATGCTTCGATCAGACGTGTGTTGTGTCTGGTCCGGGTAACTGATCTCCAATACCATGATGCAGGATTTTGAAATTTAGTTCTTTTGTAGCGTCATAGATGTCGCTATATGCTAACAGTTTCAGAAGTACTGATATTGTCACTCTCATGCTCAAACAGATTGTAAGTGGTTTTAAAGTTATACAATGCAGTAACTGACAATCTTTGAGAAATATCTTAGTTAAAAAAATAATAATAATAATCCTCGCGACCGTATCTCGATCACGGTGGCCACCTTCAACAGAGTTTCACCTGGTTAAATTCGGTTGAAGGGGGCCACAGGACATATTTTAGTGTACAAATGCGTGCGAAAACACAGGTGCACTCTCTGCTCCATTACTCTCATAGTCTGATGGAACGGCACTCCAAAACGGCCGAAGAGAGATCAGGCACAAGAGCAACGGCTATACGTACTTTCCAAGGCACGAGTGTGTCACACCACCAATTTCCAAACTACAGACTGCTATGGAGTAATTTGTAATGGAAAAACCCAATCGCACTTTTTGCAAGACCCGGGAATCGAACCCAGGACACCACGCTCAGCAGCCGCGCTTGCAACCACGAGATCAATGAGGAATCTTAATTGATAAGATTAAGAATTAGTCATTCCATTCTCCAAAACACCAATTTGTTCCTATTACTCCTACAAGCGATACATTCAACACCTGCCCCCTACAGCTCTGCCCATCCCACAATAAACACGAACTATCAGTGGTTGAGCGTAAATCTCGCCACCCAAGTGATTTGTTGTCCCTCTCCAATACCAGAACGAAGCAACGAGAGAGAGCGAGAGAGAGTATAAAATGTGTTTCTGTCTTACCGTAAAATATTACTTTTGGAAGAAAAAAACGAGTTTTGTAAAATAACGTTCAGTTGTTTAAAAGTTTGCTCTTCGCTGGCGCGAGCTGGGAGGTGCACGATATTAGGAAACATTTTTATTTTTCAGAAACTATTAAACCGCTTGTGAGAGTATAATAAAATTAAAAATACATTATTGCTTGTTAAAAATTGTGTCGGTATACCATTTAGGTAATTTTAATGATAGAATGCGATGAGTAGATGCGTGTTATTTTTTGTTGTAGTTATCCACAATAAGTTTTCAGCAAACTTATGTCCGAGTTATTCCGAAACGAACTTTATTATCCTTATAACATTCGGTTGGCTGACACTCTCAAAAGAACAAGTAGGTAAGTATAATAATTCAATTAGAAGATTTTAATTAGCAATGAGAACATTACAAAATGTGGATTATTAGCAGCATGGATGTAACTATATGGTTATATAGGTAAGTATATATCTATATTTATAACTACCTATACATAGCATCATATATATCAGACTTAGCTGTTCCTATGCCTGTGGTGTGTATTGAAAGGGTTTTATGAAGAAAGGCACAAAAGACAAGACTAAGTATTTGTTTCAATTAGGCTTGTCCATTAATCGAAAATCTAGTTGCTCGTTTCTAAACTAGTAATCAGCCTTTTACTATTTCTACTACTGGAACTCGGGCCTCTTATAAAAGAAAAAGTGCCATAGACCAGTACGCGATCCCAGTGCGGGTTGGTGGATGTCACATGTTTTCGAAGTTTTAGTTCTAGGACATACCGGTTTCCTCATGATGTTTTTCTTCACCGTTTTGAAAACAATAGTGCTGTAATAAATTACATAAAGTAAAACGCTTGTCTGGGTTTGAACTTATGATGTACAACTCGCAACTCAAGGCTGTTACCACTGGGCTACCACTACTTGGAGTAACAAAATATAACAGAATGATTAAAGACTGGGTGCCGTGTCAGTGTGACAGTGGAAAATCGTCTGTAGCGACATCTATGGCGTCACATAAGAACTAATTCTGCGTCGCGCAATCAAAGTTCTCCGCGCGATTAGAATATATACGACAGCCCGAAAATATCTAACGGGCAGTTGCCCACCAGACATAACATCCCGTCTGGCCGGAGGATCCTCCTTTTTCAACGGAGGTATGTGGGGCTTTACACTCTGTTCCGCCTACCTCCAAACGTCAATTGCATTATCTGACTGAGAAGCAACTTAAAAAAATTCACACACATTGTGTCAGTGTATTTTTTTTTTCCTTTTTTATCTTAAGTTGTCTTAAATTTTGTTTTTACATTGTGTGTTTCCATGCGTGACAAATAAAATATATTTTTTTCTTTATTTTTTTATATAATTTCTTAATACTGAACTTAGCTCAGACAAGGGGGTTCTTTCCAAACTTAAATAGGTCGAACGCCAGTTACCACAAGTTTAATACACGAATTGAGTTCTAGGACCACGTCATATCATCTCGACCGTCAACATTTCAGCTAAAAAGATGAGGTAGTGGTAAAACGCGGGCCTATCATTAATAAAAAAAGACGTCCACTGCAGCTAGACATATGGTGGTCTCTCCCAAGCTTCGCCACATTGTTAATCGGCCCTGAGGTCTAATTGACCTGCTGCAATTTATTTCTGTTAACGGTTCATCAATTCCAGTTTCTCTAGAGCTTCTGTTTTCTGGCATACAGTAAATAATAATATTCCACAACTTTCACACAACGCCATCTAGTCCCAAACTAAGCAGCGCTTGTGCCATGAGTACTACACAACTGATAAACATACTTATAGTATTCTAAATACATACATTTTATAGATAAATTACACCCAGACATAGAACAAATGATCATAATCACACAAATATTTATCTTGGTAGAAATTGAACCTACGACCACACTAATAGGTCAGTTGAGTGACAAAGAGACAGTGAATTCCCGCGACGTTCACAAAACCTATAGAAGCTAGACAAAATGTCGATCTATAGTTATTGGACAATTGACAGCATGAATAATTGAGTATGATCACGATATTGCTGCCTAATGGCAAAGTTTATGTATTGTAGCTTGAAAAATGATAGATTTATCTAAAAATGTATACAACACTGGCGTTGCCAAGAAAATAGTTATTTTTCATGACTCTTACTGTGAATAAAAAGAACACCACTTTATCACTTACCCATTAAACCACCCATAAGTTAGACTACTTAAACTTCCTCCAAGTAAAAAGTACAGTGTACTCGGGTACACTTGGCAAAGTGAATGTACTGCCCTCACTTAAAAGCTTTCTCGCAAGCCTGTGACAGTTCGTATTGCATCGTACTTTTTCACAATCGGCAGGTTTTCAAAATGTGGTTTTAAGAGAGAGTGGTGAAGCTGTCAGAAACTCTAATGGACTCGGAACACTTTGTTATAATGCATTTTTAATTTTGTTTCAATTTGATGTGTGTCGTGTGATTTTAAGTCGTGAATTTGTGATTTTTAATAACATTATAAAAACAATTGTTCATCAGATCTTTACTAAATTTAAATGGGAAAATATCTTATAAATGAAATAAGATAATTAAAATCGGTTAACATTTAGCGAAAGTGTCGTGATAGCCCAGTGGTTAAGGCACCCGCCTCTCATGCAAGTACTACTGTGAATTTTTCAATTCGTATATACTTTTCTAAGTGTGTCTAGGACATTGCTAACACCCTGTGCCTAGAAAATCACGTAAAGCAACGGCTTTATGGAACCAACGGGTTCCGGTTGTCATTCGTAGATATTTGACAGTCGTTACAAGTGGTCAGACACCAGTATGTCTGACCACCAATCTACCCAAGGAGTATCGTGTTGCCCAGTAACTGGATTGTGGAGGTCTGATAGGCAGTCGCTCCATGTAAACTACGTGAATTCAGGCGCATGTGGTTAGTCCGGAAGCCGATCCCAAGCTAGTTGAGTAAAGTTGTGGCGACTTCAGGCGTTCCCCAGGGATCTATTCTGGGCCCATTGGTGTTTATTATATATATAAACGATATTTGTAACTGCTTTCAAAATAGTATTTTTTTATTATACGCTGATGATCTTAACCTTTTGACGTGCGTAATTAGAGACACAATAGTAAGACAATGGCTTGCGGGCGCCGGCTACCGCCTGAGCGTTAATGAATTAAGGTATTTAGAACAACAAAATGCACTGTTGATAGCGACCTTTTGCAGGAAGACTTGAACAGATTTTCTGCTTATTGTGACGAGAATAAATTAAAACTAAATCTCCCTAAATGTGAATATATAAATATTACTAAAAAAAAAAGGTGATAACGTACAATTATTCTCTCTGTAACAGTACTCTAGTTAAAGAAACCTATACTTGTGACCGGGGCGTTCTTCTTGATTGCAAACTTCACTTAAATCTACTCATAGATAAAGTTGCCTATAAAGCATTTTAAATGTATAATCTTGTTATGAGAACCACTTCAGATGCTAAACGACAAGCTACATATTATCTGTATTTATTTAATTCTTTAGTTCGCCCACAGGTTGAATATGCTTGTATGATCTGGGATCCATATTATATTATGTATGAGACTGCAATAGAGCGAGTTCAACGTAAGTTCCTCAGTACAATGCAGTACAAATGTCGCATCAAACGGTTATCTTATAAAGATGCTTTGAATAGGTTTAGACTATTATCATTACGCTCCAGACGCTTGTAGCTCCATGGACTTTGTACATAATAGGTTTGGCTGCTTGAAATTAATTAGTAAAATATATTATATTGTACCCAGAATGTTAATGAGACGCGAAACGCTCTCCTATCCACTGTTCGCTTCAACGCCTTGTCGTACAAAAGCAGGAAAGAGAGCGCCGCTCCAGAGACTGATTCAGGTGTATAAGAATAATTTTAATAATGTCGATGTTTTTGCCCTACCAAAAGATAAATTTAAAAAACAAATCACTAAGCGCCGAAGGTTTTTGATTATTGTACGTTACTTAAGAAGGTTTTAACTAAGTATTAGATTTTAAGATAGCGCGAAACTGTGTTGTTGTGGTTTTAGTATTGATTTTATGTAATTTTACCCAACTGTATCGATAATAACTAGTAACATGTAGAAACGAGTGGATTGTGCATTTACTATAAATAATAAATAAATAAATAATAAATAATATCCATATAATATCGATGAATAAGATGCAAATAACATTAAGTCAAATTGAGAACCTCGTCCTCTTTTTGAAGTCGGCTTGAAAATTTGATTCAATTTATATTGTCCTAGTAGGAATCAAACATAAGATACAAGAATCGTAACGAAGAAAGCAATCACTTAGTATTTACAGCACCGAATAATTTTTATAATATATTATATTTATTGCCTTGTCGTGTCCTTGATCATTATCAGAAATCCGATAGAGCTGACATCAAAATATGTCAATACTATTCGCCAGAAAAATAAAAAAACAAACTAAACGCTGGGCGCCCGTTTTATTCCATATCTAATCTAGTCGAAGAAGAAAGACAGGCACAAACCCCTGTCTGTTTGGAAACAGTTGGATAGCTCGACACGTGCCGCGGAAGGCACAACTGACGTGTTCTCGATAATGTTACACTAGCGTGACCCGGAACACGATACACGTGTCTTCCTGAGGCGAGAACACGGTGCGTGAACTTGAATACTTTGGGCCGATTTTGTGGAGAGAATTTTCGTTTGAAGGATATTTTTTATTTATTTATTATAAGGCTTTTTAACCGATGAACAGATGATGCTAGGTGATAAATGGATGAGAAGCTTCTGACGTAAAAACAAAAATGTATAAAGAGATATGGTGTCTTCAAGGCTAGAGTGAATAGGCTCTTAATAAACTAGTGCGCCTTACCATCAATGATTGCATCACTGCTTACCATCAGGTGGGATCGCAGTCAAGCGCTGGTTTATATCAATTAAAAATAATAATAATATAGTACTCGTATAATTCGGTTCAATGTCGACTAACGACTGAAAAGTGTTTTCATATTGATTGTCTCTGGTAAAACCAGTATTTCACCCGATGGTAATACATTATAATATTTACTAGTGCCTGTAATACTTACAACACTTAAGATACAAATTTTTCTATTTTTTTATTAGGTACCGGTAGTTTTTAATTTCACCCACAGAGCCCAGATCTTAAACCTCCGGTTTTTTTTCATTGAGGGTATTTGAAGAGTAAAGTGTTTAACATTAGACAAGAAACCAACAACATTCCTACTTAACTTCTGAGGCGCGTTTTCTTGAATGTTAGAGATCGCTTTGAAGAGAGCCAGAGCCGCGAAGGACGACATTTGAATAATGTTATTTTTAAAAAGTAATTTTCCTATGTCTTCAGTTTCTGATATATACCTAGGTAAATGTATTTCTGAGTTTTTTCTGAGACAACCTGTCTCTCTCTCTCTCTCTCTTTGCTTAGCCTTATTCCATTTCATTTGGGGTCGGCTGTCCTCATCATTTTTCGCCAGACATTTCGGTTCAGTGTCGTCGAGTCATTCACTTGGGCTTTTGGCGTTTCTGAGAAAACCAGTATTTTTGTATTTTACTCCACTGTTTAAAATCCATGTTTTGCAAAGACCATATAATCTCCAAATGTCGCCACAACAAACGGTCCTGTGCGTCTCGCATCCATCGGATTCCCGCAACCAGTTCCATCCATCGCATTCCGGTTGTTTGGGGGAGGCCTATGTCCAGCAGTGGACGTCTGTCGGCTGAAATGATGATGATATAATCTCCATGATCAGTTAATATTACAACGAATTGCCAAATAATTTAAGACCTAAATATCTATTGTTTCCAAACACAAACCTACCTCAAGGCCCCCGTCTAGTGCGGCCGTGTCCCGGTGATTAATGAGGCGTTTGATTCAATTCGCTGCGACGACAGATGTCAGTCGGTCTGCAGGTGATATTGGTTCTACTTTATTTGTGTAGACTGAGTTTAAGTGGGCGGATATGTTGATAGACTTGTGCTATGTGATGCTTGGTACAAGTCTGCTTCTTTGTGTTTAGGTAACCAAGTTACAACCGTGAGGAGTTCTATATACACAAATAAAACAGGAATAAAGTAATTCTTGTTTTATTTGTATAAATAGTACCCAAGAGATATATATTTGTAGCCGTGGCCCTGGAACGCAGAGGTGCGGTTTTAGTCAGTAAAAGTTTATCTCGCCCTCTCGATCCATCCTAGCGCGGGGTGTCAATGGAAAATGTCCCACTTCAAAAAAAAAAAATAAAGAGATTATATTTCACCTTTATCTCTACGAAGGGCACGCGATTCAAATACTTATAGTCAGACAATCACAGCCCATCTCTAGAGATGAGCTGTGATTACCTATCTTCGTGCTCCTATCTTATCTCTTATCCCCTTTATCTGTGTGGCACTTAACATGCCTTTGGGCATTTCTGCACTACATTTCTAAACATGTCCAATTCAAGAGTATTTGTTTCATTTTAACTATTGTGTATTCAAGTAACCTCTGATGCGAAAAAAAAAAATATCAAGACGACAATAATTGTTGGTGTAACAAGTCATTCTCATGCATTGAAAAAAAAACACAAATGCACAAAAGAAACTGAAATCCGATACATATAAAAAGACTTCATAAAAATTACATAAAAAAAACGGTTTAAACTACAACATTAGGCTACAAACTCAATCGGCAATCAGCAAAACAATCAGCGATATCCGACAGCTATTAGCCGCTGACCGGTTCACGACGGGGGGGAGGGGAAGGGCAATTAATCTTCGGCGGAAGAGGGGGGAGGACTGTCTGCAGCACACCCTCCATCGGCTAGGCTGCGAGGTATTTATGTGTGAGGCTTGTAAGTTCGTAGTTAGGTGTGCGGGTGTGATTTGTGTCCTGTCGATTTAACTATCTTGAAACCCGCAACGAAAATATCGCAAATAGGACGTGTTAGCAAAACATAATTATCATTTTATTTTATGCTATTATTATTATTATATCTAGCTTATACTGTCTGTATTTTACACTATATCATAATAAATAATATTATATTATATTATTATATATTTGCCTCTACCAGCAGTTGCGAGCGCGCGAAAGTACAAAATATATTGCCTTGTCACTCAGTGATAAAGTAGCATTCTATTGCTGAAGGAGTTTTTGAAATCGGTCAGGTTCTTAAGTTTATTCATTACAAACAAAAATACTACCACAGAAATCTTTCCTTTTTATTATGATATTAGTGTAGTTTTTATAGTAATTGGCCATTTTCATCTTCCTGTCTTTGCCCCATGTTACTCGGGATTGGTGCAACACATTTTTTTTCTTCCATTCTGTCCTGTCACTCGTCACGCTATCACTAACTCCTTTTTCTTTCATGAAACAATTGCCTATTAGATAGGCAATTGTTTCTCCTCCTCCATATCCTAGTAACTGGGCAACATGATGACTATACCCCTAGCAAGACTGGTGTCAGATTTTCTGGCTCCTGACTTCAATTTAAACTCAATTGAATAATATTTATGTCACGTAGACCTATACCTGGGTGCAATTTATCTATAATATTTATGTATTTATAAATATACAAGTATGTTTATCAGTTGTCTAGTACTCATAACACAAGCTCTGCTTAGCTTGAGACTGGAAGGCGTTGTGTGATAGTTGTGGAATATTATTATTATTTTTATATATTTTATTTATCTCAGGACCAGGTCCTGGACCTTTGGGAGGCGTACAAGGAGCCGAAGCCAACTCGCAGAGGCCCTTTAGATAATTATAAAGGAACATGATATCAACCGACGATTATCCCTGTACGCGCTATGCTAGTGCACCCAAGGACAACCCCCGGTTATTGAAAAACTGTTGCGACATATGGAGAACAAAGATAATAGGGCTATGGTTTTTGGAATCTTAAGTGGACTGGTAACATGGAACTATGTCAAGACTATGGCCCCTATTATTATTATTATACGAGCTTTTCTAAAACGTCAGAAGCTGATACACTATCCGTAACGTCTGTCAAAAATCTACAAACACATTCGGGACCAGCGGCTTAACGTGTTTTTCGAGGCTTCGAAGAATCTCGGTACATTAAGATGGTTACCCACCTACAGGCCGACCTTAGCAAGCATTGCGATCTACTCGTCACACAAGATGGAGCCAAGAGTTCCTCTCCAAAACTATCAAAGTATATTAAAAAACCTGTGTTTTTTATTTTTTTAAAGACTTCACCACCCAATGTCCTCATCATTTTTGTCACGAACCCTCGCTTCTTCTTCTTAGTCAGTAGACGTGTGTGTTCGCTGCGAGTGAACAAAGGTGAGACAAGATTAGCAATCAAAACACAGTTAGCAAGTTCCCGGCATTTTGTACGTGGAGCTCTGAACCTAGACGTGTGAGCCTTTCATATTAGTTTGTACCAGATATACAACGTACTATATTATGAGGTAGCTGGTGCAAAGTAGTTACTGTTCCTACGTTGATCTAATCTGAACAGCTCATGGTTGAATGATTAACCAGTCTGTTAAGGTATCGACGAAAAATGCCTACATTATGTTCTATAAGTATTCTTTTGGGTGAGTCAATAAGTTTTTGGCGTATTTTAATATTTATTATTGGTTTTGTATCTTATCTGAACAAATGCTTACAATAAAAAAGTTACTTTATAATATTTTTGGTAAAAGGTGACTTTTTAACTAATCCGATTTTGTTCTTATATTATTATCGCTGAGTGTCGTGTTTAATAAAAAACATCAATAATAATAAAACGCCTGCACGAAATGTAACTGCAACTTATTACCTGACGTATTTTTGGTCGTCAAATTATTCAGGCGTAGAAAATGACAAAAAAAAAATGATTTTGTAAAGAAACTAATAATATCTTCGTCACTTATTGTTGATTTTCGGAGGTACTAAATCGCGTACTAAATACTAGTTTTATCAGAATTATGAAATTCGTTATAGTTTTGGCGTACAAGCATGGTCCCGCCATTATAACGCGTTATAATGGCGGGGCCAACAATATCGTGAAACTCCGTTTACACCGTGTGAGGTACAAAAATTTCAGGAAGGGTACAAAATAGTACTAAAACGTACTAAATATACGTGGTAGAATCATTCTGATACAAGAGTTGGTCCCGCCATTATGACGTTTATCTATTTTTGGATATGAAATTATCAAAAACTTAGAGGTATTTGCAGACTTTTACAGACTAAAACTCACACACACAGTCGCGGGGGAAAGTAAAATACTTTTTAATGTCAAAACCGAAAACACATTCCCTTCATAATTAATTAATCATGAAAGAAAACACAAGCTGCAAGATTTTTTCCCAGTAGGAACTGTACTTACAACAAGAGCTCTAAAACCACAAATTACAGACCCTGAAAAAATATTTTCAGCTAGCTTGCCCAAACGAAAAGTAACTGCCAACACCTGTAACCCATAAATACTTATGACCCACTAAACCTGATTCATATCAGTCCGAGGTCACCTATAACTTACAAATAGGTCTGAAGCAAGCCGGCGACTCGCGAACGGGCGACCCGCAGACTCTGGCGACCCGCCAAATATTAACACGATCAATAGATATTATGCTACTTTGACTCTGCATTAAACTGAGATTTAAATTCAATCAGGGTGCATGTAGTTGGCACTGTAAGAACCTAAAATGTTCGTAGCGACAAAAACAGTTTTGCAAGAAGGTTCATTAGATTCTTACTACTTCATCATCTCCCTAGCCTTTTTCCAACTAGCGCATCTGAGTGTTCGTGTTTTACATGGAGCAACAGCCTATCAGACTTCCACTAGCCAGTTACCGGGCTACACCTTGGATAGATTGAAGGTCAGACTTTCTAGTGTCTGACAACTTGCTACGAATGACAACCGGGACCAATGACCTAACGTATAGAATTAATTATGAATTGAAAAAATTACATTAGTACTTGCCTGGATTCGAACCCGCATTTTGCTGAGCGCTGGCCGTTTTGCATGAATGTGTCGCATAATTTAACTTTTTTGGATAATTTGTTATATATGTATGTTATTATTATTATTTTTTGAGTTATGTGTCATGTTTGTGCAAATAAACTGTTTTTCTTTCTTCTTTCTTTCTTTCAACCACATGCATGTAAGGCGAGTGCCTTAACCACTGGGCTATCACCCAGATTCTTATTAGAATGTCTTTTTTAAATTATTTGAATTAGACAATTGAACAGGCATTGCTGCGTGATCTGGTAAGAAAAGCAAGGGTGCCAATAAAATTAAACTGGTATTAGGAGGTATACCCTAATTCATGCATTCAAATTCAGTAACACTTTCAATATTAGAAGTGATAACAACCGCTTTTCACTTTACCTGTGCGCTAACCAGCGCCAACCAACATTAAAATCTGCGTCAGTTTTAAATTGTGTTCGTTTATAAAATGGTTTATTTTCGCCGCGCCACTGTTTTTACCCGACTACGGAGGAGGATGTATGTGAGTTTGTTCATCTGTTCCCACATAGCTCCTAATCTACTTATCGGAACTCGACGTATGAGGTATCGTTAGAACCGTCTTAATTGTCCGCTGAACATAGGTTACGTGACGTGTCACAAAACTTGATATGGCGCCCTCTAGCGGACAAAAAGTAATGTGTAAAAAATAAAAATGGAGATAAATACGCCGTGTTTGGTATCATTTGAAAGGGCTTTACTTGTACATTTCCAAAATATTGTTTAAATTTAAAGTGACGCCCTCTAGCGGACAAGAAGTCATGTGTTAAAAAAAATGTTAAGATAAATACACCGTGTTTGATATCATTTGAAAGGGCTTCACTGGTACTTATCAAAATATATCATCAAAATTCAATGTGGCGCCCTCTGGTGGACAAAAATTAATTTACCATTATTAATTAGAAATTTTAAATTTAGCTTTTGCAAATGGTATAGAAGCACAGTGATTTAACACCAAAATAATTTAAATTAAAAAAAAGTAAAAAGACTAAAACTAAAAGTATGAAACAAGATTTACAGGATGCTGAAATAAACAAGGTAAAAAGAAAAGCCGTAGTCACACGTTATTAAAGTGTTTCGGTTGTTACCTATAACGTGTGACTGCGGCTTTTCTTTTACCTTGTTTATTTCAGCATCCTGTAAATCTTGTTTCATACTTTTAGTTTCGTCGTTTTTTTTGTCGTAGTCGGGTTTTAGTCTTTTTACTTTTTTTTTTACTCTTAAGCTGTTGATCCCCGCATTAACGCCGGCGTTCACGCGCCATTGTCTTACTATTGTGTCTCTAATTACGCACTCAAAAGGTTAACCCGAATACGAGTCAAAGTTCCACTGGAGTTAAAAAAAGCATCGCATTTCTACGCTTGGGAATGTAGTTGTTTATCTAAAGCCTTAATGGCTGAAACGGTCCGGCCAAATGGCAGCTTAAATGTAGGTATATAAGTCTGTGCTTTGTAAATTTAAATGGGAACACGCCATTCGAAATGCGTTTCATTAATTTTATCTAGCGCATAATGCACGAAAACTATATATATTATACAATTTTATTAACATATTGTACATATTAAGATTCAGACTCACTAATTTCAAACGCCATCTATCGACAGAAATCGTTACTCAATTACTGTCATCGACCAAAAGATGGCGCTATTATCAAAAACCATTTACCCTCGATTTCCTCACACTAAATCTTCCTAAATGAAAACGTTTCCTACAAAGAGGTTTTAGTGAATGTAATGAACCTTCAAACTTGAACGTGAATACATTAAAAATAATCCCAGTTTACACACGTAAGCCTCATTTACTTGGCTTGGCGGTAAATGGGACACTACATCATTTTCAGTAGACATTTTCAGAATAAAATAGGTATTATAGCAGTAATGTGTTTTGATAATTCGCTTGAACGACTGCGGCATTTATTCTGTTTGGAAAACGTCTGTATATTTCTTTCTTTATGGCTTGGCAGATATTGCTTTTGCGTATTCTTAGGTTTTTGTTTTGTGCCTAAATGTTCGCTGTTCTTTGATGAATAAATACCTACTATAAATTCTGACTTTTTGTAAATACTTACCAAGGTTCAAGAAAACACACCATTCAAAAGCATAACCCTCATAAAGTATATTTGTCACGCTACAAGGAACGTTTCTCATGCGCTCTTTATAGGTTACGGTTAGGCCACGGTTTGTACATTCTTGAGCCTTGATAAATACTTCTTTTTCGTCGTATCGATCATTCCCGAAAATTAAATGCCTATTGACCAAAATTTTGCCAAGTCGACATCATTAGCGTTTGCCCCTTTTTACCCGACTGCAAGAAGGGTTATGTTATTCGCTCGTATCTTGTATATTTGTATAGCATAGCATAGCATAGTCGGCCTTATAATGTTCCCACTGTTGGGACTCAGGCCTCCTCTCTAGGAGAGGGAATGGGCCGTAATCCACCACGCGGGCCCAGTGCGGGTTGGTGGATGTCACATGTCTTCGAATTTTTGGTTCTAGGACATGCCGGTTTCCTCAGGATGTTTTCCTTCACCGTTTTTAGAGCAGTGGTGATGAAGTAAATTACACAAAGTAATGCGCCTGGCTGGGTTTGAACTCGCGACCTACAACTCGTAAGTCGGGGCCGTTACCACTCGGCCACCACTGCTCTATATATACATTATTTGTATGTATGTATGTAATATTCTTTATTACCTCATATCTTTCAAACGGCTAAACGGATTTATGTAATTGAGATATCGTTAGAATTGTCTTGATAACCCAAGTGGTCTTAGATAAATGACGTTAAAAACGTGACCATATTAAAAAAGTACAATAGGAAATATTTTATTTATTATCTACTAGCTTTTACTCCCTACTTCGTTACTCCCCTTTATTGGGGCAATCGTGTAAGGAAATGTTATCCATTTCAGAGATATATCCCCCTTGGGAATCAAGTCCCGTTCCTGCGGGAAAACGAAAATTAGCCTAAGTTACTCCATGTAATATCAGCTATCCGTCAGAGGGCACGCCATAATCATGGCGGTAAGTCCCCTCTTTAAGGAGTGGTTGGAGAGGCGTCACGGCGTCCTCACCTTCCGCATGACACAAATCCTGTATCTCCTATACAGTATTCAGGGGGAAGAATGAGAGGGAATGGATGGCGTCGCATCCTTCGCGAAACAGTAATGCTAGTGATGGAGAAAGCGTGAGGGAATGGACATCCTCACGCCCCAGCCGCTGAGATCCCGTAGACCAGCCATCGTAGGCACGGGCTTTCGATGACGTGCAATGTGTAGCTCGCAGTCCGGCCGTCCGGCTATTGTCTGGACCGAGCCCAAATCGTCGACAGCTACTAATCGTTCATCAAAGAGATGTCAGAAAAACTGTAGGAGCCCAGCAGGGCCGTTACCTACTAGGGTCGTGGGAAGACTTCTGAAAAGGTAACCTGAGGTCCTAGAACGCAAAGGGCAACTGAAGGACACAGGTGTGGTTTGAGTCTGTAAAAGGCTGTCAGATATTTGATATGTATAACATATCTCTTCCTTTCAAAATGATTTAGATTTCAAGTGTAGTTACAATAGGTGCCTTCAAGGCTAGAGTGAATAGGCTCTTAATAAACTAGTGCGCCTCACCATCAATGATTGCATCACTGCTTACCATCAGGTGGGATCGCAGTCAAGCACTGGTTTATATCAATTAAAAAAAAATTAAAAAATAAAAACAATATTTAGCACTTAGGTTATAATTTACAAAAATCGCTAATTTGGTTTTTGAAGTACAATTACAGTATTTAGGATTTTTAATGTGCATCCCACATGCCACTCGTAGTCATGCAAAGAGAACACGATGACAGATCATTTCTAAAACAGATTTTCTATTATACTCCCAATATAGAAACATTTATTATATACCTATTTCTATGTTTGTTGTTTGGGCTCAAATTAAACTTTCTTTTGGACAGAACCCAACGAATCCCGAAAGAGGAAAACCGGTCTCATGGAAGAAAAGTTGTATTACCAAAAACATTTCTGTGCAACACCATGCGAACTCTTTGCAAACTGCCATTTAGATAATCCCACGCCACAAGTTAGTTTCACTAACGTAACTTTTCTTTTTAATCTCGTCTCTGAATTAAAGCTTTGACCTCATTTATTTCCAGCATTCATTGACTTTAGTCTTAATGAGGTTTAACTTTAAAACTTTGATTTAATGCGACCTTCTAGAATTTGTCTTGCGTTCGTACCTATACCTAGGTAGGTAGGTAATAGGTATTAGAGACGCTGTTAAGTATTTGCAATGTTTGATCTAGAAATATGATAGAAGAGGTATAGAGACCTGGCTGATCACTCAACTACTGACCAGTAGTTAAGTGATCAGCCATTGCATCCTGTGATATCAAAAGAGCTCTTATTATTTTACAGACTGACTAAACCATTTTATTTTTTTAAGATTTTATAAATTGTACGGGAACGTTTAAAAGAGTGACTGTGAACTAGAAAAAGGCAACTGGAGAACAAAGGTAGAGTTTAGTCAGTAAAAGTCGGATACGCCCTCTTGTTTAACCATAGAACAAGAGAAGTGCCGTCGATCCGGGACTAGTATTTATCAGATGACAAGCTACCCGGTAATTAACCCAAAAAAAATTGGGTTAACGATACGCCATTACAATAGTTAATTTACTTAAACTTCATGTACAGTCGTGGTACATAGTCTGTACCAGTCAACCTTTGGGTTATTTGCAATCTGTAACTTAAAACTTCTCTTAAAACCTCTTCTCGCTTATAGAAAACTTTGCTATATTCAACAAAAACTCGCTGACTTACTTAAAACTTATTTTTAGCCTGACTGCACGACGTCAGCTATATTTCGAAAGGCTGCTAAGCTGCAGTCAAGAAGCACTCACGACTGTAAACAGCTGATAGTCGCTCCTGGGGCTGAGTGCTGGGAAACTAAGAGCGTTTTTCTTAAAACTAAATATTTTTGTACTGAGGAAACAGCTGGTAATATTGAATGCAGTCTTATTGAAGATCATTTTAGAAATATTTTTGTAGGTACAAAGTTAAGAGCCACATGCAACGTAGCATCACGACTGTAGAGTGTACAAGGGATACGTAACAGGAAAATACTCGAATAATTACATTGCTATTTTTTTAAGATCTAGAGAAGAGTAGAGAAGTCATCCAATGACTTCCCCCGCTCTAGGGTGGGGCGTGAGGGTATGTCAGACTTTTACTGAGTAAACCCAAACCTGTGTTCTTTCTTTGCCTTGCGTTTCCAGGACCCTGAGTTTCCCTTTCGGAAGCAAACCCATGGCCCCAGTGGGCTTCGGCCCTGCTGGGCTCCTACACACTACATTGCAATTTAAGTATAGTATTTAAATAAAAAAGTTGTTCATTTGTTCTAGCTTTTACAATTGACATCTTACGTTCTTTATTTCCTCAGTTTATTTTGCTAAATATTTAAAAAACAATTTTTGAGTTACTACCTGCGTGTGCCTATAAAATTCTTTTCCTCCTTTTTAGATCATTACTATAAACACAAAATAAAAAGTTTATCAGAATAAATGAGTATGAAGGAATAATTAAAAAAATTAAATTACCATCAAAAAGTTCATTAATAAAGCAAGCGTTAAAAAATCCCAGAAAATTCTTTTGACGTAAAAAAATACGGAAAAAATCTCTTGAAGGTTGTTTGAAGGCATTAGCCATTAATTTTAATTATGTGCCGATGAGGAACTGACTAATTTGTTACATGTAATAGGGGGGGAGGGGGGGTTTGTTCGATACTTTGAGTTTGAATTTAGAGGGAGGTACGCCCTGATTACAGGGAACACTGGTTAACTGATTTATCGTAGACATGAAAATAATGAGTTCGTGGGTAGTTTGATGTTGGTTTGAAGGTTTTAAGTGCCGTTAAATTGGATTAGATGGGAGTAAGCTGGCTCAGTGTCGAGTTGTAAGTCATGTGTTTACGCCCAAATTGGCATTTTTTTTTAACTCTACGGCCTCAAAAAAATAGCGGCGGTGCCAGTTAAACTTTGGGTGATGGAGATTAATTTATTTCATCACCACTGATCTCAAAACGGTGCAGTAAAACATTGTGAGGGAACAGACATGTCCTAGATCCAAAAATTCGAAGACATGTAACTACTTAGCAAGCCACAGTAGACACGCGGGCAGGCGGCCGCCTCCTTCTGCGAAGCGGTAATGCTAGCAAAGGAGGAGGCCGATCGCGTGAGGCAACGGTCCTCACGCCCCAACCTGCGCCGGGATTCCGATCCTGATTTCCGGCCACCGTAGGCGCGGGCTTGCGGACGGCGAGCCACCCGTTGCTCGCCGTACCCGACCGTACCGTAACCGTCCGGACCGACCCCAAGTCGTCGACGGCGCGTGTCGTTCCACGCGCGCCTCAAAGAGATGTCAGCAACTGTAGGGGCCCAGCAGGAAGCCTACTAGGGCCAAGGGTCTGATTCTGAAAGGAAGACTCGGCCCTGGTACGAAAGGCAACGAAGGAACAGGAGTGGGTTTTTAGTCAGTAAAAGTCTAACACTATCTCCCGCCCCGCCCAAGAGCGGTGGAGATCATAAGATGATTTTCCCACCGAAAAAAAAAACAGTAGATACGCGGGGTGGATTATGACACACTTCCTCACTCAGAGAGAGCTGGAATATTATAGGCTGATTATGAGTAATTTGATTAAATAGGAAAATTATTTACTTTACAAAGTCACGGATCACGAAAATGTTTTTACATCAAGTAGATTGCTCTACTGAGGGTCCTCAACCCAGACCTACTAAATGTGATAGTGATTAATGATAATATGAATTGGCTACAAAACCCACTCTTAACACAGAAGGGAGAAAGAAAAGTAATTTATCACGTTATAAATAGAATAGAATAAACACACACACACACACACAAGACCGGTTGTTATGGCAACCCTTACTGGGTAGCTTATGTCCAACAGTAGGAGTTTTTCGGCTGAAATTATGATGGTGATGAGAATAAACTAATAGCAGCATGTGCCAAATAATTATGTCAGCAAAACCATAGAGGCCTAGCAGGGCCGAAGCCTACTGGAGCCATGGGTTGTGTGAAAAAGAACCCCGGGGCCCTGGAACGACGGCAAAGAAGGGGGCTTTTTAATCAGTAAAAGTCTGACACACCCTCTCGCTCCGAATGCTTTAACGCTCCCTAGAATGAGAGAAGTCTTTGGATGATATCCCACCTAAAAAAAAAATTACCAAATGATGATATACAACAGAAATACTGAAAACTAATCCTTTGCTAAGTAGTTAGTGCAGGGTAGTTTTGCTCCCTGGAGCTACACACGGTTTCTGTGGAGTAAACCACGGGACAAAGCTTGTTCGTAATAAATAACAAAACAATCATGTTCCATCATCAGACCATCAGACGTACGGCGATGCGCCACCAGTTCGTGCCGCACATACCATACATGAGCACAAAATGTTCATTATATGCAGCTAAGCAATGGAATTCCCTGCCGGAGTTTTTTTCCTGATCCCAAGGTTGTTTCTTCTTTAAGTCAAGAGTGAATAAATAAGTTACATCTAGACAAGCTCACCGTCGACCACATCATTGCTTATCATCAGGTGGTCAAACGCGAGCCTATCTATAATAAACAAGTACCTATTGTAAGAGTAGTCATGAAAAGTAGCAATTAGCGTTACGAATAAAGACCTAACGCTAATAGCCAGTTTTAAACAAGGCCTAGCTCCAAATGTTTGTGTGTAAATAAACTACGGTTAACTTTAATTAGGTAACAATCTAGTATAATTACACTTTTGGACCACTTTTAGTACTTTTGTAGTTCTCGTGGAACCGTTTTATTTTAATTGCTGAAGTTATCACGTAGTTTATTTGTGGAGGGCCCAATTACATTCAGTTATGAAAAAAATAATTGTAGGCATTTACTGAGCAAACTGTTTTGTTTAAGAACTAGTTATCTTTTTATATTCGTTTATTATATTTAATGGCCACTATTAATTCAGCTGATGTAAGCAATGGTGTGGTCGACGATGGAGCACGCTTGCCTAGAAGTACCGTACTCACTCTTGACTGAAAGACCCCCAAGTTGTACTATCAGGAAACACTGACTTCGGCAAGGAACTCCACTCCGTGGAAAATTATATAAGATAGAAAATTACCCCAAGGAAACATAATCACAGTGTTAAAAGTATCCTGTGCGCTATTCCAGGACATGGTCTATCCGTGTACCAAGTGTTGTCGAAGTCTGCTCAGCCGTTTGTGGGTATAGAAGTGAAAAACATACACACACTCACAAACTTTTGCATGTATAATATTAGTCTGATTCTTTCACAGCTAGGAATTCACTAATTCTATAATAAACATACTTTGTTGACCAAAACGTTATGGAGCCACACAACTGAAAATATAACAACTAAAACTTATCGCCTCGAAGATACTTTTTTTTAATGACATAAACTAGTGCTTAACTGCGATCCCACCTGATGGTAAGCAATGATGCAGTTGATGGTGAGGCGCACTAGTTTATGACGAGCCTATGAGGAGTCACTCTAGCCTTGAAGACACTTAAATTATAATCGGACGGGAAGACCGCAGCAGGCAAATATTAAATATTAAATAACCCAAAACCGAATACACGTCAAATGATGCTACGAAATATCGTAGCACCAACATGTGGCGTAGCCGCGTAGCACATGACGTTAAATCAGTGCTACGAGTTACACAACTTTTTTACGAGAGTTGACAAAACGGTTCCCGCTTGTTTCTATTTCTTTTTTTACAACTATCACACAACCAACGCCGTCTAGTCCCAAGCTAAGCAGAGCTTGTGTTATGGGTACTAGACAACTGATAAACATACCTATATATTTCTAAATACATACATATATAGATAAATTACACCCAGACACAGAACAAATGATCGTGCTCATCACACAAACATTTGTCCTGGGTGGGAATCGAACCCATGACCTCCGGCATAGCAGTCAGGGCCACTAACCACTAGACCAACTCAAACCAAATCAATCGACCAAAAACGCAATCAAATATGTTCATTCAAATAGTAGGTAAATCAATTTTCACAAATTGCCTAAAAAATTACCCCAAAAAATGCACTTCATCACTTTCCCCCTATAATAACATTTCCTTCATCCCCCAACCCATGAAGGATACATTTAATCCCGTGACGTCACTTAAGTAATAATTTAAGATGGCGTCCAATTTTCTGCGTCGTCGCGCGTCGTGCCGTTTTTATATAGAGTGGGACTGTGACGTAGTCGGTGGCAAGGAACGGAAAGATAGCCAGAAGTTTCAGTTGGAACTAATTTGTGATAAGTGTCATTTTTTATCCGACTACGCCAGAAAGAGGCGAGTGTATTTACGTATCGTCGCGCACATCGTCAATTTTCCTCAGGTAATATACTGGTCAAGCGTAAGCTTATTAAAAAAAACCGGCCAAGTGCGAGTCGGACTAGCGCTCGAAGGGTTCTGTACCGTCCCTAGCAAAAAATGCCAAAAAAGATCAAGTTTGTTCTATGAGAGCCTCACTTAAATATTTATTTTATTCTGTTTTTAGTATTTGTTATTATAGCGGCGACAGAAATACATCATTTGTGAAAATTTTAACTGTCTAGCTATCACGGTTCATGAGATACAGTCAGATGACAGACAGACGAACAGTGAAGTCATAGCAATAGGGTCTCGTTTTTACCCTTTGGTAACGAAACCAGCTAAACAATCAACCCAAAAAACAAGGTTTATAAAATCTCTTTATCCACCTATGACGTCACAGCTAGCCTTCTGTCCTCCCCGCTGCAGCGCTGCGGTCGCTTTCAATTCCTTTGAGGGTTGCGCTTGAAGTTGTTCGCGTATTAAAATGAATGCTCTCGCGACCGACCGGGATGCTGCGCCGTGCATCATTACTCTGAGAGCAAGAAAATTAATATTCTGTAACGATGCTCTGCGGTCTGGTGATATAAATTAAATTGTAGGAGGACTAAGGTAAGGTTTTTGTTTGAAAAGAATCGGAGCAGGTTATTTAAATTGTGTTGATAAAGGTGTTGGCAACAGCTTTTGCAAATTTTCTTAGTTATTGGTTTTGTAATGCCTTCTTAGTATAAAATACTAAAAGTTCTGTATCGTACTTATAACAATACAGTTGACACAATTAGGCCTACTGTCCACGGACGCGAAGCTTCATAGTCGCGTATTCGTCACTATACGCTTGCATTTGATCATATACAAAACTATGACACTGTGTCGACTTATGGTAGGCCTTAGTGTTCTAAACTCTAACAGTCAATGCTAAACAGTCGTTATAGCGACACTTGGGGGAGGCCTATGTTCAACAGTGGATGTCTTTTGGCTGAAATGATGATGATGAATCAATGCTAGCTGACGATCAATAATGCAAGAGATGAGTTGTGCGACCAACGCTTCAAAACAAAATTGTTATCTATAAAATTCAGTGCCCACCATTATGCTACACTGACAGCTTCACCACAGACCATTACATAATTATATTTTAACGTTTCGGTGTTGCCAGTACAATTAGTCAAATTTAATAATTAATCGAATATGAATATGAGAACGCTAGATTTGGTACACTGATTGATTACTTTTGTTCTGATCCCCGTTCTTAATATGTACCTAAGTACTTATTTAGTTGTATGTTGGCTATACAGAGGACTAGTCTACACATTCCCTTCATTTTTTTTTCTATTATGTATAGGCTCACGTTTGACCACTATCTCACCTGATGGGAAGCGATGATGTGGCCGACGATCTGTTAATAACGTGATATGAAAATATGGTATATACCAATAGTTTTTCACAGGAATAACCATGATATTTCTTATCAGTTCTTCTGTATAGAACACGACCAATTGGAACCGTGCACTGACTTTTGCCTTTTATAAGTGCTCATGTGAAATAATAAAATTATTTTGAATTGACTTGAACACCCAAAATAAATGAAATTATAATATTCTTGAACACAAAAACAGATTTAATTATTTAATACTGAAATCTAAAACTCCCAATTATTTTATGGTCACGTTACGAAAACCACACCTCGCTGGATGAAGACAACAGGTAGTCATTTTCTAAGAAATAAGAAGATTCAGAAAATATTCAAGATAAAAAAAGAATTAAATAAATACTTAGTCTTAAAAAAATTACACAACAGTATAAGATCATTGATTTTTTCCACCTCTACTAGAACATGCGGTGCTTTTATTGTACTATTCCACCTTGGTCCAAAGAAGAACTTGGTACACCGGTAGACTTGGTCCTGGAAAAACACATAGGATACTTTTTATCCTTAGAATATATTACCTTCGGAAAAATGTTGCTGGCAGCAGCTTGTTTATTATAAATGAATATCAATCAGTAACAACTTTTTTTTATCAACATCTATAATTTCTATAGTATTTTCCATCCCTTAATAGCGCCTCTTACAGATAGTGGTAGGTAAATATAATAAGTTTTCGAATAAAATGAGGCTTTTCACTGAAAAACATCTTTTCAGTTTACAGTCGAGTGGGTTTCACGACCCACTGGCTCTTCGGTATTTATGTACAAAACGCTATGTAGTAAATAATACAGAATCATTGAGTATTTATGAGAAGGGGTGGAAGCATTGATACGGGATTCTGCGACACTTTTTGTATAAGAATATTATTTTGCAGTTAAAGCTTGTATGTTTATGAACGTTATGATTCCTGGGTATCAATTTTTCTGAAATTGGAAAAGTGAGAGTAACACCTGCGCATTCATTTATGCGCCAAAATATGTTTTTCTTTTAGAGAGTGATGCTACAGAATATACGTGTAAAAATATTCGTTTAGTAAAGAGCTTTTTGAGTGATTTCAAAAAAGGAGAAGCTTCTCAATTCGTTGGAATTTTGAAGGTATGCGGAACAGAGAGTAAAATCCCGCAAACCTCCATTGAAAAGGAAGGATCCTCCGACCAGACGGGTGCTATATCTGATCTGCCCGAAAGTTGTTTTCGGGCAGTTGTATACATTCTAATTGTGCGGAGAATTTTAATACCACGATGCAAGATTTTGTAGTTTAATACGGAACCCGGACTCGCATTTGGCAAGTGTTTTTTAAGTAGATTTAAATAATACTCAGCCTTGTTCTACATAAACAGTAATCTCTTGTCTTTTAGAATCTATAAACACTATCTGAAATTGTACCTAAATGGACGCTTACACTAAATTTCGTTAACAGCTTTACAAAACTATTCGTTTGTTCGGTTTTCCTCTCTAAATGAGCGTTTTAAAAAACAAGTGAAAAACAAATGAGTTCTAGATAGCGTTGTTTGTGTTCGCGATATTTGTTTTAAAAGGTTTGTATTCTGCTGTTAGTTGTAAAAAATAAAGAATTTTTATTTGTTCTTATTTTTATTCTTTCTTGTAAGTTTAGGTTATTTTAATTATGTTCAAAAGAAATGAAAACAACGAAAAACAATGTTATATCTTATTGTAAACAAAAAAATATTATTATTTTATTATTGCATAAAAATAATAATATTATGTTGTCTTATGTCTGAACAAACAATAATTGGTAATTAAAAGTTCAATTAAGTCACATCTTTAGCCCTCGCATACGACTTGTTTCGGGAATGTTTCGTATCAATAAACTTATATAAATTTTATTACAAAAAAATGCATTACTAAAATTAGAATATGACAAGAAATGCAAAAGAAAATAATATAGCACAATGTTATGTTAAGACAAGCGTTAAATTAAATCAATTAACTATTTAATTTGGTCACAAAATCTTGTTTACTCTTAATCGACGACTCAGTTTTTTGAACGAATTTTTGGCTTTTATTTTCTTCCTTGATTTCCTTTAAATGATATTTTATCGCATGTTGTGTGAAGAAATATTACATTTAGAGTCACTCGAAGACGACACTAAGACCTGTTGTTCAGTAACACAGATATCATAGTTTTCTGAAATTTGTAAACCAGTTTTTTGAACCTTTGAAGCGCGTATTTTTTTTTTTTTGTAATTCAGCTAAAAAAACGCTTTTTTTCCACCAATTTACATTTTTTTTATCTTTATTTTTGGTTCAATTATACCTTTTACTCTACTTTTCTTACCTTTTTACCTCTAGACCAATTGCAAAGTTCAATTTCTTTACGTTTACAAAAACAAATGTCAAATAAAACTCTGTTGCTCAAACAAGGTATGATGATCAAAAGAATATTTTATTTTCAAGTAAATAAAATATTCTTTTGATCATTAGAACTTTTTTTTAATGATTATAAGGTTTTTGCACTTTAAATTATAAGTCTATAAGAGGCGCGCGTGGAACACTTTGCGCCGTCGACGACTCGGGCTCGGTCCGAACGGTTACCGGTTGAGCGGACGGTGAGCTATTGCGCATCGTCCGCAAGCCTCTGCCTACCGTAGGCAAAGGCAAGCCTCTCTCAGAAGCGGGCGGAGATCGCCTAGCGACAAACAACTCCCGGGGCCTGTGGCGGCGCGGCTGAGGCGTGAGAATGATCCCGCAGATTTAGCGATAGTGTTATTTTTACAAAAAATAATAATACGAGTATTTCATATTATTAGGTTATATTATCTTTACCCAAATAGTTACGCAGTTTAAAGACAGCCAAAAATAAGAAACAAATAAATTCTAAAATTCTAAATTGACCTCTAAAACACTGAAGCCTTTATTGTCATCAAAAAGAACCACATTCCAATCAGAATATCTCGATTAACATCTACAAAGATGTCAGAATGGCACAAAAAGTACCAGATAGTACTGAAAAGTACCCCGAGCACTTCATTAGCGTGACGTCATCACAATAAGGCAACTTCCATTGTTAGAGTGAGATGCTCTCTGGGAGGAATGGGAATTTATTTTTGAGTTTTTTGTCGGGTAGTAGGATATTTTTCTTTTTGCTTATAGGTTTTGGAATTCATTTTGGTTGAAATGGAAGCTTTCTTGTTATTCTGTGAAGGCATGCTGAGTTACGTGGAAAGAATACTGTGAGTAAGAGTTACCGTGGCTCTAGAACGCAAAATGTAAACGAAGGAACACAAGTGGGTTTAAGTCAGTAAACGTCTGACACAACCTCTGGTTTCCCATCTCAAAAACGAAAAAAAAAAAAAAACTTAAAATTAATCTCTTAGTTTTTTCACAATAAATAACTTACATTATGTGAAATAAACAGATTTTTAATTCTAACCTTTAAACCTACATCTCATTTATTAGATAAAATATCAACTACCGCTCCGGGTCGAGTAAGAGGAAGAGTCAGACTTATACTGACTAAAACCTACCTATGTTCCATAAGTTGTCTTTTTCTTTCCAGGGCCCGCGGTAACTCTTTCGAACGATCCATAGCTATGTATTCCCTTAAGAGGATACAAGCGTTACTGTGTGTAGTATTTAATAACTGGAAAAATTAGGTTTTTCTATACATATTTTCCTATGATGCGTTATATTTTTAAGGATAAATAACTTTATTTATAACCATTTATTATCAAACAACTACCCACTCTAATCGAATATAACAATTTCCACTCTTTACCTAAAAAGGTGATACACTTATCACCTCACCCCTCCCCCCACTAAGCCCACACAAAGCCCTTAACAGCCTAACTCGTAAAACTTGACCTCCCAACAAGAAAAGATCCGCGTACATCGACGAACTATTTCTGACAAGTTTGTAACAGGGCACATAAAATGGCGCCGATAAAACCGATCATAAATTCCGGACACATTGACGCTCGTCTGATCTTACTTGAGTTCACTATTTTTATAGGAGTGATCGGTATCTTCTTGATGTAATTATGTTAAATTAAATTGTACGTGTAACGCTTAATTAAATAGTGAAATTGCTAAAACTAAACAGATATTCATGACTTGATTCCGCCATCATCTTTCTACCATCGGACGAGCCGACGTACGGCGAGTGTCCACCCTTACGTTGTTAACATCTCTACGGTCCAGACTAAGCGTTCCGCCTCGTCGTTTTACCGCGTACATCGAAGGATTGGAAAAATTTGCCTGCTGTGGTCTTCCCATCCGATTATAATTTAGGTGTCTTCAAGGCTAGAGTGAATAGGCTCTTAATAAATAGTGCACTTCACCATCAACGATTGCATCTCTGTTACCATCGGGTGGGATCGCAATCAAGCACTAGTTTATATCAATTAAAAAAAAACTCATAGTACTCATATTGCTCCATAGCAATAAATAATATTTATTTTCCAGTTACCCTTATTTTAGCACAACTGCCATTTAGGTTTCAGCACAAAGTGTCATTTAGGCACCAATTTCAGTTCATTTCTGTCACCCTAGTACTTTTCAAAGTAATAAATGATTCAAATTCAAAACCTATATTATTACCGTTATTGAGCTAAGTAGGAAGTTGCCGCGTTGCACCTAGTTTCAGTTCATTACTGCTTTCCTGGTAGGTTTAATAAATAAAAAAATAGGAGAGTTGAATTTTACAACGTATATCGATATTATTTATTATGAATCCCTCATGCTCTTCATCCTAAGGTCGTTTTGAGGAATATTTTTGGCGCGGTTCAAAGTTAGTGTGCTTCGAGGAATATCCCAAATAATGACTAGTGCTTGGGTTAAGCAGAGATATTTCGCCAGTTATGTTTAATTTCCATGAAATAAAGGTGATCTTATTACCATCAACTGAACACAAATTCAGACTACTACTGACCAAATTCGGATAAGAAAACCCAATCACTTTTTGTCCAACCCGGGCATCGAACTCAGTACTTCATAGGCGGTAGCAGTCACATCCAGTAAACCAAAAAGTGCCTGCAAAATAACATCAAACGAGGTGAATAGGAATACAGGGGCGAATAGAATCGTAACTTTGAAGGGTATTTTCGCGTTATTCAAATATTGTTTACAGAATTAAACTAGGTACTTTAATTTATTAGAGAGTAACAACCTACCCCAGCTTCGTGCGGATGAGAGAAATCTTCAAAATTCTCGACTTTAATATGGATGTATTGTACACGTAAACTTTCCCCAGGAATTAGTTGATTTATTAGTCAAAACATGAAAATCCGTTTGGTAGTTCTTGAGTTTATCGCGTTCATACAGACTAACGCAGTAAGGACTTTGTATGTATATGTCATCAAATTCCTGCCTTTGTCCCGTGTTATTTCGGGTCGGTGCAACATGTTTTTTTCTTCCATTCTGTCCTGTCCCCCGTCACACTATCAATAACTCCATTTTCTTTCATATCACTCCTCACACAATCCATCCATCTTTTCTTTGACCTCTCCCTCTCCATTCACATGTATGTGTCATGTCACTCATGACTCTTTTAATAACATGCATTTCATTCCTCCTCTTCACATGACACAATGTAAAAATCCGTAATTAATAAAAATCTATTTTTTTTAAACCACTAAAATGGTTCACCCCTGCGTTCCTAATCGCTTCATTTGTATGTACATGATTCCTTATATCAAAATAGTAACCTATTGTAAATTACGTGCATCATGATGCCTCCTCAGATATACCCGAGCAACTGTCCCGCCTTCGTACTTCGTACGTAGAAACATACGTTTAATTGTAAAACTTCACAAATTAGCATGTAGATTGAAAATTAATTACTTGCCACACAACAACAATATAACTAGATCCCGGACTCCGGGATTATGTAACAGAATCCCGGCGTCTAATCTCGTTGCGCGGAGCAATTATTATTTTATGTTTATAAACTGTCGTCGGTGTGTTAAGGACTTGCAAATCTGTCCCCGGACTAGTACGGGACTGGTTGCGGGACCAAGTTAATTTGATGATAATACCTGTAATATATTCTACCGAAACTGGACAAGTATCGATGTGAATCTTTCAATTCATAATTATGTATTTTTCCAAGTATATCTAGGACATTACTGATACCCCGTGTCTCGGAAAGCATGTAAAGCTGTTGGCCTCGGTTGTCATACCTCTAGGTACAGGTCGTACGTATCTTTACAGTTGTTACAGACAGTCAGACAGCGAAAGTTTGACCATCAGTCAATCTAAGGAATATCATATTGCCCAGTTACTGGGTTGTGCAGGTCTAATAGGCAGTTCCATATTGTAAAATACAGGTATTCAGCCGCATCTGATTAGACTGGAAGACGACCTCAACACAGTTGGCAAAAGGCTAGAGAGGTGATGGTGATGACCTGTAGTTTATTGTGTAGTGTGTACCTTTTGGTACCTATACGAGCAAGATGAAAGATAACACATACATACACATATGAGACACATTTGTGAATATTAGTAGAAGACTTTTTTAAATGTTGGGAAACCATCAAATAACTTTTCCCGCTCTGGGTGGAGCGAAAGTAAGTGTCAGACTTTTACTAACTAAAACCCACATGTGTTGCTTCAGTAGTTGTTCATAGATACTAGCCTGGTGTTAGACAACCCCCTAGTACCCAGGCCTTGAACGTAACTGGTGAAATTATACTGTTGGTGCATCTCTGCCCAACCCTTTGGGAAGTAAGTACTGGCGTGATGTTATGCTAAGCTAGCAACTCTTTCGGCGGCTGACGCCCAAGTTGATGGGCGCAGCAGGCGCGCTCGCAACGCTGCTTCCCAATCTAGGGGGCCCGAGCACTGCCTGTAGACGGCTGTACTTGGGGATCGTGCGATCCATGGCCCTGTATGGGGCCCCGGTATGGGCTTCTGACCTGACGGCCGGCAGCATCGCAATCCTGCGAAGACCGCAGAGGGCGATGGCCGTCAGGGCTATCAGGGGGTATCGCACGATCTCCTACGAGGCGGGTTGTGCACTGGCCGGATCTCCGCCCTGGGAACTGCAGGCGAGAGTCCTCGACTCCCTGTACCGGTGGCGCGAAGAGATGAGGACGCGGGGTGGTGAACCGATGCAGCGCGAGATCGAGCTGCGTCGGTCTCAGCTCCGCGAGGTCATGGTGGCGGAATGGCGGGACAGGCTTCTGCGCCCTACCGCCGGCCTCGCCACCGTCGATGCGATCCGACCAGTGCTCAACGAATGGCTCGGGAGGAAACACGGCTCCCTGTCGTTTAGGGTGACGCAGGTGCTCTCGGGGCATGGCTGCTTCGGGAAGTACTTGTGTCGCATAAACAGGGAGCCGGACGCTCGGTGCCATCACTGCACCGACTGTCGGGAGGACACGGCGCAACACACACTGGCAGAGTGTGCCGCATGGGAGGAGCAGCGCCGTGCCCTTGTATCTGAAGTGGGCCCCGACCTGTCGCTGCCGGCCGTCGTTCGTTCGATGGTCGGGGGCGTCGAGTCGTGGGATGCGGTGATCTCTTTCTGTGAAGCGGTAATTTCGTAGAAGGAGGCTGCGGAGAGGGAGAGGGAGGCCGTGGCCACTCTCCCGTGCCGCAGCAGGCGAACCGGGCGTCGGCGGAGGGCAGACAACGCCCTCTTCCAGCCCCCATAAAGCGGTCCGGAGAGACGGCGGACTCGGGGTCGTCCGCCGTCCCCCATCCAGCAAGACCCGAGGCGGCAGCGCGTAGTGTTCCACGCGCGCCCCTATTGGACGTCGCGGGGGGAGGACACATCACACTCCCCCCGGCTTGAGGTGGCCCGCGTAGGCGGGCCGGCACTAGCCGGGGACCATGGATGGCGTATCAGCTCCCACGATCCCCGTTCCAAGTGTGGGAGGGAACACCGGGGTGGTTTTTAGTCAGTAAGAGTCTGACAGACCCCTTCGCCCCAGGCGAAGGACATCCATGAGGATTTTCCACCCCGGCAACAAAAAAAAAAAAAAAAAGGCTAGCAACTCTTGCATAGAAAATGTTATACACATGAAAAACCTTGCGTTTTGAAAGGAAATAAAACCACCGATATTCGTGGAAATTCGATTGTTACGAGTAGTCTGAAACACAAAAAACTGACAGTTTTATTTGAGGTTATCCGTATCTCCTAAATTGGGTTTTATACAATATCCGTTGGAGTTTTCGCAACCCATATTCAAAAACCAAACCATTATTTTATTTCAACAAAATAGAAACCAAAGCTCAGCTATGTCCAAACCTTTCTACTGCTAATCAACTTCTAATTAAAACCGACATTGAGCCCGAAAAAGTAATAAAAATTCTTCCTAACTTTGAAAATTTCGACCCTCAACATAAGGGTCGAGTTGGACCCTAAAGTTGTCGGATCCAAGTGCCCCCGATTGTTTATGAGGCATGCTAATAAGCGGTTGACCTCTATTTACTGGGCTCTTGAGAGTTTTACACCGTGTACCTGCAATTTGGTCTCTTCAAACTGTCAATAGTTTAGTGTAAGACTTGGGATAAAGGATTTCTGGGAAAAGTTGACGAGAAACAACACGCTTGGAGACTTTCATTTGTTTTAGAACCCTAGCGTGTTTACGTATTTCACTTGTTTCAATAATGTTGTAACCTCCTTGTATCTCGTTTCAACTTTCTTTAGTGGTAGTTAGTGTTGTTTTACTGAATTAAGTGTCGACGCACACAGGCTACAAGTCACAGCCACAAACGCCGCCATGAGAAGCTAGAAGCGGCCACAAAGGAAGCTAAAGCGTGCGACAGCCACTTGGGGCCGGTGGCTGCTACTTTTTTTAACCCAACGCACAGTATCATAATGGACTCTGACAAAGAAGGTTTAAATGCGCGAGTGCCGTGTGACGGCGTTTTGTATCGGCGTTTAGTGGCCAGTGCGGGTCACAAGCAGCGAGCAGCGGCGATTTGAAGCGTGTGGCGGCCGTTTCGACGAATCCATATAAAATGTATGTAACCAACAGGAAATACGCTGGTGGCGGCGTTTTGTGGTTGTGGCCGGTGGCTCGTGTGCGGCGACTCTAAGACTGAAGCGAAATAACCCTTTTCCAATTGTTTTGACTCGCCTAGCAGTTGATGCAGTTGGATGACAACATTCGCCAAAACTTAACCTTATGTACTAAAATTATATAAACTAAAACAATACGTAAAATCGATTTGAATGTTCAATCTTAGAATTACTTACAAATTGTTACCATATCATGGGTATGTTAATTTTAAGTTTTTTTATCTCTAGCTGCTCCCAGCGTGATAATAAAAAAATATCCCAAAGGAACATACTCCCAGGATTAAAAGTATCCTATTTGCTATTCCGGGAAATAATCTACCCAAGTGCCAAGTTTCATCGAAATCGGTTCAGACGATTAAGCGTAAAGATGTAACAAACTTATGAGTACATAAACTTTCGGCTTTACAATATTAAGTGTTTGTAAACCACAATTAAGTCGTTTCACTTTCGAATTTATTTCAGCTAATAGATATAGCAGTAACCTAGCTTTTAAAATAATAACATGCCTGGTATGAATTTTACTTCATTTCAAAATACGTTTACAAAACTCCACAGAATGTTAAATAGCACTTTTTCTAATACCTAAACAGAAACATCAAAAATATTCTTTTAAACGCGTTCAAATTTTCTTTTTAGTAAGTCTCGCCGTCTGCAACGCGACGATAGTGACAATCCAGCTTAGCCCATGCGTGGCCTTAGTGTGGAACCGGCGGCCAGCGTGGCCAACCACGCGAATAAGCCGAGGGAAGCCTACATGTGCTTCGTCCAAAAGGATTTGATAGTTCTAGAGTTTGGATTGAAATATGGAGGGATTTGAAATGAAACAGTTTCTGCACTTGAGTAATGTTCTATTATTCAAGTTGCTTCAATTTCTTGGAAGAATAATGGAGAATAATGGTATGTCGTTTCCAGAACACATGAGTTATTGAAGCTAACACGGATACCTGAGTCTCGAAAGGATATTAGGTTTTGATTCATATGCCACAGTTTCTGCACTTCGGTAATAATTTACCAGGTTTAGTACAAGTCATGATAAGAGTGACACTATTTTTTAAGGTGGCATATCATCCAATGAGTTCTCCCACTCTAGGGCGGAGCGCGGGGGCATGTCAGACTTTTACTGACTAAAACCACACCTGTGTTCTTCTTGCTTCGGCCCTGCTGGGCCTCTACGGTTTTGCTGACATGTCTTTGAGGCGCGCGCGGAACACTACGCGACGTCGACGACTCGGCTCGGTCGACCACTGCGTCAACTCTTTTTTTGTTTTTTTTTTCGGGTGGAAATTCATCCAATGACATCCCTCACTCTTGGGCGGAGCGAGAGGGTGTGCCAGACTTTTACTGACTAAAAACACACTCCTGTTCCTTCGTTGCCCTTTATATCAGGGCCGAGTCTTCCTTTCAGAAACAGACCTTTGGCCCCAGTAGGCTTCCACCCTACTACGGTTGACAAATTGAAGCGCGTGGAACAGTAGGTACGCGCCGTCGACGACTTGGGCTTGGTCCGTACGGTTACCGGATGGTCGGACGGCGAGCTACCCTTTGCTCGCCGTTCGTAAGCCCGCGCCTATGGAAGCCGGAAATCGAGATCGGGATCCCGGCGGCTGGGGCGTGAGGGCCGCTCCCCCACGAGGACACGGCGGTGCTCAGCCCAACCTGGGCACACATCTACCGTGTGCTCCACCGTGTCCTCCGGGCGGTCCACACAGTGGTGACACCCGGGCGTTACTTTCGCACGAATCCGGAGCAGGAATTTGTCGAACTGACCATGTTCGGTGAGAACCTGCGTCATGCGTAAGGTGAGGACGCCGTGAGGTCTTTCCAGCCACTCCTCAAAGAAGGGACTTACCGCCATAATTATGGCGTGCCCAACTGCGGCAACCTTGCCGTCATAATTATAGTCATCATAGTGACGATATCATGTATACTTAATTACTGTTATTGAAATCAGAAATCAGAAATTTAACGTTTATTTCAAATAGACCATATTTACAGGCACTTTTGAATTGTCAAAATGACGGTCAGTCAAAAAAAGTGAAGTTAAATTGTATGTTCACACATTGTACATTGTTAAAGTGAACCAATAAGTCCAATTTCATTTGACTTGTATTTATTTATATGCCTCGATAATTTTATTCGAGGAAAGCGGGGGTTAGCAACGGTCAGTTACAATTGGTCACTTGCCAGTGGTCATTTTTGCACAATATTTTACACTAAACAACAACTGACACTTGAAAGAAATCTTTTTCTGACAACAGCATCGAAATTGGTTATTAAATGAAGCAGCGCATCGTGGGAATATCTCGTCATCTCTTTTGAGCACACGTAACCTAATGACGGTGACGTCACATTTTAATATGTGCATCCTCAAACTGTTATTTGACAGTTCCCCCTTCTTTGAAAGGTTTCTAATTTGTTTAATATTGAACGAATTTGAAATTAAAATTAAAATTTTGGATAAGGTTACTTTTGGATTCAAACAATAAGAAAAATTGAGTGAAGTGCCTACCTAATTAGGAGGTCAGCATTAAATAAAGGCGTAGCACGTACTAATTTAGACGTGGGCGAACGCACTTTAGCGAGGCCTATTTCTTTCATAAATTTGAAAAAAAAGAGACCAACCCAGTGTTCGACTACATCGTCGTTTACCACCATGTGAAATAGTGGCCAAACGCGAGTCTATCAATTATAAAAAAAACCCTCGTTCTTAAAGAGCCATCTTTTGCGCGAAGCCCCTTTGGGTGCGAGGCCGTGGGCGAGGGGCCGCTTCGCCCACGCTAAGTTACTCTACTGGCATTAAAAGGCCTTGTCAATATAAATTACGGCCAGTCTACAACATACTTATTCAGTTCAGAACATAACAATCATCATTACAAATTCATGTTCCAATATTACGATCCACTTCGACACTGTCCGGTAAAAGCCTCCAGTTGTCCTCCCGCGCCTCCCTGACATCGCAATTAACTTATGCTAATTTTAACACACCGTTATGTTTTAACATCATTTTATTCATACAATGTAAACGAGTTACCTGAATATTCTACGAGTCTATCGGGAAAACAACAACCTGTATATGGTCGGTCTGGTTATAAACATCATAAGATGGTCAGTCTTATTTTTGGGTGGCATAATTTAATTCCGCCAAGCCCATTCTATCGTCGAAGCACCAGACTTACGGCGATGCACCACCGGTACATTGTGGACATCCCACCCATACGTACAGAGCGTTTTGGAAAGACATTCATTGTGCGTACAGCTAAGGAGTGGAATTCCCTGCCAGAGTGTTTCTGATAGCTACAATCTAAGGGTCTTTAAGTTAAGAGCGTATAGGTTAGGTACTTCTAGGCAAGCGTGAGATAGTGGAGTTATGGAGAATATATATAGTATCACTTACCATCAGGTGAGATAGTGGTCAAGAGCAAGCTTAAATATATAGCATAATCAGCCTTTGAATGGTCCCACTGCTGGGACTCAGGCCTCCTCTCTCTAGGTGAGGGAATGGGCCGTAATCGTAAAGTTTATGGATGGGGTCAGTCTGACGATAACTTATTACGGATCTGATGACACATCACTAATAAATACGTTGCTTGGTAGAAATAATCTCAATTCATTCGAGGTTTATGTGCAATCAAGCTAAAATAAATATTTTCAAGATAACAATTATTGTCATCGGATCCTTTATGGTTGTGTAGAGCTTACAGCCGTGAGGTAGTGTGCCTGTGTATCTGATGTGCTGACATCATTATTCTACTTTCTTTCTTTATGGTTATTATCTAAACCTTTTCACTTTTTAAATGTTTATTCTAGTTTCCGTATCTATAAACCTGTAGGTAGTGTATTTATTTACTTTGTAACTTTTGTTACCAACTTTTAATACACAGTCCCAACAAAATTCAAATTATACTGCAAGCTTCGTTCGAAGACATATTCTATTTAACCATGCAGCTCCTTCCGCATGCTAGGAACCAATCGCAGCTTTTCAGAGCCTAAAAGCAAAGACAAAACGCACCGTATCCTGCGAGTACTTATCTGACAGGTGTCAGTTGTCAAATGTCATTCCATACGTTTGCGCGGCAACCAATACGTTTTACGTTGTGTTTTATTTGCTTTTTTTACCAATTTAAGTAATTAAATAAGAGCATAGTGCTTGTATAATTTGTAATGAAGTATGCCAAAACGAAAAGATATGAAATACTATCTTCATATGATGAAAAGTTTGAAAAAAGGACGAAACGACGATAACATAGTACGTCACCTGTCCTATCGCTATTTAATTCTTTGATTCCAGGTGAAGTAATAGATTTATCTATTAGATTATTCAGTGAAGTAAGAGTTTAACGTACTTAACCCAAATAATTGTATGCATTGACACGATCAAACTCCTCGGGGTGTTTACGAGATGAACACACGAGCTGGTTTCCTTGTTCCATAACTCTAAAGGCTTTGCCATGGTACATTAAACAGTGTAAGACTGTAAATCAAATGGGTTTCGAAATATGAATATACCTACTGACGCGGGTTGTGCACGTGATGCATTGACGCGTTCAGCTGACTCGAGATGTTTACGAGATAAACATACGAGATTGTTTTTTGCCCCACACCTTTGGGGTAACCTGAAAAGCTTCGTCAGGAAAGTTATCTACAGTGCAAGTGAAATGGATTTTGAATATTGTACCTATGGACGCGAGTGATGTACGAGATACATTGGCGCGATCCGCTGACTCGTGGTGTTTACGAGATGAACACACGATGATCTTTACGTTTTGGTACATGGACACGGGTGATGTACGAGATGCATTGACGTGATCCGCTTACTCGTGGTGTTTACGAGATGAATGCACAATGGTCATTACCTTTTGATAAAATCCGAAAGGCTTTGCCTAGGTACACTTTGGTACCATAACAGGGTCAATAGTTTTAGGTTTTTAGACCTTGTATTTAGGATGATCCTCAAGAAGTGGACATTAAACTAGATATCTGTTGTATCATCATCGGCTCCAACAGGCACAACCCCAACTGTTACAGACTTGAGTATAACATTTCCTGAACTAGCATCTGAGCTAGTCGTTGAACCAGTTACTATATTTCCTGAAGTATTACAGTATTTATATCTACAAAACCAAATGATTTAATGGCCTGACTTAATGAATGACTTAACCCACATCTAGAATACCATTTTTGGAAATACTCAGGGAATATGAACAAAAACTAGATAAAAATGTGTGTAATAACTGTTTAAAATAATATAGAGATTATTGCCTCAGTCAGTAATTCACTGATAATACAAGAATATACTGATACAAAAAGATTAAATCAGAACAGAATCAGTTGGGATTGGGAATCACTAGACCCTATCTAAGCTTCTCAGCAATGATGGCATAAATAGGCTGAAACTAATTTTCCCAGTTGATTGATACTGGAAGAGTTTTATTAGATTTGCACTTCACATAAACAAAGATATTGTCAAAGATGTTGATAGAGACGACTACCTGCATGGGAATACTTCAACAGAGAACATTTAAAGTCCTAAAGACATGCCACAGAAGCGGCAAGCTTATTATGAAGCCAGCCTAATCTTCAACTGTAACCCGTCAGGGAAACGGGAATGGTCCATCTTGGTACAACCAGCAAAGAATAATACCTAGGCCTGGACGAAAGTAACTGCAGTCCTCATATTAAACTAAAACCAAGCAATTCTCGCAACACATCCAGTGTATGCTAGAACACAAAAAGTTTCACCACAGGCTCATGGTTGAAACTAGAGGTTAGTCATGCTTACAGATTAGCCCATTCCCTACCTCGTTGATAGAGGATTTGTGGTAATTCCCCAATTTTGAAACACATCAGTGGATGTTCGGTAAGTGCATTTTTTCTTCCATAACTTATCAACCAAAATTCAACGGTTCAAAACAAAAATGGTTTTACAAGTGATCAATCAGGATCCTCAAGATCAGGGGCCAAGATGAATGCATATTTATGTATAAAACCATTCATAATTTACTGCCATTGAGCACAAATTCCCCATGGAAACCGTGTGGGAATCAACTTATATCAAAGATATTTTTTGGTTTCCCAACAGGGATGGAGAAGGGAGGTTTATTGAAACCTTTAAACCCCTGAACAAATTGGTTCACACATCCAAATTTATAAGATGTAAGATCACTGCGGTAGCTCTAGTGTACCCAGGAGATCTTATGGCAAAAATTGAATCCAGATCACAGGAGATACCTATTATTTCATTATGATCATTTAAAAAGAGTCTATTGCTGTCCCAAATGGGATTTGTTTTACACATTATGCATTTTTGATAGTGGTAGTTACATGTATATCTATGATCAAAAGTTCACAAATCAGTATGTACATCATCTTGATGACCTTTTGTGTATTGGTTCAGACTATATAGTCTACTACTATACACACTACACTATTCATACTAGCCTACTATTATATAATAAAAGGTTGAAAAATATTCAAGGAACAATTATTCCTTTTTACAAAATACGCCATCCCAATCATGTTAATTATTTAGATTTTAGGTATATATGACACTTATACAATGACTGATGTCACATACAAAAAATGTTGTTTCTGTAAATCCCTTAAAAATATTTACAGAAACAAGTTTCTTAGCTTATGAGAGATTACTCACTTAATAGGTACATCAACTGTTGCATTATTTTGTTGCAACAACATTTGTTGTTGGTTGGTTCTATACTAAAATTAGAACATAAATACTTAGTTATAAGTAAAGGCAACTAAGATTCAAAATAAAAATTCATCCAATCATCAAACTAGACCTACAATGATGCAACAAGAACTGGGGGGGGGGCGCAATTGTAGTGATAACAGAAGCCCATGGGTTCTGGAAAAAGGATAAAAAATTATAATTACTTATCACATAAATTATTTAGAACTGCTTCACATTTTTTACCTTTAAAAATTCTATTTTGTTAAACATGAGCACTTACACATTTTGTGTGAGATTGATAATAGTTTGCTGTATCTTAAATAAACCGAATGGGAGGAATACGGTATCAACAATTAATTAATATAGTCAAAAATATGGAGCAATGGTGTGAAAATAATTAGATTTGTTTATTTGCTTCATATATAGATTCAAAAGACAACAAAGAGACCAATTAACAATCTCATACATCTAACATAGAGTGGGAACAGAATATCTCTACATTTTAGTAGGTATATTGTGTCTCAGTTTGGTCAAACTGATTGATCTTTTCCCTTCTACAAGTACCTAATACATAAATGTGATGCCTGTGTTTCCTGGATACCAGATTCAAAATACATTTATTTAGATGTTTTTTACTGCCCTTGAACATGATAATTTATTTCTTTTATGTGTTCTTTCCTCCATTTAGCCCAATATTGAGGAGGCTACAAAAATCAAAAATGAAAAGGTGATGTCATATTGACCTTCACAAGCTTGTCCACCATTGAAAACAATGTTAGTTTTTTCAAGCTGTTAGTCTTTATAGGTACTCAATAAAAAACTATTGCATTCCTCTTTTAAAGAGTGTCATCTTACACACCTCCTTACACTAATTTCCAGAATATTGACATGATGTTCTTCCATCAGCCATAGAGGTTACATTAGGTTACCTTCCAAATAATGCCTCAATTCAATGTTACTTATAGGATCTCACTTATTCACACAGTCTATACCAATTAATAAATTAATAGACTCATAAATTGGTCGTAATGATCACATCCAGAGATTATGTTAAGGTTTCTATAAAAATCAAATTGTCTAAAAAGTTAGTGAATTTGTTTGCACTTAGCAAAGCCCAAGTAGCACAGATTTATCATTTATAAAAATACCCAATATTATAGTTAATGAAACCGGTGTAAATATTTCTATCCTAGACACTATAAAAACATCTGGTTCTGGTTGCAGCGGACCGAACCTCTTATTTACCTTTATTTTAGTTTTTATTTTATTATTTTTATTGTTTTAGTCAACATACAAAAATAAAGCCATTTTCTGTAACGAAAATGCACGGCAAAACCTGAAATCTTCCCTGACACTGCTTTATTTTATTACATTAGATACACTCAAGAGTATTAGGGAAGATAATACTCATTTAATACTTTTTTGAATAACCCACACAAGCCAATTTCTTCGTCTACCATTAGTAGATGGATAATAATAATAATAAAATATATATATACTTTCTCTATGTGTGGCATATTAGCGTTTTTTCAAGGCATAGTACAAGACATGCATCCATGTCGACTGCTAAAGCTAGGGGAGTATCATTAGATGTAATTAGGCAAACGGCTGAACAAACAGTTCTTCAACTTTTGCAAAATTTTATAATATACCTATTTCCAACAATTCATCTGAATTTCCTCATGCTGTGCTTAATGCTGAACAAAATATTTGCTTATAAATGCCTTAATATGTTTAAAATAATTATAAAAAATATAGACATATATACTTATATAATATAAAATGTATAAGTATGTCAAAAAGACTGATTGTCTCATATTACCATTATATTAAGAGCCTAATAAGTGCCTAAGAGATTTTGGTTCCTGAAATATATTTGTTTGATATTAAAAATCTTAATTTTGCTTTAAGTTGACTCTTAACATCTGCATGGTTAAATAGAATATGTCTTCGAACGAAGCTTGCAGTATAATAGATGATCAAACGAACTTACCTGTGATGTTCGATCATTATTATACGTAGCTTCGTTCGAAGACATAGGGAACCCTCCCTACCCTACCCAGCAAAACTTAAGATTTATCTCTAACTCTGAAAGAATGACATTTGACAACTGACACCTGTCAGATAAGTACTCGCAGGATACGGTGCGTTTTGTCTTTGCTTTTAGGCTCTGAAAAGCTGCGATTGGTTCCTAGCATGCGGAAGGAGCTGCATGGTTAAATAGAATATGTCTTCGAACGAAGCTACGTATAATAATGATCGAACATCACAGGTAAGTTCGTTTGATCATCTATCATATACTGGTTTTATTTTTAAAAACATACATACATAACCAGTCCATACCAGTCCTCGACTTATTTCGTAAATACATATAATTTTTGAAAAGCATAATATCAAATCACCGTAACATTCATTATGGCGCTCTCAATCAAAACCAACACGAGTTAAGCGGAAGCCATAAAAAATTAACAAAAAAAAACAAACCTCATTTGAGTCCCGCTTTTCTTAAACATTAAACAATCATCCCTTTTCTAAAGCCAACCCAACAGATTATAACACCTGAAACACTTCAAACAAAGCAAGTAATTCTACTTAAAAATACCAGGGAAATACCTTCGAAATACTCGGAGTCTTTTCAAGGAATCCTTAAAAATTCTGCGGAAACTTTACGGATCGACGCGGCGCGGGGCGAACTGTAACTTTTTGTTGGAGTTAGCGACCACACGCGATTTGTTTAGCCCCCAAGTCCACGTTATCCTCGCTGTAGTGGGGGCCAGACGGTTAGACTACTTTTAAACAATGTTCGCAACAAGGGATTTTAAATGTTTCAATGTAGCGTCGGGTTGTTTCAACCATTTAGTCGCACTGCAGTTGTATAGGGAATTGGGTTCAATTGTTGTAGCTAGGAACTAATGGGCAATGCTAAGTCTGACGGTAACAATCAACTGCATACTGTACTGTATCTAATGTTTCTCGTTTATGGTTTTCTTTATAAATACTAGAAGTTGAAGGAACTTTTACAATACTAATTATTTGGCAAGTGTAGGCTTCTAAATTCATCATCATTTGAACAGTGGTGGCCGAGTTGTAACGGCCCAGACTTATGAGTTGTAGGTCGTGGGTTCAAACCCAGCCAGGCGCATTACTTTGTGTAATTTATTTCATCACCACTGCTCTCAAAACTGTGAAGGAATACATCGTGAGGAAACCGGCATGTCCTAGAACCAAAAATTCGAAGACATGTGACATCCACCAACCTACACTGCCCCCGTGGTGGATTACGGCCCATTCCCTCTCCTAGAGACGAGGCCTGAGTCCCAACAGTGGGAACATTATAAGGCCGACTATACTATATTCCCTATAAATCATTTCAGCTCAAAGACGTCCACTGTTGAAAAGGTCTCCCCAATCGTCACCACAACGACCGGTCCTATGTGTCTCGCTTTCCTCTGATTCCTATAACCCTCACCAGGTCATCGGTCGACCTTGTAGGAGGCAGACATTAGAAGCCTGCGTCTTTCAGTACGCGGTCGCCTCTCCGGAACCTATGTTCAAACAAATCTTTTGACTCTTATTTGTTATTAAAGCCAACAGATTAAAGTTTACCAGTAAAGAGACCAGCTCCTTAAAATTTACGATGCGAGAAAACTTCTAGTCACAAACACAGCACACCAAAATTAACAAGCTATCTAAAATACCCAAGACGCGACGAAGTTAACGCCAGCGTCCAGTTCAACCAATCCAATTCCCGCGACGATTGAATCGCGTCCAATCGCGTTCAACGGTAACCAATAGCGACCAATCGCGTCTCTCCAATCTGCGCTGATTGAAACTCAGACCGAGTACAATAGAATTAGGGGTTGTGTGAAACTGGACGACGTTCTTTTGTTTTTTATCCTAACTTTGCTAAGGGTGTCTTTGATCATGTTATTATTAGATTGTGATTTATTTTGAGTATTTTAAGTCTGGTATTTGTCATCATCACTTCTTCCGAAAGACGTCCGTTACTGCACGTGGGCCTTCTTCAAGCGTCGCCATATCGACTTGTGCAAGTAGCACAGGTCCATAGAGCAGATTCCCTTTGCACCTACCTAGTCATCATTTCGAAGACCTCCCGGTGGATACGCGATCATGGCGATCGCGTACTAGATCTAGATCTACGGTCTAAAACCTTTCACCCGTTGGTCATACATTTTACGAGTGATGTGGCCTGCCCACGGCCACTTAGCAATTTATTAGGCTATGTGTCGAAATAGCCTAACCGTGGTCCTTTTACGGATCTGAGCTCTGGTTTATGTTAAATAACGACTTAGTTTTAGGTAGTATTATCAGTAATCTGGATCACAATTTAGCGGCTACATAATGTTGTAGCAGCTGCGTGATACCTACTTTTATAAAAGCAAACATACAAATGAAAGCTGCTATAGATAGGTATGTCTAAGACTTCTTTTTCCTTGTTTTAAGTTGCCTTATAAAATCTTCGCAAGCGTGCAATTTTCTTATCTAGGTATATTGTTTAAGATTTCCATACGTAGAGCGCTTTACCACATAAAATTCTCTGTTTTCAGAATTACCAGCGAAAAGTTGTCACAGTTTAATATCCCGTAGGATAACCACAACGCTGGAAAAATATTACATCCAGACGCCCGTCAAAGTCTAAAACACAAACAAAAATATAATTGGTAAAATAAAAGTGCGGAACATAATGGACCTTCATTTTTGCAGACGCTAACATTTCACCACAAAAAAAAATCTTTAGGAAAGAAACTCAAATAGATTCAATGGTAACACTATCAATCTAGCTCATTTCCAGACTATCAAATAACCGATAAATTCTAGAGAAAACGTCAAAATCCGAATTGAGACGCAAACAGTTCGGTATCTGGGCAGCTAAAATGCCACTTCTGCTAAAACCATTCCATTCTGGGCACCTAAAGTGCTCTGAAAAGGCGAACCGTCCCGAGATTCATTGCCGGCAATTTGTAAGCGCCTACGTAAGCATCCTTTGTTCGTTGGTTTTAAAGTTGGATCAGTGAAAAGAGATGTGTTGTCACTTTAAGATACGGGTCCTTGTGGATAGATGTGTGGAATGTATCTCGTTAGCTTGGACGGGGTGATATGTTGTAATTAAGAAAGAGAAAGGTGTGGAATATTTTACTTGCTTAAGACCTTATTTGCGTAGTATTTTCTTATGTTCAGGTCGACTTCAGTATCAACACTGCATAGAGAATATAGAATAAAAAAACTTTTATTGCGGACAGACACGGCAAAACACTAAGTAAAAAAGAACAAAAGTACAGAATGCGTCGAGCGTGCCCGCACCGAAAGGGTGACCACCTCAGCATTTGCTGAGCGTCAGATACCCAGCGTTGGTTTTCAGTTGGTACCCGAAGTGATGTACAAAAGAGGGTAAAAAAATATTTCAAAAATAAAAATATGTACATTGGTTAAAAACTTTAATGGACTTGTTATCCACAATACTGCAATAATAAATAAATAAATAAAATAACGGGCGCACTTCAGCCGATGCGGCAATCAACGCGATAAGGCGACTTACGAGCTCTACAAATACAAAATCAAAAAATTCAAATTCAAAATATTTTTATTTCACATGGGCACTTATAAACCGTCAGAAGCTAGTGCACACTAGTCAGAAGCTACAACCCAGAAAGGGGTAAAACTGATTAAGACATCAATGTTATAATAAGTTAATTAAATAATTTGGTTAACACAGAAGAATTAATGATTCAACGTGATTGAATACCAGCGCTGTGTTATTTATCGTTTTAAATATCGCAGCATATGCTGAGTTAGGCGCCTTTTTGGCCTCGCACTGATTTTAATTTTATTTTTCCATACTTATGTACTTGTAATTTATACGATTGTGTGATGCGCGAATAAACGTTTTTCTTTCTTCTTTATTGAAGTTCCTAAATTGAATGAAGAAAAAATAATTAAATACATATACAAGTTTATGTTGGGCACGCCACAATTATGGCGGTAAGTCCCCTCTTTGAGGCGTGGTTGGAAAGACCTCACGGCGTTCTCACCTTCCGCATGACGCAGGTTCTCACCGAACACGGAAAGTTCGGGAAGTTCCTGCACCGGATTCGTGCGGAAGCGACGCCCGGGTGTCGCCACTGTGTGGACCGCCCGGAGGACACGGTGGAGCACACGGTGGAGGTGTGCCCCGCTTGGGAAGAGCAACGCCGTGTCCTCGTGGGGGCAATCGGCGGCGGCGATCTCTCGCGCCGGGCCTTGGTACAGGCCATGGTCTGTAGCGAGGAGGAGTGGCAGGCGGTCGCCTCCTTCTGCGAAGCAGTAATGCTAGCAAAGGAGGCGGCCGATCGCGTGAGGCAACGGCAACGGTCCTCACGCCCCAACCGCCGCCGGGATTTCGATCCCGATTTCCGGCCACCGTAGGCGCGGGCTTGCGGACGGCGGGCAATGGGTGGCCCGCCGTCCGACCGTCCGGTAACCATCCGGACCGAGCCCAAGTCGTCGACGGCGCGTATTGTTCCGCGCGCGCCTCAGGGAGATGTCAGCAAATCGTAGGGGCCCAGCAGGGTCGATGGTCTACTGGGGCCATGTGTAGTGTGAAAACGAAACCGGGGCCCTGGGACGAAGGCAACGAAGGACCAGAAGTGGGTTTTTAGTCAGTAAAAGTCTGACACTATCTCTCGCTCCGCCCAAGAGCGGGATTTGTCATAAGATGATTTTCTCACCTATAAAAAAAAAATAAAAAAAAAATATACAAGTTTTTGTAGAAGTGTAGACCATCTAGCTCTCGGTAAATTAATATTTACTTACGGTCTTAAATAAACTCTTATAACAATTTTATCTTCAAACCATAAAATATTAAAACAACAAAAACAAGAAACTCTGCAACAAAAACAAAAAAAAAACATCAATAAATTCGTAATTTAAACATCATAACGCGATCGTCGCACGTTTTACGCGCCACATCTGCGCGTTTTACGCGCGTACTAAACCGCTCGCGTATAAAAGTGCTGCAATACACCGCACTTTACCGTAAATCGCATAAAAACCGTAAACTCACGGTGGTGTGTGGTATTTATTGTCGAAGTATATTGTTTTATACTTGTTTCATTTTGTGGATGATATACCTAATAAATATCGAGTATTGGGATATTTGTTTTCTTATTTATTGCTTACTAATTCTTTATAAGAAAGGTTTTTGTGAGATGACCTTTAACAGCTGATAGATAATCAGCTTGCACAGTTAACTTTCGAATATTTGTAAGCCTGGCACACCTTGCACGGCAGTACATAACAATGTGATATTTTTATAAATTCACTACAAACCACAACGTTATACCTATGTGTCATGTATAACTTCTTTTTTACATATACGTAACTAAAAATAATTAAGCAACAATGCGAAAGCTATGAGTGGTATTAAAACCCCACTAGCTATCTTAAGATAGAGTAAGATACTTGAATGCAGGACTATAATCAGCTTACTGTGTGTCCATGTTTGCCTTCCACATGAGGATTACTGGCATCCCATGTAAACAGCCCACACATTCGCAGCTATCCCAAAATTTATAGCCTCCGTGTATTCGGCTTATCCGACACTTCGAACCGGATTTAACCGACCAAAACCGGTTATATGCGCTCCGATCCGGACGAATTTGGCACTGAAATTCCATTTTACTAACCCCAATTAATATTTTGCGGTTATGCAAACAAAAATCAAACGAATTTGATCGTTATTGAGTGAAATATAAGAGTGGGTGGGTGAGACCGTGTATGTCTGATCTTTTGGTATATTTTATCGAAATCCTATACGTAATATCGTTTTAAAGTTTCTCGATGATAGGGGCTTATTGTCGAATGATAAATGTATCGTATTTTGAATTTCATCGGACAATGTTCAACGGACCGGGTGATTAAAGAATTTGCGATTGTCACTTTTATTATTGTATCAATTGGATATTGTCAGTAGAATTGTGATACCATTCGCAATGTAATCCTGAAATGTAAGATAAAATATTTTCTGCGTCAATGGAAACAATATAAAAGCTCTTTGTGAGAACTTTTATAGTACCGAAGTGGAAATTGGAAATTATATTCATATGCTAAGAATTCCATGTGTTTTCTCAATGATCTGGAGGTTTCCAACCAAGACCTAAGTATAATCCAAAATTCTCTTCTTGATTTAGGCTAAATTTGAGTACATAATAAAATACATAATATCAGCTCAGAGTCCAGCTTTGAGCACGATAATGGCGCTAAGTTTGCTCACTCGTCCCTTCATAAGAGTCATATCATAGCATATTAGCGTATTGCAAGTGTTTTATATTTATTCTCGTGATCGCCTATACCTTCAGTGAATATAATATACCTATTCTCCAGTCAGTTTCAATTCACAATCTAAAACTTCATATTCCATTCTGTATTTGACATAAAACACGAACAATGTTGTGAACATTTTCCTTTCCATACGCTTTAGCCTCGATCCCAGATATATGCAAATGTGGCTGAACATAGCAAATGTCCCCGAACATCGCGAATGTTCGTGAACATTGAGACAGGAAACACGCTGGGTACAGTTAACGACATCAGGGATTTGGTAAAGCGAGACATTTTTTTCTGCACATCGATGGAATTGTAACGTTGACTTCGCATATGTAGATAGGTGCCGTTTTATGGGGTCTTGGAAGGTTTTCTAAAAATAAACTCGAGATTTCAGTGTCATGAGCAGGTTTTTAGATAAATTCGTTCTGTCCGTACTAAGGAAGTCTGGTATTATTAGGAATACCTATTCTAAAAGTGCTGTTCTAAAACCTTAATGTATAATAAAGTACATTATATTTATTGATATATGTTCACTGTAGACAATTTAGTTAATGATTTATAAGACACATTCATTGTGCATACAGTTAAGGAGTGGAATTCCCTGCCCGAGTCTGTGTTTAAGTGTGTGCCAAGAGTGAATCTAGGCAAGCGTGCTCCATCGTTGACCACATCGTCACTTTCCATCAAGTGAGATAGTGGTAAGACGCGAACATGTTGGTAATAAAAAAATACTTGATTCACTGCCTTACTCTACGGATACTTAAAAACAATAACTTAATAACATAACGAGTAAATTAACTATAACTTCATGTTGAAGCCAGAAAATTAAATTTCGTACATTCGATGTAGAATATAGACCTACTACCGACACGTATTTCACTGGAATTTAGAACATATTACGTAATCTCATTAGCGATATAGAACATACAATAAGCTCCATTGCGATAATTAAGTTTATTTCAATGAATACTAGTTAAACTATCGTATCGTACCTGTATACATAGGTAATTGGTATATCAACACATATTACTGGATACATTTTGATTTGAGGTTATATAAGCTGATTAAAGTATTTTTTGTTAATTAATTTAACCACTGTTACAATTTCTTAATGATAGTTACTCAATATCATAATAATGAAGTGGATATTTGTAACAAGTGTTTTTTTTTTTGACGTGGGAAATAATTTAATAACTTCTTTCGCTCTAGGGTGCAGTGGGAGGGTGTCAGACTTTTACTAACTAAAACCATACCTGTGTCCTTCAGTTGCCCTTTGCCTCCTAGGAGTTCCTTTTCAGAAAATCCCCGTGGCCCTACCCTAGCAAGCGTCGGCTCAGTTGTGCTTCTATGGTTTTCTGACATCTCTTTGAATAGCGCGTAGAACACTAAGCGCTGTCGCTGTCCGGTAACCATCCGGACCGAGCGTAAGTCGCGACCGGATGATGATGGGCTTCACCTGTATCTATCTCTGGTATAATTTCTCAGTAGTTTTGTACCAATGGCTTTGCTACAGTGACCCACCTCATTGAAAGAATGAAGTAGCCTGTACCAGTACTAATACTGTACTAGTTTTTTTTTTTTCACTTTGAAAACTGTGACACATTTTTTATGTTTTTATCATTATTATTAATCTGCGCGTGCTTAACCACTATTTCACCTATGCAATGAAGCAATGAGCTAGAAATGATGTACCTATTGACTTTTGCCTTAAAGTCCCTTGTGTTGTAGCTATCAGGAATCATAGACTCTAGCAGGTAATTCCTCTCTTTAGCTGTATGCGCAATGAATGTGTTTTGATGGTGCATCGCTGCACGTCTGCTGGTCCGCTGGTCGCTGGTCTAATTACCGCGTTATACCAAACTCGTGTCCAATTACCATGATCGAAACAGCTGCTGCTCCTACCAATATATTCGAATCACCTGGCTCCTCGTCTTCGGCCGCTACTAATACTTTCAACACAAAGCAAGCGTGTCAGCAAGTGTCACCTCGTAGAAACTATTGGCCCGTGACAATATTAACTACGTCTGTGACAGCTGAAATGGCACTGACACGATTATTACAAGTGATAGCGTGTCTAGTCGCAATTTATATATATTATTACCAGAGGTTGGAATTAGGTAGAGTTAAACATGTACTTACACCTATTTCATACAGCGAAAGAATAAAGTGGATATGCCTCAAATCCCGAGATTAATTTTAAAGAGCAGAATTTTTTTTATGACACTATCAGAAATATATCAGAAAAAATTTCTTCCTGCATTAATGACGAGGAGGGGGAAGCGTATAAATTTGTTAACCTCACATCAGTTGCCGTAGAGAATTCTTTTGCATGAAACATACTAATAAAAATTTTATGTTAATTATCTTTGTTTTATTTTTGTTATGTATCTCTGAGGTTTTTATTAAGTATAATATTATTGGCCACACGAGATTTTTCATTAGAAATCCCGGGAAGATCCATATTAATATCAACATTTCGATGCAAGTACATGAATAACTCTACCTAACTCCGACCCCTGGTTATTACTAGCTGCTGCCAGTGGCTTCGCCTGTGTGAAAGTAGAAAATTATCTCCAGCCAACTTACTCCCGGGATAAAAAGTCTCCTATGTCCTATTCCAGGACATGGTCTACTTGTATCCCAAATTTTATCCAAATCCGTCCAGCCGTTTCAGCATGAAGAAGTAACAAAAATACACACACAGAAACACTGAAAAACTTTCACCTTCATGAGATTTGTCTGAAATAAAAGTTAAATTATTATTATTAGTGTTATGAGTGTGACCAGCAGACCTGATCTTCCTCGCGGTTTCACTCGCATCTTTGGTTACTGCTCCACTCCTTTTGGCCGTTTTTTTTTTTTTTTATAGGTGGGAAAATCATCTTATGACAAATCTCGCTCTTGGGCGGAGCGGGAGATATTGTCAGACTTTTACTGACTAAAAACCCACTCCTGTTCCTTCGTTGCCTTCGTCCCAGGGCCACGGTTTCGTTTTCACACTACCCATGGCCCCAGTAGGCTTCGACCCTGCTGGGCCCCTACGATTTGCTGACATCTCCTTGAGGCGCGCGCGAAACAATACGCGCCGTCGACGACTTGGGCTCGGTCCGGATGGTTACCGGACGGTCGGACGGCGGGCCACCCATTGCCCGCCGTCCGCAAGCCCGCGCCTACGGTGGCCGGAAATCGGGATCGGAATCCCGGCGGCGGTTGGGGCGTAAGGACCGTTGCCGTTGCCTCACGCGATCGGCCGCCTCCTTTGCTAGCATTACTGCTTCGCAGAAGGAGGCGACCGCCTGCCACTCCTCCTCGCTCCGGACCATGGCCTGTACCAAGGCCCGGCGCGAGAGATCGCCGCCGCCGATCGCCCCCACGAGGACACGGCGTTGCTCTTCCCAAGCGGGGCACACTTCCACCGTATGCTCCACCGTGTCCTCCGGGCGGTCCACACAGTGGCGACACCCGGGCGTCGCTTCTGCACGAATCCGGAGCAGGAACTTCCCGAACTTCCCGTGTTCGGTGAGAACCTGCGTCATGCGGAAGGTGAGGACGCCGTGAGGTCTTTCCAACCACGCCTCAAAGAAGGGACTTACCGCCATAATTGTGGCGTGCCCACCTTTTGGCCGTAACGTGTGTTACATAACCTTCCGCGATAAATGGGCTACCCAACACTAAACATATTTTTTATCTCGAATCAGTAGTTCATGAGATTAGCGCTTTAAAACAAACAAACTTTTCAGCTTTATAATATTATCTAGCGGTCCTCCGTGGTTTCATCCACGTCTTTAGCATCAACATGTTTTAAAAAAAATCAAATTCTAACTTTAATATCACGTAGACTTTACATGGCCACTTATAAAACGTTAGAAGCTGGTGCAGTTCTAACAAGATTTACAAAGCATTACATAAGCTATGCATTGCATTGTACCGAGATTACGTTGCGCAGCCGTGTAGGTTGTTGTTTTATTGCTGAAGTTTGTAGTTCTTGTGGCTCACGTATTAACTGAACTAGTTGTGCAATGGTTATTAGACAGGTTACCTACCTACTGAAGATTTTGCTAAACCTGCACTGTACCTATTTTATTTAGAAAAAATGCACGGATCCTGTGAGATACTATATACGTATAGATGTCCTAATGTTAATCTCTTGTGCGAGCTTGCAGACGACGAACAATGGGTAGCTCACTGTAAGCCCATCTGGTAAGGACCGCCTGAGTAGTCGAAAGCGCGTAGTGTTCTACGTGTGCCTCTAAAAAATGTCAGCAAACTAATATATATATCTGAAAAAGAAACCTGTGGTCCTAAATAGCCGTGGTTGTATACTATATTTTAATATGTGTTTAAATGAAATGCTCATGAAATTAAGCTTCCTTTTTACTAGAACACGTTTTCAAACACAACAGAATTTACAACTAAAAGCAATTCTCTGTTTTGGTGCATTCAACACAAACATTCACTAAAACTCGATAACAGACCATCACTATTTCGATTGGACCGTTCCTAGTATGTTAATGAGTTGGCTTACAAGTGCAGTAGCTGTGGCGAGTCGGCGGCCAATTTAACCAAGTTTGCGACCAATCGGGTGCACGGCGGCCAATCGAGCCCGGAATTAGCATAATCTTAGTTAGGACTTATCGGAGGCCTTTGCGTAATCGCCTTGTAATAACTATTTAACACGTGCTGTAGATTGAATTAGAGAACTTAGGGAAATGAGGACGGAATTAGAATGGAGTGTTACGTGGCCGCAGGCTGATTCATTACTTAGTATTTCGAACTATACTATACGCGAGCTACTGGAAATGTTGCTATAATTGCTCCTTTGATCTTTCCATTAGGGATTGGAATCGATATCCAATTCAAATTCAAAATGCTTTTATTTTATACACACTACACATGGCACTCATGGGCACTTATAAAACGTCAGAAGCTAGTGCATGGTTTCAATTGGTTGTTTCCTATGGACGAACCAACAAGAAACTCCACGGTTCACATCCAGATCTGGAAAGTGCTTTTGAGTTTTTTCATCATTATCATTTCAGTTGAAGTACGATTAATGCAGGACATAGGCCGCCCCAAATGTCGCCACAACGACCGATCCTCTCTTGCGTCCATTTAACTATTTTGCCCATTTTTACAAAGGCCCTACAAATATGAACGCACTGACCTGGTATACCTCTGTCTAACGTTTCAAAGTGTAATCTTATAATTAAATAAAACATACACGTCAGAATTTCCTAAGCTGTTTATCTGCCACTAAAACATACACGTCGACAACAATTACTCAGCAACACATTAGCATTCCTCGTCCGGCGACAGATGGCGCCGCTAACAATGCGTGTCCAGTTGACATGCAACGTCGCCGCGGAACAATACGTCGCCTCGCGACACCACGGTAGAGGTGACAAATTGACGCGACGTAATGACGCCGACGGTAATCTCGGGTGACTTGTGAGTGTGGGATAAATCTTGTGGGACAGGACAGTTTAGTGGATGTCATAGATCTTAAAGGTATTGTCTTGATGTTGATTTAGCAGATTAGGTCGGTCACACATCCGCGCTAACAATCTAGGCTGAGCCGTAAGGACAATTTTCAAAGTACACTTGTTACTACTGGTGCGCGACTTACTGTACTAATCACCTGGTGTAATTTTCTGGTAGCTGCTGTTTAAGAAACACATGATTTTCTCAGGTTTGTAAATAAATTGCAAAACAAATGTAATGTTCCATTAAGAAATCGAATTATCGATTTCTTAAAACATTAAATTTGTTTTGTAGCTGGATAAAGGCCAGTAATTGCCGGATTGTTTACAACAATTAAAATAACCTGCGATAATTAATGAAAATGTATGAAGTAATTATAAATTGCAAAACTTTTAAAACTAAATATGTAGGTGTACAAAAACGAAGTTATTTTTCACAACAAAAAGCAGCAGAGCAAGACAAAAAAGGAATGTCAGAGGCTAAAGCAACTACCTAGTCAAAATCACGCACAAAGCAAAAATGTACGAGTTTTACAAAAATTCGTCGGAATAACTGAAACTTTTTCATGGAAAATATAATAAAAAATAAAGTTACACTGAAAATTCAGAATTTTTGCGACAGCCTGTTTGTCCAGTTTTGTTTTTAGACCTAAAAACGGAAATTAAAATGCCAATATACTAGCCGTATATTATTTTTAGTTTCAGTTTTATTGAATTGTAAAAATAATGGTATTGAAACTTGACTCTGCTGGTTTTGTGTTGACATAGTGAAATAAAAGAGCTTATGAAGCTATATATTTTTACAGTTAGTAGTAGTATAGTACTAGATACGTTTATACAAGTAGGAATAACACATATTTTCTAAAATAGTTGTTTCGTTTTACGAGGCCAAAAACTGTCGTTATTCTTTCACCAATCTCGTCATAAGAATATCTGAATCTGTGTAATTTATTTAATCACCACTGCTCTCAAAATTATGATTAAAAACATCGTGAGGAAACCTTCATGTCCTAGGACTAAAAATCCGAAGACACGTTTTTATTTTAGGCGGGTAATCATCTAATGTCATCTCTCGCTTTGGGCGCAGCGGGAGGTCGCGTCAGACTTTTACTGACTAAAACCCACCCTTCGTTCCAGGGCCCTGGGGTTCACATGGCCCCAGTAGGCTTCGACCCTGCTGGGCCCCTACGGTTTAGCTGACATCTCCTTGAGGCGCGCGAGGAACACTACGTGCCGTCGACGACTTGCGACTCGGTTCGGATTCCTAGAGGCAGTAGGAGTATATCCGAGAGCAATGACGGCCAAGTGGCACTTTAAAATTTAGTTCTTTTCTTTATATTCAATTCAATTTTTTTTTTATTATTTCACATAGGAAATTGGGTTTTTATTTATATTTTACATGGGCACTTAAAAAACGTCAGAAGCTAATGCACATAAAGAGCATTTACTGTGTGTAAAGCTGAGGAATTCTCTGCCGGAGTCAGCGTTTCATAATAGCTACCACCAAAGGGTCTTTAAGTCAAGAGTGAGTAACTTCAAGGCAAGCATGCTTATCGTCGACCTTATCATCGCTAACCACCAGGTGAGATAGTGTACAATCGTGAGCCTATCTATAATAATAAAAATATATAAGAGTACCTAATTGTGGAGTTCTTTGCCGTTTTTTTCTGTATGAAACGGCCACTTGGAAATGTGCACTAACCTTTTATATGTAGGTAGGTTCCGCAGGCCTGTAGGGCTATGTGAAACAGAACATTTGAATTCAATTGAATGCACTTAAAGTTATTTACTAAAACCCAGACTGGAACTAGGTTATCTCCCCACAATACTAAATCCGTCTGGAACCAAGATCAATGAATGCCGCTCACAAATCTGTAACCGTTAACAAATTGAACGGATCGGATCCGGGCCGGACTCAAAACGGAATAATTGATGCTCCAGTTCAAGTCCAACCATTTGTTAATCCCACGAGAGTACAGATGCTAAAATTACATGGTACTACGCTAAAATTTGTAAGTAGAGAAATGTTTCAAATGAGAATGAGCTAAAATGAAGAGTGATAATCTCGTTTATTCAAAGGGTATATACCCAGTAAAAGGGAAATTTAACTTAATTATGAAAGACACAGTCAATTAGTTATCATCATAATCATTTCAGCCGAAACACTTCCATTGCTGGACATTCGCTACCGCCAAGCTGCGCGGCGGCGTTACACCGACCTGTCCTATGGTTCTTCGAATTCTCGCGACTTTCATCGGGTCATCCGCTTTAGTGTTTGCGTACAAAATTATTTCTCAGTGCTCACTTTCGTTCTTCCGATCATCTTTGTAAAATTGTGCAGCGGCATCTAGGCCGGTACATACGAACTAGAACCCTGATGTCACACAAATCCTACATCGCTCAATTAATGTTCTCGCATGATTTGAACATAAACAACCGCCCGATGACAACCATCGGTGCATAGGGCAGTTGCCCAGATCACAAATACACCAGTTTGAGGACCCTCCATTCTTAATGGAGGTTAAAGGACTTCACTTCCTTTATTTTTTTTTTCTCACCCGATAGTAAGCGATGATAATTATGGTCCATTATACCTCTAAATTTGTTTTGGTGACTTTTTTTTTCTCAGCAGTTCTTAGCAGTTTTTTCCATGAATTCTGGAGTTTGTGGTTATCTATTGCTATCTTTAAGAGACACACGTTTTTCTACTTAATTTTTGAATTATTAGCTCACTAATCGACACTAAAAATTAATCCAGCTTACCAGCATGCACTTAGTACTAAAATTACGGGAATTCTCAGCTATCTCCAATACCCACAACATACGTCCGCGTCAACAGCTATATCGTGCTCGTATGAAACCACAGCGAAACGCGGCAGCACAATACATATGAGGAAATAATTACATTTGCTGCTCTGATCGAATTAAATGTTCGTTGTGGTGATCGCAATATGTGTTTTAGTGATCATTTTATACATATGTTCGTGCAGTTAATTGACAAATGATATTTGTTTTGAAAAATGGTTTTATAAACCGGCCAAGTGCGGCTAGGACTCGCGCACAAAGGATTTCGTACCGTCTGTAGCAAAAAACGCCAAAAAATCACGTTTGTTGTATGTGAGCCCCCTTATATAGTTATACTTTATTCTATTTTTAGTATTTGTTGTTATAGCGGCAACAGAAATACACCATCTGTGAAAATTTCAACTGTTTAACTATCACGGTACATGAGATACGGCCTGATGATAGGTGGACAGACAGACGAACGGACATCGGAGTCTTAGTAATAGGGTTCCGTTTTACCCTTTGGGTACGGAACCTTAAAACACTTTTACGCGTCAATATTTTCGTCAGTTTAAACTAGAAAACACCAGCATAGCTGATTACACTCAGAAGATACATTGAAACAAACTCACAGGTCAAAATCTCTCTTGAAGTCCATAAAGCAAACAATAATGGTCAAATAATATGAGAACCATACAGATTAGTATGTAGAGATTGTCTTTTGACTAAAGACAGAACGGAAGAAAAAAACGTGTTGCGCCGACCCTATAACGGGATAAAGGCAGGAAGATGATGATTGTCTTTTGATTAAAGAGAGATTCAAGAGTTATGCACCCGAGTTGTCTCCTGTATTGACGCGCTTTTATCGCCTCTCATTTAGGATCGGTATAGTGCGCAAGTCCGGGAAGCTTGCCAACGTGCAACCCGTGCCCAAAAAGGGCAGTCCTGCCGATCCTGCCAACTATCAGCCGATTTCAATAACCTCCATACTATGAAAGATTATGGAGCGTGTATTGAACTTGCGCCTCATGGCATACCTAGAAGATAACAATCTCCTCAGTGACCGTCAGTACGGGTTTCAACGCAATCGGTCAACTGTGGACGTACTAGTTTATGCTACCCAGTTGTGGGGCGAGACCTTCAAGAGGAATGGGGAAACGATTGCCGTTTCTTTAGACGTCTCGAACGAAGCCTTCGACAGGGTATGGCACGCTAGCCTTTTGAGTAAGCTTCCAGCGTACAGCGTTTCCCCTGGTCTGATTAACTGGATGAAAGACTTCCTGAGTGAACGGTCTCTCCTAGTTGTTGTCGATGGATGCTCATCAGAGCCCATGACGACTACGTGCTGGAGTTCCTCAGGGGTCTATTCTCTCTGCAACTCTCTTCCTGCTGCATATCAACGATCTGCTTAAACCCGGTATTCGTGGATACGCAGATGACAGCACAGTTGTAGAGAGATACCTGCCAAGGGCTCAGGCTACTAAGGAGCTAATCTGGTCCGAAAGAGAGGCTATGGTAGAGCGTTCAAATGTCTCACTTCAGGCAGTCTCCAAGTGGGGTAAAGCCAATCTGGTGGGATTCAACACCGCCAAATCCCAAGCGTGTCTGTTCATCTCTAAAAGGAGCCCGTTCACCTTGACCCCTACTTTTCAGAATGTATCCCTGGAGTACACCGATCGCCTTCAGCTCTTTGGAGTTGAAATTTCCTGAGACCGTAACTTTGAGCGGTTCATTGAGTCCAAAGCCAAGGTAGCTGCTAGGAAACTCGGCGTACTTGCAAAGGTCCGGCGGTACTTCACACCAGGACAGCCGTGTGTGGAGTACTGCAGCCACATATAGGCTGGTGCTGCAAAATGCCACCTGGCAGCTTAGGACTCGGTGGCCTCTTCGTACCCCTTACGAAGAGGCTAATTGGTGATCCAAGTCTGGTTAAGTCCAATCTACAAAGCCGAGCACAGGCATAGGTAGCCTTTCGGTGTTTTACAGGATACATTTTGGAGAGTGTGCGCGTGAATTGTATGACTTGATTCCACCATCTCATTTCTACCGTCGGACAACCCGCCGAACGGCGAGTATTAGATAATTGTTGAAACCTCTACGGTCAGTACCAAGCGTTTCACCTCGTCGTTTATACCGCGTACATCTAGGGAATGGAACAATTTGCCTGCTGCAGTCTTCCCGTCCGATTATAATTTGGGTGTCTTCAAGGGTAGAGTGAATAGGCCCTTAATAAACTAGTGCGCCTCGCCAGTTTATATCAATTAAAAAAAAACCACGGCCCATTTCACAAATGACATCTATGAAAATGAATGTACAGTCAACCGCAAGACGATGGTAACGGTTTTTTTGGGGGGTGGGAAATCATCCAATGACTTTTCTCGCTCTAGAGTGGGGTGGGAGGGCATGTCATACTTTTACTGACTAAAACCACACCTATGTTCCTTCAGTTGCCTTATGCGTTCTAGGGCTACGAGTATCCCTTTCATACTTTTCCCCATGGTATAGCGGACTTCGGCCTTCGACCATACGGTACGTAATTGGTTATTAATTAAATATAGCTGAATGTTTGGTCTATTACTTGAATGCAACAATAACTACTTAGAAACATAAGACCTGATCTTAAGTACCACGTCTCTCTCAAAGACTTCTCGAAATATTTATCGCAAAAGAATTTCTTATTTTCAACAAGACCTTGTATATCATCATCCATTCGTCAAGCATCGCATTACAAAAGAAATTAATCTCTTCACGGTATCTCGAAAAATAAGAATTCAAGGAAAATAAAAGAATTATCGCCATAATGAGAAATTTTCCGTGTTCACACCTTATTTTTCATTTTTCTCATAGAATAAGTGTAATTTGAAAAACAAAACGCGAAGAAAAACCTCGGTTACATTCAAAACTGTGAAATCTAATCTTTGTCGTAATAAAATTCCATTATATTACTTTTTGCTTGTTTCTATCCGCACGAGTAATTCGATAAAAGACAAAATGACAATCGATTTTACCCAAGCAGGCATTAGTAAATAATTCATAAGAAAACTTTGCCAACTAAAATATAGTTTAGCCTCAATAAATAAGTCGCTGAATATATGAAAAACGTTATTATATTCTGTCTCAATCATTTCAGTGAGCCGATCAGCCGTACATTTTTGTTTCATATTTTTCCTGTTCAGCCTTTTTATTTCCACATGAGGAAAAACTACTTCTTCAATTGTTACCTACTTCGCGTGCCGGTGATCCCGAGCCTCTTCGAGTATACAGAGTATATTATCATTAAGCCTACTTTCCCCGATGATGGGATAAACTCAAAGCATTTATTTAACATTTTGAAATAAACTATTTACAGCCACTTTTAATTTATCAAAACCGGTCAGTCACAAAAAGAGATGATGCTATTGGCGCGATACAAAGCGTAGATCTCTATGTAAAAGAACGTGCAAGAAACTCCACCCTACACCCTTTTAATTTAAATCGTAAATAATTACAAATTGGTGATTATATCATTAAAGTTGAAATTAAACATTATGAATAGATAGACAGATTATATAATGCACAGTAGATCAACTCTGTTATAACAGAGTTGATCTACTTTGTGACCTATAAATAGGTCACAAAGTGTTCCTATAAGGGTTCCGTTCTCCCTTTTGAAGAACTGAACCCTAAAAACATATTAAAACTACTCAAGTATACTGTTCTTAGAATTATGCTTAATTACCTATATATTTTTTAAATAGAATCTAAAAGTTTAGTAGTCTACAGTTATGCAACAGTTATATATGTATCCAGTAACCAACCTGCATTAAGAATAATAAGCGATCTGCAGTAACCGAGGTTATGGTTGCAGCTGTAATAACATATGCAAATGAAGCCATTACCAGGAGTTATAGGAGCAGTTAGCTGGAGCGTTATGTTTGCTGTTTAGGTCGCACTCGAATACACAGTTTAAGCAGATGTCTAGCAAAATCTATGGTATAGATTTTATTTTTAAAACTAAAGAGTTTATTTGTTTGAAAGAATTAATCCCAGAAACTAATGGTTGGAATTGAAATTGTTTTAGTGGTGGTAAGTATAGTTTTAGTGGTATTTTTACGTAATAAAGTTTAAGTTAGCTGGTACGAGGTGCACCGTTTTCGGTACACTGGGGCCTGAGAGGTTAATTTATTGAGGAAGGTTATAAGTCTAACTTCACGGTACAGTAACTAAAGACGCGAGTTAAACTGCAGGGAACTGCTAATTGGTAAACACGTATTTTTAATATTCAAAACACCTGTTGTTGGCTGTGGTCTGTTGTCTGAGGGGGAGCATACGGTGGAAGTGTGCCTCACCTGGGTGGAGCTCTGCGGTGTCCTCATGGAGGCGATCAACGGCAGTGACCTCTAGCGCCGGGCTCTGGTTCAGGTCATGGTCCGGAACGATAGGGAATGGGAGGCGATCGCCAACACTTACGAAGCAGTAATGCTAGCGAAGGAGACGGCCTCTAGCGTTAAGCAACGGACATCCTCACGCCCCAACCACCGCGACCCTGACCTGGACTACCTGCCATCGTAGGCGTTTGCGGACGACGAGCAATGGGTAGCTCGCCGTCCGGTAAAGATCGAGGCCGAGTCTTCGACGGCGCGTAGTGTTCCACGCGCGCCTCAAAGAGACTTCAACATACCGTACGGACGGGCCGATGCCAGCTAGGGTCACGGAGCAAAAGACAACTGAAGGACACAGGTGCTATTTCAGTCAGCAAAAGTCTGATACGCCCGCCCACTCCATCCTAGAGTGCGAGAAGTCATTGGATGATTTCCCTTCTAAAAAAAAGGGGACTGAGGCACTATTTCAGACGCCTGTGCTTAACAGTCACTAAGACTCGTGTGCGAGCACTCAATCAAGTAGACAAATTAACTTTTATCTAAATATCAGATCCATATCTTAGACATGAAACATAGACAAAGGAATCCAGGCTTCATCTTACAAAAACTAATGACGTCACAACTATTCCCAGCGCACAACACCAGCTTCTATGAGAAAATGTTCCCTTTATACCTTATTCTGTAGAACATTTCGATAATAAGCACCCCTTTTTTGTTACCTTATTTTACTCTTGACAGTTTGTCGCTGCTTAACAAAGTGTACTAACAAGTTGACGTAGATAAGATAATATAGCTACGTTGTAAAAAAAGCTTGAAAAGAATTTTATTTTGATGTTATGCAAGCTATTTTTAATAACTCAGACGTTTTGCTGGTTTAGATTTAAAATATATGGTCACAGTTGTTGTCTTGTAGACTTGAATAAAATATTAAATGCAAAATATAAGAAATCTCAGTTATTTTTTGATATATTAAAATACGGAACAACGATCCTCCCCACTTCAAAACACGGCTTAGTAGTGACATCTATTGCCGGTAACTGCAGTGATAGTTTGCCGTTAGTGATAATAGATGTCGCGCACTTCGATTTGAACTATTAGTTCCGGTTACTTTTAATAGATAGCGCTATAAGTTGTTGGAGTTTCCATAGAGTATATTTTTAAAATTTGTGAACAATATATTGTTAGTTTTCATACTTCTACTAAAACTTACATTAATGCGATGAGCATGAATTTGCAAAATTGTAAGGGATAACTATTTTTATTTCGATAGTGAAAGTGGTTCATATAGCAAGCCTGCAAGAAGTTAATTAATTAAAAATCGCTGTGTATTTTATATAAACAGTACGGTTCCCAACTCAAACTCCCAGAAAAAGAGAAGAAAATTGCAAAATATTTCGAGGCACGTAAACGTAAATGAGTTTACAAGCCTCCGGAGCATGGCAACACTCAATGGTCAGTGCTGCCATAAACACGTGTCTTTATGTCTTTATTCGTTTATGACGTCACTTGTCCTGGGATTTCAATTTACAAACATTGCCAGAGTAAATAAGTTGAAAGTACCTGTCGTAAAATAACTTTGGGTTTCATTACGAATATTTGGAGAGAATCTTTCAAGGGAATTTATGGATATTATACGAGTCGAAAATAAACTTGAAATTACTTACCTACATGTGATGTAACTAATTACGTTTCGGGCTCGATTCATTTTGTGAAGTTTTTGACATCAATGATTGACATTATAATGGTGTGTGTCTGTGTGTGTGAGTTTCTTGTATAAAACATGTTACTCGAATACTTATTCTGAAGAAATAAGGACCTTTTTTCAACTTAAAAAAAAAAAAAACACATACTCCAACCATCATTTAAGCATTGAAATTTTACTTAGATGCGCTTAGGTAGTGATTTTTTAAGAAATTAATTATGCTAATTGTAAATAAATAATATCGGCATCGACGCTTTACATTGGTACCGCATTGATATTTTTATCTACGCATGCACACACAAACACGTAATCAAGATTTATCAATTATTTTATTTTAGAATTTCAATTTTATATCCTAAATCTTGATACTATAAGAATAAAAAAAAATACATATTTATAAAATAGCTGAATGCGTTTCAGTAACCGATTCTGAACACACTTCTTTCAAGATGTGCGTTATTTATGTTAAGAGTAAAGGCACATATATCTCAAGTAAATCTAACACGGTAAACAGCGAAAAAGGAAACCTATACTCCTTTCACTTCTGCATTAGACAAAAGAGGTTCATAGAAGTAGGTGTGCACAACATTTATTTTTCGAGATAATTATCTCGAAATTTTTTAATAAATAATGGTTACAATATAAAATTTTAACATGACCTACTTAGATAAATTTGATTATTATAAGGTAAGTACTAAACACTTAGATAGATAAATGAAATGTCTTTTTTTTTTAAATAAACATAATTAAATAAAGTTAACATAACTTTATTTCAAACAATTTTTAATTTTTTTTTTTTAAATGGCGTATCAACATGTTTCCTCCTTACAAAACATTTGAATTGTACACAATACAAGGCAACAAAATATTTCTGTAACATTCATATAAATAGAAATAACTCATATTATACAGTACAATGATAAACGTTTTTAAAGGTTTTTAACATGGACACTAGTAGTATATGTAAGAACCAAATAATTTATTTGATGATAGATAGTTCAAATGAATTCATTTAAGTATAACAGTTGGTATATTAGTTGACTAGCTTCTGCCAGCGGCTTTGCCCGTGTGAATGTAGGTTTCTCCATACATACTGTAGACCCCCGTTTCATCCCTTTAGGGGCTGAATTTTGAAAAATCCTTTCTTAGTGCTCGTCTACGACATAAAACGGAGCCTTGTGCAAAATTCCACGCTCCTAGTCCCAGTAGTTTCGGCTGTGCGTTAATATGTCAGTCAGTTTCTCCTTTTATATTTAAAGATTATAATAAATTCAGCATCAATCTTAACTGTAATAAAGTACAATATACATTTATAATATATAATATACATATATTGTACTTTTATTATAAAGTGTAACCTAAAACAACCTTTTTTAACTTCTGTCTAATGCTATCGCGAACAGAGTATAGGTACAATTTAATTTACTCAGATCTCGAGCTCTCAAGCTTCAAGACAACGTAATTTAATTCCCATTTCAGTATTTTTCACGCGTACATAGCTTTACTTATTCAACCGGAAAAATTTACACAAATTCATGTTACATTTATGTTCCGTAGTTAATTCCGACCACGGAATCAGCATTCCGAGGAGCTCGACAATGAGAGCGGAGCTAAATCGCTTACCGAATTTATTCAGCGTCAGCAAACCGTATCACCAGGCGCGATAAACAATGAAAAATTATCGCTGAAAAAACAACCTGAAACATACCTTATCTAAGAAAGAATAAGACTGAAATTACTTCAGAAACTAACAAAAAAAACGCTTAGAGCCTCAGCGTAAATATTCAAAAGACATCAATCCACATGCCAGATGGGAGAAAACAATCAATCTCTGATTTTCCATGACGAAATCTGTCTGTCTCTCTCTAACGTATAGTAAATTGATGGGAGTGAGCAAGAGGGGTGGTGATGTAGAAATAATCGGAGCAAGTGTAGCACGCAAAGTTTTCTATACATTTTGTACGTTTTATTTCGAGGAAAGTTGGAGTATTTTATTTTGTGAGGTAATTACGAATTGGGAGTAGTTACGAGACTGTGTAGCCTACTTTTCCTTCGTGAATACTCGTATACGATCTAACTTTCAAATTAGTGTTTTCTGGCTTATATTTATTTTATTTATTTATTTATGTACACACACAAAATAAAAGATTAGAAGAAGGATACAGAAAAACAGATACAGAGGTATATATATATTGTTTGTATTATATATAATTTATTAGTTTATGTATTGTATATATGTAAATAGTACATCACGAACTACCTGCGTATCTTTTTTCACCTTCTCTGTCAAATCCATCCAAAGGTTGTCTGTTAAAATTGCTTTTAGTGATAAGACCGCCCATTGTGACACTCTATTAATTTTAAGTTTCTAATGTAATTTTTATTTTTGGTGTACAGTAAAGAATATATTATACTATGTACCTATCTATCTAATTAGTTACAAAAGTGTTTCAGGAAGGTCATATTCAAATGACAAAAAGTATGCTAATACGCGGAAACAACGATATTCCGTTGGTTTATAGCGACCTTAAGAGCGGCCAACCCGATTGCATTTCCAGACAACCATCTTTACGTGACTATGATGTCATCACATCTTTCTCTAGATATTTAGAAAACACTGATATCTTGTGGTTATTATCTAGGTTTCTATTGATATCAAACCATTTTATGTAAAACCAGTCTAGTGAAGATCTCTGAAAATCTGCACTTTGACGCTTCATAATGCCGGTACTCTATTAAAAAAGTAACGAAAACATATTTATAGAAACCTTGCACGTTTAATCAAAATTCTAAATGACATTTTTTTATTCCAAAAACTTGAAAGGTTTTTAAAAAATACGTATTTCTTGGAACAAGTTTTAGCACTCTTAAACCATCGAGCTAAACGTATTTTTCTTGTAAAAATAAAGCCTATATTTAAGAAACCTGTACTCACTTTTCTCTAATATAATCAAACAAGTTGATGATTATTTCGCGTATTTTTTACGAATACCTTTAAGAAGTTCTGCTATCTTAGAAGTCTACCATCTGCAAATGGCTGGATCAATTTCAAGACCGCTTACCAACCGGGGATGAAGCATGAACCAGGATGACAATCAACCCCTTACGGATGAAGCCGTGATGCTACTCGTTCAAATTCAAAGTGTTTGAGTACGTGCAAACAATTTGTTAGTAGAGCGACGTCGCCGTTGATAGAGTCACGTAATAAACGTAGAGTCTTCTCGCAGACTACATCTCTACATACTTTGATACTTTGTACAGTTTTCTTAATATTCTCCTGGATTTTGTTCGGATAAAGACGACTTTGTTTTAAGTTTCAAGAGAGGAGATTATAATTTAGAATATGTTAAAGAATTTGCTTAAAACTTTAATCTATTTTCATTCTTATTAATTCGTTTTAAAAATTTTTGAATACATTTATTTTGTGTTCATATTTTAGAGCCTTTTATGTTAAATTATACGACTGAAAGTAATTTAACTCAATATATTAAACACGATGATTAAACATGACATGACACTAATTGCAATCTCTTTTGTTTCACAGGTAAAAATAATCAACACAGAAGAAAAGGTTGGAGATCCCTTTGCTGGCAAGTTTATGAAATATACTATTTCAATTTAATAATTTAATCTTTCATCAATATTGTTTTATTAGCCTATACTGCGTCTCACAGCTGGGCAAAGATCTCCCTCTTCTCCTTCCAAACCTCTCTATCTAGGGCGTTCTCAAGCCAAGTTTGCCCCGCGAATACAGTCAGATTGTCACACCACCTTCGCGCAACATGGCCAGCCCACTCCCACTTCAGGCTGGCTGTTTTCCCACCGACATCTGCTACTTGAGTTATGAAGTGCAGCGTGGAATTTATTTAGAACACCTATTATGCTGCATTCCATTGCTATGAGTTTAGACTTTTGTAGTTCGGTAAGTAGCCAATTTTGTGCACCGTAGATTAGAACGGGCATCATACACATGTCAATGAGTTTTCTTCAACGTTACCGTACCTTTATTCAATGTCAAAATAAAACTCGTATTCATAACTTCATGTCTTGAAAATTAAAGTCTCGTAAAAGTTTATTAAGAATTTAAACTCTTATCCAATTGACATTTAGATAATTTAAAAGTCAAAGAAATTAAACAAGCAGCGGAGTACGTGCTAAGCTCCGCGAATGACTGAGAGTTTACGAGTCCTTATTCATAATTAATTAGATTTAACTTTATGTTAAATGAACAATTGAGGGAACACTTAATAGGAAAGTTGTTTCTATTCAGAATAATTTGGAGTTGAAACAGCGGACAGAGCGAATGATGAATGGGGTGTTACATTTTTTAGAGGTGAGAAATGATAAAATATCTTCTCCTGCTCTCAGTGGAGAGAGAGGGGATGTCAGACTGTTACTGACTAAAACCCACCTATAATCCTTCAGTTGTCTTTTGCGTTCCAGCACCGCGAACACTTCCGTAGCATGCAAAACTCTCTGGTAATATTGCTTGCTAGACACATTCCATGGCGCAGCCCTCTTTATATAGGTACATTTAAATTAATTTGCAATATTTCAGGGGTGAAAGTATCTATTCATGATTATGTACAAATACAATGAAAATATATCGATGAAATCGCAATAAAAATCTGTTTACTTTATTTTGGCGAGTTATGTAAAAATAACTGTATTGAAAAACTGTTTTTTTTTTTTTAATCTTGAGCTGATCTCGTTGTACCAATTGACCTCACTTATATTCACTATCTAATATTGCCAAAAAGTTTAAAGTCACACTGTACTACATTGCGTTCTATTGTAAACCTATAATGTCATACCTCTCGTGCATGCTTCAAAACCACTTGAGAATAAAAATAACACACACAATCCAAAACCCAGTTTAATAAGCATTTCAATTAAATTCTGCTCGTTTTAATATTAAATTTTATCGCCGTACTTTTTCCAACGCTATGCAATTTTCAGGAACAGCCGACGTTGCAAATCTCAACGATGTCACTTTCAGACATTCGCTTAACTTGCGACCAGTTCAGAAATGGCCTTCCTTATTTCGTGCTAACCTTTATTTATTTCTGATGAAATTGGGAAATACGCAGTTTCTATCCCTGGCACAGGAAAAATCTAATTATTTTTGGAGGTTTCAAGCCTTAATTGAAAAACGGATTACTGGAAATCCTAGTAACGGATTGGAGTTCTCTTTTTCTGGTTTTTCAGATAAAATTGAGTTCAATTTAATTGAATATTGGGAAGGTGAAATGGAGCGCTATGGTGGCCCAATGGTAAGGGCCCACATGTTATGATATATTATCGATAGATGTTTTTTTTTTTTTTTTTTTTGGGTACGAATCTAGGTAAACGATTTATTTACCCTAATTTATGTCAATCTCCACTGCTCTGAAAGCGATGAAGAAAAACAAACTCTAGACCTTCAAAGACTTGTGACATCCCACATTATGGACTGGCGCATGGACTATGAGTTTCTGTCTCTCACGGAGAGGTCATAGTTCTATATCCCAACAGTGGGAACATTACAGACAGATTATTCTGAAGTTTTAAAAAAGTAAAATATAAAGTTACGTGCCTACACCAAATACCACTATTATTTATTTATTCAAACTGCGTGTACAGTAGTCGTACATAGTGCAGTATTAACTTGCATAAAAGCCTCTATTCTCGAAACTTTTAAATTGCCTCAGTTTCTTATTTTTTCTTTATTTGCAGGAATTTTAACATAAATATTAATTCCGAATTTCAAGCTTGAATATTTTTAATTTACTCTCAGCTTTTTTAATGTTAAAGGGAAGCACATTCCAGAGTTTATGCCAGAGACAGCATAAGAATTAGACATAAACCCAGTACGGTGAGATGGATTATGAAGAAGTATGCTTATGCTAAGTTTTTAAAGCTTCGAAGGTAAAGACTATGAGATCTGAATCATAGTGAGCCTTATAATGTTTCCACTGCTGGGACTCAAGTCTCCTTTTCAGGGGAGAGTAAGAAATATTATATTATTCATAGTATATTTATTTTTTTATGCACATAAAGAGTAAAGAGTAAAGAGGCGGACTTAATGCCTCAGGCATTTTCTGCCAGTCAACAGTTTCAGTCATCAGTTTTGGCTAGAGCATGACTTTCAGTAGTTCACAGTTAGACTAAGACCTCTCACACGGTAAGCTACTGAACTTGATCCTGGGCATTTCAATCTTGCAAAGAGCGTTACTGTCACAGAGTGGGGCGATGCCTCGGTGCGCAGCCGCTTTTGAATGAAATTTCGTGTGTAAACTTGAGTGGGTCCCGGATAGTTATAAAATACATTTGAACCCGGTAGGTGGCGCTGCAATCTGGGATCGCTAGTATACTTATATATTTAATTATCTACATTGTGTTCTACTGCTGGGCAAAGGCCTCCCCCTTCTCCTTCCAAACTTCTCTGTCTAGGGCAATCTCTGCCCAAGTTTGCCCCGCTCACCCCCGCGAACATGATCAGATCTTCGCTGCGGTCGACCTCCCTCAGGCGTCCAGTGAGTGACGATCTTCGCCCATCTGTCCGCGTGCATTCATGCGACGTGCCCGGCACACTTCTATTTCAGCCTGACCGGCTGTTCTTCCCCCAACATCTGCTAATTGAGTTATAGCGCTTGAATTGCACTGATATACAACTTGTAACACATTAAACGCACATCCTGAAAGTACTATGTTCAGAATCGGCTACTGAATCGATTTCAGCTATTTTTTAAATACGATACGATAGCTATAATATATTCTTGATTAATTTTGATTGCGTCACTAGAGTCTGTGCGTGTGCAGATACCAATATTGATGCCTTACCATTATGGTGCGTCTATTCCCATATTATTTGCACACAATTAGGATCACTAATGTCTTTAAAAACTTACATTGTATTTAAATGATCACTGCTTGAATTATGATAGTAGCTTAATTTTCTAATTCATCATCAATTCAGCCGAAAGACGTCCTCTACTGGAGTTAGGCCTCCCCCAAGTGTAAGTGTCTTATCCATTGGATTCCCTCATGGCGGTAAGTCCCCTCTTGGAGGAGTGGCTGGAGGGGCGTCACAGCTTACGCACCGTCTTCACCATTGTACCGACCACCCGAAGGACACCGCAGAGCGTAGGTACGGTGATGATGTGCCCCGCTTGAGTGGAGCATCGCCGTGTCCTCGTAGGCCTCTCGTGACGCCGGGCCACGGTTCAGGTCATGGTCCGGAGCGAGGGGGAATGGGAGGCGGCCACCTCCTTCTGCGAAGCAATAAAGATAACGAAGGAGACGGCCGTACTGGGGAGGGAACGGACATGCTCACGCCTCAGCCGCCATGACCCTGACCCCTACTACCAGCCACGGTAGGCGCGGGCTTGCGGACGACGAGTAATGAGTAGGTAGCTCGCAGTCTGGTAACCGTCCAGACCGAGCCCAAGTCGTCGACAGCGCGTAGTGTTCTACATGCACTTCAAAGAGATGTCAACAAAATCGTAGGGGCCCAGTAGGGTAGATGCCTGCTAGGGCCACGGGGAATTTCTGAAAAGGAAACCCGTGTCCTAAAACGCACAGGCTAATTGAAGGCTAAGGTGTTGTTCTGCGATTTCGGCGGTCTCTCCAATCCAATGCCCTTATCTCTCGCTGGAACACCCATACCGATCTGCTCCGACTTTCGGTACCTCGGGTCACTCGTCCAAGGGGATGGTGAGGTAGACCGGGACGTAACACATCGGATCAACGCAGGATGGATGAAATGGCGACAGGTCACGGGAACAACTTGTGACCCACGGATGCCCCTCAAGTTGAAGGGTAAAATCTACAAGTCCGTGATAAGGCCTGTCATACTGTATGGATCAGAATGTTGGGCTGTGAAAAAGACAGATGAAAAAAGATTGCACGTAGCGGAGATGAGAATGTTAAGATGGATGTGTGGTGTGACGAGAATGGATAAAGTGAGAAATGAGTATATTAGGGGAAGTTTGAAAGTGGCGCCAGTGACTGAAAAGTTGAAAGGGAATCGTTTGTCTTGGTATGGTCATGTGAAGAGGAGAGATGAAACGCATGTTACTAAAAGAGTTATGAGTTTACATGTGGATGGATGGAGAGGGAGAGGGAGACCAAAGAAAAGATGGATGGATTGTGTTAAGAGTGATATGAAAGAAAAGGAAGTTAGTGATAGTATGACGAGTGACAGGGCAGAATGGAAGAAAAAAACGTGTTGCGCCGACCCCAAATAACACGGGACAAGGGCAGGAAGATGATGATGATGATGATGTGTGGTTTTTGTCAGTAAAAGTCTGGTACACCCTCTCACTCCCTAGAGCGAGAAGTCATTGGATGATTTCCCACCTCAAAAAAAAGTTATCGGAGTCCCGAGACCTCTTCCAGGTCGTCGTCGGTACGTGGTCGCCACTTCAAAACCTTTTGACCCCATCGACCTTCTGTTCATGTTGTATTATCCCGAAAAAATGCACTATTTATGTACAGGAGGGAAGTCAATCTCAGAACTATCCATACGTATCCGTGTGGAATAAATCCTCCAATCTCCGAACTTCGAAATCTCTACTAAGGTAAATGTACAGGGCGTTCGTAAACCAGTTCCATCTATGTTACTCTCCGGTCCTCATAAAACTGAGTTACCCAAAAAGGCCCAGTTATTGTAAAACGAAAAAAGTGATACACAGACAAACACTAGGATTTTTATTCACGTCTTGGTTGTTGATTTAGATAATATGTTACTAAAAGCCTTTATTACCTATGTAAAACAATCAAATGAGTAAAAAATATCGGTTAAAGTAAAAAAAAAATACTCACCATCGATTTAAAAACAGTATTGAAAAATCAGATTCATTCACGCCATTTTCCAACACTGCAGCCGGGAATTCCCAACAACACATGAACAAGCATACTGATTAATAAATCATTATTTCTTAATGAAAAGAAGTTTTCCCCCAGTAGTACCACAACAACAGCCAACAGCAACATATCACAATAGTGCCAATGTCCCTACGAGTCGTACAGCAGAGGCCGTTTACATACATTTAGCGTCCTTCCAGTAAGGTATCAACATTTTTACGTACGCCGATGTCACAGGGTTCCTATATAAATGCAAATGCCGTGACCCTTTGTTACGTAGACCTTACAAAGTAAATTTTATGGTACATTACTTTTATTGGTGCTAGGGGGGGAAATTCAGAAAATTTTTGATTTTATTTTTAGCCGTTTAGGGGTGAATTGCGTTAGGATTTTAATGATAGGTTTCTGGGACAGATAATAAAATGGTATTCTTATGCAGAAATAAAAGTAGACCTAGACTTCTAGCAAGATCAGGGCTTTACTTTTAGACGATTGTGATCAAAAGTGGACTTCGAACCTCTAGATATAGTATGATAAAGAGATGAAAAACTTCAGCTCTTATACATATGATTGACACATACAAAACAGCTACGTAATACTTGCTATCACACTTACCTACCGGCAACGAGGGAACGGGAGTGGGTTTTTAGTCAGTAAAAGTCTGACACTATCTCCCGCCCCGCCCAAGGGCGGGGGATGTCATAAGATGATTTTCCCACCGAAAAAAAAAAAAAAAAGTCCTAGATAGACACATGATCCTACGAACCCTGAGGCCTTTAACGCGATCTATTTGACGACCTAAACTGAGCTGTTAAAGAGATGGAGCTATATAGGATGTATAGCTCCATCCCTCTTTCTCGCTCACGACTGATATTTTAACACGTTATGGTAAGGCCCCTGATCTCTCTCTGTCACTCAAAGGTTTACTGGGAGAAAACTCATTGTTGAATTCAAAGGTTTGTTGAAAGAAAACTCATTGTTGAATTCAGAGGTTTGCTGGAAGAAAACTCATTGTTGAATTCAAAGGTTTGTTGAAAGAAAACTCATTGTTGAATTCAGAGGTTTGCTGGAAGAAAACTCATTGTTGAATTCAAAGGTTTGCTGGGAGAAAACTCATTGTTGAATTCAAAGGTTTGTTGAAAGAAAACTCATTGTTGAATTCAAAGGTTTATTGGGAGAAAAATCATCATTGAATTCAAAGGTTTGCTGGAAGAAAACTCATTGTTAAATTCAAAGGTTTACTGGGAGAAAACTCATTGTTGAATTCAAAGGTTTACAGGGAGAAAACTCATTGTTAAAGTCAAAGGTTTACTGGGAGAAAACTCATTGTTGAATTCAAAGGTTTACAGGGAGAAAACTCATTGTTAAAGTCAAAGATTTACTGGGAGAAAACTCATTGTTGAATTCAAAGGTTAGCTGGGAGAAAACTCATTGTTGAATTGAAAGGTTTACAGAGAGATAACTCATTGTTAAATTCAAAGATTTACTTGGAGAAAACTCGTTGTTGAATTCAAAGGTTTACTGGGAGAAAACTCATTGTTGAATTCAAAGGTTTGCAATAACAAAATTCATTGTTGAATTCAAAGGTTTACAGGGAGAAAACTCATTGTTGAGTTAAGCTCACTTTTGTACTTAAATTGTCACATCACTGTGTAGTATATTAAGTTTTTCCGTCTTATTATAAAACTTCCGTAAGTACCAGGTTTAAACCAGGACTAAAAGGTCTAGGTTTGTTACGGTACTAACGTTAATTCTGTCATTCGTATTACAAATCGTAGACCAACAAAGGACTACTTAGTACCAAAGATAGTCCCTGGTCTAAACATTATCCACAGATTATAAGCAACAAAATATTTAAACTATTCAATCATTCGTTCAGCGTTCTATGCGCCGTTCCTTTTTACAAAATGTTGTTACGTAATTGAAAGAAAAAATATTCAATAAATTGCTATTTGTAGTGGTAAAATATAAAGTTTTGCTATTTAAAGGTAGTTAAATAATCCGACTTTTAATTTTTTGAATGCATGTTCACAATTTAATTGTTCTGGTTTGGATCAACTATCGAGATAACCGTATAACGAAGTGAACTTGACAGCGCGCGTAATTCGAGTAATGTTATCGAAATGTTTATGTTACAACTTAAAAGTAAACTAGATGTCCGGTTTCACATCAAGATTAATAATCTAAATAAAGGCACAGTTCTTTGGGCACTTTGTGGTGAGTGAGATCGTGTGTGCATCGTTTTAAGAAAATGGAACAACCAAAGAAAAAAAGGGGTGTTAATTGGACTCCAGAAGAAAAGGTTAGTGATAACGGACATAGATTACGTACACACAGTTTTTTTGATGCACTAAACTATGTACATAAGCCACACTACTTCCATTAATTTCATTCTAGGATATACTGCGTCAGCTTATTCTACTCGAACGCGAACTCTGTTACATCCCCGGGCACTCTCAAGTGTCCCACAACTCCAAATCTTCCAAATCAACTATATCAATCATGTCAATATCCATTTTTGGTTAAAATCACAAAATAATAATTTCCGAAAGCTAACCTCAAAATTAAGAATTTGACGTGTAACAATTTAGTACCATAGTTAAACTAGGGGTCACGATGGTCTAACTTTGGTACCATAGATAGTTCTAGGACTAGCGATAAACTTCTTTTTATAATAACGTTTATTCAAGGTCATGGTTTAAACCTAGTACTAAACCCGGTACTTTTTTAAGACCACGTTTTATAATAAGAGGGTTTGTGTTCAATAAAAAATTAGGATTACATCATAATTAATATAATATATATTAGACAACGCCACATAGATCCAAACTGAGCAGAGCTTGTGTTATGAGTACTAGACTACATATATATATATATATATATAATACGTCTATGCTTCCTACGAGTACTAATATTTTATAAATGAAAATCTGGATGTTTGATAATCAATTACGCCTCAAAGACGGAACGAAAAAAAAAGAATTTCGAAGATACTTATCACATGGTGAACTTTGTCCTAGATTGGGATATATGTATGATACATTTTTATCATGGGATACATTTCCATACTCTCGAATTTCACGCAGGAAAAACCGCTGACAAAAGCCAGAGTTACCATGTATATTTCAATCTGAAAACCTTCAAATTCAAACAAAATTAAGTAAGATAAAAAATGTACAGCATCCACCCAAATAATTGGCACGCGGCGACCCAGTTTTCCGTACGTTCGGAAAATATACGAGAATGTATGAACAGAGCCGGGACCATACGTACGGTTCTCGGCTGCCGCTGTACAACATGCTAGCTTGTTTCATTAATCCTTTTTTTGTTGAGCTTATTTTTTTGTGAATAATGTGTGTGTAGATTGGAATCTTATTCGCGTGGTCTATGGAATTTATAATGTATTTTTTTTTATGTTTTGAGTAATACTTCGGTATTGTTATTAAAAGAAAAGTTAGTTTAGTTTTCCTAGAAAGGTTTTTCTACAAGATTTTTTTCAATACTACAACTGAAGCGGTGTCATTATAGTAAACTAGTAATATTTTACTATAAATACACCGCTTTTTGCTTAATGTTGAGCTACGTATGGCCCTGGTACGAAAGGAAACGAAGGAATAGGAGTGGGTTTTTAGTCAGTAAAAGTTGACACTATCTCATTCTCTCACTATCAAGAGCGGGGGATGTCATTAGATGATTTTCCAAACGAAAAAAAAGGTATGTATGACTATCGGCGACAATTATCTCTTTTTCTGTAGATTACTAAGAATATTTGGTGTCGGAAATCTTTATATATAAGTACCATTTTTTTCTGTAGGTGTGTTTGTCATCTAACTCCTCCTAAATGGCTTGATCCATTTAGATAAAATTTTGTGTGTACATATTGGACTGGGTTCATGGATGGTTTGAAAATACAATTGAACCTGATAGCTGGCGCTGCAATCGGGTTCGTAATTTTGTTCTGACTTTACGTCAAAAAAAAATAAGCTAGCTTTCAGGCAGAATAACGTCTGCCGGGACCACTAGTCTTATATGAAATGTTTTGAGAATTCCTATTTTTGCTGTCCACCTGACTCAGGAGTGGAATTACTTGTCAGAGTCAGTGTTTCCTGATAGCTATTTTTACCTAAGGGTTTTTAGGTCAGGAGATTAGGTTAGTTCTAGGCAAGCATGGTCCTTTGTCGACCACATCATCACTTACCATCAGGTGAAACATTGGTCAAACGTGAGCTTATCACTCATTCATAATAAACAAATCTGGTGAAGTGCGAGTCGGACTCACACACCGAGGGCTACGTACAAACTTTACCTATGTAAATTCCTGAATCAATTCTCGAAAAAATTTCCAAATCGCAAAAAGGTATTATTTTGTGGTGTAGCTATAAAACATTTTTCTGACGTTTTCCGATACTTTTGCTATGAGACCTTGCTTCATACCAAATTTCAGGATTCTAGGTTAACTGGAACTTCCTTGCGAATGTCAAAATATGCGCCATAAAAGGAGCATAGACGACATCTTAGATTGCGTTCACTTTTACGTTTGATTTTTCTCTGCTTCAAGAGGACGCAAACTTGAGTATATGATATTAATTTCAGCTTGATACCTCCACGCGCTCCTGAGGAAAAGTTCTTGACAAACAGACAACAAAGTTATCCTATAAGAGTCCCATTTTTGCCAGCTCAGGTACGGAACTCTAAATAAATAATTGTATCGATAACCTTTTAGTCACAGACCACAAAACTTATAAAGCATTCTATGCTAAATAGCTTTCAAAATAAATCCACCACAATACTTTCATAACCGTTTTATCAATTCCGACTCGGAACGCTAAAAGGCCGCAACCCATATTGCACAAGTGTCATCCGCTTAAACACTAGTGGCGATATAACAGGGGCGGGACAAAAACGAACTGCCGGCGTGCGGTAGATAAAAACTTCGATTTCCCGCATACTGATGTTATGTTATAGTCCTATATGTTTTTCGTGTTGCTACGTGTGTATGTACCTACTGGGGTGTTATTGGTTTTGGGGACAAAGAGAGCAATGTACTACACTATGTTTTTTTTTTTTTTAAGGTGGGAAATCATCCAAATGACTTCTCGCGCTCTGGGTGGAGTGCGAGGGCGTGTCAGACTTTTACTGACTAATACCACACCTGTATCCTTCAATTACCCTTTGCGTTCTAGGACTACGGGTTTCCCTTTCAGAAATTCTCCGCGGTCCTAGCTAGCGGGCATCGACTCCGCTGGGCCCCCACGGTTTGCTGACATCTCTTTGAGGAGCGCGAGGATCACTACGCGCTGTTGACGACTGGGCTCGGTCCGGTTAATTACCGAACAGCCGGACGACGAGCTACCCAGTGCTCGACGTCCGCAAGCCCGCGTCTACCGTGGCTGGTAGTCGGGGTCGGAATTACGGCGGCTAGGGCGTGAGGACCTTCGTTCCCTCACGCGTGCAGCCTCCTCCTTCGCTAGCATTACTGCTTCGCAGAAGGAGGCGACCGCCTGCCATTCCTCCTCGCTCCGGACCATGTACTACACTATGTAGGTGTATTTTCGTTTTGTAAATAAAATAGCCTAACAACCAATCTTGTTTGCTGGCTAATCTCTAAATAATATATATTTTTCAGGTGGGATCGCAGTCAAGCACTTTTTTTAAATATCATTAAAAAAAACAAAATGCTGTCTGCCTCTGTCTGTGTCTTTCGCTTCCTTGTTTTAAGCCGCGTCACTGATTTTGATATGGTTTTCAGTAATAATAACCTCCTCCTTTTTGAAGTCGGTTAAAAAGATCGATAAACACGAAAGGTTTTTTTTGAGGTTATAAATCATCCACTAGCTTCTCCAGCTCTCTAGGGTGGAGCGTGAGGGAGTCAGACTTTTACTGAGTACTAGCGAGCGTCGGCTCTGCTGGGCCCTTATGGGTTTGATGACATCTCTTTGAGGCGCACAAACACTATATACGCGCTGTTGACAACTTGGGCTCAATCTTTACGCGGACGGCTTAGGTTATGCGAAGCCGGGTCAGAGGACGGGTTGCTAGTAACTGTATCAAATATTCTCGGGTAGCTCATTAATAATGACTTTACTAATAGCCTAGTTGTGGACGCCGAAATCAATACCGAAAATGAACAATAAAATCAAGTGTTACTTTGCGGAACTTTCATATCAGTAAAATGATATGTAGACAATTATTTGTTTATTTATTTATTTAGTAAGTACATGGAGGACTTACAGCTAATAAAACCAGACAAAAAAGGAAACCATAATCATTGGAAAGCCAATTACAAGTCCTCACGTACAGACATTACGACATTATTACATAACTTTTTATCAAAGTGGTGAACACTGCGTGCGTTTTGTTTTAAGTATCAGGCCGTTCTTCCTCTTCATCATTAGCAGTAGATCATGACATAGAAGTCAACTTCTAGAAGTCGTCCTGACAGTATATTTTAATAATATTATATTTATTCAGACTTAAAATTTGGTAAAATAGTTACATAAAATCTTAGGAATAATTACAAAGGTATCGCTATGTTAAGTGCCTGTACTAGGATAAACTTGTATCACAGGCGGTAAAAGCTCTTACACTATGGTATTTAGGACAATAAAGTTCATAACAATATTTAACATTCAAAGTCTCTACTAACTAAAGTAAATAGGCAATTATGGACATAAGTCCCTTCTTTGAGGCGTGGTTGGAAAGACCTCACGGTGTCCTCACCTTCCGCATGACACAGGTTCTCACCGAACTTCACGTGTGAAGTTCGGGAAGTTCCTGCACCGGATTCGTGCGAAAGCGACGCCCGGGTGTCGCCACTGTGTGGACCGCCCGGAGGACACGGTGGAGCACACGGTGGAGGTGTGCCCCGCTTGGGCAGAGCAATGCCGTGTCCTCGCCGCCACCGATCGCCCATCGGCGGCGGCGATCTCTCGCGCCGGGCCTTGGTACAGGCCATGATCTGGAGCGAGGAGGAGTGGCAGGCGGTCGCATCCTTCTGCGAAGCAGTAATGCTAGCAAAGGAGGCGGCCGATTGCTTGAGGCAACGGTCCTCACGCCCCAACCGCCGCCGCCGCCGGGATTCCGTTCCCGATTTCCGGCCACAGTGGGCGCGGGCTTGCGGACGGCGAGCAATGGGTAGCCCGCCGTCCGACCGTCCGGTAACCGTCCGGACCGAGCGCAAGTCGTCGACGGTGCGTATTGTTACACGCGCGCCTCAGGGAGATGTCAGCAAATCATAGGGACCCAGCAGGATTGAAGCCTACTGGGGCCATGGGTAGTGTGAAAACGAAACCCGGGGCCCTGGGACGAAGGCAACGAAGGAACAGGAGTGGGTTTTTAGTCAGTAAAAGTCTGACACTATCTCCCGCTCCGCCCAAGAGTGGGATTTGTCATTAGATGATTCTCCCACCTAAAAAAAAACCCTGATAGCTTAAGTGCACTGGATGTTATCTGTTAATCCAGTTCATGTTTTCATTTAAAGTTTTTACAAAATTTATCGGCTGTAGGTTACACAATACTTATTAACTTTAATCTCCTTTGTTTAATTACGTAGCTATTCTCGTATTAAATGCGTACAAGCGTAAATCCCTCGCTAATTAATGACGCATTCAAGGCTGCGGTTGCTCGCTCTCCTGCCGAGCCCCGGCTCTGCACTGCGTCGCGATGTGCAGCGAAGCGTGAAGGTACGGTCAAACGCCGTCAGAAGCCACATTTTGAACTTCCAAATCCAGCAGTACTGCTACGAAATGAAGGCGCTATCGAAGTCAAATTGTTATTAGGATTTGCGGTTAACTGTATACGTATAGAAATGTTGGTGCCGCTATCTGTAAGAAATTTGCATTATTTTTAAAGAACACGAACGTAATCTAAGTGTTTTGCTTAGGTCTAGTATAGAGGATACACTAAATAAAGTTTGGGCCTATATTTTTCAATGCATCAAAAATTAAACACAAGTCAAGCAAGTAATGGAATTACCTAGATTCTATGTTGTTTTTTTTTGACCACTTGAGATAGTGGTGGCAAGTAGGTAGTAGTTTAAAAAGTCATTTGTCTAGTTGTGTTTTTTTTATTGTTTAGAGATGGTAAGTGATGATGTGGTCAACGATAGAACACGCTTGACTAAAAGTAACCTATTCATTCTTAACTTAAAGAACTCTAGGTTTTAGCTATCAAGAAATACAGACTTCGGCAATGAATTCCACTCCTTAGCTGTACGCACAATGAATGTGTTCCCAAAACGTTTTGTGCGTATGGGTGGGATTTTCTCCAAACATTATTCATTCTTCATCTTAGCGTATCGATGGCAAAACTAGTTAAATTCCTTGCCGGGCCAAGTATTCGGCCACGGTAATGCCGTCTACTGATGCTGTCGTTAAGTCCGTACGTGAACAAGTAACAGCAAGTGACATGGTTTGCGAAAGGCACTGCAAAAACACTGAAGATCGGAACCGTCCGAGAAACCCCATCTATAAAGATAGTCTTTGTTGCGCCCAAACTGGGTGTGAAGTCTGTTTATAGTCCAATTATTCCATAAACTAATGACGAAGCTAACGCATGTTTGACACATTCATTGCGATCATTTTCACCATAGAAACTTGGTCCTATTGTAATAAAAATAACCTTGCAAAATGTGAAATACAAAGTAATTTATAGTTGAATGTTTCGAAAACCTCATCAAAATTAATTTCATTAAAATCCGAATTAAACATGCACGTACTTACTTTGTAAGTTTAATTTGAATGTATACACAGCAGCTGTTTTTACTGAATGCTGAGCGCAGTGGATATTAAATTCCTGTCTTAACGATGAGTTTTAATGACTGCAAGTAATTGCTGCAACTGAAGCTGTGCTATCATGGACGCTGTTGAACAGAGAAATTATCATTAGATATTGTAGAAGAACTATAACTGTAATGTTGACAAGCCCACTGGTGGTAATTTATTATTTTAATATGCAATTTTAATAAAAATTTGTTAACACTAGACTTAACATTAATTTATTTATTGACTGCAACGTATGATGAAATATACTTCAAAATTAACAAAAACAATGAAATTGGGAATTTTTTAAAAGTACTAGTTGCTGCCAGCTGCTTGGCCTGCATGTGTTTCCTGATGGCTACAACCCGGGAATCTTTAAGTCAAGAGTGAATAGGTTACTTCTAGGTAAGCGCGCTCCATCGTTGACCGCATTGTCGCTTTCCATCAGGTGAGATAGCGGTCAAGTGCGAACCTATCAAGAATAAAAAAAAAACTAGAAACATGTTCAAAGAGAACATACTGACAGGATAAAAAGTATCCCATGTGCTGTTCCAAGGCATGGTCTACCCGTGTGCCAAATTTCGTTTAAATATGTTCAACGGTTCGAGAGTCAAGAAGTAATAAACATAGTGTGATGATAAAATCTACCTCTGTTAACATCTGGACATTAAAGAACCGTTTTCTAACGTTTCTAATGATTTCTGTTTCAACAAGCAATTAAACTGTAACATGGAAACAGGGATTCCTTTTAGTGTTAATTTATTTTGACCAACTGCGAAATGCAGCAGTTATATTTTCGTATCCTTTGCCAATTCCCTGCACCTAATTATCCACAAAACAACAAAGGTTCTCTGCTATACTTCACTGCAATCAGTGAAGTATCAGTCCAGTCCAAGACATTTAATTCTCTAGCTTTGCGATTTAAGTGGATTAAAAAAGCATTTTGCACACAAAAGAACTTTAGTTGGCTCGATTGCCGGAATAGAAAATACGCATGCGATTTTTTTATTTGCTAAATTAAATACTTTTTAGCTTTAGTAAACAAATATTTAAAAGTATTATAATATCTTCATCAACAACAAAGTTATAAAGCTTCAAAGCTGCTAATATAAAAGAAGCGTCCGACATGGTTTTTGACGTCAAAGGCACACACACGTCACACCCGTACGGCCAAAAATATTTATTTAAAATTGTTATGTCTATCTCATTTGCTTACCTACCAATTTTGATATTGTTTTCACAATTAAGATTCTATTTTTCTATGTTTATTGCTACACTGGTTACACTTACTCGAAAACTCGCTCCTATCCCTACCGCTTTTAGGAACGCAATTTACTTTTTTCCCCATTAGTGTGGAAAAGTACTGGCCCTCGCCTCAATTTGTTGTATTTATCGTATCAGGCTGGGCACTAAGCAACCCCCACGAGTGTCAACCCCTTTATTTATTTTATCGTGAGTGTAGTGAAAAACGCCTGATACACGTGGAAATTTGTCAATACAGCTACACTGGGCTCCATATTAACACCTTCACCTGTGGCTCGGGCGAATTCCGCCTCGGTCACAATGACAAACTTTCTCCAGTTGTATCAAAATGTACTATTGTCATACATATTCCCTATTCATTGACTTTACCCTTATTAACTCAAGTACTCAGTATGGTAATTATACACATTATCTTCTTATACTTCATCAACCATCGCTGCCATTAAATAGTAAAATAATGTCCACATAAAGTATACAGGTCAACATAAAACGCGCGACGTGGTCCGCATCAATTCCGCACCAATTCCGCATCGAAACCAGGACATCGAGAGCAAAAAGTGGTGTACGTCTCTTAACGACATTTTAACGACGCGGACGGAACGTTTTAAGTGATTCTTTAAAGCTCGGAGTCGTGATGTGACGCGGACGGGCCAACTTGATAGAATATACTTTTTCACAGCTTTCTTGTAAAAAAGTTTAATTGTTGAAGAAAATGGATCGCTCATTGCGCTATTGCCAACCTTATCAGCTGTCATACTTTTTGCCAGATGTGTAGTTTTTTTTTTTTAATGATATAAACTAGTGCTTGATTGATAAATGATATTTATTTTGTAAATAGGTTTAAAAAAACACTTTTACACGTCAATTTTTTTTTTTCGTCATTTTTAAACTAGATGAGGCCGGTGTTTCCTAGCTGACTACCCTGAGAAGAAACACCGAAACAAACTCAGGGGTCAAAGTCTCTTTTAAAGTCCATACAGTAAATATGTAATGGTCAAATCACATGAGAACCATGCAGATTTGTCTGAAATGGTCTTTTGAAGAAAGAACCTTACAGATTTGAGTGGACCTGTCCAGTCAGTGCAAGCATTTGTCAGTATTCGTAAAGCTCAACTCAGGACTACTAAGGAGCTCAACTACTTGACGAACAATACCAAGGAAAGGACATTTGGGTAGGCCGCAGAAAATACTCAAATTGCCAAACATACGTTAAAATTACTGAAAAAGAAAAAAAAGCAATCAACATAGTCCTCACGTTCACAATAATAAAAAGAAAAATATTGTTTACAAAATGTAATACTTAGCAAAGTAAACATTGATGTCAAAAATTAATAGATTGCGATCCCACCTGATGGGAAGCAGTGATGCAATCGTTGATGGTGAGGCTAGTGCGCCTCATTGTTTATTAAGAGCATAGATATAAGAAAGGTGGTTCTTATATCTGTGATTAATAGCCCATATACTCTAGCCTTGAAGACACCTAAATTATAATCGGACGGGAAGACCGCATCAGGCAAATTGTTTCAGTCCTTAGATGTACGCGGTATAAACGACGGGCGAAACGTTTAGTCCGGACCGTAGAGGCACAAAATAGATAGGTACAGAAGTTAATCTACATACAAAGCGCGCTCGAGCAACGCACACATAGACACCGCTCACGGACACGATATCTTGGCTCAATTCAGCTCAATGCGACTTCGAGTGCTATCCGTTTGAGACACGCGTCTGTGAACTGTTTTGTAGAAAAATAGACCAATAAAAAAAAAACCTTATTTTAACTGTTCAGTGGACGGTTGTTTAAATTCAACATTAAACAGTGAATTGACGTTTTTTTGGCTACCAGTTGTTTCAGAGAGGTAAGTAGATATTTGCTTATAATATTTTGATGGTTTGTTTTAACGTCACACAAAACAGGCCCCGCGCCGAGAAAGAAAAGATGATTTTATGGCTATGTAATATTTTTACAATTCAGATTCAGGCATTTATCACCGCGCCAGGTCGCACTCGGACGGTTCGGCGCCACGCGCTGACCCTAGTGCGATCGCCGAGCGTAGGTATGAAAAGTACATACATGAGATTGACTTCTGTATTTATCAATCATAACCATATATCAGTGGTTAAGTGTCACTGCTCAGTCGTGTTCAAATATGGGCCGTCGTCGTGGCGCGCTCCCTCAGAGGAGCGAAATACCTAATATAAATTGTAAAAATATTACATGGCCACAAAGTCATATTCGCTTTCTCAGCGCGGTTATTAGCGCGATGGCTCTCGCGCGCGCACTGGTCTCAACCGGACCGAGATATCGTGTCCGTACGTTGTTCGAGCGCGCATTGTATGTAGATTGACTTCTGTACCTATCTCTTTTGTGGTACAATGTACCGATATGTGTCAAGTGAGTTGCAATTAACGTCGCCCCGTATTCTTGTACCTTCATAGAACTAACATTTTGTTTATGCATTTGTTCCTAACTCTACTGGCGCCTGCGAGAAAAGAATCGTGATGTTATGTCCATTACTTAAATCTATTACAGGTGTAACGACATTTGTGTCGTCACATAAGAACTATCCTGCATTGTGGTAGGCATCAAAGTTCTCCACGCGATTAGTACATATATATATGACGCATCAAGGGTGGCCGAGATGCGAAACATCGGGTCTTCATCACGATCCGACATAGTTCTTGGCAAGTGTGGGCACTGACTTGGGTACTCGAACGAAAGATAATTTGAATCAGAGTAATTTTATTTTGATAACGGTTTTACAACAGGAAACAAACACGTGCGTTGGTACTAAGCGTATACCGAGGCTGTCCGAGGTAGAATGCCGCACTTCTCAGGCTTCCCTCCAGTCCTCGCTGCATCCCTTCTACCGACGATCGTGTCCAAGCGGTAGGGCGCCGCTTGCGTTTCCGGTGACGATATTATTAGTTTACGGAACTAATTGTTAGATGGCGCTGTCCGTCGTACCCTTGCGCCATCAATCCACGACATATACAAAAGTCCGAAATCAACTATGTATCGTAAAAAACGTCTTGGGAACACATTGTTTTAACGGCTAAAGAGTAAAAATTCCCTGCTGGAATCTGTGTTTCCTGATAGCTATGACCTGGGGATCTTTGGGTCAAGAGCAAGCTTTGAGCTTTGAGTTACTTCTAAGCAAGCGCGCTCCATCGTCGACCACATCGTCGCTTTCCGTCAGGTGAGATGGTGGTTAAACGTAAAGCTATCAACAATTTAAAAAAAATCGGACAGTTGCCTGGACCAGACGCAGCACACGTCTAGTCAGGGATCTTCTCTTTTCAACAGCGGTTTGCATGACTTTACACTGTGTTCTAAATAAGAAAGCTTGGGAGAACTAACAAATATATTTAACAAAACAAAATGAAGCGTAGGTAGTCTTTGTTTCAATCTACCCACTAAAACCTGAGAATACAAAATGAATCCTGCGACTGGAACAGAAAGGAAAATTTACATACATCCGTACAAAGAAGACCGCTGTAAGTTAACAATGTGTGTGCGTTACCTCCTCGTCGAGTTGCGAGCTATTGTTACTTCTTCATACAAAGTTACAGGTAACAACTGCGGAACAATAAGTTCTTCCATAGTTTATGACTAGTTCTCAGTCGTATGATTCCTTGGTAATGTTAGAATTTAGGGCGTTCTTATTCTTATTCTTATTCGTAGATAGAGGTCGTTATGAAAGGATCAGACAAATACATATGTAGGTGTGCTTCCGACGTACAAGACTGGTAATTGTGGCGACACTTTTGGAAAACCTATGTCCAGCTGTAGTGGACGTCATTTGGCTGAAATTATGACTGCAATTATCAGAAAATCTCAAAATTGCAGGGAACGTTTTCCCTGCCATTTTGAGATTTTCTGTTTTTTTCATTTAATCCCATCGAAATTAAAAAAAAGTGAATATAAATAGAAGTTAACTCCTGAAGTTCTGCAGGCTTAGAGATCGTATTTACACAAGTTTAAATTCTCGTAAGCAAGAATAAGAATCTTCTTACTGTAATTTTGCTGTGTAAACAGACGAAGAACATTATCGCCTAGCGAATCTCGTATGACATAATCGTCGGTGCGAATTTAGCTGTGAGAACCACAGAGTACATTTAATATACTGAGATAGAGTCCTCAGTCACACTTTTCGCTTGCAGCGCCATCTCTCGATAAATTATCGGGTTATAAAACTCTATAACATACCTACAAATATACGTAGTATGAATAGGTACTCATACTGTATATAGCTAGCTGTCTGTACGTACTTTTGATATTTTGTAATTCTATTTTCATTACAATAATAAGTAAAAGAAAACAATCACATTATATTTTAAATCATTTTTTATTTCTTTTTACATAATATTCCCGTGCCATTTCCTGCACCTTGTCGTTTTTATCAAAATCTGCTCTAATTCCCTTTATTATTTTATTTGTGTGATATTTTTCTTCAAAGTAGCGATGACACACTTTACGATAGCTCTTAATTTTTTGGTTGTCCAAGTTCAAAATATTTCCTCCAATGGTATATAACCAAGTTCTGAACCGATCTGCATCATTAACAGGATCAGGAAACATATCAAGAGTGACATCATCTGAACCTATAAAAGGATGTTTGTTAAATTTTCATTCTTAAGTAGATAGAATCCATTGTTGTGCATTATTCTTTTTTAGTAAATTATCTTAATGTAATTTATATAGTAAAGTCATTCGGAAATTATTAGAGAAACTAAAAAAATTGAACTGTAACTATAAAGAAAAACAGATAATAGTCTATTGTTTCATATCACAAGAAGTTGGTACAAGTATAGTCAATAATTGACTACAATTATCAATTATTGTAGATTTGTTAACAGTAGCGATCAGCCGAGGAATTAGATGTTATAAACTTTTGGAGAAAGATTATGAGACTAAATAATTTCTAGCTTAGTAGATTTCACATGTTTAATTATGAGTTAGTAATCCTATATTATTTACTTACGTGACTTTCCACAGCCCGGAACACAACAGATTTTATGAGCCATCATAAAACTCCAATTAGAAAAGTAGATAAATCAAAGTCCAATAAACAATGCAAAAATCGTACAGAAAAGCTGAATAATCAGAGTCCAATAAACAAAGCCGTAGGCACAAAGAAACACTGAATCTTCAAAGTCCAAAGAGAAAAGCCAAAACAACGTAAAAATCGAATAAAACAGAGCGAAAAAAAACAAAAACACGAGAGCATTTGAATTTTAACAACTGTTTGACACTTAAAATTTTCACTGGCGCCATGTGGCGATAAACACGTTTCGTTCCATTAATTGTGATAATAATGAATATTTTTTATTTTTACTTGAATTCAGTTTTTTTATACACCATCGCTAGAAATTTCTGCAAGTCTAATATTTAATTCATTATTTAATAAGTTACAGAAAATACTCGACAAAGTAACTCTAAAGATATTTCGTAGGATAAATGAAATAAGTAGGCTGCATAAAATAGAACGTATGTTGCAATTCCCAATTTAGTGTTGCACTTACTAAATATTACATCACTGATACCATTTTTGTAACTAAAGTTACTTATTCTGCGCTAAATTTGAGCACTGTGCCATCTATTGTTAATTTATCAAATTAACAGAGTTTTGGTCACGTGACCTTTACCCACTGTTTTCTTCTGACTGAAACGCCCGGTGAGAACTTACCTGGGGCCCAAGTCTGATATTTTTATAAATTCGTCATTCCAACACGATCCGATTGTCATTTTGCTATCGGTCAATGATTTTGTGGTAGAATGACATTATCGAGCTGTCTCGTAACAAATTAAAAGCAATGACTGCACAATGACGATCACTGATCAAAGGAACTGTCAAAATTTTAGCAGATTACCGCATACGTCAGACATTTATTTGTCAATGTACCAGATTACCATTCTATGCCATTTCTTTCAATGGAGTGTCAGTGGACAGCCATTGGAAAGTCATAATGACGCCATTTTTTTTTTAGTAGATTACCAAACTTGTCAAAATCAACAATAATGAAATCAATGATAGACTATTCTGAATTAAATTGTAACTCTTTTTTTTTTTTTTTTTCTTCCTTCACTCTTACGAGTGTACTTAACTTTCATTTCACATACCTAGTCTGTGGTCTGATCATAATGTCGTTCTGGATCTGCGAAGAAATTTTTTTATTTTGAACTGTAATGTTTAGAGTTATATATTTATTTTACTGTTAATTAACGCTAAATACTCTCCAGCGTTTGATAGTCTATTAACAAGTTTGCACGTGTTATTGGCAAAATTGTGGTGTCTTTTCCGCAAATGCCATTTTGAAGAGTTGAAGTTGAAGTTGACTATTCTGACACTATTTTAACAGCAGACTTGAGGCCCTGTATGTAACTAAACATTTTGATACGATAATGTTATGGCAATTATTGCTTGAGATTATTGCGCACGATTTCTCGAACCAAAACGTGCAAGTAACTCTCTCCGTTTCAATGGACTTTTAGACAGATAACTTTTCTGTTAGCGTTCGCTAAGTACAAAATGTATCACAATGATATTACCTGTAGACGTCACATGACAAGTGATGTGTCAGGTTATAATTTTTTTTTTAATATTCCAGAACTATCACACAACACCGTCTAATCTAAGCTAAGCAGAGCTTGTGTTATGAGTACTAGACAACTGATAAACATTTTACTTGTATTTTTCTAAATACATACATATTATAGATAAATTACACCCAGATACAGAACAAATGATCGTGCTCATCACACAAACATTTGTCCTGGGTGGGAATCAAACCCACGACCTCCGGCATAGCAGTCAGAGCCACTAACCACTAGACCAACAGGACAGTCAAAATTTTGTACTTAGCGGGTAATTTGTACAAGATCGGATTGCAAAAATCTATCACTCATAGAAACCACAGCTCCCGTGAGTGAAGCCACGGGAAAAAGCGAGGTGCTCACACGGCTGTGAAATAACAAATTAAGTAGGTATGTCAAGAGGCTGGGCCGTTTTGTTAATTAGGTAAATATCTACGCGTTTGCCAAGAGGAGGTAATTTTATTGTATTAGTATTCCACTCACAAACCTTCTTGTTACAGTATTTAGAAGGAGCTTTGTTCAGGGCTACCGGTTTGTGTTATTTAACGTCATTGATTAATCTGAAGTCTTTGTTCTTTCTTTTTAAAACTGAAATTACCCCTCGTCTGTGTCGCGGTCCAACGTTGGACCGATTTCAGAAAACAGTCGTCTGTGTACGGTCCAACGTTGGACCGCTGTTGACATGCGTCGTATTTTGACGTATTATGCTTATTAAACCTGTGTCAATCCCGCTCAAACTTGCACAGAGTAAACTATATAGATACATCTACTCTATTACGTCTTCAGTGAACGGAATAACTGAGTGAACATAGATACGGAAGGTGACAAAGCCAGTCGGCCGCCCATTCGCGTCAAAGTCAGTTGTGTTTTTTACGCGTCGCGCCAAAACGTTTGTTTTTCTTGTGATTTGTGTGTTTTTGTGTGTTTTGTGGGTGAACTACAATGCCTGGGTAAGTAATAAACATTTTTCAATGCATAAACAGTGCAGTTCATTAAGATTTTGACCAGAATGTTCATTTCAACAAACATGATTTCACATCACAAACCGTTACTACTGTTGACTAAACATTTTGCGATATTTTGGCGATAAATATTGATAGAAATGCAAAATAAGGCTATTACGTAAGTTTGTATGTATACTACTATAGATATTAGGCGTTTAATTTGAATTTTATCGTATTTTTATTGTGTACATTTTGAAATTAGAATTACGTAAATCGATAGGTATTTACCTAAAGTTTCCCGTAATTTTAGATACGTATTTGTGTAATGTTTTTGTTCGGCAGCATACCCTTTTTATGTGATTAACGTTTTGTAGATATCTTCAAAATGTAGGATGTTGAATTAGATTTCAAATTTAGTCAACAGAATTCAAACAGTGATCCAAAGTTCGAGTAGGTGTTTTTTGTGCCTCTTTTCAAGTGGTTAGTTCGGTCATCCGATACAAATAAACTAAACATTTTTAACAGCTGAGACTCTGTTTGTGTAATGAATGTGAACCAAACATTAGTAAAAAAATGTAACCCAAACCGCCAGATGTTTAAAAGTCACCGGAATAGAAGTGTAAACAAACGTTATCTTTTGTTTCGAACGCCGCACTTAAAAATGACGTAATGTTATTGTTCAGCTTGTGGTATGTTATAAATGTATTACGAGGTCTGTTCTTTTGTTTGATTTATGTGAACTAAAGTGTACTTGTGTAAGTAAAACAATAACTTTTTGAATCAATGGTCTATTTATTTTATTAAAATTACATTAACACAAGAAACTGGTAAAAAAACCCTCACACTGAACATACACGACACTTACGAATACATGACAAGGTAAACCTACAACAATGTATATATATCCTGTTAGGTTATTTAATAACGATTCTAATGATATAACTGGTAATGAGCTAGCTAACGTAGTTTTGAAGTTATCGTCGTTTTAATAAGACGCGCCGAAATTTCCCGCCAAAAATTCGCGAAATTCGCGAACGTACACATAGGAGGCGAATTCGGCGATTAGCGCGCGACACAGTTCAAAGGAAGGTATTTTTTATCAATTTATTGTTCATATTCCTTTTTTTAGATATTATTTACTTATTGTGGCTCATCCAACGGTGTAGTCTTTTTAGGGTTCCGTACCCAAAGAGTAAAACGGAACTCTATTACTAAGACTCCGCAGTCCGTCCGTCTGTCTGTCCGTCTATCTGTCCGTCTGTCACCAGACTATAAAGCAGGCTATCTCATGAACCCTGGTATCTAGACAGTTGAAATTTTCACAGATGATGTTGTCGCTCTGTTGTCGCTCTCATACAACAGACGCGATTTTTTTTTTGCCTTTTTTGCTACGGACGGTACGGAACCCTTCGTATGCGAGTCTGACTAGCACTTGGCTGGTTTTTTAAGCCAAAGGTTGACTACTAGAGAATGACTATAACATGCCACTACCGCATTCAAAGTTGAAATATCAATAAATATCATACAGGATTCTTAATAAAATTCTATCCCTATGAAACACAAATATATGAATTGAATGTTTAGTACAGCATTAAGTGCGTCTTTGTAAGTTTGTGTTGCAATAAATAAGAATCCGCTAACAAAATTTCGTTTCACCTCATGTAATTGCCGCATCCATTTTCTAAGCATCAATGTTAGTTGCCATGGCGACAACTGGCGTCTTGAGTTGACGACAGCGCCATGCGGGAATCGGTACCAACTACGAACACCCTTGTCTTACATCTAAGTTTACGTTGACAACAATAGATGGCGCTATCATAGACTTGTAGTTGAAATTGTTTATTTTAGTAGTACCTATTGCTTCTTCGAAGTACCATGGAGTTTTATTTAAAACTAATAATAGCAATTCAAAGTACTTCATTGATTAAGTTTAATCGGATTAACTTAAGAGTAATTAATTTTAAAGGCTTATCCGGTTTCTGGGTAAAATTGGAAGAACCCTTACGTCTCTTGAGACAAGGTTTCGTACCTATTTACTTTTAGGAAATGTATTATTCAACGTAAATAGAATTTCTAAGAATACATTAACTTTTAAGAATGTAGGTATTTTAGTTCAGAACAAAAGATCCAGAAGGGTCGAAGTGCTCTTGTTTTGGGCCAGCCCCACTATAAGATAAGATAAGGTATTTTAGTTTGCAATTACCAAATTGTGGTGTTTTGTTGTAAGTCGTAAATAATAGCTTGTAGGTAACATTTGGGGGCATCGCCAAACTTAGACGGAATTGGGCCTCCCACAAGGTGAACCGATTACCTGATGAGGGTCGCGGGAATCCGATGAATGCGAAACGCACAGAACCGGTCGTTATGGCGACACTTGGAGGAGGTCTGTGTCCAACAATGGATGTCTTTCAGCTGAAATGATGATGAATATTGAGGAGTACAAGGGGCTACACTAGTACCCCCCAATATTGCAAACTATTACTTAGTTTCACCTGTACTAGTGTCCGTCTGTAATGGAATCCTGCAAGTTACATTTGACCTACTTTCCGGTTTCCGATTAAATTAGATGACAATGCATTATTATTACGACATGGAGTAGGGAGCTGTTCTATTGAGGGCACCTCAAAGTGGACATGGGAACTCTGTAACAACTTGACTTTACATGACACAAAGTGGACATGGGAACTCTGTTATAACATGACACAAACCCATCGAGTTTATGCCCGTTTTATTCATCCTGACGAGGATTCTGGTCCTGGATGACATTTAAGGTCTGATGATAGAACCAGTAGGTGGAGCCCTTGAAGGCGGCTATGGAAACTGTAATAAAACAACGTATCCCCATCGAGTTTGGGCTCGTTTAATTCGTCTTAAAAAGTAAATTGTAGATGATTATTTTATAAAACAATTACTTAAACTAGATAACCATATATCAGCTCTTTAATAATTATCAGATAGTTTGCTAAAATGTATTATGCTTTATTTCTTCGAGCAATTGAACTATCATAATTATACTGTATACGACTGGCCTGTTGTTCTAGTGGTTAGTGGCCCTGACTGCTATGCCGGAGGTCGTGGGTTCAATTCCCAACCAGGACAAATGTTTGTGTGATAAGCACGATCATTTGTTCTGTGTCTGGGTGTAATTTATCTATAATAAGTATGTATTTAGAAACAAATAAGTATGTTTATCAGTTGTCTAGTACTTATAACACAAGCTCTGTTTAGCTTGGGACTAGACGGCGCTGTGTGACAGTTGTGGAATATAATAATTATTATTATATAATAATTACTAGAAAGTTAAAAACATATACATACATAACGGTTTCATATCGCTATTCATTCGTTCTCTACAAAATATAATTAAACAGTTAAAAATAATTTATCCTGATTTTCGTGTATTTTTTAGTATCTACTGTTAACATTAGGTACAATATTATGCTAATACCAATTACATATAAGAATAAAAATAAATACATAAGAGCATTTATGTTGTCCAGTAAAATCAAAATTGATCTTTTTATTCGTAATAAATTAAATACGTATCACTTGAGACATGAATATAACTAGGGAACTGTGCGTGTAACCAAAACCTAGCCTTTCAGAGGACATAGGACAATATATAAGAAGTATATATTATAATAAAACAGATGGGTATGTGGGGTGGGTGGTATGTGGCTCAAAGGTTTGCTGGAAGAAAACTTAACTCTGAGTTAAGCTCGCCTATGTACATGAACTTTGTTATCTAAGTACTTATTTTATAAGTCGTTTTAGTGTACAATAAAGAATTAAAGAACGGGTAAAACGTCTACAAACTATCCAAAGCGGTCCAATATCACAATCCCCACAGCTTCTAATTAAACCAGTTCGCAGAAAGCAGAGCATCTTCAATTAAAGCCAGGTATTATGACATTAAATTGGTTCCAACGTCGGCCGCTCGGCCGCTGGCACCACTGTCGCCGCTACTCTTGACAACTACACTAATGACTGAAACTTTGTTGTGTTATAGGATGCAGTAGGTACTCGTTTAGAGAGTTTTTTTAATTTCTCAAGTATTGTATCTAAGGCTCTCCCTCAGATACAATGGGGTACCAAATGTCTCTCGACATGACACGCCACGCTGTCAAATTGTCCAACAACGTGTGGCGCGTCATGAATGCGTCATAAAATATTGGGGGTAAGTTGCGGGACACTGGGCAACGTTGCAGCGTCACGTAGATTGAGCGCTGGTTGTCATGTAGGGTTCCGTACCTCAAAAGGAATCTGTCTGTCAAGACCCTTCATCTCGGGAACGCGTGGAGGTATCGAGTTGAAATTAAAACCATATACTCAGTCCCCCTAGCCAATTTACGACCGTGACTGAGCGTTGAGAAGACGTCAGAACAAAGGAATCAGAGGCGTGGCCTACTCGAGGCGATCGACGCAGGAGAATCGAAACAAAACGGTCGTAACTTAGCTAGAGGGGCACGTCTGCGTTCCCTTGAAGCAGTGAAAAAATCAAACTTCTAAGTTAACCAAAAAAAGATACGGCAGTTTATTTCGCTAGAAATGTATATTTCGACACTCTCAAGGGAATCGAATTTCATAGGCTAGTTATTATAAACAATTGAGATCAAACTAATGAGTTAGACTAAAAACTTTGAATGATGTAAGCTTGATGCCGGTTTTCTCCTTAAAAACGACAGCGGGTGTCCATGACAGAAACAAGAGAGACTTAATTAAAAGCAATCTTATTTATTACCCGTTGAAACTCTGTATAGTACTAATTAAGCTGGATAATAAAGAATTAGAAAACTCCGCGAAGCCCGTTTCCTCATTGGATCACCAGACGTACGGCAATGCAGTACTTACATGGTGGCATCCTACCCATACCCAAAAACCGTTTTGGGAACACATTAATTGTACGAACAGCTAGAAATCCCTACTGTATTCTTTGTTTCCTTATAGCTGCAACCTAGAGGTCTGAAAGTCAAGAGTGAATAGGTTACCTACTTCTAGGCAAGCGTGCTCCATCGTCGACCACAAAATATTTGTATTACTAGCTTTTGCCAGCGGCTTCGCCCGCGTGAAAGTCGGTATCTCCATACAAACTTTGCACCCCCATTTCATCCCATTAGGGGATGAATTTCGGAAAATCCGTTCTTAGAGGATGTCTACACCCTTTAAGGAACCTACCTGCCAAATTTTAAGTTTGTAGGTGTTATAGTTTCTGAGATTTCGTGATTAATCAGTGAGTGGTATTTCGCTTTTATATATGTATATTTTTAGCAATGAAATAGAATTTTAGGGTTACCTGTTTGTCTATTTCATATTTGGCTAAGGTCCTATTACTTTTTCATGCTATAATTATCCTAAATAATTCAACACCATAATCGCAAAAAAATAAAATTCACAAATACAAAGAAATTCTTTTCAGCATAAATAACGGGCTACACAAAAGTGGGAACAATTTTAAAGTGGGTTCGCATCCCGCCATTAAGATTTACAATCGAAGTAAAAACTTTACTTTCAGCTGAAATACGACAAAACATTTTTGTTACAAAATATTCTGTTGTTTCATTTTAACGGTGACAGTTCAGTAAAGAATTAAGATCAGGATCTGATACCATTTTAGGTTCAAGTGACCCTAATGAATGTTGTTTTTCGGATTCCGTACATAATTCTGCCAAAACGGATTCCTTATACGTTTGCTGGTCTGTCAAGAACCTTTTTCTCAGGAACGCGTTTAGCTATGAAACTGAAATTAATATCAAATACTTAGCTCCTCTACCCAAAGCAACTGTGTAAAAACTGAACATCTAAGTCAACGTAATCTAAACTTAAAGTCGTTTATGCTTCGTTTAGGCGGGTAATTTGACTCTCGCTAGGAAATCAAAGAGAAGGTACTTCACGTTGACCTAGAAACCTGAAATTTGGCATTAAGCAAGTTCTAATAGCACAAATATAGAAATTTTTTAATTACGTCACAATAAAAATGCAATTTACATAGGTAAGTTTGTACAGAACCCTCGGTGCGGGAGTCCAACTTGCACTTGACCGGTTTTTTATTAAATTGAGAAGCTCATCATTAAAGCTAATGAGCAGGTGTATAAGAAACTCCTCATAGAAAAAACCATTAGGTAACTGTTTGCCTGACCTGGGGATAGAACTAAGGCTACCCATCCACCGACTAACCTTACCTAGCGCAGCTGAACTTCACAGACCTATTAATCCGCGCAGATGTTTCAGTCGGAGCTTCAATCCGCTGAAATTGGAACACGCCATAAAATATAAAGCGAACTCCTATATCTTCATTTAATTGTGTCCCAACAATAAATCGCTTTCAGCGCTTAAAGCGTAATCCAGCGCTCGATTGATTGCTATTTCATCAACCGATTCCCGATAAAACGCAGCTTTTTATGCGATGATAAAGAATTATGAGCTTTGAAGCGTTCATATTAAGATTTTAAATTATGTACTTTGAATTTATGAAATTAGTGTAAGTGGATTATTGTTCTCGAATTGGTTAACTACAATTTTTTTGTTAGGTTCCAATTTATAGTACTTTTAGTTATAATTAATTAGATTTTTTTAAATTGTTTGTGAACACGTACCTATATATCATTACAGTAAGTTAAGTATTGTATAATTATTATTTTTTTAATTCATACAAACCAGTGCTTGACTGCGATCCCACCTGATGGTACGCAGCGATGCAATCATTGATGGTGAGGCGCACTAGTTTATTAAGAGCCTATTCACTCTAGCCTTGAAGACACCTAAATTATAGTTGGACGGGAAGACCGCAGCAGGCAAATTGTTCCAGTCCTACGATATACGCGGTATAAACGACGAAGCGAAACGCTTAGTCCGGACCGTACAACCAACAAATCTTTTCATTCTAAGTAGTTGTCAATACTAAATCTAACCGTTGAAGCGACGGCCCATTTAACGCAGTGGTTAAGCGTATGGCTGCTACGCTGCGGGTCGCGGGTTCGATTCCCGCACGGAATAAATATTTGTATGGCCAACAGATAGTTGTTCCGGGTCTGGGTGTCTTGTGTTGGTGGCTTTGTTGTGTCAGGTTACATGTTAGTGACGCGCCCACGATAGAGGAGTAATAATAATAATAAATAATAATAATAACTTTATTTCGGGTGACATAGACCCATAGAAAACTTAACCTAGTACAATTTTTATTTTTAATTTATTTGCCATGACTGGCCACACCTTTACAAGACATGACCCAATAATTTTGAAACGGACAGTCAAAGCGTACAGCAATTGCGTTCAGAATGCCGTTGTTGCTACGTTGTAATACAGTGTGGGACGTAAAAAAAAATACACATATTTATTATCTAGCTAAGTTTCAAAAAATTATGTACTACACGGCCCGGGTGTGGATCGTTGGATGTCACAGGTCTTTGATTTTTTTAGGGTTCCGTACCTCAAAAGGAAAAAACGGAACCCTTATAGGATCACTTTGTTGTTCGTTTGTCTGTCAAGATCCTTTATCCCGGGAACGCGTGGAGGTATCGATTTGTAATTAAACATATACTCAGGTCTGCGATCCTTTGAAGCTGTGAAAAAATCAATCAAAAAGATACGGCCGTTTATGTAGCAAAAAACGTGTATTTCGACACTCTCGAGGGAATCAAAATTCATAGGGTACTTCCCGTTGACCAAGAATCCTGCAATTTGGCATGAAGCAAGGTAGCACAAGTAGGTACTTATAGGAAAAAATCTGAAAACTGTAAACTTGTAGTAACGTCACAAAAAAAAAATTTTTTTGCGATTCGGAAAAATCTTCATCTTGGGAATTGAACTGTTTTCATAGGAAAGTTTGTACGGAACCCTCGGTGCGCGAGTCCCACTCGCATTTGCCCGGTTTTTTTTAGAACATTCTGGTTTCCTCATGATGTTTTCCTTCGCCATTTTAAAGGCAGTGATAATGAAATTAACTACATAAACTAAAGCACCTGCCTGTGTTTGAACCCGCGATGTACTACTCGCAAGTCGGCTCTGTTACCGCTAGCCCACTACTACTCTTCGAAGACTGACTCGGAGCAATATAATAATCAGTAATTTTTATTGTTTCAGTTGAAAGCGTAGAGCAGTAAGCAGACAAGATGGCGGCGTTCGTGGCGAAGCAGATGGTCGGCAACAAACTCAGTGCTGTCAAAGGTATGAGCTGTTATAATTATTATCAATCGTACCGTACCGAAACGTGGTCGCTCACAATGGGCCTCATTAGAAGGCTTCAATTCTCCCAAAGGGCAATGGAAAGGGCTAGTTTTCTTGCGTGATCGAATCAGGAATGAGGATATCCACAGGAGAACCAGGTTACTGACATAGCCCGAACAAGCGTCAAATTTAAGTGTAAGTGAGCACATTGCTCGCAGAAAAGATCGCCGTTGGGACCGAAAGGTTCTGGAGTGGCGATCACGTACCGAAAGACGTAGCGTTGGAAGGCTTCCTACAAGGTAGACCGATGACCTGGTGGGCTACGGGAATCCGATGGATGCAAGACGTTCAGGACTGTTCATTGAGGTGACATTTGACCGGCCTATGACTAACAGTGGACGTCTTTCAGCTGAAATTATGATCATATTACACATAATTATGTAGATACATCTCTAGGTTTTCTCGCGAATACAAGTGCCAAGAAATACTTTCTCTCTCTAAGGGATATTAAACTCAAATCATCCCTGTCAGACCCTAAGTGACCCTAACGAACCCTTCTGTGGTCACTCTGCACTTAGTTCCTGTCTTATGGGCCCACCTCACACAGAAGCTTCACCACAGTTTTGCCTGCGCAAGCCAATTTATATACGGACACTGTGTCAAACTGTATGAGTTTTACCTACCACACGATGTTCCGTGTACCTACAAACCGGCCTGTGCGGCAAAACTGTGGCGAAATTTGTGCGTGTGGTAGACCCATTAACCCTTTTGGAACAACAGCGACGTTCAATATAAAAAGCAACCAGACGGAAACCGGATTCAACGATAGAATCTAAATAATTATCTTCAATTTCAATCCCGGATCGTTTTAGTAACGATTTTATAGCGAGCTCTTTGAAAAATATTGTAGGCTATGCAGAAACTGCAATCTTGTGACATTTATGGCACACTTTATATGAAATGAAAGATTCATATGACACGATTTGTGAGAACAAAACCTTTTTAAATATAATATCATGCCCGTAATTCAACGAAGCGCGAGGCAGACGTGTACACGCTCATTCCGTCATTTATGTTTAGTAATAAAATTATAGCGAGCCTATTTTTATCGACCTAGACACAAATACAGACGATAAATACCAAATGGAAAACACACTTTGCTTGATCCGGAAATTGAACTAACACTAAGCGCTTGCAACTACTGAACTAAATAAAAAACTTTTAAAGAACTGAGTATTTAAAACATAGCTAAGTAAACTTGCCCACAGAGAAAAGTAAGATAAAACTGTGGCATATTATATACCCATTACATTTCTTCGTTCAAACTTGCAATGAATTTAATGCAACTCCAAAAGAAACTTTACAAAACTTTAAACTCTTTCCCTCACGATGAGACCTCATTTAAAATCTTCATCCTCAGTTAAAAATCATTACGAAAACTTAAAAAGTATGTATCAAGAAGAGGCCGGTGTAAGACAGGCGCAAGTCGTAACAAGGGCGTGCCTTTAACGTTATTTAGCCAATAGAAAACTTGCCTTGTTGTGATCTGATGCCGCCGTTTTGATATCGCTGTAGTTTTTCGCGCTGAGGAAGGAGGATTACGTATTGCTCTGTACGATAAAGGTGGTAGAATAAAGTGTTACGATTTGCAAATATTTGTGATGACTGACTGGTTTTGTAGTCGTAAGCGCGATAAGCATGTGGGACTGAAGTTCGAACCTCAGGGTGTTATTGGGTTACCAATATTTTTAGTAGGCACCTAAATTCTGGATTTGTGTCAGATTGATGGCAATAGACTTATGCCAGCCACACATGATGCACTTTACCGTCAAGTTTGCAGCACTCTTGAAGCAGCGTCCGGTAAACTTGACGGTGCGTGACTATCAGTATGCATGACAAGTTTACTGTGTGTATGAGCGGTCAAGTATGCATAGGGTTGCCATTCGTCCCGATATATCGGGACTGTCACCGTCATTAGGCCGTCTGTCCCGACGTCCCGACAAAACACTATTACGTCCCGTTTTATCGCGCAGTCAAAGCATTTCAAATACTAATAATTATTTTTCCATATATACTGTCAGGACTGAGAAGCTAAAGGAATTTTGCGCTTATGTTGATATAAATAATCAAAATTTACTGTCGCACTCAAGAACAAGATGGCTTTCGCTGATGCCCGCGGTTGAACGGATCCTCAAACTTTGGATTCCACAAAAAAACTATTTTAACGCCGAAGAGAGACCACCTAAAATTATTTCTGTTTTTTTTTTAAAGTCCGATCAGTGTAATTTATTTCCTATTTATACAGTCCAATCTCAATTTATTTCAAAAAAATATAAAAAGCGTAGCGTAGCGTTGAGAAGAAAAAAGTGTCAATAATTGAAATAAAGCAGATATTACAGGAAACTTAAAATTCACTGACAAAGAGGAAGTCTGCCAATTTTATAGGCATGCAAACTAAAATACAATTAAACATTGTCCCTTCACTTGGAATAATAACATTGATCATGAAGTTTGAGGAGGAGCCAGTGGCTTTTTATAATACAGCTTTTGAGTATCTGCAAAAGTGGTCCATATCATTTGATAAATATAAAGTGTTTGACAGTGGCGTGCCTAGGGTTTCAAAATAAGGCAAGCCCAATAAAATTTTAACCGATTTCAAAAAAAGAAAGTTCAGTTTTCGACTGAGTATGTAGGTACCTATGTATGTATCATCGCAATTTTCTCATAAACTACTGATTAGGTACAACAGATTAAAAGCCCAATAAACAGTCATAAATTTCATTTTTATAATTTATATCTGAGAATCAAGCACAGTTGTTCTCAATGACTAACATCGGGAGTTTCGTCAATAATAATTGAAACAAATTTTGTTTGCCTAACTTCGTAATCGATGCAAGTTTGCATCACATCGGCTACGGAATGAATAATATCGTTTTGAATTTTGTTAGATAAATAACTCGGCCCCGGTTTGTCACTTTCCTCATGCTGCATATGCTTTTCTAAGACGACATCGTATTTTGAAATTAACGAGACCAGTTCTAAAAAATTGCCTTTATTTAATCAAGTTTTGGACTCATCATGTCCTCTTAAAGGAAGTTCCTGTTGTGCTAAATGACAAACAATATCGACTAATCTTTGAAATACACTACGGTTGTTATCAACGCGCGTGTTATATTTTGAAATTTCCTCAGATAACTAGCGTGATATAGATGTCTCAATTCGTTGTTTACCAAAATTACCGAAAGAAACCATTGCACACAGGTGTTTATGGGAATTTGCGTGCCTTTTAATGGCGCCAGATATGTTATTTAAATCATTATAACCAGATGTATTCCAAACGGAATCTTCATTCGAAAAAAATATGCAGCACCAGCAATACAACTTATTAGTGTGCGAACAGCCAACTAGTTTTATACACTGATCTATTAAATTTTCGTTTATGCGATTTACTAGTCTGAGAAAAACACAGATTAGGCGTCGGTTTTAATGAAGAAATTAACTGTTTTTTCTAAGCAAAGTTTAAAGATTTTACCTTATCTTCGCCAATCAAAACTAGAACGCATTTTAAATCCTCACAAGGTACAATTACCTCCATTGTTGTAGGTAAGTCACCAAAACAATTGTATCACACAAAAAACACACAAAAAAATTTAACAAAATAACTTTTCCCACTCATTCCACTCAAGCAAATGAAAATGAAGTGAGTTGCAAACGCTTGTCAGAAACTACTTACGCAGAGTTGCAGTGTTGTCATTTAGGCAAAAAAAGTCGCCAGGTATATGAAAAATCTAGCTAGATGTCGCAAATTTTTTATTTTTAAGATACTGCTTGAATATTTAATTTCGTTATTTTAAAAAGTCGCTAGTTTTTATTGTTGCTAAATCTTAAAAAAAAGTCTCCAAACTCGTTAAAAATCTCCAAGATCTCACAACGTCGCTAAAACGGCAACACTGCAGAGTTGGCAAGGTGACAAGGTCACGCATACGCGAGCAACTTCATACGAATGCCGGGCTTAAATCTTCCATACTGATCGATTTGTAGACGCGAAAGGTCCTAACTCGTTATACGGCACATCGCTATAAGTGCGAAAGTGACAGAGATAGTATTTGAAAGCCCGGTAAAAGCCGGTACGTATAAGCGAGATAGATATAGCTCTCGCGTAAATGCTGCAAATGCGAAACTCTGCGCGCGCTGTGTAGTAGTGTGGCATAGGTAGATACTTTGTGTTATTTTGATAATAATTAAAGCGCGCGAACTTTTAAATAGTTCGGGTTTGATATTGATTCTCTATCGAGCATTTTAGTAAGGCATGCCTGGCTTTTCTGCTTGTATGAAGGTACCGCCACTGGTGTTTGATTGGATGATGCTATCTGAAATCCCAGAATGGTCAGCGGTTGAAAACACTATTTTATACCTAAATGAAAATGGTGTGGAGATTTTGGGCGACAGTTGCTTTCAACAATATAATTATCAAGAAGGAACTTGTACTGACTAAAGCCCACACTGTTTCTACAGTTGTCCTACTTTTAGGAGGACTACGGTAATTCCTTCGAATAATCTTCAGCCTTGACAGGAACAATCTACAACCCTGGCAGGATCCGAAGCCCTGAAAAGAAGCGTAATGATCCTGGTACCGGGACAGCTGCTATGAGTGCGAGGCCTATAATACCACGTGGCTCCAGTGCAGCTTGACTGACATACAGTCGTAGGGCACCAGTTAGCTTACCTACAAAATATCTCACCTCAAGAAGCTACCAACAATCTTTTCCAACAACCTTTATTTTCCCATAACGATACTGGAAATATAAAATAACGTAAGGGACATTTACCTAAAATGTACCTTAAGATGTTTGATGTAAGGGTATTTTACGCAAAACGTAAAAATGTCCCTTACGTTAATTTATACTTCTGGTATCGATAATCGAATGATATCGTTTCCCCCAGGCCCCGAGGAAATCATAGAGACTGCTTTAAAATTACTGCTCTTTGAGCTTTATTGTTGTTATTCTGATATTGACTATTTAGAGATATGTGGAACAGAGTGTAAAGTCCCGCAAACCTCCATTGAAAACGACGGGTGTTTGGTCTGGTTTGGGCAACTGCCCGATAGATGATTTTCGGGCTGTTGTACAAGTTAAAATCGCGCGGAGAACTCTAATTGCCCAATGCAGGATTTCGTAATTTAGTGCCTATGTGACGCCATAGGTGTCGCTACAACTTGTTATTCAAGTTGTGCTTAAATATTATACAGACGTACAATCGACTGAAATTCTATAGCGATAAAAAACTTGCAGTCATCAACATGCTTTAGATTAAACACGTGCCATTTTGGGAGCGCTTGTCAATTTTGAATTTTTGGATAATTTGTCATTGTTGGTAGACTGGTTCACTTTATGAAGCCTTTTGGCTGACCTGGCGCAGTACGAAATGAGCCGAGATATTCATTTTGGTGATATCGTAATTCGTAAGTTGTCTCTACGTCAAGAGTGAATAGGTTACTTCTAGACAAGCGTTCTCCATCGTCGACCACATCATCTCTTACCATCAGGTGTGATTATGGTCAAGAGTGAGCTAATCAACAATTTAAAAAAAAAAAACAGGGTACAAAAAATACCAAAAAATAATTCTACAATATTTTATTAAACTAATGACTTTGATATTACACTGAGTAAATTGATTTTATGGCACGTAATACTTAATTTTTATAAAAGTAAATTCTATCATAAAAATTCTAATAAGAATACTTAAAACTAGATGGCACATTTTCACAAACTTGATTTTAAAAATAACTTTTAAAACTTAAAATTACATCAGTCTTTAGCACGAAAATAGTAAATTTATGCAGTGCTCAGTTAAAATAAAGGCTTTCTTTAATTTTTTTCAACCTTAATAATTTATCAGCACCTATAATATGATATTTCCAATCAATTTGGCAGTCTTAAATTGAGCAAGACTTACCAATATGTAATTGTTTACATGCCTCTTAAAATTCATAGCCCAATAAAAACTTAAAATAATATTGCTATCTATAACAATGAAATAAAGTATACACTTAATGTAACACAATATTAACATCGGACAGACAAATATGGCTTCAGGGTATTTCATTAATTACTATGACCCTTATCAAAATATTGGCTTACAAATAACCACGAAATATTCCAACTCACATACATTGCTACTAATAATATACATAGATCGAATATTGATAAACAGAGATACGCAATGTATAACGTTCTAATTTTAAATTCAACTTCCCAAATCCATGTAATACTCCTTATTATGAAAGAGGCTGATTAAAACTCTCTTTCTTATTGCCCCTCGCACTTCGGGGCTACATTCATCCTGTTCGCACTCCTTGACATACGCTTTTTTGATTTTCTCACTGTTGTCTGGGACGAGTATTTGTTTTCGCTTTTTCGCTTTTTTGCTTCGTTCGGTGGCGGTCCAAGTGAATGTGCCTTCGTTAGGGCTGTCGGCCATCGGTGAATGGAATAGCTTTTTGCTGATTGGTCGTCCGCTCGGCTTTCTTACTGGTGAATCGGTCTCCATCTGAAACAAGATAGTTTTTCGTTACAATTTATGTTGTTAGTAGTTTTTTTAGATCGTGATAGATGTTCTGGGTCCTGTTTATTGGCAGTTTATGCGTTTGGGGACCTTCTCGCTTGTTTATTTACATGGTTTTATCCTTTATGGTGTGGGTAGTTTTCTTTGACTTCGAAAACTACTAAACGCAAAATCTGTCAATCAATTACCTTACCAAATCAACACAAATTAGTGCAAATATATGGATAAAAAGCAATATACTTGTGGTGGTCCAAGTTTGAGAGAGAGACCGTGGTGGCCCAGTGATAACGGCTCCGAGTTACGCGTTGTAAGCCGCGGGTACAAACCCAGCCAGGCGAAATAAGCATAATCATCAAAGTATAATCAGCATTGCAATGTTCCCACAGCTGGGATTCAGGCCCCTTCTTAAGTGTCAAGTTAATTACTTTGTGTAATTTATTTCATCACCACTACTCTCAAAACGGTGAAAGAAAACATCGTGGCATGTCCTAGAAACAAAAAATCAAAGACATCCACCACCCGCACTGGGTCCGCGTGGTGGATAACGATAACCATTCCCTCTCCCAGAGAGGAGGCCTGACTCCCAGCTGTGGAAACATTATAAGGCTGATTATGCTTTTCTATATGTCTGAGACTCGTGGGAAATGTTTGGTATCATTTGTAATAAACTTTGCCCCACACTAGAAATATCTGTATGATGTATTGTAGATGTGTTATTACAGATATATAAACTGATATATACCACATTAGTTATAGTATATGCGAAACCCGAAACAAGTGTTTTTATGTAAAGAATCTATGTACAAAATTTCATAACTTTATCATGAAAAATCACAAAGTTATAAGCTTGTTATGTTACCTGGTTGCCTGCACAAATACATGGTCATAGGGCCCTCAGGGCAACTGAGGGGTTGTTTTGCTTCCGCACCCAGCAGTGCGCTAGCGCCTAATGCCCGCTATGGCCTTCCTTGACCTGTGTTGTACTTAGTATCGGTGGTGCCCAACTTTTGACATATTTTTGAGAAAAAATATAGCATGGTATAAAAATTATTGGAATCGATTCAGTTACCGATTCTGAACATACTATAATATTCAGGTTTCGCATATGGTTTAGATATAAAAATACCCAGGATGAGAATAATTATTATTAGTAGCCCGTACCAATATGAGCATCGCGATTGTTCGAAACAGATACCGCAGCCTTAGAACGGAAAGGGCAACTGAACACAGGTGGGTTTCAGTCAGTAAAATTCTGACACTCCCTCTCTCTCCATGCAGACCAGGAAATACTTATTTGATGATTTCCCACCTCAAAAAGAGGCTATACAAATACCTATTTATTCTGTGTGGGAATCGAACATTCGGTACGCATAGTAACAGACAATAGTTCCGCCCGGCGCCAACCTCGTCGTCTCAATAACAATACAAATTAACCTTTTGAGTGCGTAATTAGAGACACAATAGAAAGACAATGGCGCGTGAACGCCGGCGTTAATGCGGGGATCAAGAATTTCAACAACAATACATATCCTACTACGAACAGGTACAATAGCAGGTATCATTAAGGTTCTTGGAATTCCAGTAACACTGGAACAAAGTGACCGCTTCCCGGAACTACCTGACTAGCTGTAAAAACACAGGTAGGTATATTTGTGGCCGTATTCAACCATGTTAACCTAAGGCTAGATAACCATTCAATTACTGTTATTAAACTTAAACCTTATTATGTAAAATAAGGTTTAAATTAACTGATACCGAGGTGTACCGAATTCGGTACACTGGGGCCTGACTCCTGAGAGGTTAAAATCGGGTAAGGCAGTGAAATCGTCTAGTGACAATAAAATCATTGTTAACTATAGATACACATCTCAGGCTTTTTAACGTGAGAAATCATCTTATGACTTCTCCCGCTGTAGAGTGGAGCAAGAGAGCGTGTCAGACTTTTACAGACTAAAACCACAGCTTTATCCTTTAGTTACCCTTTGCGTTCTAGGACCAGGGACTCCTTTCCAGAAATTCCCACTGTTGTTTCAATTTTAAATTACATTATTAAATCATTTTTAGCTTAAGCTGATTGACAACTCGAGTCTATTTGTTTATTCATATTTTGGAAGAGAAACATACATTTATACGTTCACAATGAACCTGCCTAGCTTCCCAAATTATGTCCGAGTCTACATATTTGACTTCCACAACCCAAAAGTAATGCAGAGCGAAAGTTTGAAAAAAAAATACATGAGAATATGGTTATCTCCCATATTCTTCTGTATTTTTTTTTCAAATTTCTGCAATTTTTTTATTTTTTTCAGCAAACAAAATTTTTATTGATCTATTTATTAAAATGATCGAAAACGCAGAAAATTAACTAATTTCTCTAATAGTACAAATTTTAGTAATATAATAATAACATTTCGTAAATGTATAATTAATTAGTATTTAGGTACCTATATGTTGTACTCATTGTCTTCCGAAAAATTTTGAATTTGGAACACGTGAATAACGTAGTTAATTACGCACTTATATGACTGGATTATAAGCTTTGGTTAATCATATACCTATAGTGTGTAATTTTTAGTTTTCTCTAACCAAAAAAAAAAAAATGATATGATTTCAGAACTACATTCATATTAGTTATTATTTGATATTTAAACCAATTTAATCACGTAAACTTTATTAATTTACTTCCTATCACTGTTATCAGCAAGACAAGGCTTTGACAGCCAAGGCCGTTATTCAAAAGTTCGCAAACACAACAAAATACCACGAGTGAATAAAATTATTGACACAAATGTATGTATATAAAAAAAACTTACCGTATCACAGTCCGAGATGAATTCCAATGAATTATTTAACATGTTATTAGTAATCAACACTGTCAAGTTTTCTCTGGTGATCTTGTTTACCGGCGTTGACATTACGTCGTCCATTTTGAAACAGGTTACTATATATTTTAACGTATAAGTGAGGAGCGTGCGTACGCGCTGCTTCGAGGTCGCAGCCAGACTGAGTCAGACTGCCAGACGTATTATATTCTGTGCCCGGCCTGTTGAGAGACTAGAGGGTATTGATAAGCGCTGGTAATGGTGTTGCCAGTTAATAAATTGGAATAACTACTAATGAGCAAAGAATAAGAAGTACAGTTTGGTAGTTATTGTATGAACTTTGTTTTGTCATTGTAATAAAATAAAATTGTTACATTGAGTACTTAATAGCTATGAGTGTTATCCTAACTTATATTATATCATATTAATATTATAAACTAGTTTCTGCTAGCGTCTTCGCCCGTATGAAAGTATAATAAGTAGCATAGAAATCACTCGGTGATAAAGTAGGATTCTATTGATGGACAAGTTTAAAAAAAAAATTGATCCAGTTGGTTTTGGAATTTATTTATTACAAAAAATAAGTAGAAAACTAAAACCCGACTACGACAAAAAAAAAAGACGCTGAAAAAGTATGAAACAAGATTTTCAAGATGCTGAAATAAATAAAGTAACTGGAAAAACAAGAATAGAACAAAAAGAAAAGCCGTAGTCACACGTTATTAAAGTGTTTCGATTATTACCTACCTATAACGTGTGACTACGGCTTTTCTTTTTGTTCTATTCTTGTTTTTCCAGTTACTTTGTTTATTTCAGCATCTTGAAAATCTTGTTTCATACTTTTTCAGCGTCTTTTTTTTTGTCGTAGTCGGGTTTTAGTTTTCTACTTTTTTTATTTGAAAGATTTTGGTGTTAAATCATTGTGCTTCTATACTATTTATTTTGGTATGAATAAGTGAAGTCCTTTCAAATGATACCAAAACGACGTATTTATCTTATTTTTTTTAACACTATACTTTTTGTCCACTAGAGGGCGCCACATTGAATTTTGATGATATTTTTTTAAAAGTACCAGTGAAGCCCTTTCAAATGATATGAAACAGTGTATTTCTAATTTTTTTGAAACATGACTTTTTGTTCGCTAGAGGGCGTTACTTTAAATTTGAGCAATATTTTGGAAATGTACAAGTGAAGCCCTTTCAAATAATACCAAACACGGCGTATTTATCTCCTTTTTTATTTTTAACGCATTACTTTTTGTCCGCTAGAGGGCGCCATATCGATTTTTGTGACACGTCACGTAGCCTATGTTTAGCGGACAATTAAAACGGTTCTAACGATACCTCATACGTCGAGTTCCGATAAGCAGATTAGGAGCTATGAGGGAACAGATGAACATACTCACATACATACATAGCCTGTCAAAATCATAACCCTCCGTAGTCGGGTAAAAATAAAAATACAAATCTTTTCTTTTTATAATATTATAGCAGATGCAAATGATTTTGTTTTGGCCACAATTACACACCTTGATGGCTAAACCTAGGTATTTGGATTAAATTTTGCATACGTATTGTATTTTTTTACTATTGATAGGCTCGCTGTTGACCACTATCTCACCTGATGGTAAGCGATGATGTGGCCGACGGAGCACGCTTGTCTAGAAAAAACCTATTCACTCTTGACTTAAAGACCCCTAGGTTGTAGCTATCAGGAAACACCGACTGCGGCAGGGAATTCCACTCCTTAGCTGTACGCATAATGAACATTTTCCCAAAACGCTTTGTACGTATGGGTGGGATGTCCACAATGTACCGGTGGCGCAGCGCCGTACGTCTAGTAGGCCGATGATGGAATTAAATTGTGCAATTCTAGCGCACACTCCAGAAATGTAAACGACAGAAATCCGACAGGTCATGCAGCACCTCGGCGTCGATGCTCAAAATTTTGGAGTTTTGACTCGACAAGTGCATCATTATCGATGATCTTCTTGGCTCGCTTCTTAATCGCCTCTAGGGCATCAAGCTGGTATTTGGCAGACCCATCTCAAAGATGAGAGCAGTACTCCATAAACTATCGAACTTGCGCTTGATAAAGTAGAAGTACCGTTTCACCTTAGCTAAGATCCCCAATTTTGGCAGCTTGTTGAGCTTTTGCCTCGACGTAAGAGCCGAAATTGAGGATAGATGACAACGTTACCCCCAAGAAGCTCAAGGTTATCGGTTATCGACACGTTTATACTCCGGGAAGATGCAGCCGGGTGGAATGGGCTCCATTTAGAAAAAGACCAGGCGTGGTTTTAGTAGCATTGAACTAAGTATGTCCTGAAATAGGACACAGAGTACTTTTTTATCTCGGAAGTACAAAATACGTAATTAAAAGGCTTCTAGTTCAATTTACTATTATTGTATTGTTTGAAGCACTCTTTATTACATCATTTATAAAAAATTTGCTCAGTCTTTTCTTATTTGACAATCTCTAATCAATCATGTTTCGAATATCTACCTAAGCTTTTTAAACATAAACCTTAAAAGTACATCTTGCCAGTTTGCAAGTTAGTAGTATTAGCGTGGCCTCTATGGTCGCCACACTAGTGTACCTAATGGGATGGAGGAAGGGAGAAGGATGATCGTGGTAGAGCAGGGACTAAGTATTTTACGAAACCAAGTACCAAAGTTGAAATAAGACACACGTATTATTACAATAATCAATATAATGTTCGTATCACACAAAACAAATTGTGAAGTCACTTGTAATACACATATTCTGTAAGATTCTTACGTCTTAATTATAATTAATAACACAATATACCAAAAGTAATTATATAAGTTTATTTAGAAAGCATTACATTATAAGACCATGGTATAATTCACACAAATAAGAATGTATAGATAACATTTACAACAACAATCATCTGCTTCGCTTTTTTGGGAAAGGCTATGTGAATGTTGAAGTTGGTTTTCAGTCTAAGAGAATCCAGGTGAATAGCCGTGTGCCTATGAGCTATGTTGTTTCATAGAGTGACTTCCTATCTAAACTCCACACTTAACAGGGTTGTGTGGAGGTCTGGTTAGTACAATACCCATTAGTAAATAAAATTGTCGGTCAGAATAGAATAGAATAAACTTTATTGCACACCAAAATAGTAACAAAACTTTTATACTAGGCAACTTAAATCTATGGGTACAAAGGCGGTCTTATCGCTGACAGCGATATCTACCAGACAACCTTAGGATGGACTGTAAGAAATCGAAATAGAAAAAGGGGGTAGTCTGTGGTGTACTGCAAATGAATAAAGGAGAAGGTTGTCTGGCTGGAGTGGAAGGAACTTGTACTGACTAAAGCCCACACTGTTTCTACAGTTGTCCTACTTTTACGAGGACTACGGTAATTCCTTCGAATAATCTTCAGCCTTGACAGGAACAATCTACAACCCTGGCAGGATCCGAAGCCCTGAAAAGAAGCGTAATGATCCTGGTACCGGGACAGCTGCTATGAGTGCGAGGCCTATAATACCACGTGGCTCCAGTGCAGCTTGACTGACATACAGTCGTAGGGCACCAGTTAGCTTAGGTACAAAATATCTCACCTCAAGAAGCTACAACCTTTATTTTCCCATAACGATACTAGAAATATGAAATAACGTAAGGGACATTTACGTAAAATTTAAAAATGTACCTTAAGATGATTGATGTAAGGGTATTTTACGCAAAACGTAAAAATGTCCCTTACGTTAATTCATACTTCTGGTATCGATAACCGAATAATATCGTTTCCCCCAGGCCCTGAGGAAATCATAGGGACTGCTTTAAAATTACTGCTCTTTGAGCTTTGTTGTTGTTATTCTGATATTGACTATTTAGAGATATGTGGAACAGAGTGTAAAGTCCCGCAAACCTCCATTGAAAAACGACGAGTGTTAGCTCTGGTTTGGGCAACTGCCCGATAGATGATGATTTTCGGGCTGTTGTACAAGTTAAAATCGCGCGGAGAACTCTAATTGCGCAATGCAGGATTTCGTAATTTAGTGCCTATGTGACGCCATAGATATCGTTACAACTTGTTATTCAAGTTGTGGTTAAATGTTATACAGACGTACAATCGACTGAAATTCTATAGCGATAAAAAACTTCAGTCATCAACATGCTTTAGATTAAACACGTGCCATTTTGGGAGCGCTTGTCAATTTTGAATTTTTGGATAATTTGTCATTGTTGGTAGACTGGTTCACTTTATGAAGCCTTTTGGCTGACCTGGCGCAGTACGAAATGAGCCGAGATATTCATTTTGGTGATATCGTAATTCGTAAGTTGTCTCTACGTCAAGAGTGAATAGGTTACTTCTAGACAAGCGTTCTCCATCGTCGACCACATCATCTATTACCATCAGGTGTGATTATGGTCAAGAGTGAGCTAATCAACAATTTAAAAAAAAAACAGGGTACAAAAAATACCAAAAAATAATTCTACAATATTTTATTAAACTAATGACTTTGATATTACACTGAGTAAATTGATTTTATGGCACGTAATACTTAATTTTTATAAAAGTAAATTCTATCACAAAAATTCTAATAAGAATACTTAAAACTAGATGGCACATTTTCACAAACTTGATTTTAAAAATAACTTTTAAAACTTAAAATTACATCAGTCTTTAGCACGAAAATAGTAAATTTATGCAGTGCTCAGTTAAAATAAAGGCTTTCTTTAATTTTTTTCAACCTTAATAATTTATCAGCACCTATAATATGATATTTCCAATCAATTTGGCAGTCTTAAATTGAGCAAGACTTACCAATATGTAATTGTTTACATGCCTCTTAAAATTCATAGCCCAATAAAAACTTAAAATAATATTGCTATCTATAACAATGAAATAAAGTATACACTAAATGTAACACAATATTAACATCGGACAGACAAATATGGCTTCAGGGTATTTCATTAATTACTATGACCCTTATCAAAATATTGGCTTACAAATAACCAGAAATATTCCAACTCACATACATTGCTACTAATAATATACATAGATCGAATATTGATAAACAGAGATACGCAATGTATAACGTTCTAATTTTAAATTCAACTTCCCAAATCCATGTAATACTCCTTATTATGAAAGAGGCTGATTAAAACTCTCTTTCTTATTGCCCCTCGCACTTCGGGGCTACATTCATCCTGTTCGCACTCCTTGACATACGCTTTTTTGATTTTCTCACTGTTGTCTGGGACGAGTATTTGTTTTCGCTTTTTCGCTTTTTTGCTTCGTTCGGTGGCGGTCCAAGTGAATGTGCCTTCGTTAGGGCTGTCGGCCATCGGTGAATGGAATAGCTTTTTGCTGATTGGTCGTCCGCTCGGCTTTCTTACTGGTGAATCGGTCTCCATCTGAAACAAGATAGTTTTTCGTTACAATTTATGTTGTTAGTAGTTTTTTTAGATCGTGATAGATGTTCTGGGTCCTGTTTATTGGCAGTTTATGCGTTTGGGGACCTTCTCGCTTGTTTATTTACATGGTTTTATCTTTATGGTGTGGGTAGTTTTCTTTGACTTCGAAAACTACTAAACGCAAAATCTGTCAATCAATTACCTTACCAAATCAACACAAATTAGTGCAAATATATGGATAAAAACAATATACATGTGGTGGTCCAAGTTTGAGAGAGAGACCGTGGTGGCCCAGTGATAACGGCCCCGAGTTACGCGTTGTAAGCCGTGGGTACAAACCCAGCCAGGCGAAATAAGCATAAAAAGTATAATCAGCATTGCAATGTTCCCACAGCTGGGATTCAGGCCCCTTCTTAAGGGTCAAGTAAATTACTTTGTGTAATTTATTTCATCACCACTACTCTCAAAACGGTGAAAGAAAACATCGTGGCATGTCCTAGAAACAAAAAATCAAAGACATCCACCACCCGCACTGGGTCCGCGTGGTGGATAACGATAACCATTCCCTCTCCCAGAGAGGAGGCCTGACTCCCAGCAGCGGAAACATTATAAGGCTGATTATGCTATGCTATATGTCTGAGACTCGTGGGAAATGTTTGGTATCATTTGTAATAAACTTTGCCCCACACTAGAAATATCTGTATGGTGTATTGTAGATGTGTTATTACAGATACATAAACTGATATATACAACTTTAGTTTTAGTATATGCGAAACCCGAAACAAGTGTTTTTATGTAAAGAATCTATGTACAAAATTTCATAACTTTATCATGAAAAATCACAAAGTTATAAGCTTGTTATGTTACCTGGTGGCCTGCACAAATACATGGTCATAGGGCCATCAGGGCAACTGAGGGGTTGTTTTGCTTCCGCACCCAGCTGTGCGCTAGATCCTAATGCCCGCTATGGCCTTCCTTGACCTGTGTTGTACTTAGTATCGGTGGTGTCCAACTTGTGACATATTTTTGAGAAAAAATATAGCATGGTGTAAAAATTATTGGAATCGATTCGGTTACCGATTCTGAACATACTATAATATTCAGGTTTCGCATATGGTTTAGATAGGTACCTATACTAAAAATAATGTTGTATAGGTACTTAAAAATACCCAGGATGAGAATAATTATTATTAGTAGCCCGTACCAATATGAGCATCGCGATTGTTCGAAACAGATGCCGCAGCCTTAGAACGCAAAGGGCAACTGAAGGAACACTGGTGGGTTTCAGTCAGTAAATGTCTGACACTCCCTCTCTCTCCATGCAGACCAGGAAATACTTATTTGATGATTTCCCACCTCAAAAAGAGGCTATACAAATACCTATTTATTCTGTGTGGGAATCGAACATTCGGTACGCATAGTAACAGACAATAGTTCCGCCCGGCGCCGACCTCGGCGTCTCAATAACAATACAAATTAACCTTTTGAGTGCGTAATTAGAGACACAATAGAAAGACAATGGCGCGTGAACGCCGGCGTTAATGCGGGGATCAAGAATTTCAACAACAATACATATCCTACTACGAACAGGTACAATAGCAGGTATCATTAAGGTTCTTGGAATTCCAGTAACACTGGAACAAAGTGACCGCTTCCCGGAACTACCTGACTAGCTGTAAAAACAGGTATATTTGTGGCCGTATTCAACCATGTTAACCTAAGGCTAGATAACCATTCAATTACTGTTATTAAACTTAAACTTTATTATGTAAAATAAGGTTTAAATTAACTGATACCGAGGTGTACCGAATTCGGTACACTGGGGCCTGACTCCTGAGAGGTTAAAATCGGGTAAGGCAGTGAAATCGTCTAGTGACAATAAAATCATTGTTAACTATAGATACACATCTCAGGCTTTTTAACGTGAGAAATCATCTTATGACTTCTCCCGCTGTAGAGCGGAGCAAGAGAGCGTGTCAGACTTTTACAGACTAAAACCACAGCTGTATCCTTTAGTTACCCTTTGCGCTCTAGGACCAGGGACTCCTTTCCAGAAATTCCCACTATTGTTTCAATTTTAAATTACATTATTAAATCATTTTTAGCTTAAGCTGATTGACAACTCGAGTCTATTTGTTTATTCATATTTTTGGAAGAGCAACATACATTTATACATTCACAATGAACCTGCCTAGCTTCCCAAATTATGTCAGAGTCTACATATTTGACTTCCACAACCCAAAAGTAATGCAGAGCGAAAGTTTGAAAAAAAAAACATGAGAATATGGTTATCTCCCATATTCTTCTGTATTTTTTTTTCAAATTTCTGCAATTTTTTTATTTTTTTCAGCAAACAAAATTTTTATTGATCTATTTATTAAAATGATCGAAAACGCAGAAAATTAACTAATTTCTCTAATAGTACAAATTTTAGTAATATAATAATAACATTTCGTAATTGTATAATTAATTAGTATTTAGGTACCTATATGTTGTACTCATTGTCTTCCGAAAAATTTTGAATTTGGAACACGTGAATAACGTAGTTAATTACGCACTTATATGACTGGATTATAAGCTTTGGTTAATCATATACCTATAGTGTGTAATTTTTAGTTTTCTCTAACCAAAAAAAAAAAAATGATATGATTTCAGAACTACATTCATATTAGTTATTATTTGATATTTAAACCAATTTAATCACGTAAACTTTATTAATTTACTTCCTATCACTGTTATCAGCAAGACAAGGCTTTGACAGCCAAGGCCGTTATTCAAAAGTTCGCAAACACAACAAAATACCACGAGTGAATAAAATTATTGACACAAATGTATGTATATAAAAAAAACTTACCGTATCACAGTCCGAGATGAATTCCAATGAATTATTTAATATGTTATTAGTTATCAACACTGTCAAGTTTTCTCTGGTGATCTTGTTTACCGGTGTTGACATTACGTCGTCCATTTTGAAACAGGTTACTATATATTTTAACGTATAAGTGAGGAGCGTGCGTACGCGCTGCTTCGAGGTCGCAGCCAGACTGAGCCAGACTGCCAGACGTATTATGTTCTGTGCCCGGCCTGTTGAGAGACTCGTTGGTATTGATAAGCGCTTGGTGTTGCCAGTTAATAAATTGGAATAACTACTAATGAGCAAAGAATAAGAAGTACAGTTTGGTAGTTATTGTATGAACTTTGTTTTGTCATTGTAATAAAATAAAATTGTTACATTGAGTACTTAATAGCTATGAGTGTTATCCTAACTTATATTATATCATATTAATATTATAGGTAAACTAGTTTCTGCTAGCGTCTTCGCCCGTATGAAAGTATAATAAGTAGCTTAAAAATCACTCGGTGATAAAGTAGGATTCTGTTGATGGACAAGTTTTTAAAAAAATCGATCCAGTTGGTTTTGGAATTTATTTATTACAAAATAAAAATACAAATCTTTTCTTTTTATAATATTATAGCAATTAAAAATGATTTTGTTTTTGCTACAATTACTCACCTTGATGGCTAAACCTAGGTATTTGGATTAAATTTTGCATACGTATTGTATTTTTCTACTATTGATAGGCTCGCGGTTGACCACTATCTCACCTGATGGTAAGCGATGATGTGGCCGACGGAGCACGCTTGTCTAGAAAAAACCTATTTACTCTTGACTTAAAGACCCCTAGATTGTAGCTAACAGGAAACACAGACTGCGGCAGGGAATTCCACTCCTTAGCTGTACGCATAATGAATATTTTCCCAAAACGCTTTGTACGTATGGGTGGGATGTCCACAATGTACCGATGGCGCAGCGCCGTACGTCTAGTAAACCGATGATGGAATTAAATTGTGCAATTCTAGCGCACACTCCAGAAATGTAAACGACAGAAATCCGACAGGTCATGCAGCACCTCGGCGTCGATGCTCAAAATATTGGAGTTTTGACTCGACCAGTGCATCATTATCGATGATCTTCTTGGCTCGCTTCTTAATCGACTCTAGGGCATCAAGCTGGTATTTGGCAGACCCATCTCAAAGATGAGAGCAGTACTCCATACACTATCGAACTTGCGCTTGATAAAGGTTGAGCAGCTGTTCCGGAGTGAAGTACCGTTTACCTTAGCTAAGATCCCCAATTTTGGCAGCTTGTTGAGCTTTTGCCTCGACGTAAGAGCCGAAATTGAGGATAGATGACAACGTTACCCCCAAGAAGCTCAAGGTGGTCGGTCATCGACACGTTTATACTCCGGGAAGATGGAGCCGGGTGGAATGGGCTCCATTTAGAAAAAAGACCAGGCGTGGTTTTAGTAGCATTGAACTAAGTATGTCCTGAAATAGGACACAGAGTACTTTTTTATCTCGGAAGTACAAAATACGCAATTAAAAGGCTTCTAGTTCAATTTACTATTATTGTATTGTTAGAAGCACTCTTTATTACATCATTTATAAAAAATATATCATTTGCTCAGTCTTTTCTTATTTGACAATCTCTAATCAATCATGTTTCGAATATCTACCTAAGCTTTTTAAACATAAACCTTAAAAGTACATCTTGCCAGTTTGCAAGTTAGTAGTATTAGCGTGGCCTCTATGGTCGCCACACTAGTGTACCTAATGGGATGGAGGAAGGGAGAAGGATGATTGTGGTGGAGCAGGGACTAAGTATTTTACGAAACCAAGTACCTAAGTTGAAATAAGACACACGTATTATTACAATAATCAATATAATGTTCGTATCACACAAATCATATTGTGAAGTCACTTGTAATACACATATTCTGTAAGATTCTTACGTCTTAATTATAATTAATAACACAATATACCAAAAGTAATTATATAAGTTTCAAAAAATATTGTTTGCAAATTGCATAGAGTATGCGCTCTTTATAATAATCTTCATAGAGTAAACTATTCCATCTTATGAAACAACTCATAAAACACACTTCCAGGTTTTTCCTTTTCGTCTGTGAATTTAGCCACATCTTTATAATTAGGTATCATATTAAAGAGTTCCTTTCTTCGAGACTCGTTCATCAATATTTTGATTTCGCTTGCATCTGCATTCATTGTCTTGTCTAAAACCAAATTTGGACCTGTGTTATCTTCCAAAACCTCGGTTGCCATTCCACTGTCATTAAGTGCGTCTGTGTCCTCCAGTTCTAGAAAACTGAAAGTTCTCGGCATATCACTCCAAGTGACTAATTCATCTTTCAGGAACAGCTGCTTGATATACATTGCCATGTGGTCTACAGAGTTTTTGGCTTTAGTTTTTTTGCGAAAGTCTTGAAATTCAGTGAGCAAAGTTTTTAAGTTTTTGGAATGTATTTTGGTATACAGTTTGATCAATTGGCTGGTTTCGAGAATGAATTTAGTTGTCGAACCTTTGTTGATTGTCATGTCGTAAAATCCTTGAATGTTGAAGACACATTTTTCTAGCGTGACCCTTTGTAATTCCTTGTAGCTGACTTTGTTCTGTCGGTAGAGCTTGGGGAAGTGCTGGCACAGGAAGTGTGACGTTGGGGGATAGTTCGTCATGAGGTTGAACTCGTGGATGCGACTCTTCACGCGAGCATCGGGTGATAGTTTTTCTTCCTGAAATTTAAAAGTACAATGATTAGTTCCATATCATCATCTCCCTAGCCTTTGTGCCAACTAGCTTGGGGTCGGTTTCCAGTCTAACCAGATGCGGTTGGACTGGACACCTGCGAGCGACTGCCTCTCTAACCTCCACAACCCAGCTTCTGGACAACGTGATACTCCTTGGATACACCGACGGACAAACTTTCTGGCGTCTGACTACGTGTAACCACTGTCAAAGATCTACGAATGACAACCGGAACCGACGCATGCTTTACATAAAATAAAATAAAAATACTTTATTTCAGACCGTGGTCCGTATTATATTAGTAATCACACAACTTAAAAACTATGTTAATAAAAGATAAAATAACAGAGAGAGAGATTTTAATTTAATTTAAATATCTTTTGCGTACACCTGACACACCGGGTACATGTAACGTGTACATGCACCCAGTGTGCCAACGTGGCGCCACACGGCTTATCACTAATGACCCTCAGAATGCTGTTGCCGCTCCCACGCACCCTGCGCATCATGGACTCTACCCTCTTTCTTATGATGGCTTTGAAACCATCAATATGTGCGTCAGCAAACATTCCTGATGCACTGCAGTAACGTGGGAGCCCCAACAACATCCTGAAGGCATTATTATACTGAACTTTAAGGGCGTTGTATGCCCGCTGCGTATACCGAACCCACAGGGTGCACGTGTACAAAGTTTGACAAAATGCCTTAAAAAGCGTCACTTTCACTTTTGGTGTACAACGTGCAAACCTGCGGACTAACATATTGCATCGGACAGCCAACGCCCTCCGTTCTCTTTCAATGTCATCATCGTCTTTCAAAGTCTCAGTAACTATGTGCCCCAGGTATTTAAAATTTAGCACCCTCTCAAGATTCAAACCTTTCATCATAACTGTCGGAACGTAAGCTGGTTTTTGTGCTTCACTTTGAACACCAGTTACTTTCCAAGGTATGAGGTGTCAGTAATATCCTAAATAAACTTAGAAAAGTACATATGAATTGAAAAATTCACATTGGTACTTGCCCGGTTTAGAACCCGTGGGCAGGAAATATTATAAGTGACTAGCTTTTGCCCGCGGCTTCGCCCGCGTACTTAAAATATAGCCCATGTCATGTCACTCAGGAACAAAGCAGCTTTCTATCGGTGAAAAAATTTTAAAAATCGGACCCGCACTTTCAGAGATTACCTCCTACAAACAAAAAAGCTGGGCAAGTGCGAGTTAGACTCGTGCACTAAGGGTTTCGTACAAACTTACCTATGAAAACAATTCAATTCCCGAATTGAGTTACGAAGATTTACCCGAATCGCACAAAAGTTTTTTTACTTGTGCTATGAGACCTTGCTTCATGCCTTTCAAGATTCTAGGTCAACGGAAAGTACCCTATGAATTTTGATTCCCCATTTGATTGAGAGAATCGAAATATACGTTTTTTTTCTACATATATGGCCGTATCTTTTTTTGTAGTTAACTCAGAAGTTTGATTTTTTTCACAACTTCAAGGGACCGCAGACCTGAGTATATGGTTTTAATTTCAACTCGATACCTGCACCCACGGGTTCCCGAGTTTTATGGGTCTTGACAGAGAGACAGACGGATGGACAACAAAGAGATTCTATAAGGGTTCCGTGTTTTCCTTTTGAGGTACGGAACCCTAAGCTTTAATTTTCTAGCCCACAATGGCAAAAGACGGGCGCATATGGAAAAGGGAGAGGAAGGCCTTCATCTAGTAGTGGGACCTAATGAGCAAATTAAATAGATAGATGTTTGTAAATATGACGGTTTTACAGAAAAAACAAAACCCATAGAAACAAACTAATAACAATATTCCTTTAAAAAAAAAAAAAATTATTCGAGCTTGTAATATCAAGTCAATTTAAATAACCACAGTTCAAAGTGTTTGTTTCATAAAAAGACAACTTAACAAGTAAATACCCAGTGTGATGATGAGCTCACCATAGACTCGAGGTGGTGGAAGTAGTTGCAGACTTGTTTGAACTTGTTCTGCTTCCCGCAGTGCAGCCACACGACGGTAGCTCTCCGGAGGGTGGATGCAGTGTATGGTGGCATCGGCGGATCCAGCAGAGGGTGGAAGTTGCTGTCATTTAGCAGCAGGGAATCGGTGCCCAACATTGTGCTGGAACATGTCGAATTATGGTGTTATTTATTTAAAAATTTATGTACACATACATATGATAAAACCATCATCATCATCATCATTTCAGCCGAAAGACGTCCACTGCTGGACATAGGCCTCCCCCAAGTGTCGCCACAATGAACGGTCCTGTGCGTCTCGCATCCATTGGACTCCCGCAACCGTTACCAAGTCATCGGTCCACCTTGTAGGAGGCCTTCCAACGCTACGTCTTCCGGTACGTGGTCGCCATTCCAGAACCTTTCGGCCCCAACGTATGTTTATGGTATGACAAAATACAAGAAGGAAACAGAAAAATGGGTACAAAGGTGATGATCTCTTCCAGTATACCTGCGTAAGGAGAGTTGGGAAAAAGAAAAGAAAACCGGCCAAGTGCGAGCGGGACTTGCGCACAAAGGGTTCCGTATCGTCCGAAGCAAAAAACGAGCAAAAAAAATCACGTTTGTTGTATGGGAGCCCCCCATAGTTATTTTATTGTGTGCTTTTTAGTATTTTTTTTTTGTTATAGCGGTAACAGAAATACATCATTTGTGAAAATTTCAACGTTTTTTTTATACATCATTTCATTTATTCAAGTAACTAGGACTCATAATTACACATAACACAGAAGCTAACACAAAACATAACACCAACAAACAAACAACATATAAATATTTCACACACAGTTATCGATAACTGCAGGTAACATGCAAGTCACTGCAGCGCCTTATATAAGGACAGCCAAGCCGGTCGGCTATCATCATCAGCACACTGTTGTGGCATTTGTTTTACTATCACGGTTCATGAGATACAGCCTGGTGACAGACGGACAGTGGAGTCTTAGTATTAGGGTCCCGTTTTTACCGTTAGGGTAGGAAACCCTGAAAAAGGAATAGAAGAAGTGTTAATTGGAACGTATCAAGAATTTTAGTAAATGTTTCAAGACAGCATTATTTTTATCATTATCTTCTTTTTTTCACAGTAGAATAAAGTCGCCTGTCTGTCTGTTTATCAGCATATTCTTCCTAAACCACGCAACGGATTTGACATATTTTTTTTTTAATAAATGGGGAGGGTTTATATACATAATTTGTACTAGTGCAAAGCCGGAGTGTCACACATGTTTGCTGAGAAACAGCCACCGTTTGACAAAAGCCTCCCCTATAAATCCAATGGTATTATTACTATATCACACCAATAAATATTATAAAGGCGATAGTTTGTGAGAGTGTGTGATGCTATGTTCGTGTGTATGTTTGTTACTTTTTCTCGCTCAAATGGCTGAACGGGTTTGGATTGAATTTGGCATACGTAGATCATATCTTGGTTAGCACATAGGATACTTGTAATCCCGGGATTTTTTTTTTTTAATAGTAGGCCGAAGACAATTACACTATTTAAACATATACCTAATTTTTATTTCTGTCATGCATCCGTCGCTACGATATCCTGCTTTTATGCGAGCGAAGCCACAGGCAGCTAGTTAGTATAAAACCTATTGTTCATTATATAGATAAGTATATTTATTACTAGCAGAATAAAGAACTTTTCTACAGGTAGGTATACAGAAAGCTAGCTATATTCTAAAGTAGACTTGGTTACTTTATTACGCGTCTATCTGACATAATATTGAACCTACTTATCTGCAAGTAATAATTCTGCTATACAAAATCATGTTCACAATCACAATCATAAAATCAAGTTCATCACTTTTCATTTCCATTTTGACACTCTGTTAATTTTAAGCCCAGTTTATTTTAATAATGTTTTACAATAAAGAATGTATTAATCTATCAATTTCAAAGCCTTGTAATCGTAGATCTGGTAAAATCTATGGTTCCTATACAGGCTAATTCCATCGCAATTATTTATTTTTATTTTTTATTCCACAACTATCACACAACGCCGTCTAGTCCCAAGCTAAGCAGAGCTTGTGTTATGAGTACTAGACAACTGATATACATACTTACATATTTCTAAATACATACATATAATAGATAAATTACACGCAGACCCAGAACAAATGATCGTGCTCAAGACACAAACATTTGTCCTGGGTGGGAATCGAACCCACGACCACGACGAGCAGTCAGGGCCACCAACAGGCCAGTCAAACTATATACTGACCTTTTGTCAAAAATTTCTATAAATGTTCCTCGTAGATTACCCCAATCATTTTAGACAACCTACAACTAGCATAGATAGATTTTAACAAGGGTAAGTATGGTAAGGACCCAGATCGTACAATGCTATATGCAACATAGCTAAAATATAAATCACGATAGTCTTTACAATACTAAAATGTAATCATAGAAACACTTTCAAACGGAAGACATTAGAGTTATCACTCCAACAGTTAACTAATTAATGACTTTTTTATCTTAATGCATGTCAGCTTTATCTCGCTAATTGTAATGTTATTGTTTATACTAATTATTGTTAATTTAATTTTAAATATTGACATTACTGATATTATAATAATATGTATGATAATGTGTTATGTTTACTTAATAACGTTCAATAAAACTATGGTTATTTGTAATAGAATTAAAAACACAATTTAAAAAAGTGTAATGCAGCAATTTTGTACAAGTTTTTTTTTTTTGTATTGCCTAAGAGATGAGGTAATTTTTGTCTATATATATAAAAGAAGAAACTAACTGACAGATATATCATCGCACTGCCGAAACTACTGGGCCCAAGAGCGTGAAAGTTTTACTTTTTATGATTTAGGCACTAAGAGAGGATTTTCCAAAATTCATTCAAGGATGAAACGGAGTCCAAAACTTGCTCTACGCAGGCGAAGCCATATATAACAATTAATCCTGATTACGTAGCGCCATAATTTGTTCATATTAATTTATTTGTTTCTATAATATTGGATCATTGTAGACCCTGTTAGGGCAAAGCAACATATTTATTTATACATATTTAAATCAATTAAATACAGTACCTTAGTAAATTCTACATCATACATGCAATTTAAACATATAAATCTATATATATAAAAGCTAAATACCACTCACTGATTAATCACGAAATCTCAGAAACTATAACACCTACAAACTTAAAATTTGGCAGGTAGGCTTCTTATAGGGTGTAGACATCCGCTAAGAACGGATTTTACGAAACTCCATCCCTAAGGGGGTAAAATGGGGGTTGGAAGTTTTTGCGAGAAAGTTACTTTTACGCGGGCGAAGCCGGCTGGCAGAAGCTAGTTATTTATAAAAATTTAAGGTTCTTACAAAGAAAATTGCACAGAAAATCAGAAAACTACGACTATTTACACTTCACGCGTTGAGTTCATAGCTAAGACAGTGCAACAACTGTCGAGTCAGCTGGTCCTTAATATTAATAAATAAATAAGGTTTTTCAAGTATTACCTTTTCTGCAGGGGTTTTAGTTTGTGCCAGTAAGATTTAACGTTTTTCAGTACATTTGTTTTTAGACTTGCACAACACAAAACAAACTAATAACTTTAAACTCGTGAGTTCCTCAGTTTTCCTCAGTTATCACTGACACACTCGTTAGACATATTATAACATATATATTTGAGAGCAGTAACACTAATCACAGTGCCAACAATCTAAAGCAAACTATAATTGTACCTAACAAATGACCACCATAATTTGAAACTACATTTTAAACAAACAATACAATCTGGTGGACCATTCAATACTGGTCATAAAAGGTTTATTTCTCTTTTACGAAACAATTAAGATCTTACAAAATAAAACAGCAAACGGCCCACAGTAAAAATGATTTGTTTCAAACGAAAATAGTTCAATTTGTAAGCAAATAAACAAAATGAAAGTTTGGCATTATAAATAATCGCTATGAGCTATTGTAACCATTCCGAAAATATTTCAGGTACGGTCATAAAAATGAAAGATTTTTTTTCAAGAACCTGTCCTTATTCCTAAGTACTAAAGTTGAATATCGTGTAGCAAGTAAGTTTGCAAATTTGAAGCCCTAACCATAAATTTTGTTTATAACTTTGCTAAAGTATGACCTTCTTGTAATGGCCTGGGCTTGTAAGGATTTGAACAGTTCTTAGTAAGGATTAATTTTGTGAATAGTGACGAAAGGAATGGTACCTGTTGTTTAAGAATGCTGTACTTATTTAAAATTGATTATCCCACTAAGGGACTACCTCTAAACAAAAGATTTTTTTTTCTCAAAAATAAACTCAAACAAAAAGGTTTTCAATACGTCTTTGTTCGAATAACTCGAAAAAAAGTAGGAAACAGCTGACTTAATGTTTTGAGAAATGACTTTTGTATACCTAGTACAGCTGATTGAGCGATAGATACTGTGATAACAAGGAAGATCGCAAGAGAAATGTACCTTGTCAGTGTGCGGGCTGGTTGAATGAATATAGTTTTAAAGGTTTGATTGGAAAAAAAAGTGTTTTTTTTTTTTAAGTTGAAAAGCCTGTTTTTGGTAGACTGCCAAAAGAAAACTAAAAAGTCAAAACAAGTCACTTTAAGCAGTCTAATGCAGTCCGTAGAATTTATTTTAGATCAATCCCAAATTTGACGCCATCAACTGCATCAGACTGCTTCATTAGACCCCAAGCGAACGCCAGCGTTCGCTCTCTCATTGTCTTTCTATTGTGTCTCTAATTACGGTATTCGAAAGAAGTGAATTGTTTCAAACTTTTAGTTATTTTAAGCAGACAGGCTTTTTATCACTGTCAACTTTTTTTTACCTATATTTAAATGAGTAATAATTCTGAAATTATCTTCTCGAGCCTTTTATTTTAATACCCTACATGACTATGTCACGAATAAACATAATTTGGCGCTAAAATTCTGCCATTTTATTTTTTTATTTTTGATGTAGTACCCAGCGACATTATTCTTAAAACTAAGACAAATCTAACGACATATCTCTATCTAAAATGCAACAAAACGTTAAGGCCATCGTAACGTTTTACAGCCTAAAGCCAACCTCAAAAAATGAGCTATGCATCCAACATTAAAATAACTTATTGGTATGGTATGCCTATTATTTATACTAATATGTATTACTAATACGAAAATAATTCTTATCTGTCAGTCGTTCCCTTTGCAAGTCTAAACAGATTTGGATAAAACTTAACACACAGATAGACTACCTCCTGTATTATGACAGACATGGATAGGTACTTTTTATTCAAAGCGTACTTGCCGTACATTCCTTTGGGATAATTTCAGACATTCACACTGAAGCATTATTTTGTAAAAATAAGTCGTTAGTGTGCCTGTAAGACAACCCGTAGACCACATAAATAAATCAAAAAAGCCGCTGGCAGAACCGAATTTTAAAATATTTTTGACAATCGTTACGGTTATTAGAATGTCATCCTGTCGAGGCCAAAGAACAAGTAAAATATTTGGAATGATAGAACATAATTCGTGTAACACAACAGCTGATATTATATACCCACGCATGGCCATTCATCGTCAAGACTAATTACCTTCATCGATACGTAAAACAAACGTACCTAGCTTAGGTATTTTTCTTGTTTCGTATAATAATACTAGGTAGGATTCCGCGATTACTTTACTACACCCTAAGGCACAGGAACCTAGCATTTTAAACTAGCGGTCCTGACAAATGTTGTTCTGTCCCAAAGATGGCTTAAAGTCAGAAAAAAAAAATTTGCTCGATTGCAGCGCCACCTACCGGGTCCAATTGTATTTTCAAACCACTCAAAGACCCACTCAAATATACACACAATACTTTATCCAAATGGATCAAGTCGTTTAGAAGAGCTAGGTGACAAACACACGTACAGAAGAATTATAATAAATATATAGCATACAGAGTAGCCATATGTTCCATTTAATGATGTAAGAATATTTTCAGTCTAAAAGTCAAATGTTTTTCGAACTAGAAATACTGTCACTACAAACAAACAATATTAACCCTATAACATAAGAATTTAGTTAATCTTCATTTAGATATAATAACACATAGGTACTTACCTATTTTTCCGCCTTTTTTTTCATAATAATATACTTATTCCATAGTCTAAGTAGGTACAAAATTCCTCAACTTTGAAATATTTTCAACAACAAACTGCAGTGCACACAGTTACAATGCAATTACAAGAATGTAGAAAACTTACCCGTCTCAAAATTTATATCACCTCACTTCTAAAGTCGTTATTATTCAATTAATAATTAAATGGAGTAATTAAAATATTATAAATGATTATGGTCGAAGGTTACGTGGCGGCCGCGCAAGATTGCAAGCTCTGTCTAAATGATGGTCCTGAGTTTTATTTGACATACTCATTTTTAAAATAGTTTGGAAAGTACCCACTGTTTTTGTTTTCTTATAATGTTATCTATTGTGTTGTGGGTAAAGCGCTGAGTGCACTTTGAATCGTTTCTTTCTTTTACGCTAGCATCAAGCAGGATTAATCTGTGAACAATTACAGCGTGACTCATAGTTCCATAGTTTCTTTTGTACCTTTCATATTTTAACGAACTTTACAAAAAGGGTTCTCAAGTCGACTTTTCTTTGTATTTTTATCAGTGATATCTTCGCCAAATGATAACCGCTTTTGATTATTCTATTTTTGTTTAGAAGAGACGTTTAGTAATGCTGCAGAAACTAGTACTAGTCCCCAATCATATTTGTAACAAAATATGAAAAAGTAAATTATTATTTGTCAAGAAGGTTCAAATAGGTTAAAAATATTATAATATTTAACTTTCTATCCGTCTGAGTTTATATAAAATGACTGGGTAACATTTAACGAAAAAGAATAATCTAAAATATATGCATGCAAACATTAATTAAAAACATATTTTTTTTAAATAAAAAATGTACTTTTCCCGACTGATAATTTCACAATATCGAATTTAATTAGGGTTTCGTACAAAAAGGGTTACGGGACTCATTAACTAAGACTGCACTGTCCGTCTGGCTATCACCAGGCTGATCTTATGAACTGTAATATATAAATATATATCTTTATTCATCAAAAACATTGTAGTACATTATGACCATTTACAGAATCGATTACAGTGTACAAAGACTACTACAAATTGGTGGGTGAGGTGCTGTATTCCTAGCTAGGTTAATATATAACGTGTGTTAAGGAGTACAGTGCCAGTCTCCAAGGAAAGAAACAATAAAATCGTACACAGTATGCATTATAGTACATTATAGTGTAGTGTGATAGCTAGACAATTGAAATTTGCACAGATGATATAAAAACAGAATAAAATAAAGGTTTAAGGGGGCTTCTATACAACAAACGTGATTTGTTTGCCTATATATAGTGTCTAATGTCGTATATATAATGGTACAGAACCTTTCGTGCGCGAGTCTGCCACGCACTTGGTCAGTATTTTTAACCGACTTCAAAAAAAAGGACGAGGTTATTCAATTCGGTTGTATTTTTTATATATATTTTTTTTATTTTATCGATGCCTGTGGTAATTTTTATGGATTTTGATGTTGTCCTCTCCAAGTGGTAGTCAATTTTGAACACTGTCTTAGGTAAGACCCACCTGAACAACGAATCTGGTTTTTGTTCACGGATTTGAATCTGATTTAAATGAAATATATGAAACTGGATTCTATCTAAAGTATTGATTGAATTATTGAAATTATACTAATGGGTTTCCTACAATTTGAAGTATTTGGGGTGTATTTCATCTTTGCTCATTTTAGGGCTTTTTTTGTATAGAACATGGCCTTAACTTTTGGTAAAGATCTGATAAAAAAAACTTCGCATATGAAATTCATCAATAAATGATAGCAAATCTTCCGAGATTGTCGCAACCGCATGTTTGTTGTTAAACTTTAAACTGGCATACCTACATTTCACTAATTCTGTTCTTCTTGTTATTGTGGTTTATCAATTGTTTAAGAATCGATTTTGATGATTCTTTTTGTGTTAAGTCATATCTGTGTGTTAGTCCCAATATTTATTATATTTATATGTATAGTATGCTGTTTTTACGCTAACATAGCGTCAAAACTTAAATATGACCTTTATTTAAAAAAAAAATTACTGATTGATTGAATTGAATTGAATCCCAAAGAAAGGTGTAAATTGAATAATGATGTGTATTTTATCATTCGTATAAGGCACCGGAAAACTTACGCAATATTTAGTTTTAGTTATAAGGTACCACAACTAAAACTAAATAGAGGTACTAATATTAGATTTGGAACGTACAGGAAAATAATGAAAAGAAAAGCATAAATTTCATTTTTATCTTACAAGTGTACTTTTATTCATCAATTGCTACAAATTATATTGTTAAATTTATAATAATAATAATTTTAATTACTCACAAACACAGACTGAACATAGGTTACACGGGTTAGTAACAAAGAACTTAAAACTATATTAGTACTTAAACTAGGAAAAATAAAATATGACGGAAAAAACTATGTACAAAATACTATTCTCTATAATGGGCCACTCCTGCCCCAACTACCTGCATGAAGTGATTCATCATAGGAGAATTAAATTTTGACCGGTAGTACTTTCTGTAATATTTTTTTTTTCAGACATCAGTAGAGCAGACTGTAATACAATGATAGATATTTTAAAATACTTATACAAATTAAAATAATCTAGTCTTTATATGTCGACTATAAGTAGTATCTTAATTATTGAAGACAATATTGGTGGTATCTTTCAATCTTACAAAATAGGTTTTACTATTAAAATTATATTTTTTTTTTTTACTTACATTTTAAGAGTTACATTTAATTGTGTACTTTTCCTGTATTGCACATGCTAATCAGTCAATCATATTTTGATTATATAATTTTATAATATGATCAGATGAATGTATAATCATGACATCACTTTATATTAAAGATAAGTTTAAAGTCTCATTACAGAAATTATTCCTTTTTTTAAATAATATTGATTAGTACTTTTTTTATCAATAAATTAGATAATTTAAAATTAATATCACCGCTACCTAGGAACCCAGGAGCTATCGAGTCTAAAATATTTATATCACAGTCATCTTATGTTAACAAAGTATTATTATGAACCCTTTTGTTATGTATGGAATAAGCCTGCCAAATTATGGCCGCCATAGGCATTGCACAATGTTCTACCAAGGAAATCTAACTGCAATAGCTAGAACCCTTTTGTTTGTCTACCGTAGGAATCACATTTCTTTTTATATAGATACCTACTTCAACAATACTTAACTAATTATAATATACTTATAAACAAGTAAACCAATAAACTACCTAATATAATGAATACTAGACCATCATTATAAACTAGACCTACAGGAGTCACTAATTAGCTAAAATAAGATCCACATATGGAAATAGTCACATTATTATTATAAAACTACCGACACATTTACGGCCACAGTCATTGTCCTGAATTATCAGTCACTTTTCTGAATTAATAGGCATTTTCTGAATTACCAGTCACTTTCTGAATTACCAGTCACTTTTCTGAACCACCAGTTTTTTTTTTAATTAATAGTCATTTTTCTGAATTACCTACCAGTCAATTTTTAAATTAGCAGTTTTTTTTTGTATTACCACTCAACACTTTACCACATTTAAACCATAACTCACAACACTTGAGACATACACTATTTATTATAAGGTCACTCTTGTCAATCACTTTATAGATAAAACGCAATGTACTCCGATCCATTTTTAGCATCATCATGCGAACGCGGTCTTAGGAATTGCTTGTTTCTTTCCGAAGTGGCTGAAGAATTCCACGACAGAACTATTGACATCTCCCTCCTGCTCACCGCGAAGGATTTGCTCCCTTGCTTTTGTCTCTTTCAGCGTTTCGTCACTCCATATTGACTCCGGGAACGGGGGCCATGAATAATTGATTTGATCCAGCACTTTTCTCGGTACGGGAAAACTAACACTTGAAGTTGATTGGGTTATGTTTGGTATGGAAGCTCTTACCCAGATGCTGAGTGAGTCTAGCGAGGTTTTTTCTGTAGCCGGTTTTTCACGTTTATTGCTTGTTTTGTTCTCGGACCATCGCGGTTTTGGTAGTGAACCTGCCGGTGGGGCGGCATTGTAAAATGCGTCATTCATCTTATCAGTGTCGCTGGTCACGCCACTATCGCTACTAGTTCTAGAAGTGGTACGGCTTTTTGAGGCTGTTTTCTTTGCATTCCGAAGTCTGACTTGATGACAATCAATGCAGTCGTCGCAATTTAGCATAGTGACCAGTTCGTGTCGCAAGCAGAATAAGCTCAAGTCCTGTAAACAAAAAAAAAAACAATGATTTGCAATTGTTACTTAAAAAAGTTTATGCAGGCTGGGTAAATATACTTTGGACTTACGTACACGTGTTCTTTAAGACCAAAAGTGCAGTTATAATTACCCAAAGCTTTAGGGAATTTCGACTGGATATTTGACCCTTAATTGTACATAGTTAGTGTTTTTTTTATTTGAATCAATGTTAGTAGGCCAGTGTCCTTTATAAAATTGGTTATGTGAATAAATCCTTAAGAACCCACAAGAAGTTAACACGTAACTTTAATCAAGTAACTTGTCGCGAGGTTTTTGATTAGTAACATATTGCCTACATGTAGGTACACATAGTGATAGATGTACTATGAATAAATGATTGAAATATATCAATTAAAAAAAAATACAATTAGAAAACACTTTCACTTACATTAGAACACCTGTGTGATGGTATTATTTTATATTGCCTACCTACAAATGAGGTAGGTGGGTACACACAGATTTTGGAATGCTTGTAAAACACGTTATTTACCAAAATAATTATTTTCAGTTACATTAGAATATTATGTGCTGTGATTTTCTAAATATTTTTCCTGTCATGATTTATTATCAAATACATAGTTGAGATGTTTTCAACTTACCATCTCGTACGCCACGTCCTCGTAATAATAAAGTCGCGATTTCTTCATGATAACCAATAAAGAAATAAAAAAATAAAAAGAAAACGATAAAAAAACTAAAACTAAGATAAAAACTTAAGTGATTATTTAAATAAAAACTAAAACGCAAACAAAAACTAAAACGTAAATAAAAACTAAAACGAAAATTAATTAAAAATAAAAATCTTGAAAGTATGTAATTACGAAAACTACCTTCTCTCAAGATCTGTTCCCGTATCCAGATATCGGTAAACTGATGAATTTTAATTTTGGCAGCAGTTTTTATGCGCTTGACCATTACTTAATGAGTCCCACTTCGGTTGTTTCCGTCAATGGTCGGGTTTCGTCGGCTGTTCCGAAAAATAACAAGCTACGTACCAAACAATTTAGGGATTATTTAAAAGTATTGTTTGTTGTTGTCTTTGTTGACTTGGCTCAGGTAATAAGGATGATTTCTGGAATGGGCTAAACATATTTTTAAGGTTATGATAAGCGATTAGTCATTCTTGTTGTGAGGGTAAACCATGAAAATATGCTTGTTTATGTCAATATTTCTCTTTGCTCAGCATTAATTACATTTGCTATACATTTTTCAATCGATTTCATAGATAACGAGATCGTTAACAGCCGATCGAAATTGATACGAACGAACAACTGATTTATTTATTTATTTATTTATTTAGTCATAGGAGAACCAACAGCTATAACAAAAGAATAACAATAGTATAAGAGACATTGAGCCAATTTGGTTCGCTTCCGTATCAAACAAGCGTGCGAGCGAGAAAGAGGGATGGAGCTATACACCAGTAACTTTAGCTCGTCAAATAGATCAGGTTAAGAGCTCGTAGCAGGATCTCAGTATGTGTGGATGTTCTGGTCGGATCAACCATTATTACATTACATTTATTTATTTATTTAGTACCTTTATGTGCATGAAGTATTTCATGCACATAAAGGTACAGAGGTGGACTTAATGCCTTAGGCATTTTCTACCAGTCAACCTTTGGGTGATGCAGAAAAGAATAGTGGTAGTAAAGATCAACCCTTTGGCTACCGTACAGGTATGTACTGAGTCCTAAAAAGTTAACTTAAGGAAAATAGGTGCTCTGAAGAACGTTTTTAATTAAAACATAATATGGTTGCATTCCGCAAGAAACAATTCGAATCTCAATTTTAAGTTTCTGAGATTAACTCACAGAATCAATCTATTGTTTACAATCAATTAAAAAAATCGATTGTCTTAACCTATTAAATCGATTCTTCGATTAATAAATCTCAGATCGTCATCCCTACACGTCGTCAGGTCGTCTATTGAGAAGAGATTTTTTTCGATGTGTTTGGACCGTCGCACGTCGTACCAAGTTGGAGCGTGTGTACTACACTATAAGTTAACTTGTTTGTTTTGCTTGTTTTTTTATCTTCGGATGTTTAGATTTTTTTAAACGTTCGGCATATAGATTATGCCACACGCCTATTTTTTTTTTATATTATCAATGTTGGTGTCATGGTGGACCCATACGTACGGTACAAATCATTTCCTGATACCTACCTACTCTTTAATTCACTAGTCAAGGGTGAATAGAATAATACTTCTATGCAAGCGAGCTCCATCGTCGGCAACATCATGAGGTGAAGGAGTGATCAAACGCGAAGCTACATCAGCTACATGCTTGTTACACCTTCATGCGCAAACGGCTGAACGGATTTAGATGAAATTTGACATACGGGTGGACCATGTCCTGCATGTCCGCGGGTGCCGAGTAGCTGAATAAATTTTCAACAGCCAAACTAAACATCGGATGGCCGTTGGGGCCGAAAGGTTCTGGAGTGGCGACCGCGTACCGGAAGACGCAGTGTTGGAAGGCCCCCTACAAGGTGGACCGATGACCTGGTGAAGGTTGCGGGAATCCGATGGATGCGAGACGCACAGGACCGTTCGTTATGGCGACGTTTGGGGGAGGCCTATGTCTAGCAGTGGACGTCTATCGGCTCAAATGATGATGATGATGATGAAACTAAACATCTGACCTGCAGCGTTTAATTTGTGCCAAACAAAGATTGAGGAAATAATTTGATTCCTTTCGTTATACAGCATCTTAATAAGCACAATTTAACTGCCTAACTTTGTTTTTTGAGCTGGTGTCATTATACAAGTCTTCCCGCTCTGGGTGGAGCGAGACAGCGTGTCAGACTTTTACTTCAGTTGCCATTCGCATTCCAGGGCCACGGTTATTGTTTCTAATATCTTTCCCACAGTCCTACTGCCTACCTGAATGCTTATCTAGCCGTCCCTTGCCATTACAAAATAACCTTCAAGAACAAAAGTTTGCAACCAAAACCACTTAGGTACCACCTATAATCCTTAAAACATTAACCAAACAATTGTTCGTGGAAGATAACTTTTACTAGCTAAAGATGTTATTGTGAAAGCCATTGTTATAAGCAATGGCAACTAATCAAACTTGCCGACTTTACTTGAAACTTTAAAGAAAAGAATCAAAATTAACAAAAGATATTTTAGTTTTTACATTGTTTTGTTCCATGCTTGCTACGCAGATGTTGCTTAAAATCATCATTGTTTACTGGTTTGGAACGCAGGCGAAGGCATTCCTTTTCAAAAATGAATAAAGTACCTACTACTATATGCACGAAATGTTTAGGGAAAACATAAATGTAAGTACTTATTCCTAAAACAACTGTGCGAGCTAACTCAGGAGTGGAAGTACATGAGCCTCGGCTTATGGTAGAGTATCGGTCAACAGGACCTTATCAATAATTGCACATTATAAGGTAGCTTGAATACCACGATTATTATTAATTCTTCCGGATTCTGTGTTTCCTGATAGCTACAATCTTTTTTTGAGGTGAGATTCAATGACTATTCTCGCTCTATGGTGATGCGCGAGGGTGTGTCAGACTTTTACTGACTAAAACCATACCTGTGTCCTTCAGTTGCTCTTTGAGTTCTAGGACTACGGGTTTCCTTTTCAGAAATCCCTCATGGCCCTAGCGGACATTGGCCCTGCTGTACTCCTACAGTTTTGCTGTGTTATCTACCATCTGGGGGTCTTAAAGTCAAGTTCTACGTACGAATAAGTGTACTCTATCGCTTACCATCAGGTGGCATATTTGTCAAACGTATCATAATAAATTAAAAAACAACCACACAGTGCGCCTTCTCTGCTTGCTACAGCTTGACAGCAACTTTTGATCGTACAGATGTGAGCCTTAAACTAATAGTGATTTTTAGTGTTCCGTACCCAAAGGTTAAAAACAGGATCCTATTACTAAGACTCCACTGTCCATCTGTGTGTCACCAGGCTGTATCTCTTGAACCGTGATAGCTAGACAATTGAAATCTTCACAGATGATGTATTTCTGTTGCCGCTATAACAATTAATACCTACTAAAAACAGAATGAAATGAATTGTGTAAAAAAAAAGTTATAAAGTATAGATAGTACGGAATCCTTTGTGTGCGAGTCCGACTCGCACTTGGCCGGCTTTTTTCATTGGTTCTGTTATCTTAGATACCATTGACTGATGGTAGTAATGATCCTGAGAAAAACGTCCTTGACAAAGAAACAATCAACAGGCGCGACAATTATTTACGGAGTCTGTGGGTACCAGTCTGTGACTGTCACTACAGAACAAACAGACGGACAAATCTATTAGATATAGAAAAGAAAGGCACGAGCTACAATCGCCATGCTTACTAACCGACTGCGAGAAGTTTTTGGAGGGATTTTTTCGTTTGAAGTTCAATGGCAGTTTTATTGTTCCCAAATTGATTCGGATATTGTGATGTAAGATTGGTGTAGCTTTGTGTCTCAAGTGTCTACATAACCGGACGATATGTGGAATTATGGAAACAGGCGTGGCTTTTAGCAAAATGTAGTTGAGAATGTTATTGCAGTAGACTACCTCAGCGAAGCTTGCGTTTTTTTGCCATATACTCAAAAAACATTAGAATGTAGTTGAAATTGTTACACCTGCTTTCTAATAGAAAACAAAGTGACTGTATACCGTATCAAAAGCGAAATACTTTTTTATGTTTGTTATCTTAGAAATAGATCATTTATGAACCAATAAAAAAGGAATTTTCCAAAAATTCTTTTTATATTTGATACTTCCAATTTTGTCCAATTTTTATCAAAATCTACTCTAAATGTACTCGTTCTGATAATTAATTCCAACAGGGTTAATTGAAGAAACTCCTTATAGATATCAAATATTATAGATATATAATATTATATACATAGGTAACTGTTTTGGTATTTACATCAAGAAATCAAGCATTTGCATTCAGAACACTTTGCACCTGATGAAGTGAAACTAATGAAGAAGGTTCAGATGACCAACGGAACTTCACAAACACACAGATACCTCGGTTAACATAGTTAAACAACTACTACGAAACAAATAAACGGTTCTGATAAAAATGGTACATTGAACGGATCTGATGATGAAGCTGGATAGTAAGTAGGCACGGGAACTCCATAATAAAACACAATTTAAAGTGGAAAATAAAAACCCTTGTATAAAACAATATGACCGACTGCCATATAAAAAAATCTCTAAAAAGTATAAACTAACTTGAACTTAATTTCTAAAATCGGTGTTAAACTACGAAGAAACAAAACCAGAAACACTGACTTCCAAAATTAAAGTTTTTTTGCACTTTTTAATAATAAATGCAATCACTAAGTACTTGTTGTTTCTAAAAATACTCCTCAGTCCTGCAGATGGAAATAGTGAGGAATACGTTTTTTTAGTAAAACCTCTACTGACTGATATTCAGGATGGCGGCAAATTATATGTGACACCCTTTCACGAGGGTACGTAAAAACTAAAGCGAAGGCTGGCAGAAATATTAATGTCGACCATCCTTTGTCCTCAACACCATAGAAAAGTTGAAATTGATAGATCTGTAATGTTGGTCAATGGTAAAAATAGCTGGGAATCGAATCTGTCTCGCGTTCGGGAAGTTCAAAGTTCCGTTTAGTTTAGGCAAATAATTTTATAATAAAGAAACTATCAAGAATAAAAATAAAAAAAAAAACTGCCGCCTGCAAACATCCGTAATACCTAGGGGGTCAGACTTTTTGATGTTGCATCGCATTACTAATCACAGACCAATTAAATTGCTAACCATTTTTTTCTTTATTTATGAAATCATCAAATGAGTTCCCTCGCTCTAGTGTGGAGTGAGAAGGTGTGTCAAAATTTTACTTACTAAAACCCACCCGTGTCTTTCAGTTACCCTTTGCATTTCAGAGCCGCGGTAACTCTTTCAGACGTTTTAATTAAAGATACTTTATGTTTTTTATTTTGGGAGGAGCTGAAATGTCTTATTATCTAACTGGTGAGCGAGATTGCATTCGCATCAGATTCGCAAAACAGCACATTTTCAAGAAGTTTTTTTCACAGAATCTTCCTTATAATATCAGATATCTATCAGTGAAAGTCCCATCAAAATTGGTGCAACCGTTTCGCAGATTAGTCGGAACAAATAGACAGGCAGATCGACAGATCGATAGCAGGCAGACAATAATAATATTTAAAAAAAAAACTATTTTTTATTAGAAATATCTAGTCATCATCTTCCTGCCCTTGTCCCATTTTATTTGGGGTCGGCGCAACATGTTCTTTTCTTCGACTCTGTCCTGTCACTCGTCACGCTATCACTAACTTCCCTTTCTTTCATATCACTTCTCACACAATCCATCCATATTTTATTTGGCCTCCTTCTCCCTCTCCATCCATCCACGTGTAAACTCATAACTCTATTAGCAACATGCGTTTCCTCCCTCCTCTTCACATGACCATACCAAGACAAACGATTTCCTTTCAACTTTTCAGTCACTGGCGCCACTTCCAAACTTCCTCTAATAGAAATATCCAATAAACTTGTATAATTATGCTTTTAGTAAAAAAAAATATTTTAATATTACAAAGAGACACTTCAAGTTTATTTATATGTATAGATTGATTAAAACAACCTTTCGTTCGTACTAGAATACAGGTTTCCCCATATTTTTTTAGTTGAAAATATAAAATAATAATCGTGTTCATTCGAAAGTCATCTCCAATAGAAATAACACAGCTTCCTGCAGCAGCGGCTCGCGAGGGTCGCATTCCTCCCGAGCCGGGTCCCGTGACACGCGCCGGGGAATTGCTGCGAATGCCATTATCTATATCCTCACTAAGTGTCTAACGAGATATCGTTTCTTTAAATATGTAAGTAATCATCGTCATCTTCCTGCACGTGTTACTTGGGTGTCGGCGCAACACGTTACCCACACTAACCGTATTTTCTTACATATCGCTCCTCACACAATTCATCCATGTTTTCTTTTTGGCCTCCGTCTCCCTCTCCATCCATCTGAAGTAACTACTTTTATATACGTTTGTGGGCAAAATCATGTGTCCTGTGTCTGGCTACAATTTATCTAAACATATAATAAATATAAGTTTTTAGTTGTGCGCGCATCACGTAAAATGTACGATATCGATCTAGATAACTTTTATACATTAAAATTGTGTGTAACTTGATATATTACTTAGGTTTTGTTTTATCGCAATCTATTGACTATATCGAAAGATATACTACATTCATTGACTGTTAGGCGGTACGAAGTTCGCCGGGTCAGCTAGTCAATAGTATGTAAGTATTCAGAAATATATTAAGTATGTTTTTAGTTGTCTAGTACTCATAGCACAAGCTCTGATTAGTTTGGGACTAGATGACGTTGAAAGTTGTGGAATATTATTATTATAGTTCTATAGTGACTCTGTCAAGCACAGCAAAATTTTGCACGTTAATATTCATCATCATCATCTCAGCCAAAAGACGTCCACTGTTGGGCATAGGCCTCCCCCAAGTGTCGCCATAATGACCAGTTCTGTGCATCTCACATCCATCGGATTCCCACGACCCGCACTAGGTCATCGGTCCACCTTGCAACGCTGCATTTTTCGGTACGGTAATATTATAAAGGCGAAAGTTTGTGGCCATACGTATTATTAATTATATAGCACAATCGGAGGATATAATTGGCCAAAACCTGCCGAAATTTTTAGAAGCAGCTCAAATAATTATTGAAAAAGGTCTGGACATTACATCTTAATTAACAATATCATAACCATGTTCATATATTAAGTGTTAGTTATAACATCGCCTTTGACTTGTCTGTAAAGGTGTCATAATGTAATAAATAAATAAAAAAGAAAATGACGATATTTTGTTGCAACTACATGCTAAATTTAAAATAGGAATCGTGATATGATACACGTAAACCCGGAACAATTATCCGTAGGCCATACTTTCACACGCAGCGCAGGAGCTCAAACACTGCGCCAACCGTGTCATCAAAATATATGTGGTTAAAGTAAATATCCATATTATTATATTTATTGTCGTGATGGCCCAGTAGTTAAGGCACCTGCCTCTCATGCATGGTTCGAAACTAGGCAAGGGCAAGGGTAAGTATACAATATATTAAATGTTAGTTATAACATCGCCTTGGACTAGTCTGTAAAGGTGTTATAATGTAATAAATAAATAATATGGAACTTTTCAATTCATATGTAGGTACTTTTCTGTTTATCTAGGACATTCATTCATTCATTCACTAACACCCCGAGCCTCGGAAAGTACGTAAAGCGTAGGTCTCGTTTGTCATTCGTAGATCTTTGACAGTCATAACAGAAAATCAGACCATCAGCAGTCTATATAAGAAGTATCGTGTTTCCCAGTAACTGGGTTGTGCAGGTCTGATGGCAGTCCCTTCATGTAAAACACAGGTATTCAACCGCATTTGGTTAGGCAGGAAGCCGACCCCGAGCTAGTTAGAAAAAAGGCTAGGGAGATGGCATGACGATCTATATTATTTATTTATTTATTAAAACTTAAGGCACTAGTAATAAACACTGTACAAAGGCGGACTTAATGCCTATATGTTTAATATAATACATATCTATAGGTACTCGTAGGTACTACCCAAACCCCAAGTGAACGCGCGTGATTTCGCGCCATTTCGGTTAAACACCAAGCGAATAGCGAAAGCGTTCGCATAGATTATAAAATATTGTACGTTTTATTTATAGGATATGTATCCAAGAACGTAAATAAGAAGTTCTTCATAAAGTAGTCTGTAAATATCGAAAAAAAGCAACCTTTCCGTTATTCCCTATACCTATACCACCTACTCTCCCCCCCCTACCCTACCCTAACTACCCTATACCTATGTTTATACCTATAGATATCCACAGGGTAAGCACTTAAAGAGGAAAACATAAATCATCATTTCACAATACTGATGATTCCGTGCCTCACTCATGTCGAGTTAGTAACCGGGAACAAATCTGTTACATAAATATTTACCTTATAAAGATGTTTGACATTTCTCTAATATTTTCCTTTATTTTTTCCAGGTATGTTCGTGATTATGGAAATCTCTGAGAAAACATGCGTGATGTATATTTTTCCTTATTAAGTACTTAAGTTAAAAGCGTAAAACCCGAGATCCATTTCCACATATATAACCGCTCTTACGTGATTATGACATTATTGCACATGTAACCACTAAATATTTTGGATATACAGATATCTTCTGGATACTATCTAGATTTGTATGGAAAACAAAATATAAATTTGTGTAAAAACTAATCCAGTAAAGATCTCTTACGTGAAGTTTGGCCCATCATAATGTAGGTACTCATAAATCAAAAAAGTTAAGAAAATATTACTGTAAAATCAATTTTGTCATTCAGAATCTTGATTAAATATGCATGGTACATTTAATCAGGATTCTGAATGACAATAAAGATTTCCAAAAAGTTTTAAGGTTTTTAAAAAACACGTTGGATTGTGTTGAATGAAACAACAAGCTCTTAAACCATTTTCACGTTGATGACAGATGAATCGGGAAGGTTCCTCTTAAGGATGCGAAGTCAACTCCGAAAGAAATTATTGGCATTTTTTTATGAAACATAAATAAACTCAAGGAATTGCTGATTAATTTACTTAATAAACGCCACAAGACATTTTAATCAGTAAAAATAATGTAGCTATACAAAAACATAGAAATAACTAACTAATAATTCCTTTTTATGAACATAATTGCTTATTTATTTATTGATTACTAAACTAATCTACCCAGTCTATATTGTGATTCTGAAGAGCACGCAATTCTGTTTTCTGATTACAAACATGTATGAGCAGATGAATGAGAGCTTTCTTTAACCTTGCAACCGCAAACAGCTCAACAAAGCCAGAACTAGCGATCCATGACACAAGCACAGCGTTCAATAAACCCCATTATCCTTCCATTCAGTTGAAAAGCACATCAACGATCGATATCTCATATAGCTGGTATTGTCTCCCAGCTCTTCGGTTCCTGCGAAGAATGCCATCTTAATATGCGAGCGGCAAATATCGAGCGTCGCACTTCACTATGCCAGGAATGCCACTGACGCGTAGGGACGTGACCGGATTATCGATACCGATATTGCGATGGAATATTTTATAAATTGGAGAAAAATTTCGAGGTGTCTGTTGGTTTTATAAGTGGTGCGTGTTAATGGAGGTGTTAGGACTGGAGCGGAGTTTTTGTGAAGTAGAATGAGTTTGAGTGGAAAGATATCAAAATAAAATACATAAGTTAGTTTTAAAATCATACCTACTAGAAAGAAAGAACATAACAACACAGCTGTCTCTGAAAAGACATACAGAGATGTATAAAATGAAAACAAATGTAAAAATCTCAATCTTAATAGACAATTTAAAACAAAAAAAACGATGAAAAAAAAACTAGAACGTAGCGACACCTATGACGCAACATCGGAACTAAAATTCAAAATCCTACATCGCGGATAGTTCTCCGCGCGATTCTCCAAAACATTTACAGAGATATACAAATTAAATTACTATAGTTGTAAAAAATATTGTTATCCGAAGAAGAGAGAAGACCTACTTTCTGTATGTAAATAAAACACGCCTTACCTATTACTTCAGTTTTGTTCATAAGTATAGTCATATTGAATGTTAATTTATTCTTCTCTTTTCAACGGAGGACTTTACACCCATTATGCCTATAAATAAAACAAAAACAAAATCGTTAGCTAAATTCAATCGTTAGACTTCTATTAAAAAGCACGTTAGCAAATGCTTGTCATTAATAATAAAACAAGTTTATCAACTCAGTAGCAATAACTAAGTGAGTCATAAACATTCCTTCACTAACTACCTCACAATTCCATACATACCTACCTTACAATTACTCCGCCACACAACATTTTTCAAAGCACACGCCATTCCTCAGAGGCGTAGAGTGGACTGATTTACACGTGGGCGAAGGCGTGTGTGTGAACAGCGAGGTCTTTTTCTTTCATAAATTCAAAAACGAGACAGCAGCTGTTGCAACCCAGTGTTCGACCACATCGTCGCTTACCATCAGGTGAAATACTGGTCTATCAATTATAAACACACTAACGGATGTCAGTTTCGTTTTAGTATAATATAAATGTATTGTGTAAGCAGTTGTTGGATGACCAAATAAATAAATAAATAAATAAAAAACCCTCGTTCTGAAAGAGTTCGAGCCCTCGCTTGCGCGAGGTCCCTTTCGGTGCAAGGCCGTGGGCGAGGGGCCGCTTCGCCCACGCCTAGCTGCGCTACTGCCACTCATCAACTGAACGATTATTAAGCTTCATTTACATAGGCTCGTAGTGCGGTTGCGTGAACGCCTCATTTCAATTTAAACTCATAGGTATTCATGGGCTCTGCTGTTAACTCCCTCGTTAGTTGAAAATGACATTTGATCGTTGTGTAGTTAGTAACTGTGATGGTGTAATGTTTTGGTATTTTAATTATTTTTCACAAATTATTAATTGAAATTAGTCTAATTGACGATTATGTCTAAAAGCATTGTTACATTGTACCACGCGTACTCAGAGTGTGCTTGCGATTTACGACATACATTGATCGACAAGTACAAATATATTCAATATTATAAAGTAGAAGAGTTTGTTTGTTTGAACGCGCTTATATCAGGTACCATTGGTTTAAATTGAAAAGTTATTTTATTGTGAGATGAGGCTATAACATTGAACTCCAATCCCCGGGAGTGGAGCAGTAACCAAAGATGCCGAAGAAACCGTGAAGGATATCTAGTTATTAAAATCACAAAATTATGACTTGTTATGTTACCTGGTTGTCCGCACAAATACATGGTCACCGGGCCATCCGGGCGACTTAGGTGTTGTTTTGCTTACGAACCCAGCGGTGCGCTGCCGCCTAATGCCTACTATGACCTGCCGTGACCTGTGTGGTACTTAGTGTCGGTGGTATCCAACTTATGACCTCTTTTAAATATTTTGGGAAACAATAACATGGTGTAAAAAATATGGAAATCGATTCAGTTACTGATTCTAAACAAACTATATTCAGGTTTCGCATATACTAAAAATTATGTTATATATTGCTGTAATATTAAGGACAATGAATATTAAATATTGGTCAAGTAGCACAAAATAAATTAATAAAAATATTTTTTCAATTACTCATATTTATCACCAATTAGCATTAATGACAAAATAAACATTATTAGCAAAAGGCAATTATATATTAACAATACACGTACAACGTACTAGTCGCTGGGTTAATTGTCTGATCTTAGGGACGCCGCGGCATATTTCATATAGTTTTCATACATTTGGCCTCCACACGCTACAAATCGAGGCTGCTCGCTTATTGTGGCCCGCACTGGCCGCTAAACGCCGATACAAAACGCCGTCACACGGCACTCGTGCATTTAAACCTTCGTCAGAGTCCATTATGATACCTACTGCGCGTATGAGTTAAAAAAGTAGCAGCCACCGGCCAAAAGTGGCTGTTGCGCGCTTCAGCTTCCCTTGTGGCCGCTTCTAGATTCTCGTGGCGGCGTTTGCGGCTGTCGCGTGTGGTCCGTGTGCGTCGGGTCGCCGCAGCTACAGCTCTTGAAATATAAAACTAGGATTTTTTGTTGTATTTTTACAAGTTTCGACAAATTCAAATCTATGTTTTACAGAGAAACTTCAGACCTCTGCGATGCTTTTTCAGCGAGATATCGCCGATAATATGTTTGTCACCGTTTCGATGGCGCGGTCATAGGGTTTTAGTCTTACAGCTCCTGAAATATAAACCTAGGATTTTTTGTTGTAGTTTTAGAAGTTTCGACAAATTCGAATCTATGTTTTACAAAAACTTCAGACCTCTGCGATGCTTTTTCAGCGAGATATCAGTGATAATATGTTTGTCACCGTTTTGATGGCGCGGCCATGGGGTTTTTGCTTTAAAGCTCCTAAAATATAAACCTTGGAATTTTTTCTATGTTTTTACAATTTTTTTACAAACTCAATCTATTATTTACCTAAATTTCAAGTCAATGCGTAGTTTTAAAGATCTCCATGGCCGCGCGGTTGTCCGCGTTTCAATGGCGCGGCCACATTCAAACCCTTATAACTTTTTAACCATAACTTTGACAAATTTATGGTTTTGGGAATCAACTTTTACAAATTTTTACATAATCTTGGCATAGTTTTTTTAAAATTAATTATCGTTATGGCCACGCGGTTGAAACGCTCACAATCAAACATTCCTAATTAGTTTAGTATATGGTAAACATTGTACAAGTAAATATTTTTTGTCCTTTTTGACATTGAAATATTGTTAATGGGAAAGCGCCAGGTTGTATGTTGATTATAATATGATTTGCGACAGTAACACAGTATTTATTAGCATATAGCATAGCATAGTCGGCCTTATAATGTTCCCACTGTTGGGACTCAGGCCTCCTCTCTAGGAGAGGGAATGGGCCGTAATCCACCACGCGGGCCCAGTGCGGGTTGGTGGATGTCACATGTCTTCGAATTTTTGGTTCTAGGACATGCCGGTTTCCTCACGATGCTTTTCTTCACCGTTTTGAGTATGAGTATTTATTAACGGAATCATAATAATTAAAATCATAAACAGGACTTTAATAAATTAGCCATTCTATAGGGTTAGCTGAACTGAGGAGGTTGTATTGATAATTATATTGATTATAACTCAGTAAAGCCATATTTACGGTCGCTAATCATATAATTGAATGAACATAGAACTAACACAGACCTGCAAAATGCTAAAAACTTAAGTAAAGAATTCCGTGGGTTACTCTAGCGTTTCCCCCTTAAATTTATTTATTCCTGACCCGGGTGAAAAACAAAGCGCTATGTGATATGTAAGATTTTTTACTGCGAAAATAATAACCTACACATAAATAACAAGTCATAAAAAGAAATATTAACAGTATTGAAGTGAAAAAAAACCGGGCAAGTGCGAGTCGGACTCGCGCACTGAGGGTTCCGTATAAACTTACCTATGAAAACAGTTTAAGTCCCGAATTCAATTCGGGACTTAATTAAAAATTATACGAAGATTTTTCCGAATAATACGAATTTTTTTTCTTTTTTTTTATTAATGATAGGCTCGCGTTTGACCACCAAAAAAAGTCTTTTTTTTTGTAACGTAACAACAAATTTTCAGTTTTCAGATTTTTTCCTATACTTATGCTATGAGACCTTGCTTCATGCCAAATTTCAGGATTCTAGGTCAATGGGAAGTACCCTATGAATTTTTATTTCCTTAAGAGTGTCGAAATATACGTTATTTGCGACATAAAAGCCGTATCTTTTTTTCATTAACTCAGAAATTTGATTTTTTTTCATAGCTTCAAGGGATCGCAAACCTGAGTATATGGTTTTAATTTTAACTCGATACCTCCACGCGTTCCCGAGTTAAAGGGTCTTGACAGACAGTCAGACGGACAACAAAGTGGTCCTATAAGGGTTCCGTTTTTTTCTTTTGAAGTACGGAACCATAAAAATACGTAAGCTTGTTTACATTTTCTGGGAAACTGTTAAATCGGCTTTGGAATTATTTTTTTGGCTCGCGATTGATCACTATCTCACCTGATGGAAAGCGTCGATGTGGTCGATAACGGAACACGCTTGCCTAGAAGTAACTCATTCACTCTTGACTTAAAGATCCCCAGGTTGTAGCTATCAGGAAACGCAGACTTCGGCAGTGCATTCCACTTCTTAACTGAACGTACAATGAATGCGTACCCAAAACGTTTTGTGCGTATTGGTGGGATGACCACCATGTACCTGTGGCGCATCACCGTACGTCTGGTGGTCCGATGGCGGAAATAAACGGGTTGGGCAACGGGCAAATCTAAATCAAAAACCAACGAAAGAAGCTATACTTGGCACCAGCAAACCAAAAAATATAGAATAGCTAGTTTGTTTACAAGGTCGCGTTTAGGGGTTGGTCCACATTTATATTGCCGCTGTGTGTAATATCGTTAAGTACTTAGTTACGTAATACATTATTACATACTTCATAATTTATCATATCAGATAAAAACCATATTAATAACCATCAGTTAGTAACTACTATCGATATCTGTAACAATTATAAACATAATATGAGATAGTAACGAAGAAAACAATGATATCACGGATGCTCCTAATTTTCACACATATTTTGCTAAAAACTACAAAACCCTTAATGGCTTATATATGGTGACTGAGTTCGGAATATAGGATGGAGCTATATAAGGAGGTTTTCTGGCCCTTAAAATTAGGAAAAACCAGGCAAGTGCGAGTCGAACTCGCGCACTGAGAGTTCCGTACAAACTTACCTATGAAAACAGTTTAATTCCCGATTTAAGTTACGAAGATTTTTCCGAAACGCAAAAAAGTTTTTTTTTTTGTGACGTAACTACAAATTTACAGTTTTTAGATTTTTTCCTCTCCCAGCCCTGAGTATTTTTATTTTTTGTTGGGTTGGGTTGGGTTTTAATTTCAACTCGATACCTTCACGCGTTCCCGAGAGAAAGGGTCTTGACAGACAGACAGACGAACAACAAAGTGATCCTAAAAGGGTTCCGTTTTTCCTTTCGAGGTACGGAACTCTTAAAATGAGATTGATCGCGCGTATGAAAGGAGACAATTTTTTTTGTTTGGGGAATAGGCCCACCACAAATTGTGGCGTATAGCAATGAAATGCACGTTAGTTTATTCCTTATAATCTCTAGATTACATTGGTAATATTGGCAAAACTTTATCTAACTGGAGTACCGTGAAATACGACAGTCAAAACATGTCTCTCATAATAACCTAAAATCTCACAAGAGCGATTGTCTAATGAGTGGATAGGTCTCCTTGGTGTTTTAAGTTAAAATAGTGCACTGTTCAATAATATACAGTATAAAACAAAGTCACGTCTGTACTACGTGACAGACTTTGATGTGATTTACACGATTTGATAGACTTATTCATGAAAATGCGTAGATGTATTCATTTCGAAATAGCGCGGCTTTTGTCGGCCATTGACTGTAGATCTAAAATAATAAGGTGATGTGTTTTATGCTGGTTGTGTAAGGAGAAAAAAAACCAATTATAACATCACAAGTATTTATTACTGTTCATCATCATCATTTTCAAAGTCATCTCTTAAAAGCAGTATTTCATCTAAAAAAGATGCAGGTGGCTCAACCTCACCTTGATGCCGCGCCCAAGATAAAAACCACACTATACACATCACATATGCACAGCAGCCAACAGTGCGTCTGCCCACTAAACAATTACAACATTATCCAGCAAGAGCAGTATTCAACATTCCGTTGAAATCGTGCTGCACAATTGATACAACGGCTTTGTGGATTATGCATGTATCTACAGATGCCATTTTCATAAAATCTTTCGAATAAAAATACGAAAAGAACAGAAGAAACATGCTATCTAGTAATCGGAAACAATAATAATGTTGTCTGTAGCGGTGGGGGTTTCAACGACGAACAGTTTTCAAAAACCGTTTTTTGTTCTGCAACGTAACAACCGTTTTCCATCCTGAGACCAAACAGTCTTCGTTGCATAAACCAGTCTTCGAATTACTGTATGCGAATTGTTATCTTACTGTTAAGAATATAAGGTCGAAAATCCATTGCTTCAACTATCACACTCGTCGCGTCGTCGTTTTTAAAACCAGTTATTGCAATGAAAAATGAATTTTATGTTTATAGTCATAAAGTTCATTTTTCATTGTAATAACTGGTTTTGAAACGACGACGCAACGGGTACAGAATTTATTACCGTCCTCAAACTAGTTGCGACAACGAACGTTTTCTGCAACTACTTCACTCAACGATAGTTTCGTCTTCAAACCAGTTGCGACGACGACCGTTTTCTGCAACCGTTTTTGTCGTCGCCAAAACGGTTACGTCTCGTCCGTCTAAAATTCGACAACGACCCACCACTAGTTGTCTGTCAGTGTCAAACTGATTGAAACTGAACCACAGAGCATCTGCAACGGGCTATTAATTACGTTTCGTTCCACGTTGATTTTTAAAGTACGTTACTTGATATTTGTGTTAACCGTTAATATCAGCATTAAAAACAAGTTCGCTGGACCAATTAATTATTATCTCTTGAAACGCATTTAAATCCGATGTCACCGCTGCGCACTATAGTAACATTTTTTTTTTCACGTTAAAATAAACTTGAAAACGCTCCTAAACAAGCATTTTTTGCCGTAACACATTTTTACTATTATTTCATTATTCCGGTTAGATTTCTATATAATTTTTGGTCTGTTAATTATAATAAGATGATCGCTTTTTCCATGTGTAATATTATTAATTACTTATTTTTTTGTAAATGTCTGTCCTGTAGAAAGTTAAGGTGTGCAATAAAGTAATAAATAAATAAATAAATAAATATTAATAAACATAACCGTTTAATAGTGGGCCCAAAAAAAATTGTCTCCTTTTAGTCTTTTATTATTTTAGAACATGTATCGTAAATATTCATTAAAATTATTTGTACCTTAACCATCGAAATATATTATGAAATACTCTGTGACACAAATTATATATAAAAGGATAAATGTGTGGCGCCCTTGCGCTTATATAAAAACAAGAAATCAAATCTCTTAAACGGTGGAATTTCGGCCAAAACTGCAAAATTAGCAATCTTTGGGCCCGTGCGGAGCAAACTATTATTAGAATAATTCAAATAATTTCAATAAAAACTAAACTACGGCTATAGAATGAAAATGGCCTTTAGATTAAATAGTAAGTAAGTTTTATATTTTGAAGTATTTTATAATATTCATTCTAAACATTATGAGTTATTTGCAAAAAGTGCTATTTAATTCAGATTTGGACTTTGTAGGTTTGCAGAGGTATTTATTTTGAACTAGTTTTCGCCCGCGGCTTCGCCCACGCACATGAAATATAGCCTATGTCACTCAGGAATAAAACAACTTTCTATCGGTGAAAAAATTTTAGCAATCGGACCAGTACTTTCAGAGATAACCTCCTACAAACATAAAAACAAAAAAAAAAAAAACTTTACTTCTTTATAATATTAGTATAGATGTCCGCAGGAAGTTCGTTTATTATTTTTGGCAGCATGTAGCTTATGTTCTTATACCACATCCATTATCATCATCATCATCAAGGTAAAGGTTTTCTTAAGTTTTATGCAGGTCAGCATCAAGTTGTATATTAATTAAAATATTATTGGCGGCCGTAATACGTATTTGTTTACGAAATTATAATAATCATTACAATCATCTAAACAACCCTCTTAGCCGCCGCTCGCCTAACTCGGCCTTTTTTTAAGGTGACAAATCTTCCAATGATGTCTCCTACCCTTGGGCGGGGCGGGAGGGCGTTTCAGACTTTTACTGACTAAAACCTACTCCTGTTCCTTCTTTGCCCTCGTTCCAGGGCGCCGGGATTCTTTTTCGCATCACCCATGGCCCCAGTAGGCTTCGACCCTGTTGGGCCCCTACGGTTGCTGACATCTCCTTGAGGCGCGCGTGGAACACTACGCGTCGTCGACGACTTGGGCTTAGTCCGGACGGTTACCGTACGGTTGGACGGCGAGTTACCCATTGCTCGCCGTCCGCAAGCCCACACGCCTACGGTGGCCGGAAATCGGGATCAGAATCCCGGCCGTTGGGGCGTGAGGGCCATTGCCTCGCGCGTGCGGCTGCCTCCTTTGCTAGCATTACTGCTTCGCAGAAGGAGGTGACCGCCTGCCACTCCTCCTCGCTCCGGACCATGGCCTGTACCAAGGCCCGGCGCGAGAGATATCCATGGCCTTAACATTAGTTTTTGCCAGCTACTTCACTCGCGTGACAGTCATGTAGTCAACAATTATCCCACGGGATCGTATTACCGAGATAAAAGTCTTATATTCTAATCGAAGCCCCTGGTTTAGACGTTTTCTCATCTAGATTCTATGAGCTGTTGTGACTGGATAGATTAATTAAACATCTTAACATCCATACATTGCATGTCCGCACAAATAGTGTCTCAACTGAAATTAGCAAGAAAGGCGTTTAATATGCATTCATTCAGGGATGCGACACTATTTATAATTATTATAAATTATAATTATAATTAACTCCTTCAGCATTGGGTGGAGTAAGAGAGAGTGTCAGACTTCTAGTGACTAAAACCCACCTGCGTTTCTTCAGTTTCTGTATGTTTTATTTATTGCGTCATCATACATTTATCTTTATAGGTTTTTTTTATCCCCAATGCGATAAATTCGCAAGTTACACCTTGCGTTCCAGGGGCACTAGACCTCTTTCGGACCTACTGGCCCGGTATATTTTGCTATAAATAAATATTATATTTTTTTAAATATTATAAGATAGTACTTGATTGAGATCCCACCTGATGATAAGCAGTAATGCAATCGTTGATGGTGAAGCACACTAGTTTATTAAGATATATACCAAGGATGCGCGCGTGGTTCTTAACGCGCCAACGTCCATCGACTCGAGCTTGTTCATGACGTCAGACGGACAGCTACCCATTGCTCGCCGTCCGCAAGTCCACGCCTACGGCCCACCGGGAAACACCCTACGTATGGCACTACCTGAGCTTAAGGGGAGAGTCCTTAAGAAACACCTCTTACAGTTTTCAAAATTTTTAAAAATACACCGCAAAGAAATACACAAAAAAAAAAATTGTGAAGAACCTACATAGATGTGCCAACTATTTCAGATCTAATGTCAAGAAAATAAAATTGTTCATACCTCTCAAAAACAGCTAAATCAACACCAACATCTAAATAAATTTGTAGGATTTACTAAATTTTAAACAATTTTCAAAATCAATTTTCAATTTTTCTCGAAATTAAGGAAAAAGTGGAGGTTTGCAAATATCTCGTGGTGAAACTGTTGGCACATCTATTTAGGTTCTTCATTATTTTTTTGTGTGTAATTCAGTGCAGTGTATTTTTAGAAATTTTGAAAACTGTAACTGCCTTTTTGGTATTTCTTACGGACTCTCCTCTTAAAATATAATGAATTCTGAAAATAAAAATAAAATGAAAATGAGTTATGACGCTATTTAAGCGGAGGTGCGACGTGCAGATTTTCATATTTATAGGGTGGTAAAATCGGATTTACGGATGTATCCACTTTTTCTATTCACTTATTTTCGCACCCGTTTGGGTAGCAAAACGGCTGTATTAACGTCAGTCTTAATATTCCAACGTGAGGTGGAAAATGAGCGCTTAGTACCAAGATTTTTGAGTAAGAAATCCTGTTTTTCCTGGGTCCTACAGAGTCGTGTTGTGGTTAATCTCAAACACTAAAAGATAATTTTTATAATTAAACATTTTTTACTCTGATATTTGGCATCGATATGAGAAAATTTGATAAAAAATATGAAAAACAGCTCGCGGCTTTGTTGTCAGCAAACGGGTGAAGATTTAGTAGACGTTGTTATCCAAACCAAACTGCGAATCCTGAACAGCAAAATGTTTGATAATTAGCGTTGGATAAGTAACATATCTTAATTCAAAGTTGTATACATCCGGGTGTTGGGAGTCACAGGGCCATCAGATCCCTGGCCACCGTAGGTGTGGGCTTGCGAACGAAGAGTAATGTGTAGCTCGCCGTCCGGCCATCCGGTAAAAGGACTGAGCCCGAATTGTTGATGGCGTGTAGTCTTCCACGCGCACCAAAAATATCAACAAAACCGTAGGGGCCTAGCAGTGTCGATGCCCGATAGAGCCACGGGGAATTTCTGAAAGGGAAACCGTGGTTCTGGAATGCAAAAGACAAATGAAGTACATAAGTGTGTGTGGCGAAAGAAGTCGTTGGATGATTACCGACCTCAAAATAAAAAAGGAAAGGTATATAGATCCGATTTGTTCACCCTGCACAAAATTAGCAGGCTTAGGAAAAAGGATTATATGAAAAAGCGGAAAGAATGCATCACACCTACCCTAACGTAACCCCAGTTGGTATTCTTACGGCGTACTCTTCCGGTATTCGTCCCTGTTCCGTCCCGTCCCGACCCGTTCCGATCCGTCACGACGCCGCACATTCCTCGCCACATTATGAGCCATAAAGTGCTTTGTAATAAACCCCTTTTATATCTAATCATGTAATGGATTGCTCGCCGATAATACTTGATAGGTGAAAGGTGAGGGTGAAAGAGCAGGATTTTGGTAGATTGGTCATGATATATAATATGTCATGTCAGTATACTTTTTTTTTAGTAGGAAATCATTCGACTGGCCTGTTGGTCTAGTGGTTAGTGACCCTGACTGCTATGCCGGAGGTCGTGGGTTCGATTCCCACCCAGGACAAATGTTTGTGTGATGAGCACGATCATTTGTTCTGTGTCTGAGTGTAATTTATCTATATATGTATGTATTTAGAAATATATAAGTATGTTTATCAGTTGTCTAGTACCCATAACACAAGCTCTGCTTAGCTTGGGACTAGACGGCGTTGTGTGATAGTTGTGGGATATTATTTATTTATTATTTATTTATTTATCAATGACTTTTCCTGATCTATGGTGGAGCGAGAGGACATGTCAGACTTTTACTGACTAAAACCCACTCCTGCATGTACCCACCCCGGGTTTCGCTTTCGGAAACGAACTCATGGCCCTAGTAGGCTTCGGCCCTGCTGGGCCCCTACGGTTTTGCTGACATTTCTTTGGGCTGTCGAATACTCGGGTTCAGTCCGAACGTTCACTGGACGGCTGGAAGGCGAGCTACCCGTTGCTCATCGTCCACAAGCCCACACCTACGGTGACTGGAATTCAGGGTCCGGATCCCGGCGGCTAGGGCGTGAGGAAGTCCGTTCCCTCACGCGTGCGGCCGCCTCCTTCGCTAGATGAGTATGCTTTGTGGTGTTTACATATAAAGTGTAATCACACTAATATTATATAGGTGAAAGTTTGTATATGTGTATGTCTATGTGTGTGTGTATGATACTCCTTCTGTCCTTCACGCTCGTACTGCTGAAAACCTGGAATTGGAGATAGGAAGCTGTCATGATTTTCTACTTTCACGTGATTGAAGCCACTGGCAGCAGCTAGTTACGTAATTATAGGGCAACATGAAGGATAAATTAAAGACCAGGGATTTAGAAGTTAGCTAGTTTTTTAGACCTCAAGGATGGTGCTCTCTAAGTAGAAGCGTTGCTCAGTATTAAGAGTGTTACCATTTAAAGAGAAAGGTGATTGGCGTGGTTATTGTTTTTACTCGATCCAGAGTATTTATTTATTTATAATACGCACACCAACAGCTTAAATAAACTTACATCTAAAATTGGCATTTCAGTAACCATGCAAATAACAGATATACCTGACATTGACAAAATTAATATTAGAGACAAATAGAGAAAATAAAAAGTGTGTCCAGAACACCTAAATCCAGAACACTACAAAGACAAAAAACACCGGAATTTACAGACGTACATTATTCGCACTATTTATATAGACAGAGTCTGTATGAAGCGAAACTCATGGAGAAGACATCGATAGGGTAATCCATCAAGTTGGACCTTTCATTATAAAGCCTTGCCATACGTGTAAGAGGACTATTAAAAGTTATATTTAAGGTGGATGTAGGCAATTTAAAAATATGATGATGTCGCTTGTTGCGTTGGCTAGCCCTGAAGTTAAATAATTAATCAACTACGCATCTATGGAACCATTTATAATTTTGTGTAGTACAAGTAAGTCAGAATGGATCCGCCTTTCTTTTAAAATATAGTTGCCTAACCTATCGTTGTAATCAGGTATTAGCTTTTCGGATTCCATTCTTCATACATCGGTACCTAACAAAACGGGCCTGAACAGATTCAACATTATTAGTATAGGTTGAGTAATAGGGAGACCAAATAGAGGAACAATACTCCAAGGAGCTTCTTACCAGTGTGTTACAGAGAATAATAATGCTGCTATGATTACGGAAAGGTTTTGATATGCGAATTATAAAGCCAAGCATTCTCTTAGCCTTGGCAACTATAGTATCTACATGATCACGAAAGGATTGGGAAGTATCAAAGAGTACAGAGATTACAAAAAAGTTCCAAACAAGTTGCTTTTCAAGCAATCTGATGTAGATGGTGGCATCAAATCTGTGATTGAATTAACATTAATTCTTTAATATTAAACATATGACTACTTTGATCAATTATCACTCCCTATATATATTATTTCCCGCTACAATGCGGTAAAATATCACTCTCTGAACAAAATCTTATAACAACACATTTATTTTATAGTGCAAAATTGCAAAACATATATCATCGATATCTTAAAGATCGACGTCAGCCCATCACTACCAATAACGAGGGGGCGTGGCTAGACGTGTCGTCGCCATGACAACCGGCACGACTCTCCTGCGTGATGGAAACATACGGGAGAAGGAATGTGAACGAACACGGGCGGTTATTTGAAGAAGGCGTTTTTGTAGTGTGACGGTATGCGGGGCCAACTGGAGTACATGCATTGAGCATTAGATTTCTGTCGACTGGTCATCTAGAAAAATAGTTAGTAAAATTGAGAAAAAGAATTCGTCTTTGCAACAGGTAAACAACTTTAATTTTTATGGTGTACATACTCTTTATTGTACACCATAAAAGTTAAAGTAGGGGCTTAAAATTAACACGGCATTCTGTAAGACATGAAGAAAAACTGTGGAACTTGAATGTAAATATAATCATAACGCACCGCTTACTCGCTTTTACCATCAGAGATAGAAGCCATTTTTACAGCCGTCACAAAAATATTACATGCAGAAGTAGTTTAATAAATACCACATAAGTCTTCATGCCTGCCATCTAGTTCTCAACCTAACTCGCCATTTTTTGGTTTGTGTCTGAGACCTACACGTCGATAATCTCCTTGGTCAGCTTTAATTTTGCAATCAATAGACTGTCTATAATCTTATGCTTCTGATTCTATTACATGTTTCGCATGTGAAAGGTAATGACATACCATGAAAAAATCAATCGTGCTTGTGCGCTATAATAATGAAAATTAATATAATATTTTGTACGCACGTTCCATATTATTAGTAAGCACACGTGTTATTACTTTTATAGTTCCAAAAACCTGAGAGCTTCTGAGAAGTGTCTATTGGATGCTAACAATGTAGACCTCCCAGTAGGAATCCCATTTTCTCAGTATCACTGATCTTTTTTATATTGTACTACCCTTATATAATATTATAAAGCTGAAAAGTCTGTTTCGTTGGTTAATTGCAATAATCTCAAGAAGATTAACTCACCTAATCTCAGGAAACTTAAAAAAAAAACAGTTTTGAAAAAAATAGTTACGTCATACTAAAATCAGGAGCTCATAGGAGCAGAGCAACAACCAGACACACTGGCGAAACCGCAAAGGACAGCTAGTACGAAATATAATGAAAACACGCGCCCGTCCCAACTATTGCCCCGTATATTCTTCAATATAGTCATACCGTGGTACAATAGCATGTATTTGATCCCGACACAGCGCTTCACGCTTATTTTATTTTCTTAACGCATCGCGCATCGGAATGGAGAACTATCACTTAATTTTCTTTTCTTTTGCAAATGAAAAAGATATAGATGTAAAAAGAAAGATGGATTTTTCGCTCATTAGTGGTCTCGTTAATGTTGAAAGTAATTATTTTTTCATATTTTAAAGGTATTTTCTGTAACAAAATTTTATAGAATATCAAGTTGAAAAGTCTTTCATGTTTTATATTTCAAGAATGTTCTTAGCTGACACTCTGCATGTTTAAATCGTAACTCAAAAGTTTATAAGTACTAGAAATCTGCCGTGGTTTCACCCGTGTCTTTGATTACAACTTCACTATATTTATAACCGTTATATTGCCTAACCTAACCTTCCTCGTCTCTTCAATTCAAACTAGTACTTTTTTAAGGTTAGCGCGATCAAACAAATATAGGTAATTCCAATTCCAAAAAAAAAAAAAAAAGAACCCGAAAGTGTTTCTATGATATATATCATAGATCATTGGATCTGTGTTCACAAGTAGTGATGTGGTATAATTATATTTATTAAAATGTACATCTGAGTTCAACATCATATTCTATAAATACTTTTGAAAAACGATGAGTCTCTTCATTGCATTAAAGTTTCTATTTAGATTCAATTGTTGTAATCTTTAAAAACTCTCTTTAAAGTAATAAAGATTTTTAAGTTAAAAGTTACTTTTTAATTATTCCTTGATTTCATTAAGTTAATCCCATAAATCCTCTAGACAGTGAAGTCAAAGTTAAGCTTTTTTAGAAAAATGATACCTACGAATATATTTACATAATATTTATGTATGTATTAAACTAGATAAGTTAAAAACGAAGCCGATGCAAAAACGTTTCGACCCCCAATTACTACTAATTGGGTGTCAAAATGTTTTTACATCGGCTTAGTAATGGGTTTCGGTCAAGTCGTTCGCGTTGACTGAAACCCATCACTCTACAGGGTAAAAAGTTATAAGTTTGTACTAACATAATATGGACTTGTGTCATTACCGTGTCTGAAATAAATATTTTCAATTTCAAAAATAGACTTACTTTCACAGTAAGTCTGCCTGGTTAAGTAGATCTTAGGCCCTACCGCGACCTCTTATCGCGATCCATTTTACGACCTAAACTGAATTGCTAAAGGGATGGAGCCATACCTATAGGATGTATAGTTGTGTATGTTTTAATATGTACATTTTTTTTCTAACTCATTGCTTTTGCAATATTATTTATATTATTTAGACCTCAACCACCTTAAATTCGTTAGTAATTTGTTTTTTTAATATCTCATTTATTGATAGTTGTAATTATTTATTTTTTCTTGCTATTTTTATATAGCCTCTTTTTTATACGAGTACATAATGTGAATATGATAACACTGTAGACTCCGCAATTTCTTAGATTACTTCCTATTACGACTCACTTTTTTATTATGACTATTTTTATTGTGCTTTTGGGTACAATATTGACTTGTCTACACTGTCCTTACATAATATATATTATATTAATACTGTAATATGGAAATATTATGACATCAACAATTTTTTTTTAAAAAGTAGCCATGGAGTTTCTTGCCGGTTCTTCTCCATATGAAACGACCAATTTGGAACCGTGCACTGGCTTCTGACGTTTTATAAGTGCCCATGTAAAATTAAAATATTATAATTTTTTGAATTTTGATATCTCCATACCTCTTTCTTAACACGTCATAGTAAAGGCCCTCACCTGAACTTAATATTAATATTCTTAGGATTATAATTCAATCATTTTTCTTTATTTTTGTTAGTGTATTACTTTTTTCTGTTTTTGTATTTATTTATTATAAATAGAAGTGTTATACATAACTGTCATTCATAATCAGCATATGCCCTAGCAATTTAAAGTCTACTCATTAATGGTACATTATTATTTATGTTATTATGTTTTTAATATTGCATAATTTAGCTGTTTATTTTTCCGATTTAATAAAAAAAAATATTAAAAAAACTGATAATTACAATGACCTTCCGTCACTCAGATATATTTTGTAGACTTTTTTCAGAATCAGAGTATTTTATTTGTAGAAAGGAGTGTGAGGTGTTAAAGACAGACACATCCTCTACGTTTTGCCCAGATTCGTACAAATATAATATAATTAACATTGTCAGTTTAACACACATCTAACTTCCATAATTAGGTAAACTTTCACATAATTAATAAAGTCAATATTAACAGGCACATGCATATCATTACAAATTTAATAAAAATAAATAAAATAAAATTTTGTTTTACCGATTTATGTACATATGTAGGTAATTAGGATTATTTAGCTCAATAGCCTCAGGAAGTGAGACAATTTGTAATATAATTGAGCATTATGAATGTTGCTCCGGACAGGCATAGGCATAGAACACGCTTGTTTGCAAATTTTCGAATTCTGTCATAGGTCCCTCTGTAAATGCGACAACGTCACTTTAAACCAGGATATTTAGCAAATTATATAAATAAAATCCTTTATAAGCATGTTTCCAGATAGCTACAACCTAGGGGATTTTAGTCAAATCAAGAGTAAAACGATTACTTCTTGACAAGCGTGCTCCATCATCGACCACATCGTTGCTTACCCCAAGATAAGATAGTGGTCAAGCGAGAGCCTATCAATTATAATAACAAAGTGATAAAAAACCCAAGGCCCCTTAGGTGTCACTATATATACTTAGTAATTCAGTCAGGCTTTAGAAACTTACTCTTATTTTGTGTCAATCTTGCCGTGGTATCAATTTTGACTATTATAAAAGGTTATGGCACATTTTTGTCACGAAACTCCAAATACTTTTGTAAATGAATCTGTCTATAGACTCTGTATACGAACAACAAACACTGCGTAACCTATATATCTTCTAAAAGCATCTAAATCCCCGAAATAAAACGCCGTAGAATTGAAATTTAATGCATAAAAACATGTCACCGTATTTACAAAGATATATTCTTTTCTGATCCGCGACGGTATAAAAATTTATACGTGGACAATCCTTAGGTCATAAACTGGGATTATTGTGGATCCGCGGATATAACTCACGGTTTGCGAGCGATAAGGTCGGATACTAAGCGGATAAGGTCGGATACTAAGCGGCTATGAGCCGGATATGCGGATATCGCGACTAGGAATACATTTGTAAATCAATTATTCGAAGTTTGAATAGTTTGTACGTAGTTCGATGTAGTGGTCATGGAGTCAATTTCTATGGCGTTGCGTGTGTAACGCACTATAGTATTTTTTGTGCTAATGGTTTTCCAATGAATGGAAGTGGGCTAGTGTTCCGTGGTTGTGTTTGTTTTCTTTAACATTTCTTTACTTGGCCGCATTCCCTATATTCACCTATTTATAATTTTGTCATGTGAATTTGGAATCGTTCAGAATAACAATAAAAAAATTTAATTTCAGGAAAATTATAAAAAAAACTAGTTTTCAATATTTGTTTATATTGCGACTCTAATAATAAAGAAATTGTTAAACCGCTACATTAAACAAAACAAAAATACGTTCACACAAACAAACATCAAGCTAAGTTGACAATACTTAACTAATACAACCAAGTGCTTGCTACAATTGCTTTGTATAACTGTTATACAAAGCATTTGTAGCAATCACTAGCAATAGCAATCATATTGCTTCGTCATAGTATTGCATAGCTACGCCGTAGCACTGTATGGCTACGGCGTAGCAATTACTACGTCTCAGCGAACGGAATATTAAAGATTTTGTTTTTAATCTAAGTTTTAATAACCACAGGTTAACATAACCGAAGGTTTGAGGTTCAAATATCATTAAGGTTAAACCAGTAAATATATACGTAGACAATGACAGGCTATATATCTTTCACAAGCCGTTAAATACGAGTAGTTGCGGTGAAAAGTTAAACTTAATGGTCTGGCGGCCGTTAAATAAATCTTCAGTCAACTTACTTGTGACTAGTGAAGGAGTTAATAAGTAAACTAGGTTTAATTTAACAAGTTACTTGTCACCATGAAGGATGGCCTTCATATAGTCTTAACTTAACTAGATCAGTTTTCTTTGATTACAACATGGAAGATTCAAATTACATATATGACAATTAAACCTGAAATAACACTAATTTATTAAAAACTAGTTACTGCCCGTGGCTTCGCCCGCTTGATAGTAGAAAATTATCCCAACGAAACATCTTATACGCTATTCCTGGACATGGTCTACCCGTGTGCCAAATTTCATCCAAATCCGTTCAGCTGTTCGAACGTGAAGCACTAACAAATACACTCACAAACTTTCGCTTTTATAATATTAACTAGCTTTTGCACGCAGCTTCGTCCGCATACATAAAATATAGCCTATGTCACTCAAAATTAAAGCAGCTTTCTATTGGTGAAAAAAAATTCGCAATCGGACCAGTACTTTCAGAGATTACCTCCTACAAACAAAAAAAAAACATAAAAATAAAAACAAACTTTACCTCTTGATAATTTTAATGTAGATGGTTGGGCTCGTATCGACATAAGAGTTTTTCATCTATACCTACTTGTGTATTAGTCGTTATCCCAGTACAGTTCACTTATCATCTTTCAGACAGTCCATCCATCGTTTCTTTGATCGTACTCTTACTTACTTACAGCCATTTACTTCCATACTCAAAACTTTCCTCACGAGATTTTCTTCATTCTTTCACAACACGTCCGCATAGTGACAATCGATTACCTAATTTTTCAGTAAAATAAAACAAAAAGCAAACAATACACGTTTGAGTATTGAGAATAGTTCTGGTCAGTAGGATCAGGGCCAACTAGGCCTGTTGGTCTAGTAGTCAGTGGCCCTAACTGCTATGCCGGAGGTCGAAACTTCGATTCCCACCCAGGACAAATGTTTGTGTGATGAGCATGATAATTTTTTCTGTGTCTGGGTGTAATTTACAATACCTATTTGTATTTTGAAATATTTAAGTCATGTTTATCAGTTGTCTAGTACTCACAATCTCTGCTTAGTTTGGGACTGGATGGCGTTGTGTGAAAATTGTGGAATATTATATTATTGCATATTTAAGATCTCTCTCAGCCCCCAAAAAATTAAATCAACGACCATTTCCGCAATTTTAGAAGCATACAGAACCCTAAAACAATTCCGTTCGCCAGTGAAGCGCGCAGGGCTGTCGCGTACGATAGCGCCGCCTCGCCGCGCACCAATGTACGCCAATGTGTCGTGACACCCTGCGCTGTATTTATGTGCCCGCAATAATGTTTGTGGACCCTGTTGACGGCGCGCGCTGAAAAGTTAAATGCTTGCGTTGCTTCTAATGGGAAGATTGTTAAGGGTTTGATGAAAAATCTTGGAGGAAAATGTGGAAAAAGAAGCTCTTTGTTTGGTTTCTAAGTTGTTATTAGAAAATTTGTATTAACTGAATATTATTCGATTTATTTTATTTGATATCTTCTGTGTGTTTAATGTCAAATGGGAAATGAGAAGATACTGACCAATCACGAAGTATGGAGAAAAACAGAGTACTGTGGATATTGGGATGTAAATAGTGATCAGGAGGAAGATGTGAGGAGGTGATCTCACTTCATTTCCATGTAGGTCTTTGAAGAAGTTTTTTTTTTTATATATCAATGGGGTCTTATTACATTTCAGTACAAGAGGACACTGCCATTAATTCTCTGGTACCTATCTTAATGTATATCATTGGCTATTGAAGTATGTGTTAGTTTTTATAAAGATCAACCTAGTGTTTGCATCACTTAAGAGTAAAACTAGTTTTCGTGTCAATCAAAACTACTATTATTTGGTCAGATCAGCATGTGGCTCTGTCATCCTTTTTAGGGATCCGTACCTCAAAAGAAAAAAACGGAACCCTTATAGGATCACTTTGTTGTCCGTCCGTCTGTCTGTCTTTCAAGACCCTTTATCTCGGGAACGCGTATAGGTATCGAGTTGAAATTAAAACCATATACTCAAATCTGCGGTCCCTTGAAGATGTGAAAAAATCAAACGAAAGTTAACAAAAAAAAAGATACAGAGACGGCCGTATCTTTTTTTCCGTTAACATGTCGCAAAAAAACGTGTATTTTGACACTCTCAATGGAATCAAAATTTGCGATTCAGAAAAAGCTTCGTAACTCAATTCAGGAATAGAACTGTTTTTATAAGTAAGTTTGTACGGAACCCTCAGTGCGCGAGTCCTACTCGCACTTGCCCAGTTTTTTTTATTATTACTATAGATATGGTCGCGCTTGAGCACTATCTCACCTAATGGAAAGCGACGATGTGGTTGACGATGGAGCACGCTTGTCTAGGAGTAAACTATTCACGCTTGACTTAAAGACCCACTGATACTGGCTATCAGGAAACACAGACTGCGGCAGGGAATTCCACTCATTAACTGTACGCACAATGAATATGTTTCTAAAACGTTTTGTACGTATGGGTGGGATGTCCACCATGTACCGGTGACGCATCAACGTACGTCTGGCTAGTGTCGACCTGAAGCGTTTTACAAGATGGGCAGAAATTAAGGGCAATGATTCCAAATCAAATTGATTTCTCAAGACAATGCGCACCAAAAACAATAACATCACCCAGAAAAAAATCACTTAATATCCATAACATAAGGGTGCATATACATAGCCCATAGCCTGATAATTTGGCGGGTTTCCGGTCGGCAAGTAAGATGGCGCGAGCAATTTCCGTTGGGCGCACTTTGAGCCCGCGTTTGAGTCCGCCAGTGCGTTTGACGCGCCAAGTGCCTTTGCTCAAATAATTGGAGCTCTCTCTCTCGGCAAGTTGGCATATTCTATTTTTATGGGTGAGCGTAGTGATTACTGGGGACCGTGTATTATTTGTTAATTAGAAGGTTTTTTATTACTTTAAGGTGTTGTCTCTAATTTATTTTTCCAGTTAGGCATTCACATACATAGTTGCTATACAGTCGACACTAAAATTCCCCCTTCTTTAATTTCAGTTTAATTTTTGTTTTTGATCTCCTCTCCTAATCCCAAAATTGTACTAGTCTAGTTTATTTTTATATAAGTGCATATTACGTATCTAAGTATTTTCACTATATAATGGATAGATTGATGACCCCTGTAACATAGGTTTACCTAGCACAGGGGTCATTGATCATGTAACTTGTACCTCGCCAATTGTACCCTTAATTATGTGTCACCTGTAATTGTCTACTTTTGCTAAATCAAAAATATTACTATTTGAGTGACAGAGGTGAATCTCTCAAGAAAATAATAAATTTAAAATTGCTAAATCAAAAATATTACTATTTTAGTGACAGAGGTGAATCTCTCAAGAAAATAATAAGATATTCTGAAAGTCATAGTTTAATACTATTAAAAAATCTGTACCAGCTGATGACAACGTCTTTAGAGGTATGCGGAACAGGGTTTGGAGGCCCGGATACCTCTATTGAAAAGGCAAAGGGGTATTGTGTTTAGTCCAGGCTACCTGAGTAGTGTGTACTACCTGATAGTTGATTGCGGACTGTTGTATACATATATATTCTAATTGCGCAAAAAAACTTTGATGCCGCGATGTAGGATAGTTCCTTTGTAGCGATATAGATGGCACTACACGTCAACAAATTTTTATTTAAGTCTGTAAACTGACACAGTAAGGCCATAAAGTAAGCAACTACGTATGAGAATGATTAGGGAACGTGTACACAAACCCCCTACGCGAGGTTGTACCGAATGTACCTATTTGTGTGGTGGATTTAGGGCAGAACTACCCCGAGCGTTACTTCATTGCGTGGAAACAGTCTCCCTAGGAGTCTATTAAGTCAAGCCTATTAACAAGTTGAGTTTGAAATAGTGTTCAGTATCGGATAAAGTCGAAATATTTTTAAAATATACAGTTGAAAGCTACGATGTTTCAATCAATCATTGTGGTGATGTGATTAGTCAGTTAGACTCTGCGTTATCGAGTGTTAACTGTCCAAGGTGCGCCAGGCGTTGAGAATCGCTGTACGATATTTTTAGCACCACTCAAGGAGACTCCTTTCATTTGACATTCGAGTCCATTGACATGAAAAGAAGAACAAGAATCAATCATGCCTCAATGACAAAAAAGAAAGTAAAAAAATAAATAAAATGAAGATAAAGAAAAAAATACAAAAAAGAATATATTAAAAAGTAAAAAAAAGAATAGTATTATTAATTAATTAACGATAAAACAGATTTCAGTAAAACCTGGCACATGGGTAGACCACATTCTGGACACAGATACATCAGAAACAAGATACATTAGACACAAGATACATCAGACACAAGATACTTTTATACCGCGTATTCGGTTTCTTAAGATAATTTTCACGCAGACAAAGTTTAAACACATTTTAAATATGAATCACAATAATATTCCCAGAACGTCCTCCCTCCCATTCACCAGTTGTATCAACACAATGCTGAAATCAGAAGCCTACCTCTGTGTAAAGTTTAGCTACTATATACTAAATAAAAGGCGCTTTCTCAACAGTAATCCGTTTAGGCGCTCTTTGATTGCGCAGATCACTGTTCTTAGGCGAGTACGGTTCCGCTAATTTCATTATTTCGCTGCCATTGTGTATTGTGCTGCGTTTGAACTGGCGAGAGGCAAGAGGACAGTGAGGGTTTATTTAAATAAAATTATTATTTATTTAAAATTCAAGATAGCAATGTTAACGAAAAAATTTAATTGATTGTTAAGGATTTCTTCTTTTACCTAATGAGACGGACTTATTTTTTTGTACTCTGGGTGAATTCACAAGTAATGCATTATTTATAATTAGTTATAGATGTTAGTATTAATAAGTCAGGATAAGCGCATTTATCGCATTAGGGATAAAAAACAACCTGTAAAGATAGGTGTAAGATGAAGAAAATAAATAAATAAGAAAAATGTACTCGTTTGACAAGTTTCATCAAAATCCGTTCAGCCGTTCAAGTGTAGCCGTTGAAGTAACTAAAGCACACGCATAGTGTTAGTGTGATTTCAATGGAGACAAAATAGGCATACATGTTTGTTAAACGTCTTATAACCACACAGATGAATTTGAGATTACAATAAATTATTGATAGCTAAGCTTTTCTCGCGATAGTTAAAACAACAGCCTGTGCTCACCAGTTTCAGTTTTTATTCGATAATATTTAAAGACACTAAAATTGTCAAAAATCAAAACAATAATAATAAAATATTAATGAAATACCACATCCAACTGATAACAACTTTATTACTTTGTATTATATTTCACCACCTTTCGTGAGGTCCGTATAAAATATTACAATAGTGTAATGACCAGTAATTTACCCATTATTTATCCATTACGGGAAAATAATTGTATGTGTGTTGTATTATTGTATTTGTGGTTTTGTATCGAAAATATTACAGCAGACATCATAATAAAAGAAAAATTATATTATGAGTTCCGGGTTGGGTAATATTTTTTTCTTTTTATTGCTTGCTCTGAAATAAAATTCTATTTTAACGTTGAATTTATTTTTAACTAGCGGCTGCCAGGTGATTGTGGAAATGTATTCCAAGTAAAAATACTCTTGGGATAAAAAGTATTCTATGTGCTATTCCAAGACATAGACTACTCGTGTGCTAAATTTCATCCGAATCCGTTCAGCTGTTCGAGCGTGAAGAAGTAACAAACATACAAAATCTTTCGCCTTTATAACATTCTTGTGATTAACTCTATTGTGAATTCTAATACTTTTTTAAATACTAAAGAACCAAATTAGTTGCAGTCGATTCAATGCATGATAGGAAAAATAAGCACTGACCAAAAGTAGATCCACTTTTCAGATTGGTAAGCCAGGCATACATGCTCCAGTCGGTTAAATGCAAAACTAAGACACGTATTTAAAATTTGGTGCTTATTTGAATCGATTTGGTTAGTTTATAAGTATGATGGCGAAGTAAACTATACAACGCAAGTTTAATTTGCGTGGTATAGTTTATTTAAGTTTTTTAATGCGTGTCTTAGTTTTGCAAGTGGAGCACGTTACCGACTGAGGCACGTATGCCTGGTTTACCCAATAATAAATATGAAATACTGAACGCAAACAAAACTGTAGTCTAACTAAGAAACCTAACAAAGACAAAGAAAATGAATCAATTTTCTATTTTCGTTTTAAACCAAACCAAAGCAGCACTGAAACACAAATCTCTTTAACAAGCCCCATTCACTCGCACTCGCTACTTGCCTCCGCACTAACCCAATTGAACGCAGCACAATACTGCTGGCAGATTTATTAGGGTTAATCAAAACGTAGCAAAGCGCCGCTTCGCGAGCCTTGCTTGATTTAGTTACAATAAACATTTTGTCTAGAGACTAGCGAGCGTCTTAACTTGAATACAAGTTGGGACTGGCTCAAAAGAATTTGGTTTCTATTGTTTCTTAACTTACCTATATAATTACGTAAAAACAATAATGAATTAACGTAAAATACGTAATTTTAGAGGAAATTACAAATGAATTTCAATCAAATTCTTAGTGGGCACGTCGAACGATGGTATCACCGTCATATAAAATATTTAAAATTGAAATCGACGTTCATCACGACACAACGAAAGAAAAAACATCAAATCATTATCATAATTTCCACAATCCCACTGCTGGACTGCAGGTTAACTAAAGTTGCACGAAAATTAAATAATACAATCAATCAAATATAAATATTAAAATATAAGGAGAAAATATTACTAATTCCATACTCAAAGCCAACACAAACACATACAGAAATTCACGTCTTTTTCTTATAGGGATAAGCAGAAATTAAGATACCATTTTTTTTTTTGAGGTGGAAAATCATCGTATGAGTTCTCTCGCCTAGAGTAGAGCGAGAGGGTGGGTGAGGCTTTTACTAACTGTAATACACCTGTGTCCTTCAATTACCCTGTGCGTTCCAGGACCATAGTGTCTCTTGCAAAAAATCCCTTAGCCCTAACAAGCATTGGTCCTACTGGACCCCTACGGTTTTGCTGACCTCTCTTTGAGGCATGCGCGGTACACTACGCGCCGTCGACAACTCGGATTCGGTCCTTATCGTACGGCCAGAGAAATAAGACACCTATATATTATGTCTTATTTAAAATTAGCTCTACCAGCGGCTTCGGCCGCGTGGAAATAAGTTTCTTCATACAAACTGTGGACCCCCGTTTCATCCCCTTAGGGGGTGAATTTTGGAAAATCCTCTCTTAGTCTTCGCCTACGTCATAAAAGGAAACCTTGTGCAAAATTTCACTTTCCTAGACCCTGTAGTTTTGGCTGTGCGTTGATATATCAGTCAGTTTCTCCTTTTATATATTTAGATAATAATAAATGTAGACTAAGTTCTAACTAATCAATCCCTAAACTAGACAATCTTAATCCCTAGTTCCCATAAATCAAAACTAACCCACTCAGACCCCAAAACAAAGTAGGTGTAACCTCAAATCTTGCCGTCAACCCTCTCCCGCTGTTGTCACCTATCATTCATGTACTGATTAATGCGCGGTAATTAATCAGAGGTGACGGGGGTTAGCTCGTGAGCCGTGCGGTACACTTATGAACACGTGACCGAGACAGAAAGCTACGACTGCGAGGAGAAAGGTGGAAAAATTGATGGGGATTTATTGGGGTTCGTTTCTTGATGATTTCTTTTCTTTTTTTTTGAAGTACAGGTAGGTACATCACACACTGGTCTGGGACAAGGGTCCCTTTTTTTCCGATTGAGATATAGAACACAAAATAAATATGAGGCTTATTTATTACAGATAGTTTTCAAAAGGTAAAGTTTCCTATTTAAAACTAACATAATTTATGATAGAAACAATATAATGAACCTTTTTTTTATTTAAAAAGAAAAAGTATTTACAAACAGTTTTCTATATAGATATTGTGGGACACTAGGTTGCAAGGAAGTTCCTTTGGCTATTATTATACATAATCCTTAACAAGCACTTAAAAATAAAACGTGAAAATATTCGTTCGTTTACTCCAATATAGTTGGGAAAAATGATAGGCAGGTTGGCTTAATGTAATAAGGGCGGGATTGTGAATTGAGTATTTTGAGTTAAGAAGGTCTCAAACCTTATTTAAACGCCTTTCAGGCTAAAAACAGATTTTGAGAAATATTCAACATCAAATGTCAATGTCAGATTTAATTACAGTAAAATGAAACACATTCAAGGTCAATATAATCTCAAAATTATTTCAAAAACACTTAACAAAACACTTCCAGTCGACAGCGATGCGGAGGAGTTTTGTGACGCCATATTTTAGTTAGGAGGCCTTTAGTGTATATAAAGTTTTATAATTTTGAGATTATATTAACCTTGAATTTGAATGTGTTACATCAAATGTTTAAAACAGAAATCGGGGGTTAGTCATAAAAAAGGTAAACACCAACATTGTAAGACAAACGAGATTATCTTCCATCAGTCTATCATTTTTTTTTTCATATCATATTGACCAATTGTAAGAAACTGCATTATATTTTTCAAACAGCGAACAAACTCGAAAAAACGTCATGAAGATTGAAGACGCCTATATTCCTAGTTCGAGTGGTGACCGAGTCGAGTGAAGGTTCCTTCTCTCAACTCGGTCACCATGACACACAAGAACAAGCTATAATTGTCAATGTTTTATTAATATACCGTTTTATAAGTGCCCTTGTAGGCCTATGTGAAATAAAAACTTTTGACTTTGACTTTGAATGTGATGATCCGAAGTGGAGACGAGTTGGAGAATATGACTAGGAATTGTAGGGGTATGGAATACTATTTGAAAAGCGTTCTGGAGGCCACTGTCATGACTGATTGTAATGGAACTCCTTCACAAACCCAGAATTAGTATTATAAGTGGAACATACGGTAGAGGTGTGCCCCACTTGGGCAGAGCACCGCGGTGTCCTCGTGGGGATGATTGGCGGCAACGATCTCTCGCGCCGGGCCTTGGTACAGGTTATGGTCCGAAGCGATGAGGAGTCGCAGGCGGTTGCCTCCTTCTGCGAAGCAGTAATGCTAGCAAAAGAGGGGGCCGCACGTGCACGTGCGAGAAAGCAGCCCTCACGCCCCAGCCGCCGGGATCCCGATCCCAATTTCCAGCCACCGTAGGCGCGGGCTTGCCGACGGCGGGCAATTGGTAGCTCGCCGTCCGACCGTCCGGTAACCGTTCGGACCAATCCCAAATCGTCGACGGCGCGTAGAGTTCCACGCGCGCCTCAAGGCGATGTCAGCAAACCGTAGGGGCCCAGCAGGGTCGAAGCCTACTGGGGCCATAGGTTCGCTTCTGAAAGGAACCCAGCCCTGGTATGAAAGGCAAAGAAGGAACAGGAGTGGGTTTTTAGTCAGTAAAAGTCTGACACACCCTTCCATCCCGCCCATGAGCGGGAGATGTCATTGGATGATTTTCCCACCTAAATAAAAAGAATAAGTAGGTATTATATAGATGCCCTTTTTCCGCCTAGCTCTTATTCTCCAATTATTTGGAATGTAAGTGCAAAATCCTTAGTGTTATTCACTCTAATAAATTCCGCCTTATTTGCTTCGTCGTTCTAATAAAATTAATTCCTTGTCCAATCCGAATAAATGATTCTTACTTTCAAGAAACTTGAATCATTCCTCAATGTTTCAAGCATGGATTTTAAAAGATACTAATAAATGTTCAAGCCATCTAGCAATCTCTATGTCTTGTAAAAAAAGATCACTATGAGCATTATAACAGCGATCATTTTTACAAGTGATCCGCAGAGATCCGCTCGCTTCGGATCCACTGCGACAGTCACGCGCGACCCTTTCACGATGCATTACGCTTAGCACTACGATTGTGTGGTGCGACTCATGAGAGGTAGCGGGGCGAGTAAGTAGCAGAATGGAAAGAAGTTCACTTATTAATTTACTCTATTTTTTTTAACAAACATTGCTTTCAGTTTTAAATGAAAACCACCTTAATTGAAACAACTTGATTATTTCTACGTTTTACTGAAAATCAGGATGTAAGATTTTTTCACACACTTCTTTGACCTTTTATCTGAGCTACAGCTAATATGCAAAGTATGTTTTTTCAAAAGACTGTTTTTAAGTGTTGAAATGATTGATATTGAAATTGTCCATCTGCATTTCAATCAATCATTTTAACCATAGCCCCCATGCTTTGTGACCACGCATTTGCTGCATTGCAAGTGGCTGTCAAAAATTTTTCATTTTATACAGGGTCATACTCGGTTTATTTTTTTGTATAGCAATAGGTATCTATTAGTATATCTTTCATATCAAGAATCATTTTCATCAGTGAGCTGCAAATAACGTCCTTAATCTTTATATAACCAAGCAAAGTCTAAACTAAGAAAAACACACCAGGCTAAATAGCGAGTTCCTCATCTCGCGTCCGCTTTTATCTCGGGCCACGACCCAAGACATCTTCAGAGCACGGCTAGTACAGCAATAAGTTAGAATTTTCCTAATAACAGCTGAGTGTAGGTGCGAGTGGAGCTGAGCGCGGAGAGGCGGATAATGGCGGCTGAGATATGGCGCTATGTCTTCTGCCGGGGTTTTTTAGTTGCCTCTAGTTGGAAACTTACTTAAGAATACTTGGGGCTTTGGTTTAGATGGTTGAAAGACCAGCTACAGTTTGAAAATATATTTTGAATTTACCTTTGTTTTCCAACTATGTTTTGTTTATCTCCTATAAGTAAATGTCTGATGATGGAACAGTTTTTTTTTTTTGTATTTCCAGCAAGTAAACTAAATATTATAAAGAGTCAAGAAATTAATTTAAAATATGGTTTCTTTTATATACTAGTATTTTTTGTTACACCGATTTTTTAAATATAAAATTTAAAGTGTTTACTAGTGAGCTAGCAGTAAAAAAACCGGGCAAGTGCGAGTCGGACTTGCGCACTGTGGGTTCCGTGCAAACTTACTTCATAGGTACAACAGTTCAATTCTCGAATTTAATTCGAGACGTGAACAGCAAAACAAGTTTTTTTTTTGTAACGTTACTACAAATTTACAGTTTTCAGATTTTTTTCTATACTTGTGCTATGAGACCTTGCTTCATACCAAATTTCAGGATTCTAGGTGAACTATGAATTTTGAGTGTCGAAATACACGTTTTTTGCAACATAAACGGCCGTATCTTTTTTTCGTTAACTCAGAAATTTGACTTTTTCACAGCTTCAAGGGACTATAGACAACCCAGTAAAGTGGTAAGTATATATATTTAATTTCAAATCGATACTTCCACGCGTTACCAAGATAAAGAGTCTTGACAGACAGACAGACAGACAAACGGACAACAAAGTGATCCTATAAGTGTTCCGTTTTTTTTTCGTTTTGAGGTACGGAACCCTATAAATAAATGATACAGTATTGCAATAATTTTTTTGTACCAGTATTGGATATAGTCTGTACATCTTAAACAAGAGCTAGTACGGGAACTGTGAATTGCAGTTGTGTGTGCTAGCGATCGACAGGCAACCTGTTGGTTCTTCTCGGAGCTCTGTCAGCTGTTGTAATATAATAATAGTCTCTGCCAGTGACATCGCTCGCGCGAAAATACTAGGTTCAATCATACAAACTTTGGTCCGTTTCATCCTCTTATGGGGTGAATTTCAGAAAATGTTTTCTTATTTTTTTTTTTATTTTTTTTTTTTTATTGATATAAACCAGCGCTTGACTGCAATCCCACCTGATGGTAAGCAGTGATGCAATCATTGATGGTGAGGCGCACTAGTTTATCAAGAGCCTATTCACTCTAGCCTTGAAGACACCTAAATTATAGTTGGACGGGAAGATCGCAGCAGGCAAATTGTTCCAGTCCTTCGATGTACGCGGTATAAACGACGAAGCGAAACGCTTAGTCCGAACCGTTGAAGTTTCAACAACGTAAGGGTGGATACTCGCCGTACGTCGGGTTGTCCGATGGCAGAAAGGAGATGGCGGAATCAAGTCATGCAATTCCCGCGCACACTCTCCAAAATGCAACCTGTAAAATACCGATAGGCTGGCTACCCTGCGCCTGTGCTCGAGGCTTTGTAGATTGGACTTAACCAAATCTGGATCCCCAATTAGCCTCTTCGCACGCCTTTTTTTATTTTATTGTATAAGTACTTCATAAAGGGCACCTCTATGCAAAATTTCAGCGTTCTAGGTCCAAGGATTTAGCCTGGGCATTGATGAATCAGTGAGTGAGTCAAGACTTTGCCTTTTGTATGTATATACGGAATATTTAAAAGACTTTTATTTCACTTTGTTTATACAAAATAGAGTAGAGAAAAATAATGAAATTGCAAGATATTCAAGGTGTCACATCAAATTACCATAAAATGACATTTGAATTTTTATAACATGTATTCAGTATGAACAGAATCCTTACTTTTTTTGAGGTGGAAAATATAGAAGCATAGACAAATTGGACAATTACTGTTTACTAGCTGCTGCAATCGGCTTCGCCTGCGTCTTAGTAAAAAATATCCAAATGGAACATACTCCCGGGATAAAAATATGTGCTAATACAAGACATGGTCTACCTTTGTGCTAAATTTCATCCAAATCCATTCAGTCGTTCGCGCGTGAAAAAGTAACAGACATACACACACACTCACAAAAATTTACGGTTTAGCAGCTGTCAGTGGGCCTACTTCTGACCGATTTGACTCAAATTCACCCCAAGAAAGCTTAAAACCAAAGACACTTAACTTCGAACCCCAAGAAACAAAAGCCTCCTAACCCGAATTAATGTACCCCCCTCACCCTACCCCCTATCACACCTACCTAAAGAATAATTTCAGAAAGCGTTCTCTCATTTCTTTCGACTCCATATGTATGAGACACTCGGCCGATTGTCTCGCAATTAATATGTATGGACTTAACCCTTGGCTCGCTGTGTACGACTAGTGAAATTGCAGTCACTGTTTAGGGTTATTGGTACTCTTGGGAGCTGTCGGATGTGTGTGGTTTTATTTTTGTTAGATTACATGGTACTCTTCACGATGACGGTTTTACTACGTATCCTGTGGTGTTAACCCTGCAATTAATCTTGGTTTCAGTCAATGATTATTCAGTGATATATCGAACTATTAGGCGTCTTGGAATCGCACGTCTTTGTCTAAGACTAACTATTATCTTAGAATCTTTTTATTTTCAATATGAGATGTTCAATCGTACTTAATTTTAGCTTAATTAATTAGTTTATATTTTATTATTATTTTGTTGATGATGATGATGATGATGATGATGAACTTCTGGCAGTGAATTTGCCTGTGTTTAAGTTAAAAATAAATGCCTATTTCACTCAGTAATAATGTAACATAGCACAGTTGTCACTTACTGAATAACAAAAGTGCAAACTCAAGATTTGTCAAAGGACAATGTAGCGTAGCATAATAGGTGTTAAGCGAATAGATTGCGTTAGAAAAAGCACCCCTAGCCAAGTTGATAATCTGCAATCATTAACGTTAGTCGAAAACAAATCAAACATCTCAACGTTAAGTCGCGTGGTCAAAACAAACGAATAGAAAATTCGTAGCCAAGTTCACATCGTTCAAAATGATAGAATGAATTGTTATCGTTTCTACAATGTTCAATGCTACATCCTTTGTTATCACCTGTTTGACGTTTGTAGGAACGCTCGCCATAGACTAAAGAATAGGTGGTTTTCTAAAGACATTGTAGAACGACCGGCCGACTCAGGCGCATCAACATGGCTACCAACTTTTCGTTTTCTACAATTGCTGACATCGAGGCGTTACCGATTGGAGAACGGAATTCGACACGAAACGGTTGTAACTTGGCTAGGGGGCAGGACCCTGCGCTCTATAACTCAAGTAGCTGATGTCGGGTAAAACAGCCAGGCTGAAGTGAGAGTGGGCATACACCCGGACAGATGAGCGAGGATTTTTAGTCATTCGACGCCGTCGAGATCGACCGCGGCGAAGGTGGTGTGACAATCTGATCATGTTCGCGAGGCAAACTTGGCCAGAGATCGCCCTAGACAGAAGGGTTTAGAAGGAGAAAAGGGAGGCTTATGCGAACGAAAAAGGCTACAAAAAACTCTGTTAAAAGAATTTTTTAAATCGGTCCAAGTTCTATCGAAATCCATTCAGCTCACAAACTTTTGCTAGAATATTAGTGTGGAAAGGCTGTTGTCTGATTATTTTGTAATTGGGAACACATATTTGTCAACGTATTCCCTCTGGACGTCAGTAATTGATTGTTCAATACATTTGATGACTCAATTGATTCGTCCAATTAACTCATAGTTTGTATGCAGCACTCATTTTACTCGCTGGGCTGAATCCTAAACAATTGCAATTATTTTGTTTTCAGTTTAAATCAACAATTAATTCAGCATGCCCTGGTACACAATATCAGTCCTGAATGTTTATCTCTAAAATAAATCTTCAACAGAGGAAAATCATTCTAATGTTATAAATGTGAAAGTACCTCTGTCTGTTATGCTTTCATGATTAAACTATTGAAGAGATTTTGATGAAATTTTTACGGAGTACGCTTTAAAGAAGGACATAGGGTACATTTTATCTGACATCGACTTTGCGTCTGCATTAACAGACATTCACGCTTACAAAGTAGCGGAAAAAACTAGTTCTTAATAATAGTGAAAGTCAAAAGCTTTTGCACGGTTCTAATCGGCCTTTTCGTAGGAAAAAGGGCCAACAAGAAACTCCATGGTTCTCACGATACTATTTGAAGTTTAGTTTTTACTTAAGTTCAAAAATTTTGATAAGACAGAAGGAAAAACGTGTTGCACCGAAGCGATTAACATTGAACAAGGGACCGGGTCATTATAATTTGATTTGAAAAAAATAAATTATAATAATAGGTACTATGTTCCACGAAAAGTGTCTAAGGCGCCTCTGGTTTTGGCCCCTCATACGCCTTCTAAAGGTCCAGAACCCCAGGGTTCTGAGATAAACAAACACATGATGATTAGTAATACTGAAAAAATATTGATCCAACTGAAGTACAAAAAGGAAAGTCTAAAATTTTGTTTTTCTTCTCCTTTAATATAAATAATAAATAAACTTTAACCTAAGTTATTTATATATTTATTTATTAAATTATAATATTAATGCCTTAGGCATTTTCTACCAGTCAACCTTTGGATTATGCAGAGAGAAAAATAGTGATAGGTGCAATAAAAGAAAGAAAAAAGGCGAATACAAGAATAAATACGAGTGAACTAATAATCCATAGATATAATACAATTATTAACCATGTCTACTCAAATTAATAAACTACATACCTACACTAATGTTATAGTCAAACAATTTGTCCAAATCGACCATTGGAAAACATTAAGGCTGATACTACTGCCAACGTCTTACTTACAGCTCGCGAACTTCAGTTACTTTTAGACTTCTACAAAACATACCATGGTCCAGTCCTCTCAGTAATAACAACAACATTTCACCTCACAAACACACTCCTCCTACAATATAACTCATAATTAAGGGCAAGTCATTAAGACGTATATGTGCAGATCAATCTTGTGAATGAGCGGCATTTTCTTAAGGGCAACCCTTTATTAATCGAACAACATTGCTGGGGTGGCTCTGCCCCGAGTATGATCAATGGGAGTAAGAGCCCATTGTGGGGCGGACAATCGACGGTGATTGGTCGAATTGATTGTTGATTGTGTTATTTTGAACTGGATTGTTTAGATAGGAAAGTAGTGTACCTATGCAAAATTTAGTTTTTTACAGAACTTTTCTTTATTTTTTAATAAGAACCCGAAAAGCTTAGAAAGAGCCCGAAGAATCACCAGACTTGAGAGGCATTGGGCAAGGCACATTGCTCGTAGCAGTGGAAGACGCAGCGTCGGAAGGCGGGAGGCCTTCACAACAACTCTACAAGGTGGACCGATAACCTGGTGAGACTCATGGGAATGCGAAGGATGCGAGACGCACATAACTGTTCGTTGTGGTGACACTTGGAGAGGCCTATGTCCAGTAGTGAACGTCTACGGTATGATTAGGGCAGATCACATTGCTCGCAGAACAGATGGCCGATGGGGCCGAAAGGTTCTGCAGTAACGATCACGTGCCAGAAGACGTAGCATTCTAAGGCCTGCTACGAGGTGGACCGAAGACCTGGTGAGGGTTGCGGGAATTAAAAAAATGCGAGACGCATAAGACCGGTCTTGCGGTCCAGCAGTGGACGTCTTTCAGCTGAAATTATGAAGAAACACACTATTTACACTACAGTAGCATCATTAAAAAAGTCTTATAAGTAACAAATTGGTTACAGTGGGGATACTCGTGCAGCTTATTGTTATCAATGATGCGTATTGCTAAAACTCAAACTGAAAACGTTTATTTTGTACGTGTGGGTCTGTCAGCAATATGAAACTAGTTGCCCATCGCAATGCGTAATCTAGAAGTTGCGTAGTTGTCTTAGTGCTATATTTCACCGGGACACCATGGCGGCGCGACCAGTCGCCGCTACCAGCAAAATGTATACAGCTCTATAGAGAGCTACTCGCCTGGTGTCCGTTTGGTTGCGCAACCAATTTAGCGGCGCGACCAGCTCGGACGCGCGTACTTAAGGTCCATTTTGATACTGTCTCAGTGTGGTGTAGCGACTCTGGTGTCTGCATGGTGTCTAGAGGGGTAGCTTACGGACACTATGGCGGCGCGATCAGTTGCGCCGCCATGGTGTACCGGTGAAATATAGCCCTTAGTGCGTGCAACGCCGCGGACCCCGCCATCCGCTTCACGCGTCGCTTCTCCGTGAATGGAAAAAACGCTAGACGCGCCGCACAACGCCCCGCATCTCCCTAAACGAGGCCTTATTCTATTGGTGGAATTGTTATGTCGGCTTTACTAATTTCTATAAGTGCTAGCAGCTGCCAGCGACTTCACCCGCATGAAAATAGAAAATGGTTTCAAGGGAACATACTCTCAAGGTAAAAGTATCCTTTGTGCTATTCCAGGACATGTTGTACCCGTGTGCCAAATTTCGTCCAAATCTGGTCAGCCGTTCGAACGTGAAGGAGTAACAAACCACACAAACAAACACAAACACACACACACAAACACACAAACTTTTACCTTTCTAAGTGTGATTATCACATTACGTCATCATCTATAATATCTATAAAAAGCTATGCTTATAAAAAGGAAAGTTTCGTATTTTTGTTTGTTACAAATAAACTCAAAACTACTTTCAAACCGATTTCAAAAATTCTTTCACCAGTAGAATACAACTTTATCACTGAATGACACAGGCTATGTTTTATACTTTCATGCAGGCGAAACCGCTGGCAGAAGCAAGTTTATTATAATATATTAAGCGAATTATACTAAAAATCTTTTTAATACAAACATTTCCATTACCACAATGTAATCTATATTCAATCTAGATCTTAAACCCCTTGTTCCCCTTGTTCCCCTCCCACCCCATGTAATCACTGAATAAGAAAGTAATTACCCAATACGAAATGAACGTCATCATGCAAGTACCATCAACAACCCACTAAAGTAATACTGTATCTACTAAATCCACCCTTAAAGCTACACTATAAACTAGCTGTCAATATTAATATGTGACCATGTGCGTGGAGTTGACTGTATTTGTGATGGTCTGCAAGTCATTGTGCCAGTACTTGGGATGGTGTGCCAGTCATCCTGGCATCGTTTGCAGGCTCGTTGGTCAGTCTTACAGTAATTAATTGTGCACTGCTTTTACTGCGAGATAATTATTTATGAGGTTAAGTTTAGAGGGGAAGTTCTTGAATAGGCCTGTTGCCATCTGAATGGCTTTTGTGAAGTATATGACTAATTCTCTATTATATTCAGCAAACAGAATATCTTATAATATTTATCAAAAGGGATATTTTTTAAGATAAGTTAAAAAAATAAGATTTTTTTGGACGGTGGGAAATCATCATATGACTTCTTCTGCTAGGGTGGAGTGACAGGGTGTGTCAGACTTTTACTGACTAAAACCTACCTATGTTTCTTCAGTTGTCTTTTGCGTCCTAAGATCTCCTTTTTAGAAATTCCCCATGGCCCTAGCGGGCATCGGCCCTACTGGGACTTCCATTGTTAGATATAAATAGGCCCCGCGTCTACGGTATCATTTTCAAGATAATCTCGCAAAATGCTATAATTAACAGCGTTACTTGTGTGTGTTCGAAAGAGTTACCGGCTTGGTCCTGTAACGCAAAGGCCAACTGAAGAAACACGGGTGACTTACAATCAGTAAAAACCTGACACCCCCTCGAGCTCCACCCAGAGCTGAAGTTTACTTAACTTACCTACGTACAACTTTGTAGTACCATCATTGCATAAAACCAATCAAAACCACATTCATAGTTAACAAAACCAAACACATTCAAATCAGCAAAAAATAAATTTAAAAAAACACAAACACTCCGTATTTGCCTTAAATTATTACACCGAAAAAAACATCGAACAAATAACAGAAAAAACCTGTTCGTAAAATATTCCGGTTATACATCAGCCGGATCGGGCCGGATCCGTCACGGTCCGGCTCGGACGCGGCATCCGTCAAGCCGTCGATGTATGCTAATCATTCGGACCCCATTCGTTTGGCCGGTAAAAAAGCCGGGGGTGGAACAAATGTGGTGATTCCGTTAATAGGAGGTGGTGAAATGAAATAACGTGGAAGTTTGTTCAGGGGTAGTTTGAAGTTAAAGTTGTGTTATTTATACAATGTGGAAAACGTTGGGATTCAAGAAATATTTGTAGTGTGCCAATACGACCAATAAGATACCTACATGGTATAATTATCAATATTTTATTTTATTTATTTGGAAAAATAAACAGCTATACATTAAAAAATTATACTAAGTTATAAATATACAAATTTTTCCACAACATATTAAAAGTTATATGTAACAGTCCGCTATTATAAGCTATCAAAACAGAAAAGTAATTGATTGGAAACTTATACATAGACAGGCATGCAAGTAAGAGAGAAAGATGAAGATGGAGGAAGAGAGAATGCATAACAAGATAGTCAATACATCAGCTGATGATGACGCCTCCAACGACAAGAATTTGAACTCCATCACGGGCAACTTGGAGTGGTTAAGTAATTGACTGCTGCACTGCTTGTCGTGGGTTCGAAATAAATATTTTACCTGTTTGTGAATGCACCCACGATACAGGAGTCATCCTAGTGTAGGACAACGTTATTAATCTAATTTAGCTGAAAACTTTGATGACACGATATTTAAAAACACTTTTTAATTACACGGAGCTGCTGTATGTAAATTTGTTGCAAGTGAAATTCTTAATAAGAAAACTCTTTAAGAATTTCAACATTACGATTATTTAATTATCATTTAACCACGGGGTTATGACACCATCGTTTATTAAACAAAGGCGTTCCAATAAAAGATCAATAAATTCTACAATACACTCCAAGAATTTAATCTTCACCCTCGAACAGCCAACGTCTAACTCGCTAACTACATCACTAGAGGCGGCTCCGATATCCGCCATATCCGCCAATATCCGATAATATCCGCCTCTCAATAAATAATAATAGTCGATTATCGAATGTCCGCTGTTTTAGCTTATTTCCTGTTCTGAAGCTGATAGATGTACATTTGTTATTAGATTGCGAACTAAATGTGTAATAATAATGCTGAGGAACTGTGGAAATAGACTTTTTCCTTTCTTTGTTTTTGGCAAATAAGTATTTTTTTTAGGTTTCGAACAATTATTACCCCACTAGAAATTTTAGTTATAATTCTAACTGAATTCTGCTTAGAGAATTTTAGCGTATAATTAATTTGTGTTCACATAGGTCTCTGTACAATTCTAATTTGAATTATTAACTCTGCTACAATAACACAGTTTTTTAAATCTTCTTTTGAATTCTAAACAGTTCAACGATTGCATCACTACTTAACATCAGGTGGGATCCCAGTCGAGCACTAGTTTATATCATTTTAAAAAAATTAGGAGTTTTTGTTATAAGTACCGTATAATATATGTTAAGTTTTTTATTCGTTTTTTTGTTGTTTATAAGTATATTGTTGTCATAATCTGTAATCATGCTAATATTATAAACACGGAAGTTTGTGATAATGTTCGTATGTTTGTGACTTCTTCACGCTCGTTCGGCTGAACAGATTTGGATGAAATTTGGCACACAAGTAGACCATGTCCTGGAATAGCACTTAAAATACTTTTTATTCCAGAAGTACGTACTTTCAAGCGAGCGTAGCCACTGGCAGCATTATTTTTTTAAGTGCTAGCTCTTAAAAAAATAATGATTTGAAAATGTTATGTCCAAAGTTACTGTGACAAAATATCCAGGATCAAAATCATAAACTAAACGACAAGGAAACAGATGGTTGATGACAGTACACTGACTAGCAGATGACACAGAATATGTTGGTTAACATTTAACGACTAAAAAGAGATATAATCTACGCTCAAACTAATTGTAAACTTTATAAATATTAAACTAACAATGCATAATTATAATTTGTACGTAGTGAACTCACATTTGTCTGCGGAAGGCTGTCAGCTGCAGGACGAGAACAAAGCTTTGTCTCTGGCCAAAGAACGTGGAGGTTCTGCTCCTAAAACTATAACGAAACTGTTTTGGGAGTTTCAACTTATTACTGTGTGATTTTAACTGAAAATTTTAATTTTCCCGCTGTGATATACATGCGATTTTAATTACTTATATTCTAAGCTATATTTTCAGGTTGCACGAAGAATTTCGTTCAAGTTTTCCACCTCTTATTGATTTCAAATTGAAACAATGAAAAAACGTATTTGAACTACACCAATGTTTGACAATCATGGTAAATATAGCACCCACTTCGATCAACATTGGAGACTCTACACTCGAAGTTGTAGACGACTACGTTTACCTGGGATAGACAATCCAGTTGGGTAAGTCTAACTTTGAGGTTAATCGTCGAATCCGACTCTGCTGGGCAGCGTTCGTGAAGCTGCGCGGTATCTTCTCGTCCAACATACCACAGTGTCTTGAGACGAAAGTCTATGACCAGTGCGTAGTGCACGTGGTGACATATGGTTCCGAAACGTGGTCGCTCACAATGGGCCTCATCAGACGGCTTAAAGTCACCCAAAGGGCAATGGAAAGGGCTATGCTCGGAGTTTCTTTGCGTAATCGAATCAGGAATGATGATATCCGCAGGAGAACCAAGGTTACCCACATAGCATGCCGGATCGCCAAACTTAAGTGGCAATAGGCAGGGTTGCTCGTAGAACAGATGGTCGATGGGGCCGAAAGGTTCTAGAGTGGCGACAACGCACGGGAAAATGAAACGTTGGAAGGCCTCCCACAAGGTGGACCGACGACCTGGTGAGAGTTGCGGGAATGCGGTGAATGCGAGACGTACAAGATCGGTCGTTGTGGCGACGCTTGTGAGAGGTCTATATCCAACAGTGGATGTCTTTCAGCTGAAGTGTGGCCTAAAACTAGTACTAAAATAATATACAATAATTAGATATAAACTGAATTAGCATAAACCTGTACCTTAGATATCGTAAGAGCTAATAATTTTATTATTTACGGAAAGATTTCCTAAGATCACTTGTTATTACTTATACAATATGTAACATAATAAACATACATCCTAAAAATGTATGTTCAGAATCGGCTACTGAATCGATTTCAGCTATTTTTAGTTTTATCGATTTTAGTTATTTTGATAAATCGTGATTGCGTCACTAGAGTGTTTGTGTGTGAGTGCGTAGATACGAATACTGATGTGCTACCAGTGAAGTCTGTTAGTTCCCATATTATTTGCCTACGTGCGAAGAGGCTAATTGGGGATCCAGATTTGGTTAAGTCCAATCTACAAAGCCTCGAGCACAGGCGCAGGGTAGCCAGCCTATCGGTATTCTACAGGTTGCATTTTGGAGAGTGTGCGCGGGAATTGCATGACTTGATTCCGCCATCTAATTTCTACCATCGGACAAGCCGACGTACGGCGAGTATCCACCCTTACGTTGTTGAAACTTCAACGGTCCGGACTAAGCGTTTCGCTTCGTCGTTTATACCGCGTACATCGAAGGACTGGAACAATTTGCCTGCTGCGCCCGTCCAACTATAATTTAGGTGCCTTCAAGGCTAGAGTGAATAGGCTCTTAATAAACTAGTGCGCCTCACCATCAATGATTGCATCACTGCTTACCATCCGGTGGGATCGCAGTCAAGCACTGGTTTATATCAATTAAAAAAAAAAAAATTAGGAAAGTCTTCGTCTTCTCAGTTGTACACTCCTGGTGGAGTGGTCGTGGTACTGGATCATCTGGTAGATTAGTTGCAGCTTTTGCGAGATTAGTATAGTTAATTTATTTTAAATTCAAGTGAAATATCAGTGCGTGAATTATACTTGTAATTTAATTTTCCAATTGGATTGTAAAGGTGTACACTATTCCAGTTACATGTGGTGTATAAAATTTGAGTTTAAAATGCACTGAAAATTACGATTTTTTTACATCTTTGCTTTTTATAATGCACACATGTACAGAAACTGCGTTGACTTAGTACTGACTTAGTATGGTACCTACATAGTAGGGCCTAAGAATACAAAAAATCTATGCATAAAAGATTTTTTGATCTACAAGTAGACATATACGCCTTTAAATCGATTTGTTGTTGGTATAATATTTTCTGGATGAGTTCATTCGCATGTACAGTCACTAGCGATAAGATATATATATATTGTCATATTTTCTATCTATTTTAACTTCTGTAAATCAAGAAATATGTGCACAACAATTTGTTGTAAATTATTACCTATTTAATGGTTAAAAACCATTTTCGTACACATATTTCTTGAATGGCACAAATTAAGATAGATTGAAAACGTGACAATGTATATATCTTATTGCTCGTGATTGTACTTAACTTAATTCGAAGTACGTATGGGTTGACGTGACGTGTTTAAATGTAGTTAAATCCTCTGCAACTGAAAAAGTTCAAAAGACAATAGCTGAGCACGTTTGAATCACCGTCTGCGCCAATAAGTGAGAAGCTTTCTTTAAACAATGAGTGTGGCTGGGTGTAAGTTACTTTGTTTGTCTACAAGCCGCCTGTGCGATTGAATTTCAACTAACTTACATACCTACATCCAGCCAGTATAGGGGTTGAATTTTCATAAACCCAAGCCCATGATAGCTACAACATAGGGGTTTTACAGTCAAGGTTACTTCTAAGCAAGCTGCTCCATCGTCGACCATATCGTCGTTTACAATCAGATGAGATAGCGGTCAAGTGCGACCCTATTAATAATAAAAATACGTGTGGCACTCGGGGACTGCCGCGGTAAAGCTATTGCATAGCATGTAGAGTCGTACAATATGGCTAGTTGCACGCACACAAACACCGTGTCGAAGACTGTCGAAAAGAAACGACGTTAGACAATGCACGGCCTTCAAGCCACACCTCCGTGCCCGTCGGAGTGGGGAGCGTGAGGTTTTTTTCGTTACGGAATTTCTGGATTCGGTCCCCGCGCTCAAGGCCCTCGATAGAAGCTATGCAATAGCTTAAAAACCCACAACTACTAAATCTACTCACTATAGATGTCTAAGGAAGTCCTTTCTATAAAGAAAGGACTTCCTTAGAAATCGATGGTCTTTTAGATCAGTGTGAGTTGTCTGATAGTGAATAGATATTTTAGGACTTAATAGTTGGAGCTGGTACTCAGCCACGTCCTGTTAAATTGGAAACCGACTCCAGCAAGTAAAACCAGTAGATGGAATTTCTCAAAATTATTATTATTAAATTACTATCTCAAAATGATTACTAGCTTCTGCCAATGGCTTCGTCCGCTTGAAAGTAGAATATTATCCCAAAAGAACATATTCCCGGAATAAAAATATTAATTTGCTATTTTAGGACATGGCATACCCGTGTTTCCACCAATTTAATTTTGTTTGATTAATTATTAGCTAGCAGTACACCGCAGACTTCCCCCTTTTTTAGTTTAAGTTCTTATAGTGCATCTTAAGGTTGTCTGGGAAATAACACTGTCAGCGATAAGACATAGTTGACAAGCCATTGTCACCATAGATTTAAGATTCTGTAAAATACTGTTATTATTTTTGTGTACAATAAAATGTATTCTATTCTCTTCATCTAAATCTCTTAAGTCGTTTTAGCGTAAAGGAGTTACAAAAATACATACAATAAATACATATACGCATGATTTAAAAAAAACACATACGAACCGCAACAAAATACTCCCACTCCCACATCACACTCGCACCCATCACTTAAGCACTACTTATCGCTGCATCCTCCAGCAGTCCAGCCTGACAGTCCGGAGTGACAGTCAGGATTGACACGCGGACTGATCGTAAGCTAATAGCCTCCCTCACTTAGTTAGCCGTTACAAGACACGCGCAATTAACTCGCGTTTTGTTTGAAAAGGAGAATTAACTTCGATTGTGGCTTGAAGAGGGAGGAGAGTCTTGAGGCTTTCTTTTTGTTGAAGTGAAAACGTATTGAACATTTTATAGCAATTTGTTGATCCCTCTAAATATAGGACATTTTTAAAGAAGTTTAGGGAATTTTTCGTAAGATGAAGTAACTGAAGAATCTGAAGTTTGTTGCAAATTTTCATTAAAAATATTTAAAACAAATATAAAACAATATTATAAAGAAAATGAACATAAAACTATGAAAACATGGTGAACTGAATTTCAGTTTTACACATAGTTTCTAAAAAACAATTGGTAATGAAGAAATCAAAGAGGACAAATCCTGAAAAGAAACCATGAAATAAATTAATTTAAAGTGGAAAGATTTGTATTTTTGTATGTAGGAATGAAGAAACTGAAAAACTGTCAAACCGATTTTTAAAATTCCTTTATCAGTAATATGCTTCTTAATTACTGAGTGACATAGGCTATATATTTTCTACTTGAACGCGAGTGAAGCTGCTAGAAGAAGTTAAGTATATTTATGAAATGCACACATATATATAAATCCAAAAAGACCAATATAAGTATAATACAACGATTTCAGAACAAGGTACTAAGGGAAATTGATAATACACCTTGGTACATACGAAATGATGACGTCCATTGGGACCTAAAAGTTGACTTCATCGAAAAAGTGATAAAAAAATCTGCAGAAGCTCACGAAAAGCGACTTCATCAGCATGTGAGCATCGAGGTAATCCAGTTTTTCGACCACACGAATATAGTGAGAAGACTAAAAAGAACAAAATCGTTCGAGTTAGTGTTTAGTGATAATGAATAGTATTATGTAGCATAATTGCTACCTATTAAATACAAGAACGAAGTGTATTCGCCTTAATAGAGACAATAAGAAAAGTGCTATTGGACACATTCTTAGTAAAGACAATTTATTAGTTTAGGATATAATTAAATTACTTATTAGTCTGTATATAAGGCTAGATTGTAATAAAATTAGGGTCCATCTTTTGGATGTACTCAAGATACAAGACATTCCTGCCTTTTTTCTTCTTTATCATTAAAATTTATCGGAAAACATTGACTCCAATACGTTAAACAATTTTTTTTTCCATTTTCATAATAAACACTCTTCTAACCAATACTAATCAACATAACGGTACCTTCACACAATACCTCACTCACTCCCGCAGCCAGTCCGCTATCACTTCCCCCACATTCCCCTCAATACACATGAAAAGCTCCTAATTACAAATCTAAACAAACCATTAACACTTACTGGCAAACCGTTTCCAGTGTGTACAAGTCCTCAGTTCTCGAGGGTCAGCAGTGAGGGGCACGGAGGGTAAGGGGGGAGGGGTAGAGAGGAATAAGAAAACGTATTTACCCCCGGACCACTTGCGTTCCGACGTAACTTTATACCTAAACGGTGGTAGGGCTGTGAGATTAGGAGTTTATGTGGTGCGTAAGCTTTTGGAGAATGTGAACGTACTTGGTTGAAAAAAAAATTATATAGTCATAGGGAAAAATACAAAGATTTTCTTTTTCTTGTTTACTATTATATTAGTAAGCTCTTATTCTTTTTATTCATATTATTTGTAATTATAAAATGGTGCACTAAGATCCTACCCTCTATTGTGATCTCTCTTTATCATCCAATCGTGTGCTGGAATAAAATCAACTTTGAATTAAGCTCGCCTATTATGTACATGAACTCTGTTTTATCCAAATAATATTGTAACTTTTTATGGTATGCAATAAAAAATTAAGAAACACTTTAATTGGAGTACTAAAAACATGTGTTTTCTTTTTCAGTTAGCGGCTACTGTCATCAGCAGCCAAAGATCTTTTATTGATGAGGCTTTAGAGGCTTTAATTTTTATTGATTATAATACTTTTACTTCCTATTGATGATTTGAATACCTATATTAAATACCCACAATGTGAACATACATTGAAATAAAATAAAAATTAATACTTAGTAATATTACATTAAAACTTCAAAACAAGATAATTTTACAGTCGATTCTTTCAACACACACTAAAATCAATCAAAATGGAATGCAAACCCATCTCATCCATATAAACAAATCTGGCCACTTATCACGCGCGGGCGGCGTGCGGCCCGTGGGGCAGCCCTAGCGCGTCCATCAAAGCTCCACGCTAAGTATATCAAATGAATTGTAAATGAAATCAGACGCGAGTGGGGCCCGGTTTATCGCTGCGTACGTAACGCTGACCTACCGGTATACCGCTAGGGTACCTCTAGTATACCGGCTGTGTACCGCTAGTGGACCGCTTGTATGCAGGTTATATAGCGAATGGAAATAGATAGTTTTCTACATCTATATATATAAAAGGAGAAACTGATTGACTGACCTATCAACGCACAGCTGAAACTACTGGGACTAAGAACGTGAAATTTTGCAGATTTCCCAAAATTTAACCCCTTAATGGATGAAATAGGGGTCCAAAGTTTGTATAAAGAAACGCGCTAGTTTTACGCGGGCGATGACGCTAGCAGGAGGCTTGTTTATACCTACTAGATAAAGTTGGATTAAGAAAAACACATAAAAGTTTGTAACTGAAAACTGTCTAATATCTTTTCTAAAAGTGCCAATCGTCGCGACTTCTTACAGTAAACTATGTAGCAAACATGGCACAGCACAATATAAAACAGTTAAATTATATTTATAACCAATGTAAATATCTTCTTATTTTTTGCTATTGCTGCTACAGAAACCCGCATCAATATCTGCTGCGCTGTTTAAAAGAAGTTAGCAGATAAACATACAGATGTGAAAAGCGGTTTCGTTTTATTGTAAAGATCATAATATACTCTTTTTTCTTTTTATTATAGATAAGCTCGCGTTTGACCAATATCTCACCTGATGGTAAGCAATGATGTGGCCGACGATGGAGCACGCTTGCCTAGAAGTACTCTTGGCTTAAAGACTCCTGGTTGTAGCCATCAGGAAACTCAGACGATTAATGGTTTTGATAAAAAATAAGCGGGTATTTAACAGCCTTTTATAAAAATCTTCGAAAAACGTGTCTGTAGAAATATTTTGCTTCATAATACAGAAAGTGAGCTTATATAATAATTTATTTACTAACAAACATAGTTATAGACAAACTAAAACTATTTACTTCAAAAAAACTTCAGAAAACCCGTTTCAAGAAAGTCCCTTCATACCTCAAGTTGAAATTACCTTTTTAAAAACTACCCTCATCTTATGAAAACTCGAAAAAAGTAAGAAATTCAATAGAACAAACTAAATTCTTCAATGTAAAGACAACCAAGTGAATTGCATTATTCTTTTGTTCGAGCGCTACGCTTTTCGTAGTGGCTTCTACGCCGTAGCAATATGGCTACGCCGTAGCAAGGGTAGCTACGAGATTGTGTGGATAGTTGCATCTCTTTAGTTTTTTTAATGAATAAGTTTAATTTAGTTGATTGTTATAAGATTGTTTGTTTAATTTATTTAATTAATTAATTGAAGAAAAGAGTAAGATTATAAAAATAGAATAAAGTCAGAAATAATAAAACTTCAAAGAATTTTTTTCTAAATTTTATAAGCATTTGTTTTGTACTGCACTAGTTGTCCCCACGGTTTCACCGGCAGTTTTGGTTACTGCTCCACTCCTATTTGTCATAGCGGAATGTATTACCTTTCTCGATAAATGGGCAAACCGACACTAAATAAATGTTTAAATTCGAACCAGTAGTCCCTGAGTTAAATGCTCTTAAACAAACAAACGATTCAACTTGAACGATAATAGTTTCAGAGTACCAAATGTGACATTTAAGCGTTTGACTAATAATTATTTTTCTTTTTTTTTCAGGTAAACATCACGCTCACGGAAACTTAGAAAATCATATTCGAAAAGTAAGACCTTTCCTTTTTAGCGAAGTCAATTAACTTCTATAAACGTAAGTATTCCAGTAATAATCTTCTTCTTACTTCCCACTATATAAATCACTATAAAAAGCCACGATTTCTCTAAAAACTAGTCATATTCGTTATTACAATCACGCGCCCAGAATCTTTTCCTTTGTCAAAAATCACTTACTCACTACAGCCTATAGGGTTTCTCATAAGTGGGAGCGAGACAAGCATAGTTCCATCAGTTGCGTAGCGAGCACAATTTGCGCTTACAACCCCGGTAAGAGGTTTCGACTTTTATTTTTACGGTAATGCATACTTTCTTTGGCGCGACTTATTGGGTGGGCTTGAGTGAAGTCGACCGGTTGGTTTTATGAAAAGCATAATTCTTGAATATTGCCCCCTTTCAGGCTTTTACTTGCGAACGATTGGGATTAAAAAAGTTTCTATGATTTTTTTATGATGATGATCGTTTTTTCACTTTTTTAAGTGGGCCTTGTTCCCTTTGAAAGAGTACAATTGTTGGTTAGAAGGGTGGTGTACCGTGAAATCTGTTTCCTTTGCTGACACTCGTCTGTTGTTGTAACTTTTCTTTGAAAAGAACAAGTTCTTTAGAATTGTTGTTTTCTTCCCTTTTTAGGATCTTGTAATTTAACTTTTTTATTTAGACGTTTACTGTGATGGGAAGTATTTTAACACAGTCCTTAAAAATCTTACGTTTATGGATGCATTTCGAATTTTCGATCAAGAATGGCATATAACACCCAAAATTATTAAATAATTTACAAATCAAATCAAAGGCAAAGCTCTTACATAACCTACAAGAGAGCTTAGACAAAATGTTTTTCTATAAGAATTGACAAAAGTCTAAAATTATATGGGATCAATCTCATATAGTTTTAGACTGTATGAAAATAAGGACCCAAAGACCTATCGGGAGCAGTGGTGGTCTAGTGGTAACAGCCTCGACTTACAAGTTTTAGGTCATGAGTTCAAACCTAGCCAGGCGCTTTACTTTGTATAATTTATTTCATCACTACTTCTCTGCAAACGGTGAAGGAATACATCGTGAGGAACCTGGCATGTCATTGAGCCAAACATTCGATTACATGTAACGTCTATCAACGCGCCCTGGGCCCGCGTGGTGGATTAAGACTAATTCCCTCCCTTAGAGAGGAGGCCTGAGTCCCAGTAGACCACGGGACGGCGGTACCATTATAATACTGATTATGCTTATGCAAAGACCTTTTATGAAACCTGTAGACTGAACCTGTTGAAAAATATAGCACCCTTTCGCAAACGCCCTTAAAACCATTAATTTATTTATTAAAACTAAAATTAAACCATTAAAACTCAAAACCAATCAAAATTCCCTTTCCATATCTCCCCACACAACATGAAATAATAACAATAAATGGTGAAACTATTTATAATATAATATCCTGTTTATGTCACCGTTTAATATAATATTCAAATGAGTGCAAACGCGGATAGTCTGAAGTCGGAGCTGAATATTAATCATGGATTATGAGTTGCTCTAGTCTATGGCAGGAATCTCGTGAATGTCAATATTGTGGATGTGGATGCTCGTCAAATGAACTTTTGTTGGATGAATAGATGTAAGTTTTAATGGGGTTTTAGAGTTTTTAGTCCACAACCCCAGGAGGCTGATAGTTGTCAAGAGTACATTACGTCAGTAAGTTTAGTATGCACGTTTCTAAATATACAACAAGTTCTAAATATTCAATAACCTCACATCTGCAAAGTGGCATGTTTAGAAGTGACTATCTAATAATATTGACTTCAGATATTTTTAAAATAATAATAATTCTGTATTGACATAATATTTTACAATTTACATTACAGGATCCCCTAACGCCTGCGCTAGTAGAAACTGTGTTGTAAGTGTTATTGTCTTCCCTACAATAAAGTGATATTAATCTTACGTCAGACAGAGTGTGTTAAATAATAAATAACAATTTTTTTTTAACTAAAAGTAGACAAACGTGCTGCCATAAGTATGTGTATGGGCTTGCGGACGGCGAGCAATGGGTAGCTCGCCGTCCAATCGTTCGGTAACCGTCCGGACCGAGCCCTAACCGTTGACGGTCCGATTGCTCCACGCGCGCCTCAAGGAGATGTCAGCAACCGTAGAGGCCCAGCAGGGTCAAAGCCTACTGGGGCCATGGGTGATGCGAAAGAGATCCCTGGGGCCCTGGAACAATGACAAAGAAGAAACAGGAGTGGGTTTTTAGTCAGTAAAAGTCTGACACGCCCTCTCGCTCCGCCCAAGGGCGGGGGATGTCATTAGATGATTTTCACACCTAAAAAAAATGAGTGTGTGTATGAGTTTGTGTCTGTGGGTACGTATGTTTGTGTTTGTGTGGGTGATGGCGTGTTTACGCATGTGAGAGTGGCAAATAGGTATTATTTTATTCAAAAATTATTCTTTATTGTACACCATACAAAGTTACAACATATGTGGATAACAGAATTCGTATATGCTATCCTAAGGTTGGATATCCTAAGGTTGTCTGGTAGAAATCGCTGTTAGCGATAAGACCGCCATTGTACCCATAGATTAAGTTAGTTTATAAGTTTTTGTTACTATTTTGGTGTACAATAAAGTTTTATTCTATTCTATTCTATTCTATGCTAAATCAAAGTTGAGTTTTCTTCCAGCAAATCAATAGGTGATATGAAGGATAAAAAATTACCAAAGATAAATTCTTAATAAATCATTATTGTGTCACAAATGCATTTGAGTGTACGTGCATAGCAATACTGATATGCTACCAATGTAGTGCATCGATTCCCATATTATTTGTCTACACTCAAAATAACTAACTTCTTAAAAAAACATTACTTAAGTGCATCTAAGTAAAGTTTCAGTACTAGAATTATAATATTGTAACTTAATTTTCTGATTAAGGTGTCTAAGGGTGTGCATAATTCAAGTTACATGGTGTACATGTATGTCCATTGGTTATGCACGCCTTGTATACGAAACGGCTTTAGGATATTTCAAATTCAAAGTATTTTATTTAAAATATTCCTACAGGGCTCTTATGTAACGTCTGAAGACGGTGCACGGTTCTAATAAATAAATAAAAAATAATTTATTACTTATTACTTCTTTACAATCGACGGCTGAACGAATTTCGATGAAACTTGGTACTCGGGTAGACCATATACTAGAATAGCACAAAGAGAAGGTTCCCTTAGGACTATTTTCTACTTTCACGTGGGCGAAGCCGCTGGTAGGAGCTAGTCTAATACTACTGCTACCAGTACCTGTATCCAACTACCTGAAAAGTGGTCTTGTTGAAACTTATTAGTTTTTGATATGTTTTTAGGGTACCGTACCTCAATGGAAAAAAAGGAACCCTTATAGGATCACTTCGTTGTCCGTCCGTCTGTCTGTCTGTCAAGACCCTTTATCTCGGGAACGCGTGGAGGTATCGAGTTGAAATTAAAACTATATACTTAGATCTGCGGTCCCTTGAAGCTGTAAAACAATCAAACTTCTGAGTTTACGAAAAAAAGATACGGCCATTTATGTCGCAAAAAAACGTACATTTCGACACTCTCAAGGGAATCAAAGGGTACTTCCCGTTGACCTAGAATCCTGAAAATGCATGAAGCAAGGTCTTACAGCACAAGTATAAGAAAAAATCTGAAAATTGTAAATTTCTAGTTAAGTCACAAAAAAAACTTTTTTTGCGGTTCGGAAAAATCTTCGTAACCCAATTCGGGAATTGAACTGTTTTCATAGGTATGTTTGTACGAAACCTTCAGTGCGCGAGTCCGACTTGCACGAGCCCGGTTTTTTTTTCATAACAATATTAATGTCTGTTAAATAACTTCATGGTTAGACAGACTCTTTATTAGGATTTGGCAGTTTTTGATTAAATATACTTTCACATAAACTTTCCAAATATCAAAGAGTTATTTTCCGAGTAAATAAAAGACAAGATTTTCTTCTCAAGTTATACGAAACATATTTTACTTTAAAAGCCTTTTAAAGGACTTCCGAATATTTAAGTGTGTTTTTAAAATTAACGGTACACTGAAAATGTTACGTAGCTCATGCTAATAAAGTAATTGGCCAGCACTTAACACCAGCAAGCTCTAACTGTACTGGTCTTCAAATAAAATTTTGCCGGTCATTAAACTTAATTATAAGATATAAAAATATATTTGAATCAGAGCTCGGAAGCATATTGAAAGCATTTAAGCCCGTTTAGTTAAATGTAATGAATTCCAAAAAAAAACTGCTCTTCACAGTTAATAGTTGAATTAATGTCATTAAAACCCGCCCTATATCTTTACAAAGAGTTTCCAACAATAGAACAAAGTCCTAAGTAAACGTTGCCGACACGGAAACGGTTAAAAATACGGAAGCGGCCCGTGCCGCCGGCCGCCGTCCGACGGCACAAGCCGTATCTCAACCGGCCTCTGTCAAATGCAAGGTATAATACTAAATTACTTAATGCATCGACCTATAAAAGATTTAACGCACGCACACACACACAAGGCCACACCCCCACCGCACTCCCTTTGTTCTTACAGCCCCACACATGCGCAATCCGCATGGGTGCCCCCGCCCATGTGTGCGTTAAGGGGGGTGAAATACGCATCCAATTTTTCTCACTTACATTTTATTTATCGTCATCCCGCCGTATTGCCAATAGAATTTTAGATTTTAACGATTATTTCATGTTAAAAAATACGCAACATTTTTTCCTTTCGCCAGGATAAGCTTTGATTTCTTGAATTGGTACTATCTTATCCCGGAGGGATGAGGCTTTCACTCAGAAATCTAGGAAAGAAAACCCTCAATAAAGATAATTACCATCATTATTAAAAGTACAATTTGACGGGAATCAATTTTACCATTTCCATTACGACGACAATGGCGGAACGATTTCCCTTGTGCGCCCTCTTAAGTGTTGTGTCTGTGTGCGCGTGTGACGTGCGCGTGTGGGGGTGCGCGCCACTCCGCACAGGGCTTAAATACCCTCGGCGCGGTCTCCAGCCAGCATTGGCTTGCCGCCGCTCGCGTCAGACAGACGTTCTCTCCGTTCAAACATGTCATAGCTTCTTACGTACTTCTCTTTCTTCTTCTTATAACGATACGTATCATGTATTTTCTAATGTAGGCAAAATTTGGTGCTCAATATTACAAATTAAAAGTATTTTTTATATACGGACTTTATGGCGACTTGTTACTAGATTGTAGGATATATATATATTATATTTTTGGTACGGAAAGTGTGATAGAAGCAGCAAGATGAACTTCATCGGTAAGTTGGATGCACTTTTAAACGCTTTTCCTTTAATCCTTTAGTTCTACTAGTCATTCTTACTAGCTTTTCTTGTATGGTTTGATTTTCCTTTGGTTTGTTCCTAGTTACCTCACTCTGACTTAATCTTCGTATTATGTGTTTTCTGTTCAAACATATTTAAAACCCATTTCGCTTGACTCTTCCGGATATGCATATTTTCATTTCAACTCTTTTTTCAGCGATTACCCTTTTTCCGTTTTTCCGCCTCCGGTTACGTATAAAATGCGGGTTTTTACATGTGAGCTCAAGTATTCGACGCACGTACATTGCCTCCTTTTTATAAAATAACCTCTAAACATACAAAGCCGAGCCGACTTATTTTCCGAACGTATTTTTTGGAGCTTTCCTTCAAAACAACGCTAGAGTTTTCTTTTCGTAGGCAAATCTTTGTACCTACTCTGCAATATGGAAATTACACAATTTTCTCACATACAGCTGAAAAGATTTAATGCGTAATCTCATGATTATACTTATCTAGAATCAGCAGTTCTACCAACGTAAAAAAAAACAATCCACTGCGGAACTTTTTAATCGATAAGGATTCTCATTACAGGTTTTAAAATTATATTCTTGCAAATCTGACTAATTTTCTTAGCTAGGAAACCAATTCTTTTCCTGATTTTAGAAAACATCTTTATTAATCATTCACATAAGACATTAGAAAAAGAAACAAAGAAAGCAAGCAAACCTGTTTAAATCAGGATTATCTGGATTATAAAAATCTTGGCAAACCTCCCGTGACCTTCAGCAACTCAATTCACAAAACAACATCAATTTTCTTTTCCTTGGAAGCCATAGTACCCTGCTGACACAGGCAAATCCTGGGCTCGCTTAAAGCTCAGCCATACGCGTTGACCGACTTCATTCAAGGGCACTGGCAGCGTGCCAACTGGGTTGGCGGGGTTGGCCCAGCCAGACCCGAAATAGGTTGACAGTGGAAGCCTCGAAGCCTGAACTCAGAGTTTATATAAATAATTTAGCCGAGTTAGGGAATGTGGAGTTGAATAGTTTAGTGAGAGCGTGAAGTATGAGCGGGCGGTGTTGTGTCGGATATGAGCTTGTTTAGTTTCAGGGAATAGTTAGTGGAAAGTTTTAGGTAGGGGAAGTGTTTTTTAGGTAGGGGAAGTGTTTTTGCCGTAATTTTGGCAAATCAAGGTATTTGAAAAAACTCTATTATGGAGATAGTACCGAAAAAAGTGGCTACCAGGCTCTTTTTTTTAGGTGAATTAATCTGGGGTTTTTATTTTAGGTGGGAAAATCATCTTATGACAAATCCCGCTTTTGGGCGGAGCGCGAAATAGTGTCAGACTTTTACTGACTAAAAACCCACTCCTGTTCCTTCTTTAGCTTCTGGGCCCCAGGTTTCACTTCAATAAATCTGGGGTATGACTTCTCCTCCTCTAAGGTGAAGCGAGAAGGCGTATCAGACTTCTACTAACTAAAACCACACATATGTCCTTCAGTTGCTCTTTTAGTTTTGGGGCCACGGGTTTCCATTTCAGGAATTCCCCGTAGCCCTAGCAGGTATCGGCACTACTGGGCCTCCACGTAAGACTACGGGCAACTAATCATTATTCATCATCATCTGACATTTCCCAACTAACATGGATTGGTTTCCAAACTAACCGGTTGCAACAGATTGTCAGTATTTACATGGCGCGACTACTTAGCTGACAAATATAAATAAGAAATGTAATATAGATGAATTGAAAACCTCCTCTTCTTTGAAGCATAGACATAATCAGCCTTATAATGTTCCCACTGCTGGGACTCAGGCCTCCTCTCTAGGATAGGGAATGGACCGGAATTCATCACGCAGACCTATTGCGGGTTAGTGGATGTCACATGTCTTTGAATATTTGGTTCTAGGACATGCCGGTTTCGTCACGATGTCTTCCTTCACCGTTTTTGAGAGCAGTGGTGATGAAATAAATTACACAAAGTAATGCGCCTGGCTGGGTTTGGACCCGCGACCTACATCTTGGAAGAAGTCGATTAATAATTAACCTTTTACTGCCTACGTCGGAAATATCCGACAAACAATCTCGCATTTATTCCGTCAGGGTCGCATATCCACGATCAAATACCATCTCGTCAGCTCTTCTGTCACCTATGCTAATTAAAGAGCTAAACGAGATGGAGTACCCAGTCGCAAACACACGACCCTGGCGAATGGGACATGAAAACACTCGCTAAAGGGTTAATAAACTATACTCCATTGCTATAGAGTTTATAAAATTACAATTTAGCATCGCTGAATAGTATAACGTTATAAACACTCGATTGAAACAAAATTCTTGTTAACTAAAATCAGATGCAGTCGTCAGATGAAACAGTAATTACGTGAGTTAGTTCAGTCGGCTGAACGCGACTAGTTCAATTCAGTTCAGTTCATGAGGCTTTCACTGAAATTTATACCAACACAAACTTCAGTACGTACGCGCTGTTTACAGGCAGTTTCAGCTAACAAGTTGAAAGGAAAATTCTTTTTCAGTTCACGGAAATTTTTTGTATGCTAGCTTAAAATAATTGTAGTATTCTTTTAAATTACTACGAAGAGGTTTTCTTTTGTGGAAAATAGTTTTTGTTTTTTGAAATGAGTTTCAAATAATTGTTAGAAGAATGTTTAGTATTTGAGCAGGAACTAGAAAATCCAATTATATATTTTTAAAGTTGATTGTACTTTCCCGGAAAATCAGCATTTTACTTAAACGAATAGTCTTGCACCAATTAATTTAAAATGTTACTAGTAACCTACTGGGGCTATGAGTTCTCTTCTGAAAGTAAAACCCTGGGGTCCTGGAACGCTAGGCAAAGATGGAATATAGAAGTGAGTGATCTCTCTCTATCACTCAACGGTTTGCTGGAAGCAAACTCAACTTTGAGTTAAGCTCTCCTATGTACATGAACTCTGATATCCACATCCGCATTTTTGCGTTGTGGACACGGCATTATGCTGAGCGTACGGCCGTTTTGCTCGGACGTGGCGCATACATGTTATTTCTGATTAATTATGTTTTTGTCTTGCAAAATGTTTGCAATATGTTTGTTATAAGTTTGCGCCTTTTCCGGCAAATAAAATGTTTTTCTTTCTTCTTTCACATATTTTGTAACTTATCATGGTGTACAACAAATAATTAAACATTAAAGATTTAGTGAGTTATAGTCAGTAAAAGCCTGAGACGTCCCCTCGCTCCGCTCTAGAGCGAGAGAGGTCGTTGCATGATTTCTCAACCAAAAAAATATTTACTCAAAATGAAAGAAAAAACGTATAGCGCTAACCCCAAATAACATAAGACAAGGGCAGGTACATGAAAATTTCTATTTAATTATTCACGAGATTTTGAATTGAACTTTTGTGAAACAAGTAAAAAATTACAGCGAACTTGTTATATCAAGCGAACCAAATCGCTTTATCCCTATAAAAGAAACAGTCGTTTAAAAACTTTCTAAAAATGTAAATGAACTCGAGAAACATCATCAAACGTTTCCGCATAAAAACGATTACGACAGTTCAACGAGTTTTATTTTTAAAAAAATCTGTTTCGTCACGTAGCAATTTGCTACGAACGCCATATTATATTCGTAGCAGGGTCTACGCCGTAGTCTCGTAGCCAAGAATTTAACATAAAAAATGTCTAGGCTGCCTCTTTGGTCTAGTTATCGCAAGCACTACCACTGAGTCCTGTATTCGATTCCTAGGTCGAGAAAAGTATTATTGAGTTTTCAGTCTGGAACTTCTCAGAAACGGTCCAGAGGTCCGATTCTTGGCTGGTTTATGGTAATAGACACAACCTCATTATTTTAATTGATATAAACTAGTGCTTAACTGTGATTTCACCTGATGGTAAGCAATGATGCAATTGTTGATGGTGAGGTGCAATAGTTTATTAAGAGCCTATTCACTCTAGCCTTGAAGACACCTAAATTATAATTGGATAGGAAAATCGCAGCAGACAAATTATTCCAGTCCTTCAATGTACGCAGTATAAACGTCGAGGCGAAACGCTTAGTTCGGACCGTTGAGGTTTCTCACTTCTCTCGCTTTCTCACATAAAAACTACTAGTAAAATGTGATTGAGCAGTGGTGGCCGAGTGGCAACGGCCCTGACTTACGAGTTGTAGGTCGCGGGTTTAAACCCAGCCAGGCGTATTGCTTTGTGTAATTTATTTCATCACCACTGCTCTCAAACGGTAAAGGAAAACATCGTGAGAAACTGGCATGTCCTAGAACCAAAAAATTCGAAGACATGTGACATTCTGCTGGATAGGCATATCATAGTGTGCGTTTACAGGCCCCCTAATTATCAAAACTACTCTATTTTTGAGTCTGTCATGGAAGATGTTATGGCAAAACTTGCAACTGGTAACAAATTAGTAATAATCTGTGGAGACTTTAATGTTAATATTTTAGAAAATAATTCAGATAGCAGTAGATTATTAAATCTCTTCAAATCATTTAATTTATTTAATGTGTTTATAGAACCTACTCGAACTACGACTACTACTGCTACATGTATCGATAATGTTTTTTGTTGCTGCAACTATTTAGAAAAGGCCATTGTAAATTATCTGCCCTCTGATCATAGCGGCCTAATGGTAACTTTTGAATCCAACTTACCCATACAACAAGTGCAGATTCAGTCCAGACCAATAACATCCGGTAAACTAAATAAATTTAACAGCACTTTAATTAGCAAGTTAGGTGATTGGAATCTTGAAGTGAAGAATGGTAATTTTTTGTATAACGATTTTTTTTCAATAGTCCAAACTGAGTTCAATAAGACTTTTGAGAAAAAAACTAAAAGTATCTGCCCTAAGTTTAGGTTTAGTGACTGGGCAACTAAAGGAATCAGAATAAGTAGGGAAAGACTTTTTGAGCTGTATGGCCTTAAGCCTATTATTAACACTGAAACTTTTAATAAGTATGTTGCTACATATTCAAAAATGTTTAAAAACACTTGTAAGGCAGCTAAGGCCTTGTACATTAGCAACAAAGTTAAATCGGCAGATAATAAAATAAAAACGGTTTGGAAAATTATAAATAATGAAACCAACAGGAACAAAATACATAACAATGATTACACATTGGAGACACATCATGGTCTTATTAGCGATAACAAATTAGTTGCAGAAGAATTTGTAAATTTCTTTGCCAGTATACCAATTAAAACTACTGAAGCCCTAAATTCGTCGCCATCGCATGCTTTTACTTTATTACAGGCGAACGTTGCAGCCTGTTCGACTGAATTTAACTTTAAGCATATAAACCCTATAACTGTAATAAAAGCTTTTAAACAAATCAAGGTTAAATTGACAGAAGATTTGTGGGGTATGTCTATCAAAGTTTGTACCTCAATTATTGAGACTATAGCGCCGTACTTAGCTATAATATTTAATTTGTGTATAGATCAAGGAGTTTTTCCGGATCTGATGAAATATAGTAAAGTGATACCACTTTTTAAATCTGGGGACAGTAAAGACACTAATAATTATAGGCCGGTGTCCGTTTTGCCGGTTTTTAGCAAGATATTTGAAAAGGTGATGTTAAATCAAATGCTTAATCATTTTAACACAAATAACATCTTACACGATAAACAGTATGGTTTCACCAAAGGACGTTGTACAACTGACGCTGGTGTCTCCTTACTAAAACACATTTTTAATGCGTGGGAAGAGGCACAGGATGCTATAGGCATCTTCTGTGACCTGTCTAAGGCGTTTGATTGTGTGGTTCATGAAACATTACTCCTGAAACTTGAGCATTACGGACTAGGCAAAACAGCTTTAAGCTTATTAAAATCTTATTTGATTGACAGACAGCAACAAGTTCAAATAAACGGTGTCAATTCGTCGGGATTAAATGTGAAAATGGGGGTACCCCAAGGTTCAATTTTAGGTCCTTTTTTATTTTTAGTTTATATTAATGATTTACCCTATTTGTTGCAAAATAAACTTAATATGGTGTTGTTTGCCGACGACACTTCTTTGATTTTTAAGATAAATAGAAGGACTAATAATCTTGACGACGAAAATAACGCACTACTGCAGGTCCAAAACTGGTTCACTGCTAATAATCTAGTTTTAAACGGGAAAAAAACTAAATGCATAAGATTTTCCTTACCGAATGTTAAAAGTAGTGATTGTGACGTAATACTAAACGATGAAAAACTAGAATTTGTCGACAAAACTGTTTTCCTGGGGATAACGCTTGACTCAAGGCTACAATGGGGTCCTCATTTAACATCTCTTGCAGGACGGCTTAGCTCAGCTGCATATGCTGTTAGAAAAATCCGCCAATTTACGGATGTTGATACCGCTAGACTAGTCTATTTTAGTTATTTTCATAGTATCATGTCATACGGTATCTTACTATGGGGACGGGCTGCAGACATCGACTCAATTTTTATTCTACAGAAAAGAGCTATCAGAGCTATTTACAGTCTCCGCCGGTGCGATTCTCTAAGGGAACTGTTTAAGGATATTAACATCATGACGGTGCCTTGTCAATATATCTATGAAAACATCATGTATGTTAGAAAAAATCTTCATCTTTTTAGCAAAAGAGGCGATAGACATAATTATGTTACAAGAAATAGGGACCAATTAGTTCAACCAGGTTTCAGACTGGCTAAAGTGGCCTCTTCTTTCATGGGGTACTGCTTGAAATGTTATAATAAAATACCTCCCCAAATATTAGAACTCAATGAAACGAAATTTAAATCTTGTATTAAACGCACACTATGCAGGCAAGCATATTATAAGTTGGAGGATTATATTCAAGATAAAAATGCTTGGCTCAATGCTGGTCCAGCTCCACTACCACCGGGGGTACAAATTGATTAGTTTTGAAACTATTATTACTATTCTTTAATGTTTTTTTTTTTTGAATTTGTTAAATTTGTAAAGCATTATTGTAGTTAATTATTATTGTATTTAGTATTGTATAATGTAGAAGCATTTTTTTTCAAACTTTGTAAATGTGAGTACCATGGAGCTATTTTATGGTTTTTGGGTTACTATTGGATTTGTTTGACATAAATGAGCATGGCAGTTGAGAGTTTGTCATGCTCACTCAAATGTCTCACTGATGGTGGCGCGTGTGTTGGATCATTCGGTTCCCTTCAAAATGGTTGAGCTGAGTGGTGCTAATATTCGCGTCAGGTCCGTGAACGGGCGCTGTCAGTTGAGACTGGTCATCTCTTAGCTGCCAGTTGCTATTTTAATATCTATATTTAGTTTTTATTTTTACATTATTGACATTGTTCTCACATGATAGCGACAAGAAACATGTAACAGAAATATTTGTAATTGCAAAACATGATTGAAAAGAGTGTCCATGGAGTTTCTTGCACATTCTTCTCCATAGAGATCTACGCTTTGGAATGTGCAATTAGCATCATTTTTTTTTTTCTGACTGACTGACTTCTTGACATTTCAAAAGTGCCTGTAAATGGTTTATTTGAAATAAATGCTTTTGAATCTGAATCTATTCACCAACCCGCAATGGACCCGCGTGGTGGATTACGGCCCATTCCCTCTCCTAGAGAGGAGGCCTGAGTCCCAGCAGTGGGAATATTAAAAGGCTGATTATGCTATGCTATATACTAGTAAAATTTGTGTCTACTGTACATTTCTACATACCCCTTCGACCAATACAGGCTTAATGTTAAGTAACATAAAAATTATCGTCCTTGTACTGTTAGAGTCACCGTTTTATTGTTATATATAAAACTGTATGTATTCGTGGATAACATAATATGATATTCAATAAATACAACTTTTACATTCGGACGATATATTTTATGTGGAAACATTTTATGACGTTCAGAATTTTTAGTATTACAGTCCGTCTGGGTTCTCTTGATATGTCACTCTTACATAGATAATCTTCACGCTGGCAATACTAAAAAGCAGTGAGTAGAGTACTCTACTTTTAATTTTGTTTTATTATGGATAGGCTCACGTTTGACCACTATCTCACCTGATGGTAAGCGATGATGTGGTCGACGATGGAGCACGCTTGCCTAGATGTAACCTATTCACTCTTGACTTAAAGACCCTTAGTTTATAGCTATCGGGAAACACAGACTCCGGCAGGGAATTCCACTCCTTAGCTGTTCGCATAATGAATGTGTTCCCAAAATGCTTGTACGTATGGGTGGGATGTCCACCATTTTTCAAATCACTGCTGCATTCTATAAAAAAAACCCTTTCAAATAATAGTTCTTAGTAGGAGTTACTAATACACTTCTAGTGTTCCGCGGCCACTCTAGGACAACAGCTCTTCATACAAAAAAGGTCTAATAAGATATCGATATCACAATTTTTTTAAAGTATATTTTCGATATCAAACTTATTTTTGTTTAATTTAAAGTATCTTAAGATGTTTACTGTATGACAGTTATACTTAAAATAAGGTTCCTAAAATAAACCTTCCTTGGGATTGTTTAAGAGAGTCACCATGGTAATCTGGAACGCAAAAGGTAGCCAAAGAAACACGGGTGGTTTTAGTCACACTGACACTCCCTCTCGGTCCACCCAGAGCAGGAGAGGTTATGTGATAACTTCCCAAACTAAAACGGCACGGTTGGCGCAGTAGTTGAGCTATTGGCTGCTTTGCAGTGTGTCGCTGGTTCGATTCCCGCTCGGAACAAATATTTGCATGGTATACAGATAGTTATTCCGGTTTTGGGTGCCCTAGATGTTTGTGAAAGGACCCACGATACAAGAGTAACTCCTAGAGTAGGGCAAAGGTTTTTTTTAATATGGTAATTTCAGCTAAAGCCACTGATATAATTAGGAGACCATTGCTCACGTTCTATATTACCTGTACCTAACCCTAGGGGAATACAGACATGTTACATCCTAAATCAAACATCTTTGTAATATAATAAAACCTTGCTCCTTGGACCAGCCTCACTACACCCCGCCGACAAAGCCTCCACTGGTCGGTAACTGAATTGCCGCTCAGAGGCTAATCTAATGAGCATGCCAGTATTGCCAGTTTATGCCAGTTGATGCCAGGATGGCTGGCAGCGTGCCAGGTTACTTCGGGGAGGCTTCATATTTTGTGTAACTTGGACGTGTCTTGTATTTTAAATGAAGGTTTCTTCAGGGAATTATTATCTTGAGACGGTTTGTAATTTTAGTCGGTTTTGTGAAACTTGGCCGTCCTTTTTTCTAACTTTTTTTAAGGCTTAGTTGGTGTATAGTGTACATGTAACAATGTTAGTCCATTTACCGAACTGAATTATAGAATTTCATTTATTTTGGATATTTTCATTAGATTTTTCTTAGAGAAGTCTTTTGATGGAATATTTCTGTTAACAGAAATAAGACTTTTCTTCAACTAAGCCTTCAGACTGTCCACAAACCGGAAACAAAAAAAGTACTCTCAGAAAACTCCAATAATTCGGACCCCTAACTTTCTCTAAGACTCAAAACTTTTTCTCACTACAGTACGTGTACTAAAGTCCACCCCCCCCCCTCTCCCCTTACTTTTTCACTAAGATACACATTCTTCCACAAATCTTAGAGAGGGCGAACTTTTTAACGACAACGTAAAAAATACCCACTGCAAGTACTGGCCATTACCGGTCCTCCATCTCTCTTCTTCGTATGAAGGGTGAGTGGGACAGAGATACACTCTAAACGAATGGTGTGCTGACCAAACATACATCGTTATGCTCTTAGTGTCCCGACGGGATTATGTCCGGGATAATGTACGAGTGCCTCATAATAATACTGGATTAGTTTCTCGGATTAAAAGCTATGTTTTTTGAGTTATGAGGATCAGAAGAGGATTTTTATGCTTAATGTGGAAGATAAAAATAATTGCTGGGTTAAAAAAAAAGTTATAAATATGTAGGATTAAAAACAGACTAGCTGTCTTTTATGGTTTCACCTGCATTTTTGGTCCGCTTCTATTGGTCGTAGCATGATGTTATATAGCTTATGCCTTCCTCGATAAATGGGCTATCTAACATTAAAATAATTGGTCAATTCGAACCGTTCGCATTCAAACTGTAGTGCCATCTGTGACGCAACAAAGGAACTAAGCTACAAAATCCTGCATCGCGCATTAGGGCTCTCCGCACGATTTGAACATATACAACAGTCCTAAATCAGCTACTGGGCAGTTGCCCACCAGACATAACACCCGTCTGGTCGAAGAATCCTCCCTTTTCAACGGAGGTTTTCAGGACTTTGCACTCTGTACCGCTTACCTCTAAACTGATGAGCCTGACGTAAAAAAACGAACAAACAAAGTCTTCAGCTTTATGATATTATTAGTATACCTACATATCTAATAGATAAAATTATGCAAGTTAGCTTTACTTAGAATCAATGCCAATTCTATTTTCTACGCCATTTTAATTAAAAATTCTATTATACGAGTCTGCAGTTTTGATCGAAAAAACGGTTACACTTTCAATAATAATATAATAATAATATTCCACAACTATCACAAAACGCCATCTAGTCCCAAAATAAGCAGAGCTTGTGCTATGAGTACTAGATAACTGATAAACATACTTATATATTTCTAAATACAATAGGTACATAATATAGATAAATTACACCCAGACACAGAATGTGTTTATTACACAAACATTTATCCTGGGTGGAAATCGAACCCACAACCTCCGGCTTAGCAGTCAAAGCCACTAACCACTAGACCAACAGGCCATTCATAAATATAAGTAGTTTAATTATTCACGTGACATGAACAAAATCTAGCTCAAATGATATTGCCTACATAGTTTGGTTCTAATTAAACACTTTTTTTATCAGTTCACTGAATTTGTTACGAACTCACAAAACTAACGACCTGTCAAAAAGAAACTTGAAAATTATCTGTTTAAAAATATTTTCTTGAAAACTATGATTTTTAATGAATAACATAGCCAAGATGCTATCTATTTTGCCATACTTGTCTGAAAAATATATAGATAGAAACTATTTGTATAGCATTTACTGCTTCAAATGAATGATCACACTATTTTTTTTTATTATGGATAGACTCGCGTTTGACCACTGTCTCACCTGATGGTAAGCGATGATGTGGCCGACGATGGAGCACGCTTGCCTAGAAGTAACCTATTCACTCTTGACTTAAAGATCCTTAGGTTGTAGCTAATTTTTTTTTTATTTGATATAAACCAGTGCTTGACTGCGATCCCACCTGATGGTAAGCAGTGATGCAATCATTGATGGTGAGGCGCACTAGTTTATTAAGAGCCTATTCACTCTAGCCTTAAAGGGACCTAAATTATAGTTGGACGGGAAGACCGCAGCAGGCAATTATCACACTAATATTATAAAGCTACAAGTCTGTGGGTATATATGTATGTGTGTGTGTACGTTTGTTATTCGTTCACACTAAAACAGCTGATCTGATCTGGATGATTAGCGCACGGGTGACCATGTTCTAGGATAGTATATTTTTATTCCGGGAGTTTGTTTACTAGGAATGTTTTTCTGCTATCACACAGGCGAAGACACTGATAGAAGCTAGTTTATCATAAATCGCTAAAACCAACTATCTCTCATACTATAAAAACATGTATGAGTGGCCAATTAAATTGGTTTACAGCCTGCCAGAGCGCCTGGCAATCTTCCTCAAATGAGCCACAGTTGCCAGTATTGCTGGCAATGCTACTCTAGCATTAAAGTGATGCTTTAGTGCCTCTGTGATTGCTCTGGCAATGGTAATTGAATTTCTGTGAATTAAATGTTGGTTCGAGAAATATATTGCTTGTTGGTTATTCACTAATGCTTTAAAGACGACAGTTTGTCAGTGTGCGTGTTTATTACTTCTTTACGTTCAAATAGCTGAACGGATTTCGATGAAACTTGGTATTTCTTATTCAGGGACTTTATTTATTTATTTAAACTTCATGTAAAGTGGTGCAAGGGTTTATCATTTAATATATTTATTAATAATCAGCTTTATAATGTTACTGAGACTCAGGCCCCCTCTTTAAGAGAAGGCATTACTTCTTCTAAAGAAAACAGATCTTTACTCAAAGTTATATCAGATCTCAAGCAAATGAAACCATGTTACCTTGCTAATGGGTTCCCCGAAATGTTATTCATAATTATTATCATACTGTAACCGCCCCACAGCGGGCCAAATGCGTTCTCATACAGAGAAGGAGCAAGCATTGGAACATTAAGGCCCTTGCTCCCATTTAGTGCCATAAAACAGTGGCTTTCTGAAGCCTACTCCTCGGTAACGGCTGGGTTAATGGATTTGACAAAAATATTTATTTATAATAGATTCATATAATTATAACATTATCAATATAATTATGATTTTTACGTATGACTAATTCTTTTGCCAAAAAAAAAATTAACGAAATGATATTTTTTCTTTTGTTTTCCCTACTCCTTTCAAACGGCTTTGATCTTTAGAAATATGTTTACACAAAAAGAAATGGCTAGTTAAGTGTTCTTCAGACTATACATAGCATATGTAAATTAATCAATATTTCGCAAAGAAAATAGTTTTAAAGGCCTGCGGGCCTCTATGCGGGTGCCGGCGGTAGTACGAGTATGTGTGCATTTAACTTCGGCCAGATGTTCAAGGGACTATGCGCCTTAAGTCCAACTATCCTTGCTGTAGTCTCGGAGGTGTAGTATTGTAGAACAAACAGTTATATCCGCATATCTACGATAGTTGTTATGCAAAGTAAATGTTATTGTTGTCGTAATTACAGCGGTTACCGCTCCGTGTGAGATGAATCTCTAGATTTATGGTTATTGCTTTTATAGTTACATGTGAGCATGTGAGATTTAAGTGGACTAGTTTATCTACATTTTTTTTCCCACTACTATCACACAACGCCGTCTAGCCCCAAGCTAAGCAGAGCTTATGATATGAGTACTAAGACAACTAATAAACATACTTATATATTTTTAAATACATACATATTATAGCTAATTTACATCCAGACACAGAACAAATGGTCGTGCTCATCACACAAACAATTATCCTGGGTGGGAATCGAACCCATGACCTCCGGCATAGCAGTCAGGGCCACTAACCACTAGACCAACAGGCCAGTCAAAATGGTATTAGTTTACACTTTTTATGTCAACGTCGACCTTTGTTGGCGTCTGACCTTTCCTTTCTTCTTTTCAAGATACTTAGCTCTTAGAAATATGATTAACTCTAGAAGATACAAGATTATTTATTTTGCTAAAACATGAGTATACACAGAAATTCAAGATGTTACATAAACTTTAGTTACGTCACTGTTACGTTTTGCCATAGTGCTATATTTCACCGGGACACCATGGCGGCGCGACCAGTTGCGCCGCCATGGTGTCCGTAAGCTACCAAACTAGACACCATACAGACACCAGAGTCGCTACACCATAGTGAGATAGTATCAAAATGGACCTTAAGTGCACGCGTCCGAATTGGTCGCGCCGCCAAATTTGTGTACAAAGTTCAAAATATAATTGAGTAACAATAAATGTCATAAAACTTTAGCGACATCTAGGACGATACATAGAAACTAAACTACGAAGTCCTGCATCGCGGTATTAGAATTCTCCGCGCGATTTGAACATATACAACAGCACGAAATCATCTATCGGGCAGTTGCCCACACCAAACATAACACCCGTCTGGTTGGAGGATCCTCATTTTTCAACGAAGTTTTGCGGGACTTTACACTGTGTTCCATTTACCTCCAAATACTTATTTACTCCGACATGTAATACTTAAAAACAATAAATGTTAAGAAAGAATTCAAAACCTAGCCACTCAGTCATAAAATCAAAAACCCACTGTGAATCCTCACATAAATTCGAAGCCTTACGTCTAAAGAAACCATCCTTCCATACAAAAAATATTGACATCGACCAATTTACCTTCCATTTCGCGTGTTTGCTAAACATAAAGCCTTTAAACACAACCTACAAAGTAAAAATAAACTTTATTCTATAACAATAAAGTCCAGATTCAATTAACATTGGAAAAACAAAAAAGAGCGGAATGTAATCTTATTTTATTGTAGCTTGCTGGCTACATACAATGAACGGTAGCCTTTTTATATTTATAACTGTTCGTTGTACACCGAAAATCAATATTTGGGTCACGAATCAGCCACGAATTCTGTTTAAATCATTGTGGTTTGATTTAAAGGAGAACGCGTGCTAGACAAAATGAACAAACGAACGAAAAGAACGAACGAATGAAATGAACTAGTGGTTCGACCATATTCGTAATGTCAAGTTTGGCTAATGTTACAGATTTATTGGTTAAGCTACTTTAGTTCTTCGTTGCTGTCCGACCTTTTTGTCAATTGTATTGTTTCTAAAATATTATTTATTTGCGTAGGAACATCAAAACTAATAAATATTAATTACTTCATAGGTAATATATACAAACTAAAAATAATAATATTTAGAAACGGGTAGAAAAATAAATTATTGGGCATCAAAAAATTCATCCACATCAAATTGAAAATAAAATGACAATGCTTTATTTATTTATGTTGGCAATTTAACAAGAATTACAATAACGAAAGAGGTACTAAACAACCTTGTCGGTCAAGTGGTTGTATGAACGAGCACTGTTGCAGGTGTCCTAGATTTGAACCCTGGGTTGAGAAAGGTAATTGGGGTATGTCATTACGAATTTCTAAGCAACCTGCAGTCACTATTTTGGTACACTTCACCATTCTTTCGGGAAACGCAGACGTGATGTAATAAATACCTTTTAAAGTTTTAAAGTGCGTACAAAGTTCTTACTACTCCTTTCCTTGACTTACAAAAGGCTAGTACATAAGCATAAAAACGGTGAAGGAAAACACCGTGAGGAAACCGGCATGTCTTAGAAATAACAATTCGATGTCACACATCCACCAACCCGCACTGGGCACGCGGATTCCCGAAGAGGAGGCTAGTACCTAAAAATATATAATTAAAGAAAATAATAAACTGCAATCAGTACACAACTTACTCCCCCGACTTCCGTAACCATTTACATGTAGTAGTTACGAGTAGAATCGCGTGCAGTTCGCGCACAGCTTGCTGGAACTCAGGCGAAGGAAACTAGGCTGATCGTAGTTAACATACTAAGGTAATGCTTCGCATATACGAGTAATTGGTTGAGCTATTATTGCCCAGAGAGAGTAGACAAAACAGAAAAGTAAAATTCCTCAAAAATAGTTTAATATTGTCGAAACAAATTAATAATATTGAAGAGAAAAAATGAAAATATATTTATTTATCACCAAATTGGATATACAAGATTATATTACTAGCCCGTAGTTTCCCACTGCTGGGCTAAGGCTTCTCAATTTCTTCCGATGAGCACATTTCTGCGCTGCCTACTTCTTTCCATTAACAGAAAGCGCTCGAAACGAACACAATGCTTAGGCACACCACACTTTAAGAAATACTTCGGATGGCTCGGTTTCATATGGCTCCATATGATGTGGTGGTAAATCTTGTAACAATTGCAAACAACATCTATACACTACCTTATATCAGCAGTTTTGTACTAGTACAATATTTTCACAAGAGAACGTACTGCCTGGATAAAAAATATCCTAGATGAAGAAATAACAAACATACATACTCACAAACTTTCAATTTTATAATATTAGTGTAACAATATTAATATCATTATTACTTGAGCAGTTAAAACTGTCAATGTAAGCGCACCTTTAGATCTCAACCGACAAATAAAAACTAGGTTGAATCGTATTTAACATGCTAACATTAGCCTGTGCCGCCGCGAGACGTGGGCGGGTAATAAATATGTATTAGGGACTTAGTGGGTATTATTGTAATTTTTGTAAGTAACTAAAGTACCTTATAATGATGAAAGAAAAGTTACTTTAGTATCAGTTACTTTGAATTTGTGTAAAATGTTGGTTTTATCCTTTTTTCTTGGATACTAATTCTGACATACCTACTAAGCTAAAAAACCGTAACTCATTGAATATGAGTTACGAGAACAAAAAGAATTTTGTAAAGATTGGCATCACCTTTGTGATGTATATTGAATAAAAGCTTCTCCCCATATACACTGGCTTGGTATGCTTATAAAAAGTATCTCAAGCCCTTTTCCATGTCCTAGACTATGTTCAAAGTTAAATTCTATTAACTTCGGTTCGCGTGAAGACGTAACAAATAAACTAGCAGAATATTTATAATATAACTAAGTACCTACAGATTATTTTTCTCAATATTCCAAAAAGATGAGATGCGGAGTGTTCCAGGCATACAATACAAAAAAAAATTAGAAAAAAGTTTAGATAGGTACTGCTTTTTGCTTAGTAGCAGTATTGTCATGTCTAAAAGACATCTGTTAATGTTTCCTTTTCTTTGTAGCTTAATTGTTTTTTTTTTCTTTTCTTTAAAGCGTTTTTACGTCACTTGTGTTACAGGTTTGAACTCGCGACCTCTGATTCACCGGTCTCACCTTTAGTAGTAAGCGTAATCTTGTAAGATTAGATTAGATTTCAGAAGGCACGTAGTATAAGCAAATAATAATCATCAATTTATGTTGTACCAAGTTCAACTCAAGTTCTCTTTGTTTGTGTATTTGATACGGTTGAACGAACTTTGTTCAAATTTTATCGCAGGTAGATCGTGGCTTGCATTAGAACATAGAATACATAGAATAAATGTTTTCTATCTACCTATATTGTCAATTTAGAGGTATACAAAACAGGGTGTAAAGTTCCACATACACCATTAAAAAGGGAGTATGGAAATACATCTCGGCTTAGACGCTCTTAATCTATGAACAGAATATCCATCTCCTATGATAGGAATCTATTTATTACCCTAAATAGGCTGTCGTTATCGTAATTAATATCTTAATCAGACATAATTAATGCCAAAGCCTACACGTAGGTACCTAACTACATACTAATATTATAATTATCTTGTTAGTTCTCAAGTTCTATGTGACAACTTACATTTGCAACATAAACAGAATATACCATTACGTTTTAATTCATTAAAGAGGCAAGCAGATCCTCTGGATCTGCAAGGCTCAGGATCGCAAAAGGTAACTAAAGGAACACGTATGAATTTTATTCAATAAAAATCTGACACTCCCTCCCACTCCACCCAGAGCGGGAGATGTTATTTGAGGAATTCCAACCCTTAAAAATAAATAAAACAGCGTAGGCCGATTTATATAGAATTCCCACATTCTTTGACTGCACAGGTGTTATCAGTACACGTATGCGAACCCTAGAATCCCTGAATTCCCTTACAGACTCCCTGAAACACCTGGGAAGCCTAATCAGTTTTTGGAGAGAGGTGGGCTGGATGGAATAAGCTCACCATAAGAAGGCTGTCATGCTCCACGCACCATGGTCCGCATAGGACTATGTGTGGAAACAAGACTCAGTTACCTAGATAGATCGAAAGAACCCCCACATTTACACAATAATAATTATGTTCCATGTAATAACGCCTATTCCTCTCAACTGATCACAATTCAGCTGGAATCTCTAATGGCAAAACCTAATTATTAATTTAAACCACCCGGAAATTGTACTCACAACCCCATGCTTAGCAGCCATCCTCTCGACTACTAAACCATCAGTCTGTTGCTGTCATTTACATTCAATATTGATGGCGGCTGAACGTGGCTGTCACCGTCCCCCACCCATAGACTAATGATTAGTACCTATTACCAAAGAGGAACCATTACTACCATAGTTGTATATACAACTAAGAGCTAATCGGTTTTGCTCAATTTTTTTTTTTAAGAACATTGCTCCACTCTCAGTATTACTCCTGCATCGTGGGTGTGTTCACAAACGTGTAAACTTACATACATAAGACACCCGACTCGGAATAACTATCTATATGCCATACAAATATTTGATTTCGTACGGGATTCGAAACCGCAATACGCAGTTTAGCTGCATCGCTTACTGTGTCAACCGGGTTGTCATTTTAGGTATTTCAAAAATATCAAGGATTTTTTTTTATATATAGACTCACGTAAGTCGGAGCCGTTACCACTCGGCCACCACTACTCACGATTACGAGTTGTAGATCGCGTTGAGTTGTAGATCGTAAACTCAGCCAGGCGCAGTACTTTGTGTAATTTATTTCATCACCATTGCTCTTAAAACGGTGAAGGGAAACATCGTGAGGAAACCGGCATGTCGTAGAACCAAAAATTCGAAGACATGCGACATTCACCAACCCGCGCTGGGTCCACGTGGTGGATTACAGTCCATTCCCTCTCCTAGAGAGGAGGCCTGAGTCCCAGCAGTGGGAACATTGAAAGGCTGATTATGCTTATGCTTATATAGACTCTCGTTTGACCAGTATCTCACCTGATGGTAAGCGATGATGTGGTCAATGATGGAGCATGCTTGCCTCGAAGTAACCTATTCACTCTTGACTTAAAGACCCCTAAGTTGTAGCTACCAGTTATGTGCAGGTATTAGATCCGATCCTGTTACTCCACTTCTTTTGGTGACATCATCATTTGCTTAACCTATTCCTGTGTTGTCGTGGTATCAAGTCTAGCCGAATGAAGCTAAACAACAGTAAATATGCATGAATTGCATGCCTATCTAACCATCACAACATAGTTGCTAGGTTGAGTTAAAAACAAAAATTTGTTGTCACAAAACTTGAAAAAAAATACTCTGAAAATTATTTAATTACAAAAGTAACCACAATTTTAATTTACTCAAAATATGTACACAACAGACGTTCGTAAAAACTCGACACATGACCAACACAAAATTGTAACCTCAGAGTAGTTAGTTCCCTCCCGTCAGCTCGCTCCGAAGACAGAACACAGTTCATTAATCTAGAGGGCGAACGCAGAGGGCACTAGTGTGCTTGTTTTTTAATTTACACTGACATGGATATAGTATACAATTTATATCTGTTAGACTGGATGTGATTGGATTTTTTATGTGTCGGGAAAAATGCGGGACGAATTTAGAATACTTTAATGAGAATTGTAGGTATCGATCGTAAAGGTCTATATATACTTGATTCTTCGGTAGTAATTAATCTTCTTAATATTTTCTTTCACAAGGCTACAAAATTTTCATAATTATATAAGTTCGTTCAAGGTCTTTCATTGACAGCAATATTACATTATAAAAGTATAAGTGCGAAAAAAAATTTTTTTGTTAGGCTGTTCTGCCCCGCTCCTGGACAAAGGCCTCCCTCCACTCCCTCCAACTTTCATGGGCCCGCGCTTCCTTCTTCCAGTTCTGGCGAAATCTATCATAAAATATATACGATATTAAATGGTAACCTTCAAAGTAATTTCAAAATAACAGAACTAATAATAAAAAAAATTGGTAAAAAAATAAATAACAAAGAAATAATATTCTTAATAAATCATTCTACTTAAACATCCCTGTATGTTCTCATCCAGTCTGCGCACATCCGCGCCACACACGGCTTTTTACTTAATTAAAAGTTTCCGCGACGAGCAAGTCTTTTTATTATACAGTTAGTTGTAAGTTCAACACAACTATGTATGTAGCCAGCGTGTGGGGAGCGTGTTCGTGTACGGGCTTCTCATTTTCGGGGAGTTATAAAGAATGTTAGTTTTGTTTTTGGCAACATTATTGAAGTTAAGAAAGACTTCGCAAAGTTAAATGAATTTAACACATTGAATTCAAGCTACGAGTTATCTCGTAGATAAATTTCTTCTCAGATGTCACCTACGAGATATATCGTAGGACCTCTATGGCCATAGATTGTCTAATGAAAATATGATTATTGCTGGTGCTGTGATATCTCGTGTGTGGGCACTGTTAGTTAACTTGATTAATAGAGGTACGAGACTTCTCGTTTAGGCTGACTATGTATGGTACTTGAAATTTTTGGGATTTAATGGGTTAAGTTGTATTACGTACATTATGAGATATTTAACGAATGTGATTCACACATTAAAAACCTTAAATAATTCTTAATTCCAATGCTTAAAAACCTTAAAAAAAGGTTTTTAAGCATTAGAATTCATGTCGAAAATTATTTTTACAAACATCAAAGCAGTTCTTCTTTCATGTTGATTCGTCTCAAATGTTGTCCGACTGATATGTACCCACCAGGACAGCTCTATCGTTAGCTGCGTTTAAATCATTGAAGGTGCAGGTGGTTGTGCATGCAGAACTGGATATGCGTCACCACATACCCTCTGAAGGTGCTCAACACTGTCACTGTGTTTGGGAAAGGATCAAAAATATCTCATTTGGACAGACCGTTTCTACAGCGGATCAGAGATTTCTAGAATGGCTACTGCAGTTCGTGTCCAGGTGGCAGATGTTCTGCTGAAGAGATTTTTTTTATTATTGATAGGCTCCCGTTTGACCACCATCTAACCTGATGGTAAGCGACGATTTGGTCGAGGATGAAGCACGCTTACCTAGAAGTAGATGAAGTGTGATAAAGATGAAATGTAGAGAATTGGAATGCCTGTTCCTCGACAGTTCGCATCTTTGGTCTGAAGCGCTATTCTCTGAGGAGGTCGTGTCGTAAATTTTTAGAAACTTTTACGAGTCTTCAGTCGCGCAGTTACGAGTCGGTGCCCATATAGAGGGTGATGGTTATCTCGTTCCTGTTTTTGCTTTTCAATGCGGCTGGTTGTAAAAAAAGTTAATTCCGATCAATTGATAGAAAGAAGACGTAAGCCAATTTATATTAAACTTCCAATAAATCAACGTAAAGTAGATTTTGATCAACGTAACTTAGCCGTCCGCCTGTAGGTAATAGCCGGAGAATTACGATAATAAGCCTTGCTCCTGACTATGTATGTGTGTCTATAGTTAGTAGCCTCAATACTTGGAACACGCGATTTCCAGTAACTTGGTATCTATTCCATTAAATCTGTTGTAAATCGTTTCATGTGACTGGATTATAATTGCGAGTTCGTCGTAAATGGTCCCATTATGTCTAATCGTGCCATAAAAGTTAAATAGTTCTCTACTCTATACATTCATCATCATCACCATTTCAGTCGAAAGACGTCCACTGTTGGACATAGGTCTCCCCCATGTGTCGCCATAACGACTGGACCTGTGACTTGACCAGGTCATCGGTCCACCTTCCAACGCTGCGTCTTCCGGTACGCGATTATCACTCCAGAACCTTACGGCCCCATCGACCATCTGTTCTGCGACATTGCTTGCTGCTGGCCCTGCCCACTAACACTTAAGTTTGGCAATTCTTCGAGTTATGTCAGTAACTTTTATAAATTAGAGATTTTCTTTTAAATGAGAATAGGTTTACTTCTTATTATAAACGTCATTATTTTGAGGTTTTTGAAAAGATTTTTTCGAGTAAAGTTTATCAGTGGTTGTTTTAATTATTCGCCAATAGATTCCTAGTGGATATTGTGAATGTAAAATTGGTGTAGACACCTGAGATACAAAATCTCAAGTGTCAAGTGTGTATTTTTTTTTCTAGGATATGCCGGTTTCCTCACGATGTTTTCCTTCACCGTTATGAGAGCAGTCGGTAGTGATGAAATAAATTACACAGAATAATAGCCGGTTTCAAACATCGTGATGAAACCGGCATGTCCTAGAACCAAAAATTCGAAGATATGTGACATCCACCAACCCACACTGGGGCCGCGTGGTGGATTACGGCCCATTCCCTCTCCTAGAGAGGAGGCCTGAGTCCCAACAGTGAGAACATTATAAAGCTGATTATGCTATGTTTATGAGTAATACACCTGGCTGGGTTTGACTCCGCGACCTGCAACTTGTAAGTCAGGGTTACTACCACAAGGTCACCACTGCTATATGATAATTTCTGAAACTAAATTTTCTAGTTATAACGCCAATATAATATTGATCACCAAAAAAATACATTTATACAGAGCACATTCATCTCTGTCCTTCAGTTATAATAAAGTTTTGACTAAAATATCATCAAAATGATTTAGTGTACACCTTAACTCACTCATAACAGAGTTATCAAGTTACATAACTCATCTCTGAAACTGCAATAACAATAACAAACACGGTTCCGTATTGATGTCTGCGGCAGATGTCTACGAAACTTGCCTGGCTACGACACTGCTACGACGTTGCTACGACAGTGCTACGTCGTAGCAGTGTTGCTACGGGATGTGCTACGGAGTTAATCAGTGTTATGATTAACTCTTTTGGTTATTGGGTTAAAGTGTTTTGTATTTTTAAGTTAAGTGAGTTTTAATAAGTTTTTCATAATTTTGAGCTTTTTTGAAATATTCGAGATAGAAAAATGTTAAAAATTTCTGGTAATATGGTACAAAAAAAAATCAATACACATAGCTTATGTGTATTGATTTTTGTGGGCCTTATATGAAAATATTCTTTATCCATGTAGTGGGGAAGTAGCAGGCTGGTATTATTACTATAACAAAACTCTAAAAGTAACTAAATTGATTAAAGTCATTTATAAATAAACTATCAATAAATCCAGTTTTTATTCAAAACCATTTTACAAAACTTCCGATTGCACCAAATCTCCAATTTTAAAACAAAAATCGATGTCCATATTTTTATTCCGCGTTATCTTTTTCGAGAAGTAGGTTACAGTGTTGCCGCGCTAAATAATAGCTTGTTCAAACGAGCGCATTATTTATGTTGGCAGCGCTGATTGTATCGCGGCCGGCGATGTATTAATATTGCTATCTAACGGTTGGTATACGTTGTTTGTTGGCGGGTCAGTTCAGAATGGAGGTTGTACCGGTAGGTGGGAACATAGATTTGTAAATTTTTAGTGTCTGTTCATTTTACAAATAGTAGTAAAACTTTTCACACCAATATCATAAAGGCAAGGAAAGATTATGAGTGCTATGGTGTGTGTCTGTATGTATGTTTGTTACTTCTTCGGTTCCAACTTCGATGAAACTTGGTACGCGGGTAGATCATACCCTAGAGTAGCACATGGGATTCTTTTAATCCCGGGAATACTCCCGGGTTCCCTTGGAATGATTTTCTGAAGTTTTCACATAATATTTTCTGTCGCAAAAAAAATATATATATTCGATTTCTATATAACAATAAACTTCAACTTCAGCAGCTGACGTTTCTAGTTTTATTTTTCCGTTATAATATCTATACAAACGTACAGAGAACCTTTTTTTTAAGTTAGTTAAAAACCGGACTTCCCTTTTGCCACTAATGTCAAATGATGTTATTTGAATGAAACAATATAATACTGTTGCGAGAATACGTTTTCGGCTAGCAAACCTGATCCTTATTATTGTAATATTTAAAATATTTCTCTTTACTGCTTGACACGATTTTTTAATTTATCATTTCTCAAAAATACTTTCCTTCATAAACGCCACATCAAAGCATGAAGTAATTAAACTATTCAAGAAAAATAAAACAAATTAAAAAAGAAGTAAAAAACTTTCCTCAAAAATAAGATTAATTTCCTTAAACAGCAATTCGAATAAGATTCCATACTTCACATTGTTCTTCAGAAACTTTTTTTTTAATCAACCGCAAAAACTTCTGACTTGTTCTGAAAACATTCTAAAAATTCTAAAAGTTCAGAATTCCTTTTACCTTTAATTGGCGAATTATCTGTTAGATATGTCCGGTTTGAGAAGTCAGTTCTACCTTAGTACTTTTATCTAATAGTTATTTTTATTTTCTCTATTGATCCAAAAGTAATAACAACAGAAACCAGTCAGTCTTAAGCCAGTTAAAGTTAAAAGTCATATAGGATTATTATAAATATATGTTGATAATTGACTGACATTCAAATGACGCAATTTCATGCGCTGACAGATGCTAGTAATAATTATTTTTATTGGTTTATCACACCAATATTATAAAAGCGAATGTTTGTGAATGTATATACGTTTATTTCTTCTTCACGCCCGAACGGCTTATCAGATTTCGATGAAACTTTGTACACGGGTAGACCATATCCCGAAATAGCACATAGAATACTTATTATCCCGACGGTATGTTTCCTAAGGATGATCTTCTAAAATAACGCAGGTGAAGCCACTGACAGCAGCTAATTAGAAATAACCGATTCTCAATTATTGATCGATCTAGTAAAGAGAATAACGGCCTACATTTAAGAGAGATACTATAGTGACGTTGATATACCTAATTAGGACGATAATTATTTATTTCTTTGCATACTGGACAAATTGAATAAAAAATAAACCTAGCCTTAAATATATTTACCAAGGATTTGTTTTAAGCTGATATGATGATGAGACCTTTCAATCACACCAAAAAGAATCCAGTAAGATAAAGTAGTACACACGAAGTTAATCATCATAATCATCTTCCTTGTCCCGTTTATTTGAGGTCGGCGCCACACGTTTTCTTCTTCCATTCTCTCTTGTCAGCAGTTACGGTATCCCTATGACTCCCTTTTCTTTCACATTACTCCTCACACAATCCATCCATTTTTTCTTTGGCCTACCTCTCTCTCTCCATCCATCGTAACATACCCTTCATCTCTCCTCTTCACATGGACAGTAAGCTTGACACCTTGAATACGTAAAAATAAAAACTGAAATTATAAAACAAAATAATTTACTTCTATTATTTACTACCATAAAAACATAGCAACTGAAGTAAAAAAACTTTCTTGCTATGCTTGAACTATCGTGACATGAACATGGAAATGGTAAATAAAACATTTTTTTCCTAGAAGTAGTTAGTGCACAGCGTGAGCAGGGGGCACAGGTCAAAGACCACGTCGATGCATAACTTTGGGTCGTCGAACTTGTGTGGGAATTTCCCATCGATTGTGTAATAGACGGTTTTTTTTTATTTACTTTATTAATTGGCAGTCCATCGCATACAACCCCTCTTTTTCTATTTCAAGTTCTTACAGTCTTAAGGTTGTCTGGTAGATATCGCCGTCAGCGATAAGACCGCATTTGTGCCCATAGATTTAAGTTAGTGTAAAAGTTTTGTTAATATTTTGGTGTACAATAAAGTTTATTCTATTCTATTTCCTATTTATTACCCAAAATTACCCAAAGAGCAATAGAAAAGGCTATGCTCGGAGTTTCTTTGCGTGATCGCATCAGGAATATCCGCAGGAGAACCAAGGTTACTGACATAGCCCGAAGAATCGCCAATTTAAGTGCCCACTACGGGCAGGGCACATTGCTTGCAGAACAGATATTTGATAGGGCCGAAAAGTTCTGCAGTGGCGAACACGCACCGGAAGATGCAACGTTAGAAGGCCTCCAACAAGGTGTTCCGATAAACTAGTGAGAGATGCGAGAAACCGATGGATGCGAGACGCACAGGACTGTTCGCTGTGGCAACACTAGGGGGAGGCTTATGTCCAACAGTGGACGTCGTTCGGCTGAAATGATGATGATGATGACGCTATTGTTTTAAAGGGGTACTTTGTTGATTTGTATTAGGTATTTTATGAAAATACTAGCACTTTAACAGAGACTTTCATCACGTGAATGTTTTTATATAAACTTTCTCACCCCTTTAACTGTATTTTGAGGGTAAAGCAAAGTAATAATGACAGTGTTAATATTTCTCTTAATTATTCTCCCATACAACCTTTGACACCCCGTAATTTGTTTATTAGGGTTAGTTTTTAAAAACAAATAATGCCTTGAAATAATACCTTTTTTATTTATTTAGGTTAATATTTTTTTTGGTTGTATTTATATTTCAAGTATAAGGGTCCAAGGAATTAGATTTCATCTACAAACGAATTTACTACTTTTCATCCCCTTAGATTTTCAAAAATCCCTTTTTTATGCTCGCCTACATCATAAAAGGTACCAAAAACATCACAATCGATTGCTCGCAGCATGAAATCTAACCATATGTCAAGGCTATACCAACACTACGACGCAATACGTTACTACGCTGTACCACTACGCCACTACGCGAGTACGACAAGAAAGTCTTGTATACTCATGTACAAAATAAAGGCTTGAACTTCGAAAACCTCGAATCAAAGTAAATAATTCAAGTCAAGTTGGAAGAGTGACGGAACTTTAAGTTATTAAAGGTTGGAACTTAACTTTTTACATAGAGTAAAGAAGTGTCACACTAGGAGCGTCCACAGATAATATATTAATTAAGTCCGGCTTCGAGTCTTACTGATAGTTTACAGCTAAATATCAGTTTATATGAAGCTACTGCCTATTTAACCTGTACAACCCAGTAACTGGGTAATATTATTCTCATTTTTCAGGGCTCCGCACCTCAAAAGGAAAAAAACAGAACCCTAATAGGATCACTTTATTGTCCGTCTGTCTGTCTGTCCAGACCCTTCATCTCGGGAACGCGTGGAGGTATCAAGTTAAAATTAAAACCATATACTCAAGTTTGTGATCCCTTGAAGCTGTGAAAATATTAAACTACTGAGTTAACGAAAAAGAAAAGATACGGCCGTTTATGTCGCAAAAAACGTATATTTCGACATTCTCAAGGGAATCAAAATTCATAGGGTACTTCCCGTTGACCTAGAATCCTGAAACTTGATTATTATATAGATATATTCCTTGATAGTCAAACTTTCGTTCTTATGATTACCCGTAACGGCTGTCAAAGATGTGCCCATGATAGCTGAGACCAATAGGTTAACGAGCTTTCCAAAGACGAAGGAATCTCCGGAAGAAGTCATTAGTTTTTAATTTCTATTTTCGTATTTTATATGTTTATTATTTAACTATTTTTCATCTATTTAATTAATTAGACTTATTGTGAATGTTGTGCATACCTGTAAGTGACTTTTTTACACAGGATCACGTATATATTATTATTATATTATTAAAATCATATTGTAAACAAGTCGTTGGTGTGCCTATGCAAATAAATAAATAAATAAAGTTACGGATGGTCACTAAGCCACGGACCGTCCGGCGCTGCTTTATCGACCCGTAGATCTGTTAGTACTTGGCCTCGTACTCCTTCCGTAGATCCTTTACAATATGTATGGGTACAAAGATGGCGAAAAACCTAACTTGTCAAGGAGTATCTTTTTTATATTATTATTATTCTCACCTGATGGTAAGCGATGATGTGGTCAACGATGGAGCACATTTATTTATTTAGTACAGCAAAATAGCCATTGATACTAAAATACTTTAATCCTTTCACTCTGTCTTCTCACAGAATCGCAAACTTTCTAATAATATTGTCTTCCATTCATCAGCAAACAAATCCAATCCAGGGTTGGTCTCCACGAGCGCGTTGAGCATCGTTAGCATACGTGGTATAGCGGAGGTGGATCGAGCTACAGTGCGTAAAAATGGGACATTAAATAATGTATGCTTTTAGAGCAATTGTAATTATTCGGAACAAATAATTGACACAACTCTGCATGTAAGTCGGACGCATCAGTGTAAACATTAATAATTTTATAGGCTGTTGTAATTTGGTCACATGCTTACCTAGAAATAACCTTTTCAGTTTTGACGCGTTAAACCCTAGGTTATAGTTGTCAGGAAACACAGACTTCGGCAGATTCTAGGATTTAGAAGTCAGTTAGGCAGTAACTCCATCGTATATTAACTGGTATTCAGCTGAATTCGATTATAACGGAAGCCGACCCCAACATTGTTCACAAGCCAAGCAGATTGATTACTTGATTCCCATGAACAGTGTTGACAATGCCGCCTCTAACAGACCCGTTCTCCATGATCGGAGCCTTTAACTTAACAGTAACTTAAGTATAACTTGGGGAGTTAAGTTGGCCACAATTATGATAACGAGCGCTCTTTGTGCTACTTTACTACGACTTTTGAAATGACGGAGACTTTCTTCTGTTCTTTGGGCATTGTGTTTTTGAAGTCGATTGAGTGTAGCTTTGTCAAACACGAAGAAATGTTCGTTTATAATGGAATAATAGTACATTTGGTAATGAGGGCACCCTTAATTTTATATTTGAAAGTGATATTGATTTGAAGAAATGATTTAATATTATAATGACTTAAACTAGGTAATCTTGAAATCAAATTGTACCTATATTATGACCCGGATCATCATTGTTCTATAAATGACATTTTATTTGTTTGGTGGAGAGCAGTGGTGGTGGTGGTCCATTGGTAATGGCCCAGACTTATGAATTGTAGGTTCAAATCCTGCCTCGCGCAATACTTTATGTACTCTATTTCAACATCACTGCTCTCAAAAGGGTGAAGGAAAACATCGTGAGGAAACCAGCATGTCCTAGAACCAAAAAATTCGAAGACGTGACATTCACCAACCCGCACTGGGCCAGCGTGATGGATTACGGCAAATTCCCTCTCCTTGAGAGGAGGCCTGAGTCCTAGCAGTGGGAACATTAAAAGGCTGATTATGCTATGCTATTATTTTTGATATGCTCGTGTTTGACCACTATCTCACCTGAAGGTAAGCGGTGATGTGATCTACAACGAAGCACACCTGCCTAGAAGTAGTCTATTCACTCTTGACTTAAAAACCCTTAGGTTGTAGCTATCAGGAAACACCGACTCCGACCGGGAATTCCACTCCTTAGCTGTACGTACAATAAATGGATTCTCAAAACGTTTCGTACGTTTGGGTGCGATATCCACCATACCTACAAAACAGAACAATATCATTTATGAGGTTATGTTTTTTCAAAAGTTATTTAAACGAAAATATCAGTATCTACTCAACTCAAACGAGCCACTCTACCGTACAGTGTACACCCTGACGAAGCAGCACTTTTGTTTTCACCACACTAGTTGTAGTGTTCAGTGGATTTAGTTCAACAAACTCGAACGGAGTCGGCGGGTATCGATCGCGCTAATAATAGCCGCCCGGCGCCGCCTGTCGCCACCACCAGTCCCACTACCACGGCTAGCTAGCTATAGGCTGTGTTTGATATAGTCAGGAGGGGCGAATCATTCGCGGACTTGTCATCAACACCCTTGATTTGACCCCCTTGATACTCAACACCATTGTTCTGTTGCCACTACCACTAATAAATATATATTTACAATTGTCTTTTCAACGTTTTTTTTTTTTTTGTTAATGTCGTCATTTTAAATTGATTTTCTTGTGTAAGTTTTTCCTGGATTGAGTTAAATATTTGTTATTACAATGTTACAATGTACATTTGTCTGAGAACAGTAATATTTTTTTTCTATATTATTAAACAACGTTAAAACCTTATACATAGCTATATTGATCAGTGAGCGTACTATTAGTAAAACCTGAGAACTATTTATCTATAGAATGGAATACATCACAGAAAAGAACGTTAAATAAAAAGAAAACATTTCAAATAACCGATCATTTCTGTACAACACCGGCAGATAACGAAATCACCTCAGAAAAAAAAAACAGAAAATGACAAAAAAACAATATTAAAAAAGCCTTTCGAAAAAATCGGCAAAGAAACACGTAATACACGTTATCATAATAAAATAAAACCTTCCCTGAAAGCTTAGCTGAGCGATAAGGATTCCTGAAAAACTCGCCGTGATTACTTTCAGTCCCTTCGAGTTTAGCCGCGTTAGGTAGCGGACTGAGAGCCACGAGCGGAAAATTAGAAAAGGATTATCTTATTTATTTGATTGGAGTTGAGATAAAGACGGTTTTTTTTTGGAAATTGTTGGTGATGTGTGATATGGTTCAATGATTAATTCTGAATGGCCAGATTTGGAAACAGTCTATTGTAGCTTTCTTTGGAAATTAAATCTAGCTGTTTGTACTCCCAATTCGTAGTTGAAGGTAAATCTTATCATTTTTTGTACAAATTATGTGTAAAGGCGACAGAAATGATTGTTTATAATTCAAGTAACTAATTGGTTTAGTTTTTTGACCTAATAGTATATCTACTTCGTAACCCAAAATAGCACTATCGATGTAGGTCACTCGTCAAATTTTATACTAATAGGCAAAGTAACAGATGATCATTTAAACAATCTCTAAGAGCTATTGAAAAATATAAAACATAACAATTTTTCTGTTAATGTTAGGAAAGTTCCCCGCTCTCCGCTCCACTTCCCGCCCCGCTCAACACTATCCAACACCCTAACGTATCAATTTTGGGTCGTCCCATAGGCAAAGGAAAGGTATAACATTAGGCCCCACATCACATATTATCTCGTACATAACACACATAATACGTCACATACATCTGGATGAACAAAAGGGATGTATGGTTGTCTCGCTCTTTTTATTTACATTTGAAAGAGATGGAGTAAATGGGGGTTATCTCGGGGTAATTTTAATGACTCTTGTATCTTTGTAATGGACTACACGTTCATGTTAATGGCTGACATTCTGACTCTTCCAACGGGTTTTACGCATCAGCTTTTTATCCTGACTGTACCTAATATGTTTTGTTTATGTTGTGTATTTATTTGGTCATAATCTTTTCACATCAATTATGATCTATTTTTATTTAGCTCGATTAAATTTTTCATGGACAAAATGACGAAAGCTAATCCGCTTTTGGGGATACATTTTCAAAATCTTACCATCTTTAAGTAAGGAACTCATAGAATAGGATAGAATAGAATAAACTTTATGGTACACCAAAAAGTAACACAATTTATACATGCATAAACTAACTCATGTGCAACATTTGAGGATACCTATCAGTTTAGACTGCGTAATGTCTGCATATTAATTTAATCTATTTATTTATTTATTACGGTGAAGGGAAACATCGTGAGGAAACCGGCACGTCCTAGAACCAAAAATTCGAAGACGTGACATCCAGCAACAAGCACTGGATGGCGCGTGGTGGATTACGGCTCATTCCCTCTCCTAGAGAGGAGGCCTGAGTCCCAGCAGTGGGACCATTATAAGGCTGATTATGTTATGTTATATGTACACACAGAGAACCAGTCCTTACATATTATAAAAAATTCCCCCACTGCGGCTGTATGATGAACGCGATTAACTCAAAAAAATATAATTGAATATTCAAGCAGTTATAACCAATAGATAGGAAGATTTACGAGGAAGGTTTAAATACATACATGTATATTATAGCAGAGAAAAGCCGAGAATTTCAAAACATTTTTAACACCCGTGCGAAGCTGGTGTGAGTTGCTAGTACATTGTAAATATGAGTACAATTCCGCGTCAATGTGCGTAGAGTGTTTCAAAACATGTATCATGTACGACTAAATATCCGCATAAGATAAGCGCGATGATCAATTTTCGTGCCTTCTCTGAATGAGAAGAGGCCATTTCCCTTCTGTGTGACAATACCAGGCTGGTATCTTTACAACGTTATTTCAAATGAGTACCTACAAGCATAATAACCTCCATTGTTACATAATTCCGTAGCAAAAGGAAGCTATATTTCTTTCTGCATCCCTTAGGAACCATAAATATTAAGTTGCCATAAAAAGTATACCTCTTACGTGGCACCATATTATTTATATCTTAAGCCGAAGGTCCACGGGAAAATATTCTTAAAAATTGTTACAATTCCACTTTAAAATCAACCAGCCGAAGAGTATCATGTTACCCAGTAACTGGAAATGTGACCGGCAGTCGCTCGCTAAATCTGCTGCATTGAAATGGAAACCGATTCCTACATAGTAGAGAATCGGGAGTCGCAGGGTGATTCCCAGCCATAGAAGGCGCGGACTTGAGGACGACAGCAATTGGTAGCTCACCGTCCGGCCGTCCAGTAAAGACCGAGCTGAGTCATCGACGGCGCGTAGTGTTTCACGCGCGCCTCAAAGAGAAGTCAGCAAAACCGTAGGAGCCTAACAGGATCGAAGCCGACTGGGGCCAAGGTTGATGCGAAAGAGAACCTCGGGGCCCTGGAACGAAGGCAAGGAAGAAACAGGAGTGGGTTTTTAGTCAGTAAAAGTCTGACACTATCTCACGCTCTGCTCAAGAGCGAGAGGTGTCATTGGATGATTATCCCACCGAAAAAGAAAAATAAAAATAGCGGATGCCCGCTAGGGCCACGGAAATTACAGGTGGATTATAGGGATTTTAGTCTGTAAAAGTCTAGTCTCTCTCGCTCCACTTTAGAGCTGGAAGAAGTCATTGGATGATTTCTCACCTAAAAAAAAAACTTAATTAAGAAAAGGCAGACAGATTGATAGATTGTTTACTATTCCACTTTAAAAACATGTTCTTTCTCATATGAAAAGTTCTAAGAAGTTTATCTTGTTCAATGTTGAGAACAAATTTCTTAGAAAAATGGTCGAGCATTTTTTTAGCGCTGCTAAGCTAGCCTTTATTCAATTTAGTATTTATCAGTAAAGGGATGGCAAAGGGTTTAGCGGCTAGGCCTTTTTATTATTGAAAATATGAGTTCTGGGTTTTCCTAACGAGTATCGTCTGACCTTCACGTAACACTTTAGGCTTCACACCACTTCCAATACGAACTATAAGAAAAGTTCAATTTTGTTACAAACTGTGTGGTATTGGCTTCGGAATAGTATCACTTGCATGAGCTCCTCTTAGTTGTCGTCTTTATTATTTCTTGAAGAAACTCAAGCAAGTGTTCGATGCAATTTAATATCAATAGGAAACACAATGCCCTCCTATTCGTTTTTCTCGATAGAGTGGTCAGGGGTGAACCCCACATGTTCCCTTTAATGTTAAACGTGTATACGCTAACCTTTTGCCAATAACTATGTATACTCTCTCTTTATGACTGCTTTTGAGAACCTTTTAAACTTGGCCTCAAAAGCCTGAAAAACTGGCAAAATTGTCTGATTAAGTGTTATCACATCATGATCACACTATATCATCATCTTCCTGCCTTGTCCCATATTAGCTGAGGTCGGCGCAACTAATTTTTTTCTTCCATTCTGTCTTGTCACCCGTCACGCTAACTGAATCCATTTTTTCTTATCCCTCCAAACACAACCCACCCCACCATTTCTCTCTCTTTCGTTTTTCATGATCACACTATACAGAGTATCTTTGACATCAACGCACAAACGAATACCATGTTTCCAGTACATGATTCTGGACCCCACACAGTTTAAATTTAAAAAAGTACAGATTTTTTTTTAATTAGGCAAAAGCCCACGAGAAATTCTACTACTGAAGGGTAAAGAATCATTATGGTATGGTATTCGTTTATGCGTCGATGTCAAAGACACCGTGTATATCACTCTAATATTATAAATGCGAAAGTTTGTGTGTGTGTGTGTGTGTGTGTGTGTGTCTGTTATTTACTTCTTCACGTTCGAACGGATTTCGATGAAACTTGATACACGGCTAGACCATCTTCTAGGATAAGCACACAATTTTTATACGGGGAGTATGTATCCTTCGGGATAATTTTCTTCTATCACACGGGTCAATACGCTGGCAGCAACTAGTATATAATCACTGAGTTTTGGAGACCAGGAGTTAAGCAATCAGTTTATGTAACATACTGTTACTTAGCTACTTGTGTTTACACTGGATATTAACCCCAGTAAAGTTGACAAAGGAAAACAGTTGAAACGCTGAATAAATAACTAATATATTAGGCAATGAAATAAGTACCCCCAACTGTTCTCTACTCTTTAATAACACTCCATAAAACCTGTACACAACTGCACTTAACCTGCACTTTTCGCCCCCCAAAAATCTCGCCCCCTCCCCGAAATATGGCGATATTAACAGCATCGCAGCGTTCCGTTCCAATTAACTTTACGAGTTTGTTTACGAAGCGCCCGGGCCATTACTATAATGACCTCGTTATAGATACTCGGTTTATGACGGTATTTGTTTAGCTAAGTGACCGATATGCCGATATCTTGTTGGGGATTGATCTACTGATTTTTAGATGGTGAAGTGTGATGTGAAGAAAAATTCGAAGAATCACCAAACTTAAGTGCCAGTGGGCAGGACACATTGCTCGCAGAACAGATGGTCATTGGGGCTGAAAGGTTCTTGAGTGGCGAATGCTTTCCGGAATACGCAGCATTGGAAGGCCTGGTGAGGGTCACGGGAATCCGTTGGACGCGAGACGCACAGCATCGTTCATTGTGGCGGCACCTGTTCCTATGTCCAACAGTGGACGTCTCTCCGCTGAAACGATGATGATAAAATGTATACCTATCTATGAATAAGCCGATATCTTTCCGACTGGGCCGCAGTTAAGCGCATCGAAGCCATCTGGTCATCCATGAAGCCATCATATTTAAACCGCCCTCACCAACTTTGCAAGGGTGTTACAAATCTTTGAAATTCTCGGCTTTTCTCTTCTATTGTATGCATGTATTATATGCATCTCAACCTTTCTCATAAATCACTTTGTCTGTTGGTGAAAACTGCATGATCAGGTCAGTTGTTAAGTTTATAGCGTTCATACAGACAAACACGATGGGAGACTTTGTTTTATAATATGTAAGGATTCAGAATTTGAGATAATATCAAATGGAATAACAAACTTTACACCATAAAAGAAAAAGTTGAAATTCCATTGCAACTCGTTCTATTTAGGCCATTTTTATTTAAAATAGTCGATTAAAAATCAAGTAAAAATACACTGCGTTAAAGTCGATACTTGAGCTGGTTGCGATCATCCCGCTCTGGGCAAAGTGAGACAGAGAGTGTCAGACTTGTACTGACTAAACCCCATCCATGCTTCTTCAGTAGCCCTTGGCGTTATAGCCTAGGTGTTGGTGGCGATAGATTCAACGTATAGTTATCTTAACATAAAGTCAAGTGTAGATTATATATCGATGTCCATTACAGAGCATTAACAACAAATATTTCCACACATACCCAGCTTGTCACCGTTTACTCATATAAATTGATGAACCGTGACATTTCTGACATTTTTTTTCTTTTTAATAATGTTGTTGATAGGCTCGCGCTTGACCACTATCTCATCTGATGGCGGGTGATGATATGGTCGAAAATGGAGTAACATGACTTAGAGACCCCCAGATTGTTTCGATACTCTGGCTATGATTGTGAAAACTTACGCCTGGCATTGCACATTGCGGGGACCAAATATGTATTATCATTGTAGCAATGTGGTGGTGACGATGTCCGTATTGATTGTGTTAGAGAGGTGAATGACTTGGCTGTAATGAAAACCCTAAGTAATTGCTTATTATGAGCAGTAATCCTGATAAAAATCTTGTGATAAATTATACTATAACTAGCCAAAACTCGAAATCATACCACAGGAAGAAAGTAACTGGGGCCATGGGTGATGCGAAAGAGATCCTCGGGGCCCTGGAAAAATGGCAAAGAAGGAACAGGAGTGGGTTTTTAGTCAGTGAAAGTTTGACACTATCTCTCGCTCCGCCCAAGAGCGCGGGATGTCATTAGATGATTTTCCCACTTGAAAAAAAAAGGAAGAAAGTAAACGCTAACGTAACATAACTTCACTTAGGAAAACATTACTTAACTTGTTGTCAGGTGGCAATTTCCTTGATATTTATTGCAAGAGCTATGTTTACTGCCGTTATCCTCTAAGAATCCTGCTTACCAACCTACCATATAAATAAAATAGTCATGAAAAAGATCATGTAACAAGTTTTTTAGACATTACTACCCTAATACTGGGTAAAAGCCTCCCCCAAGTCCTTCCAGACTATCTTCTCTCGCATCATCCTGAAACAGTACTCGATGGCGCTTTTCATCTGCAAGAACCCACTGCGTATAGAGTCTTACCCAGCAGTTACTATGCATGTAGTTGATGTGACACGTCCAAACCCAATTGATCCTGGCAACCTTTTTGCCCACTTCTATTATACCCATTTTAGAGCACTGGTATTATTCCATATTCGCTTCTTTTCACACCAGAATGCTGTGTTCTATAGTTCTCTGGCAAACCCCTAGGCGAAACTTTTGCAATTCGGTGAGTGACCAAGTCTGCGTACCGTAAGTTAAAATGATACCTTATGATTAATAAAACCATTTCAGTCCACTGATATTAGTTTCATCAACTAAAACCGAATTCCAACTCAAATCAAATCCCTCAAAACACGATAATAAATCAAGTCTGAATCAACAAACTAGTCGTGTCGTGAACTCGCCGTACACGACTAGATCCACCCTCAGTTCGGTCTAGCTCGGCTGTGCGCTACAGCCTAGCTAGACAGCTGGAGGAAACCAATTCAATTATAAGAGGAAGCCTTAGAGCTGCTATCGCTAGTTATGTAATTATCTTGTTGTAAATTTTCATGTGCCGTGGTGAGCGTGTGTAGTCTTGTCCAAGCAGTGTCATTGTGTGGAATTTATTTGGATTTCTTTTTTTGGTTTCATTGTTAAAAAATCGATGATGATGAAGGGTAAATATAAAACGTTAAAAAGTACATATAGATCTAGAAAACTATTATAGATTTACAGGTATTTTTTAGACTAAAAGAGCAGTATCTTAACGAATTTACTGAATAATCTAATCTAACTAGCCGTTACTGTCGCTCTGCAACGCACAAGCTCTCCTGTTTTCCCTTCCTCTACCTCTCGAATCTTCTTCTTTTCACAATATTCATGATCATTTAGTATATTTGATCATGTTTCCGCTCGAGCAAATCCTTTTCCTACCAAAAGAACACAACAAAAAAAATCCAATCCAATCCATTCACCTTATTCATACAAAGCCATTGAGCCAAAAAATATTCATAACGCAACGCAACACAAACAACAAAATTCATTATTATTTAAATCTAAAAATAACCTATTAATATTCAGAAAACGTCAAGTAAAAGTTAGACGGATATTTAATTTAAAAAGCGGCGAGGAAGAGCGACAAGGAAGCACGATGCGACGGGGAGACGGCATTCCAAAGTACAGTCATACTTGAAAATTATTGAATTTGAATTTGTTGAATCGAACTCATTATTCTGTCAGAGACACGATGCGATCAATTAAAGGTTCTATAGCCCCGTTATAGCACCATGTACGACCGCCTTTTTCTTAATGGGGATCATTTATTGGGGAGGCAAGAGCAAATTGAATTGTTGAGACGCCTTCGCCAACGGAATTCGTTTATGCTCGATATTGAATGCTGGGACATTGTTCGGGGTTCGATATGGAAATGAGTGGAACTCTTTTGGCGGTCGGAATGCTTAGTGCGTGTGTGGTTTGTAAGATGAGCTGGGTGTTGTATGTAAGGGATACTATAGGGGACGATGAAGGGCGGAAGTGTAGAGGTTATGGCAAAGTGCAAGCAATTTTTTTATTACTTTGTTTTTGGAACTTGTTTTTATTTTCGCATCGCTTTCGTAATGCTGGAGAGATCGTGACCTTTTCATGGTTTTTAGACTGTCTCATTAATTATTATTTTCCGCCACTTGCTCTTAAATCATCAACAAGCTCGGCTTCCGAGGTTTTATAGGCGAGGCGAATACAACTTAGATTTTAATATTATTCTATACCACGAACTATTAAATTAAATTATAAAACTCGAACCTATCTTACTATTAATTATTATTAAAATCTGTCCCATTCATTTATTACTTTGTAAAAAATGTTTCTCGTTTGAAGTCTGGACTTTTAAATTCAAATATCATATTGTAGAACCAGAGTAAAACTAGTTTTATCTGCAAAACGACAGACAGGTCTAAGCTTTCAAGAATTTCTCGTAAAGAGCTTATGAGAAACCCATTTCAAGTTACATTTTTATTTTCGTAGACGTTAAGAAATGATACAAACATTTTTGCGCACAGGTTTTTATGTAAAAACACTTTTTTTGACAGAACTATTCTTATAAATATTGCAATAAGTTTATGGATTCTATTAGTAATCATATGAAAAACGTGGCCAACTTTTTCATTTCTGTTTTATTTTTTTCACAATAGTTTTCAACTACTCGTAGATTTTAAAACACATGCAAATCAAATAAACCAATAACCACTCCACACAGTCCAACATACATCACAATATTCTAAACACGAACCGCAGACAATTAAAAAAAAATGTCCGCCATTTTTTTTTCAACAAAATAAAAAATTGTATGCGAAGCGTTCGCGCCAACGCGTGCTTTCGACGTGCGAATTGTTCAGATTGACGCGAAATGGATTTTTGAATAGCAGCCCTGTTAGATCGACCACTCGACCGGATGAAACCGGTTTGAGGCGGTTCGAGGCGGTTCAGACCGACCGTGAGCGGTTCGATGCGATGGCAAATGTATTTTCTAATTTCAATGCGTTCTTCTAATGAAAGGAATTGTTTTTAAATTAGTTTTTCTAGATGTAGTTGTGCGTGATTTGGATATGGGGTAGTAAGGAATGGGGTTTCCTTGTTTTCGCGTAACATGAGTTAACTTTTTGATTATTTTATACCCTGATATTGAAAATACTGTATTTTGAATATTTTTACAAAATATGCGATGTTTATCAAACACTTTAATACACCAAGCCTTTCAGATCCTTTCATCAATGTCAGCTAGTAACTTAATGATCCAACATAATATCGTATGTACTTCATTAAATGTCATTTCCACAAACTTGTGCTGGTGCCTAACAGTTTATGTTTGTGCTTGTTTAGCTACTTAAATAACATGTCTGTTGTTGTAACCATGTTTTCAGCAGTTCAGTTCCAAAATTACTTGATAAGCTTTTTGTTAAGAACAAAAGGTTCTATAAATATATTTGGGTAGTTAGTCAGGAGTGTAGTTACAAAGGCTCCGCTTGTTTAAACATCAACTGCTACCTGAGTTCCTTGTTTCGTTTTAGTGTTTCACAAAATTGTGTTGGAACGCTAATTTAAATAGTAAAGTTTGAGATATCCTGGAGTTTGGAGAAAACTACCTTGACTTCATCTGCCTCATTTTATGAGTTAAAATATTTAGTAAAGGATATATTTAACAAGAAGTTTGTGTTTTCTTTGGTACGTAGCAATTTGGGGGTCTTTAAGTAAAGAGTAAATAGATTACTTTTAGGCAAGCATACTCCATCGTCGACAACATCGTCGTGTAGCATCAAGTGAGGTAGTGGTTAACTGCGAGCCTGTCAATAATAATAACAACAAAAAATTGGTAATCTAAATAATAGGCAATCTTATAATTTACTTTTGAACTATGTTTTACCAATCAACAGATTTACTAAACTCGCAACACACGGATTTATTTGGCTTAATAGTAACAGCGGCACTAGGGTCTTACCGTGAAGTGTTAATGTCAAGCGTGCGAGCGAAAAAGAGGGATGCAGTTATACACCCTAAATAGTTCCAATCATCTCTTTAAAGGAGCTATTCGTACCAACCAGGTAACTGCAGCACGGCTCAGCAGCACGAGCAGGCGCAGCCGCGTTCGGAATGTTTTCACAGAAATCCATATTACTACATAGAAAACCAGTCGTGCAGCTGCAGCCGGCTTCGTGCAGCTGCTGCATGTGCTGCCTGCAGCCGCAGCCTGCAGCCGATGTTCGAATAGCACTTTAACAGTTCAGTTTAGTTCGTAAAATGATGAAGAGCCTCTGATCTGACACCAGTCTTGCCAAGGGGTATCATTTTACCCAGTTACTGGGTTATAGAGGTCTGAGAGGCAGTCGCTTCATGTAAAATACTGGTATCCAGTTGCATCCAGTAAGACTAAAAGATGAACCCAACATAGTTAGGAAATGACAGGTAAAATATATACAAAAGTTAATACTTACAATCAGATGGGATCGCAGTCAAGCACTGGTTTATATCAATTAAACAAAAAAAAAACTTATCAGCAGATCATATCGCACGCTTAATCAAGAAGAGAAGTAATTCAAAACAGAGGGTATTTGAAAGTTGAACATAATTTTTGAAACATACGTTTTCAGATTCAAATAGCCTCTTTTGAGTTAAGTCTCTTTATAAGTAAACATGCCTTATAAAAGTCATAAGCTTATCTAAATGAGTTAATACTAAAATATGCATTAAAAAACTGCCTTCTTTATTTATCTATTTAAACTTCATGTGCATTAGTGGTACATAAGTAAATTCAACAACAAGATATTCTCTACCAGTCAACCTTTGGGTTAAAATAGACTTAGCTGTGGCAAGTGTGCATAATAAATAAATAACAGATATTTGAAATAAAGTTACGTTACAATTACATTTGATAAAATAATAAACTGATAAAATATATCAAATAATTACAATTAAGAAAACTTAAAATAAAATGATTATAACGAAGACCAAACTAAGGTTGAGAGATCTTTAAGTATAACAGAGAGATCTCGCTATTTTCTGATTCTGATATAGTCACTTATATTTTTATTAAACAAATAACTAACCCGGCTCATCTCTTTCTTACAGGGGCAGTCGGTGGTGACGGAGATGACAGCGATGACAAGGAAAAGGAAGAGGAAGCAGAACGCGAACGACAAGAAGCCATCCGTGAGGCTGAGGACCGACGCAAGGAGAAGCATCGCAAGATGGAGGAGGAGCGTGAGAAGATGCGCCAGGAGATCAGGGACAAGGTAAGAGGGATAGAGAAGTTAAATGAGTAAAATATGAAGCTGAAGATGAGGCTCAAGGAGTTAAGAGTAAGGTAAGGAGTAGATAGAAGATAGAAAATGAATCGGATTGCTTCTTTTGGCAAAGAGGTAAGAGTATAAATGATATAAAGTGAGCGGTAAGAATTGGTAAAGTTAAATGAGTCTAAGTAAATGGAAAAGAAGGTAAAAAGAGGCAGGATATCTAGCAATATAGGGGAGTTGAAAAAACAAGGTGAATATTACATGAAAGCTCTCGAAAATATGAGTGATGTAAATAGTAGTTTACTTACTTGTGAAGTGAAGTTTGGAAAGAAGTTAGAAAAGAGTTATTTGCCAGGGCTGTGAGTCATCGCGGTCCTAGAATGCAAAATGCAAATGAAACACTAGTTGGGTTTTAGTCAGTAAAAGTCTGACACTCCCTCACGCTCCACCCAGAGCGGGGCGAGTTGTTGATGAATTCCCACATAAAAAAAGCGAATAGTTATTCAGGTCTTATTCTTCCGCTTGTGTCGTTGACGTGGCTCAGAAGGCTGCTCAGTTGGGAATTGGAATAGGCTTGACATGTCTGCCGCATGCCGATCGAGTGGTGGGCCCTTAAAAACAAAATTGGTGCCCGGAAATCGTACAACCGGGTCGTGACAGACCATGAAGGAGATGGTGAGAGGACTTAAAATAATTGAAATAATGGAGAGGCCTTTGCCCAACGGTGGGACAGAATTGGCTAGTTATCTTTATATATTCTGTACGTGTGTTTGTCACCTAACTTCTCCTAAACGGCTTGACTGATTTGAAAGAAACTTTGTGAACCTACATATTTGAGTAGGTACCAGGACGCTTTGAAAATACAATTGGAACCGGTAGGTGGCGCTGCAGTTGGGTATTCAATTTTTTTTGACGATAAATCATCTTTCGGGCAAGATAACATTTGTCGGGACCGCTAGTAATAATATAATAATAAGTACTTATTGAACTCGATAATTGTAAACGACTATTACCTGACTGAAAAACGTAACTCAAGTTCAAGTTTCTCCCAAAGCTAACAAAACCCGGCCCTGTCCACAACACCGCGCGCGACACAAACAAGTCAACAATTAATGCAGACGCGCGAATGTATGTCAAGAGCCCTCGCGGCCCTTCCACACATGTCAGATAATTTGTTCGACGCGCTCGAGAGCGCTCCAGCCGCGAGTGTGGGATCACCTTTATATTTCTGTTTTTCGGTAATTGAGTGGTTGGAAAAATTGAGTGTTTTATTTCTGTATATGAATATTTTTTTCGTAATTGAGTTAAAGTATTCGTTGTGGTTATTTTCGTAAATTATATTTAGGAAGTCTATTTTTTTGTATGATATAGGTAAGTTTATTAAGAGCCTATTTACTCTAGCCTTGAAGACACCTTAATTATAATCGGACGGGTAGAGTGTTCCAGTCCTTCAATGTACGTGGTATAAACAACGAGGCGAAACGCTTAGTCCGGACCGTAGAGGTGTTAATGGTGGACACTCGCCGTACTCGGTACTGTTATCCGATGGTAAAGAGGTGATGCCGGAATCAAGTTTTGTAATACCCGTGCATACTCTCCAAAATTTATCCTGTCAAATACCGAAAGGCTAGCTACCCTACGCCACCCTATATTTATTTAAACATATTTTTTTATTCTTGTACATAAGTTGGAATCTGGTCTGCAGTATTTCTTGTACTTAGACACGAACAGAGCCTTAGAAAATCAAGCTAAAAATAAGTACAAAAAAAAACACAATAAACTATGACAGATTACCAACAAAACAACATAATCCAGCGCCTATTTAACTCTCAAAAGCGCCAAAAATAAAGGTTGTATTTTCTGCAGCATGTCAAGGATAATTTAACAATGAAAATATCGTCTGCAAACCCTAAGAACGTTGAAAAACCAGCAAAGCTATCCGGCTAATTAAAAAATCTCTTTAAGACTGCCTTTATAACATTTAAATTGACCTAAAACTGGCATGAATCGCCAACGAAATAAAATCGCGTCTTCATTTACGAAACAAAAGAACTTCGGGTGGGGTTCACTTACTCTTAATTAAAAAATTCTAATAATCCTCACGAGCCGCGGTATGCGGACCACGACATTTTTATGGGGTTCCGTGGTATCCCAGCGTGAGGATTGTAATTGAAGATTCCGTTCAGCGCTCTATTAAGGCTTTGGGGTACATAATAGGAGTGATAACGATGAGGAATTTAATATAGAATATTATGGATTGCTCGTATTTTTCGAAGTGTTCGCGTGAAATGCGTGACGGGTTACAATTTTTTTTTTATGATATAAACTAGTGCTTGACTGCGATCCCACCAGATGGTAAGGAGTGACGCAATCATTGATGGTGAGGCGCACTACTTTATTAAGAGCCTATTCACTCCAGCCTTTAAGACACCTAAATTTTAATCGGACGGGAAGACCGCAGCATGCAGGCTTAGCCTAGTTTTTTTTTTTTGGGATGTACATCTATAATATTTCGTTATTAATATTCATTCACGACAAGACATTGACTTATCGAAGGATAAAAAATAAGTTATTCTGCTGAAGTTATCGAGAAATGAAAGTTAGCTACTACACTTAACCCAGTAAGTTTAAATTAAATTATTCTTGGTACGGAACTCTTCATCTTAATGAAGACGGTCATGGCTGTTTTTATTTCGGGCGTATCACTTTTCATCCGGGCGGAAGAGAAAGATAAAATGTGAAAAATTAAAATGTGGTGTGGACATTAAACTGATTATAGTCATTAATATGCTTCAGAGCTTTGCTGAATTGCAAACTTAACCATTTTTTTACAACCGAATATATATAATGATAAAAGAATTAAATATATAACTAGCTTTTGCCAGTGACTTCACCCGCGTGAGGTGCAAGTTCCTCCATACAAACTTTGGGACCTCCGTTTCAACCCTTCAAGATGTGAATTTTAGAGAATTCTTTGTATACATCATAAAAGGAACCTCTGAGCAAAATTTCAGGGTTCTAGTGTTTGGGGTGGGGGTGTTGATGAGTCAACGAGTCAGGACTTTGCTTTTTATATACAAAATTATTTTTAGTATATGTAAAACCTGAATATAGTTTGTTCAGAATCAGTAACTGAATCGATTCAATAATTTTTTAACCAAGTTATATTTTTTCCCAAAAATATTTCAAAAAGGTCACAAGTTGGACACCACCGACACTAAGTACAACACAGGTCACGGCAGGTCATGGCGGGTATTAGACGCCAGCGCACAGCCGGATTGCGGGAGCAAAACTCAGTCGCCCGGTTGGCTCGGTGTCCATGTATTTGTGCGGATAACCAGGCAACATGACAAGCTTATAACTTTGTGATTTTTCATGATACAGTTATGAAATTTTGTACATATATTCTTTACATAAAAATACTAGACACGTGTTTCGGGTTTCGCATATATTACAATTAATGTTGTATACAGAAGATAAAATTTATATTGATTAGTTATAATAGAGTTAAATTTTGCGAATTTAAAATGATCTTGTCTTGTCATAAGTCAAGAGGTACGATATCATGACTTACCATCGTATTCCACATTGGGCACCCGCTTAAACGGCACATAATGGCACCTGAAGTATTCCAGCCGCACCTAATATCGTTATTTTTTGCAGATGCAGTTGAAATAGTAATCAAACGTTAGCTCAACATTATTAAAAAACGCATGTACGGTCCGTTAATTTTGGTATAGTTAACGAAAGCAATGCACCATCTATCATAAAGCTGAAGAGTATGTATGTTTATTTGAACGTACTAATCTCAAGAACTACTGGATCGTTCGGTCGGATCGGTTCGAAACAGTAACCCAAAACACGACTGAAACGCGGGGGACAACTAGTACAAATAGGTATCATCATCATCATCATTTCAGCCGAAAGACGTCCACTGCTGGACATAGGCCTCCCCCAAGTGTCGCCACAATGAACGGTCCTGTGCCAAATAGGTATATAGACAGTTAAACGGAACATAGTACTCATCTGTAATGTGCCTATATTGTTAAGGAATTATCTCATTTCAAGAACATCCTCTAATATTCGTATTTTTTCCAATATTTTTAACATGGATGGTAGCCAGATGAGATTTCGACTTGAGTTTGAACGTTTCTTAAGCACGAGAATTTTATTGTTTATCTTCAAAGATCATAAATCAGAATTGAATGAATAAAGACGCCGTATCTTCAATAAAAAAAACATAAACATCTAAACAAAACCATTCCTCTACAGGGTGTGTACAAAATATTATTAATACTAAACAATATAATCTACGGACACCATGTTTACGTTCGAGATTAAAAGGGGGCCCCGATTGGTCTGGCCTTCAGCAAACACCCTGTAGCTACGGTGTACAAACAAAATGTCCACATGATGTATATGAAGAAAACTGAGAATGTTAAGGTATTTTCTCTTTTTTGAAGGGAAATATACAATTTCAGTAGTAGGAAGAAATGTCTAAAGGAACTGACTCTGAAGGAATAGTCTCAGAAGGCTTGTGGTTGATTAGTAAAAAAATTAGTTAGAAATACATCGACACGAAAAGAAGAACAATAACATATATGACAAAATTACTAGAATGCATGCATTCTGTGCAATGCAATGATCTAGTTTCTATGTAATCTAGGTCCGTATAGTTGACAACTCCAGATGTAACCTGAACACCTATACATAATATTGCGTTCAGCATGGACTGAGAAGTGTTTGCGTACTTACTTACCACTTACCAGACGGAGTAGCTACCACTTTAGTATATAATATATATAATATTTCACAACTATCACACAACGCCGTCTAGTCCCAAGCTAAGCAGAGCTTGTGTTATGGGTACTAGACAGAGAGAGATAAAATACTTATATATTTCTAAATACATACATATATAGATAAATCACACCCAGACACAAAACAAATGATCGTGCTAATCACACAAACATTTGTCCTGGGTGGGAATCGAACCCACGTCCTCCGGCATAGCAGTCAGGGCCACTAACCATTAGACCAACAGGCCAGTCGTATAACAACCATATGATTTAGCAGCATAATGTAAGTTTTCTGCCACATCAACGAAAATATTCATTCTCTGGGAAACTAAAAGCCTAATCTATTTAACCTTTTAACCGCTTACGTTGGATATTATATACGACAAACACTCTCGCGTTTATTCGGCCAGGGTCACACACATCCACGACCAAATACTCTCTACTGTCACCTATGGGAATTAAAGAGCTAAATAAACAAGATGAAATACCGAGTCGAAAACACATGAGCCTGGCGAATAGGACACAAAAACACTCGTCGAACCAATTCGGTGCAAGCGGTTATAGGATTAAAACTACCATCAAAATCAATGTTGCTTTTGAGTAACTTTTCATAAAATGGAATAAACAAACACCCCACTTCCCAATATTATAATAAAACATTCACCGCACACAACATAAATAAAATGGCCGCGAACACGTAGAGTGCTTCGTAACAACAAAATTTTGGAGCTTTTAGCGCTTCAGCTTTTTTGAATAAATCCTAAGCGGAAAGCTTAGCTACTTTGTATTTAAAGTTAGCCGCTGTGTTTATGATGCTCTGTTATTTATTAAATGCTAACTTCAGACAGCGACTTATGCGTGAAAGTAGATAATATTTAGCCTATGTCACTCAATGATAAAGTAGCATAATACTAGTAAAGGAATTTTTAAAATCGGTCCAGTGCTTTTTGAGTTTATTCATAGCATAGCATATAACATAATCAGCCTTATAATGCGAAGTAGCAAAGGCGAAGGTCGCACATGCACGCGCGAGGGAGCGGCCCTTACCCGATTTCCGACCATCGTAGGTGCAGGCTTGCGGACGGCGAGCAATGGGTAGCTCGCCGTCCGACCGTCCGGTAACCGTCCAGACCAAGCCCAAGTCGTCAACGGCGCGTAGTGTTCCACGCGCGCTTCAAGCAGATGTCAGAAAACCGTTGGGGCCCAGCAGGGTCGAAGCCGACTGGGGCCATGGGTTCGCTTCTGAAAGGAAAACGCGGCCCTGGTATGAAAGGCAAAGAAGGAACAGGAGTGGGTTTTTAGTCAGTAAAAGTTTGACACGCCTTTCCGCTCCGCCCAAGAGCGACAGACGTCATTGGATGATTTTCCCACCTAAAAAAAGGCCTTATAATGTTCCCACTGCTGGGACTCAGGCCTCCTCTCTAGGAGAGGGAATAGGCCGTAATCAACCACGTGGGCCCAGTGCGGGTTGGTGGATGTCACATGTTTTCGAAATTTTTGGTTCTAGGACATTGTCGGTTTCCTCACGATGTTTTCCTTCACCGTTTTGAGAGCAGTGGTGATGAAATAAATTACACGAAGCAATGCGCCTGGCTGGGTTTAAACCCGCGATTTACAATTCGTAAGTCACAAAAGTCAGCGATCTTAATCTTTATGATATTAGTATAGGCCAACTAGCTTAGTGCCATCGGTTTGACTCGCGTGTAAGAAGGCAATTATCTCAAAGGAAGATACTTCCGGGATAAAAAGTATCCTACGTGCTATTACAAGACATGGTTTGCGTGTCTCTCATTCAAAACCAGGAGCGTGAAGGAGTAACAAATATTAAAACACACAAATACTGTTAATGTTTTTTTAGAGTTCCGTACCTCAAAAGGAAAAAACGGAACCCTTATAGGATCACCGTGTTGTCCGTCTGTCTGTCAAGACCCTTTATCTCGGGAACGCGTAGAGGTATCGAGTGGAAATTACATTCCTAGACAAATGTTCCTCAAGTCAGGAACACATACGAAGTCCTACTAATTTCAATTGTATAGAAACATAGATTCAATTGCACAAATGGAATCTCTAGCTCCGCCCGTGGGCCCACCTGGCGTCGCCATTTACATAATTGGCGCAACTTAAGGCTTACACAAATACAATATCCGTGCAGTGTATGTTGGTATGTATGCTAATATTTGATCGTTTGTTGTCTGCTAGTAGGTAGGGATAGACTAGCTTCCTAATAGTCAAACGTTTTATGATGATTGTTTTTGGTGGTTTCAGATAAAACTAAAACTGGTACGAATAAACTAACTGGAATACCTAAAAATAGAAAAAAGTAAAAATATTTTTTGGCGACAGTCACCAGGATCACACCACTTAAATAAAATAAAAAGTAAATAAAAACAATAACATTGTGTGTGCCTCACGGCTAGGGCTGCGCCAAAAAGTACATTTCAGCAATGTTGCCAGTGAGAAAAATTACAATGAACCTTTAGTGACAAGTGAGACGGAGCAAGCGGTTTTAAACATTAATAGACCATATATATGTATTCAAGTTCAGTTAAAAATATAGGCATAGAAGCTACTATCATTTAATCACTATTTAGTATTTGTTATTAGAATGTATTGTCAGATAAAGTTACATAATTACTATACACTTATCTCATATCAGATCTAGTCTCATAGCTCCAGTATTAAATCTAATTATCATTTGCGTACTATGATGACTGGCTCGAGGCATAGGCTCCTGGGATCTGGTATTTATAATAATAATAAATAATAATAATAACTCTTTATTTCAGGCTACTAAGGCCCATAGACACTATACATAAATAACAATCTTGAAAATAATAAACTAATACATAATAACATTCTATTTTTATTTACGTTGGGTCGGCGACGTATTGCGCTGAGTCGTGGTATCATGTAGCCTTCCGCGAAAGCGCCGATACACGACACCCGTCGGCCAAAATTCTTCCTTCATGAAAGTCTCCAAATGTTGAGTCGGTACCCGTACAACAAAAGATTTGAAGTTGATCTTGTGACGCGACTCCAACCTTTCAACTCTCAGGATGAACCTGGTCTTCATCTTTATGTACTCCACGACATCCTCTACGCTCGTGGAGAGATGCAGACGTGACACGTACAGCTGCGTCGATGGAATAGCGGGTCGCAGCAACATGTTCGGACCTGTCAATGCGGTACCGCACTGATTGCGACAAGCAGGCTTCTTCTTCTTCTTTACTACACGAACGAAGCCTTCTTCATCGACCTGTCCTTGGCTTGTTACCGAAGGTAACGAGCTTCGAACGTGGACGGAGGGCCCCTGGATACCCCTCACTTGTTTTGATGGCCGCTGATTTTTCGCTGGAGTAGCAACAACGGCAGTTGAGTAAGCACGTGACGCGCTCACTTGTTTCGGTGCCCCAGAGTATTTGTATTTATGAAAATAAACTCGGAGCACAATATTTCAAGACTTTATATTTTCGGTTCTCCTTTATTAATTAATAATTCTGTTCCTATTAAATTCAAATTTATATTGGCCTATCAGTCCGCTTGCTAACAAAAAACGTGTCCCATGCGATCTCCTTCAATATCACAGTACACAGCCACACCAGCGTCACAGAAAAAGAAAGAAAGAAAAAACGTTTATTTGTACCTCACACATACAGTAAAATTAAAATACAGAAGGTAGAATTTGGAATTAAAGTATAGTAGAATTAAGTACTTATAAAAAATAACTGTATGATTATTTTTTTGTTGTGCAAGGCCAAAAAGGCGCCTAACTCAGCATATGCTGCGATATTTAAAACGATAAATAACGCAGCGCTGGTATTCTGTTAGGGCCCGCAGTGATGCCACGGTCACACCCACGGAGGTTAAATAAAACTATATGGGTATCGAAACAAAACAACAAACACAAACATTGATAAAACAAACATTGGAAAAATAATAAATACATAACATTGGTAAAAAGGGTAATACTATATAATCAAAGGGTAATATGTGTCATGTGTTATAAAAATATTTGTAAAATGCAATAAATAATGAACCATAGACAGACGCCTGACGCCGCGCTCCAAAATCATTTATCAAAACTATAGACAAACGGACGAACGCGAGCGCACGGTTCACGGAGTGTGTAATCTATGGATATTAATATTCTATGGCACGATCTATCGACTGACAGAAGAAAAAGTAGGTCGATCTTCAAACACATCATCAAACATGTAAACAAGTTGAGTAAATATTGGTACATAAACACGTCTTAAACAAAAGTGATTCGGGTGTTCCAGAAATGTGAAAACGTCAGAGTACAACTCCAACTTCTTCCACATAACCTAATATACAACGTAAAACCAAAAAATGCACCCGTCCCCTACTTAACCCCATTACATGCACTGCAATATTCACCACATTTTTCCATAAAAATAAGTACCACTAAACGCCCTAGTTCCCCCTCTCACCCCTCCTTCCCCTAACTTTCGTAACCGGCGTAAAGACGAAGTGCCACTTTGGACGCGTAATTTTCCGCGCAGCCATTGTGCTGCTTTCCCGCCAAATTACCAGCAATTTTCCCGCGTAAAAAGCCCAGAAGTTCCCGCGAGAAGTGACTCGAATTAGGACTAGATTGGCTAGGCGAATGATTGGGACGGTGACATCGGCGATTTTATGTTATTTTATTTGAGTTATCATCTTTCAATAACATGTATGTTGTTCCGTGGCTCTATCTACCAGTCTCTTTGGTTACCTCATTGAAAAGAGTTTTTGGAACGTCTTAGTTGACCAATTATATGATATAAAAGTCAGCACTAACAATTAAAGACACAGCTTGTTTGGTTTCTGAACCATAGTAGGAATGTGATAGTAAATCCTCGATTGACTTGAACTAAAAACTTTGCATGCAAAAGGCATGCACATTTGCATGCAAAATGTAAAAACATCGCCTTTTTCACAAATTAAAATACCCTTTGATATCAGGTCATTCCATGACAATTTTTCACAGCAATCTCAAATCGGTTAAATACACAACATTATTTTCCACTTTTCAAGACATAATACGTACATAATTTGCTTACAAACTTATCTGAAAACAAACTCCTTTATATATCAAGAAGCCTTCCGCACCAATCTATCCTAGCCACCTTTAAATAACACAGCATTACATCACACTGTGGGGACACTCCACATATCCCCAATTATATTTAAGTCACATCTAAAAAGAGACGAACCTTCATAATAAGGTTTGCACAACCTTAGAAATGTCAGCGTCCTTACTATCAAAACAAAACACGATCACTTCACGTCTCAAAAATCTATCCAGCCAGTCATAATTGGCGTCACTTTAAAACTGTAACACTTACATTAGGTGCCGGGAGAGGGCGGACTATTAGTCGGCCATTACGACGCCCGGGCGAAGTGTGCCTGCGCTTTCCCGCACTAATAAAATTTGTACCCTAAATGGCTCCGTCAAAGGACCCCCGGTAATTTCAAGTTGGGTGCCTGTAGGGTCACAGGTAGAAGCGACAGCGAGTTTGTTAATCGCTTCATATTGTGATGGTTTAGATGCTAATTAATTGTAGATTTTGATTTAGGGATCTAAAATTGACTTCACTAGCGTTTTTGCCTAATAAGTCACCGAAATAAAATTGCAATTTAATCTTTCCCAAAATGGTGAAAGATCTGCTGTGCTGCTCGTCCTACACAACCACCTGCACCTTTCAGAATTTATACCATGTATAAATCTGTACGGCTTTGTCAGTTGTACAGTTTGCCAAATAATACTACTGGTCGCAGCAAATTTAACCCAAGCCGACACGAAAAGAAGAACACAATATGGTGGTATCAATCACTAATAAAGGTTTCATACATTAGTTATAGGGATGGAGCCATATATTGTAATGTTTTATGAATGAGTTACAATAGTCCTACTTTAAAGGAACTGATAATCTTGTCAATCTTTTAAATTATTTTTAGATATATAAGCATCCTAAAGGTATTTGTTTGCCATGATTATCATCATCATTTCAGCCGAAAGACGTCCACTGTTGGACATAGGCCTCCCCCAAATGTCGCCACAATGACCGGTCGTGTGCGTCTCGCATCCATCGGGTTCCCGCAACCCTCATCAGGTCATCGGTCCACCTTGTGGGAGGCCTTCCAACGTTGCGTATTCCGGTACGTGGTCACCATTCCAGAACCTTTCGTCCCCATCGACCATCTGTTCTGCGAGCAATGTGCCCTGCCCACTGCCACTTAAGTTTGGTGATTCTTCGGGCTATGTCTGTAACCTTGCCATGATTATAGTAAATAATTATTGTTTTTATATCTCCAAGTTCATAGGGAAACCAGATTTTAAGAAAAATAAAATATGCTATGAAGTTGAGGAAAACGTCGGTTCAAATGAAGGTTTCGTTCTGAAATCCGATCTTCAGGCAAAGGGTTGTAACGCGATACATTTGACTCGCGTACGGCCTCGCCGATGTCTAAACAAATAATGTTGATGCCGTTTGAACACCGTATCTTAAGAGGAAAACTGTCAGGCTTTTTAGTAGGAAAAATATTTTATTTTATATTTTGACGATATTAACCCATTTAAGAGCTTTTTATTTATTAAAACTTTATGCATTAACAAAACACTGTACAAAGACGGACTTCATTCATTTTCTACCAGTCGACATTAGGGTGGTGCAGAAACATAACATGGCAGGTGCAACTTAATAGAAGACAAACAGAAAAGAAATAAGCACAACAATACGCACTTAGTTAAATGAATACAAATAAAGAATGATAATGTGAAAAAACTAATCCAACCAATTAATACTGTGATGATACTACCAACTTGTTGCGAAAGTGTTGTCGTACCTTCACTATAAAGGAGAAACCTGAAACTGGGGGGTTACCATGACGTTCAAAGTAAGATTGTTTCATTCTTATTTCAGTGTGGGTAAGAGACAGAGCTATACAGGTTGTCTAGCGCCATCTTTTACCCACACTGGAAATAAGAATGAAACAATCTTACTTTAAATGTGATGGTACAGGTCCTGGTTGCCGACCAGTTCAGCCCGTCCTTTTTACAGGTCTTAGTCATCGTGTGTTAAAATTCTATAAGTATAAATAGTAGGTAGCATGCAAAGTTTTACAAGATCTTATATTGCTTATCAAATACTGTAATCATTAATTAACTTACCCAGCAGCAACTGTGCTTAGGACAGTAGGTACTATAATCCAATCACCGTTTGTGCGTGTTAGTATAGGATTTATTCCTACGAATTACTTTTTACATTATTATAAAAGCACTCGCAACTGTTGGCTTGACATCCGTACTATTTCTATCCGACAATCTTTTCAAATCTAATTCTTTTGCACGGCCCTTTAAAAGTATAATAAATTAACCAGCCTTGAACTTTTACACATTTATTGTGCGTACAGCTAAGGAGTGTAATTCCCTGCCAGAGTCTGTGTTCCCGCTAGCTACAACCCATGGGTATTTAAGTCAAGAGTGAATACTCGTAGGTTACTTCTAGGCAAGCGTTCTCCATCGTCGGCCACATCATCGCTTACCATCAGGTAAGACTGGTCAAACGCGAGCCTATCAATAATAAAAAAGTCTATATGCAAATTTAACGAAACTAGTTTATCCAAAAATGGGGTTTGGCCGGTAATATCGACACCACGCACCAAAGTATCACCATAAAATAATATTTCCTAATAGCATTGGCGTCCATCAATTGACACAATTAGCAGTGGCGCCATCTGACAAGTTCATCAGTAAACTTGATTTTTGATCTTGTTAATAACAGTTCCGTTTCCTCCCCCACTGTGGAGGTACTATTCGTTATAGAGAGTTCAATCATATCTTTGATGTTTTGTCTATAGACTCCTGGGTTGAAAATCCCCTTTTCCTTTTCATATAGCATATAAGCATAATCAGCCTTATAATGTTCCTACTTCTCAACAGGCCTCCTTTCTAGGAGAAGGAATCCACCACGCGGTCCCAGTGCGGATTGGTAGATGTCATATGGTATCGAATTTTTGGTTCTAGGACATGCCAGACTCCTCACGATTTTTTCCTTCACCGTTTTGAGAGCAGTAGTGATTAAATAAATTACCTACACAAAGTAAAGCTAGGACAATTATAATAGTCATCCAAAATACATAACCCTGCTTTTGCTGTAGCGTAGTCGGATAAAAGAGGTTGTCAATCTATAACGTGTTAGTGAAAATTTTAGTTGTAAACGACGATGTCAGTTAGGGACTGGAAAAGTTAATTTCAATATATATAATGGCAGCGCAGACTACTTTTCCTTATATAGCAGCGGATTTTATGCAAAACACGTACAAAGAACGTGCTATTAAAAGCAATAATTAGAAGCAGTATTTCTCAAAATGGCGATACAATTTCCAGATAAAAAAACATACTACTCCTAATTAAATCTTTGTCCAAAAAACCTCCAATACTTACTCCCCATCGACGTTTAGTTAAAGCACTTATTCCGCCGAATTCCCTTTAACTAGGAACATTACGGGTCGCTCCCATCGGGGCCCTGACCCTGCAATTAAAACTTGCAGTGAGGGAACTTTTACGCGAGTTGTCGCAACTTCCCGCAAATGTTCGCGCGAACGTGACGGTCCGACTTTGATGACGGCTCCTTAATTAAGTGTAGCTCTGTGCGGATTATGAGCGCCTGGTACCCTTGATCTGATTAATAGACCCGTGTTTTATTGGTGAAACTTTTTGTTTCATATTTTAGAAATATTAATAAAAGATTTTTCGTCTTCTTACGATAAGGCCTACTGTCTACTGACGCTTAGCTTCATTGACGCATATTCGTGATTATACGCTTGCTGTACGCCTGTGAAGCTTACATATAAAACTCTGTCGACGAAGCAAAGCTTACACCAAGTGTATAATGACGAACTAACCTAACCTAAGCCTAAGTGTAGTGTAGCTAAGCTCTCTGAAAATTATGAAGCCCTGGTGGTACCCTTAATCTTTTTTTTATCCAAAGAACCCAAGAATCACAAACTTAGTGTACACAATTAAGCAAATTAATAGATAGAAATAAAGAAACAAAACATGTTCATTCTGCCTGAATAATTACAAAAAATAAAATCCAGTTTCCCTGTCAGTCTATAAGTGGATACTGCGAAATCGAAGGAGATATATGAAAAGCGTTCCTTGTTATCATGCGGGCTGGTAAATCGAATATACTTTTAAAAGGTTGCGTATATTTAGAATAGGATTTGAATTTGATTGGAGAATAATTTAATTATTTTAAGTCTATATATACACTAAAGGCAAAAACTACTAGCTAAAATATGGCGTCATAAAATTCCTCCGCATCGCTGTCGACTGGAAGTGTGCCCAAAAGGCTGGCGGCATTGCCACGTTGTATGGCAATGCTTAATCTCTGACCGAGGTAAAAGCCAGTCCTTGGGTCACGCGAAGTGTCAACTAAGCGTTTGGATAATTCTTTGAAAAGCTTATGAGCAGTCGGACCCCACGGCCCAAGAGTTTCAACCCCAAACGGCTCAAAAATATAACTGCCGACGAGGTTGTTATATTTCCGCCTCTTGAGGTTCTCCGCAGCCGTAGCGGCAGCACCAGCACAGCACGAAAAGCTAGGAAGATGGGATGGCGCAAGAGTGTTGACACAGGTAGCGTCCCACACTAAAGGCCTACCCATCTTCCACGGAAATAAAGACATACCGTCCGGTCTCTTACCATCGTCGCGTGCCAGGCCATGAACGTTTCATTATTTTAAGTTAATTATAAAATTATTGCTGTCCAGAGTTTCTCGTTATACTCACCAGAACCTAAACGAATACACCTGAAACTCAAGCCCCCTAGCCTCTACTACACTTAGTATGATAAAGAGAAAAAATATAAATTTTTGATGTTTGTACTTTTGTTTGTAATGAATAAACGCAGAAACTACTGGACCGATTTAAAAAAATATTTTACCAATAGGTACTTTATTACCGACTGACATAGCTATATACTTTCTACTTTCACACGGGTGAAACCACTGGCAGAAGCCAGTAAACTTATAAAAAAATAAAACTCAAAGTTTTAACACGTGATTAACAGACGTTCACTACGAAACATTGTGTCTTATTTGGCAAGTGGAAATGTAGTATACCAAATATGATGTGATATTTTCAAAGCTGAGTTTTGTGCTCTCGTTCCAGCCCTTCAAATTTAAACAATCGCCAATTAATAGTTCATTAACCTGAATGTACTACAAGAGAGGCTGTTACTAACAAATTGACGTAAAACACTAATTGTCATCGCGTGACTGGCAACACAGTGCGTGAGTGTTGCCAGCCTTTACGTAAATTATTCATTAAATGGCTATTGGTAACGGGCTGGCACTAGACAGCCTAATCATATCCATTATGATAGACGTATTGTAAATTATGTATTATTCGGAATTATTGAATGGTTTCAGTAAATTATTGACAGGCATTGCTGGCTGAATTATTAATGAAAATACTGATTAAACATTCATAGTCAAAGTTCACAATGATATAACCATTATTTTCCTGTCTTACTTGAACGATACCTTACTCCATGACAACTTATGTTTGGTAATAGGACCACCAAATTCACACACGACACTTGAAGCCAAATAGCATTTGCCTAAAACACCATCAAACGATTCTTTCTTCACCTAGAAATCAAACCTACAGCACTTTTTTAAGATGGGAAATTATTTAAGCTGTTGATCCCCGCATTAACGCCGGCGTTCACGCGCCATTGTCTTACTATTGTGTCTCTAATTACGCACTCAAAAGGTTAATCACTTCTCTCGCTCTTCATCTCAGACTTTTTGTAACTAAAACGACACCTATTTTCCATCAGTTGTTGTCATCGGTCATCGGTTGTTGTTCTAGGACCACGGGTACCTTTTCAGATGTCGATCTATGGCCTTAGTAGGTTTCGGCCCTGCATGGCCCCTACTACGGTTTTGCTGACATCACTTTGAGCCGCGCGTGGAACACTACGCGCCGTCGACGACTTAAGCTAGAACTACATTAGACCGACGCACACGTGGACCACGCCTGATTTGTACGTAGAACGACGTCCCGTGGAGTGGATCTAATATAGCTCTACAAGTCTGGTTTCCATATAAAATGTATGGAGACCGACGCGCCCCAGATCGGCGTACGTGGCTCACGTGTGTGCAGTGTAGTTTTACCTCGGCGGACGGCAAAAACCTACAGCCCTAGTACCTATACTCAGCAGTAATTCTTGCGACAATTCTGTAACTTAAGCCATTCTACTTAGCGGATTATGCAAAAGTACTAGGCGCCCATATCCAGCAAAGGGTCACCCATACTCTATAACGACCATAGTAGTTATGGAATCATAAAATTTACTAGGTCACAAGGCCTAAGCCCGCCTTTAATAGTAATTCTACGGGCGAGCGATTATAGACCTTATTCTGTCGCAGCTGACGATTATCTGCTTTCCAATCAATTAGCTTTAAATTACCTTTTATCAGACCGCTGGCAGATTTGAATTTTATTTGTTAAATTTTCTCTGGGACTGTGGGGATGGTAGAGTACAAAAGAATAAGAATCTTTTTAAATCAGTTCATAAATGACAGAATTCTGAGGTAATAAACATAAAAAAATACAACCGAATTGAGAACCTCCTCGTTTTGTTGAAGTCGGTTAAAAATTGGCGATTTTGATAAGCATATACGAAAGTAGATTACCTCATTGACTGCTTGAGGTGTCTATTTGTAAGAGCTACTATTTAGTATGAGATCTTATACTCGATTCCCGGGTTGGTATAAAAGTGTTAAGTATTGGTTTTTTTTTTAGTGTTTTTTCAGAACTCAACCATGCCTCACTGGCAAAAAGTAGTTGTACCTACACTTCTTTATCTCTTCTCAGAGAACAGTTGCAATGTGAAGTATATTGGTATGGGCTGTAAGGTTATTTCAAAGAGTAACTGCGGCTCTGAAGGATAATGGGCAGGTTTTAATCAGTAAAAGTCTGACACTTCCCTCTCGCTCGACCCAGAGCTAAAGAAGTTATTTAATCATTTTCTACCCTCGAAAAATGGCATATCGATAGACCGTGTCCTATATTTTTTTTTACCCTGAGTATCCTTTTTTGTTACGGGATATCTTTAAAAAACTTCTCCTACTCTGGATGGAGCGTGAAGGAGTGTCAGATTTTCACAGTGCTCCTTTGGTTGCCTTTTTGCAAAGGTTACGGTAACTTCTTCAAGCAATCTACAGCCCTGGTAGGCGTCGGCCCTAACTGGCCAATTTTGCTGATATACTCGTATCTTTGAGGCACGCGTGAAAACAACGCGCTGTCGCCCTGGACTGAATCCTTACCGAATGGTTGGCCGGTGAAGCAACCTAGTACCCTAGAATACAAAACCAAAAAGCAACTAATTCAATAACTCTTCTATAACTGTATCAAAGTACCAGGAGACTATGGGACCTGAAGAGGTACATACTCGTAGAGTGTGCAAAACAAAATATCGCTAAGTGTGGCAGTGGACGCGTCGGCAATACTTCCGATACATTAGGCTCGCCACACGACGTCCGTAGCGACAGCAAATATGATTAGACGGCGGTGCTGTTTTGTTGGCATGTTTTAAGTGGATTTTCATGCTAAACATACCTATGCTACACAAACCTTTGTGTAGAGAAATAGTCTTGTGACAGTGAAATACTGTATACAAATATGTTTGTTACTCCTTCACGCTGAAACTACTTTTTTATTTATTTATATAAACCAGTGCTTGACTGCGATCCCACCTGATGGTTAGCAGTGATGCAATCATTGATTGTGAGGCGCACTAGTTTATTAAGAGCCTATTCACTATACTACTGAAGGGTTTTGGATGAAATTTGACTATAGAACAGAATATAGGATTCTTCTTATCCCGTCAACGTCAACAATCACGCTGGTTAAGCCAATGGCAGCAGCTAGGTATCTATAAATAGGTAGTTAACACACTATCTACTACTTTTTCAAGCACTTATTTCTATCAGCATACTAAAAATAACAACACACGATCAATACGCTGCATTAACACTATCTACATGAACTCTTATTTCCTACTATCAAACGTTATCACAAAACCCAATATACGTCTAACAGTCGCACAACAACCTAATACACGTCTAACAGACGCATCAAACTACTTTAATAAACGCCGCTAACTTCAAAATAAGTACACAGGATACGTCTTCCCGACTCAGTTCCCCCATAAAAAGGCGTAGAAATCCCTGTTTATGCAAACGGTACTTGCGAACGTTTTACACGTCATTTTCCGAAGCCTTGCGCCCCATAAACTTCCCTATAGCAATTTTCCACCATAACACACACCAATACACCCCACATACACATATATAAAAGTCTAAATGTGTGAGCAAAACGATCTTATAGTGATTTTGCACGACATACGCCCACTAAGAAACATTCGTTGCGTATTTGCACACACTTATATATATACATTTCCGCGTCTATGTGTGCATGCAACTTGTTAATGCGTTTCTATACAAACAATGATGACGCAATTGTGTATGTATGTATAGTTGTGTCGTGTATTGGAAGGTCTTGTAGCAATTATGCGTCATGCAACACAAAGGATTATGTGGTCCATGCGTATGTATGTCGATGCATTTAGACATTGTTGTAGAGAATAATACCTATGAACAGAGTTCCTTTTCAATGGTAGTGTAAAAATGATAACTTTTTTATTATACAAAGGTAATAGAAATAGAGGCAAAGGGACCAGCAATATGAAAAGATGTTAATTTTCCTTTACAAATAACATTTAAAATTTTGAATCTGAACACTACAAAAAGATACATTTGTTTTAATCAAAATTGTGAAACATTTATGACATTGACATTATAATAGTGAAAGTATCTATGTGTGTTTCTCTTTCACACTCAAACGGCTGAAGGCATTTAGATGAAATTTGTTACTAGGATAGCTTATATCCTGGATTAAAAAAAGGTATGCATAAAAGTGGGAAGTACTAATTTCACGAGAGCGAAACCAGGACAAACAAGAAATTCTTAGTCTCCACGTCAAAATAACACCGAGGACAATACCAAGGAAAACCAGTAAATTATAATATGGGCGACGAAGTGTGAAAGTCGTTTAGCAATTTTCCGCATCACACCCACACACCCCCACTCTTCATACACTACAGATACCAACTCTTAATACGTGGGTATCTGTCTGTGTGTGTTTAACGTTTCACACACATAGCCGATTTGGAAACAATAAAGAAGTTTAAACGATTAAATATATCGCATTTTTTATCGGTTTTGTTCATTTTGAAATATAGAAGCTTTGCATTATATAGTAGTAAAAGTTTAACAACCACTTTTCCGAAAGTTTAAAAAGCTCCTATTTTATTCAGTGCTTTATTAAACTACTTAATCATTGATATAATTAGCAATATTAGGTCAAAATGAAATCATGTTCGTTGGCAAGCACACTACTTGAGGACGCATCATTTTAAACGTTCTTCATCATCCGAGTAAGGGCATAGACAAAGTAAAAACTAAGTAAATGTTGCAAGAAAAATTGGATAAGAAATTCGGAAAGACTGAAAGTGTATTTTTCTATAAGAATTTTGTATTTATGATCTCAGATGGGCCGGACGACGTCTGTCGGGTTAGCAAGTAGACAATAAATGATATGATTTTTTTTTTGTCCCCAATAAAATAAAATAAAAAATTATAAAACAAATTTATTTTGCAAATTGGTTTTAAAAAATATTTTTAAACGTTATTTTTTTTGTCATTGTAAAATAGATGAGAAATAAGATGTCTGAGATGGTCTTTTGTGGAAAAATCCACACAGATTTGACAGGACCTGTCCAGTCAGTGCAAGCATTTATCAGTATTCGTATAGCTCAACTCAGGACTACAAGGAGCTCAATGACTTCATGAACAATACTAAAGAAAGGACATTTTAGTAGGCCGTGGAAAATTCTCAAACTGCCAGGCATTATGTTAGAATTACTGAAAAGAAAAAAAAAACCACATCATACTCACATAACAAAAAACTTTATTTCTAAACCAAAAAGTTTTACATTAGTAGGTGATTAGAGCCTCCTTTTAATCAAGTAATGCCTGTATTAGGAGACTCCGCTCTTCCACAGCAATATTAAGTAACTTAGATAAAGTGCATGCTTGTGTGTGTGTCACAATAAGAAAATAATCTACATCCCGCATCAAATTGTAATAATCTCGACCCTTAAATCACGACAGCACTTTGTCCCCGACAGAACCCATCCCTAATCTCACAACTATTGAATAAAAAACCTTCCAACTATATATTATCCCCTAGTAGCTACTTCCACCGGTGGCCTCTCAATTTCTGTCCAGATGAGTTTCGTAACACGTTTAGTGCGCCCCAGCGCGCCAATCCGGCGCAAATTGGAAGCGTCACAACGGCTAATGATAGCAACGACAGGACGCCGATATTTGAAACTGTTATCACTATCCCTCAACGTTATTTAGTCTCTTGTTATAATTTATTAATGGAAGTTAATTTTTGGTATAAACTGTGCAATTAATAATAATAAATCATACCTATTTAAGGATTTCCCTAGTGTTTTTTGATAGTTCAATCCTTTCTACTGCAGATAGTCTTGTAGTGTTCAATACTTAGGTACATCTCATATTCTGTCATAGTATTTTCTTGTAGTTATAGTATCTTCTAGGGTTTCGATTAAAACACATTACAGACTGTTTGATTGGCTTTCAAACTTCTAAATAATTGTAATGATTCTAGGAAAAAACCGTGAAGCATTGCATAAAATAAATGTAATTAAAACATTAATTTTCGAACGAAAGATGTAAGGGTTAAATATCAGTTGAAAGGTGTTCAAAACTATTAGATAATATCTGAAACTTTTACTAGCTTATCCGAAAATTATTTACGGACAACTGTTGTTGGCGTTGTTTTGGATATTTTGTTAATAATTCGAAGTCTAATCGTATTATGGAAACTTTAAATCACATACTTTTAATAATTTGAATGTTTTACTCAAAATTAATTTCCTTGTTTTTCTTAAAACGAACATTTCAACATTGTTAAACATAATATATAATTGATCATAAGATCAATGAGGCATTAGTTCATCAAGTAATTTATTTATATTTCAATCGATTTAATTCGATATGAAATACTGCAAAATACATTGAAATACTGTTACTAGTATCTCCATCAGTTTTTAATTTGACGCCTAGATAATAGTCCTTTTTGGGAAGAGAAATCATCAAATCGCTCCTCTCGCTCAGGGTGGACCGAGAAAGAATCGGCTTTTCACTGACTACAACCCATCTGTGTTCTTTCAGCTGCCCTTTGCCTTCCAGGGCTAGTGCAATATTGTAGCCCTGGTGTCGGAATAATTGCCTAGCTTTGCATTCTTGTGTTAACCACGAATTCCATACTTGTATTATTTTGTGTACCCCTATCACGCACTGTATTTAGTTTTGGCGTCAAGAAGTATCCAGCACAATACAGAAGTACCAAGAAGAAAGAAGATACAGCTCTTGGATGTTAAATTGACTCTAGTAGGGAGTCCGTATTAACGCGCGACTCCCTAATCGAGTCAGGTTGACTTCTTTGAGGCTAACACTGCGCCAGAAGAAGACAGAAGAGAAGAAGAAAGGAGACAGAAGATTTGTTTGTTTTTTGTGTTGTGAATTGTAATGTATGTGTTGTTTTTTTCCCACAGAAGTTCGGTTTGCCATCTTTAGTATTTTACTTTATTTTGTCCTGATGACATTAAATAAGTTGTCGAGTAAAGTAGGATAACTTTGGCCCAGAGGTATAACTTTGCCACAAGCTTATTAACCAATAGGAATATGAGAAACTGATGCTGTGTTTCTATTCGTTAATGAGTTCGGGTCAAAGTTATACCTCAGGGCCAAAGTAACTCCACTTTACGGTACACTTTTTTAATTGAAAACAATACAATACACAAATTCATCTCTTACTTATTTTCCAGTGGATGCTTAAAATAATTATGATAACCAAACAGCCAACATAACATGAAATTTATTTACCTCCAAAATATTAAATTCTTTTTAAAATATTACCGCAAGTATCGCCGGCTATATTTCAGTTTAATTAATCAAATCTCGGGAAATCCCTGAGTATCGCTAAGCCGGTGATTATTTTAAATTGTGCCATCTACATGATTAAGGAAAATTTTATATTTCGTGCTCGCGGTGGTGTTGCCAGAGGTAAAATATAAGACTCGTTGTGGTAATATTGTAATAAACTTCAAAGTTATGTTTTTGTGGGTTCCCGTGCTCACGTCTTGTGTCATTTTTTGTAATAACATGAACAGGAAGTAATATGTTTAACCATGTTATTATTGTGTGCCTTATTTCAGTGTCTGATAACTTGTCATTTGTTAATTACCTAACTGTGTCCATCATATCGCTGTGTTTTTCATTTCATTTTTATATAAAACTGAATATTTTCAGCTTGTTTCATCTTTCATTTCCTTAACCATTTCAGCATTATATCAGAGCACAAGAAAGCTTTTAAACGTACAATTCAAAATCCAATTTGATATCAATACTGACAAATTCTTGTTCAATATCTAAGACAACCCTAATGAGATCTCCAGAGGGTTGCCAGCAAAATAATGCTTTTAAGAATAATTTCTCATTCCAAGAACAAATTCAGTACGCGTCTTTTATTTTTAATTTAAAACCTATGAGTTTACTACTAACTTAGGTTATGTATATCCAGTACATACTTCAACATCTTTGCCTTTTAAACAAGACCACAGGAAATAAAAAGAAGCTTTTAAAAATCACAATAAAAATCTAATTTAATTCCGATACCCGCAAAGTCTTGCTCAATCTCCAGCTACTGCTGAGACAGCCCTAATGAGATCTCCAGAGGGTTGCCAGCGGAAAAAATGCTTTTAAAATTAAAATAAATTCTTCCCGAGGCAGACTCGGCTGCATGTAATCAATTGGAGATTAAAGGCAAGAGGATTTCTCAGAGCCTTGCGGTGTAATTTTCTATTTTATAATTAAGCCTCTTTGCGTCATCGAACTGAACTGGCTTAGAGGTTTAGTGGCGAGGATTACAATTAAGTGGATGTACTTTGGTGAGATGTAGATGCTGCAAACTTGGATGGAATCTTGTAGCTGCAATCCTGCTTTGATAAATTGTTTCTCCGATATCCTGGCGTACCTAAACATACGTTCTATGAGTGGACATAAATTAGATCAATGTACTTCGGGAGACTTATACGTTAAATGTCATATAAAAACGTTGAAACGCCAATTAAGTATTTTTAAAAGAGTTACCGTGCAATATAACGGTGCCTATGGACGTTTATAATACCAGAGACACTACAGGTGGGCTACCTCCCTTTTCTAAAGAGGACTTTTTTCATTTCTGTTTGGAATTATTCGTCTTGCTGTTTTGGTCTTCGGTATAGTCCATTACACATTTTGTAGGTCCAAAAGTATACACTTCACAACATTGTATCAAACGAAGTCGCCGCTGTCGGTCTGTCCATATGTATGCTTAGATCTTTAAAACTTCGCAACGAATTTTGATGTAGATTTTAATAGATAGAGTGATTCAAGAGGAACGTTTATATGAATAATACATACATAATATAGTAGAGAAACACTGATAATTTTAGAGGTTACTAATGTGATGTAAATAAACACACAGCGCTTACATTGCAAGCGCTGGCTGAACCCTACGAGGTAGGTCAAAATATTGTACAACAGTATTACTAGGCATGCCTTTTAAGTTCTGTTGTTTCCATATTTTCCGGCAATTTTGAATTTGAAACTGTTCTATATTCGAATGTGTTTAAATTTTGAATCTCAAAACAGTTGAAAGTATTAGGATTAATGCTATTGTTTAGTCACAGCGTCGATTAGAATCTGTCAGGTTACGTACGAAAATGAATCTTTCTAAGGAAAATGTTCGTGCAATAATTTTCTACAACTTTAGGAGAGGCCTGACACGGCTTCAGTGTTTTGAAGAGTTAACATCTGTGTTCAGTGATGAAACCCCATGTCTGCGGACTGTCGAACGCTGGTATTTAGAATTCCAGCGTGGACATACTAGTCTTAGTGACAAATCTCGCGAAGGACGACCAAAATCCGCCTTCACCGAAGATAACATCATTGCTGTGAGACAACTAATTCTCGAAGATCGTCATGTGATATATCGAGAGATAGAGGCTCTATTAGGCATCTCAGGGACAACCATTCAGAAGATCTTGCATGAAGCGCTTGGTGTGAGAAAGCTAGTTTGCCGTTGGATACCGCATCTGCTTTCCGACGATCACAAGGCGGCCCGCGTCAGATGGTGTAAGAAAACTCTGCAAAGGTTCAACCGAGGAGAGTCAAATCACGTCTACGACATCATCAGTGGTGACGAATCTTGGATCCATGCCTATGATCCTGATTCCAAACAACATACTACAATCTGGGTCTTTCAAGACGAGCCAAAGCCGACTAAAGTTGTTCGTTCTCGAAGCACTTCAAAGAAGATGGTGGCCACGTTCGTTGGAAAAACCGGCCATGTTGCGACTATTGCACTTGAAGATCGTAGAACGGTTAACGCAGAGTGGTATACCACAGTTTGTTTACCACAAGTCATCGCCGAACTTCGAAAATCTAACTCAAAGCGATGCATCATCCTGCACCACGACAACGCAAGCTCACACAGCGGTCGTCAAACGATTGAGTATTTGAAGCAGGAAAAAGTAGAAATTCTTGACCATCCTCCATACTGTCCTGACCTAAGCCGTAAAGATCTCTTTCCATTTCCTAAAATTAAGAAAAGTCTTCGTGGTCAAAGGTTCCAGTCCGGTGAAGAAGCAGTCGACGCTTTCAAGTCAGCCATTTTGAACACCCCACTTTAGAGTGGAATAAATGTTATAATAACTGGTTTGAGCGAATGGAAAAGTGTATTAAGCTACGTGGTGAATACTTTGAAAAACAATAAAAAGTACTATAAGGTTCTAGTTGTGTTTTTTTCTTCAAACGACAAAACTTAAAAGGCATGCCTCTTAAACACCTTAAAAAGGTCTACAAAAAAGTCCGCAGTAGTATATGTCTAACTCTTAGGGATAATCCACAATAACCATTTTTTATCCTTTACTTTTTACAAGAAATAATGTCTTATTTACGAAGCGATTTTAAGCAATACAGCGTCAATCCTTATCCAATTAAATACGTTAAATACATTGTGCATTTAATATAGATCAATATGGCTAACAGCGTGTAATTTAGACGAATATTTTCGAAGATATTACAGATTTAAAATGCAGGGACATAGCGGTTACGGTGGTATCAGCATTGCACTCGTGTGAAGCCGGGGCGGATCGCTAGTGAAGTATAAGTAAACTATCGAAGATCAATTCATGTTCAAGATAGTTCGTAGCGAAATATCCATTTCAAACTCTTTGCTATTCAATACCATTGAGAAACTACACTTAGAGCTTTAAATGTTCTAAGCCGTCACCAAAACAAAAATCAAACGATAAATAAAGCAACAATAAACAAGAACTCTTTGAAGACAAACAGAAAAAAAAATGCGATGAAAACAGTTCCAATAACTCTCAATAAAATAAAGGTTGCATTATGTAGTCCCAGCTGCGGGAATAAATCGCGAATTTACAGAAAAGAAGCCAATCTATTTGAGTGTGGCAACACTGAGCGTTCAGAAATCGAATGCGCTGTACCTTTGGGAAATTACGGCTGGCAACACGGAGGTTCCGCTGAGGAACCGTCAAAGCTTTGATACTACAGAATAATGTATTAACTGGTAGTTTGATGGGATACAATAATATCCGTTTGAGCTGGCCGACAATCAATGAGAATTTAAGCGTCGGAGTTTGCTTTTGGGAAATTCAGAAAATTCTACCTCTTGGTTTTAGTGTTGAATTAAATCAGTGGCGGATTAGTCATATAGCAAGAGTAGCAAGTTGAGAGCAGTGGTGGCCGAGTGGTAACGGCCCCGACTTACGAGTTGTAGGATGCGGGTTCAAACTTAGCCAGGCGCATTACTTTGTGTAATTTATTTCAACACCACTGCTCTCAAAACGGTGAAGGAAAACATCGTGAGGAAACCGGCATGTCCTAGAATCAAAAATTCGAAGACATGTGACATCCACCAACCCGCACTGGGCCCGCGTGGTGGATAACGGCCCATTCCCTCTCCTAGAGAGGAGGCCTGAGTCCCAACAATGGGAACATTATAAGGCCGACTTACGACTATGCTATGCTATGCTAAGAGTAGCAAATGCTACAGGCCCCGCGCATTCGGGGGCCCCGCGTGATCGAGGATCCTGCAATTGAATGCAAAAAAAAAACTAGTCAAATTATATCGAAATCCGAATACAGCTGATTATGTCATTGAATATGATATTCAATCTCTTCGATTTCCCTCATCATTACCGTACTTTCCACGTACCTTACCCAATCTTAAAATCCACGGGGTTATTGGTGATTGAGATAATAAAAATGAGAAGTATTTAATAGGTCTACACAGGGACCTCTTGGTCAAATTTGCTACAGGCCCCGCGCTGGCTTAATCCGCCACTGGATTAAATTATGTTAAACCAGTACTTTTAAATATGTTCCACAAGAACATAAGTTTATATACATATTAGTCCATTGATCAACATTATCGTATTCAATGTAAATGGTAGCTATATACTAACTAACTAACTAGCTCCTCACAACGACTTCGCCGGCGTGAATGTAAAAAAATATTCCAGGACATGATCTGCCCGAACGCGTTTTATTCCATTCCGTTTGGCCACTTGTGTAAAAGTAGAAAATGACACACTTTTTTTTAAAGGTAAGAAATCATCCAATGTCATTTCCTGCCCTTTCGTGTCAGAGTTTTAGTGACTAAAACCCACTCCTGTTCCTTCTTTGCCTTCGTTCCAGGGCCCCGGGGTTCTCTTTCGCATCACCCATAGCCCCAGCAGGTTTCGACCTTGCTGGGCCCCTACGGTTGCTGACATCTCCTTGAGGCATGCATGGAACACTACGCGCCGTCGACGACTTGGGCTCGGTCCGGACGGTTACCGGACGGTCGGACGGTGAGCTACTCATTGCTCGCCGTCCGCAATCCCGTGCCTACGGTGGCCGGAAACCGGGATCGGAATCCCAGCGGCTGGGGCGTGTGGGCCATTGCCTCGTGCGTGCGGCCGCCTCCTTTGCTAGCATTACTGCTTCGCAGAAGGAGACAACCCCCTGCCACTTCTCCTGTGATACCGTTGATAATCTTTTCTGTTTGGGCACTCCCAGCACAATTTTTCTATATAATTCTGGACTAGGTACTCTTTTTAAATTGTGTTTGTTGCTGTTATGTCTGTATCGAATATGTTTTCTATTTTATTTATATAAACAACGACATAACTTTAACTCTAAAATAAGTTTATGTCAGATTAAGCTAAGTACCACTTTCAAGCAGTGTGTCTAAAATCGTCCTAAATGGACATTAATTGCGATCCAAATAACGATAATATTGTTTAAATGTATAAATAATAATTATTGATCGGATTCCTACTCACGAAAAAATGTTAAGAAAAAAACGACCATAACCGATATTGCCGTTCGAAAACGAAATTTCTTTATCAAAATATGATAATTCTGCAACTTCCTTGCACTATTCAACAAACTTCGCGATCGAGCTTGACGAGATCACTTGACTGGTTCGAATCGAACTTGCACAACTTTGCCATGCCATCTCGACCTGGTTGCAACTTTAGATAGAACTACTTTACTGCAATTTGCATTCTAGAGTCCTTCCTTGTATATCGCGTGAGGTCCTACATTTGCTTATTTCCTTTAAAATTTTGAATAAATTCTAAATAACAGCCTGAAGTGTGGATATGTGCTCAATTGATAGGTAGATAGATAAAAAAAACATTTGTTACAACATAAAACAGACGCCAAATCACAACGGAATCATGACATTATGTTATCTTATGATGGCAACAAACTTGCTCCATTCATCATTCCAGGGTCAGTTTCTAGTCTAACCGGGTACAGCTGAACAGCAATATTTTACATTTATTTATTTATTTTATTATTTATGTACACACAAATAATAATAATATAATATAATATTCCACAACACACAACGCCGTCTAGTCTCAAGCTAAGCAGAGCTTGTGTTATGAGTACTGTACAACTGATAAATATACTTATATATTTCTAAATACATACATATTATATGATAAATACAACCAGACACAGAACAAATGATCGTGCTCATCACACAAACATTTGTCCTGGGTGGGAATCGAACCCACGACCTCCGGCGTAGCAGTCAGGGCCACTAACCACTAGACCAACAGGCCAGTCTAAATATACAAAAGAAGATAGGTATCTTATTACAAAAAATTGTACAAAGCTTACTGCTTATTTCTAAAAGAAATTTCTTCCGGCAGACCTACGAAAGGAGAGATTAGAAGAGATGTAGACTATAGTGTGTAGAAATAAGCAAAGAAGAGTTTTTGAAATCTTAAATCAAACTAATAAATACTTATATAACTATAAATACCTTATACTAAAAATAAATAAATATATATGTATAATATATGTATGTTTATATGTATATGTGTGTATGTGTAATGTATGTATATAATATATGATTATCACACAAGAGAGAAAAGATAGTGCTCTTTTACTTGAGTCTTAAAGATTGAAATAGTTTTCAAATCACGAATGCTAGGCGGGAGAGAGTGCCACAACTTTACTGCATGGACAGAGAAAGAGTAGGAGTAGTAGCTGGATTTATGAGGAGGGGATTTAAGAAGGGTTCTTAGATGTGATCTGCACGGTGCGTCGCTAGGGCGTGCGTAAGAAAATTGGTCGCGCAGGTAGGAGGGATAAGATGGGTTGTGTAGGATGTTGAAGCGGAGACATAAAATCCGAGTGTTCCTGCGAAGACGGATAGGGAGCAACTTGAGTTCCTTGCGAAGATGAGACATGATCATACTTTCGGAGACCAAAAACAAACCGAATGCATAAGTTTTGCAGTCGCTCAAGCTTGTTTAATAGCTCCTCAGGCAAGAGACCCTGGAGGCATTTAAGCGAATGAAAGGAGAAATTTAACTTCCGACTGACTTCATTGACCTGCGCACGCCACGAAAGATTGGAGTCAATAATGACACCCAGATCCTAAAATGTTATGTTATGTACATGTTACAACTTCTTCTTCTTCTTCTTATCGATTCGATGGTAAACTCGTCAAACTGTTTGGGCCCAATAGGTGGCTACATTAATAGCAGCATCGGTAGCACTCATCAAATCCTCCAAAGTGCAGGTGTATGGGCACTTGGGGCATTCTAGTATGTGGCTCATGTTTTAAACAGGAGCACCGCACTCACATTGAGTATCCGACGGGTCTATAAAACCCCATTTTGCCAAGTTGTGTTTGCAGCGGCCTACCTGGGTTCGCAACCGATTTAGTGCTCTCCATACAGACCACTGCAAATCGCGTCCAGACGGGAGATGTTCTTGGGGTTTCAAGAAGTCGGGTGGTGGTAGGTGATGCTCTTCCCAAAGCTTTATTCTTTCTTTAGGTGGAGGGTCATCGATGGCCCGTGTGCTACGCAAGAAGCTCTTCCGGCTCTTAAGCCTACTTGGGGCTGTTTTGTGTTCGAAGAGGGGATGTCGGGAATCGGATTCTTGAATTTTCTTTTCAATCGCGCATGCGACATCCCTACGTACAGCAGGTGGAGCAATACCAGCCAGCGAATAAAGCTTATTAAGCGGAGTCGGTTTAAGGCATCCTGATAAACTTCGACACGTCTCGTTCAGGGCGATGTCTACTTGTTTTGCGTGTACTGATCGGTGCCACACGGGGCACGCAAATTCACCAGCAGAGAGGCATAAAGACATGCCAGTTGTGCGAATAACATCGGGTGCTGCTCCCCAGTTGGTATATATAAGGCGGCGCAACAGGTTATTCCGGGACCCCACCTTCTGCTTCGTGTTGAGGGAGTGCACGTTAAAAGTCAACACTCTATCCAACGCCACACCCAGGTACCTCGGGTTTTTACAATGCTCCACGTCAGTACCCCGCCACGTGATGTTGAGTTTTCTGTTTGAAGAGCTATTGCGAAGATGAAACGCGCAAGATTGAGTTTTGGACGGGTTCGGGCGAAGAGCATTACTGTCATAGTACTTACCAAGCAACTCGAGCGCCTGTGTCAAAGCAGTTTCAACTTCTGCATCGGCATATAAAAAGCGTTCAGTATACTGCGTTGTGGGCTGGTCGTTGGTATAGATGTTAAACAACGTAGGGGCCAACAACCAACGTGTTTTTATGTTACAACTGCCTTTACATTACCTTCACCAACCTGTTTCTGAGTAACTTAACCGCTTGGTTGGTTGGTAAGGCTCAAAGCTAAAACATAAAATATGGGTGTGCCATACACCTCTGACCTTTTGGGGAATTTAAAAGTGACGTTCTGTGATAACTAAAATTTCTTTTTAATTCTACTTCCAGTACAAAATCCCGAAGAAAGAGGAGGTGGTCGAGCAGCAGCTTATGGAGCCCGACAACCCGCTGATGAGGAAGAAGAAGACTCCCGAAGAACTGGCAGCCGAGGCGGAGCTGGAAGACCAGGACGAGTTCACCAGTAAGTGCCATGTTTTCTCGCTACGTCTTTTAAAGTTCAACCGTAAGGTTACCGCGATAGCATAATGACTATCGTCTTCATCTTCTTGTTTAGATCCTCAAAAAATAAAAATGAGCAAATAAAGATGAACATATAAAATTTGATGAATGTTGATGAAGAATAACATCAAAGAAAAGCTAGACATTATGTTTATGGGGTGAAAAAAAATGAATAAGAAGTAAGAGACTATATACCACACCTAATAAGAGATGAACGGAAAAAAATACACTAAATTAACATAAGACTAGGATTGACTGCAGGTTGCAGGTGGCTATCTAATAATAAAGTATGCTAGTGTACTAAAAGATACTCAAATTGTATTTCTCTCATTTCAGAACTGAAAAACACCATCGAAACGCAAGTGAACGAACTAAAATCGCAGATCGAGAGCAAGTGCGTGATGCAGTGAGCGCCCCTCGACATTGTACACTATCTGAATACATGATGTAGCTGAGCTAAGGTCATTGTTACGACGACGTTTCAGCACCCTGACCCTGTATACTCCCCACCCCACACGACCCCCGAATAGCGAATAAAAAACAAAACCAAAAACAATAACTATTTCGTTCGGACGCATCAATCACTCGCGCTCAAACATTTTGTAGGAGAGATTCGAATTCTAAATTTTTTCGGAACGTAGTTGGCTAGTGGCGCGTTGGTGCTTGATAATAAGCAATAATATTTTTATACATTCATAAAAAATTTTGGAAGGCAGCCCTCGATACAACTGTGAAGCGCGTCTCAGAACGTACGGTCAAAAAGTCATTCAACACCGAGCGGCAGAACGCAGTCGTGAATCAATCCGTTTTATATGTTGAAGCTTGTGATATATTGTTATTTAAGTGTAAAGTTGAAATAATATAAATACAACTAGAACGAAACGGTGTAAACTATTTAAAATGGAAGCAAAATTATTATAAGGATTCTAGCACGCGTGTAGACTCGACAATCGATATTCGACTATTCATGGCCTTCTCTTCTCTATTTCGCACTTACATTGAAATAACAATGTATTCGTCCTCAGGATATTTGTTTCATCCAAATTCCACGCTTGTCCGGCGGCGGGAGGCGCCGACCTCCGTGGTCCTCTTCGTACGCTTGAGCTCTTCAACTTTTGCCTCTAAATCTTTTGCATGCGTGCTTATGCAGTGTTAATCTATGTGTCAATGTAATTTTGTTTAGGTGTACATACCTGTAATCGACCTAGCCTTAATATCCACATCGAATATAATAGGTAATTGTTATGGCGTCGGCTGTCGTTGTCCAATACTTTCTTGCATGTTTAATATAAGAGTCAATGTTCATTTAGTGTTTAATGTGTAAAATGTTGTAGATAAACTAGTGATTCGCGTTGTGTTACCGTTGCGCCGACGAGCGTTGTTCTAATCTAATGTTTTATTGATGTTTTACGCTTAGGTATTAAAGTTAAATAACACATTGTGGTGTGAGCAAATTATTCGAGCGATTACGCCATCTTGGAGTGGAGTAGTAATGAGAAAAGATTTGTTATCGATAGATTATTAACTAGGTATTGATAGATACATACTGGAGCGTAAAAAATCGTAGGATACCGATGCACTTCATAAGGACGTTGACACACGCAGGCAGCGGATTGATGGGGCAGATGATGAGCAGAGCGTGGTGAAGGCATTTCGCGCTAATGGTTCGAACAATGTTGTCCACATAGTTATAAAGCTGCAAATGCAAAAGATTTGTTATCGTCAAAAGCTGTGATATATGAATATAATAAACTAAAGCGCGCAATGCGACGACCGCTCGCGCTCTTAGCATCTTCAATCTTTCAATGTTCGACACGAGACTATCATTCTACCTTCTAGTAGATGTACCTATTCGGATTACAATCTCTTCAATCAGCACATCATGTATTTTATATATTTTAGTTGTATCTTCTTCACACGCGATGCTTTTTGGTATAGTTTAGTAAGTTCTTGACGTAGACTTATCTTATGTATAGATCTCATTGTGATAGTTGAAGTGGTACATATACATGTTCAAAGGTTATGTAACCGATGTTAATGTTCACCCTTGCACCGTGTCCGTTTTATGATAATTATATGACTTACACAAACATACGTGTCTATACCTAGGTTAATTTATTAATTTAAAGTTTGTAATATTACATATTACAGTTTATAAGTAGGTACAACAAGATTAAGGACACTGACACCAATCTGCATAGTTTAAATCGATGGCACATCACTATCTAGTCGAGTTGTCTGACAGTTAGTCGATGTATCGATTCTCAACAAATCGCATCGCGTGTTAAATACTAAGATTATTTTAGATACTTCACTTACATATTTAATGTTACTGCTTGCTTGTCTTACGTTCCATTATGACATCCTGTCAATTACACCTACCTTCTCTTCACACATATACTATTCAATATACAAAGTTGTAAATAAAAAAGTAATAATTTCAGATTGTTTATTGAGAATGCTACTATTTTTCTGAAGTATAAGAATCGACTATTTTTCGCACTGTACTGCACTCGACATAATATTTTCATAGCTTGTTTCATAGTTATCTTGTTTGGAGCTCGCACGCTGTACTGTTACATGGGCATCACTCCTACGGCCCCGTCCGGCCACATCACTAATGTAAGTCATAAAAATATAAATTTAAAGTTTCACAATGTATGTGTGGTTAGACTAGGTAATAATTATATAAACATAGTTCTACCGTATGTGCATGGCAAATCTAGCTAAATGGTTGTATGTAGACATTCAATACAATAATAGTTGTTAAGTCTATTGTCTTGGACCTGTCGGATGACCAAATTTCGATCGAATCTATCTTTCCTTACATCCTCTTGTGTGTTAGAAAACTAATCTATAACCTTTGTCTATATCTTCAATCTATCGTAGTTTAGTCTGCGTTCTACGTTGTTGACTCTCAAGTAGCTGATAGTTTAGATAAACGTTATTTTGGTATAGAGCGATCTGTACTCGGGAGTGCGGACTTACTGTCACTAATTTAAAATTAACGGAACTTACATTATCTGCGCTGTCAGTGAACTGTCACGGTGACACTGACGTTTCGAAATGTCAATGTCAGTTGTGTTTAAATTCTTATCTGGCAGCTAGTGAACTGTGTAACAGCGTGGAGACAATGTAACTTCGAAGGTTTCTTGCGATAACTTGTAAGTTTCTTGCATGACAGTGTTGAGAAGTGTGCTCTTGGCGTGTTGGTGTCGTTCTCTCCTAATTAGTCTTGTTTCAAGCTGTTTGTTAAACATAATGTTTAGACGCTTCTATTAATGTGTATATTTAAGCTTTCGATGTTCAGTGTATAGTTCATAGTTATAACGTTGCTTAACTGCGCCATTTCTAAAGGAATTTGGGTGATATCAAATGGTTGTTGAATTCTTTTCTGTAGAACCGAACGAGTCTCTACAGACAGTGTTTTATTTTATAATAAATGTAATAGTAACAAATGTAACACATCGATCTCTTCGCCATACTTGTCTTTCATAATGTAATTAACTCTTCACACAAAAAATGTATGTTTCTTTTTTATAATATTATAGTGAATTTATAAAGAGGTTTATACAAGGTAGATGTGTAGTTTAGACATAAAGAAAATAATTGTAAAATCAAAATTTTTGAAAAGAATATAAAATAATTATTTCCGTGAAAACCCGTAGTGTTAATTTTAAGGAATCCAAGATGTCGCGACCAATTTTTTATATTTTTTGCCACGAGGAAGATAAATTGAAGAAACAGTTGGATATTTTCAAATCTTATGACTCTCATACTCAGGGTAATATACTATTTGTAGTTATTTGTTCATAGTTTGATTTAGTTTGTTTAGGTACGAACTTTATGACTTTTTGGCCTACGAAGGCTTTACTAGACCTTTCTTCTAAACGTTTCCCTCTAAATGTAACTCTTTGACCCAAACCGTAGAACGTCTTGATATTTCTCTGTTGTTCTTGAATCCTTAGAGGAGTTATGAAATGGTAGACTAAATGACATTTTATGACATAACTTGTTAAACTTATTAAATAAACTAGCCTATTGATAGTTGCACTAGGTTTAATCTAAGGAGGCGGCATATGATGGTGCATTTGTTCTACAAACACGCGAAAATACACTTGAATGATGTAGTATACTGTAAGTGAGACGAAACAAGACTAAAACAGTACAAATGCATCATTAACTACAGAGTAGAACGGAGACGAGGAGAGAGGTCGGTAGATTTATCATCTGAATTTAGAAATGTCATAAAATCGTTATTAGAAAGAGGAAAGCGACAAAGAAAAACGAGAGAGAACATTTAAAAAAACGACAGACATTTATTTATCATCCTTGTTACAACACTAAAGCATACCAAGTCCGACTGTTAAACATTCAAGTGATAACCCTACCGACGTCAAACATTTCAAAAACTGTCCGTTACAACCAGAGACAACAGAATGAAATGAGGTCGGTGATTGCAATATAGCATAGACAATTAGAGACAACGACACTGTACCACACACTCAAGAGCTTTTACATTTTAATGCCAGTATTAATTTAATGTAACATTCGGTATCAAACTCGGGCGGCGCAGACATAACAAAGAACTGATTTTAAAGTGCCACAGACTATCAATATTGCGCTAAAAAAATATTTTTCCTTCTCTGCGCTGTCTTTTTGATGTGATTCTTAATAGTTTTAAAAACATATGTTATCAGTCTGGAAGGAAATCGTCTCTGCCTCGTAATATCTGCCAATATTGTTGTGAACTAAACCTCGGGACGTTCCTTCCAGTTTTATTGTTTGTATATTTATATATAATAGTTATTGGCCAACACACCTAGTTCGTTAGCTTTTAATATTAGTGACATTATAGTGTTAAAATTGCAAGTTTACAGAATGTATAAAATTTCAATGAAACCATTAAGTACTCATATATGAACGGGGTTCATATGTATGTTGTCTTGTTATATTTAAAGAAGAAAAGGTTAGTAGTTTATCCACAATTAAATTTAAACTTAGGGATTACGGATGAATAACGAAAAAGGTTATTGTTGAAAAATGTTTTTAGGTAATTAAAAAAAAAACGGATTGAGCTTCTGTGACACCTTGTTGTTAACAATAAGTTAGGTTTTTTTGCAATAAGGCAGCTGTACATGGCCGATTCAAAAAATATATATCACAAGGAAAAAAATCATCTAAATGATTCTTAAGGCTGTGTCTCAAAACATGAAACAAGAAAATTAAGTTTAAAAGCAACTAAATGAAACCTAAAACAGCAAAATATATAAAATCTATATTCTTGAACAGCAAACGAATCGGTTGTACAGGCTGTGGCTATCTTCAGGCTGTATACAAACTGCCGTAATAAACTCTATTCTTATATAAATAAGGTTAGTTTTCCCTTCACGACTGTATCACTGTAGTACATAGGTCGCTTGTTTGCTAACACTTCGTTCGCCATTACTGTTGCGAAGCATTGTTAATATTTATTTACAAGGTCCCTATTAGTTATTGTATAAAAGTTTAGAGGTAGCCATTTTCATATGTACGTTGAGTTAAATGTGAAAATGGTTTATCTAACATGTTGTTAAATAATAAATAAACTACATTGTACCACTATTTGTTTTGTTTTATTTAACACTCCTACCAATGTTCGACAGCAGATATAGCCTACAATTACTTATATGCTATACGTATATAAAGGTATCTTTAAAAGGATAGGTACCTTTGTCATGATTTTTAGGGTTAAAGGAAAAAACGGAACCATTACAGGATCACTTTGTTGGCTATCTGTCTGTCAAGACCCTTTATCTCGGGAACGCGTGGAGGTATCGAGTTGAAATTAAAACCATATCCTGAGTATATGGTTTTAATTTCCTATAAGGGATCCGTTTTTTTCCTTTTAAGGTACGGGACCCTAAAACCAATGTTGAATTTGACACCTTTCAAGGAATAAATGGCAGCCGGCTCGGAGTGTTGCCATTGCTAAAAAATTGCCCATGTGTATTTTGGGGAAATAATTTGTCTTTTCACTAGGCACCCTTTTAAACATATCAATAAGATGCAATCCACCCTAAAGACACAGTGGGACATTTTTTTTCACTAGGCAGTCTTTAGCAGCAGATTCGAGACTGGTAACTGCCAGAAACTAAACTTGCCTTCTACTACAAGTATGGAAATAATTTTTGGCAAATGTTAATTTCGTTTGGGCATTGTCATAGATCTTTGAGTGGGAAAAAACATAAAAAACACTCATCAAAAAAAGTATAAAATATTTAATAATGTAACCTAACCTATTCACTGTACTTTAATCTAACAGATTGATAGCATTCCACACTTTGTTCAAATTTCTGTTCAAATCTTCTAAAACATTCAGCATACTCTTCATTGTGGTCTTAATCATACCGTGATTAGGGTCTTTAACCCTGATAGTAGCACTATCATCAGATAACTCAGTCTTTAAAACTATCCCTTCTGTGGATTCCATTTCATCATCGATGTGTTCTTCAGAAATATCTCCGAACTCGTCGTTTAGCTTCTTTAACATTTTCCACAGTTTAGCTTTGTTTTTACTACTAAGATCAATGTCGTTTTCAGCTGAGATTTCTTCAACGTCGTTACTAATACTTCTTCGCTTTCTTACGATTGCTTCTAATGTATTTGTTGCTTCGGCAGATAGTTTATCAATGTCTTTATTTATTTTAGTATTTTTATCTTGTGTTTCTGAGGTTTTTTTAGGTATATTTTTCTCAGGTTTAATTTTTCTGTTAACTTTTTTTAGGAAGTCGTCATTCTCTTCTGAAATCTTTTTGATGTGCTTGAATTTTCTAGGAATATTCCCTAACATTTGACTGTCTGCCCTCAATGAGTTTAATGACCTTAATTTGGAGTTCTTTGAATGTCTCTTGCTTACTTTATTGAAGTTCAATCTTGGAAAATTTGGTCGAAGATTTTTCAAATCGTTTACTCTTTGTCTTGCCTTTTCTAACAAATCATCAATAATCCTTCTAGGGTCAAAATCACGATCCTCGAATCGATATCCTCTTTCAGCTCTATATTTGTTTATTTGTTTCCGAAGCTTGCCTTTACCAAAAATATTTGTGTCTTCTCTCTTAAACCTATCCTTGCCTAAGTTTCTTTTGAATGCATTCTGTATTTTGTCAAAATCTTTATTCATATCAATAATTCTGCTTTTCAAAGCATGATTATCAGGTATAACAGCATAGGTGTCCTCAAAATCGTAAGAAAGATCAGCTATGTTTTCATTGTCATCAAAATCATAGTTCACTGAACGTTTAGCTCTTAAGATTTCTTTGCTGGTAGTATTTGCTTCAATTACCGTTTTATTTTTCTCATCTAAGTTATGGCAGGCTTGGATCTTCGTGTTTGCGAGGACCCAGAAGCCGAAGGATTTCGCTGGTAAATTGATGAGTAGGGTCTTGTATGGACGGACTCGTTTTACTACGGGCTTCAAGTCGCCCTCGTAATACATCGGACGGCCGTTTACAACGATATTCCTGAAATGCAAATGCGATCGGTTAAATATTGTTACAAATGAATATCATCACCACTCATCGTCTTGTTTCACGCTATCTCTAGCAAAGAAAACATTTAAGATTCAACACACACCGTAACTTGTTCTAGTGCGGTATGTTAATTTTTGTTACTTTTAGCACATTTTCCCAACAGTTCCTTACTAATATAAATGGAGGAGCAGTGGTGGCCCAATGGTAACGACCCCGACTATCGAGTTGTAGGTCGAGGGTTCAAACCAAGCCAGGCGCATTACTTTTTGTAATTTATTTCATTACCACTGCTTTCAAAACGGTGAAGGAAAACATCGGAAAGAAACCGGCATGTCCTAGAATAAATTATTCGAAGACATGTGACATCTACCAGTCCGCACTGGGCTCTCGTGGTGGATTACGGCCCATTCCCTCTCCTTGAGAGTAGGCCTGAGTCGCAGCAGTGGGAACATTATACGGCTGATTATGCTATGCTATGCTATAAATAATATAATAGTGCCTTATAATGTAAAATACATTCTTGTTCGTTGCTGTTGTAATGTAGGTACTACAATTAGTGGTCATAAGCTGTGTTATCACTTCTCTTACGTATTTGTAACCATGAATAAAAAAATGAAAATGCTTAAGACATTATTTTTTTATAATTCCACAAGTACAGTGTTCTTTTACCAGTCCTTCTTAATTCTTTATTGTACACAAAACATACATAATACACGGTGATACATATACAGTTTATGTACAAAGGCCCTTAATGATTTAATAAAAAAAAACCTTACCCGTTCTGATCATTCCCCAATATAAACTGCATGATTTCGCCACCCTCTTCTCTCCTGGACAGTTTGAGCGAGAACCTGGCAGGTTCTTCATCAAGGTTTGCTCCGAACAGGGTGACAGCGCCGGGAACTGGCTTGTGGCGCAACGACGTGCAGTGTGCGAAGAGGATTGCTTGCTCCGGATCCATGTCTACGTTTAGCACACGCTCCCCAACCAAGTTTTTGAATAGGAGTGCCATGTAGAAACTCTGAAATTTTTGATTATTATGAAAGATTTTTTATACATCCTTATATCCTACCAAGAGAAGTCAAAAATTTGCTCCGTCTTCTTAATTAGTTGAGGGGTCCAGGCAGGACAGCAAAACCTAAAATCCAAGCGGCTGCATGCTAAGGTCACCTACTGTAGGGTACGACTTCGCTGATAGGAGGGCAGCAAAAACAGGCTAGATCTGAGGTTGGAGGACGAATTCAAAGCTGACTAGAACAAGAGTCAGGAAAGGATAAAAGAGCATGCTTCTTAGAACTTACCAACGTCGGCTCATACATCTCTTCCTCATCCAACTCTCTATAATGCACAGCGAAACCATTCTTAGCGGAGTAGCCGAGACCGGCCAACCAATCAGCAGCCCGCTCCAGGTCGTTGTATCGCTTCTGATTGGTCTCCGTCAGCCATAAGGGCGTCTGGCTTCGGGAGAGAAGACGTATGAGCTTCTGACGATCGCGCTCTGTCATGCGTTCCAGTTCACGGGATGTGGAGTTGCTGAAAGAGAAAATAGGGTATAAAAATTCTTTGAAATTGAGTACTTACTACATCAGTCAGTATACAGTATAGCCCGTTCAAGCTAAGATATTTGGCAGAAATAATAGGATATTTATTTTCATTCGTTGAAGTTATTGGAGAAGAACCCTCTTAATTAAATAATTGTAAGTATGTATTACAATTATTTAATTAAGAGGGTCCTTCCCCACTCGTCTAACACGTCATAATCACGTAAGAGTGGTTGTATGTAAATTTACATCGCGAAGGACTATCTTAATAATACTATACTTTCAAAAACTAAACTAATAAACAACGTAATAGATATACAACATTATTTTTAGTATATGGGATACGTGAATATAGTTTGTTCAGAATGAGTAACTGAATCGATTCCAATAATTTTTACACCATGTTATATTTTTTTCTAAAAATATTTATAAAAGGTCACAAGTTGGACACCACCGATACTAAGTACAACACAGGTCACGGCAGGTCATAGCGGGTATTAGGCGCCAGCAAACAGCTGAGTGCAAGTGCAAAACAGCCTCTCAGTCGCCTGGCTGGCCCGGTGACTATGTATTTTTGCTGACATAACAAGCTTACAACTTTGTGATTTTTCATTATATAGTTATGAAATTTTGTACATAGATTCTTTACATAAAAATACTTGACACGTGTTTCGAGTTTCGCATATACTAAAGCTAATGTTGTATATAGAAACTGAAAATGATAGTATGAACAAACGCGTATAAAAAGAATTCACTTGGCATCAAAAAATTCATCCACGTCGCTGTCATCGGGAACAGGGGCCTTAACATGACGTGTTGATATGTCAGTCGTGCGAGCGAGAGGGAGGGATGGAGCTGTACACTCTATATAGCTCTGTCCCTTAAACAGTTCAGTTTAGGTCGTCAAATGGATCGCGTTGCCCAGAACGCTGGCAGCATTGCCACGTTGAATGGCAACGCTGATTCGTTGGCCAGATAACAGTGTAATATTTCACTGAATGTTCTATAGAATTATTTACTAGTATGGTTAAGGTAAAAATAACTGCATACATCGCTATATTATTTCGAAACAAGCTTTCGAAATTTATATGGATATTAAATAAAACGACTGTAAGTTTTCGTAACCGGTAATATAACTAAGCCAAATAAAAAAATATTAAAAAAAAAAACTAAGCCAAAATATGGAACCCACATACCCATTCAGCAACAGAGCGTCCATCATATCATTGGACAGCATCACGTAATCCTTGAAGTCACTCTTGGACTCTGCCTGAAGGCACTTGGTGACATCACCGCCCACCACCTTCCATTCTGCCGTCCTCCCCGGGGGAAAGGTCTCTATGATCACGCTCAGGGTTTCCAGGTCGTTAAGGTACTCTTCGATAGATTGGTTTGCGCATTCTGCAGTAAGGAATGGATAAATGATATGCGAATAGGTTTTTAAAAAATCTTTTACCGACGTGTAAATTTTTTCGTCAGTTTAATCTAGAAGCTAGCAGACTACCCTGAGAAGAAACACCAAATACCAATTCAGGGGTCAAAGTCTCTTTTAAAAGTCCATACAGCAAATCTTTTGAAGAAAAACCACACAGATTTGAGTGGACCTGTCCAGTCAGTGCAAGCATTTGTGGCTAAAAAAATACGCCGATGTTAGGCTGAGGTTTTCACCGTCTATTGCCAGTATCTACCACATATTCTATCAAGCCTGAAAAAAGATGTTGCCTATATGGCAAAAACAACCTATTTATACCGTGGTTGTGCATACGAAACTTGAATACATAATAAATTGTGCGCGGTTGTTTTAGAATATTATTTTAAGAAATTAAGGTTAATTTTATTGAAGAGAGCAAACTTCACTGGGAATTAAATAACCCTATATCGACTGAACTCGGGACCGAAACCAGGATTTTCTTTGAATTTCAAACACTTCTATTTCGCAAAGAATATCATTCCCAGTCAGGCCTTTATTTTCATTTGAAATGGACAGAATATTAATATATTCTGTGTAATATTAATATATTTACGAATGAGAACTTTAATATCACACACATAAAACACATAAGTTAATTACTTACCATAACCAAGCTCCCAATAAATATCCCCAACTTTGACCTTCTCAGCCACCGTCAGAATATTCAACGCAGTATTAGGATCCCACATGCCAGAAGCTGTTCTCTCTTCATTATTTAAAGCAAAGACCAGGTCAAAACCAGTAGACTTGGCCCAATAGACGAACTTCTTCCATTGTCTATGCGACACCGCCAAGTTTCTCGTATGCAAATCTGAAGGAACCTTTCTTGGGACATCAAAGTCTGTTTCTGTGATATCAAAGTTCTGTCTATGGTCGGGGAAGTCAACATCATTGATGGAAATAGTCGTGTTGTGGAAGGTCATGTGTGCGGTGGATGGGCCAGCTATCCGGAGGTATGCTGGCGTGAGGGATGAAGCCATGCAGATGCATTCTTTGCTGTAAGGTAAGAAACACATGTTTTAACATACCAGGTGCACAACAATAACAACAACTGTGCGATATTTAATTTCAGCTGTAAATCAGACAGATAAAACACAGCATGTAACATCACGCCCCTCCCCGAAAGAGGCGCTTATATAGGGTTTTTCAATGGGCTTCCGCTATTGAGAGCAGTGGTGGCCAAGTGGTAACGGCTCCGACTTACGAGTTGCAGGTCGCCGGTTCAAACCCAGCCAGGCGCATTACTTTGTGTAATTTATTTCATCACCACTGTTCTCAAAACGGTGACGGAAAACATCGTAAGGAAACCGGCATGTCCTAGAACCAAAAATTCGAAGACATGTGACATCCACCAACCCGCACTGGGCCCGCGTGGTGGATTACGGCCCATTCCCTCTCCTAGAGAGGAGGCCTGAGTCCCAGCAGTGGGAACTGGGCTTTCGCGAACTTGACAATGTATTTATATACATATATAGCGGTCATCTTGGTTAAGCTGTCATTTTCGCGAGTGTACTTATTTACGTATCCATTTTGCAAGAACTCAAAATCTCCTCGCGGTTGTCGTCCGGGTGTCTTCGTAAGATTCTGCAAAACTTCGGTCACATAACAAGGAAAGACGGTGGCAACCTCGAAAGGCTCATCGTGAAAAGTAGATATGAAAAGGCCTCGTGGACGCAGCCCAATACGTTAATACGTCACAACGCCCTTCACACCGCTAGAGACAGCAACTGATGGAGGATTATCATACGAGTGAAAGTGATGAAGCAGGGAAGTCACGATTCTTTGCATTGAGGGGACTTATTTACATTTCACATTTGACTCCGGAATGATACACGATTCAACAACAACAAAGATATATGCATTGAAAAGAAAACCCCCATTTTTGAAGTCGTTTAAAACACAATAAAAAGACTCACCTACTATACTTCTCACTGCTCGAAAACAAATACTTGGGGTCAATAGTGAAGCTCAAGAATCTACTGTCAACTAAGTTCACATGTTGTTCCGTACTTATCTTCACGCTATAGGTATCGGCTCTGGACAGGGGCAGGAACCTTAGCAAGATGAACAGAAACAAATGAATAACAGTCCCCATCGCGTTGACTACGCGAAATAAATGTTGAACGCTTCCAATGTAGTTTATATCAACGACGATTCAGGAAGAATTTGTGTTGCAGGCAAAGTTTGAAAAAGTCGTAGGTAAAATTTCTGGACAATTTATTGAATTTCTCCTGTGGTGCAATGAGTCGCGTTATGAGCTCTACCACGAGCTCTTAAACTAAACAGTTAAAGGGATGGAGCTTTATAGGGTGTATAGCTTCATCCTCCATCCCTCTTTCTCGCTCGTACGACTTACATTTTACCTTTAATACACTTTTCATTCACACACTTTCCACTCCTGTTGTAGATCACAATGCAAGATATGAAAACGTTATTCCCAAAATGTTTTGTTCCTATGGATTATTTTTTTAGGTGGGAAATCATCCAATGACTTCTCTCGCTCTAGGGTGGAGCGCGAGGGCATGTCAAACTTTTACCGACTAAAACCCACTCATATGTTCCTTCTTTGCCTTGCATCTCAGGGTTTTCCTGTCAGAAGCGAACCCATGGCCCTAGTAGGCTTCTGCCCTGCTTGGCCCCTACGGTTTTGCTGACATCTCTTTGAGGTGCGCGTGGAACACAGCGAACTACTCATTACTCGCCGTCCGAAACCCCACGCCTACGGTGATTTGTTCGTATGGGTGGGACTACTTAGTGCCCGTGTTGAATCGTAGACTCGTCTACCATTAGATATGGAATAGAGAAACTTCATCAAAAACCTTAATCCCCATTACGGTCAACAACATAAAAATTGCTGACTCTCACAGCAAGCAAAAATGTTGATCGTATGCATTTTACGTATTATACATTGTTATAGCAAATGTTACACAACGATTTGTTTATTTTGTTATAAACATTATGGCACGTTTGTAATGCCATTCATTTCTTATGAATATTTTTGCGAAATGCGTTGTTACGTGCGTATTTCGGATTACTGCCTCGTTGACCTAAAGGTTGGAAGCTTTCAAACCTCTGCTTGTGCGCATGAGATCGAGGGTTTGATTCTCTATCTATCTACTACCAGCTCGTATTGTCCCACTGTTGGGCAAAGGCCTCCCTCCACTATTTCCAATAGTGACGATTTTTCGCTTTTTTAATTCCAACTCTTAAGGAAGACATCCAGGTCCCCCGTCATCTCCTTCGTGATCAATCCATTATCCCGTGTTACTGCAGATGACGATTTGATTCTCAGGTCGGACAAATGTTCCATCTTGAGGGCTAAGTCACCCGCGTCTGTAGGAGAATACTCATTGCAAGTTCCTACACGTAGTCCCCAGGATGTGCTAATCAGGTGACACTAACATGTGGTAGATCTGGACCAACGGCTTGTGACCACCCACTGGGCAAAGACGTACCGCCAAGCGGCCTAACCGTGTTTCAGTATGATGCTCAGTGTAGCCAATTTAGAGGAGGAGTTGGGTCGAAGTGGCTGTTCCATCGCAGGCAGCCCGACCAGGCTCACACTGATGTGGAGACTAGTCATGGAGGGTAGCGAAATCCGAGGCACGGTGCAACGAAAAATCCCAGGATGCGCTATCGTGCTGGTTGGCGACCAGATAAGAGGGCCCGATGGACATTTCCGGGGGGGCTCGGGCGTCCCCGCAGTCTCCAGACTAGTTCCCAATGATGCCATCCTGTCAGTGCTTGTCTGAAGGTTAGCAGCGTGAAACCAAATGGGCTTTCATTTCCTTCTCCTCTCCTTCCTTCACTCATACCATACAAAATGACAAAAAATAAAAAAAAGTACAGTCAAACAGCGGCAGCACTCCTCTCTCATAAAGGGCACCTCAGTAATATTCGAAGACTGCACTCCAATCTCGTCGCAGTCCACCACCATCTGGAAACTGAGAAACCTGCTCTTATTAGGGTTCCGTACCTCAAAAGGAAAAAACGGAACCCTTATAGGATCACTTGGTTGTCCGTCCGTCTGTCTGTCTGTCAAGACCCTTTATCTCGGGAACGCGTGGAGGTATCGAATTGAAATTAAAACCATATACTCAAGTCTACGGACTCTTGAAGCTGTAAAATATGTATGTATAGAATCACTTTGCTGTCCATCTGTCTGTCTGTTTGAAGAGCGTGAGATGTCATTGGATGATTTACAGCCCCTAAAAAAAGAAAATACCTCCGATCTACCTAAGTTCCTATGTTCCTTTGTTCATTTATGCGTTTTAGGTTCAGTATGATCCGTTCCATCGCTCTTTGGCAAGTTTGAATTTTTTTTTCGGTTTTTCCGTTGTTTGTAAATTCAAGTTTGGCACGCGTACGATAGGCAGGGCAGTAGGCAGGAATGCAGAACAACTGACTTTAGATTGGTAGGTAGGCTTAGCTATATATATACTATCATAGACCCGTAATATTCCATCGATGTAATAAATGCAAATCAATGTCCTACAAACGCGACTTCTCCGCCATATATATAATTTGTAAATGAGACTCGTCTTGAGGCATAGGGTCTATTAGTTCCGGGTAAAGAAAAAGAAACACTTTTCTAGGCCGAAACGATGTGTGTTGGGCTAACAAATCGTGAAAGGCGCACTCAGCGTTGTCTTCAACATGATTATTACTGTTCAAAATATACGAGAACATTCTAATACCGGACAATAAGTAATTATACAATGTAACTATATACTGTACGGCCAACACTATGTATTCTAACAAACTTGCCCACTTCAAATCGTAATTAGCTAGTAGTTGCGTATCAAGTAACTGCGTATATATAAATTAATACGAACAATATCCCCAAGAAGGTAAATTTTACCCACAATGTAATTTAATTAAACCCACAATATAACACAATTACAATTTCCCACTATACCAAATATTCCGGGGCGAAACTCTGCTGCCGCGCCAAGTCGCGGCATGGCGGAAAGACTTCCATTGGGATCTCATGGTGGAATGCCGACAGCGACTGTCGCAACCCAGTGCTGGGCACGCCATAATTATGGCGATAAGTCCCCTCTTTGAGGAGTGGCTGGAAAGACCTCACGGCATCCTTACCTTCCGCATGACGCAGGTTCTATCCGAAAATGGTAAGTTCGGGAGATTCCTGCACCGGATTCGTGCGGAAGAAACGCGTGGGTGCCACCATTGTGTGGACCGCCCGGAGGACACGGTGGAGCATACGGTAGAAGTGTGCCCCGCCTGGGCAGAGCCGTGTCCTCGTGGGGACGATCGGCGGCAGCGATCTCTCGCGCCGGGCCTTGGTACAGGCCATGGTCCGGAGCGAGGAGGAGTGGCAGGCGGTCGCCTCCTTCTGCGAAGCAGTAATGCTAGCAAAGGAGGCGGCCGATCGCGTAAGGCAAAGGTCCTCACGCCCCAATCGCCGCCGGGATTCCGATCCCGATTTCCGGTCACCGTAGGCGGTGGCTTGCGGACGGTGAGCAATAGGTGGCTCGCCGTCCGATCGTCCGGTAACCGTCCGGACCGGGCCCAAGTCGTCGATGGCGCGTACTGTTCCACGCGCGCCTCAAGGAGGTGTCAGCAACCGTAGGGGCCCAGCAGGGTCGAAGCCTACTGGGGCCATGGGTGATGCGAAACAGAACCTCGGGGCCCTGGAAAAATGACAAAGAAGGAACAGGAGTGGGTTTTTAGTCAGTAAAAGTCTGACACTACCTCTCGCCCCACCCAAGAGTGGGGGATGTCATTAGATGACTTCCCACCCGAAAAAAAAAACTATACCAAATATTCTTATTAATAATAATGAACGATAGACAACGAGCAAGAACAAATACCACTAATGCCAACGAAAGACCAACCGGACTATTCTACAATATAATAGCTCATACCCGTCCCGACCCAAGTACAGCGCCATCTCTCAGGAAATTGGTTTACTAATTTTTACCATACATTATACTTAAATACATATTGGTAAAAATATGTAACCCAGTTTTCTCAATTCCATGTTGGGTTTTCGGTGGTAATTTTGGATTGCGTGAACCGATTTTAATAATTCTTTTTTATTTGAAAGAAGATACGTTCAGGATAATAAAATATGCAAAGTTAAAAAAATGCATGCTTATACGGTTAAATTACAAACTTAGTTCAGAAATTATTTTGTACAACTTTTCAAAAACTGTTCAACCCATCAAGTTCAAAATAATTTTACTAGAAAGTCTTTATAAAGTTCTACTTTTGAATTTTTTTTTTCATATTTTCTAAACTTAAGGGTTAAAAATTAGAGGATTTTTTTTTTTATTTTTGGAGCGATTATTTCCGAAAATATTATCATTATCAAAAATTTATTTTAGTGTTTACTAAAATCAATTTTTTACCTGTTCATTTTTAAATACCTATCCAACAATATATCACACGTTAGGGTTGAAATGAAAAAAAAATCACTCCCCACTTTACGTGTAGGGGGGTACCCTAATAAAACATTTTTTTTCCACGTTTTATTTTACCACTTTGTCGGCGTGATTGATATACATATTGGTACCAAATTTCAGCTTTCTAGTGCTAATGGTCACTGAGATTATCCGCGAACGGACGGACAGACAGACAGACTTGGCGAAACTATAAGAGTTCCTAGTTGACTACGGAACCCTAAAAAGGAGAAACTGACTGACTGACATATCAACGCACAACCAAAACTACGCGGTCTAGGAGCGTGAAAATTTTCATACGGTTTCCTTGTATGACGTAGGCGACCACTAAGAAAGGATTTTCTAAAATTTACCAGGGGATGAAACGGGGGTCCAAAGTTTGTATGGAAAAACCTACTTTCACGCGGGTGAAGCCGCTGGCAGAAGCTAGTTATATTATAAAACAAGTCCCAGACCGCGTCAGTCTGACTGCCTGTCTGTTAGAGATAAACTCAATAACTACTGACTACGTTCCTACTACGATAAAATAATTATGTCGAGACTGCCGTATCCAATTTGTGTCTCATTGTCATTTGTACCTACAAATACTTGTACTATTTCTTATTCTGTGCTACAAATGATAACTTAGGACCATTGTAGTTAGATAAGATCTGCTCAGATGCGAGTCGGACTCGCGCACCGATCGTGGGTCCCGTATAAACTTACCGAAGGTTTTTCCGAATCGCAAAAGTAATCATTTTGTGATAAAACTACAAAACGGCTTTCAGACTTTTTTCTTTACTTGTGCTATAAGACCTAATTTTTTGCCTCAGGATTCTAGGGCAACGAGAAGTATCCTACTTCTAGGTATTGATATATCCTTGTGATTGTCAAAATACACACCCAAATAGAGCATAGAGGGCCTTATCTTTAGATTACATTGACTAAGGAGTTTGATTTTTTCACTGTTTCAAGGTAACAGACCAGCGGGGCTATTGCGTAACTCTGTTGATAGTTCAAGTGATGATCACTTGTTAACAATGTGAATCATTGAACTGTCAAACAGCTAGTTTCGTATTGCCTATCTTCAGTGACCAACTGCAGCGACGTCATTAGCCACTGGTGCCTTTGATAGCCACCGTAACACGTTTTGACAGATGTTATTGTATCGATACTTTTAAAATTCCGATTGTGTAAGCTTTTGAAGCTGTATAATAGTCGATAAAATTTTAGAGTGCTCACAATAGGCACCGTAAATTTTTATAATTCGCCACATTTCCACCGTAGTTTGTTAGTCATTTGTGTGATACGTAATACCAATTTTATGAAATTGTCAGTTGACAACCAAGTATAGTGTGCAACGAATGCTAGTTGTCAACTATTATTGAAAAAGTTAGCCAATAGCCCCCCTGAACAGGTATGTAATATTCATTTCAGCTTAATACTACCACGCGTCCCTGAGAAAAATGTTCTTGACAGACGGACAGACTGCCAACAAAGTGATCCTTTATGGGTTCCATTTTCCGCTCTGACGTGCGGAACCCTAAAAATAATAAGTAGGTAGGTACCTAACTTGTTCTAACAAAGGCAAAACTTGGTTTTCCAGCAAACATTATAATCTAGGGAACATAGGCACTCCCGGGATAAAAAGTATTCTACCTATGTGCTATTCCAGGACATGGTCTACCCGTGTTCAAAATTTTATCCAAATCCATTCAGCTGTTCGAGCGTAAAGAAGTAACACACATACATACTCGCTTACAAACGCTTCACCTTTATAACATTAGTGTATACTTATCTATTAACTCTAGCAGAAACTTACCCTCATTAGATGGGGACAAGAAAGTTATGAATATTCATATCAGAGAGAGACATTAAATCCGGGAACTTAGTACTTATTGTTTACCTAATAAATTCAAGAAAGTGGGAAGGCGGAAGTCTAGTCTGCCGTACATTGTTTAAAATACGGTTAAACCCATAAAGTAGTTTCAGAGATATCGGACAAAAACCTGCGAAATGATGTCTCTTCCAAACGAATAAAGATATAAAAATCTTTCTAAGAGACAAATGTCACTGGTTTATCAACGATTTTTTTTTGGGGTATGAAAACTGAAAACATCTTTCAGTCTTACAATAAAACAGATATTTGTAATTAAGCTTAGCATTTCTTCCCAGTTTAGTAATTAAATACTGCATAATAATAGGGCTAACCCTACTCTAACGGTATTATAACGTAGTAATTGCTTTAGAATTGTACTACTAAAAATTTTATTTAAAGTTATCAAAAAATACGTCATTACAATACGGCTAAGCTGCATAACTATGATATAATCAAGTAATGACTGTAAAATTAAGGTTTAGCCCCTTGGTTTATAAACAAGTTAAGGCACTTAGTGATGATTATAATCAAGTAATTGTGTAATAATATATTAAGCGGCGTCAAGTTAAACGGTATTGCTTACTTAAAACAAGTCTACTCATACTTCGCTCGCGGTTAGCCGTTTTATAGATAAGCAATGACTTACAATTATTCGAGAAAAAAAAAGAAAACAAGCAAGCAAATTAAACAAATTATTTATTAATCATTTATTTCAAACAATTTTAAATGGTTATCAATAACATAAATAATTATTTTTGACATTTGGGCTTAGTAATATTCATAATTAAATCACAATATTATCTTAATATCAAAACATTCTCTAACTTAAAACCCTGGAGTGAAAAGTGTCTTAAGATAATAAAAAAATATAACCATCTATCTCACTAGCTGCAGTTGTCATAAAACAACCTGCTATAACAATTTTCTTCAGTCTTAAGGCTATTATATAGCTTTCTAAATTTTACAATATAATCAGTCTTTAACTAAAAAATTATCACAATCATGTAATCAACTGAGTCCTCTATATAGAATTAAATCTAATAGGGGTCCCTATTAGGTTTAATATGTAATATAATTAATAATTAGTAATAAATATATAATTATTAATAATAAAGACTCAATAATTTAATATATAATATAATTATTTAGTCTTATGGCACTAAGTAATATATACATTTAAGTAGTTATATTAAAATAAAAAAAGAATTGTAGGTACTTGGGTATTTAAAATGGCTTTCTTAGGTTTAGGTAGTCCTCCTTGAATTTTTGGTCGTTTCTGTGTTATTGTTTGTAGGCAATCCATTCCAAAATACCATTTTATGTTTTGGAATGATAGGCGACAATTTAGTTATTAAGTTAGATTTACGTTCCTCATCAATGCCTTTCGGCTGTGTCCGGAAGCTTATGTTGGTACGTGGATTTCTTAAGTACTTGTCATTTAAAAATTTAAAACTTGAGTATTCATCACTAAAATCATTTTTATACAACATGTCATAACTTGACCTCTTAAACGAGACTTGTGTTATATTTTTCAGATAGACTCTAGGGCATGCTTGCTGAATTCGCCGCTCAGAGACATTATTGGGTAAATTGAGAAATTCATTTGCTTGTAGCGCTTTGACAGTTACTCTGCCATTGTTTGCAGAGGCTACAGCTTCCTCAAAATCTGAAAAGTCATATATTTTACCCTTCTTTTTCATTGCAAGTTCCACTTGATGGTGGAACTGGTCGCAGCTCATGAAGGTGTGGCCGGGTTCGAAGTAGTGTAAAGTTATTGTTTCTGTACTTATAACGTCACTGTTTACTAGGTCGACTAACATGGAATAAAACAGCCAATTCTTGTTCTGTGATGTACAATTATCTAACCAGATATTAACATTCTGAACGTCTCGATGACGAAGGAAAAAACTGTAGTACGCGCTCATAATATCCTCTTGTTTTCTACCGGCTATTCCGTCGTGCCAAATTGCAGCAAGAGGTTTCGATTCCTTTGATATTTTTCCAACCGGTGCAAAGGATTGGTTAAAGAGCGTCAAACGGGGACAAAATATAACCGCTTTGAACATCTCCATTCTAGGCAGCATGATAACTTTTTCTAGATCGCCGCTGAAATAAATACTATTTTCGTTTTGCTTTATAGCTTTGTGAGCATCATAAAGGGCTCTAGCTTTTTTGTATCGATCATGATGCTTAGCCCAAGCCAAGCAAGTGTCACAATCAGGAAAACATTGCTTACGAACATCATGGCTTGTTTCTTTAGTGTGATGTTTGTATGATTCGCACTGTTCGCACTCCTCATTCCCGAGCCGAGTGAAAGATATATTCATTGATTTTAAGTGAGATCGATATAAGTCATAACTGAGTTTTGACTCGGGATTTTTTGAACAAAAGTCTTTATACATAAAATTTATATTAATGTCATTGGGCAAATAACGCCGATTTGGTGCGTGCTCTCTACGGTAATGAGGAGCGCTGGGATTGAATGATTCAACATGTTGGTTGAGTAAATCACGATTAAACGCCGGTTTCTTGGTATGTTTACCACGTTTATCTGTATCTTTTTCAGTATCGAGACAGGTGGTAAGTATAAGATCATTGTTTCTATTGAAACCTAAAGTTGTTAAAAAAAAAATTTTACATACTTGTCTTACGGTTCCGTCATTTTTCTGCAGCGTAAAAGTTCTTTTGGGGTTTCTTTTAGGGTCAGATGTGTACTTACGCTTGGGAATGGCTACAATATAGTTTGACCTTATAAACATTCTCATTTCCCCGCGTTGCAGACTCCAATATGTTTTATTTATATTCTCACGTTCAGATTCATCAAATACAGAACTACATTTTTTTATACATTTCTCGTCAAACATCCAGGTTTTACAGTATATTTCAAAAGTTTTTGTTTTTTTCTTTGGATTTCTCGCTGTTTCACACTGCTATTGTACTTTTTTCGTTTCCGCGCTGTTGAACCTTCTTCACCTTCATTATCACTGGTGGCTGGGTTGTCAAATGGTGGCATTGATATATTAATAACAGCAGCATCAGTCGACGCTCGTCTCTTTTTGAAAACAGGATCGTGAACAGCAGCTCTTTCGCCATTGTTAAATGAGTGACGTTGAGATATAACTTTATTGGGAAAGGAAGGCACACATTTTTCTTTCTCTGCTTTAGAGCTTCTCTTACCTTTTCTTTGAGATATGCATTTTATTTGGGACTTATGAGCAAGTGTTTTTTTAATATTCCTGTCCGTATCACTCTCTTCACTTGAATCGACGTAATTAGATGTAACCTCGTAGTCCTTGTCCTTAACCGAATCATCCGAATCAAAGTCACAGAAGATTGGAGACAGAGAATGTAAAGAAAAGACGGCGGTATAGTTTCATCGCAGTACAGGAAACTGGAATCCGAAACTTTTGATGTACCAGGTTGAGGATTTGCATATAAATCGATGCCATTATTAGCTGAAGGACTAGAAGGATCACTTTCATTTAATGAATTTGGCATGCTTGTTAAGCCAATGATTTGTTCTTGAATACGTAATTTGGGTGGTTCGACAGGTACGACCTCTCTATTCACAATGCTCATCATGTTCTGAATTCTTTGTGGAACCCCGGAGCGTCTACAATAATGACAGACACAATTAGTTAAATACCTAATTTAAAAAAAAAAATAATTTAAAAAAAACTTATAGGTAGGTACTTTATTATTCTATATCCTCGTCGTCAACGCAATAATGCGTAAGAATAGGAAAGAAGGTAAAAAGCAAAAAAGCGCGCGAAAGCCCATGTCCGATAGGTATTCGTTTCAAACATACCGCCCCAACGCGCTGCACCTACTCATCGTTGACCCTGACTCGAGATGCGTGTGATTTCATAGCGGCTTCAGAACGATAAGAAAAAGGATTATTTCGTTCCAATCAAATATTTATAAGCTAAAGGTTATATACCTGTCACCTACCACTACGTAATTGAATGAATGTAATACTTATTTTAAGAAAATATTATAAATATCGATTATCTACATACTAATTACATAGGTTATTAAATTCACTGATGCATCTATTCTATTTAGTGAAATTATAAAACCCTTACCTTGAGTACGTATGACGCGACATGGTAAAACATTTATGGCGCGCCGCCGCTCCGCTCCACACACACACGAGCGCTCCCCGTCGTCGCTGGTAGCGAAATGGCCGAGGAAACCGGGAACGCGGTTCAAAAATGTTTCTGGGTTTAACTAGATTTTAATCTAGCATATCTGTATAGTCGTATTTTAGTAAAGAATTTTACACTTTAATCCATCGATAAACTTTATTGAAAAAAGGCTAAATGCCTATAACTATAATGTAATGTATTATTCTATAGTAACTTTATTATAACATAGTTTTTGTTCTCAGACACACCTGTAAGTACTTGATTATAACACGGTTATGGTCGTATAGCTTAATTTAAGTGCAGCATTGTGTGATAACTGTATTATAATAAATTAATATCGCTTGGAACGATCCGTGATAATAACGTTACCATCCTTTTGCCGTGTTATAACATAAATTTGAGGAATAGCTGTTAAATAATAAAGTAAACTGTAAAAAATATGTTACTTAACGGTTCACACCCGCTCTATATCTCGGAAAGTAAAAGTCGTACAGTAATGGGACCCAGCACAAAAGATAGAGAATTTTTCAAAACGTAATGTGTGATTCAAAACTAAAAAATGGCAGTTTGAGGCTTAACCGTGTTTTAAGTAACGTACGGCAGTAGTACTTGCCTACCTATCTCCCGTATCACCGAAAAAAGACATTAATCTACTTCAACATCCTGCGATAACGATGATAAAGTAATTACTGACCTTACATCGATAGGTACAATTATTTAGGTATATTAATCTCTTTCAATCATGACATGACAACCACATAGGTTGGATAAACAACTTGCCTACTAAATAATAACTACCTAATTATTATTTCTAATTTATTTACGCTCTGAAAAGATAATGGGTACCTACCTACTTAAGTAAAATATTCCCACAATTTGTATGGCAACATTGGACCTTATCATTTTATCATCATTATGATATGACGTTAAATACCTACGTATCGGTACTATCAATTGAAAATCAATTAATCCCTGCGGTTAATTCGGAATAATAATAGTTGCTATGTTGTCAATGTGACCGATGTGGGTAGAGAAAACCAAGAAAACTCGCTCGTATCCTCCTCGAGTGCTAGACAAAGACAACAACATTCTCCTTCTTCCGTTTGTCACCTGCAGTAAGCCCCTATGGACACGGTAATATTATCTATACAGTATTCCAACTTCATACAAACGGTCGAAACGCGAGCTATACCTACGCGCCTCGATCTCGAGGTGCGCTCGGGATGCAGACAGTCGCGTCTGTGCCGCGCGATTTTTTCAATAAAAATAAGTTCAAGTACATATTTATATATTTAATATGACGAGTAGGATATATTGTGCTGTTTTTGATTGCATGAATTCTTCATTTAAAACCAAACATATAAATTGTAAAGTAGCTGCAGGTATCTATAACCAAGTAAAAGATATTCCTTTTTCTCCACCTTGTCCATGTTTCCCAAAACAATTTTTAATTAAGCTTTAGAATGCGGATTTTTGTACTTTAAAATTTAATAATATAGCATTTCGTAGGTACGTCTCAGTCGAGGCGCAAATATTTTTCGGTCGCAAATATTGAGCACTTCCTATTCAATTCACAAAGTATTTTATTTTTTTATTAAAAAAAAAAGTATATTTACAATCACAAAACTAAATGGAAACACAAAGTAGGCAAATGTAATTAAAATGGTGGAGGCGGGCAGCCATAGTGCGGGCAGCCCTATCGCATGTTTACGTACCGCGCGACTGTAGGCATTTATTTCAAAGATACGGCCGAGTTACAATACTGTATAGATAATATTACCGTGCTATGGAGATATCACGAAGCAAACTCTTCATAAGTTTCCAATTACAAAATAATCTTTGAAAAGATCTATCACTTAATCTGTGATATAATATAAAAAATGGAACGTTTATTACATTGTAATAACCGGTGCTGCCATCATTTGAGAGTGTTTTTATTTTTTTATTTTATAACACTTGACATTTCCGACGTCACAGCTGTCAAGCGTTCTCGCGATGACTTATGTCATTAGTCATTCGATATGTATTGCTATTTATCTGGAAATATTTTAGCGAAATACAAAGTTATCGAAGCAAACAGCTAATATTACTGATAATCACTTTCACGTAACGCGTGATAGTGAGTGTCGGACGCGCGTGCGATGAGAATAAGTGGAAAAATTTAGTGTGATGTCGTATTCCAATGTTTACCTCAGTGAGTGTTTTTATTAGTTAAAATGGATAATAGCAGTGATAAGAAAGACGATACGACTGCTCAGAAGAAAGAGGTGCTCTCAAGCTTACAGAAAATATGTTTAGTGTGTGGCGATAAGGCTCTAGGATACAACTTTAACGCGATCTCGTGCGAGAGTTGTAAGGCGTTCTTCAGACGGAACGCCCTAGCTAGCAAGGAGTTCAAGTGCCCGTTCACGAACAACTGTGTGATCACTGTGGTAACGAGAAGGTTCTGTCAAAAATGTCGACTAGAAAAATGTCTTTCAATAGGCATGGTGAAGGAATTCATTATGTCGGAAGAAGACAAAGCGGAAAAGAGACGGAAGATAGAAGAAAACAGAGCTAGGAAACGGCAACGTGATCCTGACGACGCGGTAACAAGTTCGAAAAATGTTAAACGAGATGATGAAGGAGACACAGGATTCATTCCCTTACAAGACACCGTGATTCAGTATGATACTTTAAGTACAACATGTAGTCCTAGTAGCACTGTCCAGTCTCCACTATCAAACGAACTGGACACTTCTATACAGTCTCCTCAATACAACTACACTCCCGCTCCACCCGTCACTAATAACGATCAACAATACACGATGAAGATATATCCAATAGACGAGAAATCAGTAATTAATAGAGCCATTTATGAACAACGAATGATGGAGTCATACATTTATGAGAATGGAGAAAGTAATATGTATGGTGACATGCCCAAACAGAATAGTATAAGGTATGTATAGTTATTTTATTTACATTCATAACCCATTGTACTGTTTCTGCTTTGCATACCTTCATTGAAATTGACACATTATATTTTGTATTGGGGCACAAAGTAATCTTTTATGAATGAGACTATGCATTTATTCAGCATAATTAGTATTAATTAGTGAAATATATTACAAAATTTTGTTTACTTTAGCAGCTGCATTTGAATAGAGAATTTTTACAATTATATGGCATTAGTAAATTAAATCCATTCACACTTTAACCTTTTTGTGCCAATAGCTTTAAAAAACTATGAAAAAGTAAAAACAACACAAATACCTTTTCCTTTTTAGAAAATAAAATTCTAATGACGAATTTTTTTAAATTGTATTGTATAGTATATTTTACAATAATGTATATTCCCTAATGTTTGGTTTTCCCCAAGCAAATTTGTTTATTGAAATATTAGTTGTAATTCAAATATTAATCACTATCTGTGAACAACAGGTCTCGTAGCAAAACTTAGGATAGGTCAAAGGTCAGATGTGGCATGTTGAAGGCTGAGTTGTGAATATTGTAATTATAACATTTATTGAATGAATGAATATGCTAAATTGAGGCCAGAAATAAAATGTTAAACATTGATTTTATTTTGACCTGTCGGAGATGGTCTCCATAATACTAGCAACAGCTAATGCACAGTTGAAATTGGTTATTTCTTAAGAAGAAGAAGCAGCAAGAAAAACTAAGGTGCATTAATTGGCATATTAAAACAACATGATTACACAAATCACACACACACACATACAGTTTTATTTATTTATTTTCTTATTCTAACACTATTTTTAATTTTTATTACTTCTCTTTTAACCATTGAAATTTTCTTTAATTCATTAAACCCCAAGCAAACGCCAGCGTTCGCTCGCTCATTGTCTTTCTATTGTGTCTCTAATTACGGTACTCAATAAAAGGTTAATCCTATTACCCACAAAATTTAAATGGCTACTAGGCCCTTTCCATTCTCTGTCACAGAGGTGGGGGTCACATTGGAAATCTCATCAGACAAATCTGCTATGTCTTTCATCCTTCATTATCTCCACACATTCATACACAACTACACTAACTACTAATATAGTAGCCCCAATATAATGGTTGTAATTGACAGATCAATATTGACAAATAGTGACAAGACATCATACAAGGAGACGCGGCCCCAGCACATCTGTGAAGAGATCCCGTCCACCAGCAACAACCCAGATGTCAACAAGGCCCGGGATATACTGCAGGATGTTGAGAGGTTGGTATACACACCTAATTTTTTTTTAAGAATAGCTTCTACATATTCTGGACTACAACAAAAAAAACCATTGTTTCATACTTTTTCAGCGTCGTTTTTTTTTGTCGTAGTCGAGTTTTAGTTTTTTTTACTTTTTATTATTTAAATTATTTTGGTGTTATTGACATCGAATTTTTGGTTCTAACGATACCTCATTTGTCGAGTTCCGATAAGTTGTTTAGGAGCTATGAGGGAACAGATGAACATACATACACACACACACAGCCATAGATTAGATTTTGACATAGCCTGTCAAAATCATAATCCTCCTTTGGCTTTGCCGTAGTTGGGTAAAAATACTCTTTTTAATAACTAAGAGAAGCAATCTTTCAACTTTTGTATCATCAGCCTTTTTAACCACTGACTTCCTTTAATCAACTGGCTTCCAAAAAAATGGGGATGATAAAGTTGAGACGGTATTTCACGTCGGAACAGCTGCTCAACCTCTATTAAGCGTAAATTCGATAGTGTATGGAGTACTGCTCTCATCTTTGGGATGGGTCTGCCAAATACCAGCTTGAGGTACTAGAGTCGATTGAGAAGCGAGACAAGAAGATCATCGGCAATGATGTACTTGACAAGTCAAAACTCCAAAGTCTTGAGCATTGACGCCGAGATGCTAGCCTGTCGGTTTTCTATCGTTTACATTTCGGAAAGTGTGCATTGGAATTGCACAATTTAATTCCGCCAAGTCCGTTCCATCATTGGGCCAAAAGACGTACGGCGTTCCGCCACCGGTACATGGTGGACATCCCACCCATACGTACAAAGCGTTTTGTGAACACATTCGTTATGCGTACAGCTAAGGAGTGGAATTTCCTTCCGGAGTCTGTGTTTCCTGATAGCTATAACCTGGTCTTTAAGTCAATAGTGAATAGGTTACTTCTAGGGAAGCCTGCTCCATCATCGACCACATCAGGTGAGATAGTAGTCAAACGCGAGCCTATCGATAATAAAAAAAAAACAACGCAAACAGTCCATCCAAAGGTTGTCTGGTAGAAATTGCCCTGTGCAATAAGACCGCCTATTGTACACTTATTTTTTTGTAAATGTCTGTCCTGTAGAAAGTTAAGGTGTGCAATAAAGTAATAAATAAATAAATAAATAAATAAACGTAATCCCTGTCGCGCTTTGAAATATATCGATCCGAATTACCACAAAAAAATATTTCAAGGATACATACACTACGCCTGTAGCTAAAAGTAATGTTGTGTTTGTATGTTAACGTTATCTACGATACGGGAACCTCGTTTAGACGCACCTGATAGAACACCTGCGTGCCTGTGACTCAGATCTATCACTTTATTACGACCGAATTCTCAAACGGAAGTTTTTAGAAGCTTAAAGTACTATATAATCTTCGTGACCGGATTTCGATCACGGTAGCCGATCTCAAGTTCAAGTGGGCAGGATATATTATAGTGCACAAGTGTGTCCGCAAACACTGATTCACTCCCTGTTCCTTTACTCTCATAGTCGGATGGGTTGGCAATCCGACAAGACCAGGGAGAGATCAAGCGCAGGACGAACGTACACGCTTTCCAAGCACGGACCAACTTCTAAACTCCGGGCTACTGCAGAATAATTCCCAATAGAAAAATCCAATAACACTTTTGCCCAACCTGGAAATCGAAGCCAGGACCCCACGCTCAGTGACTACTGAGCAAATCCTGACGCCAAGCACTATTTCTGAGTTATGCTTAATGTGAGTGTATGACATAATTTTCGTTTGTGGCATCATAAATGTCGCTACAACCACAATGCTTGCTGTGTTTATTTGTCAACCAGAAATATGAAGAATCGTCATTAATCATTATTAGTTAATTCTCCGATAATCAAAGGCGTAAGTAGGAGCTAAACGAAAGATGAGTGTAGTTTTATAATTCAGTCATATACAACACGTGTCTAGTATTTTTATGTAAAGAATCTGTGTACAAAATTTCATTAAGTACTATATAAATCACAAAGTTATAAGCTTGTTATGTTACCTGGTTGACCGCACAAATACATAGTCACCGGGCCATCCAGGCGGCTGAGGTGTTGTTTTACTCCCGCATCCAGCTGTGCGCTGACACTTACTCGTAATGCCCGCAATGATCTGTGTTGTACTTTTGTCTTCTTGTCTTGTAGTGGTTTTTAAAATATTTTTGGTAAAAAATATAAAATATTGTAAAAAAATTATTGGAATCGATTCACACAAACAATATTCCGGTTTCGCATACATACTAAAAATATACATGTATATTATTATATTGTACGTGTATACGTGTTAGGTTATTAACATAATAATATATTATCATTTATATGTTGAGGTTTGTAAATGGCTAATCCCAAACTACCCTGTTGTTATTCACACTTCCATACAATATTATTATTTAATATTATAAACATGAAAGTAACCCTGTCTGTCTGTTATGCTTACACGGTTGAACTACTGAACCAATTTTGATTAAATTCGGAAGGAAGTAAGCTTGAACCCCAAGGAAGGACATAGGCCTTGTAGACTTCATAGATTTTTTATCTGGCTTTGACTTCGACTTGGCACCCGCAACCGACATTCATACAGAAGAAGTCACGGGAAAAAGCTAGTATTTTATATTGTTAGCTGTAAGCCACTCAAATAAAATAATAAATGACAAATTTAGGATTACGGCTATAATATTTAACACGCGGTGGTAGTCAAGTGTCCCGCAACATTGTTGACAAATATTATCTTTGTTTAGATTACGAAATGTTGTATTTTAACAAAGAGTGAATAATCATCGTTTTATTGATAAACGCTTTTATTTATTTGCTAGCTGACCCGGGAATCGTTGTTCTGCTATATAAATTACTACCTTTTGCCCGTGGTTTTTCGCCCGCGTACATAAAATATATGCCTATGCCATTCAGGAATAATGCAGCTTTCTATTGGTGAAAAAATTTTGCATTCGGACCAATACTTCCAGAGATTACCTCCTACAAACAAAAAAACATACTTAAATTCTTAATAATATTCATGAGGGTGGAGGTAGGAGGGTAGAAAACAGCCTACGACCTATCCTCAGACCTATCAAATCCACATAAAAAAAAAAACATAAAATCGGTCAAACCGTTTCGGAGGAATTTCATAATAATCACTGTGACACGAGATTTTTGAAGATATTAGAATATCTTAGGAAAACAATATAATGTTCATTAACCTTTTGAGTGCGTAATTAGAGGCACAATAGTAAGACAATGGCGCGTGAACGCCGGCGTTAATGCGGGGATCAACAGCTTAATAATGTACCTACTATCGGCGTATTCGCATGAAAGTCGGAAATTATCCCAAGAGAACGTAAAAGTATTCTATGTCCTTCTCCAACATCCAATCTATCTCTACTCTATACCAAAAGTTATCAAAGTTGCGGTTTATCGGTGAAAATTTAACTAACAAACACACATTCACATTTAAAATAATCATATAAATTTCTGGTTATATCATAAAATAATTACTTTTTTCGATACGGAAAAATCCTCGAGACTATTCGGAAATCGAACTATTTACATAGGCACTTGACTGGTTTTTTTTGCGTGAAAATGTGAGATACCTCAAGACTAACTTACGGTCCTATTCAAGCTGCGCGGTTTTTTAGGTTTAGTTTTGGCAGGCAGCGTTATATAATATTACGATTATTATTATTATAGAGTACTTTTACTAGTACAATGTCCGCTGACGTCACTAAATACCTCAAGACTCCTACTGTCCCAAGCTTAACGGCTTTCTGGGTTAGGTTTTGGCAGGCAGCGTTATGTAATATTACGGGTATTAGTAAATAGAGTACTAGTAAAAATGCCCGCTGACGTCACTAATTAATGTCCTCCTCTTATCAAGGCCTTTGTTCTTAATACCGTCGAGTACGGACGCACACACCGACTTAAAATCGTCCGACATGACGCAGCTCATTCAGAACATCGTCTACTCCCTCAGCCGTGGTAGTGAGTGCAAAATGATAAAAGATAATATTCGTCAATAATAATCTTATCAGTTTATCAGGAGACCTTGGCTAGCAACAGCCATTGATGTTAGAGACGTTACTCTAAAATAGCTGGACAGTGCCTGGTAGTAAATATGAGTCGTCGATGTTTAGAAATAGGTTGTTTTTGTTACACAAGTCTGACGAAGACGACAACTCTAAAAAAAACACTTTAAAATCTAAAACTCAATAATTTAACTTATTTTAAAAAAACCGGTCATGTGCAAGTCTGGCTCACGTACCAAGGGCAAGTCTCGAAGATTTTCCGTATCGCAAAATAGTACTCAAGTAAAAATTTATGATTTTCAGACTTTTTCCTTTACTTTTGTAATGAGACCTTGCTTATCTTTAGTTTGTGTTGACTTAGGGGTAGCAGACCAGACCATTTTTTTTATATTAATTTCAGCTCAATACCCCACGTCTTCCTTCGATAAAGGGTTCGACAAACGATCCAAGATCCTATAACGGTTCCGTTTTTGCCCACTGCACTGAGAGAACCCTAAAAAAACTTAATCCTATGATTAGTTTAATTACTATTAACAGACTGATAATTCCAATTCGATTGAAAATCTGCTAATCAGTATTTAAACTTATCAAAGTAATAATTACTTTTTTTTAATGTTTATTTGTAGAAAGTAATACGTTTAACGAAAATTATTTCACTGAAAAGACAGTATCACTGAATGTCACAGGACATTTTTTTTTCGGAAGAAAAACGTTTTGGGAACACATACATTGTGCGTACAGCTAAGGAGTGGAATTCCTTGCCGGAATCTGTTTTTCCTGATGGCTACAACCCGGGAATCTTTAAGTCAAGAGTGAATAGGTTACTTCTAGGTAAGCGCGCTCCATCGTCGACCGCATCGTCGCTTTCCATCAGGTGAGATAGCGGTCAAGCGCGAACCTATCAAGAATAAAAAAAAAGAGCTCATATTTGTTTGGAGATTCATCTCTGGTGCCCTGACCGCCGTAGCTTGGCGCGGATACCGGCGGCGCGGCGGTGTGTTACGTTTTTCATTGAAATATTTTAAAATATAAATAAATATGTTAAAAAAATAATAAACAAATGAATAACCATACGTATTGTTTAATTTTTTTCAGGATAGAACCGAACTCTATGGAATCTATACTCTGTGAAGCAATAAAGTTGGAATTCGAAGCATATACCTCAGTCAATCCGTGCAGTGGATCTTCTAGGGAGTTAAATGAGGTAAGAGACACAAGTTCGAACTTATAGAAAGTCTTCCTCCACGCCATTGGTTCCTTAGACATAGGCCCAGACGAAGATGGCAGAATAATCTGACTTTTGTTTTTGAGTTCTAGATAGGGATAGGTACTCATGAAATTCTTTGCTCTGCAATGGACTAATAAATCCTTACATATCATTAAACAAAGCCCCTCACCACCTCTGTTAGTCTATATGAACGCAGTCATGCAGTTTTCAGCTAGACAGAGTGGTTCATAAGGAAGGTTTAAGTACAAAAACATACATGTTTATATTACAGTAGAGAAATGCTAATAATTTCAAACACTTGTGCGAAATTGGGGTGTGCCCCTAATAAATTGTATGATTGCGCCAACATAACCCACACTGGACCCACGTGTTAGATTACTGGGCACGCTATAATCATGGCGGTAAGTCCCGTTTTTGAAGAGTGACTGGAGAGGCGTCATGGCATGATGCAGGTCGTCGCCGGAGATGGTAAGTTCGGGGGAAAAAAACCCGTGGTCCTAGAACGCAAAGGGCAACTGAAGGTCACAAGTGTGTTTTTAGTCATTAAAAATCTGACACGCCCTCTGAGAAGTCATTAGATGATTTCCTATCTTAAAAAAAGAGATAGATTACACTCCAAATCCAATATAGTTTGTTATCAACCTCAAACCTAGTCTAAACCATGCTGGATCACTTTGGACTCGCTTCGGACATTAATTTGTCTCCACGTTTCATGCCATCAGAGATATGCTTCTTTCCGTCCAATTATAATTTAGGTGTCTTCAAGACTAGAGGCTCTTAATAAACTAGTGCGTCACTGCTTACCATCAGGTGAGATCGCAGTCAGGCACTAGCATATATCAGTTTTAAAAAAATGCCATAATGCATTCAACACATTATTAAGCTTATTATTCAAACTCGCTGTACAATTTCAGGTGGAGCGTGCCAAATTAAACGAGTTAATTGTAGCCAATAAGGCGCTCAATGCCCCCATAGACGATGACATATCGCAGCTTGTCGGAGACACCGCTAACACGGCCGGCTTCAAGGTAACGTCCTACAAAACTTACAATAAATTAATAATCATTTCGAATATAAAATGACTATTAACCGCGTCACGTACAATGGTCCACATAGGACTAAGTGCGGAAACCATACAGAAATAGATAGATAGACTATTAACCGCAAATGCGAAAAATCTATATAAATACTAGCTGAGCCGGCAAACGTTGTTCTGCCATACAAATAAAAAAAAAAAAAAAATAGATGTTGGCCGATTCTCAGACCTACTCAATATGCTCACAAAATTTCATGAGAATCGGTCGAGCCGTTTCGGAGGAGTTCAAGTTCGAACACCGTGACACGAGAATTTTATATATTAGATTACCATTGACGTCAAGTTATAAACTTGCGAAAAACCTTATTAGTGTGGATGACCACACTAATAATGTTTTTCGCAAGTTCATCGTGTATTGTTTTATCTCAAGTCCCTGGGGTCCAAGACCTTTGGAAGGCATAGGGGCCGAAGCCAATTCGCAGAGGCACTTTAAACACTTCGTGGAACGTGGTACCAACTGACGATTTTCCCTACACGTTATTTATTTTCAAATATTTTTGACATATCTCGGGACCTTGAGGGACCCCGGGGTCCCGGACCTTTAGATGGCGTACGAGGCGCAGTAACCAACTCAAAAAGGCCTCAGTAGATTGTTTATTATTGGAGTATTATTATCTGACAAGACATAAGACACAAAACTTTTAATCTGCCTACTGTATGTAACTCTTTACTGAACCGACTCACTGTTCCGAAAGATTGGAACAGCAGTAACAATTGGAACACTGAAACATTCTTTACTTATTCTCAAATCAAAATTCAATTAAATAAAACTGTTGGTTTATATGGCACAACGTAACAGATCACGATTCATAACAGTCAGTGTCAGTGTTTGTATCTTTTGAGCCGTTTTCCAAATGTTCCGTTTGTATCTTGTGAGCCGATGTTTCAAATGTTCCGTTTGTATCTTTTGAACCGATATTCCAATCGCAAAGATGACACACTTTGTCCACGCCTACTACTGTATGTGACTAGTTTGGGGCTCACAACCCCTTCTAATGTGTTTCCTATTTTCCTTATAAAGTGTGTATCAATAAATAAATTATTCATCATTATCTTCCTGCTCTTCCGATTTATTTGGGGTCGGAAATCACGTGTTTTCTACCATTCTAACTCCCTTTTCTTTCATCATCATTTCTATCAATAAATAGTATTAATAGCAGCTATTAGCTGATTCGTCTGCTTCAAATACCTTGAAAATATTTAGTTTGTCCAATCAGTTCTTCAACATGCATGAGTTTGGTTGAAAAGCAGCTATAGGGCGATAGCTGAAACTCATAATTTCAGGAGAAAAAGTGTTCAATTCGAAAAAAAACCTCTTACTGTATTCATTTTTATAATACTACCTTAAATTATATAATATTATTTTTCCTACTTTTTAAACTTATTTTTACTGACCTATCTCAATGAATCACCATACCGGTGTACAGTCACATTAATTATGAACAATTGACCTCATCGCTTATTCACCTAGTTTGACGTAAACTAAAACTAACTGGTGAACATGACAGGAAGGCGGCAGCAAGCACGACCCGCGGCTGATCACGATCGTGAACCTCACCGCGGTGGCCATACGGCGGTTTATCAAGATGGCTAAGAAAATCAACTCCTTCAAGAATATGTGTGAAGAGGATCAGGTAATGGAGCTGTTATGTATTTTACTAGGAAATGCTGTTCAATTTATATTAAACAAACAATGTTCTGTGACTCCATTGCGCAAGGATGTCCAATGTAACTGCATGTCTGTGTTGAAATGCCTCCAAAGTGGGGTTGGTGCAGTGTCATTAGCTGCTACACTGTGTGTCGCAGATTCGATTCCTGCACATAAAACTTATTAGTATTTTGTACGGCCTATAATATATAGGGTGACTGGCAATTAGTGTACGATACTTAGACGTGATTGTGCTCATGATAACAAACAATTTTTATTATGGGAGCAAAGCTGAAATCGCGAAAAAAATATCAGCTGTTCAGTACATTAGGCAAACATAAATGTACTGAACAGCTGATTTTTTTTTTCGCGATTTCAGGTTTGTTTCCATAGTAAAAGTAGTTGGTTATCAACTATACTAATTACCAGTCACCCTATATATAACTTCTCAGTACGAATTATGACAAAAGTAAAATAAATACAGTTACACGTTAGCATTTGATATACTTAATCATTGTATTACATCTTTCATTTACACGCCCACTTGTGTCAATTAAATATTTTTTAAATACAACTACTCGACTCCCTGGTGTATGCTGTTTGCCAATGACATTGTGTTGGTTGCCGAGAGTGGCCTAGAGGTCCAGAACAGATTGGAGGTGTGGTGGCACAGACTGGAGAGTGTTGGCCTGAAATTGAGTCAGAAATCAGAAATCAGAAACGTTTATTTCAAATAGACCAATTACAGGCACTTTTGAATTGTCAAAATGTCGGTCAGTCAAAAAAAAATACAAGTGAAGCTAAATTGCACGTTCCAAAGCGTAGATCTCTATGGAGAAGAACGTGCAAGAAACTCCATGGACACTCTTTTAAATCATATTATGAGTTACATAAATCTTGGTTACATATTCCTTGTCGCTTCTAACCGTAGTTAAGAGAGAGAGTAGAACCAAAACGGAATACTTGTTCTGCGATTTCGGCGGTCTCTCCAATCCAGTGCCTTTATCTCTCGCTGGAACACCCATACCGATCTGCTCCGACTTTCGGTACCTCGGGTCACTCGTCCAAGGGGATGGTGAGGTAGACCGGGACGTAACACATCGGATCAACGCAGGATGGATGAAATGGCGACAAGTCACGGGAACAACTTGTGACCCACGGATGCCCCTCAAGTTGAAGGGTAAAATCTACAAGTCCGTGATAAGGCCTGTCATACTGTATGGATCAGAATGTTGGGCTGTGAAAAAGACGGATGAAAAAAGATTGCACGTAGCAGAGATGAGAATGTTAAGATGGATGTGTGGTGTGACGAGAATGGATAAAGTGAGAAATGAGTATATTAGGGGAAGTTTGAAAGTGGCGCCAGTGACTGAAAAGTTGAAAGGGAATCGTTTGTCTTGGTATGGTCATGTGAAGAGGAGAGATGAAACGCATGTTACTAAAAGAGTTATGAGTTTACATGTGGATGGATGGAGAGGGAGAGGGAGACCAAAGAAAAGATGGATGGATTGTATGAAGAGTGATAATAATATGAAAGAAAAGGAAGTTAGTGATAGTATGACGAGTGACAGGGCAGAATGGAAGAAAAAAACGTGTTGCGCTGACCCCAAATAACACGGGACAAGGGCAGAAAGATGATGATGACTTGAAAAACCATCCCTACTTATACCACTCTTAGGCACACAATTTACTGTTTTTCGTAGGTACTAGTGTGGAAAAGTGTGCCAGCTCGCCCCCGCTACAAATTATTATATATAAGATATATCAGACTGGGCGCCGAGCAGCATCCGTTTATTTATTTCTTCGTGGGTTGAAAAACATCGTTAGACAGGTGGCAATTGAATTTTCTCCACTTAAGTCAAAATGTACTATTTCAACACACTGTCGAAAACTAGCGACTACTTCACCGCTTTTAGGCACGCAATAAAGTATATTTCAAACTCGTGCGGAAAAGTGCTTCGGCTAGTCCTCGCACCTACTCGTGTATAACATCTGGTTGGTCACCGGACAGTCCCAACATTGCTCAGTCGGAGACCGACGAAAATCAACCTAGTTGCTCCGATAACAATCCACGAATTATTTCTCACAATAATTTATTACTGAATAGTATCTATGCATCGATCACTTATGTACGAGTATGTTATGATTTTTTGAGTAAGTGTATTGAAAAACATCGTTTGATACACGTGGGCATTTGTCATGGCAGTCTCGGCTCCATAATGACCTCACTTTCGGCCGGGCGTATATTCCACCTCGGCTGCAATGACAACGTTTGCCCACTTGTATCAAAATTTTCTATTTCTTTCCTTTATGTTTTGATGTTATATGTAATTGTTTCAGGTGGCACTTCTCAAAGGCGGTTGCATAGAGATGATGGTGCTCAGGAGTACCATGACGTACGACGGCCAGAGGAACCAGTGGAAGGTGAGACGTTATTTCTTTCATCATCCACTACTCTCGACAAGATTATCATTAAATTATTATTTTTTTTGCAAATATTAGTGATTAATAAATGTGTGAAATGAAACTAAAAGATGATATTCGTTATTCGGCTTCGTTTTCATCTATTTTTTCCAATCTTTTGTACAAAAACTAAAGGAAGATGTTAGATTTTGATTCTCTAGAACTCTTCTTTGCTTATTTCTACACACTATAGTCTACATCTCTTCTAATCTCTCCTGTCGTAGGTCTGCTGGAAGAAATTTCTTTTTGAAATAAGCAGTACCTTTGTACAATTTTTTATAATAAGATATCTTGTTCTGTAAACTTGTTTGTACGTAATGTAAATAATAAAATAAATGATGTATGTGAGTTTACAAGTGTGGGGTAACGTTTAAATAAAAAATATTGTATAAGACGTACGCGCAAAATTCGATACCTCCACGCGTTTCCGTGTTAAAGGGTCTTGACAGACAGACAAACAGACGGACGGACAACAAAGAGGTCCTATAAGGGTTCCGTTTTTTCCTTTTGAGATACGGAACCCTAAAAAAACAACCAATTGCTAGTGAAACTGCAGCAATCGGCAACAGGGAATATGCATAACAAAATAAAATTGTTATCTATATAACCAGTTTATCAATAAATATACAAAAATAGAATACTAACTGTGAAAACAATATCAAAATGAGTAGAAAAGCAAACAAGATATAACAATTTCAAACAAACATATCTCTCTCTCGCCAAAACGCCGTTTTCTATAGCAGCTGTACGGGCGTGATGTATTTTGACGACAAATTCCATATTGCACTTCTCTTTCTTATTAGAAGCTGTGAAGCTTTATAACTTTGTTATTGATGAAAATAGTTTAAAAATTCTTTCACATTTGTTTACTACAGCTAAATTTTTTTAAATCTAGCAAATAAAAAAAAATGCATGTAAAGGCGGCAGCAATAAATTAGCGTTACTGCCGTCATCAATAAGGTTTTCTGGTAGATGGTTCATGGCCTAGAATTAAAATAACAATTCACTTCTTTTATTGCACAGTACATATTATTAGGCCATTACAGACTTCATCATCATCATCATTTCAGCCGAAAGACGTCCACTGTTGGACATAGGCCATCGGATTCCCGCGACCCTCACCAGGTCATCGGTCCACCTTGTGGGAGGCCTTCCAACGCTGCGTCTTCCGGTACGTGGTCGCCATTCCAGAACCTTTCGTCCCCATCGACCATCTGTTCTGCGAGCAATGTGCCCTGCCCACTGCCACTTAAGTTTGGCGATTCTTCGAGCTATGTCTGTAACCTTGGTTCTCCTGCGGATATCTTTATTTCTGACGCGATCACGCAAGGAAACTCCGAGCATAGCCCTTTCCATTGCCCTTTGAGTGACTTTAAGCCTTCTGATGAGGCCCATTGTAAGCGACCACGTTTCGGAGCCATATGTCATCACTGGCAACACGCACTGGTCATACACTCGTCTTGAGACACTGTGGTATATTGGACGAGAAGACACCACGCAGCTTCCCGAACGCTGCCCAGCCGAGTCGGATTCGACGATTGACCTCTTTCTCGAAGTTAGACCTACCCAACTGGACCGTCTGTCCCAGGTAAACGTAGTCGTCCACAACTTCGAGTGTAGTCTCCGATCTTGATAGGAGTGGACATTACAGATTTAGGTATATCGTAATCCGAGAGAACCAGTAAATTCGTTAGGAGTGTCCGAACTACTCGACGAATCACTCAAGACTGACTTTCGTAAATGTCTCCCCTCCAAACGATTACGCTCACTTGACATCCACAACGTAACAGCAATTCTCCCCACTCCGGTACTAAGGAATCAATTGAGAGTCTTCATCGTCATCATTATCATTTCAGCCGAAGGACGTCCATTGCTGGACATAAGAAGTGTCGCCACAACGAGCGGTCCTGTGCGTCTCGCATCCATCGCATTCCCCCGACTCTCACCAGGTCATCGGTCCACATTGAGTGTCTTAATATTGTTAAATTGTTATAAACACCGACACATGCATATTTCGTATTGTATGTTTTATTTATTCATAGCTGTGTTGCGTCCCCCCAGATCCCGCACTGCCACGAGCAGTTCGGCAGCATCCGCACGGACGTGCTGAAGCTGGCGAAGGGCAACATCTACCGCACGCACGAGTCCTTCATCCGCTCCTTCGAGCCGCGCTGGCGCACCGACGAGCACGTCATCCTCATCATGTCCGCCATCCTGCTGTTCACGCCGCAGCGGATGAAAGTCGTGCATCCTGACGTTATTAAGCTGGAACAGGTAATAATGGACTATGTTTATCTTTAGATGCTACCAGCGGCTTCGCCCGCGTGAAAGAAGAAAATTGTCCCAAAGGAATATGTTCCCGGGATAAAAAACATCCTTTGTGCTAATACAAGATATAGGCTATCCGGGTACCAAATTTCATCCAAATCCGTTCAGCCATTTGAGCGTGGAAATGTAACAAACATATGTACACACACAAACTTATTAGCGACCCGGCCCACTTCGCGCGGGAGTTGGAAATATTTGAAATTTTCTACTTTACTATAATGTTCTGTATGTATTATATAACCTAAACCTTTCTCATTGAAATTTACCTATGTCCGGTTTCGGTGCAAACTTACTAATTGTCCAAAGTCAATGCGGCTATTTGTATATTTCTTGATATACAAATAGCCGCATGTTATATATAGCGTCGTGTCGTCGCAAAGATCAAAATGGTTTGACAAGACTTTGAAGTTCCCTTGAGTCTTGCCAAAATTAAAACAATTATTGTTATTACTAGCTCGTGTTTTCCACTGCTGGGCAAAAACCTCCCTCCATTCTCTCCGACGATCACAATTTTTCACTTCTTTTTTCCAATTCTTAAGGAAGCCATCCAGGTCGTCCCGCTATCTCCTTCGTGATCTGCCGTGGCCCCGTGTATCTGTATCTGGGCACCAGACCTGTGTATTACGGGCCCACATCTCGATAGACTGTGCGGACCACCCAGAGGACACGGTGGAGCATACGGTGGAGGTGTGCCCCGCTTGGGCGGAGCACCGCCGTGTCCGAGTGGAGGCAATTGGCGGCAGCGACCTTTCGCGTCCGGCCCTGGTTCAGGCTATGGTCCGGAGCGAGGAGGAATGGCAGGCGGTCGCCTCCTTCTGCGAAGCAGTAATGCTAGCGAAGGAGGAGGCTGCACGCGTGAGGGAACGAAGGTCCTCACGCCCTAGCCGCCGTAATTCCGACCCCGACTACCAGCCACGGTAGACGCGGGCTTGCGGACGTCGAGCACTGCGTAGCTCGTCGTCCGGCTGTTCGGTAATTAACCGGACCGAGCCCAGTCGTTAACAGCGCGTAGTGATCCTCGCGCTCCTCAAAGAGATGTCAGCAAACCGTAGGGGCCCAGCAGGGCCGATGCCCGTTAGCTAGGACCGCGGAGAATTTCTGAAAGGGAAACCCGTAGTCCTAGAACGCAAAGGGTAATTGAAGGATACAGGTGTGGTTTTAGTCAGTAAAAGTCTGGCATGCCCTCGCGCTCCACCCAGAGCGCGAGAAGTCATTTGGATGATTTCCCACCTTAAAAAAAAAAAAAAAAAAAAAACATCTCGATAGACATGCGGCAAGCATGTCCTGCCCAGTCTCATTTAAGTTGGGCAGCTTTTTGAGCCACATCTTTGTTTTAAACATGATTTGTTAATTTAACACTTAGTATGCAGCAGCGCTCCATAGCATGTTTAGGATTTGGATGACAGTCAAAGATCGTCTAAGAAAAATTAATATGAAATGAAATCTACAAAACATTTCCTCCCTTTCAGAACTCGTACTACTACCTACTCAGGCGCTACCTCGAAAGCATATACCCCGGCTGCGAAGCGAAATCAACCTTCCTCAAGCTAATACAGAAAATTCTCGAACTTCGCAAGTTAGCTGAAGAAGTGACCGGCGTCTACCTCGACGTTAACCCCATCGAGCCCCTGCTGATGGAGATATTTGACTTGAAACACCACGCCGCATGAAACACAGGGTAATATACAACTAGTATTTATTTCTTAAGGACACGGATTGGTTGAAAATGGAGTGTTATATATAGCGTCGTCGCATGTTCAATCAACTTGATGGATTTCCCCCGATTTCTGATTTAAGTATTTGAAGCCGAGTATTTCTCAAACTCTACTTTAGTCTGAAAACCTGTCAAAATTTGGCGTTAAAGTAGGGTTTGAAATGTTTTTAACTCAAAATACTCAATTCAGAAACCTGGCCTTAGTTTACTTAAAATAAAATGTTTATTTCGTTTAACGCAGCGAGTAGATTGTGTTCGGTGTGTTTATAAGACTTTAACCATCTTAAAACCGTGCCAATACTATTGAAAGCTTCATCGTCAAAAATTATCATAATGACACTAAAATAATTCAGGTTTAAAAAAAATTGGGGAATTGCACTGTATTTAGAATGATTTAAAGCTCACATTTGAATGCAATTTACTTGAGTTATTTAGTTATTTCTCTAATCCTTGCTCTATAAAAGTTTTGTAATTGCATGTTGTAGTTTGAAAAAAAAAAAACATTATGGAATCACACCCATAGAATTTTATACCAAAAGCCAGCTTTTTCCTGGCAGTCAAACATACACACCATTTTCTCCCAATCTGTGTCCAAATTTCTTTGTCCGTCTGTCACATCGGCCTAAATAGCTGTACCCATATTGTTATATGGAAATATTTATATTTATTCATAAGTCACACAGTCCGTTGGGATTTCTTTTATATTCCATTTGATAAGACATTTAAAAAACACGTTATTATTGTACAGATGTTACTCGCAATCCGACATATCATGAAATCAAATGCCAAATTATTATATTTTAGTAATATTTGTGATAACAAACAGATTGTAAGGCTAGGCTACACGCACGATCTCTCACAATGTTTACAAGTGTATATAGTTTGTATGTCTGTGTAGTCCATGCCTATAAAATTAATTGTAAGTACAATAAGTATGTGTTAGTCGGTTCTCACGAATAGGTTATTGATAGATCATGTTTTACTGGACGCAGATGTCACCGTTGGCAATCATCAGAATGACTTTATTGATTGGTCATCTTTTCGGGGCTAATCGTACTATTATATACCTTCTTCTTTATATAAATTTTTTAATAAAAATTACATACTGTTCTTTTGTAAGCGCACCAAGAATGAATTGACCGTTTTCGGTTTGTTTGTTTTTTAAATCATGTTCTTAATAATCTAACCTTTATTTTCTGAATTGAGAATTTGAAGTTGAGTACTTCTCAAACCCTACTTTCGCCTGAAAACCTGTCAAAATTTTGGCTTTAAAGCAGACGTTCATAAAGAGGGCTCCCACGAGCAATTTAGTTGTTCGGCAACTGTTTTGTCTCGGTCACTATCTCCTCAATGCGCACACGAGAGCGCGAGCGACAGCTATGTGACTGTTTCGTAAACATTAACTATCGATAGGCGAAGCGATAGGTGCGTCGCCGGCCTGCTGCCGACCCCGCTCGCATGCGCGTAATTTCATATAATCCCGTAGACTTGAATGTGAGAAAAAAATTAGTTGCGCTTAACAAATAATACGCAATTCAGAAAACGGCATATGTAAAGCCTCAGATACACTAAGGGTGGGGGGAACAAAATGCCTCCTAACATGATGGGCAACGCTGTCAATTCGTCCAACATGTCTCGCATCACGTAAATGCGTCGTAAAATGTTGGGGTTCTCCCCCAACCCTCCAACATTAGCGGGACACTGGACAACGTTGCAGCGTCACGTAAATTGAACGTTGCGTATCATGTTGAGGACTTTTTGTCCTCTAATGAATCTGAGGCTATGAAATGAGCTACCCTACCGTTTAAACAAACAACTTGTTCAAATATGTCCTGTCATATGATTTTTTTTTATATTTGTAAGTTGATCCCTTAGTTAAAATTGTTTACTTACGTATGTTATTTTGCTCCTAAAATATTTCCAATGAATGAACAGTCACTCTGTATAACGAAAGTCAAGCTCAATAAGTATGATAAGCAATCAAATAGGCAAACGAAACCTCATAAATGTTGTCTAAGGTCCTTTTTTTCATAGCATGGGTAGGATGACAGCAGGACGAAAATATGCATCTTTAAGATGAGAGAAAAGGATAGGTAGCTACATTGTATGAATCTGACAGCTGTCACCCGCACCATGCTATAGCAATTGTAGTGTAAATGTGTCATCTTTATATACTAACACACATTTTAGTTGCTTATTATAGTATTAGGGACAACTAGGCAAAATTAGATCAAATACAACACTGCTCTACTAAGCCAAGAAGCGGTATCTCATAAAAGTGAGTTTCGAGAAAAAATACGTTTTGTAAAGATCGATTGCCGTAATATTTGTGATGTATACTGCATAATAGCTTCTGGCCGCGGCTTCATCGGTATGTTGGTAAAAAGTATCTCAAGTCCTTTTGCATGTCCTAGACTGTACCAAGTTAAATTCAATTAAGATCTGTTTAGCGGCTTGGTGTGAAGACGTTACTAAGTACAATGCGTTCCAAATAAGAATAGGATCGATTTTTCGCCATGTTGTGACGTCATAGCTCTGTCAAATCGAAAAAAAATGGGTAGGGAGAGCAAAACAATACATTTTTAAAACTTAATTTATTTACGAATCATGAACGAAAAAAGTTTAATCAGAATCCAGTTCTTCAATTTTGCTCATCTTTGCGTCACTGAGTGAAATGTCTGAGCAAATGGAAGAAGAAGGCGAATTGTTCGTAACAACGAAAATATTTTTATTTATTTTTTTAACTAATTATGACTTAGACAATATATTTAGCTAATTTAGATTAAACAATAACATTTTTACTTCACCTAGATTTAACTAAAAATCAGTAATATGAAGCAAAAAAAAAAAAACGTTATTGATACGCAAATAAGTTTTCTTTGCAAACCGTACTCTTTAATCAAAATTTGACAGATCGAGGTTATTAACTTTTCTATTCTTATGTGGAACGCATGGAACGGATTTTTTTTAAAGATACTGATTTATCGAATAGCTCTAGTGTGTAAAAAATAGATACCGCTTTTTGGCTTAGTAGAACAAAACGATTAAACATAACTAACGAAATGTGGGTGCCTCTGTAAAATAAATAGGATTGAAGTATTTCTGACATAAATACGTCTAAAGGCACTTGGCAATATGAGTAGGATATGTTGGCAATATTTACTTGTATTATATTTTGACTGCTTCATTAATCCAGTGGACGCAAGCATGCTGAGCATGAGGTTTTAGGTTCTATTCCCGGGTTGAGCAAAGCGTTATTGGTTTTTTTCCCACCTGAAATTTCTCAGTAACAGCTCGGAGTCTGGGTCTGTTCTTGATGACAATAGACTTGCCAGCCATAATATGGGACTGACGGAATGTATTGTACTAATGTATATACGTCACTGCCTAACCTTTTGGGAGATATAAGCGTGATGTTATCTCATATTTCAATATTGTCTAAACATATGCACCGTGTCTCGGACATCTACGCACAGACGAGTCATGGCAAAGGTGTTTTTTTTGTCGCTGTTTAAAAAACCATTTTTAATTAAAAAGTAATTAATTCGCTTTTTTCACCTGAGCATCTGAGCTCGCTAAGCATATCTGCTTCTAGTTTTATTTACATTGTGTTTTTTAATAAATAAAAAAGGGAGATAATTACTATTTGATTGGGGTTGATTAGGCTAACGATTTTGTACAGATTAAAATAAAAAAGTAAAGATTTTATTCATTTAGAAAGATGCTGCGAAAAAATCCACTACTAGGAGGTACAGGATCATGTACTGGATCCATTTACTGGTTTGTGCGTTGATGTCTCAGACACGGTGTATATGAGACATTGTTCTTTTTTACGAACTATCTCCGCCGTCACCCCTTTGTGTACGAGGCAAAATGGTGATGGAGGCGTATTTTGTCCACTTTATCACGCAAATTTCAAAAAAGGAAAAATATTATTATTACTCCATAGCCCTTGAATAATACACGTATTTTACTAAAAAAACTTCAAGCGTCTATAAGTACCGTAGTTACATTCTTTTTTGAAGGGATAAGCGGTGGTCGGTAAAAACGAAGAACGTCCCAAATGCACATTTGTGTGTTACGATATCCACGATCTCTCTAATACATAGCATCACAGTTGCCATACTATTTATACATTTTCAATTTTAAGTTCATATATTTATTTGATTTTAAACACTTTTAGGACTGATTTTTCAATAGTTGCGGGTTTTTTTTTTTCATTACAAAGTAAATATGGATGACATAACCTATGAGAACAGTGGTAGTCCAGTGGTAACGACCCCGACTTACGAGATACAGTGGCCATAACGAGTTAAAATGTCAGGCGAGTGAGTGAGAAAGGGATGGAGCTTTATTTACCTATATATTTTTTTAATATTTCACCATCACTGCTTACAAAATGGCGAAATAAATCATCGTGAGGAAACTAGCATGTCCTCATCATCATCATTTCAGCGGATAGACGTCCATTGCTGCACACAGGGCTCTCTTTTCTTGTGCCAATGCCCCCTTTGCCACCCTCATCCATTTTCTTTATAAAAGCTGTCAAACTTTCTATTTTTATTCAGTAGGGCCGTGCCTCACTAGGACGCCATGGCAGCGTAGCCAGGTCATGACGCCAAAAAATTGATGGTTGCATGCATTATCTTGGCTTCGCGAACTGGCAACACCGCCATGGCGTCCCAGTGAGGCAAGGGCCTTTAGTAAAAGTAACCTGACCATTGAAAAATCGGCCCTAACAAAATTATTGTTATGAACGAGCTTGTATCATCATTATTATCCACCTAGCCTTACGTCAGCTAACTTAGGTCAGAAACTACGTAAAGCAGACGCCCGCGACGGGCTCCCGTCGCGTGACCATGCGCGTGTGTTGACGCGGACGGTCCCCGTCGCGGATACCAGATAATAATCTGGTATCTGCGTGAATTAAAAAGAAAACCAAATAAATTAAAAAAATTAAACTATTTTTTTTTATTATATTTAGTTTAATTTTTTTTTGGTAAATTTAAACTAGTGACACTAGTGTCGCTAGTTCAAATTTAACGGTGTGCATGTAGTCGTGACGATGAAGAACTTAATATATTATTACGTAGCAAAACGGGCGCGGGTCCCGGCGAGCCGCGACGGCTGTCCGCGCGGGTCCCGGCTACGGAGCATTTTTGTATGGTACCGCGCGGACGTTCGCTTTGCGCAGTTTCAACCCTTATACATAATAGCTGAATAATTATGAGTATTTTACTCTTAAGCTTTTAAATTTTATCACCAACACAAAATTCGTTGAAATTATTAAAAATATTTATTTTGTTTTAAGTTGTAAATAGTTTAACTTTAAAACTATGTTAATTGTTAATTAAGAGAAGTTTATTTTTATATTAACGTTTAGAACACGATATTGTAAGTGCAATAATGTATTTTATAAGGAAATTATATTATAATTTGTTTATTTTATTCTTTTATTTTGTCATACAAATATGAAGTACCTATATGCCATGTATGTAATAATATGCATACATGACAAACTCAAGTTTCAAAATAGTACATTATGATACAAGTGTGTAATGTTGGTGGAGACAAGAGCCGAGGACGGTAATCACCAATATTCACGCGTATCATACGACGTTTTTCAACACACTTGTGATAGTAGGGGAGGCCGGGATGCTAAATTTGCAATTACTAAAGTGTCATAGGAATCTATTGGATTGTGAAGATTAGGTTCTAAAACGAAATAAAGTTTATGTCAAGTTTCCATTTTAGTGGAGGGGAGAGCGTGTAAGAATTTTCAAAAGTATAAAAAAAGACAGTAACATGGAAATACTCGAGCGCGTCAGACATTCATAGTGTATACGCGCTTTGTCTTTCTGATAACCGATAGTTATTAATCTGACGATTAACTAGTGGGGGGTGGCCTTAAAAGACGTAAAATATACCAAAAAAAAAAGATATTCGAAATTGTCAGATATTCAGAGTGAATGTTAAGTGAACTCAAAAAAGTGTCCTATTTAAATGACTGACGATTTGACCGAAAGTGACCAATGGCCGAGATTGATTTTTGAAAATGTAAAAAAAAATATGAGACCTTGAGATACTCGAGCGCGTCAGATTTTTATACAGAGGGTTCAACTTGATGTCTTTGTTGTCCTAAATGATAAATCTGACAATTATATGGAGGGGTATTGTTAATCTGACAGTTTGAATGAAAAAATTAAAGCAAAAATATCATCATCTTCATTTCAGCCGATAGACGTCCATTGCTGGACATAGGCCATAGACATAAGCAAAAATATAATAACCAATAATAAAATAACCAAACGACATTTTGAAAATGTAAAAATGGTACATTGTAGTATGGTTATTAAAGATTAATATGAATTGAACATTGAAGTTTGTAAAAAAATTCAACATTTGACTATCAAAATTAAACTAAATTCAATTATTTTGTTTGGCAGAGTCCTAAACGACCCATATGTTCCATGGTGGGACGGTGCGAGAGAGAGAGAGATAAGAAAGAGTGAGAAGGAAAGACCTTCACACTCTTTTTTTATCTCTCACTGTAGGCACGGAGTGGGGAATACACAGTTCTCAGCACCTGTACGCTTTATCCTTTATCGATGGTTTTAGCTAGGTTTAAAACTGTCAGATTATATGTTTTTCGTAATCCTGATAGGATATCCTTAAAAATAAAATAAATTCAATCGCGCTCGAGTATTTCGAGGTTACGTTTTTTTTTACAACTTTGTGACTCCTTGTGCCACGCTCCAATTGTCAGATTATTAAAATATACACTTTTCTGCATGCAGGTACTCAACTTACCTTGTCATAATCTGACGCGCTCGAGTTTTTCCAAGGATCGATTTTTTTTTTACCAATCTGACGGGCTGCCCTCAACGCACCCCACTATATTTAGGGTTCATATGTGGTAGGGGTACATTACAGGGTGCAAGGTTTCTCCCCATATAATTTTATGACGCGCTCGAGTCACGCGCAAATTCCCCACTTGGGCTTAAATATGATTTGTGATTTTTTCGAGTGAGATTCAGTAACTGTTTTAATTATTCACAAATTAATTTCCAGTGGTAAAATGAAGCTGATAATTTTATTGTAGTGTTGACTACCTCAACGAAGCTTACCGAGAAGGCTGACGATACATTTGCTGGCAAATACTACAAATACATTAGAATGTGTACATCCATATTCTAAATTTCTAATGCACATCAACTATGACATACGAAGACATGGCTTAAAGAACTTAGTATCCAAGCCAAAAACATTAACAAAAAAAAAAACGAATTAAAAATTGTATTAAAAATTTGTTTTGAGAACAGAGGTCAAAAAGGTTTTAACTACATTATCGCACTAGTGCATAATGATAATCAAAAAGTCACAGTTCGGTCACAAATTCCGTTATATACCTAAGTGTAGTGCAATTATAGTCACTTTCTTAGCAAGTGTTTTGAAATCGTCTGTAAACACTTGATAGACCAAACATGGACCAATTAAATATGATGACATTTCACAAACACACGCAACACTTTTAGAACATTTTAGAAGAAAGAATAATAATGTAAAAAAGGGCACTTTCAATAAAACTACACAAATGGTAACTTAAAATATTTATTCAAAACTCGCGCCAACCATCTTGAACGTTTTGAGCAAAGTCAATTTACTTACGAGGCCGCGAGGTAAAATTTACGCATAGTAAAGTAATTGGAGCAATTGCTTCTTCTCATTCGAGTTCTGAGTGACCAAGAAGTTAGACAAATACTAAACTATCTACTACACTGCTATAAATGAACATAGCAAATAAAAATAACTTTGAACAAAATAAAACATACTTTCTTAAACAAAACAATAAATCATAATTACCTAAAGGTACAGTAAATGGTGACCTTAGCATAAAAACTACACAATTTATGAGATCAATTAGTGTTATAACTAATTGCTCATTCATATAGCATTGCACTCCAGAATATAATACGTAAAACACACGTCAAACAAAGGAGCAACACACACACAGCATAAACCACAATCAATTGACGTTTAAGCTATTATAGAATATAGCTAATATTTTATTTTTTTTATTTATAAGCAAAATATTTGACACCCATAGAATATTGAACTCGTAGTGAACAACAAAATTCTACAACTTCCCATCCTCAATCCCTAAAGCTAACTTCATTTCTAAAGAATAATTCTGCTCTACTCTATCAAATTGTGCTCCATCACCATCCTTCTTAACTTCTTCATTCACCTCTATATCATCTACACAATCTTCAAATATATCATCAGTTGACACATCATTGACCTCAACACCGTGTACTGATTCGTACGTTCTAGAATCATCTAGATCTTCATCGTTCTCATTTGCCTTGCCTTCATTTATTTTATTATAAGCATAGTTGGAAGAGGTAGCGTCTCCCGAACCAGAAGCAATAGGACTACTAAGAGCAACCAAATCCTTGCCTTTAACATCTTTGTTCACATTGCGTGGCGTAACATCACCAGCATTATCATTCGAAGCTTTATCATTCTCATCGACGCTTTTATTAACCTCTGTAGTATCACTTAGTGTAGTATCATTACCGATTCCTGAGTCATCTTCTACAATAGCTGCCATTCTGTTTACGTTTTCGTCTGTGAGAGTATCTTCTAAGGATAAGGAAGTGTTGTGGCTCGGGATAAGAGTAGCTTCGTTGTCCTCGTTCCCTTCATTGATGGATTCGTCTGGTATGAACTGTAGCAACTCGCCAGCCCGCCATCTTTGCTCGGCGACGTCCATGTGAGCTTCGAGGATGCGTGATACTTCGGGGAGCTGGAATTGAAGATGATGCAAGTAAGGTACAAACAGAATTCAACAATTAATGACTAGAGACTAAAGTCATCAGTTGTGAATCGTATCCAAAGCGGGTAGGTAAAATTAGTTTGTAAAATGCAAGTCATAAAAATTCTAAAATGCAAGTCATTATCGTGACAAAATGGAAACTCACAGTATATTCATTCTCCAACTGATCGGAAATATGCTCAATGATGGTATTGGTCCTGTTATCAATATTGCCGGCATGACTATTCATGACATCATACTGCCGGTACATCTCCCGTTCCTCATACTGTAACGTGCGGTCTAATATCTCTGAGGCTACGTCCTGTTCGATGCGGGCATTCTCTGCCATGTCTGAGCGGTTTACTCCTAGAAATAGATCAAAAAGTATTTAATTTAATAAGTACATTGCCTACAAACAAGAATATTTTAGCTGTCATCGTCATTGACAGCCTCGTTTCACCAACTGCTAAGTGTAGACTTCTCTTTTGCGCCAAACCCTTGCCTCAGCTAATCTCTTAAGTTTTACCTTTAGTCTTTTGTAAAGCAACTGTAGTACCCCAAACAAACTACAAAAGTCCTGACGTCACACAAATCCTACAGGTTGGGCGACTCTCGACTCCGTCTCACAATATACCTCTATAAGTACATCCAATAACGTGAATGTTGGTCTACCATTACTCTATCTACTCTCCGCATCCGTTTTAAGTTCGTCAGCTATCATACTTCACTGCATAGATATATATTTACTAGCTTCTGCCAGCGGCTTCACCCTCGTGTCAGTAGGTTTCTCCATACAAATTTTGGTTCTTCCTTTCTTATTCTTTGTATACCTCAAAAAAGGAACCTCTGTGCAAAATTTCAGCGTTCCAGGTTCAAGTTTGGGCTGGACGTTGATGAGTCAGTGATTGAGTCAGGTTTTTGCATTTTAAATTAAACAGGTTAACTACATTTATTTTTAAACATACCTTGTGATGGGAACCTATTGTCGCTATAAGAATTGATAGTGTTTATTATGGATTTCTTGGCTTCTCTGCGATCAATATTTAGCATCGTATCATAGTATGACGGTAGAACGTTACTAGCTGGATACGGTGAGCTTGTATCTACAACAAAATCGTTTAAAGATGATTTTGGTTTCATACTACTACAGAGTAAGGATTTTTTCCTAAATATATAGGAAAAAATATACAGATAAATATCTTACTTGTATGACTGGACCCACTTGGAACTGGTTCCTGTTCACCAACAGGAACCCCTGCCGTGGCATCGTCGCCATCCTGATTGCCATGACGTCTATCAGAAGGCTTTTTAACTGCCTTCTGTCCATCACCTTTCTCATCACTTAATTTCTTTCCAACAACCTTCTTTGCGTCTGCATTTTTACTGTCTTTTACATATTTACCATTATCTTTAGAAGCTGTTTCGTTCGGATTATTTTTAATATTGGATGCAGAGGCTGGTCTGTTAGTTACTTTTTTAGTTACTTTAGCTGTTTCTTCCTTTGATTGTTCATCACTTGAGTCTGTGTCTGATGATATGTTTATTGAATCTGTCTCGCCAGATGACGCTAGAATTTAAAGATTATTTATCATGTCTGTTAAAATAGAATCTTCGAAATGATCTATAAAGAGATGATTGATAAATAAGCGTATTTTGGTAGAAAACTTCTTGGAAAATCCTTGCATAGGATCCTGTACTCCCCTTTAATAAACTACACAATTATACAGAAATAGATATGACTATATATTATTTTTGTCTACTGTTAATTATAGGTATTTGAAGGTCAAGGTTTAACCAACATAAAAAAAACTCTCGTTCTAGTGTCTGTTTGTTGTGTTTCTGGGTCTAAACTGGATAAAACTACAAATTTTTATATTAGTCATGCAAATTACGGGCGGATTCGACTTCCTCCTCTCCAATCTCATACTGCACATCAGCGATGCGCCCCTGATCCAAATATTGGAACAGCACGGCGCCCGGCACGTGCGTCAACTTCACTTTAGTTTCGTCTGCAATGGAAGCTCGATCATTTACATCTTTTTACATATCATCCATGTGTCCTACTAATGATTTCTTGACTTTGTAATTAAGCAAATAGTCATCATCTGCTTAGCCTACTTCCAGCTATGTTGACGTCGGTTTCCAGTTCAACCGGGTCCAATTGTTACATGGAGCGACGATATATCTGGGGCCTTACCATGTCAAGCGTGCGAGCGAGAAAAAGGGATGGAGCTACATCTACACCCTATAAAGCTATATAATAACTGTTTAAAAGTTCGTAATACAGAGAGCTCCCTGTAATATGAACTGTTAAACAGTTCAGTTTAGGTCATCAAATGGGTGGGTCTCTGATCTCCATAACCCATTTACTGAGTAACACGATACCTCCGGTAAAACTAGTTGTTATACTTTCGAGCTTCTAACCACTCGTATCAAACTGTATAAGATCTTCGAATCACGATAGGACATTAAGTAGATTTTTAAAAGCAAAAAGCTACGCAAAAGAAATGCGGAGAATTTATATTTGCAGACACACAAACAAGCACAAAGCAAGCATTGTGCTTCAATTTGGCTTGTAAGTATCATCTTTTTTAGTTATCATTAAAATGTTATTTTTGACTTCGATTACTAATGTTTCTTACCAGGTTTATCTCCAGCAGTCAGCTGGCTCAGTGCAGCGCGGTCGAAGGCGTTGTCGCGTCGATACGTTGTGTACATTGTCTTCTCTTTCACGAGGTGCGCTGGTACGCTATCTTGTTCCTTGTGGTATGCCTCCATCAATTTTTTGTCGTACAATTTCTGGACATGATGAAAGTAAAAAACCTATTCAAAAAGCTCGACTCCAAAAAATAACTATAAATTTCCAAACAAGTTTATTATCATAAAGGCAGATAGGTATAGCTGGTGTCTTGAAATCCGCGACAATCAGACTGCTTGAAAAGTGACTTATTTTGAACTGTTTTAGTTTTTTTTTTGTTATTATAATTTTTTTCTAATTTCTACATTTTAGTGAATTCATCATCATCATCATCATTTCAGCCGATAGACGTCCACTGCTGGACATAGGCCTCCCCCAAATGTCGCCACAACGAACGATCCTGTGCGTCTCGCATCCATCGGATTCCCGCAACCTTCACCAAGTCATCGGTCCACCTTGTAGGGGACCCCCTCAAATGTATAATTTAGTGAATTATATTTTTGGAATTGCCTTCTTGATCTCTTTATTTTAATATCTCACAATATGATCATTGATCATATTACAAAAAAATAAGACTGTACTAACCTAATGGCAAATATAAGAAAAATAATTAATCGAATAGACAATGTTGTAATGACTGGCCTGTTAACTAGTGGTTAGTGGCTCTGACTGCTATGCCGGAAGTCGTGGCTTCGATTCCCACCCAAGACAAATGTTTGTGTGATGAGCACGATCATTAAGTTCTGTGTCTAGGTGTAATTTATCTATACGTATGTATTTAGAAATATATAAATATGTTTATCAGTTGTCTACTACTCATACAAGTTTTGCTTAGTTTGGGACTATGTGGCGTTGTGTGAAAGTTGTGGAATATTATTACATTATAGACAAGATCGTATATCTTGTCGTCGTCCCCAAATACATTAGAATATGGGCTAGAACATGATACATTCTACCGCCAGAAGTAGCTCACCATAGGGTCAACTGCAGGCTCTCCCCTGTCAATCCTGGCCTGTCGTTCCGCCTGTTCGCGATCCAGTTCAGCAAAAATCTCCAGATCTTCAGCACTTGGTTCCAAATCCAGATTGTCATCATCAAAGTCCTCGTTGTTCATGCGATGCATGTAGTTTATGAGCGCTACGCCTTCACCATCCGATTGTGCTAGACAATTCATTTTGCAAGTTAAATATATCAAAATAAATATATCCTGATGACGTATTTTTAGATCTTTGACAGTCGTAACAGGCATTCAGAAGCCCGAAGCACTATTAATCAACCAGTCTTACAAAGGATATCGTTTTACCTACAAAGTGACCGTACCCATAGATAGGAAAATGCTAGTTAGATATGCTATTGCTTTTCTGCAAAACTGAAAAATAACTTAGGCCTACTGTACATGGACGCGTATACGCTTGGTGTAGCGGCAACAACACGACGAGTACGATGTTCCAGCTTCGTCGACATAGTTTCATAGTTTTGTATGTAAGTTTCACGCAGGCGTACACCGCTACGCGTCTATGAACAGTAGGCCTTAATAGTCAAGATGACTAAATTACATATATATGCTTATTCACAAAGAGTGCCGTTAAGAGAAACAATGATATATTAGGAAAGGCCGTGAACAACTTACCACTAGGTCTCCTTTCCGCTTGTACTTGGCTGATAGACGAAGAGGTATTCCCTTTGTCCTGACTCTTGTCATCTCCTTGCTTAGTACTCTCCTGGTTTTCTTCTGCTTTCTTAGGTGAGTCTTTTTGAACAGGTTTCTTGTCAGCAGTTATTTCTTTGATGGGGATTTCTTGAATGGTTATTTTTTTCTTCGCATTTTTTGGTTTTTCTTTAATAGTCTTCTTGTCGTGATCTATGACTTTATTGCCTTCAACTACAATTCCTGTATTATTGAAATACTTCATGGCTTTCTTCTCTTGCTTATTTACTTCTTTATCTTTCCCTTTTTCAGTTTTATCTTTAGAATTACCCTTTTCTATTACTTGGGCGTCAGTATTTGTTACATCTTCTATAATCACTTTATTGTCATCAACATTAGATTTTGTTTTATTAGCATCTTCAGATGAATCTATTATTTGTATCAATGGTTTCTTCTCAGCTACGTCCGCGGCTTTCTCTTCGTCTGGGTTGATTTCGGTTATTTTTGCTGTACGATTTTTGGAATCTATAATAAATGTAAAATTAAGTTACCTTTACAACTAAAGTGAAAAGTTATAGAAAATGCACTTGTACCTTCCAAAATCTTAGTAACCCCCTTCCTTCCTGTTTGTGACGGTTGATTGAATAACAGATCGTTGATTGCTTGGAAATCGGAGGTAATATCACTGTAAACAAAGTATTTATTAGGACATTAGTATTTGATAAAATAAAGGTAAGTTAGGACGCGACGATACCTACTCGCAGGGCTGCTATTAGTAGCTGAACGAGAATAGCCGAAGACATAGTTAAATTGCATGCGATCAGAGAGACCCTAAGACTGCAGTTCCACTAGATCTATTTAACTGCACAGTGACGTCTTTTTCTAATATTGTTCCACTTTTAAAGCTTAATTAGCGTCCACATGGAGGTAATTTTTTCCATACTTATATGAGAGCGACAAATGTGTACCTACTAGGGATTCGAAGTAAAGATGCATACGATTAGCCTGGTTACAACCTCGCCATTATCAGCGACAGCTTACCGTGTAGCAGTGGGCGATATGAACAAATGTACGACTTAAAATGTTGTATTACGCCAAGAGTTGCCGCGCTCGGCGGTAAGCAACAACACCCGACGAGCGTTTTTTACCGAATGAATCGCTACAGCGGCGCCGGACGAACTAAACAAACGAATGTGCGACCCAAAGCAATGCCACAACACAGAACGTTTCAGGCAGCGGTAGCGCTGTAACGAACTGTGCGGCGACTCATCAAGGAAAATATTTTAGACGAATTTGTACCGAAACGCTACTAAGCGTACATGCATGGCGTCCGCTCCGCTGGCGCCGCATGGTACTAAAGCCAGAAATCGTGGCCAGGCCCAGGATGAGAGCTGTGAGGGTGGTGTTGGAGCTACCTTTGAAGAGTACGGGGCAGAACAGACTGCATTACACTTAGCTCGCGTTGCGTATCTTTATAGCACATTTTACCTACTCGCACAACTACGCTGCTTTGCTACGCGGAGTTGCAGTCAGTCTATACTGATGATAGTAAGAAAATATATATAAATATGTACATTATTGACTAAAAGACATGAAACACTCACGGCTTCTGTTGATTCTTCGGCTTGATGTTCCCGTAGCCATACCAATAGTCTTCAGGCGGAGGCGGTGGAGGATCATTCGTGATCTCTTGCACCAAACGCTTGCTGCGATCTGCGGTTTGCGACCACTCGATATTACCGGTCTCGGGACCTACGATGAAATGATTAATAGGTTAAGCAGTTTCAAATAATAGTATCTGCCGCCCATGATAGCTTCCAACTATAGAGCTGACGATCATCATTTGGAGCATTATTCTGGAAAAAAATCACAAGTGGCATGGAACCACTTGTGATTTTTTCGGGATCATAAAGACCACATTTTATTAAACGGAAGAATTTTCATTGCTGAAGTGATGAACTTTTAGAACATGAGATTTAATGAGTCTGCTTCTATCACAAGCCTGAAAACAGTATCATTACTCACCATCATCCTTACTGTCACTCTCATCACTGCTGTCTTCACTTGTAGAGTCATTTTCTTCAGATTCTGACAGCATATCCACAGCCACTCCATCTTTGACTTTAACTTCTTCTGGTCCGTACTTCTCTTCTAGAGATGAAAGACCTTCAATTTCCTCTGCAGCATCTGGTTTGACTTCTTCGGGATGTTCTCCTTCCTGTTCAGTAATGTATATTAATATTTTGAAAGTACGGTTGGTGCAGTGTTGTGCTGCGTGTCGCGTGTTCGATTCCCGCGTGGAACAAATATTTGTATGGCATACAGATAGTTATTCCGTGTCGTGGTGTCTTGTTTATGTGAGTTTACATGATTGTGAATGCTCCCACGATACAGGAGTTAAATCCTAGTGTAGGCTATTGTTTATAATATTACACGGCTATAAATCTTACCAACGAAGCACAGTCAACCGCATGGAAATGGGTAAATCCGTTTTTACTGTTACGAAATAAAAGCTCAACTGTAAAATCTGTAACGATGACTACAAAAATTCTACTGATTCTAGACATTATTAATATTATTATACTATACTCCATCGGTTTAGGTAGGTAATTAACTAAATGTAAACAATCTTGACATGTCTTTTATCTAAAAGTTGTCTAAAAATTGTATCTAAAAATGTTTACAATTTGTTATTTACCTATACCGATGTTTGGTAATTAACTAAATTTAAATTTTTTTTTTTTGATTGTTTACGTTTAGTTAACTACCTAAACAAATGGAGTATAGTTATTACTCTTTACCTTTTGTTGTAATCCTTCTTTCTCCCGTGCCTCCAGTTCCTTAGCCTCTCTTATTGCCTTCTTCTCATCGCGCATTTTTATCAAGTATCGAACGCTCTGCATCACTTTCTCTTGATCTTTGGCTATCCAGCTAAAATCGAAATAATGTAAAGAAATAAATAAGAATAATTCACATTCACAAATTACGTTTTAAATAGACGCTATTTACTGTGTGCTTAATATAGTTCTATCTCGTGAGAAAAAAAAAATTAAAAAAAAAAAAACAAAAAAACAGAAAAAAGAAAACAAAATTACAGAACGGGACTGGTATAACTAATGAATTTTCTTTAAATCGATGACTTGATATGTTATGCCGCGTTGGTAAGTACTAAATAGGTTAATACCTAACGGGTGTACTAGCCAATTAGTGTCTCTTATCGCTTACCGTCTCCGCTCGGCAATTTCCTCTTGAACTCCACCTCGTTGCCAAGCTTCAGCACACGCGCGGTCCCTAGGGAACACCGGCCGGTTGTCCAGGTTAAGAAGCTCCTTCAACCGAAGCGTCAGAGTCTTGCGATACGCGGGAATGTTGCGGATAACTGGGTTACCGGTTAACACCAGCACTGGGAAGTCACATTATTATTAAAAAGGCGAAAGCTTTATGCACGTGCGTGTGTGTGTGTTTGTTACTCCTTCACCGTCAAATGGCTGAGCGGATTTGGATGAAATTTAGTACACGGGTCGACTATGTTCGGGAATAGCACTTGGCATGGCTATATTTTTATCCCGATAATGTTTCTTATAGGAATGGAATGAATTAAATATAGGATCCTGGCGTAAATATGGCACAGTAAAAAAGTCCGGTTTGTAGAACGTCGTCTCCGACAGTAGGTATTATAATTTTATGTGTTTAAAGTTTCAAAATTAATGATGTTGGTAACCATTATTTTGTAACTGTTTACTGATGCATGTTCTTGAAAAGATTCTTGTAGTTAGATATCATTCGTTGAAATGTACAATTAGCTTCGGTACCTACCTACTAGTCTTTATGATTGATCGACAATAATGAAATACCTTTCAATATTATCATGTCAGCAAGCACATCGATGATGAGAGGGTCCTCCAAGCGATTGTAAGATAAATCCAAAACTGACAGATTTCTGCAAAACCTTAGATGAGCAAGGTCGTCTGAAACATTGTAAAATGTAATTTATTGTTAGGAAGCATACTTACTACGACACTGGTACATTTTTAATATTTTAGATTTAAGTATAGCTTTTGAATCCATTGATGTTTTAAATAAATGTTTTTTGTTTTATAACAAAGTTACAGAAATATATACTCACCAACAGCACTGAGCATATTATGAGCAATGCTAAGCGTATGCAAATCTGGAACTGCATCCAGATTCTCTATCTTACCAACGAAATTATGGTCAATATTCAAAGTGTCTAGCTTGGGACAGCCTTCTAAGTTCTCGATCTTTCTCAAGACATTATAATGAAGGTACAAGCACTTCAGTTCAGATAGCGTATCCAGTCCTTCAATCCTCTGGATGCCGTTATTCTCCAAAAATATGCATTTTAGACCTGTGTATTCCTCCAGGTTTTCAATTTTGGAGAAACCCTGCAAAAAATTGTGTTAATTCAAAATGATTAAAGCTAAGTTTTAAATTATTTAAACTTGGCTAATTCCGTTATCAATTCTTAACTGTACGTTTAAAATATAATTTTTACCTTGAAATGCAAATACAGAATGTCATTGAGATATGGCGTGCTGTATAATTTGTGCTGTCTGCAATGGTTCTTGATGAACTCCTTTGTCATCCGTGGGGCTTTGTTCATTTCTTCTAGTTCCTTCTCCACCTTTCTCTGGAACTCCCTTTGCCTAAGTCTCTCTTTCTGAGCGTCCTCTTGCTTTTTCTTTTCTTTAGCCCTTTTCACGTCTTCGTAAGTTTCAAATACTGTGAGTTATTTAAAAAATAAAAATTATAGCTAAGTTCTCATAGCATGAAAATTTTGCTTAATATGGAGTTAAAGCTGCCTACTCAGGGTTTCATGTCGAAAACCATTCAACTACAATAGTTACAAATCAAATAGATTTACTGTAAGCCAATACATTTTTGTGAGCAGTGGTGGACGAATGGTAACGTCCCCGACTTTACGAGTTGTAGGTCGCGGGTTCACCCAGCCAGGCGCATTACTTTGTGTAATTTATTTCATAACCACTGCTCTCAAAACGCTGAAGGAACACATCGTGAGAAAACCGGCATGTCCTAGAACCAAAAATTCGAAGACATGTGACCTTCACCAACCCGCACAGGGCCCGCGTGGTGGATTACGGCCCATTCTCCCTCCTAGAAAGAGGAGGCCACTCAGGCCTCCGGCGGCCCAGCAGTGGGAACATAAGGCTGATTATGATAATACATTTTTATTAGGTCCTTTCCTATGATTGTAGTTTTTAAAACGGGTTACTTTAAACTGAGATATCTTCGGATTGACTTTGAACTATAGGTTAAAATAAACTTTATATTAAAAGTACGGTATGGTATTCTTTAAATTAGCTATTGATTAATTTCTTCGTGTTTTGTATTTTTTTTAATATCGCAGTATTTATATTAAAAGCATAAAATCTGACAAAAATAAATATATTTTTCATAATTGGAGTTCCAACATGGAAACTGCATTTCAAAGGGCAAGCAATATCAATGATGTAAACCTACGACGGTTTTCTACTAAAAACCGATTTCTGTGTTATTGGTTTAATAGCTTTCATTTTGGAAATTTTGTTCAGTACCCACCCACCCGGAGAAGAAAATTTATTCGTGAGATAAAATTTTCAACATGAAAGCGATTGAAAGAAAAATACACATCCCATTCATAAGCAGTTCTAAATCCTGATATGTCATCAATGTTGCATACAGTTTGACATTATTCCCACGTTAGAACTAATATTCCAAAATAAAACGAGTTTTGTTAGTATTCATACAAAAACGGTTATAAATACAGCGATATTACAGAAAATATAAAACACAAAGAAACCAATAAATAATTAATTACGAAAAAAGAATAACGTACCTTTATTATAAAGTTTATTTAACTTATAATTCCTTTTCAATCCGAATATATCACAGTTAAAATTAACCTGTTTAAAAAACCCCAATTTCATAAGTAAGGACCTAATAAAAAACTACCTTCGGGTTTTCCATCAGTTAAAAAAGGTACTTCTTTGCTATCTGTTGATTGTGATCCTGTCTCCTCAAGATGGTCTCCTTGAGCTCTTGTATCAGTCTCTTCTGGTGGTAATTCACATATCTTTCCAGATTTATCTGCAAGAGCCTTCTTTCTATTCTCTTCCCTCCTAAGCATACTGTTGGCTAATCTTAAGACGTCTTTATTATCTTTCATCTTATCTTTTATATCACATAAAAGATTACTTATCCTATTACTCCGTTCTTCTTCTTGTTTTTTTTGCGACTCTATCGTTTTTTTCTTATTTTCATCTTGGTAAGAGAAATCAAGGTCCCACACTTCCTTGCGTATCTTCTTTCCGTTTTCGTCAAATTTCTCGGTTTTGTTTTCAATAGCAGAATTATTTTCTGCAGTAAATTTATTATCACCTTGATTGATTTCATTAGCAACTTCCAAATTTTTCTTTTGAGGATGCAAAATTTCATGGGATTTTAAAAGTATTTCATCTACTTCCTTGATGAATGTTTTGCATTCATCATTTCTCTGTTCATACCTTGCCTTGCTTTGATTTATCCTATCTTCGTGATGTCTTAACTCGGAGTTCAATTTTTTAATAGCATCATGTATGCTATCCATTTGCGGGTCATCGTCTGGCTTTTCTTCATCTTGAATTTCTGCAGCCGTATTGGCTGGTCTTCCTTCTTCCTCAATTTCCTTTACATTTCCCTCAATGTGTATTCCGCGTTTAAGTAACTCACCCTCTTCTTTTATTTTGTCATAAACAATGTTCGATTTTTTTGAATTTTCTAATGCCTCATTAACGTCATTCAATAGTTCGTTCATACTGTTTAGTTTATTAGTTATATCTTCCCGTATAAGAGTACTTAGATTTTCAGCACCTTCAACGATGTTTCGAGCTAGATTTTTCATTTCTTTGAATTCCATTTCATTGTTTTCTGGTTCTCCATTGTTGGTCGAATCAAATATATTTTCCAGAGTGTTTTGTAAGGTTTGCTCCGTCTCTGCATCGAATTTCGGTAGCTCATTTTTGTGAACAGTTTCTGATGGTATTTCTATGATGTCAGTTGCATTTTCGTCAGATTTGGTGGAGTTGTTATTGTTTTTGTTTTCTGAGTTCTTATTCAATGTGGGTGATGATGGTACTACATTATTCAAGACGGAGTTTACTTCACGTAATGCCGTCTCAGTATCTTTTAGTTTCTGTGCAAAACTTTTAGGAAATACATCTTCAACTTTGATATTTTCCTCCTCTTCTTGTTTCGGCTTACCCGGTCTCTTTTTACTTTTGCCGCTTAGGTCCAGAGCCACCGGGTTATTTACTAAAGGTATATTCATGGCTTCGTTTATGGCGTACTTTTCTTTCACTTCCTCAAACACTGAGCGCCTTATTTTCCCTTTTATTAACTGCGCAGATGAATCTTTAAGAATTGGGTTCTTTTCTATTTCTATCATTTGTTTTACTTTGGGATTTTGAGATGATTCTGCTTCATCATAGTTATCAGCCATTCTGCCTAACATATCTTTAGTTTCTTGAAACCTTGTTTCGTACGACTTAGTGGTGTATTGACTGACCACTTTTTCTATTGCATCGTATTCTTTCTCGTCGCTATCCGAGCCGGTGTGCCCACTATGCTCTGAAGCGTTTTCATCGCTTTCACGAGCACATTTTGCTTTGTAGTCAGACACAGAAGTCATGAGAGAAAGCATATTTTTGTAATTTAAGTTGTTAATTTTCTCTTTGTCACCTTTAGCAGCATCCAACTCCTTCCTCATGTCGCTGTAGCCTGTCAAGTTTATTTCGTGCAGAGGTATAGCTACTTGCTTGTTAAAGCATTCATTTTGAGTCATAATCTGAATTTGGCGCGCTTTCTCGGCTATAACAGGGTTGTCCTTCATCATTTCTTTTGTTTCTTCTAGAGTCAAGGGTTTATTATGGTCACCTATTTTAGTAAAAGGCTGTCCTGCCATTACTTCTTGCTCAGTTCTGATTTCGCCAGGGTGAGAAGCCGCTATGTATGGTCTATTTAAACCCACCTTTAGAGGTTTGAGCTCATTATCAATAGCTTTTTCGATCATTTCTTTGGGAAGCTTGGCATCCTGGAAGAAAATACGCAATTCTTCCCGTTTTTTTTCTACATATTCAGGATCGCTTAAAGAATCGGGAACCTCCATTTTCTACTAAAAGAAAGTTCTTTTAATTTCTACTACAACTGCTCATTTAATTTCCAACAGCCTAGTCTTCAGTTTTACCGGATAAATAATAAATTAAAGCTTATTAGATTTGTTTGACACAAATCAAACAAAATTTGGCGTTGTTACGTATAGCCATAGTAACCAGACTGTTTTGTTTGATCGATTTGAATATGGAATCACACTCAATGTCAATGAAAGTAATGAATAAGGATGTTGTATACCCTACGGACTAACATATTAGTTGATGAATATAGTGAACTCTACAACTGGGCATACAAGTTCCTTGCCGCAACCAAGCTTTTAAAATCAACTCAATAATAAAATATTTTTTCTAACAATACATTGAATTTTTCTAACAAAACTGTTTTAGGTAATTATTTATCGTTTAACATATTGTTTAATATTTTTACGCCTCTAAAACACAGGACAAACATATATAAAAATAAGAGTACAAATTGGCGGTCTACCACACAGGCCAATCGCTCATTCATTGCACATTAAAATAATGTCGGCGTAATATGGAATGTAAAAAACAAAATGAGATTTGAGATTTTATCTGTAAAGCTGCGCTCTCTAAAGTAGATCTACGACATGATCTCGGTAAAATGGAGTTAAGAATTATATTGCAGTATTACCTCAGCGATGTTTAGTAGAATGTGCTACATCCGTCCGAAAACAAACTGACTGGATCACTGGACTCCTTGCGAAGACATAGCTTAAAAGACTTAGTACCCAAGCCAACAACATTGTAAAAAAATAAGTTATGTCAAAACGATAGTCGTGATAGTCGTTTTCAAAACAAATAGGCAGTAAATAGGTAGGCATTTTCCGATTTTCATTTCCACATTCTATAGCAAATACCGTGAATTTAAACGGATAATAAAATTGAAACAGTACGAATGAAGTTTCAACTCTCAAATTAAGCCATAAAATTGCAAGATGACCGACGAAAGGAATTTTCGTTCATCGTATTACGAAAAAGTCGGATGCCGGGGAGTTGAGGAAAAAAAATCGCTTGAAATATTGATGAAGGAGAAACCTTGGGACAAAGTGAAGTTAAAACAGTTCTGTTTGAGGTTTACAGTGCCGGCTGCGTACAGAAATCTGGTATGGAAAGTGTTATTGGGTAAGTTTCGTTTGTGTAAATTACGCCAAATGTGACAAAAAAACTATGTAAATTTTTTCTTACTATTCAATGCTTCTTTACGAAACAAGATACCCCGCCAACTAAAGCCCACTGCCACTACCAGCAAAGGTTGCAAAAGGCAATCATAGCTATCTTATTTAAATTACCCTCATTACCTAATAATACCCACTTTAAATGAATATTCATAGATATATTCACCTGAAAACACTAAAATAGCAATATTGACCAATTCTTTTACAAATAGTTTAACTCTTGAACAAAGACTTATTATAACTGCTGCACGGGGCCAGCCCTGTAAACACTTTCCAACTTTCAAACAATTAAAAAAATTTCAACTATTTTCCCATTTTTTTCTTTTAGACCACCTCTATATTAACCTTTTGAGTACCGTAATTAGAGACACAATAGAAAGACAATGACAATACGTTTTTAGACAATAGGTTTAATGAATTAAAGTGGACAAAACAAAATAAAAATGATTAAAATAGGTCGTCATTTTTCAATTTTAGCCAGACTAACAAACAGTTGAGTTTTATATATAAGAAGAAAAAAATAGATAATGATATAATCATAGATAAATACTTGGCCTTACAGAGAAAAAAAACAATCTTTGTCTGTGTTTCTTCCTTATTTTAGGATGCAATTTTACCTCATTGATTATCTCACCTCCCATCATCAATTCCAGACATACTACCCGTCTACCCAGACTCACACCAGTTTGTGATGGAACAACGCACAGAGCAGTACCAAGACTTGTTGTATGCAGTGGAGATGTTTGAGCTAGTCGATATCAATGCTCCGCGCTGTCAAGTGCTGCTGGAGATGTGGTTATTGGAAAATGAGGAGAGGAAGCCTCCACTGTTCCCGGAGACTAATTTCTCAGTGAGTGATATCTTTCATTTATAATTAATACATCAAAGGACCGGTAAATTTGCCTGCTGCAATCATCCTGTCCAGTTATAATTTAGGTGTTTTCAAGGCTAGAGTGAATAACATAAATAAGCATAATCATTTTTTTTAATGTTCCCTCTGCTGGGACTCAAGCCTCCTCTCTAGGAGAGGGAATGGGTTGTAATCCACTACGCGGGCCCAGTGCGGGTAAGTGGATGTCACATGCCTTCAAATTTTTGGTTCTAGGACATGCCGGTTTCCTCACGATGTTTTCCTTCATCGTTTTGAGAGCAGTGGTGATGAAATAAATTACACAAAGTAATGCTCCTGGCTGGGTTTGAACTCGCGACCTACAACTCGTAAGTTGGGGCCGTTACCACTCGGCCACCACTGCTCTCAAACTGCTCCCAGAGTGTTATTTATGGCTACTAATAAACTAGTGCGCCACCATCAAACATTTTATCACTGCTTACCATCAGATGGGAACACAGTCAAGCATTAGTTTATACCTATTAAAAGTAAAAAAATTGAGTCTGGCAGAACACATGGTGATGAATGTGATGATAGGTGGACTAAGGCAGTGGTATGAAAGGATTGGTAGAAAGAATATTCATTGCAGCAAAATGGGCCGCTGCCATTGTAGGATACATTGATTAATTACGGAGTTTCTGTGCCTACCTTCCGGCTCCATCATCAGATCAGTTGGTTAGTACCATATAGCCAAAGTGCATCTCATGACAATTCTAATAAGTCCAAACCCGGCTAGGTTACATTGATTAATTACGGAGTTCCAGTGCCTACCTTCCGGGTCCATTATCATCATCAGATCACTTCGATGATACCATTTTCAACGTAATTATTCAGAACCATTCGTTTATTTGTATTGTCATAGTAGCTCAACTATCTTCATTGTGATATCTATGTGAGTATGAAGTTTCGTTGACCATTTCTGGTCTTCTTCATCAGTTCCACTTCATCAAATGTTACTTTTTGACTGTAAATGCTTAAGTTCTCGATGAAAATACAAAAATCACTAAATGGTTGCGGAGTTCCTTCGGTTCCTCATGGATCCCATCATCAAAACTGGATTTTGAATAAAATGGGACCAATCTGGAAGCATATCCTTTAAGGGGAAAAAAAATTTGCTAATCGGTCCATAATCCTCAGAACACCGTTGGGTGTTCTGCGGTAACAAACATAAAAAAAAACATGCAACCGAATTGATAACCTCCTCCTTTTTTTGAAGTTGGTTAAAAAGATTCCAATAATTTTGCTTTAAGTACTAGTGGCATAAGGGCAGGAAGAAGAAGAAGTATAGTGATGTAAAGAATATTCGCGCATTTTTTGACATTCGTATTCGCAAGAAACATGCGAATGTTTGGCGAATGTTTCTGACAAACAAAAAGGAAATAATATATTGGTTGAATGGATATAAAATGGCAATAAAAGTGATATAATTTTATATTTATTTATTTAATATTTTTTATCACATAACTTGCATTTCACATTTGCAGTGTCACAAATTGTGAAACACTATCGTCAACATCGAGCATGTTACTTCATCTAACGCAATTAAACGCGATGTTTGACGATAAGGCAACGACGCGAAAAAATAACGCCTGAAAACTCTATTAGCATTTGGTAATTCCGTGATTTACTCGAATATTCTACAAAACTTGTTCCAGGAAATACGGGTTTTTTTTAAACCCTTGAAAAGTTTTTGAAAAATATTGTTGGCATTCAGAATCTTGATTAAATTTACAAGGCTTCTATTTTTATACTTTTTTGACTTTTTAATTTTTGAGTAAATTATGAAGTGTCAAAGTTCATGCAAAATAGCAGATTTTCAGAGGTCTTTACTGGATTAGGTTTACACGAAATTTGTGAATTGATTCCAATAGAAGCCTAGATAATATCCACAAGATACTGTGTTTTCAAAATATCTAATGAAAAATGTGTAATAACGTCATAATCACGTAAGAGCGGTTGTATGAAAAACAGTGAATATATATGACGAGTTGCATCCCCTTAGGCGTCCATTAGGTTTTGTTGTCAGTTTTGCCACAGTCAATGTTTTGATTGACGAAAATCCTACCGTCTAATGCGATGATTGACGTTTGCATGGCGAAAACCTTAGGTGTCCAGCCCCCCTAGCCAAGTTACAATCGTTTCGTTCGCGCCGAACGCCTCGAGTAGTCCACGCCTCTGATTCCTTTGTTCTAACCACGTGACTGCGTCGAGATGACGTCAAAACAAAGGAATCGGAGGCGTGGCCTACTCGAGGCGTTCGTCGCGAACGATACGATTGTAACTTGGCTAGGGGGCCAGTACACGGTCATGCAGGCGTCAATCTATTCCATCAAGACGGTAGGTTTTTTGTCAATCAAAATATTGACTGCGGCAAAACCTATCGTGTTACAGTTTAGCCGGTGTCCATTAGGTACACGGTCATGGAAGCATTAATCATGAATGATGTTTGAATGACGGAATGTTATCGCCATTATGTTTTCGTCATGCAAACGTCAGTCATCGCATTAGACGGTAGGTTTTTCGTCAATTAAAATATTTGACTGTGGCAAAACTGACAGCAAAACCTATCGTGTAATGGACGCCTAACGGCTCTGTCTGCTCTAGTATAGGCAAAACAAAAGATATAATTACCACTGCTGGTCAAAAACTTTTCCGGTACCAAGAAAAACAAATAATACTTACTACAGTAATTCTTTTCAAATAAAAAAAATCATCTTCAGTCTGCAGATACATTCCTGCCCATAGTAAATACTCTTCTGGAGCTTTATGACGACGAGGTGGACGTGTACTGGATTGCAAAGAGCTTGACTGATGTGGTGCGCAACATGCAGCGGGACCTGCCTAAACTGAAGGAGGCATTCACCACCATGCTTGAGAAGGAAGATGGGGATCTGTTCAAGTAAGTATTTCCTTTAGGTTACACATCACGCGCGCGTCGTCTACAGAGATCTGTAGCGAAGTGGTCCGAAGGCCTGCGGACGCCGCCTTTCAATGTCTTACGACAGCAGCCGAAGATTGCCGAATGGGCGAAGGCGCCCGAACAACTAACTGAAATTGATTTTATTAATTCTTGTATTTCCTTATTCATTACATTTGACTTAAAATGGACTTTGTATTTGTTGTGATGTGCAAAAATAGGATAAAAAGCCTATGGTTTGTTGTATACGTTTTATTTTTCTTTTTCAGTCATCTTGTTGACATTAATGCATTGGAAGTGTTGCCACTCACAAAATGGTTCAACTGTTGCTTTGCAGGAGTTTTGGACGACACCTCTTTAACCTCTCGCGCGTTTCTCGAACAACCGGGTGTACGAGAGATTTGAGTGCCCATCGCGCCATTGGTACACCCAGGTGTACGAGAGTGACTTGCACCGATTGGATATTTTTTCTGTGACGTATATTTTCAAGTTGCAACCCGTTTTTTATTTGATTGAACAGAATAGTTCATTCGCTTTCTATTAAAATATTTTCCATTGGCAATATCGATACATAGAATGAAGAAGATTGAAAAAAATAAAGTGATCCGTCATTCAGCTAGCTGTCACTTTTTGGGAGCAATTGTTGCGTGGTTGCGTCGGGACGAAAATCATGTTTCCAATTAGAAAACGATGAGTAATCTTATAAGATTTATATAGAATTACTGAGAAATAAGTGTAGATTACGTTGCAAGTGTTTGTTTTTGGAAAAGTAATAAATATGCCAGTGAAAAAGTGACGAAACTTGTGAAGATGCGTATTTTTTTCCGTCATGGCCGTCGTGTTTCGACTTGTTTTAGTGCAAAATTTATCTCGAAATGCTTTGAAATCTACATAAGTTGTTAGTTTATTTACCTATAAACATAATGAAGTTACTACAAAGTGATAAAATTGCATATTGTTATCATAATCGTTGTTGAAAGAAAATAAACCGGTAAAAATGGCGCCACAGTCGTGAACATTACCTATAGATAGTACAGACAGTGTTTGTTTACATTTCGCGTGCCGCCGCGCGCTGCGCGGCGCGCTTCTTGTTGAGTTGCGGAAATAGTTATTGTGTCGTGTAATTATTGTAATTTGATGTGATATGAGTAACATTGTTTTTGCGCAAATGTATGGACTATCGTATTCAAGTGTTTTTTTCGAGAATATGTGTGTGGTTTTGGTGTAATGTGAGAAAGTTAAAGGTTATGTGTAAGAAAATTTTCAAAATGCCAATTTATCTCGTCGCTACGAAGTCAGGTCAGTTTCATTTATTTATAATCTTACACAGTTCGATAGGAAAACTAATGGGCTTTCCGGGAAGGTATAATTTATTGCATATAATTATCAATATAACCACGAAATTTGCGTTTTTCTCAAGGTCAAACCAAAAAAAAAGAATAATCGAAAAATCCTCGACGCGTAGGGCATTTCGTGGAATGTTCGCGAACGTTCAAGAGGTTAACCAAGTAAGAATAATATTATACTCGTTTTTTGTTATCATCAGCCTGTGTCGTCCCACTGGTGAGTTAGTCCTTGTTTGTATTGCAGCTGTTTCAACCCAGGACCAGTGTGGACCATTGATTGCTAACTTTAGTTCATCTCACTATTTTCTTTGTATTATTTAGCGATGATCTTTTTCTTTCACATATACACTTGTTTAAGTTCATCTATTAATAATTTCATACTTAATCTCTCTTCAGAATATGGGACAAGATATGCAGTGGTGCTCCAAAAATACTCTCTTTTGCAGCCGTTATGCTTATCGTAACGTTACGCAGAAATATATTGCGCTCCCAGAATGCTGACGAGGTGCTGAAATGTGTATCTGAGGTAAAAATATTTTTTTACTGTTGTTCTAAAAACACATCTAACTATACCCTATTCAGGGAGCCGTGAGACAACAGGTAAACAAACCATATATGTATAATACTACTAAATCATAGACCACAGATACTGAAAACATTTTACATTAACATGTGACGTTTTGTCATCGGGCGGGTTATAATCCGCCATCTTTTTCACTATCTATCAACTTGTTGATACGAGAGTGCCGCTTTTAGATATTTTTGTTGAACTCTTGTTATTCGTCGAAGAAAAAGCGTGCCAAGAAAACGCCAATGCATTCAACAGAAAAAGAGACTGTTATTAATGTATTCAAACACGTCAAAGAAACTTGGCTGAAGGTACCTATATTGTTTTCTTTGTTTACATTTTGTCTCAAGCCCAGATGAATAGAGTATAGTTTTTGCCAGTGGTGTCGGTAATTATTCCAAGTGGCAGTGATATCGTATGTCTATTTGCGTGGCATGGTACACTTAAATGCCAAGTTTACGCAATCATACAAAGTTTTACATTAATATTAGTGGAATGACCATTAGAAAAGAAAAATGTTTATGCCTTACACAAGAATTTAATAAAAATAACAATAGGTACCTGCCTACTATACATATAAAGAAAAAACTAACCTGGTTAGGTTAGTTAAGTTTAACTCAACATAATGACAGCGATATATTATACCAAGAATCAGAGATTAGGCCTGTAATACTCCCCTAATGTAAGTATTTTCATTAATCTTCATTCATTATCGTTTTACTTATCAGATACCAGAACAATGTGAAGAGGTAGTAGCCAACAAGGCGATCGAGCTGTGGCAGTACTACGGAGCTCAGCCTCAGAGCGACACCCTGGCCAAGAAATGATGTATGACCTTCTAATGGGGTGATCTCATTAGAAGGAAAACGAACTGTCTACAAGTTGGAATTAGGTTATGGCAGCTTAGCTATGCAACCTGTATGCAATGGCCTTTATTTGGTTCTAAGTTTGGTGTGGCAACATTTGTTTTTTTCTTAAGAGGCAAAGGAAAGAATAAATAGTTTTATTCAAAACAATGCGCTATTCAATTAAATAAGCACTTTTTTAGCTTTTGTAAAAACATTGTAAAAACTATTTAAGAAGCTGCTCCAAAGGACACACAAGTCTTTGTCAGTTATAAGACGAATATTAGTCATGCTAGTAAAAAATGCATTTAAAAATCTAGATAATAGTAGATTAGATTGGCTGTAAAAGAAAATAGGACACGGAATTTAGCTGTAAATTTTGAAACTTTGCTACTTTAGACTAACCTTTGCTACTTAGATTTTCATTAAAAAAAACTCGCTAAACAAACGCTCTGTGCCCTAAGCCGAGGCCATTTCATACGGGCCTTTAGAATGTATTGTAAAGTTTGATGTCGATTATATATTTATATTGAAGTAATTGACTATGTAAATAAAATGGTGTACGAACGAAGAAGTTGTTTGATTATTGATTTCCCACCAGAGAGTAAGGCGATTCGATGAAGTTCGTAATAATCAGCTGGATGCAAGAAAATAATGTATGAACCTGATCATTTAGGGCGGAATTCACCAATAAAACTAATCGCGTTTTATTAAAGTTTGACTCGCATAATCGCGTTTAGCCGCTGTCACTAGTGTCACTTGTAAAAATACAACAAAAGAAAAATACAGACTAGTGACAGCGGCTAAACGCGATTATGCGAGCCAAACGTTAAAACGCGATTAGTTTTATTGGTGAATTCCGCCCCAAGTCGTTGCTGGTGCTAACGCTAGTCAACGAAGTTGTTCACCGAGCTTCCTTTTCCCTAGGCGCTAGACAGACGCACGAAGAGCAGTGCTGTAACTAGAACGGTACCCAGGTATAGGGCGATCAAAAAAAAAAGTTTAGTATCACTCGTTTCATCAGAAGGAAGTTACTATTAGGTACTCATTCCTTCTCGCTTCGTACCATGGCCTGAACAGGGCCGAATGCTTGGGTCGCCAACGTCGATCGATCCACGAAGACGATGCAAACTTCCATCATTATGATTCACCCCGCGAGATTCGAAACAGGTACCTTCCGAACCACTCATTCTGGTTAGGACCTGCGTCAGGCGGATTAAACCTACCCAGTTCGGACTTTATAGTAGTAGAAAAGGCTAGTTACCCGGTACTGCGTAAGAGCTCAACATACGCAGAAAAATACACCTTGTCTGGCGCTACTTAAACTGTTAGCCTAGATTATAATCTGACTTGTAACAATCCACAACAACAACATAGTATTAAGTGTAGAAATGAGATGGAAAAAAAAAACGACAAAAATTTGTCTTGCAGGTGCAAGACAGATTTTCGCTTTCTTCGCTCCGCACAGTATACGAACAAAGTTGCGTTGCACGATACGCAACAGCTTGGTTCGCACGTGTGTACCTAGGGCCGCGCCGACCCCCCACAGCGCCTGTGTGCGTAACCTATGAAGCGCCTCGTTTTTAACCGACTTCAAAAAGGATTAGGTTCTATGTTCGGTTGAATGTATGTTTTTTTTTATGTATGTTCACCGATTTCTCGGTCAATTGTGGACCGATTTTGAATTATTATTTTTTATATAAAGGTTATGCTTCCGAGTTGGTCCCATAGAAATATTGTTGTGATCTGATTATGAAATTCGAAGATATGGAACAGAACTCCTCTTAGGATCACAGCAGAACCGTCGTAACAAGTAAAATTGCATGAAAGAAATCGTGGAGCGGTTTGTATAATAAATGATAGTAAATATTCAATAAAGATGATTACCTACTTATAACCATTTCGCATAGGTAATTATTTATCGTTCATCACGAACTGAAACTGTTTATGTTTACCTGTGATCTAATGAAGATTTGGCAAAGGGAAAACTCTTGAGTCATCAAACTAAATGTCCGAATTATTTTGTAATTTTTAGTGCGTGCTAAAAGCGTGTTTTTTAGTTTTTTAAACTATTATTTTTATTTTATACTTTTTAGTCTTCTTATTATTATTTTTTCGTATTCCTGACAGCAAACCCTTTCATTTGATACCCATATCATGGGGGTGCATTTCAAATAGCCAATCCGCTATCTTGGATGTCCGCCATGTTGGATTTAAGTCACGTGACTATTTTTTTTTCGTATTCCTGACAGCAAACCCTTTCATTTGATACCCATATCATGGGGGTGCATTTCAAATAGCCAATCCGCCATCTTGGATGTCCGCCATGTTGGATTTAAGTCACGTGACTATTTTTTCGTATTCCTGACAGCAAACCCTTTCATTTGATACCCATATCATGGGGGTGCATTTCAAATAGCCTGTCATCTTGGACGTCCGCCATATTGGATTAAAGTCACGGTACTATTTTTTTCGTTTTCCTGACAGCAAACCCTTTCATTTGATACCCATATCATGGGGGTGGATTTCAAACAGCCAGTCCGCCATCTTGGGGAGGCCGCCATATTGGATTTGTAATGACGTTTCTTAGCTAGTCATTGCTAGTCATGTATTGTCATCAGAACTCAGAGCATCATCTTCCTGCCCTTTTCCCGTGTTATTTGGGGTCGGCGCAACATGTTTTTTTCTTCCATTCTGCCCTGTCACTCGTCATACTATCACTAACTTCCTTTTCTTTCATATCACTCTTCACACAATCCATCCATCTTTTCTTTGGTCTCCCTCTCCCTCTCCATCCATCCACATGTAAACTCATAACTCTTTTAGTAACATGCGTTTCATCCCTCCTCTTCACATGACCATACCAAGACAAACGATTCCCTTTCAACTTTTCAGTCACTGGCGCCACTTTCAAACTTCCCCTAATATACTCATTTCTCACTTTATCCATTCTCGTCACACCACACATCCATCTTAACATTCTCATCTCCGCTACGTGCAATCTTTTTTCATCCGTCTTTTTCACAGCCCAACATTCTGATCCATACAGTATGACAGGCCTTATCACGGACTTGTAGATTTTACCCTTCAACTTGAGGGGCATCCGTGGGTCACAAGTTGTTCCCGTGACCTGTCGCCATTTCATCCATCCTGCGTTGATCCGATGTGTTACGTCCCGGTCTACCTCACCATCCCCTTGGACGAGTGACCCGAGGTACCGAAAGTCGGAGCAGATCGGTATGGGTGTTCCAGCGAGAGATAAAGGCACTGGATTGGAGAGACCGCCGAAATCGCAGAACAAGTATTCCGTTTTGGTTCTACTCAATTTCAGGCCAACACTCTCCAGTCTGTGCCACCACACCTCCAATCTGTTCTGGACCTCTAGGCCACTCTCGGCAACCAACACAATGTCATCGGCAAACAGCATACACCAGGGAGCCTCTTCCTGAATGTCCGACGTCAGAGCATCCATTATCATCAGGAAGAGGTAAGGGCTGAGAGCCGACCCTTGATGTAAGCCGACAGCCACATTGAAGCTGCCAGTGGTGCCCACTGTAGACCGGACTTGGGTACTGCATCGACTGTACATCGCTCGGATCAACTGCACATACTTCCCAGGCACACCTTTCTCCTTAAGGGCCCACCACAGAACCTCACGAGGTACCCGGTCGTATGCCTTTTCGAGGTCAATGAATACCATGTGCAAGTTTTTATGCGCACCTCTGTATTTCTCGCACAGCTGGCGTATAGCGAAAATGGCATCCGCTGTACCCCGACCCGGCATAAAACCGAATTGGTTCTGTGAAATTTCACTCTCTTCTCTCAGTCGCCTTTCAATAACTTTCTCCCAGGCTTTCATAGTATGTGAAATTAGCTTTATTCCTCTATAATTGTTGCACTCAAGCACATCACCTTTGTTTTTAAAAATCGGCACCAAAGAGCTATTGCACCACTCATCAGGTATGGCTTCTTCCAGCAACAACTTATTGAAGAACAAAGCTAACCACGTCCATCCATCCACTCGCAATAACTTCCACACTTCAACTGGTATTCCATCTGGACCAATGGCTTTACCATTCTTCATTCCATTTACTGCTATTCTGACTTCATCCATACTAACCATTCTCACTAATCCCACATTCACTGGTTTATTCTCTAACACCCCACTCCAATTATTTTCTTCATTCATCAATCTTTCAAAATATTCCTTCCACCTCTTTCTGATTTTTTCATCATCCGATAGAACCATTCCAGTTTCATCTCTTATACATCTTACATGACAAACATCCCTCGCCTTTCTCTCTCTTATTCTAGTAAGCCGGTATAGCTCTTTTTGGCCTGCAGGACTGTCCAGTGCGTCATATAGTTTGTCCTGGGCTTTTGATTTTGCTATTGCCACGGCTTTCTTGGCTTTCTTCTTTAAAACGTCATACTCACTCTTTTTTTCAGCTTTTAAACTAGCGTTTCCAGGCTCTACACGCTGCCATTCCTTGAATTTTCTCTTTTTTTCTTTCAATACACTCTGAACTTCTGTCGACCACCACCATGTATCCCTATTTATTATGCCCTTTCCTCTCGTCTCTCCCAAAATATCTTTCGCTGCATGCCTGATACACTCAGCCATCTCATTCCAGCTTTCATTTATACTTCGATCATTCATATCTCCCATCTCTATCATTCTGTCCACCACTCGCTCCCTGAACTTCTTCGCACAATCATTCCTCTCTAACATATGCCATTTTATTTTAGGGGGAGGACGCTCTTTGTATTTGGTAGACAGTATTTTAACCACTAATGTCATAACCAGGAGTCTGTGTTGTGAGACTAGGTCTTCTCCTGGCAGTACTTTGCAATCTTTGACGTGCTTTAAGTGGTTGCGCCGAACTAGAAAGTAGTCGATTTGGGTCTTATGATTACCACTTTTGTACGTGATCATGTGTTCGTCTCTTTTTTGGAACCACGTATTGGCTACTGCTAGGTCAAATGCAGTAGCGGATTGCAGCAGGGTCTCTCCTTCACTGTTCGGACTACCGAAACCCCATCCCCCATGTACTCTTTCATAAACACCTTTCATTCTTCCCACATGTCCATTAAAATCACCTCCAACTATCAATTCTTCATGAACAGGGATGTTCATTAAAGCTGTATCAAAATTCTCCCAAAACTTCTCTTTTACCGTTTCATCACATCCTACTTGTGGTGCATACACACTAACTATATTCAACATCACATTCTCTAACATAACTTTCACAACTATAAATCTATCACTTATCCTTTGTACTTCCATCACACTTTCTTTCAATTTACTGTCTAACACTATTCCTACACCATTTCTTTTTCCATCACTTCCACAGTAGTAGAACTTGTATCCCTCACCAATTTCTCTCGCTTTTGTTCCTCTCCATTTAGTTTCCTGCAAGCATGCTATATTTATCCGTCTTCTTTTCAATACATCCGCTAACTCTCTGGCCCTTCCAGTCATAGTCCCAACATTCCAACTTGCATACCTCAATCTCGTTTCCCGAGCTAGCTTCTTACGTTGCACCCGCCCGAGGTGGTGCAACAACCCTTGTCCATTTCCCACAGGAGCCGGGTGCTGCCCCTGCGCGTCGCCTGTGGGGTACGCCCTAACCCTATCGCGCATTCTATTAAAACCAAACATGTTGCAAGTGGGATTTGGCTAGTTTTTTTTAAAGTCGGCCGCCAGCCTGACACCAACCCTCCTTGGGAATGCTTTTGTTGGTAGTTTACCCGCCACCACGGGATGACCTAAGGTGCTGTAGTATGCACAGAATCTAAATATCCCTTAGTCGCCTCTTACGACACCCACGGGAAGATATGGGATGGTGCTATTCTTTACGTCCGACACCATACAGTACCAAATGATATACAATATATTTACTTATATATTTCTAAATACATACAAATTATAGATAAATAACACCCAGACACAACAAATGATCGTGCTCATCGCGCAAACATTCGTCTTGGATAGGAATCGAACCCACGACCACCGGCAAAGCAGCCGGCAGCAGGCCACCGCATTAGACCAACAGGTCAGTCAAATAATGGCTTCTTTACACATTGTAAGTTTCTTGTTTGAGTTTACCATCTATAATCTCTCTATAATATATAATGTAATAAATATAATCTCTAATGTAGCCACCTATTGGGCCCAAACAGTTTGACGACTTTACCATCGAATCGAAAAGAAGAAGTTTCTTGTACATTCCAGAGTATTTTTTTTACATATAACACCTAACACCCACCCAAAGCTTTATACACTATATACAGTGCAAGTAAATCGATATCATCATAAATGAACCGTGCAGTAATGTATCATGGCGGTATATGACCTGATCATGGTGAAGGAAGAGCTGAAGTCGTCGATGTCGTCGAGCGGCGCGCGCGCAGGCGGCGCGTCCTCCTGCTCGATGAGCGTCATGTCCGACGTGGCCGAGTGCGACACGCCGGAGCGATTAGCGGAGCTGGCCTGTGCGATGCCGAGGCGGTCGGCGTGCGGGCGCGCGGCCTGGCCGGGCTCGCGGTAGGCGAGGCGCAGCGACGCCACCTCGGCCTCCACGCGCTCCAGCGTGGCGGAGCTCTCGGGCGCCGCAGCCGACTCCAGCTTCAGCTTTTCCGCCAGCATGGCCTCGCGCTCGATGTCGTCAAAGTTAGCTGCTACCTTCGTCGCACCCAGGCCTCCCTTGCGCGCGCCCAACCCGGTGCGCTTGCTGGGCTGCTTGCGCGCGCCGATGGTGGAGGGGCGCGCCTCGCTGGCGGCCACCATGTCGCCGCTGGCCACGCCCGAGCCCGAGTCCCACAGCCGCGCCGACGACGTCAGCGCCGTGTCCGCCTTGGGCGCGCCCTGTGCGGTGAAGGCAAGCTCGCTAGTGTTAGTGGGGGCAGAGTCGCCGTGCTCCGCAAACCAGTCTACCTCGCGCTCCTTGGCCTCCTTGGGCTCGGGCGCCGCCGCCTCCAGGTGCAGCTTGGTCCCATATGTCTTCATGGCCTGCTCAGACAGGGTGCTCAGTTTGTCACGGTACATCTGGGCCACACGAGAGCTGTACTTTTGTCGAGCATCCTCTGTTGACAGACCGTGCGTGTGGAAGAACTGGGTTGCGTTCGAGTTCCCGCCAAGCTGCATGTTCCTGAGCTGCTTCCATGTCCAATTGGTGTCGAGCTGCGTGGAGCGCACGAACGTGAGGTGCACGCCGAGGCTGCGGTGCACCGCTGAGCAGTCGAGGCAGATGAACACTCCGTACGTCACTGACGACCACGTAGGGTTCTTCGCGTTGCAGTCGAAACATACTTTGTTCGACGAAATAGAGCGTAATCTTTGAAAAACTGCTTCAATATCGGTTTTACTTGGCCCAGAGTCAGCCATTTTCGACGTGTTCATCAGAACTCAGAGCGTGTGCAAAATTTCATCCTAATCGAAGACCGGGAAGTGGGTCAAATTAAGATTCCAAGATTTTCTTACATACATACTCGTAGTTACAAGTGAAGCTAATAAAAGCGTGTTAATAATAAAAAACACTGAAAAGTACAAAATAACTTTAATTTCGGAAGTCGGTGTTTCTATGATAGTTAATTGTCTTTTTTTTATTTAACACCGACTTCCGAAATTAAAGTTATTTTACCTTTTTCAGTGTTGTTTTTTTTACATTGTAGTCGGTTGTATTTTTTTTTATAAAAAGTTTTATATTTTACACTTTTTAGTTATGGTACCACCACTAAAAAGTACCCCTCAGCCATACTTAAATACCTTATAGTCAGAGTGCATCTCATGACAATTCTAATAATCCCAAACACGGTTAGATTACATTAATTTATTACAGAGTTCCGGTGCCTAACTTCAGGCTTCATCATCAGATCAGTTCGATATATTCCCCCTCTTCTTTCAGCCGGTCATCGACTACACGTTTAGACAAACTTGTTACGACGGTTCTGCTGTGATCCTATGAGGAGTTCTGTTCCATATCTTCGAAGTTCATGATCAGATCATAAGATTATTTCTATGGGACCAATTCGGAAGCATAACCAATCAATCAAAAAAAATAAATTTCGATATCGGTTCACAATTGACCGAGACATCGGTGAACATACATAAAATAAAAAATACATTCAGCCGAACATAGAATCTCCTCCTTTTTGAAGTCGGTTAATAATTTCGATGGCGGCGCCTCTATTGTCTTGGCGCCTGTGTGCGCCGCACACTTCGCACACAGGGGCGGCGCGGCCCTGTGTGTACCACTAACGAACATCGAACACTCTGTTCGTCAAACATGTTTGCGGCGATCCTATTAGAATATCTGTTTGTGTTCGCTCGTTCTAACTCTAACTTCAATTCTGGTTCGGGTTAGCGGTACTTTCACTCATCATGTGTTAAAAACGTTTCGTTTTACGACAGCTCACATCTACCTTGTTCATTTCTCCATCTGGCAACATTTGCCCACTCGCCATTTTGCAAGAATGTCAGCCAAATCATCAGAGCGAGTTTTTAGTTAATTTTTATGTTAGCGCACATTAAATTACAGTGATTTTGTGTTTTGAATATCGTTTTTATTAATAAACAGCAAAAATGGACCGTTTCATAAGTATGTGGAAGGTGCGAGAGTTGGCGGATAAAGTGTAAGTCTCATGAACATTTTTGTTAATTTTTATGTAAATTACAGCAATCTGTTTCACTAATGTAGTTATTTATTGGATTTTTTGCAAACCTTGATAATAAATTTGCATAGATCTCGATGTACATGAGCTGAGAAACGATTTACTCGTATGTTTTTGCAATACGGTCTGGATTATTGAATGAAGATAGGGAGGGTACGGGCGAAATATTCTGATACATAACGTTATCAGCGGTTTGGCTAATGAAAGTGGTAGATTAGCGACCGGTTTCATGATTCAGTGGTTTTTCGGCGGCAAAATTTTACTAAAAAATGACAATCAATTACAAAAATTGCACTGAAGTTTACATTCATTACTTTTATTTGTGCTTACATTTCCTGTTTAATTGACTAAATTAACCATACCAATGTTTCAATGAGCAGTAATTATCACAGGCTCTGAAATGAGCGGTTTTTTGCCACTAATTGTTATGCCGGACCTATGAAAGAACTTGTTAAAGTTCAATAGATGTTAAGTAATTTTCCCTATTTGCCACTTTCAAAACTGAAAGTGTCAATTTTCAGGTCTACTGTAACATACAAACATGTAATATTGATCTTGTGATATTATGGAGGTGCAATGAAAGTAACAGTGCCTAATTCTACACTAACATTTTTAAATTTTAATTGTCTCAGATGTTTTAGTCAAACTGACAGAAGTCATTATGCAGTGCATACTCATTGATTGTGAATGTGTATAATTATCTTAGGAAATAATTAACTTTCAGTGCCAGGAACATCAACTATAATTGGTTTATGTGCTGACTACCCACCTCCCGAGTCATAACATATATAGCTGTGGTTGACTGTTCATGCCTAGTACCTTATTAGCGAGCCCAGCTCCTAGAACATTGGCACTGAATGTGTTAAAATTCCTATAAGATATTCTTTACTAGTCATAAATTACTAATCAAATTATTTAAAATAAACCACTGGATGTGTTAAAATTCCAATAAGATATTTTTTACTAGTCAAAAATTACTAATAAAATTAAACAAAACACACCACTCTTTATTTGCTTTCATTTTATAAATTAATGCATCAACGTTACAACATACCCTGCACTTAATTTTGACGGTAAATTGAACAAGTTGCCATAAAAGCCCACACATGAGTAACTCAACTAAACTATTTAGCCTTGGAACATAAATTTCACCATTGACACAATCAAGTGGTGTCCATTGACCCACACACAGTGAAATGTGTTGCCATCTGATTGTAAGGAAAAAAATAATCAAAATGTTACACAATCACATAAAAACAACATTTTATGTGTATGCCAAAGTGAAATGGACAGTATTTTTGTTTGTTTTATATAGTTGCAATAATTGATGTTTGAAGAGAGGGTAAGAAAAAAAAATAAAAACAATTTATTGATTGTGAGAATGTATGTTGTACTGGTGTTCGCATTTCCTTCCGAAGAGCATCAAAAGATCTGAAGAGGTGTAAATAGATATGGATAGAAGATATCTACACACTGCATGTCATTGAGCTCATATAAATTGTGACAATAAAGCTATAGATACACTAGGGGATAAAATGCCCCCAAACATGAAGCACAACACTGTCAAATTGCCCAGCAACATGTTTTGCATCACATGAATGTGTTGTAAAATGTTAGGGTAATGTTGCAGCGTCACAGATTGAGAGTTGCGCATAATGTTGGGGCCATTTAGTCCTCTAATATATCTGAGGTTTTATGACAATCTTTTGATAAACAAGATTTAAAAAAAGCATCCAGCATGATGTCAAGTCATTCATCTTAAAATAACCAGAGCGTAATGCACATATTTTATCTTTAATTCACTGTTTCTTTCTTCCTGGCTTCTCTCCAAAATGTCTTGTAAAGGTCTTACTCTTACTAATCTTATTGTTTTATACACAATGCAGTTTAGGCGTCACTTCAAGATGTTTATCCAATAGTTTGCTAAACATGATAAGGTTGGTTCTAGCCTTCAGTGATACTGCAGTTTAGATATTTAACTGATTATTTTGATTTTGTGACACAGTAACAACCTATATAATAATGATGAGAAAGATAAAAGATTTGCAAGTCATGTTTATTACATTCATTTTGAAAATTTGTTATTGTTTTGACAAGAAAACATTTTCAAGAAGATGTGATCATTGCATGAATTCATACAAGTTCAGCAATACATTGACAATTTTTTTATGTTGGAAATCTGAGAAAAATAAATAAAAGGTAAATACTTTATACCAGTGGCCAACAAATTCATTATGTTCCTTATTCAGCTTATTATGAGCAGCTTCAGGCTTATATTTATATAGGCCTTATAGAGGCCTAAATTTTCACTCAAACATTCTTAAATTTAGTCATCTGGCTCTGTGTAGTGTCCCAAATCAATATATCTAGATGAAATAGAATAGGAAGCTGATAGAAGGTCAGAGGAAGGCCTTTGCAATCAAAAACCAGCTCATCTCAAACATCTGAGAAAATTATTAAAGTTTCATTAATTGCTAATTTGAATAATACATTATTCAGTAAACTAAGCAATTTCTACCTACACTAATAGATTTACAGAAAACAATACATAGTTCACTAATGAGCTTAACTAAAAATAATAAAGGTAATTTAACATACAGTGATCAAGCAATTCTTAGTAAATTATGTTTTTAACACTGCAAACGATTTTCTATCCTTAATATTATTTGGTAGATTATTATAACAATTGTGCTCCTTCATATGTGATAGCCTTTTTGCCGTAGTTAGTTAGTTCTATGCCTTCGTAATTTAGTTAGTGTGTTTTAAACTATGATTGAAAGATTTTTTAGCAAGTTTTAAGTATATCAGATTTTAATTTACCAGTTATCAGTGATCTTTCGTACTAGTATGCACAATGTGTAAATATACACTTAGCACAAACATATGTTTTGGGCACGCCACAATTATGGCGGCAAGTCCCCTCTTTGAAGAGTGGCTGGAAAGGCAACGCCCGGAGGACACAGTGTAGCATACGGTAGAGGTGTTCCCCGCCTGGGCAGAGCACCGCCGTGTCCTCGTGGAGGCGATCAGCGGCAGCGATCTCTCGCGCCGGGCCTTGGTACAGGCCATGGTCCGGAGCGAGGAGGAGTGGCAGGCGGTTGCCTCCTTCTGCGAAGCAGTATTGCTAGCAAAGGACGAGGCCGCACGTGCACGCGCGAGGCCATGGCCCTCGCGCCCCAGCCGCCGTGATTCCGATTCCGATTTCCGGCCACCGTAGGCGCGTGCTTGCGGACCGCGAGCAATGGGTAGCTCGCCGTCCGACCGTCCGGTAACCGTCCGGACTGAGCCCGAGTCGTTAACGGCGCGTAGTGTTCCACGCGCGCCTCAAGGATATGTCAGCAACCGTAGGAGCCCAGCAGGGTCGAAGCCTACTGGGGCCATGGGTGATGCGAAAGAGATCCCCGGGGCCCTGAAACAATGGCAAAGAAGGAACAGAACAGGAGTGGGTTTTTAGTCAGTAAAAGTCTGACACGCCTAACTATATCTTTGGACTTGTTTTTTTTTTTAATGAGTTGAAACAAATACCAGTGGTATTAGTTATTGGTATTGAAACTAAAATAAATAAAAAATCTTTATAAGACAGTACAATGTACGTGACTCTGTTTCTAATGTGTGACCAATCTCGCATTGTGTACAACTCGGTAAATATAAGAAAACAAGAGTACACTCATGTCTTCTTTCATGTACTGTGTCGTAGGAGCTAGTCATGTTGTTAGTATATTTCTTCTTTTAATCATTGCCCACTGTTTTCAAAGCAAATAACGATTGTTTGAGGAAATCATAGCAAAGTGGTTTCCTTATCTTTCTATCTTAATGAACTTGTGATGTTCTACATTGTGAAGGTGTTTAGATTCTTATAACATAGGTTTTATTTGTTATTAGATTTGATAATAAATAATTAAATATTATAGTGCAACTATTTTTTTGGTATGAGAATACTACTCTTACATAATATTTTTTCTATAATCTCGGATATTATTAACCAAATCACACAGACGGCGCCAGACTCGGCAAAGTACTGTATGTCATTCAAATATTTGTTCGGCGCGGAAATGGAACCCACGCCAACATCCAAGCGGTCAACCACTTGAATTGAATTGAAATGTAATTATGGCCTTACTGTCAGGCAAACAATTAACGTAGCCATCTACTGGGCCCAAACAATCTAAGGAGTTTTTTTTAACATGAAGAAGGAAATCTTGCTAAACACTAAGGGTCTGCGCACACTTGAGACAAAACTGTCTTAAACAAAATTGTCTACGAAGTCGCAGACTTGTCTACGACACAGCAGACTTGTCTGCGACAAGACTGTTTTGAGACGTCCAGGGTTGCCAACATCGTAGACAATTCTGTCTAAGACAGTCTTGTCACAAGTGTGCGCAGGCCCTAAATTACTTAACTTTCTGTGACATACAGGCACACTATTTCCCATAGTGTAAGTCAACAAATGGTACACTTACCTACACAAGTATACATTACTAATTTTGTTAAACAACGAAAATTTGACGGTACGGTTGGCGCAATGGTTGAGAAATTAGCTGCAGCGCTGCGTGTCGCGGGTTCGATTCCCGCGCGGAATTAATATTTGTACTGCCTGGGTGACTTCTGTATGTGAGATTATATGTTTGTGAACATAAAAAAAAGATCATACAGACAAATTATAGATATGTGGGAAAGCATTCCTTGGTTAAATATTTATGCCGGCGGCAGCGCGACTGCAGCGCTGACGCCGCTCTGCTAGGTTATTCCATATAAATCGGCTGCAGCGCTACACCCGCGCTGCAGCCGCGCATCAGTTCAACAACATTATCATGCTCGAACCTAGCAGTTGCAGCACGGTGGAAGCGTTGCAGCCGAGCTACCACCGTACGGCACTTTGCGGCTAATTTGAAGACGTCCTTAATTTTTGCCCTTGAGTTTTCCTCTCGCTCCATTCAGAGCGGAAGAAGTAATTCTATGATTTTCCACCCTCAAAAAAGAAGCCAGTCATATGGGGCGAGCCTATAGCTACTCTTCAAGAAATTCGCCAAGACTCGCAACAGATTCCATCAAGTCACGTAAGCTTCCAAGTTATCACTCTACCAGTTATAAATCAGCCAAAAAAACCTCGCCCAATTGGTTGCATCGAGGTAACCTTGCTGTAACCTTTCACTAGAGTTGCATAACGCCTCGTATGCGAATACTTGTTGATCTCCGTGAGTATTGCGTACGGTCGACCATTGAAACAATTCCATGACCATCTACATATTAATTGTGCTGATAAAATAAGTCACAGTATTATTATCTATACATATAATAAAACAGTAAAATGGTGGAGCGTTGGTATTAGTTGGCGAAAAAACTACTGAACCAATCCTATTCAAATTTTGCATACATAATCCTTATAGGCCGGGTCAACTGTTAAGTTACATATTATCACGCTATTTGCTATGGGGGGTGAGAAATAATCCAAAATGTCGACATTGAACGACATTTGCCACGTTCGATCCCCAGCTACAGTTAAAAATTTTGTCATTATTTTATCTTCTTTTTTGTAATAAAATAACTTTTACCATTTTTTCAAAATAAAATTGACATTTCTATTCGATATCTTCTAAATATTTTGTAAAAACAAATAAAATCACATAATAAAATCAAAGCGGCGAGTAAAATCACGTACTAAAATGTAAATATGGCACCACACGCAATTCAGATACTCGCAACGCCATCTAAAGACTGAAAGTAGAAATAATGATGACAATGATAGTTGAACGTCATATTTGATAGATGGCATTGTGTATTTTACGTAATTTTCTGAGTGGCGGAAGAATGACCATCACCCAAGTTTGCAGACATTTTTATTGTTTAAAATTGGACGAAAACCGTTATGATTAAACTGGAGTTAGATATTATAATAAAACAGTAAAATGGTGGAGCGTTGGTATTAGTTGGCGAAAAAACTACTGAACCAATCCTGTTCAAATTTTGCATACATAATCCTTATAGGCCGGGTCAACTGTTAGGCTACATATTATAACGCTATTTGCTATGGGGGGTGAGCAATAATCCAAAATGTCGACATTGAACGACATTTGCCACGTTCGATCCCCAGCTACAGTTAAAAATTTTGTCATTATTTTATCTTCTTTTTTGTAATAAAATAACTTTTACCATTTTTTCAAAATAAAATTGACATTTCTATTCGATATCTTCTAAACATTTTGTAAAAACTAATAAAAACACATAATAAAATCAAAGCGGCGAGTAAAATCACGTACTAAAATGTAAATATGGCACCACACGCAATTCAGATACTCGCAACGCCATCTAAAGACTGAAAGTAGAAATAATGATGACAATGATAGTTGAACGTCATATTTGATAGATGGCATTGTGTATTTTACGTAATTTTCTGAGTGGCGGAAGAATGACCATCGCCCAAGTTTGCAGACAGTTTTATTGTTTAAAATTGGACGAAAACCGTTATGATTAAACTGGAGTTAGACGGAGACATTTTTAATCCTACTGCTTTTTTTCCCCGTGGTTGTAACAAACTAATTGACCGTGATTATTCAAGGGATACCAACCAAAGGCGATAAAAGTAAATACTTATATGTATTTAATTATTGACTCTAAAATAACATGGCCAAATTTTCGGAAGGGGTAGCATGGCACCTTGCGTTGGAAGGCCCCCAGGTGGGCCGATGACCTGGTGAGGGTCGCGGGAATCCGATGGATGCGAGACGCACAGGACCGGTAATTATGGTGACACTTGGGGAGGCCTATGTTCAACAGTGGACGTCTTTCGGCTGAAATGATAATGATAATGATGGCACCTTTATTTTTCTTTTTTTAAGGGTGGAAGTCATCCAATGACTTCTCCCACTCTGGTTGGGCGGGAAGGCATGTCAAACTTTTACTGACTAAAACCACACCTGTGTCCTTCAGTTGCCCTTTGCGACATCTTTTTGAGGAGCGCGTGGATCACTACGCGCTGTTGACGACTGGGCTCGGTCCGGTCAATTACCGGACGGCCGGACGGCTGTGGACGACCGATTGCTGGATGTCCGCGAGCCCGCGTCTACCGTGGCTGAACGTCGGGGTCAGAATCTCGGCTCGGCGTGAGGACGTTCGTTCCCTCACGCGTGCGGCCTCCTCCTTCACTAGCATTACGGCCTCCTCCTTCACTAGCATTACGGCTTTGCAGAAGGAGGCGACCGCCTGCCATTCCTCCTCGCTCTGGACCATAGCCCAAAGTCACAAGGCCCGGCGCGAGAGGTGACTGACGCCGATTGCCTCCACGAGGACAACACACACATCTGTGTGCTCCACTGTGTCCTCCGGGATGATGGCACCTTGCGGCCTAATAATGGTGTGTTTTATTATTAGCAGTCACTGCTTCATATAAAACTGGGTCAAAAGGTTTGCGTTCCTGATCACAGTTCGACAACGTATGATGTATCTCAGATTCCTTGCAGCCTTACGTCGACATCCGTATGTAGGTAACCTTGCAGTGAGTGGTGACCAACACTGGAACCACCCTCTGAGGGAGGCCAGTCTCAGGGATAACACTAATCGGCTGCTACATTTGTTTACCAGAATTTAATTTTTTTATGGATACACAAGCTCAGGACTGTTGAGGGTGTTTCACGCGGTTTCTGTTCCGGATTCGGTTGGAAGTACTCTGATATTACCATTTTACAAATCGCCCGGAGGACCCGTTGTAGCATGCGGTGGAGGTCTATCCTGCTTGGGTGAACCGCCGTGTCTTCATAGAGGCAATCGGCGTCAGTGACCTTTCGGTTTGGCCATCAATATGCGAGTTCGATTGGACAGCGATATACGCGTTCAAGATTTCACCGAAATTCATTCAAAAGTTGGAGACTCTTCATAGCGTAGTTCCCACTATGGAATAACATTTGTCTGATATACGAGGACGTCAGTCAAATACACACCAAAAAATCCTAGGTAAATGAACAAGTAATTTTTACGCCCCAAATGATCAAGCTGCAACAATCAATTCAAGCATGCTCTCGCAAATTCTTCATAAGTACTGTTGTGGAGGAAGATAGTTGATGATGATGGTAATTTTTGGATTCACTGGCTTTTTTACTTTGCACCATCAGTGCAAACGTTATCCAGCTAAAGGTCGGTGTCCCGATTATGTTCCTTCGTTTACCTCTACCAAAGCTGTCTGACGGCTTAAACTCTTCAGTGAAACATTATTGAGGCGAAAATTTTACAGGAGGTAACTCTTTCGAACAATCTCGCAGCCTTAGCAGACATTGGCCCTAGAGGGCCCTATCCATTTGCTGACATCATTATGAGTCGCGCGTAGATTACTACGCGCCGTCGATTCAGGATTGCTTTGACCAGATGACCGGACGGCTCCACCGCAATCGCCCTGCGGCTTTCAACACCTGGAGCATCACTTCCCTCATCATCCTTCATAGTTTCAGCCACCTTCTTCGATCGTAGTGCTTCACTGAAGGAGGCTACTGGTTGGCATTTTTTCCACTAATCGCTTCCATGAGGACACGGTGGCGCCGGCGCTCCTACCAAGCGGGACTGACTTCCACCGTAAGTTCCATCGTATTCTCCGGGCGATCCGCACAATGGTGAGACTCGAGTGTTTCTTTTCGCTGAATTCGATACAGATACCTCCCGAAACACCCACATCCGGTGAGTCCTGCACAAAGAGAGGATGCCGTGACACCTCTGTAGCCACTCCTCAAAGACAGGCATTACCGCTGCGATTGTGACGTGCTCACTGTGACAATGTTGTTTTACCGGAACATAAACCAGAAACATACATAAACTAGTGCCTTTTCCCTTGGGGTAGGCAGAAATGCCAACTGCTACGACCCTTACATACTCTTTCTATTCATTGATGTTCATACATCTGGATCTGGACGAGTACATAACATGTATCCTGAAGGTAATTTGCGTTTTTACCTTTAACAGTTTTATGTGAAAGTACAATAAATAATTACGATGCTTTCAGAATGAATTGCAAGCACAGAATGATTGTACAGTTTTACCAACTTAACGTAGACGAAGTCGCGGGCAACAGCTAGTAAAGTAATAAAAAAATACATGTGTGTGTATATTTGTTACTTCTTCACACTCAAACGGCTGAACGGATTGGAATGAAATTTTGTAAACAAGTAGACAATGTCCTGGATTAGTAACTAGGATACTTTTATCCCGAGAGTATTTTTCTTTGTTATATTTTTGAGTAGACTAAAAGGCACAACACATTCTAAAATAAACCAAACAAAATTATTAAAATATAACATATATAGTAAAAAATAACGTCCATACATAATTATATAACAAATACATCATTCTCCTGTCCTATTTTAAAACTCTTTGTGCTAGTTTTTCTGATAACAGCGGCCAAACGAGGTTTATATTAATGAGTTGATAAAAAAGTTATATAAAGTAGTAGGTAATTAGTTTTCAAAATGCAACTGTTAAACAGGATGAGGAAATAATCCTCGTTCTATGGTTTTAATAGTTTCATCAAATAAAACCACAATTTACCGTTTCATTTATCGATAGTATGTCAGAACTTTCATTTCATTTCCAAATAAGGGTTAAAGATGGAAAGTAAGACACATATAAAGAACTAGCTTCTGCCAGCGGCTTCGCCCGCGTGAAAGTACGTTTCTCCATATAAACTGGACCCCCGTTTCATCCCCTTAGGGGGTGAATTTTGAAAAATCCTCTCTTACTGCTCGCCTACGACGTAAAAGGAAACCATTAGTTTCGGCTGTGCGTTGATATGTCAGTCAGTCAATTTCTTTGTTTTTTTATACTAAGTATTACTTCTGTACCGTGGGTGTGAGCGAGCAGTAGTGGCCGAGTGGTGACGGCCTCGACTTACGAGTTATAGGTCGCGGGTTCAAACCCAGCCAGGCGCATTACTTTGTGTAATTTATTTCATCACCACTGCTTTCAAAACGGTGAAGGAAAACATCGTGAGGAAACTGGCATGTCCTAGAACCAAAAAATTCGAAGACATGTGACAATTAGTGACATCCACCAAAGGCCCATTCCCTCTCCTAGAGAGGAGGCTTGAGTCCCAGCAGTGGGAGCATTAAAAGGCTGATTATGCTATGCTATATGCGTGGGTATGCTCACAAATATTTAAACTCGAATACACAAGACACACAGACCCGGAACAACTATCTTTAGATCATATTATCATCTATACAAAGATTTGTTCCGTGCGGGAATCGAACCTGCGACACAGCGCAGCAGCCAATCGCTCAACCACTAAGTCAACTGTATCATCTATTTATAGACTTCATATGAAAAGGACAAATGCGGAGTTCTCTAACAGTCTGCCAAGGGTGGGAGTGATAACATGATAGGTGCATTTTTAGGGTTCCGTAGCCAAATGGCAAAAAACGGAACCCTTATGGATTCGTCATGTCTGTCTGTCTGTCCGTCCGTATGTCACAGCCACATTTTTCCGAAACTATAAGAACTATACTGTTGAAACTTGGTAAGTAGGTGTAATCTGTGAACCGCATTAAGATTTTCACACAAAAATAGAAAAAAAAAAACAATAAATTTTGGGGGTTTACTTAGAACTGAAACTCAAACATTTTTTTTCATCAAACCCCGTGTGGGGTATCTATGGATAGGTCTTCAAAAATGATATTGAGGTTTCTAATATCTTTTTCCTAACCTGAATAGTTTGCGCGAGAGACACTCCAAAGTGGTAAAATGTGTCCCCTCCCCCTGCAACTTCTAAAATAAGAGAACGATAAAACTAAAAAAAATATGTGATGTACATTACCATGCAAACTTCCACCGAAAATTGGTTTGAAAAAAAAATCGTAAACCGCAATTTACCTTTCAAGTTTGTACGGAACCCTCAGTGCGCGAGTCCGACTCGCACTTGCCCAGTTTTTTAATCTATTGGAAGTCTAAAAAAAATTAAAAAGAACATCAACATCATCATTGCAGCCGAAAGACGTCCATTGCTGGACATAGGCCTGCCCCAAGTGTCGCCACAACGACCGGTTCTGTCGTCTCGCATCCATCGGATTCTCGCGACCCTCACCAGGTCACCGGACAAAGATACTAGACTACTAAAAGAGAGATCATTTTATGAAAAAAAAATACATACTATGTATGAATCTTAGTAATATTAAAAACGTGAAAGTTTGTATGTATGGATATTTTTTACTCTTTCAGCAAAAACTACTGAACGAATTTAGATGAAACTTGGTACGCAGGTAGACCATGTCCTAGAATAAATAACACATAGGATAGTTTTTATCTTGGGATTATATTCCCTTTGGATAATTTTCTATCACGCAAGTGAATCCGCTGGCAAATGACAGCAACTGTTAAATACATGACAGCAACTGTCAAATATCTATAATATAAAAATGAATCGCAAAATGTGTTGGTAAGCATATAACTCAACAACGTGCAACGCCTGGACCAATTTGGCCAATTCTTTTTTTAAAATGTTCGTTGAAGTTCAAGGATGGTTTTAATTAGGGTAGAGTAGGGTAGTCAGTTGACGGGAGCGAAGCCGCGGGCAAAAGCTAGTTAATTAATATTAATTACTTATTCAATTTTAGATTTTGCCAAATTCACCCTAAAGGGAGGAAATAGGAGTCCAAAGTTTGTATGGAAAATCCTAATTTCGCGTGGGGGGCGAAGCCGCTGGCAGAAGAGGGTGTTATTGTACTAATGATGACAAAAATAGTTGTTTTTGCCGGAATCTGTTTTTCCTGATGGCTACAACCCGGGAATCTTTAAGTCAATCTTTAAGTCAAGAGTGAATAGGTTACTTCTAGGTAAGCGCGTTCCATCGTCGACCGCATCGTCGCTTTCCATCAGGTGAGTTAGCAGTCAAGCGCGAACCTATCCAGAATAAAAAAAAAAAAAAAAAAAAAAAATGAGCCTCACGCGTCAGAATTGAGAGAGACGGAGGATAAGGAGAAAAGTATTCATTAGAAACTTCAAGATCTAAATTATTATCAGCTTTTCTTTGGAATTATGAATCACCCACATAACAAAAAACATCATTGAAACGTTTTAGAATGAAAGTATCTTTTTTTTTATTACGTGGGAAAATCATCTTATGACAAATCCCGCAATTGGGCGGAGCGCAAAATAGTGTCAGACTTTTACTGACTAAAAACCCACTCCTGTTCCTTCTTTGCCTTCGTCCCAGGGCCCCGGGTTTCACTTTCACACTACCCGTGGCCCCAGTAGGCTTCGATCCTGTTGGGCCCCTACGATTTGCTGACATCTCCTTGAGGCGCGCGTGGAACAATACGCGCCGTCGACGACTTGGGCTCGGTCCGGACGGTTACCGGACGATCGGACGGCGAGCCACCCATTGCTCGCCGTCCGAGGACTCACTTGGAAAATTACTCAGAATTAATTTAGTGAGTTGTGGATCTGGTTCGACTGGAAACCGACACTTTCTGGGATTTAGGATTGCCAAACAATGCATTTTACTTCTAGGCAATATATTTACTATTCATTGATGGTGGCTCACTACAGCTGAGTACCTCCACGTGCCTCCACACAATACACCGTAACACAAGTCGTAAACACTCAAGTTCAAGGTGCAAGCTGCATTATAGTGACGTTGACGTTGTTATGTTATAGCGAGTACATTTGGAGGTACTCCCTCACTGATCCTTCTATGAGGACATCACGTAGGCTAATGACTACGTTACTACTACGTTTGTTTTTATTGAAATAATATTTTTGGCTTAGTTTACCATCATCTTATATATAAAATTCTCGTGTCACAATGTTCGTTCCCGTACTCCTCCGAAACGGCTTGACCGATTCTCATGAAATTTTGTGAGCATATTGAGTAGGTCTGAGAATCGGCCAACATCTATTTTTCATACCCCCTTAGTGATAAGGGTTGTCCACACTTAAAAAAATTATTTATATGGCAAAACAACGTTTGCCGGGTCAGCTAGTTAGATTATAGATGTACACATTTTAATGGTTTTGTAGTATTTGGCAAAAAGCAAATGTATCTTCTCTAGTCATCCTGCTGGAGTTCTCGGCAAGTTTCGTGGAGGTAGTCAACAGTAAAATAAATTTCTCAGCTCCGTTTTACCGAGATCGCGTCTGTTTCAATGATTCCTCATCCAGTCTAGTTGCACAGACACTTGAGACACAAAATTACACCAATTTTTAACCGACTTCAAAAAGGAGGAGGTTATATGTTCGGCTGAATGTATGTTTTTTATGTATGTTCACCGATTTCTCAGTCAATTGTAGACCGATTTTAAAATATATTTTTTTGATTGAAAGGTTATGCTTCCGAGTTGGTCCCATAGAAATATTGTTATGATCTGATCATGAACTTCGAAGATATGGAACAGAACTCCTCATAGGATCACAGCAGAACCGACGTAACAAGTTTATTTGCTTTGTATAAACGAGTTGTTGATGACTGCCTGAAAGAAGAGGGGGAATATATCGAACTGATCTGATGATGAAGCCTAAAGTTAGGCACCGGAACTCTGTAATAAATTAATGTAATCTAACCGTGTTTGGGATTATTAGAATTGTCATGAGATGCATTCTGGCTATAAGGTATTTAAGTTTGGCTGAGGGGTACTTTTTTGTGGTGGTACCATTACTAAAAAGGGTAAAATAAAAAACTTTTTACAAAAAAAAAATCAACCGACTTCAAAGTAAAAAAAAAACACTGAAAAGTGCAAAATAACTTTAATTTCGGAAGTCGGTGTTAAAAAACGAAAACACAAAACTATTATAGAAACACCGACTTCCGAAATTAAAGTTATTTTGCACTTTTCAGTGTTTTTTTTTTTACTTTGAAGTCGGTTGATTTTTTTTTTTTGTAAAAAGTTTTTTATACATCACAATATTCACTACGAATCAATTTGAAAATAGTTAAAATTGCCACTGAACTTCACTCGGAAAAAACTCCCTAGTACGGTTGATTGAGGCGTAGGTACCAGGTTTTTTTTTTAGTCGGCCTTATAATGGTCCCACTGCTGGGACGCAGGCCTCCTCTAGGAGAGGGAATGGGCCGTAATCCACCACGCGGGCCCAGTGCGGGTTGGTGGATGTCACATGACTTCGAATTTTTGGTTCTAGGACATGCCGGTTTCCTCACGATGTTTTTCTTCACCGTTTTAAGAGCAGTGGTAATGAAATAAATTACACAAAGTAATGCGCCTGGCTGGGTTTGAACCCACGACCTACAACTCGTGAGTCGGGGCCGTTACCACTCGGCCACCACTGCTCTTAAATTTATTACATTTTAAAAACAATTACATTTTAATATCATCAATAAACTGTATAACTTTGGGGCAGTAAGGATTATTATTATAATTGTACCCCTTTCGAACTCACTAATATTATAAAGCGGAAAGTTTGTGAGTAGGTATGTGTATGTTTGTTATTTCTTTACGCTCAAATAGCACATAAGATATTTTTTAACTCGGGTCTTTCAAACGGGCGAAGCCGCAGGCAACAGCTGGTTTAGGCGTAAAAACTCGGAATTACATTTAGAGCTTCCGTCGAGGTCGATGCTCGTTATTTAATATTTGCATTCATCTTGACATAGATTTATTTTTGAAGCAAACTTCACTTCCAAGTTGTATAACTTACTAATAAAGATAGATGATGATCATTATATAATGCCATCTTTATTATCTATTATTAAATTCCATAATATAAAACAACGTCACTTTCCGCGTCTGTCTCTTTATCTGTATCAATTCTCCAAAATCACGCAACGAATATTGATACAGTTATTACCCTTAGCCCTCTGTAGCGCAAGATATCAAATTTTAAAAATAAGTAGTGAAAAATGTTAATCGAAAGTAATAAAAATACACGTGTTTCTGGAAAAATCTATTTTTTTTTATTTAAGTGAAAAAAAACAGAATTAAAGGGAGTGTGACAGAAATGTCACACTGCATCAAAAGGGTACCTTAACTTAGGTGAAATAGTCTAAAACAATTGTTGTGTTTATTGTAACAAAGAGCAACGCCACATTTCTCGCACATTGTCTGTGAGACACCAGAGCATTTAGGATATTTACAGCGTATCCTCTTTTCTGTCCAAACAGGCCAGTGTCCTGTCTGATGTTGCCTGATTGCCACTGGAGGAACATGTTGAGCTGGACCTTTGTGTCGTTTTGCTTGAATTTCGTTTTCGATACATCGACGGTTCTTCATATTCGATGGTACCTACACGAAGCTTACATAAGGTAACAACCTTATGTAAGCTTCGTGTACTTGTGCAACTTCAAGCCGAAAATCTGCCGAGTTCAAATGTTTATCCTGCAACCCCTTTACTTTATGAATTCTTTTGTAAAGAAGCCATGCATTTGCCATGCTCAAATCTAATAAATGGTAAAACATGCGAACCTGCCACCTTTTGCTGCGAAGCTGTATTTTGTAGCGACCCATGATACGATTAGATCCACGCCACCCATGTGGCGATTGTATTCTCCAACAATATTAGGACGGTCAATTGATATGTACCGCTTGGTCTTCTTGTCATATCTCCTCACCTGGTCTTTTGGTATTTCTCCTACAAAACTTGATGCCAAATTAACCACTTTGTTATCTTTCCAGGCTACGGTTGCTACATCCACACCATTGACGTCAGCCACATATTCAACGGAATAGCCTCTGTCTTTCTTAGACATTTCTTTATCTGTGGGTAATTTGCAATCTGGAATCCTGTTTCGACGTACAGTACCAAGACTTAGTATACCATTTTTTGACAAATATTCCAGCAGTGGCAAAGATGTAAAATAATTGTCAAAATATAATCTATAATTTTCGTTGTGGAGTATTTCTCGTGATAGACGCACGACAACATTTGAGGATGCGCCTAGATCAGATTCGTTGGGCAGTATCACATTTTTTGAGCCAGTTTCAGGTTCTATTTTGTACGCAAATCCAGAGACTCCACTAAGAACGTAAATCTTATAGCCCCATTTGTGAGGTTTTTTCGGATTATACCTTTTCAAGTTATTTCTTGCTTTCGTAGAGCATATTTGTTCATCAACGCAAAGATATTGTTCATCATCATCATCTTCCATGCCATCTTCACTGTCTTCGTAAACATTCAAAATCTCGGCTATATCGCCATCCCGAAGAGGTCGAAAAGTCATTCTAAAAAGGAAAACAAATGAATCACATAATCAGCTTCTTCACAAAGAAAAACTTACCCACGTAAGGCAATGTGACATTTCTGGTACAAACACGACAGAAAGTCAAAATCATTGAAGGTATTCAATAACATAAAAACCCACATTATATCACAAAGTACATGTACTTACCTTGTATATTTTCCAAAAACACACAGTATTTATCACGATTATCTATTTTTTACTGATTTTTCAAAACCACGTAGGTAGTTATACCTGATCAGTCGACAAACAACGGCCGTTACGCGGCATAAACGCCATCTACATTTTTTATGTTTAACTAAGTCGATACATCGGTTTGTTACACATGAGTTACATTGACACAAAATTGGTTTGAAAAAATATTTGAATTTTGGTAGGCAGAGAATCAGTTTGTGACAGATATGTTACACCGCGCTACAGAGGGTTAGAAAAAAATATACGAACGATCTATTTATATAATTTTACACACCTATGGCGCCACATAGGAACTAAAATATTCGTAATCCTGCATCGCGCAATTAGAGTTCTCCACGCGATTTGAACACCATCATTCGGGCAGTTGCCGGGACCAGACCTAACACCAGTCTGATCGGAGGATCCTCCCTTTTCAATGGAGGTTTGCGGGACTTTACACTGTGTTTCGCATTCCTCTAAAATTCGCATCTATGCAAAGTCAGGGCAGGTCACTAGTTTCGAAAAAAGCTTTAGTTCCGAAAAACCTGTTATCTAAAATCAATATTGCTAGTTTTCGCACTATACTGTAAATTGATAGAGATACTAATGAAATCAAAATCGTGTTTTTATTTATGTGACCGTGAACGACATTGTGATTGCCAACTGTAGAACTATGCAAGACAATAAATTGTTTGCATTGTTAAATTCAACATAATAGTGGTTCATAATATGACACATGTGTGCGAGTTGCAATTCTGAGCAATTTGGTTGCTTGTCAACGCGCCATTTCGTTTTAACTACTTTAGTTTATGCTTCACCCTTTCTTTTTGCTGTTGAATACTTTTCAATAAATCCATCAACAGCCCAACTGTCCGGCTGGGGTGTTAAACAGTTATATTCGTGACCTGTCAGAGCAAACCCTTTGCCGGGCGCTTACTTCGCGTTCAGATTACATTATTATACTCCATTCGAAACACGTTGCTGGCATGACAAATGGCAACTGCAGTTAACAGGCATTTAGACTCCCAATCTTATTTCAAATGTAAAGATACTTGAAAACCTTTTTTATTAGCCTGTACTGTGTCCCACTGCTAGGCAAAAGCCCCCCTTCGTTTTGGGCTATCTCTGGCCAAGTTTGCCTCGCAAGCATGGTCAGATCGTCACATGACGTTCGTCGCGGTCAACCTTGACGACATCGTCAGTCCAATGAGTCCAGTGAGTGACAATCTTCACCCACCTGTCCGGGTGCATCCATGCGACGTTGCCAGCCCACTTCCACTCCAGCCTGGCTGGTTTTTAATTAAAAAAAAAAAAAAAATCATTTGATCTGGAGTATACTAGACTTTTAATCCAAATATGATCTGATCGAGAAGATTTCAAAAATCTTTGGCTTCTAGCAAAACATTAACAACAACCATTTTTCTTTGTTACAGCACAAATGTAGTAATGAACTACACAGAAGTAGAAGGCAAGGTGCGGGAAGCGACATCAGACGAGGCGTGGGGCCCTACCGGCCAACAAATGCAAGAGCTGGCTCTAGCCACGTTCACGTACGAACACTTCCCGGAGGTCATGTCTATGCTGTGGCGCCGCATGCTGCACGACAACCGTAGCCACTGGCGCAGGACTTACAAGGTGAGACACATCAAGTACGACACATGCAAGAGCTGGCACTAATCACGTTTACATACGAACACTTCCCCTAGAAGGTCAAGTTATATCTAGCACTAACAGAGCTTTGTTGTCGCCTCCTATGATACAGGATCTTCCTAGTTTAGGAGTCAAGCCTTTTGTGACAAATTTGTATTTTTGCTAATAAAAACTATTATTATTAAAACAGTGCCAAGGCGTAAAGTATAGCGAAATCTAAACAATCAGCTTGCTTTTCTCGGACGCACTGTCAGGCTTCTGAAGTTCAGACTACAAATAACGATCGAAGATCTACGGCTTACTTTGAATTCATTGCCATCTTTTCTGAGGATCTTGTTAGGCTAAGAGTTCATTTAGCTGGTAGAACAACCTGACTGTTGTCGACCCTTTCTTGACAACAGTACAACAATAAATGAAAATACTGCCAATACTAATCATTACGAACAACTTTTACATTATCTGCGAGCTATCCAAGGCGGTAAAAAAGATTATCTTCGGGCATTGCGTGAAGTCATCGTCAACAATATCTTACACGGTTCTTAATTTTAAAAGTCATTAGTAAGCTATTAGAACACGTCCATTGTTTGTATGGACAATAGTTACAGAATATCCTAATTTATAATGTGTTCTCTGTCTATATCTCAAAGGTTTGCTGGGAGAAAACTCATTGTTGAATAAAGCTGGTCTTTTTACATGAATTATCAAATCACTGTGTACTGTTATGTTTTGTGTACAATAAAGAATTAAAGATGCATGGTTTTGCTTATACCGACTTCAGTAATGAATATTAAACGCGAGCCTATCAATAAAAATAAAAAAAACCGGGCAAGTGCGAGTCGGACGCGCACACTGAGGGTTCCATACAAACTTACCTATGAAAACAGTTCAATTCCCGAATTGAGTTGCGAAGATTTTTAAGAATTGCAAAAAAAGTTTTTTTTGTGACATACTTATGCTATAAGACCTTGCTTTTTTCTGGACAATAAAAGGATTATTATTATTATTATGCCAAATTTCAGCTTTCTAGTTCAACGGGAAGTACCCTATGAATTTTGATTCCCCTGGGACCCGACCCGGTTCCCTAGATAAAGGGTCTTGGCAGACATACAGACGGACAACAGAGTGATCCAAAAGAGTTCCGTTTTTTTTCTTTTGAGGTACGGAACCCTAAAAACAACTAACTGCAACTCATCATCCATCATTATAATATAATTTTGTTCCAGTGTCTGCTCCTCCTGAGCTACTTGGTACGTAACGGCTCTGAAAGAGTAGTGACGTCGGCGCGAGAACACATCTACGACCTCCGCTCACTGGAGAACTACACATATGTCGATGATGTGGGGAAGGATCAGGTGAGGAACTAAATTCAGTATTTTTTTTTTTTTTTTTTTTAATTCGTATAAACCAGTGCTTGACTGCGATCCCACCTGATGGTAAGCAGCGATGCAATCATTGATGGTGAGGCGCACTAGTTTATTAAGAGCCTATTCACTCTAGCCTTGAAGACACCTAAATTATAGTTGGACGGGAAGACCGCAGCAGGCAAATTGTTCCAGTCCTTCGATGTACGCGGTATAAACGACGAAGCGAAACGCTTAGTCCGGACTGTTGAAGTTTCAACAACGTAAGGGTGGATACTCGCCGTACGTCGGGTTGTCCGATGGTAGAAAGGAGATGGCGGAATCAAGTCATGCAATTCCCGCGCACACTCGCCAAAATGCAACCTGTAAAATACCGATAGGCTGGCTACCCTGCGCCTGTGCTCGAGGCTTTGTAGATTGGACTTAACCAAATCTGGATCCCCAATTAGCCAGTTATTACAATCAGGCTGAGAATATTTCGAATGATGATAATCATCATGTCCCTAGTACCTTTTCCCAACAAGCTTGGAGTCGGCTTCTAGTCTAACCGAATGCGGCTGAATACCCGTGATTTACACGAAGCGACTGCTAATCAGACCTCCACATCCCAATTACTGAGTAACACGATACTTTTTGGATAGACTGATGCTCAGACTTTCTGGCGTCTGGCTACATGTAACAACTGTCAAAGATTTACGAATGACAACCGGGACCTACGATTTACGAATGACAACCCAACCTTTTGAGTGCGTAATTAGAGACACAATAGTAAGACAATGGCGCGTGAACGCCGGCGTTAATGCGGGGATCAACAGCTTACGTGCTTTCCTAGGCACAAGGTGTCGGCAGTGAATGATGTTAATATTAAAAAAATAATATGCTTTCAGGGTATAAACATAAGGCACAAAGTGCGAGAGCTGATAGACTTCATCCAGGATGATGAAAAGCTGCGTGAAGAGAGGAAGAAGGCGAAGAAGAACAAGGACAAGTACATAGGTCAGGGTCAGTTACCTGTGCACATTCCATTATTCACTAACTGGCTCTCTGCCTACCTAACATTACATTCGTTTATTTTGTTTAAACAATACTGTTCCACTACAAGGCAAAGGTTTCCTGAAAAGGCGTTTGTACACGCTAAGAAATTTCACCATGTCTGAGGCATAAAGGGCCAATTCATTATGTACACGATAAGAATTTTGTCGATTTTTTTTGGCACGAAAATTGATCATGGCACCCCCTTACCTACCCCGCCCCTCTACCAACTTCACGCGTCGTGTCTAGCGCAAACAAGATTTCTTTTGGTCAGTGCCAAAGCAGTGTACACAGTTCTTGCACAGGCCCGGCGACTTTTCTTAACGTGTACAAGTGGCCTAAGACTTGCAGGAATTCGTTTTCATGCCACCTATGAAAATAAGCTAAAAAACACATAAATATTTGTTGAATATGGTTGTAGTTGTTTGTGTCGTTTTCGTCCGTAATATCTGTATGTATGTACTTAAGCTATACTAATCAATAGCCTATCTATAAAGCTTCAACATATCACATATAGAATAAAAATGTTGATTGCCTTTGGAACCCCACTTTCAAGGACTTACTTCGTGAATTTTCCGTATGCAGTCTTTTTTCATCGGTTTTTTTACATAACCCAATAAGTATTCCGATTATTACAGAGATTGTAAGAACTATTAAGTTTAAAACAGCACTTGTTTGTTGCAGGCATGTCCTCAGACGCAGTGGTGATGGGCATGCGAGGCGGAGGTGCGGGCGCGTGGGGGCAGTACAGTGACCGCGGCGCCGGCGCATGGGGTCAGTATGCTCGCACTAGCCTGCTAGCTGACACACTTCTTAGGAGCTTCAGGCCAGCACATGCACTGACATTCCTCGTGACTAGAGAATCACCTCGTGAATAGAAAAATATAAACCCATAGTTTCCTACAACATTCATACGTTTTATCAGTTACTTAATGCCCGGTTCCATAAGTTCCCAAATTTAATAGTAGTTTCAATAATATTAGTTTACAAGATTTTTGTTGTTAAAAAGAAACATGAGTTTATTATTTTGAGCCTTGGGAAAAATATTATAAAAAGCGCAGGACGTCGAATATTTGGGATATTTACTAAGATAAAATACCTACAAGAAATAATGTAGAGGAAGAACAAACAAAGAAAAAGTATGATTTTAGCTCTTTTTTTAAATATTTTTTTCTCACGAAAATTAATCCCAACCACATGAAAATCACGCGCGGCAATTTAATGTTAGTTAGCGGAAATTTAATGTTCGTTAAACGAAATGCTAAGAAAAAATTACAATAATCAAAATTAAAGTACAAAATATCGATAACCACAAACAGCACTTCACATTTCTAACAAACAAAAGCCGGCAGTGGCCGCACCACGTAACTGTCGTATGAGTGGGAGTATCTGTTAAATATTCATCCATTGCGCAAATGGCTTCTCGACATTAAAATCAATAAGGCTTCGAAGTTTCGAAGGGAAGAAGTCGATGTTAAGATTTTGTGTAATGCTATAATAACAATCTTTGTCCAACCTTTCCAGTTTGCCGTAAGGCTTCGAAGTTTTAAAGAGCAGAAGTCGATGTTTGAATATTGTATTTCGGGGTGGGATGGCATATCAGTGAGTTTCCTTAAGTTGGCTCCAGACTTTGTAGTCCCTCTCATTTGCAAATTAACCAATCTTTGTTTCGAAACAGGTATATTTTGTGATGCGTTGAAACGATCTGTCCTCACGCCTGTGCACAAGGATGGGGACAAGAGCGATGTTAATAATTACCGACCGATTTCTGTGTTACCATCACTTTCTAAAATAATAGAAAAAATATTAAATAAAAGGTTTACAAATTATTTTAATAAATATAACATCCTCTCTGACTCACAATATGGTTTTAGACAAGGGCGATCAACTCAGGACGCAGTTATAGCGTTAACGTCTGAAATTACAGATAAAGTAGACAAGGGATATAAATGCGTCACGGTGTTCCTAGACTTGAAAAAGGCTTTTGACACTGTATCGGATCCTATCCTTGTGCAGAGACTTGAGGCTATAGGGATTAGAGACAAGGCTCTTTCTCTTTATGACAGTTATCTCCGGGGTAGGAAACAACAGGTTAAGGTAGATCAATCATATAGCAATGAGGAAAATGTTGTTTTCGGTGTTCCGCAGGGCTCAGTGCTCGGCCCGCCACTGTTTCTAGTGTATATTAATGAGCTATGTAATCTACTAAACGGTGGCGGGAAAATCTTCTCATATGCGGACGATACAGCTATTGTCTACTTTGGCGAGTCTTGGGAAGTCGTACGTAGTAAGGCCGAAGAAGGGTTAGTTATCATAGATAGATGGCTTAAAGCAAGCTTGTTAACCCTTAACATTGCTAAAACAAATTACATTTGTTTCTCTCCAAGTGCAAGGTCTAAGGCATGTACCAATTTTAATATTCGTATCCATACATGTGCAAACAGCTTGGGGCAGAATTGTGACTGCAAACCCATCAAACAATTACCGTCTACAAGATACTTGGGAGTCATAGTCGACGAGTGTTTAACGTGGCACTCGCATGTTGAGGTTATTATGTCGCGTGTTCGAAAATTCATATGGATTTTTAAAAATCTACGACATGTAGTGCCTCAGAAGACACTCAATAGCATTTATATCGCTCTCGCGCAGTCAGTAATCACATACTGCTTACCTGTTTGGGGAGGCGCCACTAAAACTAAATTTTTAGAGTTAGAAAGAGCCCAAAGGTCACTGTTAAAGGTAATCTATTTTAAACCCTATAGATATCCCACAATCGATCTGTATAGAATTAGTGGCCTATTAACAGTCAGGAAACTATACCTTTTAAACATCATTCTATATTTACACAAATACCTTCCGGTTAACCCAGAAACCCAATCTAGGAGGAGAAAAGATATTGTAGCTTACTGTCCAAGGGTACGTACGGTTTTTGCAAGGCGTCAGTATGTATGCCAATCAGCCTACATATACAACAAAATTAACGAAAAACTAAATTTCCACCACGAGGCCTCGCATCAATGCAAAAAAGTTATAACCGAGTGGTTAAAAACTCTAACTTATGAAGAAACAGAGCATATTCTAGTCAGACTTGCATGATCACTTTCTTCTTAATTCATCGATGTAATCACAATGTTATCTTTAACATCGAAAATGATGGCACTTCAACAAATACGTAAACCCATACATAAACATACTCTAACATACACTTACTCACTACTACACACAGTGACACACTACACACAGTTACACACTACACAGAGCTGCTTATTATTTTATAAATCGTTGTTTCTGTTTGTTCTAAAGTTTGATTTAATTTGTTACTAAGTCTCAATATTGTTAAGCATCAATTAAGGGAAAGAGCGAAACAATCCCAACACAAGTATTACTACTAATAACTTACTGGGACTGTTTCATTCAAATTTGTAATGTAACCGTTTGAGACCGAATAAACAATTTTTTTTTTTTTTGTATAATGCTATACTAATAACCTTCTTCTTTATCCAACCCTCTTCCCAGTTTGCTGGGGTAGGGCCTCCTTGTAATTCTGCGCCGAAGAATTCTGGGATCTTACCTTAGCACTTCTGTTCTGGCTTGTCTGTGCACTCAGACTCGCTTGTTGAGCATCTTTCTGCATATTTAACTTTGCAAGTAGCGAGTGGTCGTCCTCTTCCTGGTGGTCTATCAGGGATATTAAGGGCGTTTCAGACTAGTGGGGTGTGAGAGCTATAATAAAAATTTATGTACATTTTCCAGAAGAGCCAAAAGAGAGGAATGATGATGATGATTACGAGAGAGAAGATTCTGACGGAGACTACAGTCACGGACCGCCGCGAGAGCGGAAACCTCAGAAGTAAGTGTTGTATATTGTATCATAATTATCTATACTGAAATGTTTTATTAGAAAAATGCTAAATAAGAGTAGTAAAAGTGGTAGATTGGCATGAATATAGAACTAAATTTTAGTTTTCAAATAGTCATAATGTATGACTAAATTGTATGACAAGTCATTTTATAAAATTTATGGTGTTCGCATGTCATATTAGGTATAGATACATGATTTAGGTATTTAAGTTCAGGAAAGAACTAAGCTTCCGAACACTTGATATACGTGTATATGGGTATACTAAACAGGGTATAAAGATCCATATACCTCCGTTGAAAATGAAGGATCCTCCGACCAGACGGGTGTTGTCTGGTCCGGGCAACCGCCGGTTGATTTCGGACTATTGTGTATGTTCTAATCGCGTGGAGACAAGAGAGAAGGTACCGTGATGCAGGATAGTTCCTATGTGGCGATATAGATGTCGCTACACATGCATTTATTGTCAGTTAATACAATATTATTTGTAAATCACAAATAAGTAATAATGGAGTCGTTCATTATACAATCAATCTTTTTCAAATGCCTATTTACGACCAATAAAAAAATAATAACAAACTGTTTTACTTCAGAGAAAATGTGTATCGCGACTCAGATGTAGTGAATTCGAGTCCTCCGCGCCCGCGAACGTTTGACGAGGTGCGCGCGGCTTCCTTCGATGCACAAAGCGGAGCGAGCAGAGCGGAGCGCGCGGACCGAGCGGAGCGGAAAGCGCCGCAAGCGTTCAGTATCAACCTCAAGAGTCCCGCCAAACAGAAACCTAGCACGCCCGTCAAGAAGATTGATCTCGGTAAGAAATCTTTAAATAATACTAGCAGTCAGCTAGTAGGCAAACGTTGTTCTGCCATATAAATTATCCAAAGAAAAAATTGTAGCGCGGTATATACCTATATAATTAATACTCATCAAGACCTTTCCAAAAAGCTCAAACACGATAGGATTATCTGAGTTCCTATGGCCCCCTTCCGGTTCCATCATCAGATCAGCTCCATGTCATGATATTTTTGCACTGTCATCTGATTTACACATGCATGCAAAATGTCAGCTTAATCAGTAACCGGGAAGTCCATCAAATTTAATTTGCAAGATTTGATTACAGACATACAAACAGGTAAAACTAATTAGAAGCTTGTAAAAAACAAAAAAAAAAAATGTTACAAAAAATTTAATAGAAACAAACACTGTGACACGAGATTTTTATATATTACATAAAGTCACTGCCTGTCTCTGTCAGTTGGTCCGCTTACGTCTTCTAAACCGCGCTGCATTTGATACGGTATTCACAAATAGAAGGGTTGATATACGAGGAAGATTTATTTACATAAATTACACACGTGCGAACCACTTTCTTTCTTTAGTATAACTGGAAAATGTGCGTATAGTGAACTTATCTACCTCTGGGAAATACAGACGTGATGTAATATTACCAATCTATATTTACCCGGCAAATTATATGGGGATATTTATGAGCGGTAGCCTATGTGTAGAATTTGGTATCAAATTGAATGGTTAAATACAAACATTCAGGAAAATATAAATGTAACACAATAAGGCCAATGCAAACTATTGGCATAATGTTTTATTTACTTTTTTCTTTTCGCCAGAAATGAAACCTAGGTTATATGTTAGAGGCCAATACGAGGAATCAATAGCAAAAAGAACCAGGTCTTTAAACCGTAACCGAACGAAGATACGTATAGAAACATTGCTAGTATATTTTTGTCAGGCATTACCTGTTTTCGTTTTATTATAATGAAATGGAAATATAATAAGTAATATTTTGAGGTTTCCATTGATAAAATAGATTAAATTGGTATTACTGTTATATTTTTTTTCACACTCGCAGTTTTTCATCACTAAAACTAGTAAAAAAAAAACTTTTTTTTTTTTTTTTTATTATTGATAGGCTCGCGTTTGACCACCATCTCACCTGGTATGCGATGGTAAGCGATGATGTGGCCGACGATGGAGCACGCTTGCCTAGAAGTAACCTATTCACTCTTGACTTAAAGACCCCTAGGTTGTAGCTATCAGGGAACACAGACTCGGGCAGGGAATTCCGAAAACTGATACACGAATCAAAAAAATACGCGTTAGTGTTGTGATCATGAAGCAAGTCCAAGTATTTTGTATTTGCTTCATGGTTGTGATAGTGATTGACTCTATTTAATAGGTACTGACCATAAAAACCGAAACTAAAACTATATTTAACAATGGTAAACTTAAAATATCAGACATACAGTATTTTTATTTTAAAAAATAACGCCTGACAACAAAATATAGCAATATATTATATATTCTCTAACTTCGTTTGGTTACGGCTGGTAGACATAATTCTTTTTGCTATTGATTTATCATACAGTCCTTTAAGATATGGCCTAGGTTACACTTTTGGCGAAAAAAAAAATACATGCATGGAAAAAGTTTCATTCCCCTTTCAAAAATCTATAATTGTAAACTTTTTCCGAAGTCTAATTTAAAATTTTAAACGTTGTATATTTAGGTGCAGCAGCGTCGTATGGCAAGTCGTCCTCGTCAGCAGCTGCAGCGCCCCCGTCCGCGACGCAGAGCCAGCAGTCGGCCGAGCTGCTGGACGACCTGTTCAAGACCTGCCCTGCAGCACCCTCGCCAACCAACCTAGTCACCAGCACAGCTGTGCTTGATGACTTCGATCCTAGGTAAGCTATCTTCTTCCAGAGCCAGCAGTCGGCCGAGCTGCTGGAAGACCTGTTCAAGACCTGCCCTGCAGCACCCTCGCCAACCAACCTAGTCACCAGCACAGCTGTGCTTGATGACTTCGATCCTAGGTAAGCTATCTTCTTCCAGAGCCAGCAGTCGGCCGAGCTGCTGGAAGACCTGTTCAAGACCTGCCCTGCAGCACCCTCGCCAACCAACCTAGTCACCAGCACAGCTGTGCTTGATGACTTCGATCCTAGGTAAGCTATCTTCTTCCAGAGCCAGCAGTCGGCCGAGCTGCTGGACGACCTGTTCAAGACCTGCCCTGCAGCACCCTCGCCAACCAACCTAGTCACCAGCACAGCTGTGCTTGATGACTTCGATCCTAGGTAAGCTATCTTCTTCCAGAGCCAGCAGTCGGCCGAGCTGCTGGACGACCTGTTCAAGACCTGCCCTGCAGCACCCTCGCCAACCAACCTAGTCACCAGCACAGCTGTGCTTGATGACTTCGATCCTAGGTAAGCTATCTTCTTCCAGAGCCATCAATCGGCCGAGCTGCTGGACGACCTGTTCAAGACCTGCCCTGCAGCACCCTCGCCAACCAACCTAGTCACCAGCACAGCTGTGACTAGGTTTGTTGGAAGGCATGCCATTCATAAAATTAATGTTTATTATTGACTAGCTGACCGCCGCGGCGAACTTTGTACCGCTTAACAGTCAATGAATGTAGTATATCTTTCGATATAGTCAACCAAGTTACCAATTTTAATGTCTAAAGGTTATCTACATCGATTTCGTACATTTTACGTGATGCGCACACAACTAAAAACTACAACAGATTTATTTATGTTTATTATTGATTGCATTTCAGAGCCGAAGAGCCTCCTCAGCCGCGCAAAGTATCCAACGAATTCGGAGACTTCACGAACGCATTCGGTCCCCCCGCGAACAACAACGAAGGATTCGCAGACTTCTCCAGCGCCTTCATCGATAGCACCAACAGTAGCAATAATATCATGAACGCGGGCAATAATCTGATGAGTTCGGGCAACAACTTGATGAGTTCGGGCAATGACCTGATGAATACGGGCAACAGTTTGCTTAGTTCGAACTCTAGTATTGTTAACACAAGCAGCTTGCCGCCGCCGGGTGAGTTTATCAAACATTTTGTGTTGATAAGTTACTATTTTCATAAATAAAATACAATGCGTTTAAAATAATAATAGGAAAGTCAATGACCTCGAACTGTCATAATTGAATAGTACAGTTGGCAAAGAAAACTTATTTGCATATCAATAACGGTTTTTTTTTTGCTTTGTTTTAATGAATCTTAGGTTTATTCTAAATCTAAGATTCTTGATTCTTGGGCGGAGCGAGAGATAGTTTCAGACTTTTACTGACTAAAAACCCACTCCTGTTCCTTCGTTGCCTTTTGTACCGGGGCCGAGCCTTCCTTTCAGAGCCAGACCCTTGGCCCCAGTAGGCTTCGACTCTGTTGGGCCCCTATGGTTGCTGACATCACCTTGAGGCGCGCGTGGAACACTACGCGCCGTCGACGACTTGGGCTCGGTCCGGACGGTTACCGGACGGTCGGATGGCGAGCTACCCATTGCTCGCCGTCCGCAAGCCTGCGCCTACGTTGGCCGGAAATCGGGATCGGAATCACGGCGGCTGGGGCGCGAAGGCCATGGCCTCGCGCGTGCACGTTCGGCCGCGTCCTTCGCTAGCATTACTGCCTCGCAGAAGGAGGCGGCCGCCTGCCTCTCCTCCTCGCGCCGCACTCGGCCTGTACGGCCGGCGCGAGAGTGAGCCGCCACCTCACGCTCCCACGAGGACACGGCGCTGCTCTGCCCAAGCGGGTATGCCCCGCTCCACCGTGTGCTCCACCGTGTCCTCCGGGAAGTCCACACAATGGTGACACCCGGGCGTTTCTTCCGCACGAATCCGGTGCAAAAACCATGTCCGGTGAGAATTTGCGTTTGGAAAGTGAGGACGCCGTGAGGTCTTTCCAGCTACGCCTCAAAGAGGAGGGGCTTAACGCCATAGTTATTATTTTATGGCGTGTCCAGCACTGAGTTGCGACAGTCGCTGTCGCCATTTCACCATGAGATCCCGCCAGAACTCTGTCCGCCATGGCAATCTAAATTAGCTAAATAAGTATATTGTTTCAGTCATAATTAGTTTAAAAAAAAACTTTCCATTGGTAGCAACAATTCGCCTTCTTTCATTTGCCACTACTCAAACACTTCACACGGTGACACAGAGTTGAGTTGAGTTCACTTCGTTCGTCACAACATGGCGCAAAATCGATCCTATTCTTATTTGAAACGCATTGTATACTATATTAGCTGCCGCCCGTGTGGAATTAGCACTATACGGGATGGATTTTTAAGACAAGTCAGTAAGGGCAGGTAGTCTAACTGATAGAGGAGGAAAACGTTCTTAAGATGACTTTTCAGATATCTGTAGTATAGTCATATAGTCTGTAAAAAAAATACCAAAATACTATTTTTTTATGCCTATCGATCCTATTTCATGTAGGGATCAAAATACTCTATTGGGACCATTAAAGATATAAGTACTAGAAATGATGGAAATCGTCAAACTAACTTTCTTCTCTACCTCGTTTACCGCTACTTATTTTAGTGAAAACCGCATCAAAAGGTCCATTTTGGTTCAATTCCAAAAGTTGGCCAAAAAATAAAAAATTATGTACTGTAAGAACTTGACCCCGTAAGCATTTTATTTTTATAGCACCAAAACTGGAACCAATACCCTTGGCGCTATTTAAGTTTTAAAATAACCATCCTGTGTACATTTTCGGTAACATGAATTGTAAAAACAGCTGCCGTTTACCGCCACACTATGTGGTGACCTCCCCTCCCCTAGCCACTGAACGCCCGCCCCACCTCAAAAATCTTATCTGTTACTTTAGTACCAAATGCAAAGCGTGTGATAGTGTATCACTCCCGCTCCCGCGATCCGTCCTGAATGATTGTTCAAGGGAGATTCCAGCAGTGACTGAAGTCCATTGCTGAAAACTCCTGGACGATATATGGGTTCTGAAAACCGAAAAGAACGCAGCCTTCCATCCCTGAGACGCAAACAAAGCTCACATGCGCGAACAGTGCAGAGCAGCATTCCACGTGCTAGGACAAAATGCTTAGCGAGCTAAAGCCCACTTACCTCGCCTTCTAGCAACTTCAGAGGAAGCTACGATGCACTGAAGAGGCCTCTATGTCTGTTCTTATTCGCCCCGATAAGAGTATCGCTATCGATAACTCTGACAAAGCGAATTGCCTAACAGACAGCCTACAATTCCAATGTTCTCGCAGCCCTCAACCAATAGACAAAACCCACCTCGACATGAGATATGCTGAAGTTGAACATAGAGCTTCCTTCGCACCCATCCAAGATCCCAATGATCCTTTACCCCCCGTCATCCCAGAGGAGACGGAGAATATCATCACATAGCTCCAGCCCCGGAAAGGCTTCGGCTCTGGCGATATCACCAACAAGATGTTCAAACTCTTCCCAGCTCATAATGCTAATGACCGTCATCTTCAATGGTGCATTAAGGAATAACATGTTCCCCTAAGTGTGGAAACAGGTCATTGGTATCGGTATCTCCAAACCATGTAAGCCCAAGTCACCTTCCCATGAGTCCATTTAATGTTTCGGTAAAATCTACGAGAAGCTTATTTACAAGTAGCGCAGAGTTTATACTGAAGCTGGGTCTTTTTCTCAACGCGTAGGTTTCCCAATCGAATACTAGTACATCCAACAAGTCCGTCGCATCGTTGAGCATCTAATTGCTGGTTACCAGCATAACACGATGACTAATGACTTGTTCTTGGACATAGCGAAATCTTTTGACAAAGTCTCACATAATGGTTTATTATATAATCTATACCAACTCAAACCAGATTGTTTAGTACTCATTCCGCGAGACTTTTTGTTGATTCGTACCTTCCACTATCGCATAGAGGAAGCGCTTCCATCTCCTCGCCCATACGAGCAGGCTAGGCTCCCCCTCTGATCACCATGTATGGCAAACCGATTCCTTGGGAGAAGCAAGCTAAATAAATGCCTCGGTGTGATCCTAGACCAGCATTTGATCTGAGTGCACAAAACAGACTTGTTCGCGTGCCGTTTTCGAACAAAGCAAGCTCCAATACATCTTGCCAGCCCGTAGCAATGGTCAGTAAAGTGTAAATTGCGCATTTTTACAGCGGTCATCCGTCCGATCATGACATACGCTTACTCTGTCTTCGCACACGCAAGGCCTTGTCACCTCTATAGAAGGCAAATTCTGCTAAATCGATTCATAGTGTGGCGAAAAGAGAAGACTGAGGAGTATAATCAGCCAGCCTCTCTGCTTAGCGTTTGTGAACTACGAGAAAGCCTTTGATTCGATCGAGATCTAGGCTGTACTGCAGTCTCTCGAACGGAGCCAGATTGACTATCGGTACATCGAGGTGCTGAAGTGTTTGTACAAAAACGCCACCATGTCAGTCCGACTTCAAGACCAGACCTCGAAACCTATCCTCTTGCAGCGAGGTGTGAGGCAGGGAGATATAATTTCTCCGAAAATGTTCACGGTCGCAAAGGAGGATGTCTTCAAGGTTTTGGAATGGAGAGGGCTAGGCATTAATGTCAATGGCGAGTACATCATTCACCTTCGGTTTGCCGATGACATAGTAGTCATGGCTGAGACTACGGAGGAGCTCAGTACAATGCTCGTTGACCTCAGTAGAGCTTCTGAAAGAGTAGGACTTAAAATGAACATGGACAAAACCAAAGTCATGGTTAAAATCCATGTAGCACCCACTCCTAACAAGATCGGAGACTACACTCGAAGTTGTGGACGACTAAGTTTACCTGGGACAGACAGTCTAACTTCGAGAAAGAGGTCAACCGTCGAATCCAACTCGGTTGGGCAGCGTTCGGGAAGCTGCACGGTATCTTCGCGTCCAATATACCACAGTGTCTCAAGACCAAAGTCTATGACCAGTGCGTGTTGCCAGTGATGACATATGGCTCCGAAACGTGGTCGCTTACAATAGGCCTCATAAGAAGACTTAAAGTCACCCAAAGGGGAATGGACAGGGCTATGTTCGGAGTTTCCTTGCGTGATCACATCAGAAATGAAAAAATCCGCAGGAAAACCAAAGTTACCTACATAGTTGAAGAATCGCCAAACTTAAGTGACAATGGGCAGGGCACATTGCTCGCAGAACAGATGGTCGATGGGGACGAAAGGTTCTGGAGTGGCGACCGCGTACCGGAAGACGCAGCGTCGGAAGACCTCCCACAAGGTGGACCGATGATCTGGTGAGAGTCGCGGGAATGCGGTGAAGCTTGGGGGAGGCCTATCTCTAACAGTGGACGTCTTTCTGCTGACATGATGATGAGTGTCGCGGTAAACGGCAGCTACCTAGAAGTTTCTATTCAAGCTCTCTTTGTTTTTACAATTCATGTTATAGAAATGTACACAAGATAGTTTTTTTTAAAACTTGAATAGCACCAAAGGCATTGATTGGTCCTACAGCGTTGTTGCTATAATAAAAAATATTTGTGAAAATAAGTCCTAACAGAACTTTTTACAGTCCGTTCAACCGATTTTGACTTCTATTGCGTAGTCATAAGGATGGTATTATAAGCAAAAAATATGGTTACAATACCGATTGTTTACTGCTGCCGCCATTTATAATGCCACCAACGCAATATAAGTCAAAATCAGTTGAACGAACAGTCAAAAAGTTTTGTCTAATCTTATTTCGATTGGAGATTGATTGATAGATGTTTTGATTGCTCTCAGTCCCGTTTCTTTCGATCTGGGAATAAAATTAGCTGATGACGTACACAAACACTAACTAATGTAACGTTAACCCCAGCAGCGCCATCGTCAAACCTGGAGCTGCTGAGCGACCTGTCTCCCCCCCCGATGTCGTCTCTCCCTCCTGGTTTCGCTGCCCTGGACGCGCTGACGTCGCAGCTGAGCGCCAGCACGCTGCAGCCCACACTTACACCAGGTCAGTTTCATAAACACACATATCATCATCGCTCTATAGCTGTCTACAGCCTCTAGACGACGACGATCGACCGACTAAAATGATTTTCAGAATGTCAAAATTGTTATTGAGGACGATTTTCTTTTGTACCGACAAACAATCAGTACAAAAAAAATATGACGGAGATGTATTTCGTCCACTTTGTCTTGCAAATTATAAGAAAGTTAAATATTAAATATATTATCCAATTTTTGACCACCACGTCAAAAAAGCAAAAGCGTGCTCTTCACGTCAACGGACAGTTTTGCGATTTCATTCTTTAACAACACAAATAGAAAAACAATTCTTTCTTATTAGTTAATTAAGTCTGTCATGTAGTCGTGACCGTGGCGTGTGGGACACGTTTTACTTTGTCATGGATATGTGACTGTGGCGACTAGAAAATTAAAGAAACCCCTGGAATAATAGTTTGTATTTTACTAATAAAATCTTAAAATGTAAGAGACATGATAAACTTAATAATTTCAAACGTAAATACAATACCTACTTTATTTTTTAATTGAGTGCGTGTAACGTGCCCAATCCTTTAAATCCCAAAAAGTTTTGACATTTCGACAATCACTATCGATGTTAGAATGGTACATTCTCTACAGCCCTACATACTGATAGCAGTAGCATGAGTTTGAAGAGGAGTTCAGGACTGCTATAGGCTGATGACTTACTGTAGCATTAACTTGTAACATTATGTCAATGTGCTTAAAGTCATCAATACAGTTAACACTTGAGAGGATTTTCACAAATTAATTAAAGCTGGTGTGCGGCCACGAAGTCCTCCTCCACTCGCGGCTCCCTCACGCGCACTAACAGTAGGGAGCAGTATACCGTCAGCGCGGCGACACGGACAGAAGAGACTGTATTGATGATTTTCATTTTGCAAATACATATTTTTTTACTATGGTCAACAACATTTATAATAATATACAACCTAAAACTGAGTAGGTTACAAAAAAGACAAAAATAAAAAAAATAGTACATATAGACCTAATTTTTATTGTTTAGAAAGACGATTTAGGTGTTCCAATGAACCCTAGGATATATAATAATGATAATATTCCGTATTGAACTACGGCTGCTTATTTTATTACTGTGCATAAGTTTGTTTTTGACTTAATCGTAGCACGTACTGACTGCATCAGTTTGGTACCTCTCTCACATTAAAATACCATAAAAGATTAATGGCGCTGTCCGTACCATTGGACCATTGTCCACCGTGGACTAAGTGCGGAAACCAAGCCCAGATAGACCTAATCGTAATAAAATGTATGAATGTGTCGTCGTATATCATATAAAAAACTGTAACTACTATTTTTAATCGTGATTTTTATTACTGTACTGAAGACCAATTCTCGTATCTAAAACATTTTTAAAATCAAGTTACAATCTTCTCTTGTCTACAATCAATAACAATTATTAAATAGTTTTTGACAAATTATAATAGAGATCTGGGTCCTTACCATGTTGTGTTAACATGTCAGACGGCGAGAATGAGGGATGGAGCTATACACTCTGTAGAGCTCCATCCCTTTAACGGTTCAGATTAGGTCATCAAATAGATTGCGTTAAGATCTCATGCTAAGGCCTCAGAAGGTGAACTCCTTTATAAATACGAGCATTGCCCTTCTGTAATAATCAGTGGCTGATTGATATTTTAACAAAATAATAATTACACTGTCACCGATTATTTCGATACATTTTACTCGTGTTTTTCCGCGATATAAAAATACCAATAAAATAGATAATTCGCGCGATAGTAATTAAAATCAATTAGAAGATTCTTTGCATGTCCTTTTGTCATGTAAGAGAATCTATCAAAATGTATCCCGAATAACAAACTACAGACACGATCCTACCGCGTTTTATTTCGTTTTCTCTCACAGACAGTGCATGTGTGACAAATAAAAAAATGTACCCACATTGTTGGACACTTTCAGGATTTTTTTCTTTGCAGGCGAATCGAACCCGGCGTGTCAGCTAGCGATGAAACGCGCCATTCAACGCTTGCACGACAGACAGACCATTAAGACTGAAAAAGACCTGAGATCATGTGAACACTGCCTCAAAGAAGTTGTAGCGTTACTGCCCGGACCCATCACCGTGCAGAAACTTAGCAAGATCGAAGAAGTGGTGCTCACACATGAACTTCTGGATACGTATACGGAACTGCTGACTACTATAGTCAGAATTTTGCTCCCACAGTGGCCGGCTTGCAGACCTGAAATCATCGGACTGTTCACCATCGAAGAAAGCTTTGAAGTTAGTCATGAAATATTGTCCATTCTGTGCGGGTTCTTGAAGACTGAAAGGGAAGCCGTCACGCTAAAAGCGTTGGCAGAAATACTTATGACTTATATTAAAAGTGATACGATATTCACAGCGATAGTCGACTGTAGCCGCCCAAACTACCAACCAACTGAGGTGTACCAGAGAGAGAACTCGTGGGAGAACTATGTACAATTGCTGGCAACCCTGCCGCAAAGGGTTGCCAATAGACTGGAAACTGATACCCCGAAAGGGTTTTCTCACGAGAATTACTCTTACTATTTAATCTTCCACATTATTCGAGTGATCGATTTTATGTCTGACAGCAGTTTTTATCAAGGCACACAGTATAATATAAAGTGCCTCTCTCATTTGCTGTCAAAGGTTATTACGAATTATTATATGAGCGGGGAGTCTCCCGTTATAGCCAGTTTTGTTGATATATTGTCCGGATGGACGGAAACCTCTGAGCCAAGTAGATACGTCAAGAGGAGACTCATACAGACATTACTAAGACATTTGTCACGACAGGCTATAGAATATATTTGCGTTATTTTGTTGAAACGATGCCCCATTCACTATAAAGCTGATCAACAAATCATCTACAATGTCATAGGAGATAATTTCGATACCAACAATGATTGGAAAGAAATACTAAGCTACAAAGTTCCTTTTTACGTAAAACCAAAAGATTTTAAAGATACAAGTATACAGGAAAATCTATTGTATTATCTTTCGTATACGAAAAATTCTGAAGGGAACATGAACGACTTGATCCTACGCTTGGCCACCGTCTGGGCTGACGTCAGGCTCGCCAACACTGCCAACGTGAATGAACATATCTATATCTCTCAGTTGCTTATTCTCGCTGTTCGATACAGAGTTACTATGTCTCTGTGGAGTAAATCCGTTTGGAAGACTAGCGAGCTTAAAAATGTTCTGTTGAGGGGCATGGGGAAACATCTAGATGTTATGTCCCAAGAGTTTCGCTGCGTCGGCACCGCCACTATAGAAATCATACTCAAAATCATGGCGGAATTAGAAACAGATAAAAAAATGGAATTGAAATTTCAATACGAAGATATGGGAGATATCTGCAAACAAATCTACCTCAATCTTAAAGACCTGTCACAGCGATGTCTTATCGACCACCGACGGAAAGGTCCAGAGAAATACTTACCACGATCTTTGAATTTAAAAAGGACTCTAGATAGTATCGCTCGCAAGTTCACTGATGACGAAAATTCTCGAGTACACAACACTATAGTCAGCTGCGCCGTCAAAGGTCCGGAACAAACTAAGGAAATAGTAAAAACTATAATATCAGTTAAACTAGACGCTCTTGATGGCAAGCAAGAAGATTTAGACTCGGATGATGACTTAGTTCCGTACGATATGAGCAATGATCTGCCAGCGAGCGCTAAGAAACATCCAAAATACTTGCGAGATTTGATAGAATTGATCGTTGATGCGTCGGACGTTGAAGTGTTCGAAGGGAGTCTGCAGGTAGCTGAACAATTAGTTAAGAAGCAACTGAGGGATGAAGACGCTAAAGTAGCCACAGAGTTACTAGATCTATTCGTACACCTCGATGCTAAATACCAAATAGACGATTTCGACACTATAAAATTCAACACTTGTGTGGCAGTCGTTTCCGAAAGACCTGAAGTAGCAGCTGAACATTTATGTAAAGAAATACATACGGATATGGGGCGGTATTCAATAGCCACTAAAATATTCATGTTAGATGTCCTCTCAGAGGCTGTGAACCGAATAGCTGATGTGTACTCGAAGAAGAAAAACGTTGAGCCGAAGACTGAGATAATATGTGAGCAACAAGTAGATGTACCCGCTGAAGAAATAATACGGCGACGATTGATAAATAAAACGCGATATTTCCACAGCATGCGGGCGCATCCCTTTTCGAAAGCGAAGAAAAATCGATTCGCGAGCGTTTCAGATCATTTCTTCTATCCTTTATTAGGAGGCTTTGGGCACAAACAGCTGACTTTGAGTCATCACAATTTAAAACAGGATATAGATAACATTCTATTGCTAAAGTATCTGTCTGTGGTCGGTAATGTGGTGTTAGCATCGAAAAACTGTCCAAAAGTGTCAGTGTACTGTTGGGAAGTCGTCCGAATTGTCCTGTACATGAGGTATACTGATGATCCGAAGATACAGACTGCTGTCTTGTCCTTACTGGCGGCAATAGTGATTGCTTTACCCCCAAGTATCCTAAAAGAAGAATTTTTGGATGTCATGATGGAGCTGAGGTCTTGGCTGATAGATTGTTTGAACAATATTGACTTGACGATGAGGCTGGGCGGCCCCAAGTCAGAAGCAGCCGTGTTCGCTGGACAAATCCTTGGATTATTGGAAAAAAGTTTGGCAGCAACTTAAAAATATGAACTTGTATTATTGTCATCGTTGTATAAGTGTAGTAATTGTTGTTTAAGATGTAAGTGGTAGCTGGCCAAGCCAAAAGATTCTTAATCTGTAAATCTGTGTTAGTTTTAAAGAATATTGATACTAGTACAGCAAATTGTAGTGATTCCTAATGATATCTGTGTCTGTATATACCCACCGTCAATAAAGTAATTACTTATTAATGTCGTTGTTTTATTGGAACATAACACCCTGTCTTTGCTAAAAGAATGGATTTGTACCGGTTTTCAGTAACACTATTCGTCACCTTATTTTCCATGCTCGACTCACCACCGAGAGTTGAAAATCGAACAATGCATTATTAAAGCATTAATTTTTGTGACACATAGTTTTAGTTAGGCGTTTAATAGTGTAATCTTTCACTTCATTGTGTCCGAACGAGATAAAACTAGTTCATGAATTCATTTAACATACATTCAATGTAAGTGTGCCATTCTTAGAGTAAAGGTAACTTACGGTAAGCGAAAGCGTTTTTAAAGACTAAACTCACGTTAAAACTGCGATTTCGTTTACTGTAACCGTTACAGTTTTCCCCATAAACAGTAGCTGACGAAACATCGATCAATAACTCAACAAATCCATACAGGTATCCAACCAACAGCCGCCAGCCTCCTGCAACCGATCGCGCCCAGCAACCAGGCGCCCCCCCCCACGGCCCCCAGCAGCAAGCCGCCCACCAAGCTGGGCGCCACGTGGGCCGACACCACTGGGGCCATCAATATCGATGTAGACAACCTCTTAGCACCCAGATCTCCTAAAGCTGGCCCAGCACCTTCTATCAACCAATTAAAATCCAGCCCGAATAGTCCTGCCCATGTCCCCCAACAACTACCGATGATGACCCCTCAAATGCCCATGGGGGGCTTCATGATGCAGAACAACATCATGAACAACAACTTCGTAAATCCAACCGGACAGAATAACAACATGATGCGACCTTCGTTCGCGAACCAGAACTCCTTCCTCCAATGATATTGGTTACTGGCAGATTTATGCCAGAATGGTTGAGTTAGATTTAGAAGGATTGGAGCAATGGTAGACAAATGTTTTTGATTTATATTATTTCAGTAGTTTTTTTAATGAATTGTGTCCCGTTCAATTTTGAGATAATTTTGTCCTTGTAGACTTTGTCGTGTTATAAAGTCGTTTATAATATTTTTAAATTGTTCTTTTAACTTTGCATGTGTATAAGCTTTTTTTCATTATACGACTGTCACATAAGTTCCTCTTATTTATTCGTAGATTAATATCAAAATATTTAATCGGACAATAAAGTTATCGCATTGCGCGAGGTAGCAGAAATATCATAAAATACCGTTTTGCGCAAATAGAAAACTTACCATTGCTCCAAAGCCCAATAGTACCTATTGAAGTGGGTTTCGGAAATTAGTTCTAAATGTGAAATGAAAACAATTTTTATACGAATTTGATATTATAATGTATTTGGCGAGGCCCACGCATGTACTTGAGTGCATATCAAACTATATCGCGTGATATTATTTGTGTTGTTTCGCTGTAGCGGCTGAATAATGCGAGACCTGACATAATATTGGCAAAACTATCCGTTTGAGGGTTTGAAAACTACTTAAAACTGTTTTGCTAATCCAGTTCTGCTTAAGGTGTGGCCAACTCAACTTGGAGGTTCGGAACTACCTAAATATGCATGTCGTGTAACTTAAAATCCTTGTAAGAATTTACTTCTCTTAGAGAGTTGCTGTTATAAATGTGGCAAGTATTTATTAGGGCCCGCATATCGTGAAGTATTCATATTGCGGCCTGTTACGTGTAATCTCCATGTGCTCAAGGTGGAGCGCCACTGTCCTTTCAAACTTTTGCTAAATCAACTTTCTTCTGTATAATCAAGAATGAGTTTAGTTTACAAAACATTGGGTCTACGGGTGATAATCATGAATGCAATAAAATTATGTCTTGTCAGAGTTTATCGAAAAATCTACAGTTACTTTCGTTGATATGTTTTAGTATATATATTCTTGTTTGAACCATGTTCTTTAAAATTGTTCTAGTATTTCTATGTTATCTATGGCTTGTGAAATTTTGGGTTTTCCTCTTAAATGTAATCTAAAATGCTCACTTTACATTCCTTCCATTTATTTCCTTATTTAAGTTAATAAAATTATTTACAATATTCTATTTATTTTACATTGAAAATTCCCTTTTTATTAGCTTCTACATCACGCAATCTTTATAATAGAATACATTACAGAATCTATAAACTGCCGTTTTAAAGGAATTATCTGGTAGATAAGGCTCAGTTAAATATTAGTTAAGTATTCCGCTCACTGACTATGAGTAGATAGACAACAGACTTATCACCATAACATTTGTAAATCCATTGCTCGAAATGATGCAGCCTCGGAAATCGAAACTTAGAGGCAGCACTGCCACATTCTTTTGCACATACAGTTTGAAAACTGACGTGTTAATTGCCTCAATGAATCAACGGTCAAACAAGTTTAGAGCTCGTACACACGAGCGGCAGTTAGTAACGGCAGAGGCAACTGCAGCCGTCGACCTATAGCCACAGTATAGATATATGGAACAGTACGGAAACTACCTACAAATATTCGAAACTGCTCACTCACACAAATATACGCATCGATGGGACTCCTAAGCGGCATTCGCTACTGACAGGACCGCGAGAAACGCTTAGGAGTCTCGTCGATGCGTATATGTTTGTGTGAGTGTGCCGTTTCGAATATTTGTAGGTAGTATCCGTACTGTTCCATATATCTATACTGTGGCTATAGTGACACTTGACACACGACGGCTGCCGTCGATCTTCAAAGTTGGAATGTCGAGGGCTGCAGTTACCTCTGCCGTTGGCGACATGCCGGCCGTGTGTATGAGCTGTTAGAATGATGAGGCTGCCTCACTTCAAGCAACACTAATATCACAAGGCATTAACAAATTGTAAAAGACTTTATCGCTCTGAAACTGATCAACACGTAGAACAATTAGCCGACGATAAAGTTGTAGGAGAGACGATTGTATCAGGATCAGGTTGTAGTGAGGTAGTGTATACCGTGGTCATAGAATATTTTTTATACCCGCTTCGAGTAGCTGATGATGCGTAGTGTCAAACCTTAGTGTTACAGTGTTATGTAAGTGTTACAATAATTAATAATATATTGTATTATAGTAATGTATTAGTAATGTCTTGATGTTTTCGCTCGGAATGTAACGACACGAAATCTGTAGCATTGTAAAATAATTAAGTCACAGAAATACAAACTATCGAGGTTTGACTTAGAGATAATCAGACAATTACGAATTTCGAAAAAACGAAAACCTAAACGAACGTTCGTTCGTTTCGTTGCCCGACCCCTGGTGGGTGTTGCGCATCAATAAATTTTCCTTTCAGAAGCAGTAAGGACATAGAAGCGTATCCAACATAATTTGTTTTCATGAGTACCGCGTCAGTCATTAATAAAGTTACATTGTGAGCAAAACTAAATTGTACGTAAAATAAAAGAGAGTTTGAGATACGGAATGAATTTGTATACTGGTAGCATTATCAAGTATATATTCATCATTTATTGTTTGTACTTAAGTATATTATTTATATGTAATAATTTAAATTTTAAAGCTTTATTCTATAGCACTGAGTTATCTTTGCATTTAATTCATTCCGTTTATAATTTTATTTGAAGCGTTGTGTTTTGGCAGCTTAATAAATATAAATTCTGTTTGGAATAGTTGACTATTACATATTTCTAAATGGTTATTTTCTATCACTGAGCGCAAAATATCACAATTTATAAGCAGTCGACTATTTTGAGTAGACATTATTTGAATAGAATTTATATTATTGTATATTTGATCACCACGTTTGTTTATAATGCGTCTTAGCGAGAAATAATCAGTAATTGGGACCAAAGTAACAAAATTAATTTTCACCGGATTGTAGCGGCGCATTATGTTCGGCTGATATCACTCTCGGATTGATTTAGTCTCGTTATTCAAACATTTTCTAGGTATTCCTAGAGACCGTCCGTCGACCCAAACCAAAGCGTGGTTGTGTAGACATTCAATATCCCATAAAAACTTCAAATGTCAAAGTAAACGTATTCATTATCCTTTGAAATAATGAGACTATAATCAAACCGATATTTAATGAATTTAGAGTGCTTCTGTAATTTTGGTGCGTAGTTTTGTTTGAAAAGTAAATTGTTCAGTGTTTCTGTACGATCATTGTATTATAGTCGCATCCTATACTCGCATACAGATTGGTTCATCTTCTGCCGACCCTTTTCCCGTGTTACTAGGTGTCGGCGCAAAATGTTAATTATAGGGGAAAAAACGACTGAAGTATTTTCAATACTTCAATTTCTTTATTGAAATTATTTAAACATATCGCCGTGAGATTTTCCACCTTCCGGCTCTACGGAAGGCCACTAATGTTTATGATGAATGCAATCTGTATTATAGGATGTATGTAAATAAATAATATCCCCTAATTTTTGTAGTTCTTCCATTGATTTCGTCATAATGGAGGTTATGAAGCAATAATCATTTGTTCGTAGTTAATCGATAGAAACGAATTTTATTAGTTTAAAAAAAATATATTAATTTAGAATGTTTATCTTGTAATGTATGATTATGTGTTGAGTGTCATTACTACGATTATTCGCACAATTATTATGGTTAACTAAATATTTTATTTTTGTGTATTACGATTATTATTGAGAAATTGATTTTATTTTAGTAATAACCCCACCTGGGTGTACCGCCGCAGGACATCATCAACATTGTAATAAATAGCCCATATTATTAATTATTATGTAATTTGTAATATTTTGTTTATCTGTATGTAACTGGTTGTTGAATTCGGCGTGTGGCGGATGTTTCGACATGGTATAGAATCAAGAAAGAATTGTCTATGTTGATGAAATGTATTGAATAAAACTTAATTATTAATTTAATTGTTTTATTTTATTCCAATACAACAATACTTACCACAGAGATGTGAGTATGGATGGATGGAAAGGGAGGCCAAAGAAAAAATGGATGGATTATGTGAGATATGAAAGAAAAGTGATGGGATGACGGGTGACAAGACAAAATGAAAGAAAAAAAAATGTTGCACCGACCCCAAATTACACGGGACAAGGGCAGGTAGAAGGCTATGACTACTTTATATGAAGGGATTAACCTACCGAACTTATATAAGCTGCAAGTTGAAATTCTTAGTAACGATCGACTGCAAAGAAGGTATTTTTTGTTTTAGCAGGTGATTTTGGTTAGCCACGTTAGCACAATTACCATATTCTTCTTAGCGTGTCGATGGCAAAACTAGTTTTTTTCTTTTTTCAAGTAATTTTTTTTGCCTGGTCCAGTATTCGACCACGGTAATGCCGTCCGCTGACGCCGTCATTAGGGGCACGTGATGCAAGATGAAAGATGGTACGTGGTCTGCGGAGAGACGTCGCACAAACACAAGATCGAACGTTGGGCGTAGCAAAGACAATCTGTGGAGATTGTCTTTGCTGCGCCCAACTTGGTTGCGGAATCTGTTTAGTTTTCCAGGTTGGCCAATAAGTTGGTTGGCAACTCGTGTCCATGCTAGAGGCTCACCGGCGGCTCGATAAAATCAGGAGGTTTTTAAGCTTCTCCCGCCTAACGGTCCCATTTCTCCAAGGTGGTGTTACTAAGAGATGAACTTACGCTTGCAAAAAAACTTTTACGACTTATCCAAGTCTCAAGCCGGGTATCCATTATTTTCGCGAACGTCTTGCACTCCGTGCTCCTGCAACTGCTCCGACAGCGGATACGTTCGCGCTCCTGGAGCGTGCAACGCGTTGCGCGCTCAGCGTTCCAATCGGTGGTGGTGGGCGCACACAAAGGGGAACTCAGTCTGTTCGGAGACTCGAGCAAAATACCGCGTTTAGTGCGTACGTGTATCACGCTCGGATAAATGTAGTGGTGTAGGATGAAAAACTGTTCGCAAGGGGACTGTGGAGCACGCGTGTTTCTTATGGAGATGCGCGTATCGTCTCAGAGCCGTTGCAGATGCACGGAGCACAGTTAGCTCGCGAACATAATGGATACCCGGCTTCAGGGGCACCGAGCTGTAATCGTGCATTGAATGGCGAGGCTCGTTATGTTTTGTCCATTCTATGCGGCTAGCCACAGCCCTGCGAATTTCTGGGGTTACAACGCCAATTAGTGCATACAGCATTTGTACCAAATGTACGTCACGTGCAATGGCCCGTATAGGACTAAGTGCGGAATCCATATTTTTTTATTCTGTATTCACTATAAGTTGGAATGGGCGATGCGGCTCCATACATTACCATTGTGAAACCTTTTTTAATTCAGTAAAAGGTGTCAATAATTGGGTAGGTACCTGACCTATACAGAGCTTACACGCACTCTCCCATGTTTGTCAGCGTCAACTTATCTGCCGTTATTGTTGATTTCTTGAACTCTTTGTTTGTATGCTTTCAACGAACTTACATCCTCTTTTTTAAGAACGGAGGATAGTACCTTTAATGTTAGATGGTCTTCTTGACTGGATACGGAAAATGTGTCTAATATCCAATTGGGAATGGAATGGATGGGCAATTCTCACCTGGAAGATCAAAATGGTCCAGAACGAGCTTTGTTTTAAGTGTTCCTTATGAATCGGTGATATTCTGATAAAATAGGTACAGATGTAGGTACAGGTATACCAACGAAGTAACTTCTAACCTTACACTTAGTGATATACAATTATTATTATATACTATTTTCTGCCTGCCAGCGTCTTCGTCCGCGGGAATGTCGGTTATTGCGGACGCGAAGTCGAAGCCAGATAAAAAAGAGCCAAGTCCTTCCTTGTGATTCAAGGTTACTGCTTGCTTGAACCACAACGAAACCAAACCTAATTTCATCAAAATCTTAAAATTCGTGTAACAGAGTTACTTTCACATTTATAGTATTAGTACGGATGTATTTTAATCAGTTTGAAAGGTTTTGTTTCCTAGTAAATTGCCTTTTCAATTAAATATAGAAATACATGAAAAATAAAAACACTTAACTAATTAAAGTTACATAATATATACACAATAACTCCTATCTAAAATATGGCGTCAACAAATTCCTCCGCATCGCTGTCGACTGGAAGTGTGCCCAAAAGACTGGCGGCATTGCCACGTTGTATGGCAATGCTTAATCTCTGACCGAGGTAAAAGCCAGCCCTTTGGTCACGCGAAGTGTCAACTAGCCGTTTAGATAATTCTTTAAAAAGGGCATGAGCACTCGGACCCCACGGCCCAAGAGTCTCAACCCCAAACGGCTCAAAAATATAACTACCGACGAGGTTGTTATATTTCCGCCGCTTGAGGTTCTCCGCAGCCGCAGCGGCAGCACCAGCACAGCGCGACGAGCTAGGAAGATGGGATGGCGCAAGAGTGTCGACACAGGTAGCGTCCCATACTAAAGGCCTACCCATCTTCCATGGAAATAAAGACATACCGTCCGGTCTCTTACCATCGTCGCGTGCCAGGCCATGAGGTTCCAAAACAGCCGGAACGCCGACGGTGACAAGGGCTCGTTGAATGATGCCATTTATATTCGCGTGCCGCGCTATTCGTCCCGCGCTTCGACTGCATGACAGGCCGTGGTGACCGAGGCTGTTGACAACTTCGCCACAGTGGCAGCGATGAGGTGAACAGCATGGAGCGCCTAGGCGTAGGGAAACAGCTAGGCGGAAAGTTGTATCGTCGAACATGGTGCCTATGTTCGACGATGGTAGTGCGTGGAGCCAGAGGCCCGACTCCCACTCTCCCACAGCCAGTAGGCGCGCACGCTCTGCAGTAGTAGCAGATGTCAAGATTAGGTTTTCCTGAACTACTTTGCAGAGCGGCTCATCCCACCGCCTCTGGGAAGAGGGGTTGTCGGGCGGATTTGTATTCGGGCAAGCGAGTCTCCAGGCATCCATAGCCTCGGTGAAGCACGGCACATCAAAAGGAATCAGTGTTGAAGTTAGAATATTCCTGATTAATTTATCAGTGCCGTGGACCGAAGATATGAATGCCGGTAAACTAATACTGGTAATTTTGCGGACGCCGAGGCCTCCCATACGAATGGGAAGAGTAACTTGAGCCCAAGCTCGATCGTCCAAGGTCACATTTAAAATTAATGTAAGCGTATGCCTGATAATTTGGTCCATTTTTTCTAAAAGTAGAGGGTGCTTCCATAAGTGGGAAGAACGAAGGAAATATATTAATTTAGGGCCGAAACAACAATAACGAATAAGGGTAATGGCCGAATGCATGTTAATTTGGAGCAATCTTTCCGAAACGTCATTGAAATTTTGTATCTTTTCCTCCACAAAACTGGGAAAGGAATTCTCAAAGATTGGGGACCCAAGGAGACGAAGAGAACTTTTATCGATAATTTTGATTTCAGGGGCTATTGCATTGAATTTTGGAAGAGTCAGAAGTCTGTCAGTATTGTCAGGAATAATTCACATTTAGAAAAGTTGAGATCTAGTCCTATAGAAAAGAGTTGGTTTTTAAAAAATACTAAATCATTTAAAAGGGTGTCTACATCGCCTCCTAGGGTTCCATCATCGAGGTACCACACGTTAAATTTAGAATTTAGTTTTCGAATGATTGGATGTATAGCTAAGCTAAAGATCACTGGCCCGAGTGGGTCACCTTGTTGGCAGCCAACAGCAGATTCCAAAAGGTTGTCCCGATATAGTAATTTAGATGGATGTCTATAACATTGCCAAAGAAAACTGAAGATTTGAGGTATTTCTTTTTTAGTTTCTGCCAGCAAGGTGTCCCTATTAACAGAATTAAATGCATTTTTGATGTCAACCTTAAGGATAGCCTCTCCTTTGCCAGAATTTAGGATTGGGATACGTAAGTACGGATTGGGTATAATGTACACATGTATTAAAATTAAACAAAAACATAATTAAAGCCATTAAATTTTATTCGTGAAAAATTGAGCGCATTTAAACTAAGCCTAAACAAAAATATACTTAAAATTAACTATGTACGCTAAAATAATACAATTAATGAAATATTTACTTAATTTCTGTTGAAATTCATTGAAGCGACATCACTACTGAACTCGGAAAATATAAATACTTTACGTTCATTGAGATTTAAAAAAATATTCGATATTATTCAGTCTTATTAATAATTAAAATTAAAAAAAAAAATGGAATTTAAATAGAATCAAATGGAATGACACATCAATCATTACCGTTAATTACAATTATTAATAATGATTAAAAATTACAACATTTTGACAATAATAAATAAATATAAAATTGGCAAACTGCACCATGACTTTGTAATCACATTTAACATTTAGTTGCCGTAGATTCATAAGATAAACCAACAATTAGTAATAATATATTTGTAATACTGTCAAATGTCATTTGACATAATTAGATACAATCATTAAACATTTATAATTAATAATTAATTCAATATTCAAGTCAATCAAAGGTGCAGTTTATTTAAAATACAAAATCAGATCAAAATTATTCGAGGCGTAAACCTATATTTTTCGATAATAATTATGTATCATTAATTCAATAAAATCGCTAAAATAAAACTAGGCTGGATGGAATTGTACGACACAATAAAACATTTTGACAATAATATATTTAAAGAAATTGAACGGTATAAAAAGAAGAAATCATACGGCGAAATTATTTAAAAACGCTCAGAATTTGTGAGTAAAAAATGATATCTCTTTGACTTATTGATCGTATTCCTCATTTATTTGTATTTTTTCGCTACATTTCTTCTGTACTAATTTTATTTTATATTAGAGAATGTTTTAACGGAGTGATAAAATTACTATCAGTGTAATGTGTCAATAACCGATAATAGTAAGTTTTTGTCCAGGCTCGCGTTTGAGATACCTGATGGTAAACGATGATGTGGTTGACTTTAGAACACGCTTATTTTTTTTTTATACGTGGGAAATCATAACAAATACCTTCTCCTGCTCTGGGTGGAGCGAGAGGAAGTGTCAGACTTTTACTGACTAAAACCTAGTATTCCTTCAGTTGCCCTTTTAGGGGGGTAGGGCTGTGGTAACTCCTCCGAACAATGAGCACGCTTACCTAGGAGTAACCTATTCACTCTTGATTCTCCTTAACATCTGCTAATATCCTAACTTTGTTAGGATCGGCCGATAAATAAGTAAAAGAGACATAATATAATTGTTTATTCTATCTAGTTCGCGGTGTGGTGCGCGCTACACGTACAAACAGTACTAAGCGACCTTCAATAACAACCGTTCAGCACAAACCTTGCAACTCTATACTCACATTTTATCATTTTCTACATAATTCTAACAAATTAATCGAGCTTGTTTATAATATCAATGGTATTTTTTTTTTGTATAGTGGTTACCTTTTAATAAGATTTAAATAAAATACCAATATATGAAAATATCGATCCGATATGTGTAATGTTCAATATACTTTCTCGAAAACTGAGTCTTATCACACTAGGATTAGGTTCAACATGCAATGTATATCACCCTTGTGTTTTTTTTTTCATTTATTACAATAAGGGTTTAGGGATTTTTTTCTGATTTCGTCACAGATAACCACCGTTAAACAACCGTTTAATACTATTTATATAGTGTTTTCTGTCGCACACATGTATGGTGGTGTGGCCAATAAAAACCAAATGCGGCGGTGATTTTGTTGTTTTTTTTTCACAGCTAAGAGGCGCATGTTTTTAAGGTAGCAGTTGGCTCCATAGCACCCTCGCCTGCGGCTCGAGAGAATTCCACCTCAGTCGCAATGACAAGGTTTCTTCACATGTATCAAAATTTACTGGTATATCATTATCGGACCGATATTTTTGCAGCATCCGATGCATTTTCAAACAAAAAAAAATTTTTTTTACTTTTGTTTTAGTATGATGGTGAATTTACAGTGATAGTAATAAAGCTATTGCTATCATTATAAATGAATTATCGCAGATATATCGGCAGTTTAAGACAAGATTGATGAAGTTATTATAATTCTGTAGAAACTGATCAATTTTCGCAATAAAGCGAATAGTAATAACACTAAAATTACAGATAACGTGTTAGCTAGATACATATAATTTTAGCTTTATTACAAGTCTTTATTATTGTCCGTTCGACAACACGCATTCTTTACAGCAAAAATGACACAAGTTGAAACATTTACAAAAACAATACAAAAATAAATTAAATTAGACATGTCATGTCAAAAAAATACTCATTTTGAGACGGTTTATACAACACTTATTTTAAATTAGTACAAATACTTAAAGGGCGTATTAGAAAAGGCTTGTTATTATTTAAGTAAAGTCTCAATAAATAATATTCATAAACAGCAAAGTTATTAGCGTTTTTTATATCCCAAAATGTCACTCAATTTATGGAAATATTGTACAGGTTATTGATTATGAATTATTAAATGACGATCAAACTGGAAAAAACACTGCGCGTAGTATTTTCTAGTAGCAATTGCTATGAATGATCGATTCAATTATGAATTTACCAATTATGACAAATTTTGGTGGACAATTTTGGGATTTCGTTTTTTTTTTACTTTTCACTACACAAATATGATCAGTAACAGATACGGACAGAACCCAATTTTGTACTAATTAAAAAATAGGGCTGTATTAAACCATTTTCATATGAAAACCTTTTAAAATAGATTAAAAAATACTGCATATTTAGTGAAAGATCTAACTTAACTTACACTAAAGATCATTTTCAACTTGTATCAAAAATACAAAGTTATTCTTTACTTCTTTTCTCGAGAAACTAGCATCTAGTATTATCCTACGGTGTAGTTAAAACAGTGCACATTCAAAAAGTTGCGATGAGCAATAAAATGCGTTGTAAACCAAGAGTTTAAGGCACGTTGACTGTTAGGCCTACTGATCACGGACGCGTGGCTTCATACGCGCGTATGCGGGTGTACACCAAGCGTACAATGACGGATACGCGTATATGAAGCTACACGGCCGTGGTCAGTAGACCTTAATCTATTTAATACTATGCTCGACTTGTACCTCAGGGTTCCGTAAGCAAAACATGTTATTATATTTAATAATATTAAAGGTATGAGTTGTATTGTCATGGGAAATACAAGATTTTGTTTTTTATGCTTAACAAAATCTATATTTTAATGTGATTACGAAACCCTTTTGAGTTTATTTTATGGACACAACAAAAGTTTACGAAAAAAAGACGAAATAACATTTAGGAAATTATAATTCATGCTAAACGCATAAAGTATGGCTAAGAGGTACTAAACCCCTTAATTCGTAGTCCTCATACACAATTAATTCAGCTCGATTTTATTATTAAATTAATAATTTAATTGGATTAAAATCACTTAACATTACAACTAAATTAAATCACATATTAAATTAAAATTGAAAGTTTCGTAGTTTACTGAGAATCGTTACAATTAATAGTAAATCATTATTACAATTAGGATCGGTTTATTGTTATTTTGTGCTCTTAAGAGTTTTATGGCAGATGGCGCTAGTGTCCTATGAGTGTTACAAAAATTAATAATTTTATTTAATTTATATTCGATTATCGTCCAATCAATTACTATTACAATACGAATATAAGTATGTTTTTATTAAAGAATTTTATTGCTCGAATCATGAGAACAAATCATGCTCATTTTTTGTCAATTTTGCAATTATAATCACCGTAACAAACGATTTCTTTTTTTATATTCCCACATAGATTTAGAAAAAATCAAATTAGTTCATTATACTCATAGAAACATCAATTAGTTTTTTTTCTTAATTTTGCTATTTTTCATACAGGAATACAAAACATCTCGCATACAAAAAAACCCATAAATTAATGACAAAACTACCCATATAACCATCAAGTATAACACTAGCGCCACCTGCCGCCACCCTGGCTCACCTGCCACTAGCGCCACCTGCGTCCACCGTCGCCCACCTGCCGCCCGCGTGGCCCACCTGCCAGTAGCCGCACCGCCGCGGCCACGATCACACGTGTCCGGTGAGCGCGAACATGACGCTCGTGTCGAACGAAGCGGCGACAGTGTAGTTCTTTGTGAGGAGGTAACGAGTTGTCATGTTGCGTATTATGTCGTTGTTGAACTGTACTTCTATCATCTGCAGCAGAGATTTAAATTATTATTTATTAAAAATGAGCACAGTACACAGGTATCGGCACGGATCTTGAGCGCTCGGCGAAAGAGTGGGGATCGCTTTGCGTACGCGTTTTATTTATGTTTTTAAATGTAAACCTATTTTATTTTATATTTTCTTTTACCTAGTACCTAGTAGGTAAAAGAAAAAATAAAATAGGTGTATGATAGGTGTATGGTGGTGGTGGTGGTGGGTATGTGGTGGTGTATGGTGTGTGGTGGTGGTGTGTAAAATAGGTGTATGGTAATGTACATTAAAATTTAATACACAAGTTGGTCGGAAGTCAAAATTTAAACAGGACTACTTAAACTTGTTTTGGTGTAAGGTGTACAATACATAATTGACGGGACTGATACCTGCCTGGGCTGCGGGATTGTCTTAGTTCATAGGCGGACTTAACGCCTTAGGCATTTTCTATCAGTCTACCACAGGCATGTAGGCATGTTTTTTTTTTTTAAATAATATAAACTAATGCTTGACTGCGATTCCATCTGATGGTAAGCAGTGATGCAATCGTTGATGGTGAAGCGCACTAGTTTATTAAGGCCTTTCTCACTCTAGCAAAGTGTGGAGGAAAAGGGAAACTAAAGAATAGATGGATGGATTTTGTGATGACATTGAAAGCAAAGGGAAGAAAATCAAGCAAGCAAGCAAAAAACAACAAAAAAAGCAAGAAAGAAGCAAGCAAGGGGAATTGTTTAAGTATTTTAGTGTATGTATGTAGTGTATTAATTTGAGTAATATTGTATAATTGTATTATATTTATTCTATGGTTTATTAGTAGGTATATCTATTCTATGGTCTATAAGTAAATCTATTCCCGTATTCGCCTTTTTCTCTCTCTTTTATTGCACCTACCACTACTTTTCTCTGCATCACCCAAAGGATGACTGGTAGAAAATGCCTCTGTACTTTTTGTGTGCATAAAGCATTAAATAAATAATAAATAAAGGGAGTGAGTGGGAGCGTGACGGTAGACAAGACGACCATGACGTTTTTAGTAACTATTCTTCACTAATTCACGGCAAATAATATTTGAATACTACGTACTCAAATGTAAATATGCCGAACCGAGTCCGCAGTTTATAGAACATACTGTGAGGAGAGTGAGCTGACCACGCGGGTACTGAAGTTTCTTAGCTGTCTCTGTCCCGACTACCGGTAGCAGTCCACATCGGCGTCGGGTCGACGATTGAAGTACCTGGGACTCGTTCTCGACAGCTGATGGGATTTCGAGGAGCACTTCCGACGTCTGACTCCCAAACTAAATCGGACTGGGGCTGCCCTCGGGCGGGCAACCTTGGGGGTCCAGAGGCTTCCTGCCGGAGGCTCTACGCGGGAATCGTTCGGTCCATGGCCCTTTATGGCGCACCGGTATGGGCACCGGCGCTGCGAAAGCAGCCGGCGGCCCGGCTGAACGCATGCCAGAGGGTCATGGCCATACGAATGGTGCGAGGATACCGGACGATTTCCCGCGAAGCGGCGAGCCTCCTTGCTGGCCAGCCACCATGGGATCTGGAGGCAACAGTCCTTGCACACATGCACGATCTGCGCATGGAGATGCAACGCCGCGGCGAAACTCCGCTGCCGCGACAAGACGCAGCATGGCGGACAGAGCTTCGGCGGGTTCTCATGGAGAAATGACGACAGCGACTGTCGCGACCCAGTGCTGGGCACGCCATAATTATGGCGGTAAGTCCCCTCTTTGAGGCGTGGTTGGAAAGACCTCACGGCGTCCTCACCTTCCGTATGACGCAGGTTCTCACCGAACACGGTAAGTTCGGGAAGTTCCTGCACCGGATTCGTGCGGAAGCGACGCCCGGGTGTCGCCACTGTGTGGAACGCCCGTAGGACACGGTGGAGGTGTGCCCCGCTTGGGCAGAGCAACGCCGTGTCTTCATGGGGGTGGTCGGCGGCGGCTCACTCTCGCGCCGGGCCGCGCGTACAGGCCATGGTCCGGAGCGAGGAGGAGTGGCAGGCGGTCGCCTCCTTCTGCGAAGCAGTAATGCTAGCAAAGGAGGCGGCCGATCGCGTGAGGCAACGGTCTTCACGCCCCAACCGCCGCCGGGATTCCGATCCTGATTTCCGGCCACCGTAGACGCGGACTTGCGGACGGCGAGCAATGGGTAGCCTGCCGTCCGGACCGAGCCCAAGTCGTCGACGGCGCGTATTGTTCCACGCGCGCCTCAGGGAGATGTCAGCAAATCGTAGGGGCCCAGCAGGGTCGAAGCCTACTGGGGCCATGGGTAGTGTGAAAACGAAACCCGGGGCCCTGGGACGAAGGCAACGAAGGAACAGGAGTGGGTTTTTAGTCAGTAAAAGTCTGACACTGTCTCCCGCTCCGCCCAAGAGCGAGATTTGTCATATGATGATTTTACCACCTAACAAAAATAAATAAATAAAAAAGCTGTCTCTCGGCAGAAAGTTGATATTCTCTATAGATAAGACCACAAAGAGCAGTGGAGGGAATCAGAAACGAGGATTTCCGTTTCTGCAGGAGAACCACTGTTACTGACATAGCCTGAAGAAACGCTAAACTCAGTGGGTCAGAGGGAAGGGCTCTTAGAACAGATGGTTGATGTGTCGAAAGTTTCTGGAGTGGTGAACCCGTATCTCAGAGACGGTGCTCCTGGTGAATCTGCTAGATGCAAGACGCACAAGACTGGTCGGTGTCGCGCGTGGCAATAGAGGTCTTTCGGCTGAAAAATGATGATGTTGATGACAGCTCACCTGTAGATGCAGGCGCTCATCGTTGTAGGGCAGGTACGTGAGCGCGGCCAGCGCGTTGTTCCCCCCCAGCAGCGCGGGTGGCGTCCGCCGCCAGCAGCACCGTGAACACAGCTCACCTGTAGATGCAGGCGCTCATCGTTGTAGGGCAGGTACGTGAGCGCGGCCAGCGCGTTGTTCCCCCCCAGCAGCGCGGGTGGCGTCCGCCGCCAGCAGCACCGTGAACACAGCTCACCTGTAGATGCAGGCGCTCATCGTTGTAGGGCAGGTACGTGAGCGCGGCCAGCGCGTTGTTCCCCCCCAGCAGCGCGGGTGGCGTCCGCCGCCAGCAGCACCGTGAACACAGCTCACCTGTAGATGCAGGCGCTCATCGTTGTAGGGCAGGTACGTGAGCGCGGCCAGCGCGTTGTTCCCCCCCAGCAGCGCGGGTGGCGTCCGCCGCCAGCAGCACCGTGAACACAGCTCACCTGTAGATGCAGGCGCTCATCGTTGTAGGGCAGGTACGTGAGCGCGGCCAGCGCGTTGTTCCCCCCCAGCAGCGCGGGTGGCGTCCGCCGCCAGCAGCACCGTGAACACAGCTCACCTGTAGATGCAGGCGCTCATCGTTGTAGGGCAGGTACGTGAGCGCGGCCAGCGCGTTGTTCCCCCCCAGCAGCACGTAGTGCGCGCGGGTGGCGTCCGCCGCCAGCAGCACCGTGAACACAGCTCACCTGTAGATGCAGGCGCTCATCGTTGTAGGGCAGGTACGTGAGCGCGGCCAGCGCGTTGTTCCCCCCCAGCAGCACGTAGTGCGCGCGGGTGGCGTCCGCCGCCAGCAGCACCGTGAACACAGCTCACCTGTAGATGCAGGCGCTCATCGTTGTAGGGCAGGTACGTGAGCGCGGCCAGCGCGTTGTTCCCCCCCAGCAGCGCGGGTGGCGTCCGCCGCCAGCAGCACCGTGAACACAGCTCACCTGTAGATGCAGGCGCTCATCGTTGTAGGGCAGGTACGTGAGCGCGGCCAGCGCGTTGTTCCCCCCCAGCAGCGCGGGTGGCGTCCGCCGCCAGCAGCACCGTGAACACAGCTCACCTGTAGATGCAGGCGCTCATCGTTGTAGGGCAGGTACGTGAGCGCGGCCAGCGCGTTGTTCCCCCCCAGCAGCGCGGGTGGCGTCCGCCGCCAGCAGCACCGTGAACACAGCTCACCTGTAGATGCAGGCGCTCATCGTTGTAGGGCAGGTACGTGAGCGCGGCCAGCGCGTTGTTCCCCCCCAGCAGCGCGGGTGGCGTCCGCCGCCAGCAGCACCGTGAACACAGCTCACCTGTAGATGCAGGCGCTCATCGTTGTAGGGCAGGTACGTGAGCGCGGCCAGCGCGTTGTTCCCCCCCAGCAGCGCGGGTGGCGTCCGCCGCCAGCAGCACCGTGAACACAGCTCACCTGTAGATGCAGGCGCTCATCGTTGTAGGGCAGGTACGTGAGCGCGGCCAGCGCGTTGTTCCCCCCCAGCAGCGCGGGTGGCGTCCGCCGCCAGCAGCACCGTGAACACAGCTCACCTGTAGATGCAGGCGCTCATCGTTGTAGGGCAGGTACGTGAGCGCGGCCAGCGCGTTGTTCCCCCCCAGCAGCGCGGGTGGCGTCCGCCGCCAGCAGCACCGTGAACACAGCTCACCTGTAGATGCAGGCGCTCATCGTTGTAGGGCAGGTACGTGAGCGCGGCCAGCGCGTTGTTCCCCCCCAGCAGCGCGGGTGGCGTCCGCCGCCAGCAGCACCGTGAACACAGCTCACCTGTAGATGCAGGCGCTCATCGTTGTAGGGCAGGTACGTGAGCGCGGCCAGCGCGTTGTTCCCCCCCAGCAGCGCGGGTGGCGTCCGCCGCCAGCAGCACCGTGAACACAGCTCACCTGTAGATGCAGGCGCTCATCGTTGTAGGGCAGGTACGTGAGCGCGGCCAGCGCGTTGTTCCCCCCCAGCAGCGCGGGTGGCGTCCGCCGCCAGCAGCACCGTGAACACAGCTCACCTGTAGATGCAGGCGCTCATCGTTGTAGGGCAGGTACGTGAGCGCGGCCAGCGCGTTGTTCCCCCCCAGCAGCGCGGGTGGCGTCCGCCGCCAGCAGCACCGTGAACACAGCTCACCTGTAGATGCAGGCGCTCATCGTTGTAGGGCAGGTACGTGAGCGCGGCCAGCGCGTTGTTCCCCCCCAGCAGCGCGGGTGGCGTCCGCCGCCAGCAGCACCGTGAACACAGCTCACCTGTAGATGCAGGCGCTCATCGTTGTAGGGCAGGTACGTGAGCGCGGCCAGCGCGTTGTTCCCCCCCAGCAGCGCGGGTGGCGTCCGCCGCCAGCAGCACCGTGAACACAGCTCACCTGTAGATGCAGGCGCTCATCGTTGTAGGGCAGGTACGTGAGCGCGGCCAGCGCGTTGTTCCCCCCCAGCAGCGCGGGTGGCGTCCGCCGCCAGCAGCACCGTGAACACAGCTCACCTGTAGATGCAGGCGCTCATCGTTGTAGGGCAGGTACGTGAGCGCGGCCAGCGCGTTGTTCCCCCCCAGCAGCACGTAGTGCGCGCGGGTGGCGTCCGCCGCCAGCAGCACCGTGAACAGCGGCAGGCACAGCACGCGGGAACTGAACACGCTCTCTTGGCTCTCCGTTTCTTGATAGGTTACCTGGAAAAGGAGAGTTTATACTTGTATTTTTTTTTTGAAGAGATAAGTCAAGTTTACCTATCGTAAACTCACATTTGTGTGTAAACATAGTAACTAGTAAGCAATTATCTTGGGGATTGAAACCAGCACCTGAATACAAGATATAATTGTGTGTAATAACTGGCCTAGAATACACTGTAACCTAGTTTTAGACACAGTAGCCTGAACTTGACCACACACAGACAAATTACCAATTTTATACTAATACTAGCTGCTGCTATCTATTGACTTAGTAGAAAATTATTCAAAGGAAACATACTTCGAGATTAAAAGTATCCTATGTGTTATTCCAGGTCATGGTCTCAGCCGTGTATCAAGTTTCATCGCAATCCGTTCAGCCGTTCGAGCGTGAAGTAACAAACATACACACACTCACACTCTTTCACCTTTATAATAAGTGTGATTATAATGTGGACAGATTTGTATGTTTACTTGTAATGAATAAACTCATAAATTACTAGACCAATTTTGAAAATTATTAAAAAAAAATCTTAAAGCACAATAATTTGATTATGAACAATAACCTTGTCTAAAAGACACTACGGCTTGAAGAATCTTAACCTCACTTACCTCTCTGGGATGCGCCGTAGGGCTCAGACAAGCGTGCAGCGCCCTCGCCGCCCCTCTGATGGCGAGGTAGTCCCTCGCAGCCGCCCGGACCAACACGCCGTCCCAGCCGCGCGCCCGCTCCAGGTAAGCAGACGTTGTGGAGCGAGGGCCGCGGGGAACGAACTCGATGAACGTGCCGTTGTACTGCCGAATTGGAACAAACATATAGCATAGCATAATAGCATAATCAGCCTTATAATGTTGCCACTACTGGGACTCCGGCCTCCTCTCTAGGAGAGGGAATGGGCCGTAATCCACCACGCGGGCCCAGTGCGGGTTGGTGAATGTCACATGTCTTCGAATTTTTGGTTCTAGGACTTGCCGGTATCCTCACGATGTTTTCCTTCACCGTTTTGAGAGCAGTGGTGATGAAATAAATTACACAAAGTAATGCGCCTGGCTGGGTTTGAACTCGTAAGTCGGGGCCGTTACCACTCGGCCACCACTGCTCACAACAACAAAGTTATTAGAAAAATAAAATTAAAAACTGGACATCTCAAAAAAAGTTTTTGTTTGTGACGTAACAACAAATTTACTGTTTTCAGATTTATTTTTATACCTGTGCTCTAAGACCTTGCTTCATGCCAAATTTCAGGATTCTGGATCAACGGGAAGTACCATATGAATTTTGATTCCTTTGAGAAATATACGTTTTTTGCGACGTAAACGGCCGTATCTTTTATTTTCGTTAACTTAGACATTTGATTTTTCACAGATTCAAGGGACCACAGACCTGAGTATATGGTTTTAATTTCAACTCGATACCTGCACGTGTTCCCGACAGAAAGAGTCTTGACAGTCAGACGGACAACAAAGTGATTCTATAGGGTTCCGTTTTCTCCTTTTGAGAATAAATGTTTTTTGGGTTCCGTAACCCAAAAAACATTTATTTTATTTTTATTTTATTTTATTATTTTATTACTATTCGGAAAACTTACAGCTACTTGTTACAGTAAAAACTTAGAATAGGTAAAAAACGGCCATTTACAAGTTTTCACTTATACTAATGAGAGTAACTAAAACTAAGACGACAACAGCATAGAGTGAACACGAGAGCGCTGATACCATACAAAAAAAAACTAAAATACAAATAATTGTTCAATGTGTAACAAAAAAGCGATCTGCTAAAGTTTTCTTTACTTTTTTAACATTGGTAGTAAACAAATCTAGGTCGACATCCTGACACACCGTATTAAAAGTACGACAAGCTCTTATTAAATATGAGTTCTTACGATAGTTTGTTGAAACTATAGGAACATGAAGGAGACGCGATTTGCGGCGAAGCGCACAAGTATTAGGTACCCGAAGTCCAACCTTGCCTACCAACTCAGAGATGTCAGTAGATCCATTCATGACGCTAAATAAGAAAGCGAGATCTGCAATTTTCCTACGTTCGTAGGGGCAGAATATGAAACTTTTTACACCGACTCACATAATTAGGAAGAAAGGTGTTTGAGCGATATTGAGCGTATCTTAAAAATCTCTTCTGTATGCTTTCAAGGCGATTGATATAAATATTATAATTGGGATTCCAAATTTGAGAAGCATATTCAAGGTGGCTACGGACAAACGCACAGTAAAGAATTTTCATTGTCTTGATATTCTTAAAATCAGTAGAAATCCTCAAGATAAAACCTAGGGCTTAAGAAGCTTTATTAACTACTTTATTTATATGCTCATCAAACAGAAGCTTAGAGTCAAAAGTTACACCAAGATCCCTTATGACATTGACTCTGGCTATTGAGGTGTTCGATAGCTTATAATCATATTTAATATGGCTTGGTTTGCGTGAAAAAGTACATACATAGCATTTCGAAACATTTAAATCTAATCTATTGCTAGCACAATAAACGAGAAACCGGTCCAAATCCTCCTGTAAAAGGTATGCGTCCTCAATACTTGATATTTGACCAAGAATCTTCATATCATCCGCATAGAGCAAAATTTTCGAATGTAAGAAACAAGAAGCAATGTCATTTATAAAAATATTAAATAAAAGAGGTCCCAATAGGGACCGCTGTCCTAATAGGATCACTGCTCACTGTCACGACACTGAAGCTCCAGACTCCTACAGCGATTTTGTAGAATCGCAATGTCATCTTTGGTCTTCTTCAGGTCATCTATATCCTGTTCCAATACCAAAACTTTACTGGTCAGGTCCTTGACCGAGCCATGTACAAATTCGAGAGACTCCTTCATCCCCTCGATGGAATTCGTGACAACAGAAAATGCCGATCTCATAGATTTTAATTCGCTAGCTCTTTGTTGATAAGCTTTAAATCCTCCATTAACACCGGTAGTGACTCCATTTGAACAGACAGTCTCTTCAATTCGGAGAGTACACCCTCCATATCCGACACCGTGGCTGTTGAAGCGTTGACCCGGGGACTCATTGCCAGAGCCTTGCAGGAATTGCACTTCCATGTTAACTTCCTATCGCCAAGCTTTCTCCATCCAGTTTCAGTTATACCAGCGCACGGAAAGTCAAACTGACCCAGACAAACGGTACATTTGACCCCGTCATTGACTTGCTCGTCGCACCTCTTGCACTTGAACATTGCGTTAGAGATGGAAAAAAAAAAAAAACTGATGAAAAAACTTTGAGAAACGTTGCCGAGCGATTAGAACCAATACGGGTATCGAGCGTATGCGTGCGTACGGTTCACTGTCTACCGTCAGACTTACCGTTATTCTCAAAGTAAAACTCTCTCTTCTCATAGTAGCAACTCTCGACTCCTATATCGTGGGCGTGCTCACAAACATGTAAACCCACATACACAAGACACCCACACTTAGACAACTACCTGTAGCCCATACAAATATCTGTTCGGTGCGGGAATCGATCCCGCGATCCGCAGTGCAGCAGTCAATCGTTTAGCCACTGCGCTAACCGTGGCGACAAATGTGATAATTTTCATGGTGAGTGGAATTAGTATTTAATTTATTTACACGTGTCTACAGTTACCTCCAGCCAATCTTTGGATGCGGTAAAGAATGAGACATTGGGTTTTTAAAGTAAACATATTGTGACGACCCCAACATGGGACAACAAGAGCAGGAATATCCATGGGTGATGCGAAAGTGAACCCCGGAGCCCTGAAAAGAAGGCAAATAAGGAACAGGAGTGGGTTTCAGTCAGTAAAAGTCTGACACGTCCGCGCGCTCCGCCCAAGGGCGGAAGATTCATTAGATGATTTCCCACCTAAAAAAAAGAGCAGGAAGATGATGATGGTGATGGGACTAGTGGTGGGATTATTAAAACTATGAAAATCTATAAGGTGGGTCTACGCTAGAATCAACCACAAGCCGAGCACAAATTCGTATAGTGCGGACCGACTTACAAGCCTCGAATTGTGCTCCGCCTACTGTCGGATTTGTGACGAACTTATTTGAGGTTTCGTATCTCGTTCGAGGACAGTGATCGTTGGAGGCTCGATGTACGTCCACACTTGACACCGCGAGTAGAGCGACTCGGCGCGTGCTTAGCTTGTGCTGGGTTCCTCTACCGTAGCACCTTTATGGCAAATGCAACCGTTTTGCCAAAGTAATTAAACAGTTTTTAGGTTTTTGAACTAAACACACAACAGTTGCTTAGTTTAGCCGGAAATATAAAGCAAACAACGCAATTTTTTTCCAAAAATAGACCACATAGTTTGTTTAGGTAAGTACCTGCCGAGCGAATGTTGCTGATAAAACTTGACATGGGCCGCTCAAAAAATGACGCCATAAAAGCCAAGTTTTATAAGCTTATACTTAGCCGACCGTATAATGAGCGGCACACAGAAACAAATCGGTGAAACAAAAGGTCAAGGAATGTATTATTAAAGCTGGCGTGAGAATTGCAAATCAATATCATACTTAAAACATGTATAACAAAGGCTACCTACAACTGTTTTCATTCTTTTTTTAAATTAAACACGTATTACTTTTTGTTTCTGACAGTACACATAACATCACGCAAGTACTTGGACACGCCACTGTCGCTGTGGTTTTTTTAGGTGGTAAATCATGCAATGACTTCTCCCGCTGTAGGAGGCGCAAGGGCGTGTCAGACATTTACTGACTAAAACCCACCCCTTGTTCCTTCTTAGCCTTTTCCTTTCAGAAGCGAACTCATTGCCCTAGTAGGCTTCGGCCCTGCTAGGCCCCTACGGTTTTGCTGACATCTCCTTGAGGCGCGCGTGGAATACTACGCGCCGTACTATCGCAGTATACGCCATGGCGTCCTCGCCTTTTGCCTGACGAAGTACCTCATCGCCGGGCCAGTTCGGGAGGTTCCTGTTTCGGATTTAGGCGAATAAAACGCTCAAAATGGTGACTCTGACACGGTCCTCTCGTTCCACTCTAGAGCAGGAGAAGTAATTTGATGATATTCCAGCTCAAAAAAAAAACGCCAGTATTTCCTGAAGGGTTAGGTAGAGGAGTACCTATAGGGCCCAAACACAAAACTGTGATGCGACGTCGCATCGTCATCAGAAATCTACGAGCTCGCGCGACGCATCGCAAGAATTGCGAATTGATTCGCATCGCACATTGTATGGTCATCTGAACCGATGCTTTGCCGCACCAAATCGCATCGCAGTTTTGCGTGGGAACCCATAGTACAACGACACTTCGGCTGTTTTTCAATCCCATGTTTATTTTGCCTTGCCCCACTTTTGTAATCAAGCAAGAGCTTATTTTTAGGTGTGAAATGATTAAGTAAGTTCTCTCGCTCTGATTTGAGCGAGTGTCTGACTTATACTGACTAAAATCCATATGTCTTCCTTCAGTTGTCCTTTGTGTTACAGGGCTGCGGTGATGTTTTCAAACAATGCTTCAGAAAGCTACTGAGAAATTCTGGATAGAATCTCGATAACAATTTGGTCGACCCGAGAATCAAACACGGCCGTACGCTCATGCAAGAGCATTTGCGATCAAATGTTCCTCATTTTTTAATTTGTTTCTTTTATGTGTTATCATAATACTTCTTTTCGAATCGATGTTTTCCTTCTCCTCAAAGTATTTGTGCCCAATAGGTGGCCACGTTTATAGCGTCGTCACTGGCGTAAGGACACTTTGGGCACTCTAGTAAGAGAGCCGTCGTCTGGTCAAGCGCGTACCGCTCTCGCACTCGATATCATAATATTATTATGGCTCTGTTTCGTTTTAAGACTATCTTAGACTGTTAACTCATCATTTCAGCTGGATGTCCACTTTGGACATAGGCCTCCCCCAAGTGTCGCCATAACGACCGGCCCTGTCTGGACCTGCGTCTCGCATCCATCGGATTCCCGCGACCCTTACTAGGTCAACGGTCCACCTTGTGAGAGGCCTTTCAACGCTGCGTCTTCCGGTACGTGGTCGCCACTCCAGAACTTTTAATCCCCATCGACCATCTGTTCTGCGAGCTTTGTGTTGCCAGTGATGACAGAGCCATAATATGTCGTCACTGGTAAACACGCAGAATGCCGCGCAGCAATGACTCAGTAACTGAAATCTATTTCTCAATGTGGATGCTCCTCAGCTAGTTTTTTTTTTAATTGATATAAACCAGTGCTTGACTGCGATCCCACCTGATGGTGAGGCGCACTAAATTATTGAGAGCCTATTCACTCTAACCTTGAAGAATGTAATAGTTGAAATAAGTAATATGTTTAACCGTATACGTTGGCAAGAGTAACGCCTCCCAACTAGATGGCTGGGTGTTGTGGTACAACGACAGCCTATGTACGGCAGTAGACTGGTAGGCAGTAACTCAAGGTTGAGTTGATTTATTTGTGTTTCAAACACGTACGTCCGTAAAATGGAATGACGACCATCACGGCGCCAATACGTTAGGTCACAAGTGTGTGATGTTGATGACTTATCCCACGCCGAGTCAGATTTGGTCTATGACTAAAGTCGGTACGCATCTCGCAGTGGTCACGGCCCTGACTTAGAATTTAAAGTTCAAACCAAAACAGGAGCTTTGCTTTGTGCAATTTATTTCATCAGCATCTGAAAACGGCGACGGAAAACATCGTTTGGAAACTGGCATGTCCTAGAACTAAAAATTCGAAGACATGTCACATCTATCAACACGCACTCAGCTTGCGTGGTGGATTAAGCCGTTCCTCTCACAGACAGGAGGCCTGTGTCACAGCTATGAGAACCTTATAAACTGATTATGCATACTTGCTGGTAGGTCGGAGCGACGTTTTTTTTTATTATTATTGATAGCCTTATGTTTGACTATCTCATCGGAGGGTAAGTGATGATGTGGTCTACGATGGAGCACGCTTGCCTTGAAGTAACCTATTAACTATTGACTTAAAGACCCCTGGGTTGTAGCTATCAGGAAACACAGACTCCGACAGAGAATTCCACTCCTTAGCTGTACGTACAATAAATGTGTTCCCAAAACTTTTTTACGTATGGATGGGATGTCTACTAATCACCATGTACCGTTGGCGCAACGCCATACGTCTAGTGGTCCGTTGATGGAACGGTCTTGGCGGAATTAAATTATGCAATTCCAGTGCACACTCCCCGAAATGTAAACGATAGAAAACCGACAGGCTAGCCACTCGACGTGGCGTATTAAAGTAATTGATACTCACAATCTCTCCATAGAGCTTGTCCATGACGTGTATCTGTGGCGTGGGCTCGGGCGGCGGGTGGCTGGGCGGCGCGGCGTGGCGCGGCGCCAGGTGCAGCTGCTGCACGAACGCCACCAGCGCCGCGGAGCCCTGCGCGATGCTCGCCAGCTCGTAATCGCGAGACATGTTCGCACGGAACTTCTGGGCGCCGAGGGCTAGATAGAGTAATTGTTGTTAGTTGAATATATTTAAATAATTTGTGTCGTGATAGCTCAGTGGTTAAGGCCCTAATTCCCGAGCAATGCCATAAAACAGTGACTTTCTAAAGCCTACTCCTCACGTCCGGGATATCTTCGTTCATACGCTGACGTCCGGGATATCTTCGGTATAGTGTCGAGTCAATTTAGCACATGGGTCGTTTGCCAGATTTGCAGCAGGTTTGGAGATTGACGTGTATGTCCCTTAGTCGCCTCTTACGATACCCATGGGAAGAGATGGGATTTTTTTTTTTTTTATATAAACCAGTGCTTGACTGCGATCCCACCTGATGGTAAGTAGTGATGCAATCATTGATGGTGAGGCGCACTAGTTTATTAAGAGCCTATTCACTCTAGCCTTGAAGGCACCTAAATTATAGTTGGACGGGAAGACCGCAGCAGGCAAATTGTTCCAGTCCTTCGATGTACGCGGTATAAACGACGAAACGAAACGCTTAGTCCGGACCGTTGAAGTTTCAACAACGTAAGGGTGGATACTCGCCGTACGTCGGGTTGTCCGTTGGTAGAAAGGAGATGGCGAATCAAGTCATGCAATTCCCGCGCACACTCTCGATGCAACCTGTAAAATACCGATAGGCTGGCTACTCTGCGCCTGTGCTCGAGGCTTTGTAGATTGGACTTAACCAAATCTGGATCCCCAATTAGCCTCTTCGCACGCCTTTCCACTGAGTCCAAAGCTGCTAGATGGCATTTTGCAGCACCAGCCCATATGTGACTGCAGTACTCCACACACGATCGGACCTGTGCTTGTATAACATTAGAAGCTGTCCCGGTGTGAAGTACCGTCGGACCTTTGCAAGAACGCCTAGTTTTCTAGCAGCTACCTTGGCTTTGGACTCAATGAACCGCCCAAAATTGAGGTCTGAAGAAATTTCGACTCCCAAGAGCTGAAGGCGGTCGGTGCACTCCAGGGATACATTCCGAAAAGCAGGAGGAGCCAAGGTGAACGGGCTCCTTTTGGCGGTGAACAGACACGCTTGTGTTCTGGCGGCGTTGAATTCAACCAGATTGGTTTCACCCCACTTGGAGACTGCCTGAAGAGAGACATTCGTACGCTCTACCATAGCCTCTCGTTCGGACCGGATGGTGCCATTCTTTGCGTCCGAACACCATACGGACGGATACGGATTACATACAAACACAGTATTAGTAAGTGTTCTTCAAAATGTACAAAGCTTAAGTAAATCAAACAATATTTTGCAAACAAAATGGTTTTAAAAGTCAATGGGGCTCTATGCGTACGTAGGCGACTGTACGAGTATGTGTGCATTTATCTCCGGACCTGACCATCAGTATATCCAAGGAGTATCATATTGCCCAGTTACTGAGTTGTGAAAGTCTGAGAGGCTCCATGTAAAATACAGGTATTCAGCCGCAACTGGTTATGCTAGCAAAGGAGGCTGCCGATCGCGTGAGGCAACGGTCCTCACGTCCTAACCGCCGCCGGGATTCCGATCCCGATTTCCGGCCACCGTAGGCGCGGGCTTGCGGACGGCGAGCAATGGGTGGCTCGCCGTCCGACCGTCCGGTAACCGTCCGGATCGAGCCCAAGTCGTCGACGGCGCGTATTGTTCCACGCGCGCCTCATGGAGATGTCAGCAAATCGTAGGGGCCCAGCAGGGTCGAAGCCTACTGGGGCCATGGGTAGTGTGAAAACGAAACCCGGGGCCCTGGGACGAAGGCAACGAAGGAACAGGAGTGGGTTTTTAGTGAGTAAAAGTCTGACACTATCTCCCGCTCCGCCCAAGAGCGAGATTTGTCATTAGATGATTTTCCCACCTAAAAAAAAAAAAGCCGCAACTGGTTAAACTGGAAGCCGACCGTAAGCTAGTTGGGAAAAGGCTAGAGAGATGATGAGAATACATTTATGTCTTCATCAGGATTGGTCGAAGTGGCGACCTTTAGGACAGGCCGACGTCCAGCTGTGGACGTTTTACTGTTATAATGATGATAATAAAGACATATTTTACCAAGTACTAGCTCTTTCCCACGGCTTCCTTTGTAGAGTAACTCAGAGGAATCGAGCATTTATCAGAGAACAGGAAGAATCTATATCAATGAGCAATAGCATGTAGCTTTACATCAGTGAACGATTTTTCGCAATTCTAACAAAGAAACATTTTACCTCTTTTTTTATTAGTTTAAATTAGATATAGTCTAAGTGGGATGTCAAATGGTAAGGTCATTGACCAAATCTGCATAATGCCTTTTAGAAGTTTTGTTAAATATATAGTCGCCAAAAAAAGGCACATGACGCAAGTACACAATGATCACCAAAGCATGAAACAAAGCTTGACATGATACAGTCACTTGTTTTAAGTTATGTCAGGTGTTCCTTCCCCTGTTTAACTTGAGGTACAATGAAAACATTTTTAAGTTATTACTGCCTTTTTGATAACAAAGAATATAGAACTGATTGGTATGTCATGTTGGCGTTTTTTTATCTTGGTTGTTTTTACCTACTTTGCGCCAGCCAGGTGCATTACTTTTCGTGATTTAGTTCATCACTAGGGCGCCATGCGTCTGGTGCCAATACTTTAGGTCACAAGTGTGCGCCGAGTTAGATTTGGTCTATGACTAAAGTCGGTACGCATCTCGCATTGGTAACAGCCATGACTTAGAATTTAAGATTCGAACCAAAGCATGCGCTTTACTTTGCGCATTTTTTTTCGTCACCCCTGCTCTCAAAACCGTGACAGAAAACATTATGAGGAAACTGGCATGTCCTAGAACCAAAAATTTGATGACATGTGACGTCCACCAATCCTTGCAGACCCACCGCATGGTGGAGTACAGTCCATCCTCTCTCCTAGAGAGGACATAAGTCCCAGCAGTGGGAACATTACAAGGCTGATTATGATAAATTCAGGACTGCAGGCTGGGGCCATTGTACTTAAGAGTATTCATAACTCATTCGATGTGACAACATCATAATAATTTCAGCTGAAAGACTTCTTCCGCTAGATATGAACCTACTTCAAGTGTCACCACATCAATCAACCCTGTGCTTCTCACATGCGAGATCTCTCTACATCACATGTTTTAATTTATCATTAAAATATTATAACGTTATTAATTAAATAAATCATTATTGTATTTATCTCTTCTCATTTTTTTAATGCATTTCTTCCGTTCAAAAATAAGTTTATCTGTATGCAGTATCAGACTTTCATGTGGCATATCCCAAAAGAACAATTTTTTCAAGATTAAGATAAGATAGCCTATTATACTTTACTGACTCACTGAGTCTTTCCCCCAATTTCTGATTAGCTTCAAGCATTTGAAGTTAAGTGTTTTTCACTCTACTTTAGCCTAAAAACCTGTAAAAATTTGGCATTCAAGTAGAGTCAGATTCAATCTATCACTATAGAGTAGATTATAGAAAGGAAAGAATTTTTGTATTAGGATAACATTTCCAGGGACTTCCTTTAACTCATCAAATACCAAGCAGATGCCAGCGTCTGCTACTCAGAAACTTTCCCCTATAGAGAAGTTAAAATACAATTTATTACATTATAAGATACAACTCACCAACAGTATCCATATAAATCAGCAGCATAGTCATCACAGTGACAAATGTCAACACAAACAGCATTGCTGGCAGCAGCCTCCTGTACATATCATTTGGTGAGGTCTTTGTGAACAGGGGTACCGATGGCCGAGGCGAGACTACAGGTGTTGTAATCACTGGAAACGGTACTGTTGTTGTGGTCTTGGTCTCTGGCAGTGCTACCATTGTTGTCGATGTTGTTTTATCTGGCACTGGTTTTGGTACTGCGTCTTTTGGCTTATCTATTGTTTCTGGTTGGTCTTCCGGAAGCGGGTTTTCTTGGATCGTCTGGATGAATAGGATTTGTATGGTTAATTATTGTAATAATAAATTGATGGTAAACAATATGATTGCTAATGAGACTCATGTAAACAAATAAGTCTGTGGTCTACACACTTAGGTACATTTTTTCACAAAATTTTGCAATGTCAGTTACTGTCTTGTAGCAAGACTATTACCTGGAGTTTAGTAAGCATAATTGTTTGTTCTGATAAGCAAGATTTCACCACAATTTCTCAAAATTTAATTACACATACAATTTACAGAATTTAGATTATTTTTTTGTTAATTACTTGAGAAAAACACACTTAGAATTTCGCGTTACATGCCAAAATGAAAACCAACGCGTGCCGTGCCACAGACAAGACAGGTGTATTTTTTTGTTTTAGACTACTCACAAACAGCTGCAAAGAGGTTCGATGCCAATCTTCTAAGTAAAAAAAAAAAAACAGTGTGTCTCACTTTAGTGTCAAGTTTCTTTCTCAATTTTTTTTGTACTATTATCAAAGAACGAGAGACTTTATTCAATAAAACGTTTGTGTGGGAAGTTATAGCTTCCCCATTGGCAGTAAAATGCAGTAAAAACTTACCTTTTCGGACATCGTAACCTTTTGTTTTGTTCCTTACGCAAAATAAACACGCACAACTATCAGTTTCTGTTGCGAAACAAGAACCTTTTAATATCACAAAACAAACATTATAATATAAACACAAATAATACTTTACACTTATTTATTACGTGAATAATACTGAATTATTTGAAAATAAAATAAAAATATACGTCAAAGAAGCGTGAGTCACTGACCGCATCAGTTGCGACTGCGTCAAAATTTTAATTTCTACCACGCTGAGAAAAATTTTACTACCGTACGTACTTTGAAAATTGGTACAAAGTAGATTTATATTAGGTACCCTTTTGTGAATGAAATTGTTTCGAATATATAATATATATATCGCACCCTTTAAGGGTTTCATTAGATTAAAGATACACCCGTTATTCTGATATCAGGCTGGCGGCTCACTAAGTTTTTTTAAATAACTCTAGTTTTATAAAAGCATAATATTGCTTTAAATTTTATGCATATTCCACACATTGATAGAACATTGCTTTCATGTGTAGTATAGAATGTATAGAATTACTGTTTTTTGACGTACACTCGTCATTCTGATGTTCACAGTAAAATTGTTTGTAATAATATTTATGAACATCATTAATATTTTTAATAATAATTGAATGGTGAATATGAGGATCTTTACTGTTATATTGTATAATGTAACATTCATGTACCATATATATCTACCCATATTATGTGAATAAATGATTTGAATTTGAATTTGAATTGAAAAAAGAACTCGTTGGTTCCTTTTTGCAAAACTATCTGCGTGTGTGTTGGTTCTTTGTCAATTTATCATCATGCCATGAATTTATAGGATAAAAATTAAAAATACCATATTTCTTTTAAATGTCATCATCATCATCATCATTTCAGCCAATAGACGTCCACTGCTGGACATAGGCCTCCACCAAATGTCGCCATAACGAACGGTCCTGTGCGTTTCGCATCCATCGGATTCCCGCCACCTTCACCAGGTCATCGGTCCACCTTGTAGGGGGCCTTCCAACACTGCGTCTTCCGGTACGCGGTCGCCATTCCAGAACCTTTCGGCCCCAACGGCCATCCGTTCTACGAGCAATGTGCCCTGCCCATTGCCACTTAAGTTTGGTGATTCTTCGTGCTATGTCGGCAACCTTGGTTCTCCTGCGGATATCTTCATTTCTGATTCGATCACGCAAGGAACTCCGAGCATAGCCCTTTCCATTGCCCTTTGGGTGACTTTGAGCCTTCTGATGAGGCCCATTGTGAGCGATCACGTTTCGGAACCATATGTCATCACTGGCAACACGCACTGGTCATAGACTTTCGTCTTGAGACACTGTGGTATATTGGATGAGAAGATACCGCGCAGCTTCCTGAACGCTGCCCAGCCGAGTCGGATTCGACGGTTGACCTGTTTCTCGAAATTAGATCTACCCAACTGGACTGTCTATCCAAGGTAGATGTAATCGTCCACAACTTCGAGTATAGAGTCTCCAATCTTGATAGGAGTGGGTGCTACCTACATGGTTGTTTATCATGACTTTAGTTGTGTGCATGTTCATTTTAAGACCCACTCTTTCGGAAGCTCTACTGAGGTCATTGAGCATTGTGCTGAGCTCTTCCGTAGTCTTAGCCATGACTATTATGTCGTCGGCAAACCGAAGATGAGTGATGTACTCGCCATTGACATTAATGCCCAATCCACTCCAGTCCAGAACCTTGAAGACATCCTCCATTGCGGCCGTGAACAGTTTCGGAGAAATGACGTCTCCCTGCCTCACACCCCGTTGCAGGAGGATAGGTTTCGAGGTCTGGTCCAGCAGTCTGACTGACATAGTGGCGTTTTCGTACAAACACTTTAGCACCTCGATGTACCGATAGTCAATCTGGCACCGTTGGAGAGACTGCAGCACAGCCAAAGTCTCGATCGAATCAAAGGCTTTCTCGTAGTCCACAAACGCTAAGGAGAGAGGTAGATTATACTCCACGGTCTTCTGTATAACCTGCCGTAGCGTATGTATGTGGTCTATGGTGCTGAAGCCTTTTCGGAATCCGGCTTGTTCGGGAGGCTGGAAGTCGTCGAACCTGCGCGCGAGACGGGTCGTGATGACTCTGGAAAACAGCTTGTAGACATGGCTCAGAAGTGAGATGGGCCTATAATTCTTGAGCAGGGCCTTGTCGCCCTTCTTAAAGAAGAATACCACCATACCTCCGCTCCATGCCTGTGGTGTTTTTGCCTCGAATATGACGGAATCAAAAACAGCTTCTGAAAGGCCTTAAGGATCGGTTTCCCACCCGCTTTCAGGAGGGCAGGCGCCATCCGTGCTGACGGCACGGGCATGGGGGCGGTGACGGTGAGCTGCCCCGTGTCAGCGGCCAGGAACATCACCGGGGAGGGCCGACGGCTTTTGGTGGGCTGGGTCTCCGCACGGGTAAAACTGCTGGAGCCCAGACCTCTGCGTTGCTATCGCTACCACGTGGGGCACGACGTGGGGGCCTGTTGCGCAGCGGAGGTTGATCGCAGTGACCGCTACTTTCAGTGTGGTCAACCCAACAACAAGGCCGTCACTTGTGACCGGGTTGACCGGTCACAAGTGACGCAAGTGAAGCGCCGCACTGCTACGCATGTGCGGCGGCAGGCAAGCCGGCCGAACACCGGGCTGGGGGCAGGTCCTGCGATCCCCCCGCCAAGGCCAAGGGCAAGGTCCCGAGGCCCATCCCCGCGAATGTGCTCGCCGCTTTCGGCCGCCAAGTTGGCCGCCGCCGCCATCGCTTCCGCAGACGCCGCCGCCGCAACTACCGCGGCAGGGCCCTCACAAGGGGCTCAGGAGGAGACCGTAATCGATTGTCAATAACGGCTCCATTACGCCTCCTCCAGACGAATATCAACCACTGCGCCCCCGCTCAGGATCTGTTGCTCCAGAGCATGGCGCATGGTCGATAAACATCGCCGTAGTCTCCGAGCCGTACTACGTCCTGCCCAGGGCCGACTAGGTGCAGGACCTGAACGGTTCGGTGACCTTAATTTCATCGGCCGCCGCCGGTACTCCGTCCCTCGAGGCCGTCACGAGGGGGCAGGTACCCAAATGCGTGTGTGCGTGTGTCTTCTTATGTATAAAAATCAATTGCAGTTCGCAAGTCTTCCTAAAACCCAAGAATGGCTTGATTGATTTGAATAATTTTCTTTCTGTTTTATTCGCTTTAAAACAGGGGAGGTAAAAAAAAATAGAGGCAACCCATAAAACACTTTAAATGGGTAATTTTGTATGGAAATTGTTTCTTAAAGGTGGATTGTCAGAATATCTGGGAGTCGCGGGTCAGGGTTGGAGCTACATGCGCCTGGGCGATAGCTAGTAAAAAATAAAATAAAAAGCATAAAAACTTTTGCTCGACTGTACTTGAACTCGACGAACTAAGAGCACAACAGTGTATAATGTCTCACTGTGTAAATATAACTAATGACTCAAAAAACCATTTCATGTATCTGTATGACCATTTTTTAGTTTCAAGTATAATTGGCCAAACGTCATTCGATTTTAGACAGGACACGTTGTGACTATCATGCCACAAAAACAATGTATAATAATAATGAATCGTTTAATAAACGTGCATCGAAATTCAGCCGATGGTAAAAGCAATTGCTTTTACCATCGGCTGAATTTCGACTCGAATATCGTGGGTTAAAAGTTCAGTATAATAATGCCTTCAGGATGTTGTTGGGGCTCCCACGTTACTGCAGTGCATCAGGAATGTTTGCCGACGCACATATTGATGGTTTCAAAGCCATTATAAGAAAGAGGGTAGCGTCCATGATGCGCAGGGTGCGTGGGAGCGGCAACAGCATTCTGAGGGTCATTAGTGATAAGCCGTGTTGCGCCACGTTGGCACACTGGGTGCATGTACACGTACATGTACCCGGTGTGTCAGGTGTACGCAAAAGATATTTAAATTTAATTAAAATCTCTCTCTCTCTCTGTTATTTTATCTTTTATTAACATAGTTTTTAAGTTGTGTGATTACTAATATAATATGGACCACGGTCTGAAATAATGTATTTGTTTTTTTTTTAAAGTACAGACAGTTGTGGAGAGTTGCTTTGCCAATGTACAATTTGAGTCTCTCGAACTCAGAAACGATCAAACAGTGATAGACCTATTGTCTATCACTGTTTGATCGTTTCCTCGAAAGCTATCTCCGAGTTGGGTATCTAATATTGGTTGGTCTAAGATCACGATCGTGGTATCGAGAAGCGAGAATTTGTCACACTTGAACTTTGTTTATTTTAAATTTTCTAAAGTAACCAATCGAAAGTTTCGGTTTCTTCAAAAAAAATTAGTTTCAGCATCCAGTTTCAGTTTCAGCAAAAAATTGCCAAACCTGTGGCCGCACTGAACCTTTGCGTGATTGTGTACTGCGTTTATAATTTTTGTTTTGTGGCAATAAGATAATTATTTATTTTTCATCAATTTTTTTTTTTCATTTAAAACGTGTTAAATGTCTGTATTAGTGTAAAAAAATAAGACAAATTCCAGTAAACAATATTTTTTTAAACTTTCGATTTTGGCTGAAATTAAGACATACGCATTCGGTTTCAGTTTCGATAAAAAGTCCTGTTTCAGTCGGACATTAATCCTCTAATCACATCCTTACCTAAGCTGGCACTGGTCAAACAATCCTCGTACCTCGTCTATCAAACTCGGCCAATAGAATTAAACATTGTCAAAGAAAGAGAGTGCATAAGTCTGCCACTGCGGCTTATACTACTTCAACCTTTATGCCCTGATAATGACCGCAAATTTAGACGACGTTAGATATTTCTGATAGGTGTACGCATACCTTACCAGAACACAGCATTAACGATTTGGCGCAACGATTATACACGCATATTTATTCCTCTTATATAAAAGTGTTTACTTTAAACTTTAATTGAACCTAACAAGATAATGATTTATCCTTGAGCATTGTCAAATGTTCGTAGACGTCTACTGTTGGACGTATGCCTCCCCCATGTGACGCCATAACGACCGTTCCTGTGCGTCCAGTATCCATCGGATTCCCGCGACCGTCCCCCTGCGTCTTCTGGTACGTGATCGCCACTCCAGAACCACCTGTTCTGCGAGTAATGTGCCCTACTCACTGCCACATAAGTTTGGCGATTCTTCGGGCTACGTCGGTAACCTTGGTTCTCCTGCGGATGTCTCTACTTCTCAGTTGAAATTAAATGAACTGGGTAGGTACTGGTTATTAAACGAAAAAACCTTTATACTTTAGGAAAAGGTCTTTATTGTCAAAGTTTATTATAAATTACACAATATTAACGGCAATGTTAGTCAATAATAATCTGTAACTTTAGTTTACAAATTTGAGATTGACATATTATGAGATGTATAAGTATGTACAATGATAATGTCTGTAAAAAGCTTTAAAACTCTATGTTATGTTTAAGCTGAAAAAATTGTGCAATCAGTGTAAAAATTACACAAATAACTACTTATTCTTATTTTTAAATAAATTTCTATTTTTCAGTAAATGATCAAATAATGTACAATAAAATTATTTACATTTATTATTGTCATGATTTCTATCAAACAAAACATGAAACTAATAACGGAATGTTTGTCACAGAACCATTTATTTTAATAAGCTGCGCATTTTTTTGTTATTTTGATAGTAATTGAAGTAGGTAACTCATTGTTAACAGCTAGGAAGTCAACGCTGTGAACATTGTAATATCTATCAAAAGTATCTAGGAAACTACTTTTGTCGTTATTACATAATAAGTGCAGAATCATAGGCAAGCTGAGAAATCTCATTGACTAGGCAAGTATTTTATTTGTAATTTCTGTTTGACAATTTAATCTTTAAAATAGTTACGTCAATGTATTCAGCAAAAGCAACATAAATGTTTTTTTTTTTAAAGTCAAACTTTAAATCTATTATATTTAAAAAGTACCTAGTCATTTATGATACGCCCATCATGGTAACGTATTTCTTTAACAAAAAATAATTGCGTATATTTTCATATCAATTGATTTGTAAATGTGTAAAACAAAATAAGTTACTTGGAAGTCACTAATTATGTCTATCATCAAAAGAGTTTAATAGTTAAGTTATTATCATACACACAACGTAGCAGGCTTTTATCATTAATTGCACTGTATAAATTTGTATAAGTTTAACTATATATTATTACAATAATTAACTATCAATAAAATTCTTAAGTATAACAGAAATTTGTGCATCAACATCTACAACTACAAAGTGTAAAATGATTTTTTAAAATTACTTACTAATATTTTTGCCTAACACAATACGAGTAATATATTTTTCAAATATGTTTTATCTAAATTTCAAAATGAATGAGTGTTATTTAAAATATTACAGCTGCATAAAAATTGTCGCTACCTTTGTAATAAATAAATATTGATCACAAATCTACATGAACGTGAATATAACAAGATGCCTTGTAGGCTCAATAATACTACTATATAAATGTAGAAAATACCTTAAGGAATAAAATTAATAGAACAAATAAATACCTTTATTCGCAAAATCTACCAATCGATTATTTTATCTTGTGGCAACCTTGCCTGTAATTCTGCTAAGAAATTAATTAAAAATACGGACAGCATAAAAATGCATTTAGGTTTTTGAAAATAATAAGTATTTATTTAAATCAACTATCTACATTATGATTGTGATATCTACGGGTATGTTTTAGACATTATTTATCGTTTTGGTATATAAAAACAACCCTGAAGGCGCTAAGTATATAATACTTATAACATTTTGAGCTAAGTATTTATAAAATATATATTAAAATGCTGCTGATTTTTTTTATAAAACCGAAGATATTATACTTATACATACAATATTATAAATGTATTGCCTACTTAATATTAGGAAGATAAGTTTTTACATTTCATAATGAGGTGTGTAGTGACAGCGCTCAAGACAGAAACAAAACAAATAAATGTGAATTTTAACTTTAAACTTAAGACTGCTTTAAGTGATTATGAAAGATGGTTTAGGCAAAAGCCTTTTACCCTGCCGTTAAAACAATAAAATACAAAACTACTTATATTTAAATTTACTTATTTCGTTGCGGTCAGGTAAGACTCACAAAAAGTGGCTATCGAGAGAGTGACAGATTACTTCATCATTCATTTCATTCATTCATTGACAACGTAGGTAAATTAGAATGTTGATACTTGTAGGTGTGATGATAGTCAAAAGTGATATGTATTGTTTTTTTATTTAAATTTTTATTGATTTTCTGTATTGACTGTAATTATGTATTTGTATTTTGAATATTTTCCGATTACTGCAAAACATGACGCATCTCCATTTTAATGTGTGGATCTATGTATCATGCTTTGTGATCATGCTACACATGTTTGTATAAATAAATGATCTTTATCTTTACTTTTATTAAATTAAACCGTAAAAGGTAAGCTTGAAAGTGCGACTTCGAAGTTTGTATAGCCTCTAGTGTGAATCCCATCTGGCAGCAACCTTATCATAATTAGACAAAATTCATGTCATTCGTTATTCTGATAAACATTACTCTACTTATACTTTATATAATGTAAACAGCCCAAAAAGTTAATAACTATTTATTGTCAATTAACGAAGTCCATTCAGAAAGCGAGTGAATATATAAATATACATACTAAATTTAGTTTCGAAGAAGTTTTGCTGTCCGACATTTCAAATTTCATAGTCTAAGGAAGAAGATTACACTAAGTAACTTGTATTTTATATAAAAGGGCTTACTATAAATATTTGTTATTGTCAAGCACACGACAAATGCTAATAAATAAATAATTCTTAGTAATAATTAGTTTTTTATTGTCAATGTTTTCATTACTAGCAATTTTTTTTTAATTTAGTTCAGTTAAGTCATTTTTTTATCGAATTAAAAACTGTCTCCTAAAGTCGGATTTCAATTCCGTACATACAATTTATATTATAACTATTACTATTATGTATAATAGTAATATTTAATTACTTATATCAGTGGTACTCTTTTGGGTAAATTTACATAATGTATTTACCGATTAACAATATTTTAGGTCTGAGAACCACTAAATATGTTCATTATTTCCAGAAAAACTTGGGCAAATTTATTATTTTTATATTGTCAATGATCGGAGAGAATACCTCGTGTATTATCTCAATTTTAACAGTATACATATACAATATCATAAAGATGATTTTTAATAACATATAAATACAATATGTATTAGTAATAAATGGTTTTCCTTAAGGAAAATATTAAATTTATTGATAGTTTTGCAATGTGCAATTTGCGTTGTTGCTGAAAACAGTGGTTTATTATTAATTTTCGGCGTTGTAATTGTGTAACACCTGTGTGACTGTTCAAAGGCAATGCTTTTTATTTTGACAATTCATTCACTAATATCCATTATTGCCGTGCAGACGACCTTTTCCAACATTTGAAGCAATTGTTTAAGAACTTCTTTCAAAATGTTTCAGTTTGTTGTAGAAAGCCTGTTACGTAATTGAGGTGCAGGTTTCCTGTCTGCCAGGCTAGAACACAAGTTTTTAGTTCAACAACAAATTTAATCGATAGTATTGAATTGTCAGTTGGTTAAACCACAATGTTTCCGTTAAACAGCGCGTCGTATCTTAGTACGTAGTTATATATTATGCGAGTAGATTTCGTACTTAGGTACTTATGTAGGCAGATATGATACTTTGAACGGACTTAAAGAGTTCAAAGTTAAAGGGACTCTTAAATACAAGGGCTACTAGATATCGTCAAAATCCTAAGTTGTAAAAATGCGCTTTCGCGCTTCACATCTGATATGAAATTGATATTATGTACGTAGATTGACATTATTTACCCATTTTCTTTATAAATACCTGTACAAACTGACGAATTCCATACTCTTTACATTCTAAATTCGTCCAACAATATCACAATCTTAACTCGGACAAATCGACGCGAATATAATACACGATGTTATTATTGTCTTTCAATTACATTTCAATAAATTAACACGGATAAGGTTGAACGAATGCTACATTTTTGAATGTGTATTAAAATTGTATAATATAAATATAGTATTAGACCAATTTAAAATGTATATAATTTATTCTATATAAAAAATAATCAACAATATAAATACGTTGTATACTTCTAAATACATGCTTTTATTTATTAAACAATTTTAAAAGTGTAAAATATACAGTATAGTTTTCTGCTTACCCTACATTATTGTCATTATTTGACAGACGTTGCGTACAGACTCAATAATGTTTATTGTCTATGACTTAAGAATACAGATTCAAAATTATTGTCTTCGTTACTTTTTGAAGATCATTTTTTTCCTACTCTAAAAAGTTCACAGCAGCATTGAATGAATGCTATGTATAAAAAAATGTAGAAAATCCAGTAATTATCCTCGCGTCGACGTCCCCCGGGCGGTCCCTGATTACCTGATCCTGTTGGCGAGGTGGCGCACGGCGGCCAGCGCCAGCGCCAGCGAGCCGCCCCCCCCCCCCGCGCGCCGAGGCCGCGTTCATGCGCGCGTGCTTCTCGCCCGCCACGGGCACCGGCGTGCCCGGCTCCACCACGTGGATCTTCCATCCGAGATTGTTGTGCGTGTAACACTGAAACAACTCAACAGTTAAACGTGCTCCTTGGCTCTATAGCCCTCTATGGTAACTGGATCACACAGACCAATAAAAAAAATCAGTCTTTGGTATTCAATAGCCAGTTAGTTCCATGGAATGGTTAAAGCAAAGGCTTAAGGTTATAGCACGCATCGTCTTCTTCCTGCCCTTATCCCATATTCCTTGGGGTCAGCGCAACACGTTTTTTTCTTACATTCTGTCCTGTTACCCGTCACACTATCACTAGCTCCCTTTTCTTTCATATCACTCCTCACACAATTCATCCATCTTTTCTTTGGCCTTATCACTAACTCCCTCTCCATCCATCTAAATGTACATAATATACTCAGAACTTTTTTAGGAACATGCATTTCTTCCCTCCTCTTCACATTACCATATCAAGACAAACGATTGCCTTTCAACTTTTCAGTCACTCTTTCAAACTTCCTCTAATATACCTACTCATTTCCCACTTTATCCATTCTCGTCACACCACACAATCACCTCAACATTCTCATCTCCGCTACATGCAATCTTTTTTCATCCATCTTTTTCACAGCCTAACCTAACCTAACATTCTGATCCATACAGTATCCCTTTTCAACTTGAGGGGCATCAGTGGGTCACAAGTTGTTCCCTGACCTATCGTCATTCATCCATCCTGCGTTGATCCGATGTGTTACATCTCGGTCTGCCTCACCAACCCCTTGGACGAGCGACCCGAGGTACCGAAAGTCGGAACAGATCGGTATGGGCGTTCCGGCGAGAGCTAAAATCACTGGATTGGAGAGACCGCCGAAATCGCAGAACAAGTACTCCGTTTTGGTTCTACTCAATTTTAGGCCAACACGGAGAGTCAGTGCCACCACACCTCCAATCTGTTCTGGACCTCTAGGGCACTCTCGGCAACCACCACAATATCATCGTAAACAGCATACACCAGGGAGCCTCTTCCTGAATGTCCGACGTCAGAGCGTCCATTATCATCAGGAAGAGGTAAGGGCTGAGAGCCGATCCTTGGTGTAAGCCGACAGCCACATCGAAGCTGCCAGTGGTGCCCACTGTAGACCGGACTTGGGTACTGCATCGACTGTACATCACTCGGATCAACTGCACATACTTCCCAGGCACACCTTTCTCCTGAAGAGCCCACCACAGAACCTCACGAGGTACCCGGTCGTATACCTTTTCGAGATCAACGAATAACATGTGCAAGTTTTTATGCGCACCTCTGTATTTCTTGCACTGCTGGCGTATAGCGAAAATGGTTTCCGTTGTACCACGATTAGGCATAAAACCGAATTGGTTCTGTGAAATTTCACTCTCTTATATTAGCGTATCAATTCTGAAACGGATCATAACCGTATTAATTCAAGCCGTTTAATATTCTTTGCATGAAAGTCCCTACTCAAAAGCACACTAATCAGAATCGTAATGTAAACGATTCGCCGCAGCACCCTCAGGAACCGCGTTATGGCGCGTGGTCAACCAGCGGTCCCCACACTTGCGGCAAGTCGTTCTTCTTCTTAGCTTATCGATGGCAAAACTAGTTAAATTCCTTGTCTGGCCCAATATTCGGCCACGGCAATGTCGTCCGCTGATACTGTTATAAGATCCCTACGTGAACAGGTGACAGGGCATATGATGCAGGATGGAAGGTGGGACATACTTTGCGGAGAGACACCGCTCAAACACTGAAGATCGGAACTGTCCCAGAACCCCCATCTGTGGAGATTGTCTTTGCTGCACCCAACTCGGGTGCGGAGTCTGTTTAGAAATTTCCAGGTTGGCCATGGCAATTCGTATCCAGGAGAGAGGCTCTCCGACGGCTCGATAAAATCATCAGGGGGTTTAAACTTCTCCCGCCAGAGATCGCATCTCTACGAGGTGGTGTTACTTTGTTACGAGGCTGGTCGTTGTGAACTGGGACATAACCGTGCGCTACACTTCACGTTCGGATACAAACTGGTCTGGTGAGTGGTGCCAGCCAGGTCAACCAATGGTCGACAAGCCATAAGCGCGGCATCGTCTAGCTGTATCGACGTATCAGAGCTGCTGCTTCGCTTTGGTTACGGGCTTCCGTAAAAAGGTTACGCCTATTCCACGACGAGGCGAAAGGCTATACGATACACACAATACAACAGGGGATGCTCAAAGATGACCTGCAAAGTTCAATTTGCAGATCAGTGTCAAGTTATTTGTTATGTTGGTTAAAATATGATTATGATTGACAGCCGTAATAACGGAACATATTGACTGCAACAGTCGGGACACATTAAAATAATCTAGACTAAAATCATTCCATTTAATATGGGTTCTGTTTTTTTTGTTGACTATTCAAAAATGCCTGTAAATATTTGAATTTGATTTGATTTTTGTGACCACCTGCTGAGTCCAACACGTTTAATAAATTCATCAATCCCAAAAAAAAGAAAAATAAGGCATAGGTATATCGCTCACGTGGAAGACCACCCTTCACTTGGATGACGACGGTACAAAGAGACCTTAAAGAAGCTTAATTATCTCGACACCGACATGGCACAAAATCGTGCTCAATGAATGGAAAATGAAGACAAGGAGGGCTAACCCCAAATAAATAAATTAAGACAAGGAGGGCCAACCTCAAATAAATAAATGAAGACAAGGAGGGCCAACCCCAAACAAATAAATGGGATCAAGGGCCTTACCATGGCGTTAAAATGTCATTCGTGCGAGAAAGATGGATGGAGGTATACACCCTATAAAGCTCCATCCCTCTAACATTTTCAGTTTAGATTGTCAAATGGATCGCGTTAAGAGCTCGTGGTAGGGCCTAAGGTATTGGCGTAGCTACCGAAGGGCTAGGCGGGGCAGTATCCCGGGGCCCCCGTACTCGGGGGCCCCAAACTTGATTAACAAACCTATTATTGAACTAGTCAAATGTTCACCCACCTTCAAAATATAAATAAAGTAGGTTGTAATACTAATTATAGCAACTCATGTTAGTTAGTAAAAGTCTGACACTCCCTTCCGCTTCAACCAAGATCAAAAGAAGCTGTTTGATAATTTCCCACATAAAAACAGGGGTCCCCGTTTTGTTTTTTGCCCTAGGGTCGTTAGTCATCTAGCTACACCATTGGCCTAAGGTCTAGCCAGAAGAAGAAGAAGACGGTAAAAAGTTACCTGATAATAGAGCAGGTCAGGAGTCTCATGTGCTACGGTCCAGTTCAGCATGGCCGGCTCTCCCTCGTTACACTCGAGCTGGACAGTCTTCATGTAGTCCTCGAAGGTCTCCGACGTGGCCGCCTGGTCGATCGTCTTGTGCGTCCACTCGCAGTAGCGGCCCACTGGAACAGGCAGGAAAATATTAGTCTTGGAGTCAAGTAGGATCACATACGATATCTCGTTACGGGCGGACACCTTAAACACGGGCAAGCTGACGATGAGCAATAGGTAGCTCACCGTCAGTCCGTCCGGTAGCCGTCCAGGTCGTCGACGGCGCATACTGTTCCACGCGCGCCTCAAAGAGAAAGTAGTAGTCAGTAAACCGTAGGGGCCCAGCAGGGCTAATGCCCGCTAGGACCACGGGGAATTTCTGGAAAGGAAACCCGTAGTCCTAGAATGCAAAGAGCAACTGAAGGACACAGGTGTGGTTTTATCTAGTAAAAGCTTGACACACCCTGACGGTCCACTCTAGAGAGGGAGAAATATAGGATGATTTACAACCTAAAAAAAAAAAAAAAACGATACCTATCTAAAAGGTTTAGAGGTATGCGGAACAGGTTGTATAGCCCCAAATTCCTCAGTCGGAGGATCCTACGACCAGATGGATGTTTTTGTCTGATCTGGGCAACTGCCCGATAGATGATTTTGGGCGATGATATATGATCAAATCGCGCGGAGAACTCTAATTGCGCGATCCAGGATTTCGTAGTTTAGTTCCTATAAATCTTCGTATGTGATAATGTCGCTACAAAAGTATCACAATTTTTGGTTTTCAATTGATTCGAAATTTTGTAACAAACAGAGAATTCAAGGTAGACCTTATATTATACTATGTCCTCAGTTCGTATGAGGTGTAGTCAAGTGTAGTGTGCACTCACCAGCAGTGGGATACGGGTAGCCCTCGTTGTCAAAGTTCGTATGAGGTGCAATGTGCACTCACCAGCAGTGGGATACGGGTAGCCCTCGTTGTCAAAGTTCGTATGAGGTGCAATGTGCACTCACCAGCAGTGGGATACGGGTAGCCCTCGTTGTCAAAGTTCGTATGAGGTGCAATGTGCACTCACCAGCAGTGGGATACGGGTAGCCCTCGTTGTCAAAGTTCGTATGAGGTGTAGTGTGCACTCACCAGCAGTGGGATACGGGTAGCCCTCGTTGTCAAAGTTCGTATGAGGTGCAATGTGCACTCACCAGCAGTGGGATACGGGTAGCCCTCGTTGTCAAAGTTCGTATGAGGTGCAATGTGCACTCACCAGCAGTGGGATACGGGTAGCCCTCGTTGTCAAAGTTCGTATGAGGTGTAGTGTGCACTCACCAGCAGTGGGATACGGGTAGCCCTCGTTGTCAAAGTTCGTATGAGGTGCAATGTGCACTCACCAGCAGTGGGATACGGGTAGCCCTCGTTGTCAAAGTTCGTATGAGGTGCAATGTGCACTCACCAGCAGTGGGATACGGGTAGCCCTCGTTGTCAAAGTTCGTATGAGGTGCAATGTGCACTCACCAGCAGTGGGATACGGGTAGCCCTCGTTGTCAAAGTTCGTATGAGGTGCAATGTGCACTCACCAGCAGTGGGATACGGGTAGCCCTCGTTGTCAAAGTTCGTATGAGGTGTAGTGTGCACTCACCAGCAGTGGGATACGGGTAGCCCTCGTTGTCAAAGTTCGTATGAGGTGTAGTGTGCACTCACCAGCAGTGGGATACGGGTAGCCCTCGTTGTCAAAGTTCGTATGAGGTGTAGTGTGCACTCACCAGCAGTGGGATACGGGTAGCCCTCGTTGTCAAAGTTCGTATGAGGTGTAATGTGCACTCACCAGCAGTGGGATACGGGTAGCCCTCGTTGTCAAAGTTCGTATGAGGTGTAGTGTGCACTCACCAGCAGTGGGATACGGGTAGCCCTCGTTGTCAAAGTTCGTATGAGGTGTAGTGTGCACTCACCAGCAGTGGGATACGGGTAGCCCTCGTTGTCAAAGTTCGTATGAGGTGTAATGTGCACTCACCAGCAGTGGGATACGGGTAGCCCTCGTTATCAAAGTTCGTATGAGGTGTAATGTGCACTCACCAGCAGTGGGATACGGGTAGCCCTCGTTGTCAAAGTTCGTATGAGGTGTAATGTGCACTCACCAGCAGTGGGATACGGGTAGCCCTCGTTGTCAAAGTTCGTATGAGGTGTAATGTGCACTCACCAGCAGTGGGATACGGGTAGCCCTCGTTGTCATAGTTCATATGAGATGTAGTGTGCACTCACCAGCAGTGGGATACGGGTAGCCCTCGTTGTCAAAGTTCGTATGAGGTGTAGTGTGCACTCACCAGCAGTGGGATACGGGTAGCCCTCGTTGTCATAGTTCGTATGAGGTGTAGTGTGCACTCACCAGCAGTAGGATACGGGTAGCCCTCGTTGTCATAGGCCACTCCGGCGAACACGCGCTGCTTCCTCTGGTCTTCTTCCTTTTTCTGACCGAAGCCTCCCTCGGATGAGTCGCTGATGTAGAATGGGTGGAACCTGGACAAGGTTGAGGAAGATTTATTAAGTGATTTTGTAGGGGTTTGTTATTGTTACTAACTTGAGACTCCAGACATCATGGTATGATTCTGTATGAGTTCATATTATTAGCTGTAGTGCTGGTTGTTCCTTAATTTACATTTTTGGGTGACTTTAAGCCTTCTGGTGTGTCATACAGGTCTGTACTGGTAACACGCACTGGTCATAGACTTTCGTCTTGAAAGGGGTCCATTACACGGTCATGCAAGCATCAATCAAAACCATCAATCGTGAATGAAGCTTGACTGACGGAATTTTATCGCCATACATTTTTCGTCATGCAAACGTCAGTCATCGCATTACACGGTAGGTTTTTCGTCAGTCAAGATATTTAACTGTGGCAAAACTGACAGCAAAACCTGTAATGGACCGTGTAACGGACCCCAAACACTATGGTATAGCGGACGAGAAGATACTGCGCTTCTCAAACGCTGCCCAATCGAGTTGGATTCGATGGCCTCTTTCTCGAAGTTAATACTTACCTAACTGGACCAGGTGGAGGACTGAATGTTCTATAACTATGAAAGGCGTAGGCACTCACTTGGCTGGGTTGGTCCTGTCATCTCCTCCCTCCACCATAAAGGTGTAGGTCTTCCCGCGCTCCACGTAGATCTCCGGGATCAGCTGGTCGTTGATGTACCAGGCGATGCCCCAGGATGGGTGACCTGGATGTGAGGAACAACAAATCAGAGGCGGAAAATTCACAAGACATTTCTACCAGTTCAAAAGTTGGAAGTAGCATAGGTATACTTGGAGAATATTACAGAAAAACACGTAGATTTAAAGGAAGAATTGAAGAGACTTACCGTATGGAAGGAATCCGTTACTAATATCATTGTCTGCATGAAACAGAATAATGTTAAGCATAACATAATGTCCAGAATACAAATGCCACGAATAAGAACCCAAAAGACGAGTATTTCTTTTGGGACTTGCCACCGAGTCTCAAAGATGAAAGATAAAAAGATAGAGGCCCAAGCGTGGCCAAATTCTCGCGAGATGGCGCTGAACTCAACAGTTTTAGTTTACTTTGTTTTTAGTATATAGGAGCATTATTCATCATCACCATATTCATGCCCAAATAATACTTGGAGTCGGCGCATCACGTTTTTTTCTTCCATTCTGTCCTGTCATCCGTCACGCTATCATTCCCTTTGCTTTCCTATCACTTCTCACATAATCCATTCACCTGTTTTTGGCTTCTTTCTTCATCCACCCATATGTATATTTATAACTTTTTTAGTAACATGTTCATCCCTTCCCTTCACATGATCATAGCAAGACAAACGATTCCCTTTCAACCTTTCAGTCACTGGCGCCACTTTCAAACTTACTCAAATGTGCTTATAGAGCATTATTTAGTCAAAGAAGTATTATTTGCTTGAACTATCTCAAAATTGCCTCAAAATCCACCTAATTCTAACTGTTCATATCTTTAACCATAGTGCGTAAGTATAGCCGTGTACACACACACTGGTTACAGACGGAATTAGGTGGCCTTGTTTTTTCTTTAGAGCAAATACAATTTTTTTTATGTCATAAACCAGCGCTTGACTACGATCCCACCTGATGGTAAGCAGTGATGTAATCGTTGATGGTAAGGCGCACTAGTTTATTAAGACCCTATTCACTCTAGCCTTGAAGACACCTAAATTATAATCGGACGAGAAGACCGCAGCAGGCAATTTTTTTCAATTCTTAAATGTTCCCGGTATAAACGCTTAGTCCGGGCCGTAGAGGTGTCAACATTTACTTGATTTAATAATGCTCCTATACATTAAAAAGAAAATAAACTAAAAATATTGAGGTCAGCGCCATCATAGCAAGAACATAACCACGTTTGGCAAAGGTAGTCTTCATCTTAAAAGCGAGAAAACTGATATAGAGTCCTGGAGAAACGATTCGACGGGTTATCAATTATTAGTGGCGATCTGAGGCCCTACCACGAGCTCTTAACGCGATCCTTTTAACGTGCTAATCTGAACTGTTAAAGGGATGGAGTTATATAGGGTATATAGCTCATCCCTCTTTCTCGCTCGCACGCTTGACTTTTTAACACATCATGGTAAGGCCCCTGAGAGGTAGCTGTTTAACCCTTATTTAATAAAGCTTCTGTTCATCAAAAAAGATGGTCCAATAGACCACAGAATCTTTTATTGTTCTTTCTGGACAGTTGCCTACCTTGCTTATAGTCTATTTGCGTTAAGAAAATAGTAATTCATCATCAGTGCTACTGCAAAGTAAAGGCGAACCTATTCATATCGGGGAAAAGTTTACACAATTAATTAAAGAAAACTTTTTATTACACAGTGTTTTCAAATATTAAGTACTAGGTTCTGCCTGCGGCTTTGCCCGCGTACATAAAAATATAGCCTATGCCACTCAGGAATAAAGCAGCTTTTCATTGGTAAAAAAAGTTTTAGTAATCAGACCAGTACTTTTAGAGATTACCTCCTACAAACAAAAAACAAATTTTTCCACTTTATAATATTAGATTAATTTTAAAATTAAATCATAATCGTCAGAATTTTCTCTTTTATATTTACGAATAGGTTGAGGTTTTTGAAATTGACAAAAAACGCGTCTGTAAACAGCTTTCTAATTTAGCATAATAGCATAGCATAATCAGCCTTTTAATGTTCCCACTGCTGCCTGGGACTCAGCCCTCCTCTCTAGGAGAGGGAATGGGCCATAATCCACCACGCGGACCCAGTGCGGGTTGGTTTCTAATTTACATACTATGATCTAATTGGTTAAGGGGCGTGGCTTAGCTGAGTGACAACGATGAATCACTATTTCTTAACGCGTATACACTATGGTTGAGAAAACTATGTTCTAAAAGCAGTTACCAGTAATAGGCGTGTATCCCCGGGCCCCGCCGGCGGGACCGATGCGCGCCGTGAAGTTGGTGACGCCGGAGATGACGCGCGGGGCCCACGGAAGCGGCCCCGACGAGTCCGTCTCTGCTAGACCGATGCATGTGTTCTCGTTCTGTACGAAGAGAGATGACTGTTATATCATGACGTACATATTCCTCAAAATGAAGAACGAATTCTTTGGACTTGAAAACAGATAACAAGGTTATGGCAGTCTACACTGGCATTAGGTAGCCAGCGTTACAGTGTAAAATATCGTAAAGCTGGCTACCCTACGCCTGTGCCCCCCAGGCTTGGTAGATTGGACTTGACCAATATCTGGGTTACCAGTTTGCTTCTTCGCACGCCTATTTACGGAGTTCAAAGTTGCTAGATGGTATTTTGCAGCACCAGCCCTTATGTAGCTGAAGTACACACGATCGGACCTGTGCTTTGTATAGCATTAGTAGAATCTGTCCCGGTATGAAGTACCACCGCACATTTACAAGAACGCCGAGTTTCCTAGCAGCTACCTTGGCTTTGAACTTGACGAACTGCCAAAGTTACCGCAAATATATTTTTTGTTACTATACTGAGCTGCAAATTGCAAAAAAACGTACAAAAATTTGAACTTCACGGGCTACCCTAGAGCAAACTTAAAGCGAAGAGCGAAAATAAGAAATCCTTTAATTACCTGAGCCCCAAAGTCCAGCTGCACGTCAGTCCTGGTGGTGTCCATGAAGGAGTGCGCGTTGGCCTCGTATCGGGAGTTGAGCGGCCCGAAGGCGGCGATGACGGACTGTGAGCGTGACGTGAGGATCTCCTTGTCCTTGGTGGACTCCCGAGCTGCCAGCGGCCGCCGGTACGTGATGGTGGTGATACCGTTCTTTTGGTTTCCGGATACTGTGGGGTTAACATGGTTTTAATGAAGTCTTAGTTCCTTAGGAGTCAAAAAGCAAAATACTCCTGGGTAAAAATTCGTGCTTAAAGATGTTTCGCCTTTATGAGCGATGATAAAAACACATACATTCTAAAGCTAGTCTGCTACAGAACAAGGTTTTTAATACTGCCCATGACTGCTCTTTCCATAGTCATTAATCTTGTAGCACTAAATCATGAGCCAAGAGTCATAACGTTGCATTTTTTCCCGAGTAACATACATCGAACTTCGATTATCCCCTACGAATCCCATAGTATGTTAGTTGGCTACTCAAACATAACTAGTTTTGTTCACACTAATCACTTTTTATTGTGGTAATCTAGAAGCATCTATCTATCATCTACCATCATCTTAATTTGTTACCAAGTTGTGCGTCGTTGGTGCCGCCGATCCTCTGGTCGGGACAGACTCCTCGCTCGCCGTCGCACTGCGCCAGGTGGCTGATCGAGTAGTCTGATACGCGGGGCTGGTTCACCCTGGAACAAATTACACGAAAATACTAGCTATCGTTGTGTTCAGTTATTTGAATTAGACAACAGTTGAGAACAAAGTCAACTCACAAAGAAGGCGTTTAGCATAATAGCATACCTTAATTAGCCTTATAATGTTCCCAAAGCTGGGACTCAGGCCTCCAACTCAAGGAGTGGGTCGTAATTCACCCCGCGATCCCAGTGGAAATTATTGGATGTTAGATATCTTCGAATTTTTAGTTCTAGGACATGCCGGTTTCCTCATGATGTATTCCTTCACCGTTTTGAGAGCAGCAGTGGTGACGAAATAAATTACACAAGATAATGCACCTGGCTAGGTTTAAATCCGGGACCTACAACTCGTAATTCGAGCCGTTATTATTTGGTACCTAGCAGCATCTTGTCAGTTGTTGCCATAAAATACAACTACAAGTTTTCCTAAGCTTCGAAATGGTCTTGAGTAGGTACATTATTGTAATTTAATTCATGTTGGAAGATCTACCAAACCACTTGGCCACAATGCATCTGCTGGTAAGCAATAATGATGCACGCTCACCAAGAAGCAGCCTTTCGCTCTACCTGAAGATGTTATGATCAGGGACCATACCATGACGTGTTAATACCCGTTATTTTTTAATATTATTGATAGTAATGCGAGAACGCCGGGGGGCGAAACTCGTCGCGGCATGGCGACCAGTGTTCCGGCGGTATCTCATGGTGAAATGCGACTATCGCAACTATCGCAACCCAGTGCTGAGCACGCCATAATTATGGCGGTATGTCCCCTCTTCGAAGAATGGATGGAAAGACAACACGGCGGCCCAGCAGGGTCGAAGCCTGGGGCCATGGGTTGTGCGAAAGAAAACCCCGGGGCCCTGAGACGAAGGCAAAGAAGGAACAGGAGTTTAGTCAGTAAAAGTCTGACACGCCCTCCCGACCTGCCCTAGAGCGAGAGAAGTCATTGAATGATTGCCCAACTGAAAAAAAAGACTCCGTCAGAGAATTCCACTCCTTAGCTGTATAGTGTCAGTCTGAGAGAGATACTGAGTTATGCATAACAAAAACACTCTTCCCCGAAGGAATTTGAATTGGCAGTGTCATTCACACCACAGTACGGTCCCTCAAGACCAGTATCAAAGTTCTGTCTCCTCTAACCTGGTATCCCAGTAAGCCACCACGACGTCAGCGCCCAGCATGGCAGGTCTACCTTCAGCCCCGGAGATGCCGAACGCCATGTACTGTTCCTTGCGCAGGCGAGCTGACAGTGTGATCTGGACCTGGTCGCCCTGGAAACATTATGAAGGGTTTTAGCAAAGTAAGGGCGAAAGATTAGGAGAAACTGGACCCGTGCCTTGAATGCCAAAAATATTCTACTATGTTTGAAGCTGGTGCTCAGCCGCTAACCGTTGATATGAAGTTGTTAGATTAATTATGTCAACCAGAAGGTGATATCAAACTGAGAAAACTTGTAGCAAGTGCACCAGATAAAATCAGAGACTGTACCATCTTGAGGTGATCCGAGGGCGAAATCAAAGTAAAGGGGGGGGGGGGGGGAAAGGGGGTCGATTCAGCCAATGTCATTACTCAATTTGTTTTTTTTTATGGATGTCCCCGTATTTTCAGTAAAATTATTGAGTAATGATACTGACTTGTTTACATTTATTTATGAGTATAACTTGGACAGTGATATTTTACCTTAGATATTCTCTGGATACCCGCTTGAATGAAAACAGTAACGAACTAATTATTGTGGCTAAAATTATATTATTATAGATAATAACATTAAATTATGGCTTAGATATTATGAATCCTCAATCGCAAGACTTCACCTTATGTTGAAAACCGTATCTTACTTTTGCTTTTAAATGTTAAAATCGATTCTTCTATTTCTGCTTTCATACAAAGTGATGATTAACATTGAAAGTCTTGCCAAGTTTTGTCAAGTTTTTTGCTAACGGTACAAACGTAAGATACAATTCAAGGTCCATTAATACACCTACCATCCTGAGCGGCCATAAAGTAGAAAGGTAATGGCAAGTCATGGACCCTGAATTATACCCAAAGAGTAAAGAGTAAATTGATTATGCCCAACATTCGAGGACTACAGGAACTAATCGCGAGCTTTATAATGCTCAAATGTATAATATGATACACTGCAGTAAACAGAATCAAAAAAATATATGATATTCTTTAAGATAAATGCTAGATAGATAGCGTGTTCAATACAGGTACCTGGTATATCTTCGTGATTTACGAAGATGGACTACAAAAAATTACTTTTATCGATTAAACACCGGACTATTAGATTATTCTACAAGCAACGTTGTTCCATTTTAGTGTATTAATTTTATAATCAAATTTAAAGATTTTTAGTAAATCGCTAAAATGCTTTATATTTTGCAAGCATTGTGTCTTTGCGCATCTCTCTCTTTTGCATGCAGTTCGGGAGTGACCGCGATCGCGACCGCGTGATCCTGGGGCCTTACCATAACCTGACGTGTTAAAATGTCAAGCGTGCGGACGAGAAAGTGGGATGGAGCTATACACCCTATATAACTCCATCCCTTTAACAGTTCAGTTTAGGTCGTCAAATAGATTGTGATATAAGAGCTCGTAGTAGGGGCTCTGTAGTCCTCTTAAGGCAGATAATTACTGTTAAGTTAATAAAATCAATGGTCATCATTAACGTAAAAAAAAAACTTGACATAATGTAGGTACGTACTTAAGTTTACCTTACCTGTTACTGCAATAACAAATGGTATAATAGAATCAAAGAAATATCTGTTAGACAATATGCCTACAAAGATATTATTGAAAGTTGAATGCGTTTTACATATACGTTTTCCATTTGCTTGCGGTGCTTCAAAATAAGATTGCGAATTCACGTGTGTGTTCACTAAATCCATATAATATTTCTACTTATTCTATATAAAATACAATTATTCTGTTTGAATAGTAATTATGAGTCACCGCAACGCAAACATAAACCTCTGCGTTTTTTATTGTCAAGTTTATCAGAATAAGTCTTAAGTGGTTTTTAGAAATAAATGTTAGGCGTTTAACAATTTATAAGCAGAACGACGCGGTTGGTTATTGAAAATTCGTTTAATCATTGAAGAAGTTTCCATTTTTATAAATGAAATAATTATGAAAAATTTGCGCAAAATATGAAAGAATCATTAAAATATCTCATCGAATCAAAAAGTTATGCGACTCTCGCACACCAGTTGTCAAACGACCCTTTACCATTATGGCGAAAACAAAACACTACCAAAAAACCAAAAATAAGCCAAATGTATGTAAAATAACTGGAAACAGCGCGAGAGTCCCAAAACTACGACAAAATGTGTATCCAACATAATTTTTAGTATATATGCAAAACCAGATTTAAAAAGGTCACAAGTTGGACACCGTGTGACAACATGTCAACCCCTCAGTCGCCCGGATGGTCCGGTGACCATGTATTTGTGCGGACAATCAGGTAACATAACAAGCATATAACTTTGTGATTTTTCATGATATAGTTATGAAATACGTTTTGTACATAGATTATTTACTTAAAAATACTAGACACACGGTGTTTCGGGTTTCGCATATACTTAAATGTTGTATATTAAAGCAAGAACAAGTTAATTTAAAAAAATCTAAATATGCGACAATCACCTGTATCTCCCAGCGTACTTGTAATCTCTTGTCGAGGATTTCTTTGCAGTTATTGGTGGCGCTGTAGGGTGACTGCGAGGTCGTCGAGCTGGTCTGTAACATTATGTAGTGTTAGGAAAATTTATGATGTGGCTCATATGGAAAGCAGTAAATCGGTGGTACACTCAAGAAGCTTTTTATGTGGTGGGGAATCATCAAATAGGGCTTGATTCTGATTGGATTGTGTGCTACCTATTGCTCACCGTCCGCAAATCTCGCTTACGGTGGACGAGAATCGTCATGCGACTCTCTACGCCCGGGTACTTTCCTGCAGTGAGTTCGAAAGAGTTACCGTGTCCCTTGAAGCACACGGGTGGGTTTCAGTCAGTAACAGTCTAACTCTCCCTCTCGGTCCAACCTAGAGCGCGTGGAGTTATTTGATGATTCCCCTACCTCAAAAAAAAGACATACATAATATGTATAGATTGTTTTAAATTTTATAGGTTACCGCAATTACTAAGCTATCAAAAAAACCGGTGCTTGCAAGGCCTTGATCTCGAACAGTGTGGATAGAGATTCTTACACATATTTAGAGGTATGCGGAACAAAGTGTAAAGTCCCGCAAACCTCGGTTGAAAAAGGAGGATCCTCCGACCAGACTGGTGTTGTGTCTGGTCCGGGCAACTGACCGGTAATTGATTTCGAACTGTTGTATATGTTCTAATCGTACGGATAACTCTATGCAGGATAATGATTTCGTATGTGGCGTTATAGATGTCGCTACACATTTATATTAGTTTTTAAGTTACCTGTTACTTTTCCCACAGATGAACACAAGTTTTATTAATGAGAAATATTTAGAATTATAATTAAAATAAGATGGGTAAACCACACGTACGTAACCCTGTCGGTAACGTGCCCTACTTGCAAAATTAAGACACGCATTTAAAATTACGTATAAACCATACAACGTAAGTATATATACCATATAATATAAGCATAACTTGCGTTGTATGGTTTACTAGATCAGCTCAAATAAGCACCAAAGGACATTGCCAATCTTTGTATGGGAGTTGGACCAAGTGCTGCCCAGAATGCACACATAGTGCATTTTGTTTCTCAGGTCAACACCAATCAGTAAACTAAAGCGCTCCAAAGTCTGTCCCAGGAGTCAAGAGAAATAAAATGTTTTGTTGTGAATTAATTATTTTCGAAAAATAGTTAAATAATATTTTTTTTTAGCGTAATTGATTACTGACTTATATATAATCAGTAATCAATTACACTGAAAAAATACGTGTCTTAGTTTTGCAAGTGGGACACATTACCGACTGGGGCATGTATGCCTGATTTACCATACAAATAATCATGCACCCGAATAACAAACAAAATTAGATAAAAATACTTATAATATAATAATTATATGATATAAATAAATACTTACAGGATTATACCACCAAGCAGGCTGTAAACAACGACATCCAAATCCCAGGGTAAGCAGAGAGGAAACAAACACATGATGTGATGGTTTAGTTAATAACAAATGTTTATTAAGTACATAACAATTATATAACAACTTTTTATGACTCAGTCTTATAAAAGTTTACGAACCAGGATCAAATTGATGTTAAAGTTGTTAAATAAATTAAATGAATATATTGATGAAGCTAGTAGTTTTCCAGTTACATGAAATAATTAGTTCAAAAACCTTAGTAGCCTATCAAATCGAAGTTATTATGATTACTGCTATATTGTATTCCTGTTAATAAAATAGTGACTCATCGTTTGAGTGCGAGAACGTACATCCTCACGCCCCAGCCGCCGCGATAGAAGACACCCTGGGCGTCGGGAATCGCAGAGTAATCTCTGGCCATCGCAGGTACAGGCCCGCAGACGACGAGTAATGGGTAGCTCGCCGTCCGCTCGTCTTATAAGAACCTAGCCCGAGTCGTCGACGGTGCATAGGGTTCCACGCGCGCCTCAAAGAGATGTCAGCAAACCGTGGCTCAGCTAGCGTACATATGATGACTAATAAACGTCTCTGAAGCTACGCGGGCAATAAGCCTTAGACATTATTAGCGAACGGGCGAAAATTCTCTTTCTATCATTTAAAACCGCATCAGAATCCGATTCGTGGTTCAGGAAGAATAAGTGGATCAACAGATAGTCGCCAAAAGCGAGTTTGCATTATACTATGTAATTTAACTTTTAAAAATGTACCGATAGATAATCTACAGGATTATTATGAGGATTCACATCTAAACATTGGAAAACTTTAATGAATTAATATTAACGGTATTTGGGTAAAGAATATTCTTGATTCTTGATTATGCCTTCCTTATAACCTTATGATCGACAAAAGCAAAAACGTGCTCTCAGGGCCAACGAGCAACTTGACGATTTCATCCTATATCAATACAAATATGAAAAACAATACATTCTTATAAGATTCATTACTGTTTAAGTCTGTCGTGTAGTCGTGATCGTGGCGTGCGGGGCACATTTTGTTTTTTCATGTATACATGAATATCCCACTAGCATTTTCCAAACTTTCGCGTTTATTGAACGTTTGACCAGCGACATTTCACGTTCGCGATGTTGAAGTCGTAACGTTGCCGAGACGCCAATGCTTAGAAAATGCTATAACTCCATTCGCAATAAGATTAGACATTTAAACAAACCTTTTTTAATGTCCGTTCAAGCGATTTTGACTTTTATTGCATTGGTGGCATGATTAATCACGACTGCAGTATATAGTTTGTATTGGAACCACTTTTTTGCTTTTAATACTATCCTTATGTTTTCGGAATAGAAGTCGAAATTGGTTGAACGGACAGTAAAAAATGTATGTTTAAATGTGCCATCTTATTGCGAATGGAGTCTAGTAGGAATTAGGATAGCAACCTATGTTGTAGTAGTAATACCACTCTAGCAGTATTTTACATGGACCGAATGCCTATCTGACCTCCACAACCTAGAATACTCTTGATCCTGGTTCGTATACACCTGGTTCAGAATCCAGAGAACCAATCAAATGAGAACCACTTGGGTTTAACACTAGGTGTAGGTTTAGTTAGTTTCTGTGATTTAGTGGTATTGCGTCCTTTGGATGGCTTGCGTTTCCCCTGGAAAGATTGGGAATAAAATATATAGGTATATGAAAATATAGTTTCTGTGAGAAATGTGGTGTTAGATATCCGGGCAAGCTGTTAATAAAATGATAAGATTAATAAAATATAAATTAATGGTTTCCATAATATATACTAATTAGTAGTAATACACTTTTAAGAAAATCATTGTAATAATCATAGGCATATGGGGGGCAATGGGAAACGTGTTTCTCCGACCACAAGTAATATGGAATAAGGGCAGACATTCAATACCGCATAAAATCATATCTTTCAATGTAACTTTCTCTTTCTTACTATATACTTACTCTTAGGGCTATATTTCACCGGGACACCATGACGGCGCGACCAGTTGCGCCGCCATGGTGTCCCGGTAAAATATAGCCCTAACATACTCTTTGGTGGGGACGTCACTGGCGAACGGACTGGCGTCCGAGCTGGTCGCGCCACCAAATTGGTTGCGCAACTAAACGGACACCGGGTGAGTAACTCTCTATGGAGCTGTATACATTTTGTTGGCAGCGCGACTGGTCGCTCCGCCATGGTGTCCCGGTGAAATTTAGCCCACAGACTATATCTCTTTCTCCGACAGCAATTTTTAGTTTTCGTCTAATTCAAAATATACTAGGGTAGGGTAGTACATAGTCTACGAGTATATTACTTTTTATACGAAGTCGAAAATAAACTCAATCATAGAAGCCTGACATGAATGTTTACAGTATAAATCAGACCATACCGACTTCATTCAAGTATACTTAGACAAACCAAACTCATGTTAGTCAAATCTTCTAGAGCACTTCGTCATTAGCCGTCATGTCAGCAGTTTTATAATAATATAATATAATAATAATAATTTTTTATAAAATAAGTAAACTCGTTAAAAAATAAAAGGCCCGTTTTGACATTTCAGAAATACCCTAGTTCATTCAGTTTCGTTCTAAGTTACATTAACTTGGAACGAAACTGAATGAAACAATAAAATAATAATTAATTACCTAATGTTTTAAAAAAATACATACAATTTTTTGGCGCGTTAAATAATATAATGAAATATATTGCGAGTATTCTTTTTGCGTATTTAAGTATTCGTTTTGACAGATGTCAAAACGGGTCTTTTATTTTCTGACAACTTTAGTTTGTACATGGCATATATCCCATGCCATATACAAACGTAGTCTTGAATGTAAGAAAGAAAGAAAAACCAGTAGTTACAACAAATATAAAATGGGTCTACTACTTCCTAAACTAGGCAGAAAAACTTATCCGTATCTTAGCAAAGAGTATCCAATTATAATTTAACCCTCTACTCAAAATCTTTCACACAACCCATCCATTGTCTTTAGTATTTCTCATTCATCTGCATCACACGCCCACCTTCCTGCTCTTGTCCCCTCTTACTTGTGGTCGGCGCAACACGTTTTTTTCTTCCATTCTTTCCTGTCAACCGTCACGCTGTCAATGACTCCCTGTTCTTCCTTAACACTCCTAACACAACCTATCCATCTTTTCTTTAGCATCTTTGTCTCTCTCCATTCATCCAGATGTATACTCATGGCTCGTGTAATAACATGCATTTCATTCCTCCTCTTTACATGACCATACCAAGAAAAACTCTTCCTTTCAACTTTTCGCGCCCAATTTCCTTAACCTTCACAAAATCTCCCAACAACTCACAGTAATCTTCGTCTGGCCCAGCGCAGGAGGCACGTCCAGGTCCTTCGGTATGTAGACGTGGCCGAAGTTATGGCGGTACTCCACGCACCACACCGCGAGCCAGTCGATGTCGTAGGCCGTCAGTTTGCCGGGCAGCTGGATCTCTATGTCCTCGCCTTGGTAGCCGCGCAGAGGATGAAGGGAACCCATCTCGTTGGGGACCTGGAAAATTGAGCGGTTTAGTTTAGGTTTATTCTGGTGACTAAAATCTCCGCTTTGGGAGCGAGAGGAAGTATCAGAATTTTTACGTTCAAGGCCGCGACGACTCTTTCAAACAGTCAAGTAATGGGAAGTCTGGAGAGCTATTTTAAGCAACATTCGCATCTCAGTCTAGCCAGTACAGATATTGATAATAGTTTTTGAGATTGATTGACGCCGATATAAGATTGCATCTTCTGAGAACGTTTTTTAAGTACCTACGGGAATTGGCCTTCAGCTCTCGGTTGGTCTATTTGTATGATTCACTATAACGGATGGGTAGGCTATGGTGGAAGAAAAATCTTATATCATTAGCTACGTAGAAGATTAAGCTTTCTGCCAAGTCATGAATTTACTGGCGCTTAGATCCTGCTTGTAAATATTTCGACTGGCCTGTTGGTCTAGTGGTTAGTGGCCCTGACTGCTATGCCGGAGGTCGTGGGTTCGATTCCCACCCAAGACAAAAGTTTGTGTGATGAGCACGATTATTTGTCTTGTGTCTGGGTGTAATTTATCTATATTATGTATGTATTTAGAAATATATAAGTATGTTTCTCAGTTGTCCAGTACTCATAGCATAAGCTCTGCTTAGTTTGGGACTAGATGGCGTTGTGTGAAAGTTGTGGAATATTATTATTATTATTATTTCCACAAATAATAGAGGAGGAATAAGGACAGAAGGCACAGGAGGATGATGCATGTATAGCAAAACATTATATGTATATGTGGAAGACTAGGGCTTTCAGTTTTTTTTAAATATTCTGTTTGAAAGTCGAAAAGTTCCGTACCTAACTGGACCGCTGTGATTTAATTCTCTTTGGGACCGCTTCAAAAAAAGCAAAGAGAAGTCAGGATATCAACCATTCCAATTAAAACCACTAAAAATAATCGGTAATTCAGAACTGCTTGAACACATAAATATCCCGAACTAACATGAATGAAATGCGAGGGTGTCAAGTAAATGGGAATATAGTGAGTAAATATTTACTCTTGCCGTTTGAAACTTATGATTAGTTTGTGTTTGGAAACAGCGTGAAAGCCAATACCCGATACTAGGCATGTCAACTTTCAAATATCGAGAATGACGTCATGAAATCACGCCTTTATTTTCTGAAAGGATAGACAGAATTATAAGGAGCTTAATTTCGATTGACGCAGTGATTGAGCGACTGGCTACTGTTTGCGTATCGTGGACTCGCGGCACAGTATAGATAAATGGAACAGTACGGAAACTACCTACAAATGTTCGAAACGGCACACTCACACTCCTCCTACGCGGCATTCGCTACTGACAGGACCGCGAGAAACGCTTAGGAGTCTCGTCGATGCATATGTTTGTGTGAGTCTGCCGTTTCGAATATTTGTAGGTAGTTTCCGTACTGTTCCATATATCTATACTGTGGTCGCGGGTTGATTCCTGCACGGAACAAATATTTAATTTTGAATGGCCTACAGATAGTTGGTCCGGGTCTGGGTGCCTTGTGTATGTGAGTAACTCTTAGTGAGGGGCTCCCGCATGCACTAGAAACCGGTCAAGTGCGAGTTGGACTCGCCCACCGAGGGTTCCGTACAAATTTACACTATATGTGTATGGTTCGATTCCCGAATCGATTTAATCATTTTGTGATGTAACTAGAAGTTGTCAGTTTTTAGATTTTCCATTTACTTGTATATGCGAATTTGCTTCTTGTCAAATTTCAGGACTCGAGGTCAACGGAAATTACCTATAGGGTTTCATTTCGTTGCTAGTGTCAAAATGTGCTCCTAAACGGAGTAAAAATGATCTTCTCTTTAGATTGCGTTGACGTTAGAAGTTTGAATTTTTCAGAGCTCCAATGGGTAGAAGACCTGAGTATTTGTTATTTATTTCACGTATACACGTTCCTGAGAAAAAGGGTCTTGATACACAAACAATTGTGCAACAAAGTGATCCTATAAGGGTTCCGTTTTTGCCAACTGAGGTTACGGAACACTAAAAACAAACACTACAGTTACCGAGAAAAACTAAATGAAAAATGCCTCATAAATGTGCCTGCCTTCGTCGTATCGATGATTTTAGATTCAACAATGTCGACAACATTTGCATTTGGAATATTGTCCAAGTGTCCACGGTGCACGCCTGCGTGAAGTTTGCATACAAAACTATGAGTATGAAACTCTTTGAACGTAATGCTATCCTGCCTTTACGCTTGTTGGAGTTTAGTGACAAATACGCGTCTATGAAGCTACGCGTCCGTGGATAGTAGGCCTTAATCATGCTGGGCACGCTACAATTATGGCGGTAAGTCCCCTCTTTGAGGAGTGGCTGGAGCGGCAACACGGCGTCCTCACCTTCCGCATGACGCAGGTCCTCACCGGTCATGGCAAGTTCGGGAGGTTCCTGCATCGGATTCAGGCTGAAACAACGCCCGGGTGTCATCATTGTGTGGACCACCCAGAGGACACGGTGGAGCATACGGTGGAGGTGTGCCCCGCTTGGGCGGAGCACCGCCGTCTCCTCGTGGAGGCAATTGGCGGCAGCGACCTTTCGTGTCGGGCCCTGGTTCAGGCTATGGTCCGGAGCGAGGAGGAATGGCCGGCGGTCACCTCCTTCTGCGAAGCAGTAATGCTAGCGAAGGCTGCACGCGTGAGGGAACGAAGGTCCTCACGCCCTAGCCGCGGTAATTCCGACCCCGACTACCAGCCACGGTGGACGCGGGCTTGCAGACGTCAAGCACTGGGTAGCTCGCCGTCCGGCTGTTCGGTAATTAACCGGACCGAGCCCAGTCGTCAACAGCGCGTGGTGATCCTCGCGCTCCAGCAAACCGTAGGGGCCCAGCAGGGCCGATGCCCGCTAGCTAGAACCGCGGAGAATTTCTGAAAGGGAAACCCATAGTCATAGAACGCAAAGGGTATTGAAGGAAACGGGTGTGGTCAGTAAAAGTCTGACACGCCCTCTCGCTCCACCCAGAGCGCGAGAAGTCATTTTGATGATTTCCCACATTAAAAAAAAAGGCCTTAATCATGCACCAGTCTTTCACAATCATCTTGGGTATCGAAAACAGGATCCTATGTTAAGCAGTCGCACTTACCTTAGTCCCAAACGGATTCGGCTCGGATCCATTCCCGACCCAGAAGTAGGCGTCAGGGCCCGCTCCATCGTAGTGCAGGTTGGGTATATAGAAGGTCTTAGCGTCCAACACGCTGATGTTGCCAGACCGGAGGCCGTGGGCGAGGCGCTTGAACTCTGGGAGTACGCGAGGCCGGGGAGGGTCGAGACCGGGAGGGATGAACACGTCGCCGAAGTTTACCTGGGGAGAGGAGAGAGAAGAATAAATGCGATTGCAGTGCAAGGTGCTGTAAATACAGCTTCAAAAACAAAAAATCAAAATACCCCATACTGGGGTTGTCAACTTCCAAATATCTAGAATTGACGTCATCAAAACATCCAATCACGTCTGGATACTGAGAAAGACTAGACAGAGTTGTAAAGAACCTAATTTGTCCAGTTCGGCACGGTGTGTGTCTGTGACATCACAGCGAGCCCTAACAGAATACGGGCGCGGAACTGCGTTATTTATCGTTTTAAATTTAGCCTTTTTTGACCTCGCACAGATTTTATTTTTCCATACCTATGCATTTCTAATTTATACGAATGTATGAGGCACGAATAAACATTTTTTCCATGGCATAAAATATTAATATCCATATCCATCAAGGTGAGAACAAAAGGATTTTTAAAAAATAAATTCGTAAAGGCTTTAGTAGGAGATGAAAGTTTCTGTCCGGCCGTCCAGTAAGGAGCAAGCCCGAGTCGATGGCGCGTAGTGTTTCACGTGCGCCTTAAAGGGACTTCAGCAATACTGAAGGGGCCCAGCAGGCCGACGCCTGCTAGGGCTACGGGAACGTTTGAAACGCTTTGAGTGACCGTGGCTCTACAACGCAAAGGGCAATTGAAGGAAACAGGTGGGTTTCAGTAGGTAAAAGTCTGACACGCCCTCTCGCGTCATCCTAGAGTGGGGGTAACTCATTTGATGATTACCAACATCAAAAAAAAAGAAAAAAAGGAGATGAAAGTTTTAAGGAAGTTCAAAATTTTTGCTGATAGATAAGTTCATGGCATATGCCTTGTTTCCTCAAAAAAAAAACAAGTGACATCAATGAAATGATTATTTATTGGTTTCTTTGTGTTTTGCATTTTCTTTGATATCGCAGTAAATAACCATGAAATCTAATAAAAGAAGTGTTTTTCTTAATAAGAGTTCCCACTTGAAAACTTTACATTTTACAGTGCAAGCAATATCAATGACGTATATGACGTATACATAAGACTTTCTTCAAACAAACGAACTCTGTGATAATGGTTTATTTGCTTTCGTTTCGTTGTCCTGTAGCTGCCCAGAGAAGAAAAGTTATTCGTGATGTAAAATTTCCCAAGTGAAAGATATTGAAACAAAAAAATACATATCCCATTCATTAGCAGTTCTAAGTCCGTATACTATAACAATATTATAGGTATAACATTTGAGACTTATTTCCACGATAGAACTCATTTATAAAATAACACGAGTTTTCTTAGATTTCATACAAAACTGTTTAAAAATAAATATAGCGATATTACAGAAAATACAACAACAAATAGCTAATTTAAAAAAAAGAATAACGTTCCCTTAATACAGGGTGTCCTAAAAGAAAGTTTATATTTTGTGAGTCGATAAAATAAAACATAATAAGACTATAAAAAATATGTTTACTAATTATTGAAGTACACTCTTTGGGAATTAATTCTTTAAAAATAACATTATTCAGATATCATCCATCGCATTCACCGCAGTCCGACCGCAGTCAGACCTATTCGAACCACAAAACAGACAGGTCGGCTCTGTGATGTTTGCGATTTCGTTGCGAATATTTTCTTTTAATTGCGCCAAAGAAGTTGGTTTATTGTTGTAAACCTTAGATTTAAGATAACTCCATAGAAAAACGTCCATGGGGGTTAAATCTGGACTGCGTGGAGGCCAGTTTATGTCGCCATTTCACAAGATCAACTTGCCAGGGAAAAGTTCGGTTGTTCTTGACAGAGACGTATTGAATGTGTGCGAGGTTGCGCCGCGCCGTCCTGCTGCTGCGCTAAATGTGGTGTAATGGTGATATGTGCACAATTGCACATTCAAAGCACTTGCACGATTCCGAATGGAAAGATTCGGATCCTCATGAATAGAATGGTTTACACTGACCGTGTTTTCTGCCGTTCTTAATGATCTTGACCGCCCAGATTTTGCTTTTTCTAGCGTTGAACCAGTCTCTTCCAATTTCTTGACCCATTTTCGAATGAGAGGGATGCTTGGTGCATCATTTACGTGACGAAAGCCTCGAATACTACAGAATCTTTTACGCACTACAGAAGCTGAATCATCGTTTTTGTAAAATTCTAGCACGCACAGCGCGCTGTCCGCTCCTGAGAAACTTGCCATAGCGAAGTGATAGCGACTGAATTCCCAAGAGCCACGCTACCAACTGGCATACCCCTACGCTTTTCAGATTAGATGCGTTCACGCAGTTGGCTAAACAAATATAAACTTTCTTTTGAGATACCCTGTATAAAGATTATTTGAATTTATATTTCCAAGTCAATCCGAAAATAACACAGTAGGCACAAAGTGACCCGTTTTGAAAACGACAATTCCATAGATAAAAGACCTAATATTATAAGACCCAGTAGGTACTTAGTTCCACTTTTACTTATAATTGCGTGATGTGGCAAAACAGCTTCATAAGACTTTACAAATATGTAGGTATTTCTAACTTCTACGCGAACGAAGTCGCGGACAAGAGCTATTAATTATAAAAATAAAAAATAAACAATCAAAAAACCTATTTTAGAACCTATATTCGAAGACATTCACCAATCCGCACTGGGCTCGCGTGGTGGATTACGGCCCATTCCCTCTCCTAGAGAGAGGAGACCTGAGTCCCAACAGTGGGAACATTAAAAGGCTTATTATGCTAATCAAAAAACCTAATAGAAACATTTTCGGCTTCTGCGCGGACGAAGTCGCAAAAGCTAGTTTCATAATAAATTTTAATAGTCTATAATATTGAACTTAGACGCCTTATTGCCCGACTGAAAAGGTCGCAACCTTTCAGTTGGGCAAAAAGATATCAGAAACGCAGAAAATAAACAATTAAGTTCCTATAGTACCTACTTAGATATACTCTATGAAAAAAGAGAAAAAAGTACTTAACGATACATATTTACGGCATTTGATTGCATTCGTAGAAATAACCTACTATAAATACATTAGCGTACGGTTCCAACTTGTGTGGGGGGAGATACGCCAGACGAAGCAAACGTACCCTCGAGACAGTTCTAGGAATATACCAGGAAATACCTGCCCTTAATAAACATTCGTGTAATGACGAATAATAATTAAATTACAAAACATACATTATTAATAATTAGATGACTACAAATTTTAACAACAACCATTGTGGTAACCTTATCGACATTTTATTCCATAAAGTTTTAAAAAAACTGCTGCAAGAAACATCAATCTATCAATTTACCTCCAAAATTGCAAATTGCTCTGACACTTCAAATATAAAACCTCATTCTTGTCCCATTAACATCAAGCGATCGCATCCATTGACGCTGAACGCGACCAATAGCAGCCCGCCGAATGCCGGCAATGGCCGCTAAACGTCACATTTTGGCGCGAAAGTTGTAAGCATGCGCGCCAAAAGTAATCGATATTTTGTTTCGGTTGTTACTTGCGGGTGTAGCCGTTTTTGCGTATATTAGGCGGTAAGAATTTGGAGTAAGTATGTAAACTGTACGGATATTGAGATATTGTACCTATTCCAACGATATAAGGATTTTTGGGGAAAATATTTTGAAAAACAAAAATAAATCATTTATACACTTTAACAGAAATTATATAGAAAATATAACATGCAAGTACCAGCCTACTTATCTGGAATTTCTTTCTAATTTTGTTTTAATCTCTAACTTATTTTTATGTCCTTCGTCCAAAAGTCACTGCAGGTTTTCGATCAATTCAACACCTATTGACAAGTTCAAAGTAACGAGCTATCCGAAATCCGGCAACAAATGACCAATGATCGATAACAGCGACACGTATTCTTATAAATTTATAATGTACTTTATGAATACGTATTATAGGTATCCCACATACAAATAGAGTGAAAGACGTCATTACAAAGAATATTTAATTACTTAGATTGTCTGTCAGTTTTTTTTTCTTTATTTACATTGTTCTCACAAAATAGTAGCGACAAGAAATATGTAACCGAGATATTTGTAATACCTAACATGATTGAAAAGGATGGCCATGGAATTTCTTGCACATACTTCTCCATAGAGATCTACGCTTTGAAATGTGCAAATAGCATTTTTTTTTTGACTGACAGACTTCTTTACAATTCAAAAGTGCCTGTAAATGGTTCATTTGAAATAAATGCTTTGATTCTTGATTAAATCTGTACCAAGTCAAAAACAGTCTCTACCTCAAAGACAGTGGTTATTAAAGCCCAGTAGAGGACTTTTAAAACTAATACGCTCACGTTTGACCATATCTCATCAGATGGTAATCGATGATGTGGTCGACGTTGGAGCTCGCTATAGTCTAGAGGTATAATTATTCAATCTTGTCTTAGATATTCTCAAGTTACAATTCTACTCCTTAACTGTACAAATAATAACAGTATTCCCATAGCAGGAAAGTTAACATCAACTAGAAAATATGAAATCAAGTAGGTGAGTGTTATTTCCGGTACCTATAGGTACGTAGCCAAAAAGATAGCTTGACGCAACGGCAGAAAAATGCTGATGTGGAACTGCATCATGGCCTATGGACATTATGTTCCATCTATTTTCGTAATGTCAATGCCCCAAAACATAAAGCCGAAGCGAACCCACGCTCTGCTATCGACGATATCGTGGAAATGGTAAAGTATATGGGCCAATTAAAAGGCTCAGAGTCACCCAAAGGCCAATGGAAAGGGCTATGCTCGGAGTTTCCTTGCGTGATCGAATCTGAAATGAAGATATCCGCAGGAGAACCAAGGTTGCCGACATAGCACGAAGAATCGCCAAACTTAAGTGGCAATGGGCCATTGCTCGCAAAACAGATGGCCGTTGGGGCCGAAAGGTTCTGGAGTGGCGACCGCGTACCGGAAGACGCAGTGTTGGAAGGCCCCCTACAAGGTGGACCGATGACCTGGTAAAGGTTGCGGGAATCCAATGGATGCGAGACGCATAGGACCGTACATTGTGGCGACATTTGGGGGAGGCCTATGTCCAGCAGTGGACGTCTATCGGCTGAAATAATGATGATGATGATGGGCCAATTATAGATGTACAGTCAACAAAGGAGATAAGTAACCAACCGTCACATGTAGTTGAATTTATATGACTGAATTTTAATTTTATTAATGAGTTGTCTATTAATAATAATATTTATTTATTTCACAAAAAGTACTTATTGCATTTTAACAAATAAATGCTATAAACAGTAATATACATGTACCCAAAACGTTTTAGCAGCTGGAGCCTGGAGTATTTAATATGAATTTAATTATGTTTCATTCATTACCCATCCCCAGCAGTGGTGGCCAGGCAGGCGCATTACTTTGCGTAATTTATTTCATCACCTCATAAAAGGGTGACAGAAAACATCGTGAGGAAACAGGCATGTCCTAGAACCAAAAATTCGAAGACATGTGACATCCACCAACGCGCACTGAGCCGGCGTGATGGATTACGGCCCATTCCCTCTCCTAGAGAGGAGGCCTGAGTCCCAGCAGTGGGAACATTATAAGAGTGATTATGTTCATTATTCATGTACCAGTTTCCATGAAAATTTCAACTACATCTGACGACCCAGGTTACTTGTCTCCTTCGTTGACTGTACACAAGTACAATCAACACGGAGGAGAACAACTAGAAGATATATAATAATCACTTACGGTAAACCTCCGGCACCACACGCTGATCCACTTAATGTCTCTCAGTCGCTTGCCCCCCGGGAGTCGCAGCAGGATGTCTGTATTGGTGTGCGCTGACAAAATTGGAGGGTCCCTGGAATAAAAGACAGTGGACTGTTAATCATCAGCTGATTTAGGTAATCGTCAATATCCGTAAATGTTAGTAATTTACTTCTATTGTTATATAATTAACAAAGACTCAATGTGTACAGTCAGGGGTCAAAAGTGTAGTTGCACTCTACCAATGCTAGAGTGTCTAAAATTTCTTTGTAGCAGAAATTCGATGACCCACAATCCACAACTAGTTTATTCAGTACTTTAGATTCTTTGCTACAAATTAAATCAGTCATGAACCATTGACCCTTTTTAGGGTTCCGTACCTCAAAAGGAAATAACGGAAACCTTACACTTTGTTGTTCTTCCGTCTGTCTGTCTGTCAAAACCATTTATCTCGGGAACGTGTGGAGGTATTAAGTTGAAATTAAAACTATATACTAAAATCTGCGGTCCCTTGAAGCTGTGAAAAAATCAAACTTCTAAGTTAATGAAAAAAAAAGATACGGCCGTTTACGTCGCAAAAAACGTGTATTTCGACACTCTCTAGGGAATAAATATTCATAGGGTACTTCCCGTTGACCTAGAATCCTGAAATTTGGCATGAAGCAAGGTCTCATAGCACAAGTATAGGGAAAAATCTAAAAACTGTAAATTTGTAGTTATGTCACAAAAAAAAACCTTTTTTTGTGATTCGGAAAAATCTTCGTAACTCATATTCGGGAGTTGTACTGTTTTCAAAGGTAAGTTTGTACGGAACCCTCAGTGCGCGAGTCCGACTCGCACTTGCCCAGTATTTTACAAAGTAAACACTTTAGCATTAGTAGAATGCAACTAAACTTTTGACTACCTTACTGCATGTAGTTCATATTATGCTTTACGAAATTCCTATAAAAATATTTTAAAAATAACTCCTTCCTGATATCTACAGCAATACCTAACAGATCTAAAATCAGTAGGTAGATACAAAATAAAACTCACTAAATCGTTTTGAGCGGGAAAAGAATTGTAAGACCTTATGTAGTAGAATAAACGAGATATTATTTCTCTCGTTAGAGCATTGTACCACAGTATAGATATATGGAACAGTACGGAAACTACCTACAAATATTCGAAACGGCACACTCACACAAACATACGCATCGACGAGACTCCTAAGCGTTTCTCGCGGTCCTGTCAGTAGCGAATGCCGCTTAGAAGTCTCGTCGATGCGTATGTTTGTGTGAGTGAGCCGTTTCGAACATTTGTAGGTAGTTTCCGTACTGTTCCATATATCTATACTGTGATTGTACACAAGTACCTATACCTATGTACTACAGTTGGGTACGTATACCTAAACAGGGGTAGGTTGGTACATGCGAGCGTCGATTTTTTAACAAGCGACCTTTGTTATGTTACGACGCGCACGCTTTGCAGACGCAAGCTGGAGGATGCTTTTATATTTTTATTGCTACGATTAGGTACACAAGATGATTGTGTGGGGATTGTTAAGAAAGAAAGGGAGACAGTGATAGCGTAACGGTTGATAGGACGCAATGGAAGAAGAAACCACCTCACCGGCCGCAAGCAGTGGAGGCGATCGGCGGCGGCGACATCTCACGGCATGGTCCGGAGCGAGAGAAAATGGTATGCGGTCGCCTCCTTCTGCGAAACAGCAATGCTAGCGAAGGAGATGGCCGTAAACATGAGTCAACAGACATCCTAACGCTCTACCCACCGCTACAAGAGACGCCCCGGCTATCGTAGCCGCGGGCTTGCGGACGACAAGCAATAGGTAACTCGACGTCCTTCTGGCCGAGCCCAGTCGTCGATGGTGTGTAGTGTTCCACGCGGTCCTCAAAGAGATTTCAGCAACACCGTCGGGGCCCAGTAGGGCCGATGCCCGCTAGGGCCACAGGGAATTTTTGAAAAGATACCCGTGGTCCTAGAACGCAAAGGACAACTGAAGGACACATGTTTTAGTCAGCCTGACACGCCCTCTTGCTCCACCCTATAGAATTTCCAAATCTTCCTCAAGTAACATGGGACAAGGGTATTAAGATGACAATGATAATACTAAGATTGTACAAGAATACACCGACAGAGACGATTATTTTTTTCTATATCTTAGGGATCCGGATGAGTAAGAATTAGAGTCATACATAAGTCGCAAGTAGGTCTACACGTGATTGGAATACATATGAGAATTCATTTTTATTGAAATGCCGTGTGTGTACAATCTATAGACTACACGAACTTTCTTATATTTACTTTGTTTGTCTTAATTAAAACTGGAAACTGACCGACTGACTGATTGTTACCGTGGATTACATATATGTGACCAATCCCTCACGTTCAGACCGGATGGCAAATATTCATGTGGCCACCGGTGAAACATCACCCTTGCTTTCAGCCTTGCCGGGCGGGAGGCACCACAGCTAGTAGCCAGGCTGGCAGATGTTGCAGTAAGTGAAAATTCGGGATGAAAGATGAAAATAATCGGGGTTTTTGTATACAAATCGGGACAGCTGCGATAATTGCCACAAAAAAAAAACAATACACGGACTAAGCCGACTAACAAAGGCCGCTTCCTCAAAATTTAATTTTACCACTCCACCTCTAAAAGGCTAGGATTTTCAGAACACTGATCTAAACAAACAAACACTTTAACGCCTTGATAATATTACTTTTAATAAAATAAAAAAGACAACGTAAATGTGTTAACAACCATAAAACGAAAAAAGAAATAAAGAAAATCCTCAATTTCCTTAGCGACAGTCGTCGCGCCTCACCCTCCGAGAGACTGAGGGCCATTACATCTCCCTCATAATTATCTTTATTTAATTACCAAACAATTTTACTATTGTGTTATTCATATATTTATGTCCCTAAATTACGATCGTTTTGTGTTTCCACCCCTGAGATATATTTAGGATGTTTTAATGGGGTGGGTATTATCTGTATTTGCATAGTCTTTTTGTGTCGTCGATTTTACTTTTCGTTTACTTTTATATTTTAGGCATTTTTTTTTCTTGAATGTCCATTTGTTTTCCGTAACATTGGTCTATTTATTACAAAGGCGACTGCTGAGCGTTGAATCCTGGCTGCGATTCCTATATCAGAATATGTGATATTCGATTTCTCCATGAAGTTTAAATTCTCAGTAGTAGTCTAACCTATCGTTCTGATTTTTTACCTTTTTAAGAAATATATTTTTATTTTATTATTGATACGTTCGCGTTTGACCACTATCTTACTTGATGGTCGACGATGGAACGTGTTTACCTAGAAATAACCTATTCACTCTTGACTTCAAGACCACCAGGGAAACATAGACTTAAGCAAGAAATTCCACTCCTTAGGCTGTAAGCAAGATGAAAGTGTTCCCAAAACGTTTTGTGCGTATGGGTGGGATGCACCATGTACCGGTGGCGGAATTCAGATGCACACTCGCCAAAATGTACGGATAGTAAACCGACAAGCTAGCAACTCGGCGTCGATGCTCAAGGCTTTGGATAGATACCAAAACTACCAGTTATTTTCCACACAAAAGATAATCTGGGGTAAATAGTAGGGTCATGGGCCTAAGTTAGGCTTACAAATATCTAGCTAACTAGGTTATTTCTTACACAAACACATACATATGTATTTAGGTGTACCTGTCGTAACAAACGATTATTAAGTAGCACATTGTCGGGTCACAACATAGCTTTGACACGATTCTATTGATTTTAGAATCGTTCCGGCTGTAATTGTTAGTTTATAGCTTCACTAGGACACAACGTGATAGTCTTTTTTTTTAGGTGGGAAATCATCCAATGACGTCTCCCGTTCTTGGGCAGAGCGCCTTCCCACTCAGTCAGAGTAAGTCAAAGTAACGATTTTACACACTTTAAATTTGAAAAACTGGTCAAGTGCGAGTCGGACTCGCGCATTGAGGGTTCCGTACAAATCTACCTATGTAAACAGTTCAATTCCTGAATGGAGTTTCGAAGACTTTTCGACTCGCAAAAAAATTTTTGTTTTTGTGACGTAACAACAAATTTACTGTTTTCAGATTTATTCCTATATATGTGCTATAAGACCTTGCTTTATGCCAAATTTCAGGATTTTGGGTCAACGGGAACTACCCTATGAATTTTGATTTCCTTGAGAGGGTCGAAATATACGTTTTTTGCGATATAAACGACCGTATCTTTTTTTTCATTGACTTAGACGTTTGATTTTTTCACAGCATCAAGAGACCAAAGACTTTACTATATAGTTTTAATTTCAACTCGATACCTCCACGCGTTCCCGAGATAAAGGGTCTTGACAGATAGACACACAGACAGACAGACGGACGGACCACAAAGTGATCCTTTATGGGTTCCGTTTTTTCCTTTTGAGGCACGGAACCCTAAAAGTACAGATTTTTTTTTAAATTAGGAAAAAGCCGACGAAAAATTCCGCCTCTGGGGGTCCAGAATCATGTACTGGATCCGTGATATTCGTTTGTGCGTTGGTGTTAAAGACACCGAGTATCAAATGAAAGATTTTTCTTTCTTTATCAACTTTACAGGAGACGTAAAAAATACTCCACGTGCTTGAAATTGCGTATTTGACATCGTGTGACATTTAAACCGAATGAAATATCTACGTCATGTGATGTTTTTACAGATAAAAGGTTCATGCTCTTTATCATTAGTGAGTTATTTTTTATGTAAAGTTAATAGTGTATATGATACTTATACGGGTCGAGAGGCATTTGGGACCGGGACTGTGGTCCCAGATTATACCTATAAATACAATGATTTACTAACAACAAAATGAATTCCTTGAGGGCTTGAGGGTCTAAAATAGCTATACCAATTAATGTATTTGAGCTATACACATTATATTGTAAGTTAAATGTTAATAGATACGAAAAAGATACGCATTTGGAATGATTTTTATGATACGCGTCTCTCCATGATGTAGGCGAGCACTAAGAGAGGATTTTCCAAAATGCATACCTCCTAAAGGTATGAGGTATGGGGTCCAAAAGTGTGGGGAAACGCGTGCGAAGCTGGCCTGTAAAAGCTAAAGTAATTGACAAGGTTTAATAAAGATATTTTCAAAGTAATTTCAACATGAGCTTACACAATGCGGAAAAAGAAAACACTTACTAAAATGAAATTTTAAGTAAGTAATTTAAATAAAAAAAGCTCTCTGAATTACGTCCGAAAATTTAAGGAGCTCTACAAGGAAAGCCCTCATTGATCGCAGGACGAATTTATTTCGTTTTGACTTCGTCCCATGAATACTAAGTTCGACTTCGGGGGAGCGACTTCGCAGAAACGACTCGTGACGAATGTGATCCTCATTTGGATGAATAACGAAAGATGGGGGAGGATGATGCAGGATGTAATTTAAAAATGGAATTTGAATGGATGATGTCATAATTTTGAATTTAATCTTTGGGGTGGATATTAAAAGAATATTTTGTGGTAATATTACAAGCAATTGCAATTATTGTTTTATCATGTTGCAACGGTTGGCGCAGTGGTTGAGCGACCGAGCCCAAGTCGTCGACGTTGCTTAGTGTTCCACGCGCGCCTCAAGGAGATGTCAGCAACTGTAGGGCCCAGCAGGGTCGAAGCCTACTGGGGCCATGGGTGATGCGAAAGAGATTCCCGGAGCCCTGGAAAAATGGCAAAGAAGGAACAGGAGTGGGTTTTTAGTCAGTAAAAGTCTGACACTATCTCCCGTTCCGCCCAAGAGTAGGGGAAGTCATTAGACGATTTACCCAGCCGAAAAAAAAAGTGGTTGAGCGATTGGCTGCTGCGCTGCGGGTCGCAGGTTCGATTCCCGTACGGAACAAATATTTTTATGGCCTACTGAGAGCTGTTCCAGGGTCTGGGTGTCTTGTGTACACACACACCTTATATAGCACCCCATATGACAACCATTGGTGAACCTATAATATAATAAATAAATAAATCCCTTTAAAAGTTCGGTTTAGGTCGTTAAATGGTTCGCGTGGTAAGACCTCAGGTCTTGCGTCAGCCGCTAGGGCTACGGAAACGTTTGAAAGACTTACCGTGACCCAGAACGCAGAGGGCAACTAAAAGATCATACAAGTTTTATTAATCAAGGTTTTTTTTGAGGTGGGGTAATCATCTAGTAACTTTCTCCCTCTTTGGGGTGGAGCGCGAGGGCGTATCAGGCTTTTACTAACTAAAACCACAACTGTATCCTTCAGTTGTTTTTTAGGACCACGGGCGGTCCCCGTGGCTCATGGTATTATTAATACAGGTATCATCATCATTCGACATCGTATGACGTCACATAGGAACTAAAATTCAAAATCTTGCATCGTAGTATTTGAGTTCTCCGCACGATTAACACATAGAATAGCCTGGAATCAACTACCAGACAGTTGCCCGGACCAGACACAACATCTGACAAATTGGATCCTCCCTTTTCAACGGAGGTGTGAGGGACTTTACACCCAGTTCCACATTAACCTGTAAAATAGTAATAATGATATCACACCTGTTTTACACTGAGAGAAACCACTTCAAATATATACCTTCTTGTTCATTTTAAGACCCACTCCTTCAGAAGATCTACTGAGATCATTGAGTATTGTATTGAGGTCCTCCAGCGTCTCAGCCATATCTATTACATGATGGTAGTTTTTGTTTTTGTTTGCAGTTAGTTGGGGGCCCAAGTAATGTGCTAGCCACACATGAAAGGCTGCCCCGCCAACTGACGAAAATTCCCGGAATGCACCATCGTGCTGGTTGGCGACCAGATGAGAGGGCCCGATGGTCATTTCCGGGGGGGCTCGGGCGTCCCCGCAGTCTCCAGACTAGTGCCCCAATGATGCTGTCCTGCCAGTGCGTGACGAAGGTTAGCAGCATGGGACTCTATTTCACTTCCTTCTTCTCTCCTACCTCACTCTCAATATGCCAAGAATGAAAAAGAGAAAAGTTATACAGCGGCTGCACTCCCTCTCACTTAAAGTGCACCTCAGCAATATTAGAGGTCTGCACTCTAATCTCGCAGCAGTCCATCATCACCTGGAGACTGAAAAACCTTCCCTCTTTTTCCTTTCGGAGACGCAGATAAGAAGTCCGTCAGACGTGTCGTACCTGTCTTACCCAGGGTTTACCCTGGAGCACAATTTTAAACCACACGCTGGTGTGTGTTTGTACATCAGGGACGACGTCTGCTATCGGCGTCTCCGCAACCTTGAAGATTCCAGGTTCTCAACGCTTTGGGCTCTGGTGGACACAGGCATTGATAAAATTATCTATGCTTGTGTGTACCGTTCGCACAGTGGTGATCAGGAGACGACCAGGCTCACACAGTACCTTAGTGAGGCGGCGGATGCGGCTCAGCAGAGGTACCCTTCGGCACAACTGGTGTTACTGGGGGATTTTAATGCCCACCATCAGGAGTGGCTTTTCCCATACCGGTGCACAGACCATGCTGGTCGAGAGACGCGAAAGCTTGCGCTAGCGTTAAATCTCACCCAGCTGGTCCAGGGAGCTACGAGGGTGCCGGATGTTGATTCGCACACGGCCAACTGCTTGGACCTTCTGCTGACAACAGATCCAGACCGCTATTCAGTGTCGATATCATCACCGTTAGGTAGTTCCGACCACTGTCTGGTGAAATCTGTATCAGTCTACTCTCCGCCCGATCCCTGCCCTAGAGGCACCAGGCGGGTTTGGCGATATAGGTCAGCAGATTGGGATGGCATGCGATCTTTCTTCGCATGTTATCCTTGGCAGCCTACTTGCTTTTCTTCGGATGATCCATCGTGGTGCGCAGATGCTGTGACAGATGTGTTGCGGCGGGGGATGGAGTATTACATTCCATTCTCTGACGTGACAATGTCTGACCAGGCTCGCCCTTGGTTTGGTGTGGAGTGTGATCGCGCTAACGCGCTTAAGCACGCGGCATACCGGGCATGGGCCGACGCTCGTATGCATAAGGCGAGTGACGTGAGTCAGAAGAAGAGAGCCTTCAACAGGGCTGCCAAGTCTTGCAAGAAGGTGATGCGGAGGTCTCGGTTCGACCATATTAGCCGCATCGGGAACAAACTCGCATCATACCCTGCTGGTAGTAAGGCGTTTTGGTCCCTGGCTAAGTCGGTTGAATCAAACTTCTGCCGTCCCTCACTACCGCCACTGCTGAAACCCGACGGGTCGCTGGCCCATACCGCTGAGGAGAAAGCAAATTTGTTTGCCTCTCTCTTCTCGGAATCTTCGCGTCTAGATTCTGGTGACGCGCGGCCCCCTGTTAATCCTGATGGTTGCGAGACGAGTATGTCGGATATTCGCATTCATCAGAAGGACGTCCGTAGGGTGCTGCGTAACCTTGACGTGAACAAGGCTAGCGGTCCAGACGGGATACCGGCAATTGTTCTAAGAACGTGTGCGTCAGAACTGTCTCCGATCCTGACGCGCCTATTTAGGCTTTCATTTGAGGCTGGAAAAGTGCCGATTGCATGGAAGCAAGCTAACGTACAGCCCGTGCCCAAAAAGGGTAGCCGGGCTGACCCAGCTAACTACAGGCCAATCTCAGTAACGTCCATTCTCTGTAAGACTATGGAACGTGTACTCAACACTAAGCTCCTGGCATACCTAGAAGCTAATGACATCCTAAGTGACCGACAATACGGCTTTCGCCGAAATCGGTCAACTGGTGATCTTCTAGCGTATGCCATCCACATCTGGAGTGAGGCCATTGAGAAACACGGGGAAGCGCTTGCCGTCTCCCTCGATATCTCGAAGGCTTTCGATAGGGTCTGGCACGAAAGCCTTATAAGTAAGCTTCCTTCTTTTGGATTACCTGCTGGTTTGTGTGCTTGGATTGCAGACTTCCTGAGTGACCGGTCCATCCGGGTGGTCATCGATGGTTGCTCGTCCGGTCAAATGGCCATTAATGCCGGGGTCCCTCAGGGGTCAGTACTCTCGGCAACATTGTTCTTGCTGCACATAAATGATCTGCTTAAGCCCGGTACCTTTGGGTATGCAGACGACAGCACTGTTGCTGAGAGTTACATATCCAGCGCGCAAGCTAGTGGGTCACAGATCCAGTCTCTCCGAGAGGCTATGGTCGAGCGCTTGAACTTGTCCTTGGAGGCAGTCTCTGAATGGGGCGATGCCAATTTGGTCAAGTTCAATGCTGCTAAAACCCAGGCGTGTCTATTTTCCGCTAAAAGGAGCCAATTCAGCCCTGCTCCTACTTTCCGGGGCGTAACCGTGCCAATAACCGACCATCTTGATCTCCTTGGTGTTACGCTGACGTCAACACTCAACTTTGGGCCATACATCGAAGCAAAGGCTCAACTGGCAGCAAAAAAGCTGGGAATCCTCGCGAAGGTAAGACAGTACTTCACGCCGGAACAGCTGCTCAAACTTTATCAAGCGCAAGTTCGATCGTGTATGGAGTACTGCTCTCATCTTTGGGACGGATCTGCCCGATACCAGCTTGATGCACTTGAGGCAATTGAGAGGCGAGCCAGGAGGATCATTGGCAATGACGCACTCGTTGAGTCGAGGCTTCAAAGTCTTGAGCATCGACGCCGAGTTGCTAGCCTGTCGGTTTTCTACCGGTTGCATTTCGGGGAGTGTGCGTCGGAATTGCATAACCTAATTCCGCCTAGCCCGTTCCATCATCGGACCACCAGGCGTACGGCAATGCGCCACCGGTACATGGTGGACATCCCACCTATACGCACGAAACGTTTTGGGAACACATTCATAGTGCGTACAGCTAAGGAGTGGAATTCCTTGCCGGAATCTGTTTTTCCTGATGGCTACAACCCGGGAATCTTTAAGTCAAGAGTGAATAGGTTACTTCTAGGTAAGCGCGCTCCATCGTCGACCGCATCTTCGCTTTCCATCAGGTGAGATAGCGGTCAAGCGCGAACCTATCAAGAATAAAAAAAAAAAGAAAAAAAATGGTGAAGAAGTTTGGGATCACATTATGCGCATATTTTTTTTTTAATATATTTTCTACAGAGGAGCAGTGATATAGACCCCACATGTACGGCCAGTTGTAGGTACCTAAATCGCGGGTTCAAACCCAGCCAGGCAAATAAGTGTAATTTCAACACTACTGTTCTCGAGTCGGTGAAGGAAAAAGAAAGAAAGAAAAAACAACGTAAAAAAACATCATAAGGAAACCGACATGCCCTAGAATAAAAAAATCGAAGACATGTGACATCCACCAATCCGCACTGGGCCCGCGTGGTGTAATATGGCCCATTCTCTCTCCTAGAAAGGAAGCCTGAGTCCCAGCAGTGGGAACATTATAAGGTTGATTATGCTATTATCTAACTATATATAGGGTGACTGGTAATTAGTGTACGATACTTAAACACGTGATTGTGCTCATGATAACCAACAACTTTTACTATGGGAACAAACCTGAAATCGCGAAAAAAAAATCAGCTGTTCAGTACATTTACATATGTTTGCCTTATGTACTGAACAGCTGATATTTTTTTCGCGATTTCGGCTTTGCTCCCATAATAAAAATTGTTTGTTATCATGAGCACAATCACGTGTTTAAGTATCGTACACTAATTGCCAGTCACCCTATATTTATGGTGAAACTGACTGACATATTAACGCACAGCAGAAACTACAGGGCCTAGGAGTGAGAAATTCAGCACAAGGTTTCCTTTTATGACGTAGGCGAGCACAAAGAGAGGATTTTCCAAAATTCACACCCTAAGGGGATGAAACAGGGGTCTAAAGTTTGTATAGAGAAACCTACATTCACGCGGGCGAAGCCGAAGAAGAAGCAGAAGATAGTTACTGTGCTTATATTTTCTGATCCAGATAAAACTTAAAACGGCAGCCAGCAACCGATTCGTCCTCAATTAAAGCTCCGTTCAACGTCGATCGAATCCCTGACCTTCGTATTGTGTGTTGGAAACTTCGTCAATGAAGCAGAAGTTTGCCGTCTCTGTATGCTTGTTTGTCGCTAAGCCAGGAGCTGGTTGTGTAACCGATTCATAAATTACTATTAGAAAGTTGGTCGACCACGGCCGAAGTTACCAGTTTTTTTAAAGGTGTTATTGTTTTGATTATAGGTATATGGCTTCTGTCTGGGTCGAGTTGAGAGGAAAGTAAATCGTGTAAAGTTCACGTGTCGAAAGTGCAAGAAAATATACCTAACGAGATCTGCAGTGATACCGCGAGCTCTTAACGCAATCAATTTTACGACCTAAATTGAACAGTTAAAGGGATGGAGCAATAAAGAGTGTATAGCTCCATACCTCTTTGTCGCTTGCATGACTGACATTTTAATACGCCATGATAAGTCCCTTGGAATGATGATAATGATGGCGCAAACAACACCCATCTCGCGCCGGATGAAAACTGTTTATCCTTGGTAATTTGCGTACGGATTTGACGCATTAGACTTGCTATATCATACTATGTACGGTACGTACGGTCTTAGGTGTTTTTTTTTGGGAATTGTACCCGAAGGGTGCTAACGGGACCCTATTACTAACCCTCCGCTGTCCTTCCATCCGTGCGTCTGTCAGCGGGCTGTATCCCATAAACCGTAACAGGTAGAGAGTTGAATTTTTCACAGAATGTGTATTTCTATTGCCGCTACAACAAAAAGTTAAAAATTAAAGAGGGTTCCCAAACGTTGTGTTGTCAGCGTGTTTTTGCTGAATTTTAATATTGTAGTACGGAACCCGAGTGCCAGTTTTTTATATGTAGACAACTACAACTTTCATATATGAAAGAGTGATTGATGTCGATAAAGATTTCGACCGAGAAAGTTACAGTCACTGCATGAAACGGTAGCGTGTGTCAATTTCATGTTTTTTTTATTGGCTGTCGTTATTAGTATATTATATAAAAGGAGAAACTGACGATATATCGACGCACAGCCGAAACTACTGAGCATAGGAGCGTGAAAGTCAGTTTCCGACAATTTTTATATGTATTTCTACAATTAAAGATATTGTATATTTTTTATTCAGTGACATTTATTTGATAAATAATATAGTAAATCAAAGCAATTAATGGTCAAACAGAGAATGTTTCGCCTTTTTAAATTTTTGTCGTTTTTTCAACATTTAAGTTAAGTATTTCTGAAAAAGCACTCCATGAACCATATTCATTTTGATTCTCAATGATACTACTCTTAGTACTTAATCTTTTATGTGAGTACTTATTTATTTTGATTCACTGTGCGCGTCTATGCTATACGGAAAAATAAACTCTGGCGTATCGTCGCGTGCACCGCTATCCTGAACGTGTATAATTTTCCATGTAGGATGGACGCGCACAGTGAACCAAAATGACTGGACGGGCTGAAATGATGATGATGATGTGATATGATGATGTCCTACGCTTCAAACCACTCACCTAGTCGTGTAATCCTCTGGATACGGCACCAAGATCCCTTCAGGACTCGGTTGGGGCGTGTCACCGACCCAGAAATATGCGTCAGGGCCAGTTCCATCGTACGCGAATCCTCGCACGAAGACTGTACTCTCGTCCACTGCGTACACGGTGCCTCGGATGCCGTGCGCATACTGTGTGAGGCGGCCGATCAGGCGGCCGTAGTAGGGCTCCGGACGACGAGCAGTGACTGAACCTGGAGAAAAGAAAGAATATTTGTAACTTGAAGAGCTTTCCATCATGTTTTGTAGGTTGAAACGACGATATACGGTGCCGGACACATAATCGGATAATAAGCGACATTTATGTTGCCACTTAAGAACTAAGTAAATTACAAAATCCTGCATCATCAAGATTAGAACATATACAACAGTTTGAAATCAAATATCGGGCAGTTGCCCGGATCAGACACAACACCCGTCTGGTCGGGGGATAATGGGATATATACCCCCTTTTCAACGGAAAGGGCATTGCGTAAAAGTGTCCCCACCCACCAATAGATTTGAAACAGGTGTCATTCGAATCGTCTGGTTGAATAGAGTTTTATTATCATGGCGACGTATCTCAAAAGTATGGGGTTTAGGTTTTATAAAACATTATATTTTAACCTAACCTGACCTAAGTTGTGCGCACATGTATAATATTCACTGTACGGTACTTGGGGTTACGGAGACACTTTAATGCACCAGCACAAATGCTTGATCATATTGTAATAGCTGACTATAGTCCTATGATGACTAAATGTCTTTTTAGGGAAAAATAAACACATTTCTACAATTTTTTTTTTATTAAATATATTTTAACAACCAAATCAGCTGTTTTATCTTTTGTGGATAGGAATGAATAAACTGACATGTATCCCATGTCTGTTGGAGGGTGGGGACGGTGCCCATACAAAATCGATCGATCCTTCTTTGCGGGACTTCTGAATACCACTAATGTATGGAAAATACCAAGAATGGTGTTTTGTTCCGTCGTAGTATGCTTCGTTAACTAGAATAAGTAAATATAAATGGCAATAGACAAGTCATACAATAATCTTATTGACAATTGGAACAAAATTATAGTGTTCTGGTATCTAAGGTATAGAAAAAGAACACGAGGTAGACAGTTTCGAAGGTGCGACAAAATAAATGCAAAAGCAAGGAAAACTTGAAATAGGAAAGCGCTGAGCAGAACAGAGCAGAAAGGGATGGAGGGAGGCCTTTGGCAAAGTTGGGAAAACAGATGAAATGATTGTGTTAATTTAAGGGCTTTATCATACTAGCGGATTGCGAGCGTTCTCAAAGCGGAGCGGATGCGCAACGAATACGTTACGGGCGCGCAACGAACACGCCGCGTATGTGCAGCGAATTTGTTGCGGACGCGCAACGAAATCCGGCAACGATGTGCAGGTCTCCGGCGTCTTCGAAGTAACAAAGCCAACAGTGGTGTCTCCTCGTCGGAATCCATTTTGTTACTGAATGTTTTGTACGTCGTTAACTTCAGTGGCGTGCCTAGGGTTTCAAAATAAGGCAAGCCCAATAAAATTTTAACCGATTTCAAAAAAAGAAAGTTCAGTTTTCGACTGTAGGTACCTACGTATGTATCATCGCAATTTTCTCACAAACTACTGATTAGGTACAATAAATTAAAAGCCCAAAAAAACAGTCATGAATTTCATTTATAATTATATCTGAGAATCAAGCACAGTTATTTTCTATGACTAACATCGGGGGTTTCGTCAATAATAATTGAAACAAATTTTGTTTGCCTAACTTCGTAATCGATGCAAGTTTGCATCACATCGGCTACGGAATGAATAATATCGTTTTGAATTTTGTTAGATAAATAACTCGGCCCCGGTTTGTCACTTTTCTAATGCTGCATATATTTTGAAATTAACGAGACCAGTTCTAAAAAATTGCCTTTATTTTTGAATATTTAATTTCGTTATTTTAAAAAGTCGCTAGTTTTTATTGTTGCTAAATCTTAAAAAAAGTTTCCAAACTCGTTAAAAATCTCCAAGATCTCACAACGTCGCTAAAACGGCAACTCGGCAACACTGCAGAGTTGGCAAGGTGACAAGGTCAAGCATACGCGAGCAACTTCATACGAATGCAACTTCATACGAATGCCCGGCTTAAATCTTCCATACTGATCGATTTGTAGTCGCATAAAGTTCTAACTCGTTATACGGCACATCGCTATAAGTGCGAAAGTGACAGAGATAGTATTTGAAAGCCCGGTAAAAGCCGGTACGTGTAAGCGAGATAGATATAGCTCTCGCGTAGATGCTGCCAATGCGTGCGTGTAGTGTGGCATAGGTAGATACTTTGTGTTATTTTGATAAAAATTAAAGCGCGCGAACTTTTAAATAGTTAGTGTAGTTCGGGTTTGATATTGATTCTCTATCGAGCATTTTAGTAAGGCATGCCTGGCTTTTCTGCTTGTATGAAGGTACCGCCACTGGTTAACTTGCTACAAACGCGCATTGAAAACGTTGCGAAATTTGTCACGCCTCCGCGACGTCTTCGCTGTGTAGCCTCTGCGTGTTCGCGACGCATTCGTTGCGCGTCCGCCCCGCCCCGTAGCCGCTCGCAAATCGCTAGTGTGATAAAGCCCTAAGATTATCTACACTAATAATAATAGGTTTTTCTTTAATTACCTATGAAATTGCCGTTTTAGAATATAAGTCGATGGCCGTTTTATAAAACGGGTTGCTATGAAGTGGATTGACTTGGAATTATAAGTTCAAATAAACTTTATATTATAGTTATGTACGTTTTTTTTTTTACTATATTAGGTATTTATTGGTTTCTTTGTTTTGTATTTTCTGTAATATCGCAGTACTGAAAAAATATTGCATATCGTTCCATAAACGACGGAGTTCCGAGGTAAAAAACAAACAAAAAAAATGCAACAGAATTGACAACCTCCTCCTTTTTTTGAAGTCGGTTAAAAATAGTCAACACAGGTCTGTGTGTATGTTTAGTGCGTGTTTTAGTAACCCTCTCAGTTCGTTTAACACTATTTTATGAAAAAGTAATTCAACAGGGTGAGACGAATTGAGAGGGTTGTAATGATGATTTTAATGATTTTAGTTCCCTAAATAAATATGTGTATGTGTGTGTGTGTATGTGTATTTGCGACCATAGTCGCAAATCATATTTTAATCAACATACGACTTAACAACTTATATGCAAAATGCAAATGAATTTCGCACTCTAACATGCGCTTCCACCAGTTAGGTACGTTTATTTATGTAAAATCATGTGGTAAAAAAGGTTTTCCGTGTTTATCACCAGACAGTGTTTATTATTATCAGTCTCAATACAAATTGACATTTACGTTAACGCGTGTGAGTCGAGTACATTACAAATCACGCATTAAGGCCATTAAGGCCCATAAGGCCAACACACAAAGGAACTATGGTAATCAATCTACAATCGTACAATGACGGAACTAATTGTTAAGCATAATGTCACACTACATCAAGATGACGTGTTACAGTCGTTTTATACAACTGTCTAGTAATGTCAATTTTATTATAAGTTTAAAGTAGGGTTGTAACGGAACTTCGTCTCCGCATCCGTTACTGCGGAAGTTCCGCAAGAAATCGTATCTTCGCGTCCGCTTCCGCATCCGCAAAATTTATGCGGAGTTTTAACGGAGTTTTGTTTACGTCATATTCAAAGGACAAAAACGTGTCGCAACGAGTTTCTTTATTATTAATTTTTTTGGTTCATTCTGCGTATCACCGCGCCACTTGACGTGATTATGACGTAAACCTTTTGTTGTTTTAAAAAAATAAAATTGTGCTTTTTCTTCATAGTATTAACGCTTCCGCTTCCGTTTTCGCTTCCAAATCCGCAAAGATTTCCTTTTGACAACTGTTTCCGTTTCCGCTTCCGTTAAGACACTTCCGTTGCATCACTAGTGGTTATGCTGATCTTTATTAATAAATTTTTCCACTAATCAAATAAAACTCGGGTGAGGCCCGGTTATGGTTAACCAATCAGAGACGTCCATTTATAGACCGGACTCGAGATTATTATTATTTACAATATTGATTCTAAAGATCTTTCTTATGTTACAAATATAAATATCGGGCAAACATGAGATCTAAAAAGCTTAATTAACATAGGTACAGTAAATGATCACTTATGAAAGTGTACTTAACAATATTGCGTTGAACTATCTGAAATAAATACTTATAGTACATATAAAATTACATTGCGTCCTTCACATACACATTTTACAAAGTTCTCGTAATCACAACGTCCATGTGTGGGCGGGGCCCGTCCTGCACAAATTTCCACCTACACACTATGCGAAGAATATTGTCTCGGCATAACTCAAAGACATTTTACTCGACTGGAAAACCTTTGTATGAAATGCCATTCATACAAAGAACCTATAGAAATTCAAGTCGCATAAGTTTCAATATCTCCAGAAATACTCGTACAAATGTCAACTTAGTTCTGTTACGTCAAATGTCAGGTACGTTCCATGTTCTATTGTGATAACTTATGTTAACGTGGGTGTCCCTGGCGCGGGTCAGATAATATAGCCACAGTATAGATATATGGAACAGTACGGAAACTACCTACAAATGTTCGAAACGGCTCACTCACACAAACATACGCATGGACGAGACTCCTAAGCGGCATTCGCTACTGACAGGACCGCGAGAAACGCTTAGGAGTCTCGTCGATGCGTATGTTTGTGTGAGTGTGCTGTTTCGAATATTTGTAGGTAGTTTCCGTACTGTTCCATATATCTATACTGTGGCATAGCCGTGAGCCGATGAGTTGACTGTTTTGAACGAAACACATACTTTTAGATCAATGAAATAAAATCAATAAACCACATATATTTATTTGTAAACATGGGTAAAATTAAATATTGATGTTTTTTTTAAATATAATTATGTAACTAATAAAGTTCTCCATGTTTAACCATCATATGGGTATGTAAGTATGTAAATAATGAAAAGTAAGTTCAAGATAAAAAAATAAATATACGAGTACCTACAGCCTTGTCAGCCATAGTTATGAAATAAGTATAATAATATTGAAATGTCAAAAAAAAAAAATATTATAAACGATTTAAAACACATTAAAAATAGTTAATTGATAATTCATAAAACTAGTAAGTACTGATTTTTTCCTAATACATCACTATTTTTTAATTAGTACAAATACTTAAAGGGCTTATTAGGAAAGGTCTTGTTATTATTAAAGTCTCAATAAAATAATATTCTTAAACAGCAAAGTTATTAGCATTTGTTTATATCCCAAAGTGTCACTCAATTTATGGAAATATTGTACGGGCAAAGACTGCGCGTAGTATTTTCTAGTTGCAATTGTTATGAATGATTGATTCTATTATGAATTTACCAATTATGACAAAATTTTCGTGGACAATTTTGGGATTTCGGTTTTTTTACTTTTGACTACAAAAATACTATGATCAGTAACGGGTACGGATAGAGCCCTATTTTTTTTTTAGTACTAATTAAAAAATGGGGGTGTCATAATACATCGGATGTAGTAGGCCTAACATTTTTTATATTAGTTAAAGATATAAATTATCTTTTTAAATTTAAATTATGTATTCAGGTAATTTATTGTAGATTTTGGGTCCAAGAAATTTTGGAACATGTGGGATTGTGCATTTTTTTTCGTGGCGTATGCGTGCGTTTATGGCGCTCTTTGGGCGATTGTATAAATGTATATTTGTCTTAACATAGCTTGCTATTTCATATATGTAGAGAAAGGGAAGTGTAAGTAACTGAAGCTTTTCGAAATGTGGCTTACAACTATCTGTACTATGAATGCCACATATTTCCTTTATACATTTCTTCTGTGCTTTGAACACCAGTTCTCTAACGGCTGCTCTATAAAGTTGGCACAATAAAAATTTTGTTCATACTAGGCACTTTCACCAACTAAAATATTTCCAATTGAGCTTTGTATTTGTCTATGTACCTATACAAATCGGAAAAAAGAACAAAGCGAAAGATTGACTATAACAAAACCCTTATCAGTTGTTACCAGGAATGCAATAAAAAAGCAAAATCCGCTAAAACGAGCTCCGCTCAGCTGATCATCAATACACGTTAACTCCCCAACTTCATCAGGCCGACAATGTACGCTGACAATACACCGTGTATAATACGGACTGACAATAATATCCGAATTTAGGGACCGAGCCTCCCTAACAAATCGTCCCATCTCCAGACCACCCCCGCTGCAATTTAAGACCTAATCAACCAGAATAAGGCATAGATTAGAATGAGCAATGAATTACAAATGAAGTTTTTTCCCAAAGTAATATTCTTAAAAGCTGCGATCGATCAGTTAGGGAGGGGGGGGGATAGTCAGTCGAATCCATTAGTAGACGGATGTTCGATTTGATAAGTCACCATGGCTGCTACGGGTAAGGTTTTTGGGTAAATCTCGTAAATTAAAACGACTGTTTACACTGTTTTTGGGCAATTTTTAGCCGACTGCGCCAGGAGAAGAATATTTTTTCGAGTGTATGTAGTATTTTATTTCGAGAAGTGTCGTTAGATTCGTCTTAGTTGAAGAGTAACACTGGGTAACTACATCACAATTATAAAAAATAAAATGGCGTATTTTTGACTCCAAATTATATGTTTTCATGGTTGCTTTAGCAAAACAAGTGGACGATTGTGCAATACAGGGTGATTATGAATTCTTTGGCTTATTTTTTTTAATGTGGTCGTTTTCGGCAACCAGCTACCAGCACCTATTTTACATTATATAGGCGAAAGTTTGTGAATGTGTGTGTATGTTTGTTACTTCTTCTCGCTCGAACAGCAAAACGGAATTCGATGAAACGTAGTATACTAGTAGAGCAAGTCCTGAAAGAGCGCATAGTATATGCCCCACGAGGCCATGGCGGTGCTCCGCCCAAAGAGTTATTCCTAAGGTAGGGAGACTTTAAAAAAAAACCTTACACTCCTACTAGGCTACTAATACTCCTAGTTGTATGACAGTAGGTGGGGTAGTGACTCTTAGAACTTGAAGCCGTACTCGTACTACTGTGAATGTTAATAATAATATCTAAATGGAGCATCTCCTCACTTGGTAGACAACTTATATAAACGACGAAGATGTTTACGCCTCCGCGAAAAACGTTACTTTATTATGAAGCTGGCTTTAATGTTTATTGACCTTTTACCAAAGTAATATCTGGTAATTAAAGAAACGTACTCTCTTTCATCTGAATAGTAAGCTGATTAGTTTTTTAATTTATTATTCACTAGCTTCTGCCAGCGGCTTCGCTCATCATCATCATCATTTCAGCCGAAAGACGTCCACAGCTGGACATAGGCCTCCCCCAAGTGTCGCCACAATGAACGGTCCTGTGCGTCTCGCATCCATCGGACTCCCGCAACCGTTACTTAGTGCGGCTTCGCTCACGTGAAACTAAAAAAAAAATTATGAGTACATACTCTTGGGACAAAAAGTATCCTAAGTATGTGCTATTTTAGGACATGGTCTACCCCTGTGCCGAATTTTATCCAAAACCGTTCTGCCGATCGAGCGTGAAGAAGTAACAAACATACAAACACACACAATCTTTCGCCTTTATTATTGGTGTGATCTTTGTGTTGGTGGTTGATCGGTGTTGGTGTGTTGTGGTTGATCGGTGTTGGTATATTGGTGTGTTGTTGGTTGATCGGTGTTGGTGTGATGGTGGTTGATCGGTGTTGGTCTGTTATTGGTTGATCGGTGTTGGTGTGTTGGTGGTTGATCGGTGTTGGTGTGTTATTGGTTGATCGGTGTTGGTGTGTTGGTGGTTGATCGGTGTTGGTGTGTTATTGGTTGCTTGGTGTTGGTGTGTTGGTGGTTGATCAGTGTTGGTGTGTTGGTGGTTTATCGGTGTTGGTGTGTTGGTGGTTGATCGGTGTTGGTGTATTGGCTGGTAACTAGCGATGGCGTAAATTGTAGTTAATAAATTAATTATGAGGCTAGCTGCTCTCACACCCCAAAAGTGAAATCATCTACTGCCAGGTAAAACCCTAAAAAAAACGACCTTCCTACATACAGTCAAACCGGTTGAAAGGTAAGATTACCCGTGGTCCTGGAACGCAAAGGGTAACTGAACATAGGTGTGGTTATAGTCAGTAAAAGTCTGACACGCCCTCCCACTTCGCTCTAGACTGGGAGAAGATATTAGATGATTTCCCACATCAAAAAAAGGGGTAAATAGGTACAAGGGATTTTCACGTTATTTTACTATTTTTTCCCCAGCATTTAAGTACTCATAGACTCGTGTTTATTCATAATAAACTAACTTCTACCAGCGATTTCGCTCGCGTAAAAGTAAGTTTCTCCATACAAACTTTGGACCCCCGTTTCATCCCTTTAGGGGGTGAATTTTGTAAAATCCTTTCTTATCGGATGCCTACGTCATACAAAGAACATACCCTCCAAGTTTCAGGTCTTTACGATCAGCGGTTCAGGCTGTGCGTTGATCCGTCAGTCATTCAGGACAAAGTATTTTACAAGTATAGATTGTAATAAAAATCGAAAATATATACCAGAGTGAAAATCCTAATCAAAATTTTGTTCCTATAAAAAAAACGGGGTGACGTTTGCCGGTACGTATATACCCACAACTATAAACATACTTAAAATCATCCCTTGAGATGTACAACTCGCAAAAAATACTCGTATATATGCGAAGGTAAGATAATTCCTCTTACCTACGACGAAGTAATGAATGCCTGTGGGTAAAACCGGATTAATTCCACTGAGAAATGTTCGAAGCATATTTTTTTATGAATATTTAAAGCCGTGTACGCACGTACGAACAAATTTGTTGCGTTGCATGATACGCAACAACTTAGTTCGCACGTGTGTACGACCAACGAACATCGAACACTCTGTTCGTCGATCATGTTTCCGGCGATCCCACTAGTATGTTCTTTAAAGACGGTGTCCTTCATGAATAAATGCGATCACCAAAAAACTTTTCACTACTTCACAATCGACCACATCCAAAGACACCGCCATGGCTGTAAGAGAGTTCACGACTGTTGTGGTTGTGCGCGAACTCGATTCGAACTATGTTCGCGTTCGTGTTCGAATATGCCGTCCATACGAACAAGCCAAATGTTCAAGTTTGATGTTTGTGTTCGCTATATTCGTGTTCGTACCGTGTGAGTACACGGCTTAAGACTTTGGTGGCGTAGTTTTTTTGGAGATGTGTAGTAACTAGTAGGTATTCTAGGTATTTTTTTTTTGAGTTTTATCCAATGATTTCTCTCGCCTGGAGTGGAGCGCGAGGTCGTGTCAGATACAACAGCAACAGCAACAGTCCTTGCACGCATACACGATTTGCGCATGGAGATGCAACGCCGGGGCGAAACTTTGCTGCAGCGACAAGTCGTGGCATTGCGGACAGAGTTCCGGCGGGATCTCATGGTGGAATGGCAACAGCGACCCAGGTGACACCATTGTGTGGCCCGCCCGGAGGACACGGTGGAGCATACGGTAGAGGTGTGCCCCGCCTGGGCAGAGCACCGCCGTGTCGTCGTGGGGGGGATCGGCAGAAACGATCTCTCGCGCCTGGCCCTGGTACAGGTCATGGTCCGGAGCGAGGAGGAATGGCAGGCGGTCGCCTCCTTCTGCGAAGCAGTAATGCTAGCAAAGGAGGCGGCCGCACGCGCGAGGGAACGGCCTATATTTTATATTATGGTATAAACACGATATTTATAATACTCTTTGCCATATAATTCAGGAGATCGATACCTGACTTCAGCCATGAAACTGGTTGTATAGTCGCAGAATAAAAACGTTATATCCATTTAAGGCAACCATTACCAGGTCGGAAACGAAAATATAAATTCACAATCCGCGACTGTACACAATTTGACAGTAATGAGTCTAACTGTGGAAAATAAAACGTCAAAAATATTAGACTTTTTAAATTATTTAATAACTTAAGAGGAGCCTTCCCCACTCGTCTTCGTTAACCTGAGTATGGTTTAAAAGCTTGCCGGTTCATTCAACGCAATGTTTAATAAAAAGGCAATGCGAAAACAGAGAGATAATACCAGAAAGCTCTGCTGGCACTCGGTAATACCGTCATTCACTCGAATATTTCACAAAACTTGTTCCAGGAAATACGTGTTTTTTTTTAAACTGTAAAAGTTTTTGGAAAAAAATTTCGTCATTCAGAACCTTGATTAAATTAGCAAGGCTTCTATTGTTATATTTTTTTTTACATTATTAATTTTATTTTTTTGATTTATGAAAGGTTCATGCAAAATAGCAGATGTTGACGAACTCTGGTCTTTACTGGATTAGTTTTACACAAATTTATAAATTGATTCAATAAAAGATTCAAAACAAGATCAAGATTTCAAGATTTTTTTTTGATTTCAATAAAAGCGTAGATAATATCCACAAGACATCCGTGTTTCCAAAATATCTAATAAAAAATGTGTAATAACGTCATAATCGCGTAAGAGCGGTTGTATGAAAAAAGCAGTGAAAATGTATGTCGGGTTGGCTGCTCTTAACATATCTTTCCAATTAATAACCCTAAAATTTTACACAATAACTCATTTTCAAAAGAAACTCCCCGTTCCAATTCTACTCCCTAAGGCGCATTATCATTATCACCCTGCCTCGTCCGTATTTATCTAATATCCTAAGCGGGGAGCTGGCACCCCATTAGAGGATATTTTGATTGACATACTTCAACCCCCGAGATTTGTTGCATAGCGGGGGAGGGTTGAGCTTGAGTTGTGCGATTTTTGTAAGAATGATGTGTCGTTAGTATTTTTTTTTTCTGTTATAAAAGTTGTGTGATAACAGTTTAGGTGGTTGTGACCTGCGGACTTACCATGACGAGTTAAAGTGTCAGGTGTGCGAGCGAGAAAGAAGGATGGAGCTATACACCCCATATCTCATCCCTTTAACAGTTCAGTTTAGGTCGTCAATGGTTATAATATGACTGAAATCATTTATTTGTAATGGAGTAACCAATTATGTTACTCTTGTCAGGTATGTCATATAGAGCACCTACCTTATTTGTTTTCTGTGTTTTTAAAACCAAATCTGAACAGAATGCAACTTCGAGTGTATGAGTGTAATTGTCAGTATTTTTTAAAATTTAGTTATGGCAAATCCTGTTAAAAAAAATCACCAAGTAAATAGTAGGTATACATTTGCTGTCTGTGGAACAAGAATTTCATATCGTTTTGTAGTCGGGTCTTTCATCCTTTTTTTTCTATAGAAAAAATAATAATGAAACCGTCCACTAAGCCCTCCTCAGCTAAGTCCCACACAACCGACAATCGTCCTCACACAACAACCTCGCAAGTCACACAGGAGTCCCCAAAGCCGAAACATAACCGATTAAAATATACCCTGCTACACCCCCACTTCACCTCCTGGGGGTGGAGTTCGCCCTCGCGCCTAACACGTACACTTAATACAGTTTTGTCTCGCCATTTCGATACTTACTCGTTTGCGCCTGAACAAGACTCTAGACGTTTTTCATCTTACGTTACTTATAAGTGTCTTTTAGAGAAAATGGTTCTGTTTTTTGGGGTTCTTGTGAAGGGTAAACACTAAATTACTTATATGAACTTACGAGCAAAATATTCTAGTAAGTAATAAAGTTGATTGTGAAAGAATTCATCTGGGATAGTCATCATCCTGAGAGCTACAACCTACAACAGAAGATTTACGCGCTTACGCTAAACGTCACGAGGCGCGGTGATGCGCAGAATGAACCAAAAAAATAATAATATATTATTATAAACAAAGAAAGTCGCTGCGACACGTTTGTGGAATAGAGGGTTGAAGGAATAAATTGTTGGGTAACATTTTGAAATAATAGGTGTTAATTACCGGCAATTCGTATAATTCAGGTATATATACAATACCTATATAATGTATAGAATACCTGGGGCCTCAAGGCAATGTAAATTATTATGAATATTATTGTCCATTACATACTTTAGGCAATGTATACAATTCCTAGGGATTGTATAGAGTACCTACTGGTCCACCGGCAATGTGTAAAATAACTATATTTTGGTCTATATTTATCAATGTTAACCGACCTACCTATAATGATGGGCAAATGAAACATGTTCTCTTACTTACCATCAATGTGTGTAAAAGACTTGAGCAGGGAAGGAATTGATGTAATTTTAGGGCATCCTGACACGGACATGTTTGGTTAGGGTTATTTTTTTATAACCACCCGGACCCCGCGGACAAGAAATAGAATCTGACTATAGTTAACTCATCATAACCGACATGTTTACGCTGAGTTCGCAGTCTCCGCATGCGTCGTAATTGCAACTATGCATTTACTTTGAAATCGGACATAATTGTTTTTATTGCAATATATTCAGTCTGGTATCCGCCATCGTAGTAATATCCTGTATTTTTATAATTAAATCTTTGTAATAATAAATAAATATTTTTTTAACGTAATTTCCGATCGCCGAAACATAACTGGCGCAGTCGGTAGGATCGCGACGCTCTAAGATCGAATCCAACTCTTCATCTTATGAGTGACGGTTCTCAAATCGTTCCTTCGTGATCTACAAAGAACCTATCGCGCGGTCGGACACCTCTACGGTCATCAGGATAGTTCTCCGGAGAATTGGAGGAAGCTGTGTTGGTGGAGGCTCGACTCGACAGGAGATGCAGTGGCTGCTTTGGTAAGTGCTCTTGTTCTACCAAGTGTCCTTGCTATATTTCCTGTCTTATTTTAATTTGTGTATTTTATATTAATGTTTGTGTGTCTGTCTTTAAGCTAAAATCGCAGTAGGCAACCATAAAACTATAATAAGTAGCGTTAAGTATCTCACGAGTAAATTCCAAGTGTTTAATTCGATACCTCTATTGTTTTACGTCAAGCGCCACTAGACAGGTAAGCTACAGAAAAACAATGTCGCTCAGGGATTATGATGCTAACTATAAACCTTATAAACTAATCGCAGATTTAATGCCTAGATATGATGGCAATCCTAAATTGTTGAATTATTATATTAGGGAAGTAGAAAACTTATTACAGTTAACTTCAGAAGCAGATCGCTCGCACCCAGCGTTCATCTGTTTAATTAAAAGTAGGCTTAGTGGTCTTGCCATAGACGCAATAGCGTATGAAGGCTACTTAAACTCATGGTTATCAATTAAGAACGCGTTAATTAGGCGCCTTGGCGAACCGCGGAACGAAATACAAGTAATGCAGGAGCTAACGCGAGTGCGTAAGTCTAAGACGGAAGACGCTGAAACCTTCGGCAAACGCCTCCGTGAGCTGTTAGATACTCTATATTCCGTAGGAGAGCATGGTAACAAATCGTACTACGAAAAGATGGTTATTGAGCAGTATATAAACCAGTTAGACTTCCACGTCTCGTTGGGCGTTCGAATCGCTAAACCAGACACCTTCGAAGAAGCCATCATAGCGGCTAGACAAGAAGAAGCTAGGCTTTCATATAACAGAGTTAATTACAATAATAATAACCCTTCAACTTCACAAGCAAAGCCAAAGGAGTTATCTAAGCAACCAGTCAACAATAATCCCATTCGTAACACAGTAAACCCGTTTGTGCCAGGTTTTATTGTCCCTTCACAAAACTTTGTTCCCCAACAAAATAATATGACACCCGAACAGCGTCAACAATGGGTACAATCCGTATTGCCCTGGAAATCCAGACCAGCATCAGGTAACTCTAGACCAAATGGTTCAAGTAACTTTAGGAATCAGCCTAACATACCAAAACCATCGGTTCCCACGCCAGTATCATCGGACGTCACAATGCGTACGGCAGGTAAGCCAGAAAAACCACAGTTCGCACAGCAGTTGTTCTATATCCCGATTCAGATGGCCACTCAAGATCAACCAGAGGCCGGTGACATGGGGCTCTATAACACTATTACAGACGGTAATGGCACAACGCTTGAACCAAATGTAACCTTGGAAGTACCAGAGGTAAGTGGTGACCAGGATTTTACCTTGGACACCAACAGAGACAGCCAGACCTAGTTTCAATAAATTTCCAGACCAAGAAATATTTACCGTACATAATATTACCAGAGTTTGACGGTAAGTTTCTATTAGACACAGGGGCCAGCCATTCAACAATAGCAACTGACGTTATCGCAGGTACTATATTTGAGTATTGCGTAGAGACAGAACCTTTCCAAATTAATACGGCTCACAGTTCATCAGTTCATGATAAAGTAGTATATCTTCCCTTACCTCCCGCGTTTAATAGCGATATAACACATAAGTTTCTAATATTTGACTTTGACCCTAAATATAAAGGTCTTATCGGAATTGACCTTCTGCAAAAATTAAAGAGTAACATTGATTTAAATAATAATGTTTTACGTACATCTACAGCAGAAATACCAATACACTTTAGTTCCCCACCTCAAAAGATTAGTATCGAACCTAGATGCCAAAAGGTTATCAAGGTAAAAACCAACTACTTAGACGGACAATACCTTCACGAAGATTTAATCTGGTCAGATGGTTTAATGTCCCCAGCAGCCATAGTTAACGTTACAAACGGTTCGTTTAAAACATCGGTAATTAATAGTAGCGATCAAAAGAAGTGCATCCCATGTAACCCGTCGATCGAATTAGAGACATTTTCTGATATCAATAAAAACGATAGTCACAATATAAATAACATACAGGCTCAAACTAACATTGACCATATTTTAAACGAAAACCTTCAGAAAATCCGTACAGATCACATGAATGAAGAAGAAAAACGAGAAATAACCCGGTTATGTTATCAGTATAGGGACTTGTTCTATACAGAAGACATACCACTCACTTTTACACATGCGGTTAAACACGAGCTTAGATTAAACGATGATACACCGGTTTTCGTACGAAGTTACAGACAAGCTCCTAAACAACGCGAAGAAATTTGTAAGCAAGTAGATAAGCTCCTTCAGCAAGGTATCGTGCGAGAGAGCATATCCCCTTGGTCATGTCCCGTGCATATCGTACCCAAAAAACCCGATTCCTCAGGCAACGTCAAATGGAGACTTGTAATTGACTACAGACGACTCAATGACCGTATTATTGAAGATAAATACCCTTTACCAAATATACACGATATATTAGATAGATTAGGACGAGCGCAATACTTCACAACCTTAGATCTTGCTAGCGGTTTCCACCAAGTGGAGATGCATCCTAATGATATTGAAAAAACTGCATTTACCACCGAAAGGGGGCACTATGAGTTCCTTAGAATGCCATTTGGACTCAAAAACGCACCAAGTACGTTTCAAAGACTAATGGACCATATATTAAGAGGTATAGATAATGTTTATACATACTTAGATGACATAATAATAATATCTACGTCACTGCAGCAACACATAGAAAAACTAAAACAAGTATTCGATCGATTCAAAACACATAATCTAAAGATCCAGTTAGATAAATCACAGTTCTTACAAAAACAGGTTAACTTCTTAGGACACGAACTAACAGATGAAGGTTTAAAACCCAACAAAGATAAGATAAAAGCCGTACTTGACTTTCCCTTACCTAAGTCTCAGAAGGAAATAAAAGCCTTCCTAGGTTTAGTCGGATATTACAGGAAGTTTATAAAAGATTTCGCTAAGCTTACCAAACCAATGACCCTTTGCCTTAAGAAAAATAGTAAAGTCATACACTCCCCGGATTTCATAGAAGCTTTTAATAAATGCAAACAAATTTTAACTAACGCCCCTATACTACAGTACCCGAATTTTGATGAGGCCTTCATCCTCACCACCGATGCTTCAGATGTAGCATTAGGCGCGGTACTATCCCAAGGAATAGTAGGATCCGACAAACCTGTAGCATTTGCATCTCGGACACTCTCAGACACTGAATCGCGTTACTCTACAATAGAAAAGGAGCTACTAGCCATAGTATGGGCAGTCAAATACTTCAGACCCTATCTTTACGGCAGAAAGTTTATCATCTATACGGACCACAGGCCCCTCACCTGGTTAATGTCATTAAAAGACCCTAATTCTAAATTAACTAGGTGGCGTTTAAAACTCTCCGAATACGATTACAAGGTTGTATACAAGAAAGGTCGCCAAAATACTAACGCAGACGCCCTCTCACGTGTTAAAATCTTTCACGGTAGTGTCGACTCTTTAGCTGTTAATCTAGATGATAACGAAGACGATGAGATAATAAATAGGATATTTGAAAACGCACGTAGAGAAGCTGAAAATCAACTAGACCCAGTAGCACCCAATGAAAACATACAATCACAAAATCCAAGCGTTCCCGAATCTCACGCAGGTACAGACAGCATGAGTATAGTGTCAGCTGAACCCGAATTAGTATCTACAAGACATACACAGCCTGACAACGAAAACAAAGGTATACCCATCCTCACGGATGCTATTGATAGGCAGTTAAAGCAGTTTCACATTAGGTCAACGCCCGGATCTACGTATAGAGTGGATAATAGATCCACCAATTCAAAAGTAGTCATAAAAGATGTCTTCATCCCAGTAAATAATACAGAGTCTGAGATAATTAGATTCCTTAAAGAACACACCATTGCCGACCGTATATTCCATTGCTATTTTCATAACGAAGAATTATACCATGCTTTCTCTAGAGTTTACACAACAATATTTAACGACAGAGGTCCTAAGTTACTTAAATGCACAACACGCGTAACCCTAGTAGAAAACAAATCTGAACAACAAGAGTTGATTAAGAAATATCATGAAGGTAAAACCGTTCACCGTGGTATTCAGGAGACGTACAAGCAGTTGCACAGAAATTATCATTGGCCTAATATGCTTCTTACTATTCAAAGATACGTCAATCAATGCGATACATGTTTGAAATCTAAATACGAACGCAACCCTCTTAAGCCACCTTTAGCTATAACCGATACACCCCGTAAACCGATGGAACATTTATTTATGGACCTATACTCAACTGGAGGTGCTACATTCCTTACAGTCATTGATAACTTCTCTAAATATGCCCAGGCAGTTCAACTAACAGCATGTAGCAGTGTCCATATAGCTGAAGCGTTGCTTAGCGTTTTCTCAGTGTTAGGTTTACCGAATAAAATAACCACGGATTCAGATACTAAATTTGACAACGATGTTATTAAAGAAATATGTGCACTACATAATATAAACATACACTTTACTACACCCTATAACCCTAACTCTAACTCCCCTATTGAACGTTTACACTCTACCCTAGCCGAAATAATTAGGATACAAAGAATGACTAACAAAGATGACCCTATACAGCTAATTATGAAGTACTCTATAATAGCGTATAACAACGCTATCCATTCAGCCACAGATTACACACCTCATGAGTTATTATTTGGACACACAGCATCTAGAAACCCACTAGAGTTATACTATCCAAAAGAATTTTCGTCGTGCTCAACACAACAGCAACCGTAACCATTACCCAAGTAGGTAACGACAATGGTATCCTCCTCCTTAAACAAGGTCAACTACTTAAACAAGACAACTACTTTAGCCTTGCTTGCGTTTACAACATTAGCAATCTGCACTTTACATCTATCCAATTAATGTCTCTATATGCAAGCACGAAAAACGCTGAGAATACAGCATCTGGAGAGTTACACAAAACGTATAGGAATCAAATAGAATATAGCCTTAATATTATAGGTAAGAAGATTAAGTTTTTAACGCCGCAAGTTAGAAAGCGACGCGGTCTTATAGATGGATTAGGTAGTGTCGTTAAGTCTATCACAGGTAATCTTGACCACGAAGATGCAGTTAAGTTTGAAGAAGAAATCTCGAACATTAAAAACAGAGTTAGAAACATTCAGGATTCACAAAGGAAATCCTTAGTATTAGCACATAATACAATCGATGAGTTCAGTAAACAGTTAACAAAATTAAATAATAACCAGAAACATTTGGCTAGTTTATTACAAAATATTACTAGTAGTTCCAACGATATATCTAACCATCTACACTTCTTAGATATTTACGTACAGATAGATTTTAGTTTACAGATAATCTTAGATAGGTTAATGTTATTAGAAGATGCTATGACGTTTGCTCAAATGGGCACTATGCATCCTAGTATTATAAGTCCTCAGAATTTAATAGAAGAGTTAAGAAACTTAGAGACTATGTTTATGTTTAAACCAGTAGCTAGTATTAGCATTAGTAACATATACAAGATAGAGAAGTCAATTAAAGTCAAAGCTTATAGTACAGAACACTCTGTTAATTTTATTCTCGAAATCCCTTCAATTACCTCAAACACCTATGACCTTATCCATCTTTATTCTATCCCAAATAAAAATAACCTTACTATCATCCCTAAATCCAAATACCTAGCACTTGGTAACGATGAGTACGCTTACCTGGAAGAAGATTGTCAGCCGCTGACCGACAGCACCCAGCTCTGCAAGCTCCTCGACACCAGGAGAATCGAAGACACAGATGACTGCATACTATCACTTATTCAGCATCGCCCAGCAAACTGCACTCACGCTAAGATGAATTTAAGAAGAGGAAAAGTTCAGAAGATCGGAGACAACAACTGGTTACTTGTACTCAGAGAAGACGAAGTCACCAAAACGCAATGCAACACCAAGACCGATTACAAGAAGTTATCTGGAATTCATCTCGTTACACTAACAGAAGACTGCCAGATGAACGTCATGAACAAGACACTGCGGTCTCACACCGACACGATCGTCATCAACGAGGTCATACCACTACCAGAGCAGCATCAAGTCTTAGAACAATCAATACAATACGAACTCCAATTAGAAGACATTTCACTAGACAGCATCCATGAACTTGTCAACAGAGCAGGCGACATCTCCGTGCCAGAAGAAGATAGTTGGTCAATCATAGCAGCCACACCTAGCTGGACCACAATCATCCTATATATCCTACTGGTCGCAACAGCATCCTGGAAGCTGTATCAATGGAAAACAAAGAACATCCCAGAGGACACCAAAGGCAGCGCGGACGCCGCCAGAAGCAAGAGTTGCTTCCATCTTATGGAGGGAGGAGTTAACTCATCATAACCGACATGTTTACGCTGAGTTCGCAGTCTCCGCATGCGTCGTAATTGCAACTATGCATTTACTTTGAAATCGGACATAATTGTTTTTATTGCAATATATTCAGTCTGGTATCCGCCATCGTAGTAATATCCTGTATTTTTATAATTAAATCTTTGTAATAATAAATAAATATTTTTTTAACGTAATTTCCGATCGCCGAAACATAACTCTATACATAATAAAATTAAAGTGAAATTAAAAATTCTTCTGGCTATAAGTAACATAATGTCATTTACTTACAAATACTCAGGTTCTATTTCCGTCCGCGAGGTTTAAAGTAAGGCTTCTATTTTCGGGAGGTGATAAAAAAAATAACCCTGACCTAAACTGTCCGTGTCGGGTTCCCTAAAATACCATCATCTCCTTCCCTGCTCTCATCTTTTACACACATTACCGGCGCGCATTTGGTGTTGTATAGAATACCTAGGCAAAGTATAAAATAAATAATATTTAATACATTACCTATACGTTTTTGGTATTTTATACATTACCTAGGTATTGTATAGAATACCGAATTATACAGATTGCCGGTAACATCTACATCATAAAGGGAACCTCTTTGTAAAATTTAACCGAACAGAACTATGGCTTTTATATATGTCGTGGCCAGATCTTACAAATTGATCACTTCATGATATGGCCAAGTAAAACTGGCCAAATCGTTTTAAACGTTAAAGTTTGATGATATTTCAATCCACTTTTGGCCTACTATATTAAGACCTTTTATTATCATAGAAATCCTACATCAATGATATGGCCAAACGAGGATTGACATATCATCAAATGTTAACGTTAAAACGATCTGGCCAGTTTTAGTCTCTATAAATTCAGTCGTAGAGTAATAACATTTATTTCTTGAGACTTTACTTTTTTTTCATTTTTTTTTCTTAACTATATAATTCAATAAAAACACTTAACTAATTAAAACTATATATACACTAAGGGCAAAAGTTTTAGTTGGTCATTCCATGAAGTGATCAATTCTAAGATCTGGCGACGACATATACACAAAGAAGATATGACTAGGAATTTGAAAAAAAAACTAACATATAAACTTAGTTGGAGAGGGCAATGTCGAGCTGGTGTCAAGTAAAGCTGCATATTTCGAAGAACGATAAAAAAAGAAAATGTATTCTAAACAAAATAGCATAGTCAGTTGATTCGTATCTCCGTTAGCTCCACAGACGCAGAGATTAGAACTAAACACAACACAATGGACTGTTCCCCTCATGAGGGGACGTAATCAACCAACTGTGAATTTTCGGCAGACGATATGTATTATATGATATGATAAGCAGGTTTTATAATATTGCTGATGTTATTGTGAGCTTAATACATTCTATATTCAAGCGCGTCCCAAAGTTGGGGACGCTTTCCTCAGCTCAAGATTATAAAGGACCAAGATAACTTAGCTCAAAAATCTTGGACTTTGGGTATCAATTTCATATCTACGCATAAATTCTGTTTTTTTTTTTTTGTTCTTTTCTGCACCATGACAATCTGTCTTAGAACAATCAGCCATTGGGTGTTTGACCGTCTCTCGTCCGTCATGATTTTTTATTATTATTGTAATGAGAGCGGTTTCATGGTAGCTGTCATCTCTCTAAGCGAATCTGGCGCTGAGACTCTAAGTGGTCAATCAGACTGCAGTAGCGGGTGCGGGGGCGGTCTGCATATTCACAGTGCCGAACGAGCTATATTATATATCCATGACGATTGACGACGCTTCGGCGGGTTAATCAAAATGGTTTAGAACCACAAGCTTAGTCACCTAGCAACCGCTATATCACTGTGAACGATACGGGCGGACTGAGCCATTAGAAACTCCAGCGCCAAACGCGCCCGCGCCCGCCTCAAGAAGACGCTCGGCTCGCGGGAGCACTGTGAACGCAAATGGCGTCTGCATACATTTTGAATTACACGCGCCCGCGCTAGCACCTTCGCCCGCCTCCACTCTGAAAGAGTAGTAAGGGTGACTGCTGCGCTACACCCGTGCTGCAGTCGCGCTGCACGCTACTTTGTAATTTACATGGAATACCAAAGAAGCGCGGCGGCAGCGCTGTAGCCGCGCTGCTGTCGCGCGGTATTTTGCGGCTAATTTGAATGCGTCCTAATACCACGAAGTTTCGTGGTAAAATACCACGAAACTTCGTGGTATATGGACGTATTATGTAAGACTAGCTTTTGCTCGCAACTTCGCCCGCGTACATAAAATATAGCCTATGTCACTCAGGAATAAAGCTGCTTTCTATCGGTAATTTTTTTTTGCAATCGAACCAGTACTTTCAGAGATTATCTCCTACAAACAAAAAAACAAACTTTAACTCTTTATAATATTAGTGCAGATATATATGGAATCGAACGATGCAGTAGGTTAGAACCAATGGTAGCAGTGGCACATAATTAACTAAAAATGTGCGAATTCTGTATTTATTTATTTATTTATTTATTTAATTAATTACAACGGTTAAACAACCAATTACAGTAACTAAACAAAAACTTTAAGTTAAAAACAACATGTACTTTCATCAATTCCTCTCACAGTACTTCTGACATACCAATAAAATCATCTTCCATTCATCCGCAAGCAGATCGTTTGTTGGATAAGAATCCAAGAGATCATTTAGTGCAGCCAAAGTGCGAGGTATTGGAGACTGCGCACGGGCAACAGTGCGACACTGAGGCACAGCAAACATTCTGTGCTTTTTGCCGCGGCAGTAATTGTCTGGGACAAAGAAACGCGCTAGCACAGTAAGCAGATCAGGCGCGTCAATAGTGCCACGGAGCGTCTTGCAGGCTATGGTGAGCTGATCTCGCGCTCGTCTTACCTCTAGTGAGTTATATCCGAGGCAATACATATGTATATACATATATCTCTATTCTATATACTGATTGCAGTTACTTATTAATTACCAGTCAGGAATACGTTGCACTTTGACATTATAGCTTGTATTATCCCTAATCACTCACGGATTTTAGTATACCCACACCCACAGTCTATTGGAATCTGTGGGTGTCGATACTAGATACGCCCACGTACGAAGTAAACAAAACGGCCACCAAAATAGACATCCACTGAGTACTGACAATCAAACTGATAAAAAATAGCTTTATTTTTAACGAGAAGATACTTTAAAAACAATAAATTGGAAATAAGTGTAGGGAAGAGGAAAGTTTTAAGGGCTAACCTTTTTTTAAGTTTTACTGACTAAAAGCACACCTATGTTCCTACAGTTGCCCTTTCCGTCCCAGGACTACGGGTAAACCTTTCAGAAGTCAACCCCTGGCCCCAGTAGGTTTCGGCCCTGCTGGACACACCTACGGCAGGTTTACCTACCTAGTGCTCAAATGAGACTTTTTGTCAGTTGATAGTAATAGCCTAGCTTAATCAGCCTGCTGCTGGGACACAGGCATCCTGTCTGCAACAGGAAGTGGGCAGTAATACATCACGCAGACGCAGTACGGTTTACTGAATGACACATCTTCAAATTTTTGATTGCAGGACATGCCAGTTTCCTCACGTCATTTTCCGGTGTGGTTTTTTTTTTCCGGGTGGGAAAATCATCTAATGACATCCCCCGCTCTTGGGCGGAGCGCGAGATAGTGTCAGACTTTTACTGACTAAAAACCCACTCCTGTTCCTTCTTTGCCATTTTTCCAGGGCCCCGGGGATCACTTTCGCATCACCCATGGCCCCAGTAGGCCTCGATCCTGCTGGGCCCCTACGGTTGATGACATCTCCTTGAGGCGCGCGTGGAACACTACGCGCCGTCAACGACTTGGGCTCGGTCCGGACAGTTACCGGACGATCGGACGGCGAGCCACCCATTGCTTGCCGTCCGCAAGCCCGCGCCTACGGTGGTCGGAAATCGGGATCGGAATCCCGGCGGCGGTTGGGGCGTGAGGACCGTTGCCTCACGCGATCGGCTGCCTCCTTTGCTAGCATTACTGCTTCGCAGAAGGAGGCAACCGCCTGCCACTCCTCCTTACTCCATTTTCCGGTGTGGTGTTGTCACACTAGACCAATACTGCTCTATACTTCTCTAGTCTTCTATTTTTCTTATTTCTGAACAATATTTCAGCCTTTTAGAAAAAAAAAAAACAATTTACAAAAAAAAAAACAACAGACTTCAATGTAAAAAAAACACTTAAAAGTTCAAAATAACTTTAATTTCGGCAGTCGGTGTATCTATAATAGTTATGTCTCTTCGTTATTTAACACCGACTTCCGAAATTAAAGTTATTTTGCACTTTTATTAGTGTTTTTTTTATAGAAGTCGCTTGTTTTATTTTTTTGTAAAAATTTAATACTAAAAAGTACCCCTCAGCCAAACTTAAATAGTGAAGGTACCTATAGAATTTAATCATTAAAACATTGCATAACAATTCCAGTAAACCAAGCCCAGGCCCAGGCTTCATCATCAGATCAGTTCGATATATCCTACCCTCCTCTTTATTCAGTCAGTCATCGACTACACGTATAAACAAATCAATTTTACTTGTTACGACAGTTCTACTGTAATCCCATGAAGAGTTCCGTTCCATATCTTCGAAGTTCATCATCAGATCATAACAATATTTCTATGGGACCAACTTGGAAGTATAACCTTTCTATCAAAAAAACAATTTTCAAAATCGGTCCACAATTGACCAAGAAATCGGTGAACATACATAAAAAAAATACATTCAGTCGAACATAGAACCTCCTTTCTATTTGAAGTCGGTTAAAAATATGTGGAACTTGTAAATAATAAAACTATATATGTCAACTGCCCGTCATATCAAGCAGGAGCCAGAATCTGCGTAAGAGTAAGGTACGAGTATTATGTCCGTGATTGTACATACGTCATGTTTACCGTTCACAGTAAACCCAGCTGGGAGTAGAGGAGGTTGTCTACGTCGGTCTCGGTATTGGCAGCTGAAGTTGTGCATATCGATTGCACATTATTTAACTTTCAGTTTGTTGTCTGAAGTTTATCACGATGCTCACTGACAGCTTTTCATGTAGGTGTAGATTTAGGAAAATGGTTTGTTTGAGTGTCTATTTTTTTATGTAACTTACTACTAAACCTGTCTATTAAAATACCTTTTACCAATTTATATGGAGTCGGTCAATAATCGCAAACCGATAGAATTTTTCGAATCCGTTCTATATCAAGTTAGTTAGTTTTTTTTTTTAATTATATACTTAATATAATATTCCACAACTATCACACAACGCCGTCTAGTCCCAAGCTAAGCAGAGCTTGTGTTATGGGTACTAGACAACTGATAAACATACTTATATATTTCTAAATACATACATATATAGATAAATTACACCCAGACACAGAACAAATGATCGTGCTCATCACACAAACATTTGTCCTGGGTGGGAATCGAACCCACGACCTCCGGCATTATCCACTCAGGGCCACTAACCACTAGACCAACAGGCCAGTCCAGTTAGTTATATCTGGAAAGGAAAACTGTCAAATTACAGGATAAGGATGCACACACTGAAATGTACCTTCAGGTTGTGTGTGTACAAAAGAGATAGCGAAATGTCCCCACCACGCCCCCACTCTTTCTGAGATGTATATCAAATATTTGAAATATTAATTGTAGCTTCATTTAATAACCAATTTTGATCCTGTTTTCAAAAAAAAAGATTTGTTGTTCAGTATAAAGTATTGTACAAAATTATATCTACAAAGGATAATAATAATAATAATAATAATAATAAGCCTTTTTATTTCTTGTTTTTACATTGTTGTTAGTTACAATATTACGGTAAAACATATATAGGTTTGCTTAGTAAGTTAGCTTAGATTAAGTTAGTAAATTAAGAAGTTATGTTTTAAATATTTATAAATTAACAGGAACCCCGGTTTGGGTATAGGCCTCCTCCAAAGATTCCCATTTTTCTCGATCTTGTGCTATAGAGCACCAGTTTTGGCCAGCTGATCTTTTCAGATCATCTTCCCAGCGGGCCGAGGGTTTCCCCTTTCTCCTCTTGCCTGGTGGTCCTTTCCACTGGGTAACTCGCAGGGTCCACCTTCTGTCGGACATTCTCGCCACATGGCCAGCCCAACGCCATTTCAGTTTTCGAGCAAAGGTTAAGGCGTTTGTAACTTTAGTGATGTCTCTTATCTTTGTGTGTCTTATTTTATCCATTTTCTTTATGTTTAACATGCTTCGTTCTAAGCCCCTTTGACATGTGTTAATTTTATTCATAGCTTGATTCGTGAATTTCCAGGTCTGGCTCCCATAAGTTAAGCTTGGTAGTAAACATGAGTTCATAACTTTAGCTTTGAGAGGTATTGGTAAGTTACCTTTAAATATTTCTTTTTGGCTCCAATATTTTTTCCAGGTTTGTTGGACCCTTCTCTCTATTTCTGTAAAGTTGCTGTTTTTCTCGAAACTGATTCTTTTTCCTAGGTATATGTAATTGTCTACATATTCTAAAGGGTTACCGTTGATAGTTATAGGTCTTATTCGTGTGTTAGTCATTATCTTAGTCTTCTCTATGTTCATTTCTAGTCCGACGGTCACACACATAAGTATTTGGGAAAGTTTAAAAATTCAAGAGGTGCCAGATATATACATAAAAGTGATTAAAAGCATATATAATAACAACAAAGGAAGGATAAAGCTCGAAACCTTAGGCCCCGCGTTTCCTATAGAAAGAGGGGTAAGGCAAGGGGACCCGCTCTCACCCACCCTTTTCATAGCCATTCTCGAAAACATCATGAACAAGTTGGAGTGGAGCAAAACAGGACTCTACATAGAAGGCGCCTACCTAAGCCATCTGAGGTTCGCCGATGACCTGATACTTCTGTCAGAGACAGCCAACGAGATGCAATCAATGATAGAATCCCTACAACAAGCAAGCGCGGATCTACAAAGGATACTACCCAGTTATTAGTTTTTTTTTAGGTGGGAAAATCTACTAATGACAATCCGCGCTCTTGGGTGGAGCGGGAGATATTGTCAGACTTTTACTGACTAAAAACCCACTCCTGTTCCTTCGTTGCCTTCGTCGCAGGGCCCCGGGTTTCGTTTTCACACTACCCATGGCCCCAGTAGGCTTCGACCCTACGATTTGCTGACATCTCCCTGAGGCGCGCGTGGAACAATACGCGCTTTCGACGACTTGGGCTCGGTCCGGACGGTTACCGGACGATCGAACGGCGAGCCACCCATTGCTCGCCGTCCGCAAGCCCGCGCCTACGGTGGCCGGAAATCGGGATCGGAATCTCAGCGGCGGTTGGGGCGTGAGGTCCGTTGCCTCACGCGATCGGTCGCCTCCTTTGCTAACATTACTGCTTCGCAGAAGAAGGCGACCCCGCCTGCCACTCCTCCTCGCTCCGGAGCATGGTCTGTACCAAGGCCCGGATTAGTTTTGTGTAATGTCCATTTCTTTTTCTGGAGATAAAATCATCAAATAACTTATCTCGCTCTGGCTGTAGTGAGTGTCACAATTTTACTAACTAGAACCCGCCCGTGTTTCATCACACTAACATTATAAAGGCGACGCGTATTTACATTCTGTACATGGCCAGAACGCATCCATAGGAAACTGCTCGCGTATACATTGTAGTGCAGTTTTTAAATTTGCGATTACAATGTATACACGAATTTTGCGTACTACTCGTGTATAGTTTGTAACTTAGACGCGCATATGCGTATTTCCATTGTATACAAGGCCAGAACGCAGCCATAGGAAACTGCTCGCGTATACTTTGTATTGCTATTTTTAAATCTGCAATTACAATGTATACACGAATTCTGCTCACTGGTCTTGTATAGTTTGTAACATGTTCCCAAACTATACTACTGTTAATATCACTTACGCCTGACAAAAGCGAGCAGTTTCCTATGGATGCGTTTTGGCTATGTACAGAATGTAAATACGCAAAGGCGACAGTTTGTGAATGTGTGTTTGTTCTTCACGCTCGAACTGCTGAACGGGTTTCGATGAAACTTAACACACAAGTGACTATATCCTGGAACAGCACATAGGATACTTTTTATCCCGGGAGTACGTTTCCTTGGTATTTCTACTATCACGCAAGCGAAGACGCTGACAGCAGCTAGTATGTGCATAAATTAATTAGCAGACTGTCTCTATTGTCATTGAGGGTTTCTTCTTAAGGTTTCCATTTGATGTCTCCCAAGACGTTATTTAAGATACGTGAAAGGAAGGATGTTGAATGTTTAAAACGCCTATTTAATATTATTTTCTTTTTTGACAATGATTTCGTTTCTTTCGTATTAAAAAAAAATATCAAAAGATAAAGAAAAAAAAAGAAAATAATACTTAAAGAATAAAAATAAAAAAATAAAAGAAAAAGATAAGAGATATTAAAGAATATAATAAATAATAATAAATAATAATCGAATGTTCCTATTATTGTTCTTTACTCTTTCTCATGTAAATTAACTCAACATAAGCATTACCATTCAGCGTGGCAATGCCGCCAGTCTTTTGGGTACATTACCAGTCGACAGCGATGTGGAAGAGTTTTTCGACGCCGTACTTTAGATTGCTTTTTTTTAGTACTTTAGGGCTTTTATTTTGTAAGTTAGTTTTAATTACGTTATGATTAGATTTAAGTTTCTGATAAATAAATACTTAATTATGTCTCCCTCAACATCTGTCAGTCTCATAAAAGAGGTAAAAGACGTTAGGTTGGTACTTAGTGTAGGTAGCTCGCAGAGCCCTCTCACCCGACTGACCCCGTCAGCCAAGCGTGGCCATGATTAGTAGGTACCGAAATCTGCGGACGTTGCGGAAATCTTACATGTTGCATGTTTTTATAGGATTTTTATAGCCTTGGTCGGATGTGAGCATTGCCTTTTTTGTTTCGATATCATCTAATAATTTTCCTTACTCTATGGTGTAAGAGAGAGTGTCAGAGTTTTACTATACCAACTTGGCCCGTGTTCCTTCCGTTGTGATTCTTTCACATTTTTGTTTTTTTTTATTTCTTAACGTTCACACAATGCCATCTAGACCCAAACTAAGCAGAGCTTGTGATATGAGTAATAGACAACTGATAAACATACTTATATATTTCTAAATACATACATATAATAGATAAATTACACCCAGACACAGAACAAATGATCGTGCTCATCACACAAACATTTGTCCTGGGTGGGAATCGAACCCACGATCGCCGGCATAGCAGTCTGGGTCACTGAGAATTAGACCAACAGGCCTGTCAATACATTGCCTTAGGTATGTTTTCAATATCCAATGGAAGGCAATATTCTTTGTTTTAACGTTGACAAAATTAGTAAAAACAAAATGTCTCCGAAACTAACTTAGATTAATTTTGTTTAGTAATTAAATTTTAGGTTCAGCTTTTAAATCAATATACGAGTACATACTAGCGATCCCGACAGACGTTGTTATTACCTGCAAGCTGACTTTTTGCCAAAAAAATACATTGAGAACCCGATAGCAACGCCACCTACCGGGTTAAATAGAATTTTCAAACCATCCAGAGACCCACTAAAATACGCACACAAAATTTCATTCAAATCGGTCTAGCCGTTTAGGAGGAGTTAAGTGACAAACACACGTACAAAAGAATTATATATTATCTTCTAAAGAAGATAATAAAACAGTAAAAATGTGGACCGATGTTTACAGTAGACGCAAAAACTACTGAACCGATCCTGTTCAAATTTTGCATTCATAATTCTTATAGGTCTGATCAACTAGGCTATAAATTATCACGCTATTTGTTCACCCCCCGTGAGCAATTATAATATAAATGGAAGAAATTACTGGCACCTGAAATACAGGCACCTAACATAACTCAGAAATCAAGGTGAAGGGTGTTAGATAATGTTACCTATTCCTACATCATCATCATTATTTTAGCCCAAAGACCTCCACTATTGGACATAGGCTTCCCCCAACAACGAACGGTCCTGTGCGTCTCCTATCCATCGCATTCCCGCGACGTCTGGTCATCGGTCCATCTTGTGGGAGGCCTTCCTACGCTGCGTCTTCCGGTGCGCGAGTCGTCACTCTAGCCTTTCGGACCCACCAACCATCCGTTCTACGAGCAATGTACCCTGCCCATTACCACTTAAGTTTGGCTATTCTTTATTCTTACGCTTTCAATTATTTATAAATTATTGTACCCAGAAAACATAATCCTCCAAGCCTAAACACCCATCTGAATACTCAAGAAACACTCAACCCATGACCAGAGTTGTTCGGAGCGCATTTAACAATATGAATTCGCCCAGTAACCCTTCTATTCAAATAAAAATGAATAGGTCAATAAAAGCTAAGGCTTTGGAGTTAACGGTACTTCACGTAAAATTTTAAGAGCTTTGAGTAGGAATGTTTCGAATTTCAATGTATAGGTTTGTATTGTACCTACCTACTGAGGTTTTTTGGTGTAGTGTGAAGGCCATACGATTGGGTGATTTATGTATCACGAAGGTATATATATCCTCGATTTCTGTTAGAGATTTAATGTTGGTGGAAAAAAGTTAAGTGTTAGAAAATTGCATATTTAACTTTTTAACCGCTGAACCTACAGCACACCAACTTAGAAGGGGATAACAACCCCTTCGTGGTTAAAACCACCCATGAGAGCATATTTTATTTATTTATTATAACTAGTAAGAAACACTGTACAAAGGCGGACTTAATGCCTTAGGCACTTTCTACCAGTCGACCGATAGAGTGGTGCAGAAATATAACATGGTAGGTACAACGTAATGGTAAACTAAATTAGAAATACACCTTTTTTTTTGTGCACAATTAGTATTTATAGTGGAACAAAGGCATATTTTGTAGAAAAAAACCGGACCAGTAAGGCGGACTCGCGCACTGAGGGTTCCGTACAAACTTACCTATGAAAACCGTACGATTCCCGAATTGGGTTACGCACATTTTTCCAAATCATAAATAATAGTTTTCTTTTGTGACGTAACCAAAAATTTACAGTTTTCAGATTTTTTCCTATACTTGTGCTATAAGATCTTGCGGCGTACCAAAAGAGATTGCCCAAATTTGTATGTGGATCCGTACCAACTTGCGTCAAACCAAATTTACTCTCAAGATTATAGTTAATATTGAAATTTTCACTATCTAAAATTTTTTTGTTAATATTTAACCACATTTTTGAGATATTAAAAAAAGTTCGAAAACGCCTGATCACATTTCATAGCAATTTTTAACCGAAGTGATTATTATGATTTGCATTCTACAGGTATGCGTTTTAGGCCAAATTAATGATTTGGCCAACAGGATTCTAGGTCAACGGGAAGTACCCTATGAATTTTGATTCCCTGGAGAGTGTCAAAATACACGTTTTTTGCGACATAAACTGCCGTAACTTTTTTTTTCGTTAACTCAGAAGTTTGATTTTTTCACAGCTTTAAGGGACCGGAGACCTGAGTATATTGTTTTTATTTCAACTCGATACCTCCACGCATTTCCGAGATAAAGGGTCTTGACAGACAGACAGACTACAAAGTGATCCTATAAGGGTTCCATTTTTTCCTTTTGAGGTACAGAACCCTAAAAAACGAGGATACATTGAGAAACAGTTTATACTACCCTAACGTTGTTACGGGTTGTATCATCATTGTGTGTGGGCTCCTGCGCAGTAATGCATTCGTTACGGTTACGGGCAGTCCAAAGACCTACGGAAACAACAACATAATCATAGTTTTGAACTAAATTAGGTATATTAAAGACAGCATGGTCTAACCGCTTACAAGATAGTGATAATTATGGCGTAACATAGGAGTGTTATAAATAACCGCCAGGTCATAAGTGAATGTGTGACGTCTGCAGTTGATCTTGAACTTTGTGCGAGCTCGCCCGCCTTGCACTTAGCATTGAGCTGGAGTAGTCTTAAGGTGTATAGCCCCTTTAACATCTGGGCGGAGTTAAATGCACACATACTCGCACTGCCGCCTGCGCCCGCGTATAGCTTCGCTGACCTTTAAAACCATTTTCTTTGCGAAATATTGATTGGTCTTTAAGCTATGCTATGCATTTTTTTTTTGTATTATCATATTTTAGACCAAAACCGTTAGAAAGAAGTAGGGAAAACAAGCGAAAAAATATCATGTTGTAAATTTTTTTTTTTTTTGCCAAAAGTAATAGTCGTACGATAAAATCATATTACTTTGATAATGTTGTACATGAATCTATAATAAACATTTATATTTTTTTCAAACCTATTAACCTAGTCATTACCGAGGAGTAGGGAACTAGGGCCTTAAATGATTTGTAGACTATTTTTTTCGGATCTATTATGTAAAGTCGCTTTTACTAAAAGACTAGGTTACAAATGCTAATGACAATTACGTAAGATTTTAATTTTTGTGTAATAATGGAAATCTTAATATTTTGTAAGCAAGGTTTCTCGAAAACCTACAATAAAATCCAACAAAGTTAGATTCATAATCTATAGTTAAACCGAGAAAAAAAGAGTTCATAATTTTACAAGATTTATTGTAAATTAACCGAATTTCTTAAGGTAGGCGATCATCAAACTAAAGTGACAGTGGGCACGACACATTGCTCGCAGAACGGATGGTCGATGGGGCCAAATGTTTCTGGAGCGGTGACTGGAAGACGCAACGTCGGAAGGCCTCCTTCAAGGTGGACCGATAATCTGATGAGGGTCGCGGGAATCCGTTATCCGATGGATGCGAGACGTAGGTACAGGACCGGTCGTTGTGGCCCTTGGGTGAGATCTATGTCCAACAGTGGACGTCTTTGAGCTGAAATGGTGATGACGATGATCAGAATTTACAATTAGCTAGTGACCGGTGTGTAACGTGGGTTTTCTATTTTTTTTTTTGGGTTGGATATCATCAAATTACATCTTAGCTGTAAATAGACCTCGAGTGCCAGACTTTCCGACCCACCCGTTTTTCTTTTGTTGGCCATGGCGTTCCAGGGCTGTGGTTCCAGGGTGACTTTTTAGAACAAACTTGCTGCCATTTCAGGATTACGTGGCGCTTTGAAACATAAATGAATTACTTCTACGCAATCGTGCTTAACGTTGACCCTATCATTACATAAAAGCCAGTGGAATAATCGTAAAACTCAAATACCTACTATCATACGCACCTTTCAAATAAAGGTAGAACTACACTGAGCACACTTGTGCCACGTACGCTAATCTGGGCGCGTTGGTCTCCATACATTTTATAAGGCAACTAGACTTGTAGAGCCACATTAGATCCACGCCACGCGACGTCGGTCTACGTACAAATCAGGCGTGGTCCACGTGTGCGTCGGCCTAATGTAGTTTTAGCTTCGAACAGAAAAACATCTCCAGATATACTGAAAAGACAAGCGCGGATCAACCGTTGTGGGCATGCTAGTCATGCCCACAACTTTCATATGCTTAGGATTTCATATTTTACGGCCATGCTGATGATGCTACATTTTTTTTAATTTTCATGAGTGAAATAACTAACATTTTACAGGTTTAATTTACTAGTATTCACCTCTTTACCCACGTGGAACTATACACTGTACAATCACTTGATCGTGGCGTCGTGCATTTTGCAAAAATCTCTTTTATAGGATTGCACTATATCAATCATAAGCGAGTTCATATTCCGACTCGAACTTGGACGATTTTTCGGTGGCTGCAAGCTGTGCCCACATCCTTTTTTAAGGGCTGGATCCGCGCTTGTGACAAGACCGTTTTTACTTTATTTACCATATCAAAATATTTTACAGACTATTGTAACTTTTCCTATGTTTACAAGTAAAACATTCTGATTATGATTTTGTTCTCAGTCAGTTTTGGCTTCCAAAACGAGAGGTCGAGAGATGTTTACTACCTAATTAAATATTGGATTATCATTATTATGGGTCGATGGAGTAAAAATAGACAAGGTCTCGAGTCTCGACTACAAACGAAACACGTGCAGGTAAATGGGAGATTTTCCTTAAGGAAATTCTTGGTCAATTAATATTTAATATTCTAATAAATGACCAAAAGTTATAAACTAGGTGTCTTCAAGGCTAGACTGAACAGGCTCTTAAAAAAAAACAAATGTTTAGCCTACATGGGCACTTATAAAACATCAGAAGCTAGTGCTCGGTTCCAAATTGGTCGTTTCACAATATTATTTGAGTTACCAGGGGGCCACAGTGCAGAAACAGTCATTGCCAAACAAGCGTGTCTTCGACATAGTCTTTAACCTTGTAATATGCTTTTTTGGTTAGGACACGCTTAATACGGGTTATTGTAATAATGGCTCTTAATAAACTAGTGCGCCGCACTATCAACGATTGCATCACTGCTTACCATCAGGTGGGATCGCAGTCAAGCGATGGTTCATAGGTATAATTTTGTATAAGGAAAATATTGTCAGATAGCCGGCTATAGTGATAGGGCTTCAGAATTGTTCGAAAGAGTTACCATGGCCCTAGCAAAAGGCAACTGAAAGAACACAGGTGAGTTTTAGTCAGTAAAATACACACGCTATTTTTTATTTTTCTTAAAAGAAAATTAGCCGGATATAGACATGAGCATGAGCAGTGGTGGCCGAGTGGTAACGGCCCCGACTTACGAGTTGTAGGTCATGGGTTCAAACCCAGCCAGGCGCATTACTTTGTTTAATTTATTTCATCACCACTGCTCTTAACCTTTTGAGTAGCGTAAATAGAGACACAATAGAAAGACAATGGCGCGTGAACGCCGGCGTTATTGCGGGGATCAACAGCTAAACGGTGAAGGAAAACATCGTGAGGAAACCAGCATGTCCTAGAACCAAAAATTCGAAGACATAGAAGACAGACAAGTGAATAGGTTATTTCTAGGCAAGCGTGCTCCATCGTCGGCCACATTATCGCTTACCATCAGGTGAGATGGTGGTCAAACGCGAGCCTATCAATAATAAATAAAAAAAAAAAAAGACGTGACATCCACCAACCCGCACTGGGCCCGCGTGGTGGATTACGGCCCATTCCCTCTCCTAGAGAGGAGGCCTGCGTCCCAGCAGTGGGAACATTATAAGGCCGACTATGCTAATCATTAAAATCATCAATTCAACCCTCTTAGTTTATCACCCTGTTGAATGGGTAGTCATTCAATCGGGCTCGCTGAACCGAGAGAGTTAAAAGAAATTTTCATTTTTCGGGCTATCATCAGCATCTGGAGCATTCTTCTTAAAGTAGATTTCCATAACTCAAAATTCAAAAATCAGAAACCGGGTGTTTTTTTTTTATTTGTTCAAAATTGAAATGCTTTGTCGCACATGCAATTATGCCGTCCAAAACCAGAAGTTACTAAAAACTTTAAGACAAATAAACTTTCAAAATGCCCTCAAACACCAACCCTTAATACGTTTTTAATAAATATGGATAAAAACCTAACCCTCTGACCTACCACGTCAGCTATAAGGGGTGATTGAGCAGCCCATAGTCCCGTGGAAAATCTATAACCTACCCCATTTATCCCATGATCTCTTTGTATCAATCAAATCAGCAGTTTCCTAACGAAATTCCCTGGGAGACCGTAAATTGTATGCACCCTAGTCGCCTGCTGTGTAGGCTGGTCACCCTAACTGTTGAATATTAAGACGATACGTTTGAGTGTTGTCGTTATTTTCGCCGTTTCTTTTTTTGTGTGTTGGGTGGAATAGGAATGTGCTTTACGTGATGGTTTGTTGTTGTTTAGTGGGTTTTTGTTAGGTTGAGTTTAGTGGACCATTCAGCGGATGGCGGCTTTTATTATTTGATGGATTAATCTCACAGTTTTTATCATTCATCATGACACTTAAACTTATAAATCGATCAGTTTTATTTCGTTTTTCAACTCTTATTGAGTTGATCCTGTACTTTCTCCCACTGATACGATGCTAATGAAAAAATAGTCACCTTGTGTAGATAACTAGCTTACACCCGCAACTTACTCGCAAGAAACCCGTTTTTCATCCTCTTATGAATTGTCTTAAAAACCACATTTGGTTTTAGGTCTAAAGGCTTAGGCAGGACATAGATGAGTCAGGGAGTGAGTCAGGCCTTTCTATTTTATATACCTACAAAAATAATGCCAAAGGCATTAACTCCGCTTTTGTGTAGTGTTTTTTTACTTCTGCATAAGGTTTAAATAAATAAATATATAGAAGATTACGTCGGGTGGTATAAGATGACGCACACTGATTAAAATCATTTATTTGATTATCTAACTGAACTGTAGACGTATCATAGATATCACAAAAAGTGCTAATTTGAAATGTCATCTTATTACATTAGCCTTCATATAAATCTAAAAATAAAATCTAGAATCTAGATCGATAAATAATGTAAATACAGTTTCTTCAACACGTTTTCCTTCAGTATACATTAGAAGTGAGTAAAAAACACTTAACATAAACACTAATAAAATAAAAGTCAAGTCAAAACCTTGACTGTTACCAGTAAACGTCCTCAATATCCTAGTCTCGCGTATAAGCAGACTGCGCATGTTTATCCAGGGGGTGTTGGGGGTGTACGGGGCGCTGGGGTGGGAGGCCGCCCCCCAGTTTAGACAGTATTGTGTTTGTGCTGCACTTTACACCCCTCAAAGATGCGGCTGATATGAGCGGTAATAAGCTGATGGTGATGATTTTTACTTGAGATATTGTTCAGTTGGCTTTGTCTGATAAGTGTATAATTTGATAGAATAAATGATATAGTGTAGGTATATTTTTGGTGACTGCAAAGCAGCAGGTAGTGTTTATCATTTGCTTTTTGGGAATAATAAATTATTTTTTTATTTTATTTATTATATATTACATCTAGCCAATACTGTCCTACTGCTGGGCAAAGACCTATCTCCAGTCTTTCCATCATTCCCGGCTCTGAGCCGCTTCTTACCAATTTATAATGAATACATTTAAGAGCGTTCACTCGAAATTACGCGCTATTTGGCCAAAAAACCATGTTTTTCAAACCCGTTTATAGCCATTAAAGATTTATTGTACAAACATGTGATTTACCAATAACATTAGGAAATATTATTGTCTATATAGTTAAATAGGATTTTATTTAAATTAATAGCACGCTTGTGAATTATATTCACATAAATGTAAAGAGAGTTTTTTAAATTTAAACTATTTAGACAAGAATATTTCCTAATGTTATTGGTAAATCACATGTTTGTATAATAAATCATTAATGGATATAAACGGGTTTGAAAATCATGGTTTTTGACCAAATAGCGCGTAATTTCGAGTAAACGCTCTTAAGTCGTCCCGCGATCTCCTTCGTGGTCTCATGGTCTGCCGCGCGCGACCCCGTAAATATAAATGTAAAGGGGACAAAGTTTATACCTCTCGATAGAGACCGGTGTCTGATACAGCCATAATTTGGCAGACTTGCTTATTTGTCAAGTCTCTTGGTCTTTCGATAGGTTGGACCATCCGATGCATACCAAGTTTCCTCCGCGCCTCAGAAAGCACGTTTTAAGCTGTTGGTCCGACCTGCCATTTGTGGACATCTAACAGTTGTCACGGACAGTCTGAAGCCAGATAATCTGACACCAGTCTTGCAAAGGGTTACGTGTTATCTAGCTACTGGGTTGAGGTAGTTAGGCAGTCGCTCCATATAAAACACTGATAGTCAGCTCATCAGCTGCATCTGGTTTAAATGGAAGCCGACCTCATCTATTCTTTGGAAAAAAATAGGCTAGGCAGATCAATTGAGTCTGACAATTGAGTAAAGAAAACTAAAAACCTATTATTTAGTTCGTACCTACCTAGTGAAAAAATTCGCTGACTGTTTAATCTTTTTAACACATTTTATTTGAAATTCGCTTATAATGCTGACTCTACATATTGGAAAGTGGGTCCTACCCTCTACAATTCACTCTTTTAATAGTAAATTGTTAGAAGAAATGTATTACTGTAGGTAGTGGTACGCACCACAGAGCTCGGTATCGCTTAGACTGGCGACAATAGATGCCATTACTACTATCTTTATAGCATAAGCGTAATCAGCCTTTTAATGTTGCCACTGCTGGTTCTCAGGCCTCCTTTCTAGGAGAAAGAATGGGCCATAATCCACCACTCGGGCCCAGTGCGGATTGGTGAATGTCACATGTCTTCGAATTTTTGGTTCTAGGATATGCCGGTTTCCTCACGATGTTTTCCTTTACCGTTTTGAGAGCAGTGGTGATGAAATAAATTACACAAAGTAATGCGCCTGGCTGGATTTGAACCCGCGACCTACAACTCGTAAGTCGGGGCCGTTACCACTCGGCCACCACTGCTTAATAAATACTTAAACGGCTTATTAGAAAAGGTCTTGTTATTATTTAAGTAAAGTCTAAATGAATATAAAGTCTCAATAAATAATATTCATAAACAGCAAAGTTATTAGCGTTTGTTTAGGGTAAAACCGGGATAGATGCCGCAGTGGGATAGATGCCTCATTTTCAAAAAACCTAACTTTCCAAACTCGCAACTATAAATTAATAGTGTAAGTAGGACCAGCAGTCACCCCTCATCTAAATTACCCCCGGGTTGTCATACGGCGAGGACACGTTTCGCTCGTGTGTGCAATCATCTCCGCGGCGAACTCTACGAACACGTCAAAGATTTAAAGATTAGTATTTGCCGTTGTATAACTTTATAAGTAGTAATAAATCCCGTTATATTTTTTATTACATCAATGTACTGGTTCATTAAGTGTTCATCTGGGTATTAATAGTTGCACTTTTGTTTTTAATTTATTTAAAAAAATACTTAGGCATCTATACCTATCATAAAGGATAGTTGCCCTGATTTTTTGAGGTTTAGATAGGCCCCATTATCTGTCCCTACCTACATCCTATGGTGTCAGAGGTAAATTGTTTTTTTTTTAATCTATAAAAATACGAAGTCTAAATCCGATTGGATTCAATGTGTGATGTCAGACCTGATTACATGAAACTTGTATACTTTTCAGAAATTATTGCTCAAGATGTGGAAAACTGAAAGCACTATCCGGTTTAACTTCATTTCAGTAGGATTAGGAATGATTTCTTTATTGTGTTATTTTAATTTAAAAAAAGTATGACACTTAATAATTAATTTTCAATTAAAATAAATATTTTTGTTCAACAAATGCTTTTAAAATTTTATTATGTTTGTTTGTGTCTTATTAGAATTATCTTACAACGATAACAAATAAACATTTAAAAAAATCGTTTTTCGTAGTTCGACCTCATATTTCGTTGGGTTTTTCATTTACACAGTATAAAGGGCGTCTATCCCGCACTACAGGCATCTATCCTTCTTAGTTTTTTTAAGGTGGGGCAACTATCCATACAGGTAGGCATCTATCCTCAAAAAAAGTGTTCCACGAAAAGCTGAATTCTGCAATATTTATTATTGATAGGACAAAAAATAATAATTATAATTCAACATAAATAATTAAACTAGCTACACTCACAGAAATTATTCATTTAAGATTAATATTTTTTAAATAAGGAGGCTATTTCAAAAAGTGGGGCATCCATCCCGGTTTTACCCTATATCCCAAAATGTCACTCAATTTATGGAAATATTGTACAGGCTATTGATTATGAATGAAAAACAATGTGAAAACACTGTACGTATTTTCTAGTAGCAATTGTTATGAATGATTAATTCTATTATGAATTTACCAATTATGACAAATTTTTATTTTACTTTTGACTACACAAATAATAAGATCAGTAACGGTTACGGATAGAGCCCCATTTTTTTTGTACTAATTAAAAAATAGGGATGTATTATAAAATAGTTTCCCAACGCGTACCTTCACGGATTTTCATGCTGTTTTCATCTACAGATAGAGTGATTCATGAGGAAGGTTAGAAGGGGAGAGATAGGCAAGAATTTCAAGTACACCCGTTCGCACACCCGTGTGAAGCTGGTGCGGGTCGCTATTTTATTATAAATGCGACAGTAACTTTTGTATGTTTATTATCTCTTTACATCTTAACGGCTGAACAGATGTAGCACACAGTTAGACCATGGCATGGAATAGAACACAGATTATATTTTACTAGCTTTTGCCCGCGGCTTCGCCCGCATACATAAAATATAGCCTATGTCACTGACCAGTACTTTCAGAGATTACCTCCTACAAACAAAAAAAATCAAACTTTACCTCTTTATAATATTAGTATAGATACGGGCAGTTTGTTCCCTTACGATAATTATCGAGTTTCACGCTAGTATTGCCACAAACAGAAGTTATAGTTACTGAAAATATATCCCCGCGATGTGCGCTTAGCTACAGTCTCGGCTGCCATAGTCACAGTTAGCAAAAATTAGGCTAAAGCTAAAGTTAGGCTAGTAAAATCGTCAGGGACTGACGATTTTTTTGAATTTGTGTGATAAGAGAACAGAGTGGTGGCCTAGTGGTAACGGCCTCGACTTGCGAGTTGTGCGTCTTGGGTTCAAACTCAGGTAGACTGCTTCATTACCACTGCTCTCAAAACGGCATGTCCTAGAACCAAAAATTCGAAAACATGTCACATCTAGCAACACGCACAAAACCCTCAATTTAGGTTACAGCCCAAAATCCCTCTCCTAGAGAGACCTGAATCCCAGCAACATTATTTACATGGGAACATTATTTTGGTCCAAGTAAGAGGCCGAAGTTTGAATAAACGGAGACACTCAACGACACCTTTTCTTTGTAAGGAAAGTGACAATAGCACATCTAGCATTCCAGCGAGGCGTTTCCTTGGTCTGTGGTAGTTAGGTAGGTATGTGAGAGCAAATCTAAGTTTCTTTGATTTACTGCATATTGCATACGGTTCTATGGGCACCGATCTACTTTTATATTGATGTGGCTTTCAGATTTATGGAATGTGCTACTTAAAGTTTTCAATAATGTTTGAGACAGAAAGTTTAATTGGTAAGATTTTGTAACTGTTTCTCTACATTTGTGAGTAACGACAACGTAGTATTATAAATATTCTAGCGGCCCTGGAACGCAAAGGGCTACTATACTACTGATGGAACACGGCTGGGTTTTAGCCAGTTGAAGTCTGAAAATTCGTTTTAGTCGGTTGAAGTTTGAGAATCCGTTTTAGTTAGTTGAAAAATCTGAGAATCCGTTTTAGTCAGTTAAAGTCTGAGAATTCGTTTTAGTCAGTTGAAGTCTGAGAATCCGTTTTAGTCACTTGAAGTCTGAGAATTCGTTTTAGTCAGCTGAAGTCTGAGAATTCGTTTTAGTCAGTTGAAGTTTGAGAATTCGTTTTAGTCAGTTGAAATCTTAGAATCCATTTTAGTCAGTTGAAGTCTGAGAATCCGTTTTAGTCAGTTGAAGTCAGAGAATCCGTTTCACTCCACTCACAGCGGAGGAAGTTATTTGATAATGTCACATCCAAAAAAAAGTTTTTTTACTTGCACATTTTAGCTAGCTATATTAAGAACAATTTTACGTTCCAGAAAGTATCACAATATAAGAACTCTGTAGCATTTCTAGTCTGGATTGGATGCCTGGTTCGGGTCTGGATCCAAGACTCGCTCTCTATGTAACATGGGACACACGCTCGTATTCTTCAATGCTGAGGGTCGTGACCTCCCTGGGCCTAGCACTCGGGATTATAATATTATTTATTTATTTAAACTTCATGTACAGTAGTGGTACATAGGCGGACTTAATGCAACAAGGCATTCTCTACCAGTCAAACTTAGGGTTCTTCTAGCTATTGCCAGTGGGTCTGTCCGTGTAAAAGTAAAAAATGACCCTAAGGGAATATACGTAGGTAGTCCCGGAATAAAAATATCCTTTGACCTAATTGAAGACATGGTTGACCCGTGTACCAAGTTTCATCCCAATCCGTACGGACGTTCGAACGTAAGACATCAGCAGAAATCTGAGTATTAAGTAAATAAGTAGACTGAGGTAGACTCCAAAAAGTCTGAAATTCATTTTTCGTTTTATTTGGAGTGAATGGAAATTGGATTCAACCCTGATCAATATCACAAAACGTACTTGAGAAACTTTAACATCAGCAAGCGGTTCACATGAACAACTGTAACAATGCACAATGAAGAGACAAACTCCATTAGAAACGACTTGTTGCGAGAAATCATTGTTTTTGACTGTGACTATGGCTTTTTTATAGGGTAACTAGCATACGGCCGAACTGATGGTAAGTGTTCACAACCCTCTATGGACATCTGCAATACCAGAGGTACCACAGAGGTGTCACGTACCACTCCGTGATGAAAAGACTCTTTTTTTTGAACCACTTCACAAGAAAATGGCAAATGAAAACAGTCGTCTTGCCCAGTAAATGGGTTACGGAGGTATAGGCCAGTTGCTCCATGTAAAACACGGATATTCAGCCGCATCTGGTTAGGCTGGACGCCGAGCCCAAGCTAGTAGGGAATAGACTGGGGAGCAGATGATGGCTAGTTGCCAAAATATTTAATTTCAAACCTATTTATTATATACTAGCTTTTACCAGCGGCTTCGCCCGTGTGAACATAGAAAATATATAGCCTATATTACTCAGTGATAAAGTAGCATTCTATTGGTGAAAGATTTTGAAAATCAGTCCAGTAGTACTTGAGTTTTTTCATTACAAACAAAAATACAAAAATCCAAATCTTTTCTCTTTATAATATTAGTATAGATATATTTTAGTGTAAAATGTCACTTATTAAAATAACGTAATGCCACCAGACAATGTAGTACATGAATATTAACGAAAAAAAAAACATTCACACTTATCGGGAATGTTGTTTCCGGGTTTCGGCATAACAGGAAAATACCAGAATTTTTAAAAGAATCTTATGCTAGCAGCGTCGCCCTCCCCCACAAAAAAAAATATACCTCAAGGTTAACAGACTTCCGGGATAATAAAGGGTCCTATGTGCTGTTCCAGGACACGGTTTACCCCCAGGGCTGCAGACTGTTCGAAGGAGTTACCGCAGCCCTCGCAAAAAAGGGCGACTGAAGTAACACTGGGTCTAGAACCCAGTGTTAATTCTTCAAAAAATCAATAAAAGTCTGACACTCCCTCCAATTAGTTGATAATTTCCCACGTAAAAAAAAAAGGATATGGTCTATCCATGCACCGAATTTCATCTAAATCCGTATACATTATTACGAATACACAAACTCACACATACGAGTATATACCTACAAACTTTCGCCGATAAAATGAAAAAGAAAGGAAAAACGTTAATTTTTGCTTCACACAATCGTATACACATAAAATACTCAATTAAAAATGATGCGATGTGATGATAAATTAAAGCATTCTGGGCCGTGTTACAATTCACATGATAGCCAACTAATGACCATAGAATATACGAACGTTTCTATAATGCAAGCTTGATCACAAGCTTTAAACAGTAGAGTCCAGAATATTGTGAAAAGGCTAGGTTATTCATTCAAACTTAACTTTTAGGGTCCATTTTACATACCTTGACCTTTGAAGAGGGTAAAAAGGTTTTAATTTCGTCCAGGGACTCTGAAATGCAACTTTTTTGCGGCTTTGTTGTTCGTTTGAGTTTGAGAGGGAAGCTCTGCCAACAAAAGGATTTGAGCATATTGCACGATATAAAATGGGTTCCGTTTTGTAAGTCACATAGTGTATTTCCTTTCAGGACATATATAGATACACAATAAGGACTTGGACGCACCGTTCTTATTCACAACTAGACTGGCCTGTTGGTCTAGTGGTTAGTGGCCCTGACTGCTATGCTGGAGGTCATGGTTCGATTCCCACCCAAGACAAAAAGTGCGTCATGAGCACGATCATTTGTTCTGTGTCTGGGTGTAATTTATCTAATATATATAAGTATGTTTATCAGTTGTCTAGTACTCATAGCACAAGCTCAAGTTAGTTTGGGACTAGATGGCATTGTGTGAAAGTTGCGGAATATTATATATTATCATTATTTTTCGGGTGTTTTTGCATGTTGTCCCTTATCTGGGTAAAACTTTCTTTATTGGGGTTGGGTTAGAAAAATCAATTAATATGATACCGTGGTCCTGGAACGCAGGGCGATTTAACACACGTGGGTTTTATTCAGTGAAAGTTTGACACGCCCTCTCGCCCCGCAACAACCCGAGCGGGCAAAGTTATTTTAATATATGTTTTTAATTAAAATATTTAAAAATATTGATTTATTTCAAACAATTTTCTTGTTTTTCAATTTTTTGGACAAGTTTGGACGCGCCGTCGCGAGGCTATCACACCAAAATGACGCGTGCAAGGTATTGAACATCGTAGATGGCGCTACAAGTCATCATCACCATCATCACTTCAGCCGAAAGTCGTCCACTGCTAGACATAGGCCTCCCCCAAGTGTCGCCACAGCGAATAGTCCTGTGCGTCTCGCATCTATCGCATACCCGCGACTCTCACCAAGTCGGTCCACCTTGTGGGAGGCCTTCCAACGCTGCGTCATCCGGTGCGCGGTCGCCACTCCAGAATATTTCGGTCTCATCAATCATCTGTTCTACAAGCATGTGCCCTGCTCACTGCCATGGTCAATTTGCGTGATATAAGATTGTGAGTGACGAGCTTTTCTTTCCAGATATATAGTAAAATTAAGTGACCTAACATTGCATACTCGAGATTTCACTCTAAGTCGTCGAAAATTCGAAATAGAAGACAAACCGGTTCAACATCTGGGGCATTATAATGACGTGTTAAATTATAATGTCCGTCGTGCGAGCGAGAAAGAAAGATGGAGCTATACACCCTATAATATAGCTCCATCGGGAAAATCATCTAATGGTTCAGTTTAGGTCGTCAAATAGATTGCGTTAAAGAGCTCGTGGTAGGGCCTATGTTTTGCGTGGGATAACCCAAGAATCTAAATATCAGTCTACATACACCAAAACTTTTCAATACTCAATACTCAATACTCAATACTTTATTGCATTCCATATGTACATAGATGGTATAAAATATTGTCAAGATCAATATGGACCCTGTCGGGCACAGCAAAGTTAGGAGAGAGGATGAAGGCTAAGCAACAATTCATGGAATTAATTATTATTATAGGTAGATTCAATAGATGTATGTGTAAATTATTGTGTGGTTAATTATGTTACATATTTTAATTTATTTTTTATCATTGTTATTATTAAATTATGTACCTATATATTTAAATAAAATTGTGTATGTATGTTATTTATTATGTATATGTATAAGTATTGGTAAATTTTGTCAGATATTTTATTTATTTTATCATCATCATTTATTATTAAATTATGTTAGTATTGAAATAAATTTATGTATGTATATTATTAGAATGTCTTAATGTAAGTAAATTATGTCAGGTGTTTTTATTTATTTTTATCATTATTAAATTATGTATTTATTTAAATTAATTATGTATATATATTTTTATTATGTCTGTGTATTGGTAAATTATGTCAGGTATTTTAATTTATTTTTGTCGTCATTATTATTAAATTATGTCAGATATTTCAATTATTTTTGTCGTCATTATTATTAAATTATGTCAGATATTTTATTTATTTTTGTCGTCATTTAATTATGTTATTATTGAAATTTATTTATTTATGTAATGTCTTTGTATAACTAAATTAAATGTCAGGTATTTTTATTTATTTTTATCGTCATCATTATTAAATCATGTATTTATTTTAATTTAATTATGCATCAATTTAATTTATATTTTATTCACCTTAGTACTCACATTATTTTGCACATTTGTAAATACATTTATTACAACGATACAGTCTTTATTAGTGGAAACTTGTATTGACCTAACGATGATCATATTATTGGAAATATGAAAATATGAGTCATATTAGTGGAAACTTGTATTGACCTAACGATGATCTAGCTAGACTGGCAGTCATTAAGATCCGGTACATGACTAGATGTGACATTATCAAGGTCACATCACATGGCCATGGTCATTCTTCATGTACTTGAGGTACATGAAGAGCGATAAAAAATAGGTTTATTGCCCAAGGTTGTTTATAACAACGCAAAAAGCTTATCGTCATATAGGTACACAAAGCTAAACGCAATATCTTGTAAATTTTTCGCATGGGTGTTAAAAATATTTGAAATTCATGGCTTTCCTCTACTGTAATAAGCATGATACTCAAACCTTCTTCATGAATCTCTCTGTCTATTGGTGAAAATTGTATGAATATTCGTTCAGGAGTTTTTGAGTTTATCGCGTTTATACAGACAAACCGACGTGGTGGGGACTTGTTTTCAATTGATATAAACTAGTGCTTGACAGCGATCCCACCTGATGGTAAGCAGTGCAATCATTGATGGTGAAGCGCACTAGTTTATTAGGAGCTTATTCACTTTAGCCTTGAAGATACCTAAGTTATAATCGGACGGAAAGACGGCAGCAGGAAAATTGTTCCAGATGACTTTGTTTTAAACTACGTAAGGATATTAATGCAGAACATTTTCCTCATTCGCTGAGTAACCACAGCTAGATTTTCAACAGAACTAAAGGTCATATGCTAAGTGTGTGTTTATTTCAAACCACGAAGATAGCGTAAACATTACCTAGAAATGATTTAATTTTAGACAAAACCACTTTTTTTTGTAGGAAATCTTTAAATAACATCTCCCGCTCTGGGTGTGAGAGTGTCAGACTTTTGTTGACCTACAGTGTTCTTCCAGTTGCTCTTTACGGTCCACGATCGTGGAATAATCCCTCACCCCTTAATTATGTAGATATTGGAAGTTTAAATGATAACAATATTCTATTTACATCACTAATTGAGTTGAAAATAGAATATTAGGTATAATCAATACATTCTAGACGTCGGTATCTATTTTGGAATACTGATTTAGGGTGCGTTTCCCTGAAGCTATGCTGTTGGGAGTGGAGCGGACCAGATAGGAGCAGAGAGGAGAGAGCTCCACTCTGTATTAGTGGAAACAGTGTAAGTGGAGCAGAGTGGAGCTGAGCGGACTTTGAAAACAAATGAACACGCGGCCTTGAGAGAACGGATTTACCGAGCGGACAGCACGAAGCGGAGGGCAGCTCAACTCTACTAAACGCACCCTTATAAGGGTCCACGAAGACTTTGTCAATTGAATTTTAGTGTCGTTAGCCTATGTCACTCAGTGCATTCTATTGGTGAAACAATTTTTAAAATTTGTCCAGTAGAATTTAAAGTTGTCAAAAAATAAAATACGCAAAAAGAATGCTCGCAATATTTTCCATCAATTATTTACCGCGCCAAAAAAAATTTATGTATTTTTTTAAAACAGTTTATTTCCTAATTAATTATTATTTTATTGTTTCTTTCAGTTTCGTTCCAAGTTACATTATAGGGTACTTCTCAAATAATAATAATAATAATAATAAATATCATTTATTTCTCTCATAAAGGTACATTGTAACAAGTTTATTTTACAATTTTTGCCTGAAGGCTAAAAAACCTTTGTGAGAGCTGGAGTCTGAAATGTCAAAACGGGCCTTTTATTTTTTAACGAGTTTACAAATATCCAAAAATATAAATCTTTCCTCTTTATAATATTAGTATAGAAGTATAGATTAGAGACGTCGCCCGTGTGAAAGTAAAAAAAATATCTCAAGGAAACATACTCTCGGGCTTAAAACTATTCTAGGCACCATGGTGTCCCAAATATCATACAAATTCCAAATCATACAATCAAACTTTCACCTTTTGTTATATTAACTAGAGCGATGATTTTGTTAGTGTTATCTGTATCTCTGACTGACATATCAACGTACAGCCGAAACTAAGCGAGTAGGAGCGTGAAATTTTGCACAAAGTTTCCTTTTATGACGTAAAGGAGAGGAGAAATAATTAACGTGAGCGAAGCCGCTGCCAGAAGCCAGTTTTTCATATAATATGGGCATGTATCGTTCCTATATTTCTTCTTCTCATCCACAGGGTATCGCTAAGCTTTTCGGGTCGAATTCGAGAGTATAATGTTCCTACTGCTGGGACTCAGGCCTCCTCTCTAGGAGACGGTATCCACCACGCTGGCTTAGTGCTTCGTATTTTTGATTCTTAGTCATGACGGTTTCCTTACGATGTTTTCCTTCAGTTTTGAGAACAATGGTGATGAAATAAATTACACAAAGTAATGCACCTGGCTGGGTTTGCACCCGCGATCTACAACTCGTAAGTCTGGGCCGTTACCGCTGGGCCAACACTAGACCACTATTAATAAATGTCATAGTATTTATAAACTCGTACATGGTCAATCGTCAGGTACGGTAGTGCTATAATAAAATTTAATAAGACAAACTACATACATATATTATTGAAGGTTGCACACACGTTATTAAGTATAGTATTAAAGTTATAGAAGCTGATCTAGAATCTAGACTTAATGGACTTAATCCTCGTTCACTTGAACTTGACTTACATACTGAGCTTACATAATCGAGCTGTTAAACAATAATATAGGTAATACAACGTCGCCAGAGGCGTAACGTGGATTAATTTAGACGGGGGCAAAAGCGAGGCCTTTTTCTGTCATAAATTCGAACATGTGACAGCGACTGTCGCAACCCAGTGTTCGACCACATCATCGCTTACCATCAAGTGAATTAGTGGTCAAACGCCAGCCTATCAATTATAAAAAACCCTCGTTCTTAAGGAGCCCTCGCTCTAAATTTATATAATATTTAATAATCTAATTCTATATAAATACAAAATCAATATACATATCATTATAACATTGGTTGCCCGAAAACAATATAAACACACCTGTGTTTATAAACTGTTTTCGGCCTAACACTTCTACACCGGGAATCATCACCAAATACATAAAATCCTATGTTTGTACAACGCAGCAAATACATAATTATGTTTTGGTTATAAATTATATTTTCTGTGTGGCAAAATTTAAAAAACCTAAATGCTGATGTATTTTCTAAAGTAAGCGTTTGGACAAATGAAAGATCTACAGTGTCTACATCTCTATTTTCCCCAACTCTCCTTTCGCAGGTATGCTGGAAGAGATTTCTTTAGAAATAAGCATCACCTTTGTACTTTTCTTCTGTTTCCTTCTTCTTTTCTTGTATTTATTATTGTGTGTACATAAATTGTTAAATAAATAAATAAAAAAAAATAAGATCTATAAATATTAAAAAATAAGCTTTATTTCCCCTGGTCACTTGAGAACGACATTACTAATTTCTTTTATATTTTTTTTTAGTTTTCTAATACTTTGTAAATCGTCTCATAGCATAAGTAAAGGAAAAAGTTTGTAAACCGTTTTGTAGTTATATCACAAAATAATTACTTTTTTTTGTGATTCGGAAATATCTCCGAGACTCGATTCGTGAAGCGATGATGAAGTCGACGCAGTGGCGTAGCAAGAAGACAGACGTTCTGGGGCAAAAAATTTGGGACTTTTTACGTAGGTATTCTTCAAATAACTTCTTCTCAGGGTGAAGTGAAAGTGAGAAGAACAAGAATTATTATTATTACCTACCATAACGCTATGACCCACGGGGGCGGAGCAGTAACCAACGACGCGGCTGTTAGATCGGGGATCAGTTAGTGTTTGCTATGCTGTCTGCCCTTTCGTGGAAAACGGGCGTGATGTTTCGTTATGTAAGGTTACAAGAGAAAATCTGAATGATGTTGAGTAATATTATTATATTGGCTATTTATAAACTGGTTCGACGAAACTAGAATTATTAGGTAACTAGATTACTAGACTGTATTTATAATGAACTTCGTCTGGTTATAAATTAAAAATGGGCTATTTACCGTGGTATAAAACGATTATTTCAGACCCTATCGCCAAGACTTTTCGAAACATCCCCATGTACCTACATAGCGATTATTTATCGATCAGGAGAATTGGAGCTCATTTTTCCCACATTTTGTTTTATAAAAAAACTTTCGAAGTATTCAATCCCTTCAAATAAAATAAAAAAGTTGTGACAAAAACTTTTTTTTTTTAAATAAAATACATTGTACATTTAAAAAATAAATAAAACGCGTACGCAAAGCAAAAAAATGGTTGCAAAAAAAAAATGGTTCTATTGTTGTCCGAAAATAAACAATTTATTATTATTATTAAAGAGATCCCCACTATTTCGCCGAGCGCTCAAGATCCGTGCCTATACCTGTATCAGCCGTTTAAATACCTCTTTGGACTTCCAAATCCTTTCCCTAGAAATTATAATATTTGAAACTATTTTTGAAAAATAGGAACACTGACATTTCATATCGGTATGTAGGTACAGTTCCAGTCCATCGAGTAGTTTTCCGGCTAGTCGTGGTTTTCTGACCAGCTTTTCTTTGATTTTTAGGGTTCCTTACCCAAAGGCTAAAACGGTTTCTTTCTTTCAGGCAGTATCTCATGAACCGTAATAGTTAGACAGTTGAAATTTTCACAGATGATGTATTTTTGTTGCCGTTATAACAACAAATACTAAAAAACATATAAAATAAATATTTAATGAGGGCTCCCATACAACAAACGTGATTTTCTTGCCATTTTTTACTGCGGATGGTACGGATCCCTTCATGTACGAGTCCGACTCGCACTTAGCCATTTTTTGTTTATGCAAGATAGTAAGCAGCTTTATACTTTTTCAAAAAGTATTAAACGGTTTACTGAAATCCTTCTATTAGTCTCTACAAGGGTACATATATATAAGCTGAAAAAATATAGTTACTTCTCTTCTGGTCTTCACAACAGTCGGGTAAAAGGACACATAAAAAACTAATACACCAGTTTAAATTTAAAGTAACACGATAGGTACACAACTTTCGAAACCTCGTTACGCCACGTTTAATTATAACTGGTAACTTTTCTCAAAAGAGGTTACTTTGCGTCTTAACTTACCAAAAAAAAAGAAAACTCAAATATAACAACAAGAAAATCGACTTACCGCCAAGGAGTATCAGGAGAGTAACCGCGAAGCAGACATGCGGCGACCCGCGCGGGGGCGGAACCCTACCCGCCATTGGCCGAGCGATAGGGGCGGTTTAGCTATGACAACACAGCCTTTACCCACGAAACCTTCTTACAATACACTCACACAATACACTTTGATGCAAAATTGACAGTTGACAGTTATTTTCCCGCGGATTTTGACGTTGACGATTTGATTTTTTCACCGCGCACCGGTACGTTCGCGCTCAGCCGCCGCACGCCACAAACTACACTTTCACTGGCGCTTCAAGCACTGATTGCGTCATTTGTTTACTTTCACTTGTAATCAGTCACATTCGAGAGTATTGTTTAACTTTTTCGTTTAACTTATGAACTATTTATTGTCGCGTTGCTGTACAGTCTTGGTTTAGAATTGGCTGAGTGATGGGTCGACATGGGAACTTAAAACTGTTGGGAAAGGTTAAAAGTTCAATGAACTACTTATGTAATTGCATAACATCTAGCTTTTAGGTACTTTATTAGGTACTAAAGTATCCAGAAGCTAAGAAATATTTATAAAATGCTCGTTTTTTCTCTTTTTTTCAAATAAACTGGTGCGCCGCCATTTAACTCATTACTTTTACTGGAAAAGTTTTTTTCATTCACGAAAGCTCTTCTTACCTATCTGCGAAGGACGGTCATTGACTTCAGAATGTTGCATAAGCGAAAAAAGTACATCAGGCTAGCGAGCATGACGCAAAAGATGATGTTTAAAGTTCTGCCTTGTTATTACATGAGAACGTAATTTAGAATAACTACAATCGTGACTGCGATTATCCGTTAAAACGCCATAAATGTAATGAACCCACCTAACAGACATTTTATTATTAATAAAGCGTTTTTGTTAACAAGTCAATTGGAATAAAATCGTTGCTTTATTTTTTTGATTGACTTTGATGATCTATTTTCAAGAAGGTAACCTTTTTTCTAAAATTAACAAGGTACATTGATTGAGGTGGATCACGTTGTTTAATAGCTAAATATTTGACCAGAATTAAAATATAACTACGTCTAAATAAAGCTGAATCCCCAAATAAAATAAAATTAAAAAAAACTGCACAAAAATTCCCATGGAAAAGGCGACTACGAAGTTATAAACTAACATTAACGCTGTAATATGGAAACACTGTAAGTTGTGCTTACATATTTTAAAATAATAAAATATGTGTTTCATATTTTAAAATAAGAAAGTTTTTTGTTAGTTTTTCTTTAATTAAAGGAATCCACCAATTGGAACCGTGATCCTAGCTTTTGGCCAATCATAAAGGTGGACCGACTTTAGAGGAACCGAGCAGGAGCGACACTACACGGATATAAGCTCGGCTCGTGCTCCGCTCGTGCTTGGCTCCTCTAGCGCAGACTCACTTTTAGTACTAATGTTTGTCAGTAGGAAATATGACAGATCGAATTTCAATTTGATATGAAGTCCCATCAGCCATGCGGCTTGTTTATGAATACTAATACAGCGTACAACTGTGTACCAACATGCAAAATAAATCACAAACTTATAACTAACTAAAGCACATACAACACTCATTCTCAATTCAAAACAATCAAAACGAAGCAAGTCATGCATCGGAGCACAGTACTAGGAAATTAATGTGTTCCAACTAAACCGTGTAACTGATTGTGTCATAAGTTAAACAGCATTGCGTAACTTACACCAGAACTAATAATGTAGCCACAGATATTGTGGGAAAGCAGCATAATGAGGAAAGATTATACAACCTGATTTTTTCTTTATAAAAGCACTGAGATGGCAAGGAATCCTTGCAATGATTTATTATTATTATATTTCCGGAATTAGCAGTAGATTTTTTTTTACTTTTACTAACAATTACTGTTTTAATTTCTTGAGGCTGGAAGTCATTCAATGACTTCTCGCGATCTTGGGTGGAGTGAGAGGGCGTAACAGACTTTTAGTGACTGAAACTTAGCTGTCCTTCAGTTACCCTTTGCGTTCTAGGACCACGGTATCCCTTTTGGTGATGTCACAATACTTCATCTGGCCTATTTTATGTACTAGTTATTCCTATGGTTTCGTTTCCGTGGACACAAGAATCGTGCATTTTCCCTTACTAAAAATAGCCTTCGACACTCAGAGAAAGAGTAACTTTTTTCTATGTTTATATAAATGTTATGGCTTCCTTAACATGATGCCAAAACAAGGCCGGTATTACGTTTTGTTAAAAGCATTTCCAATTATAAAACGAGTTATAAATGTATTAACCGAGTGTGTCCGCAACGAGGAATTTAGAAATAGATTAGATTGTAAGATTAGAGAGATAGGTTACTGTAACAGTGTTCTAGCTTCAACACTTTCTGATGCAGCTAGCAGCTACAATACTGTACAAACGGGCAAAGTTAAGGTTAGGTTAAATATAGACGACTCGTATGATTTTGTTAAACTAACCAGTACAACATAATCGGATGTGCGACAAACAAAGCCCTTCCATTTTGAATTAAAAAAAAATAATTCAGAATCTACAAAAAATAACTTTATAAATATGTAATTACATCCTCAAAAACACTCACGCTGAAAATTTCAATAAAGTCTACACTGCTCTTTAAAAACCACCCACACGGAGTACGTAATAAGAGTCATAATAAATTGATATTTTACATAATGTACAAAAAACTGCTGATAGGCATTTTAATCTAATGACAGACGCCCTACAAACAGTCACGCTTACAGCTCTACGAAACACTAACAGTAAATTTCAAAGACTTCTGGCATTACATAAGCATAATAAATAAACCAACTTACAACTTTACCATTCTCTGTTAAAAGAGATTGAAATAAGACTGAATGTAGAATCTAAAAAAACTAAGTAATAAATACAAGAAACGGGTATATAGATTGAATTTCTGATCTTGTAGTTTTAGGAAAATCTTTTAACTAAAGAAGAAAAACGAGACACTAGACGAGATGAACAAGGAGGATAAAGGTAAAGCTTTCTCTTCGTGTTGTCTGACCGATACTAAGCATCCTGAACGTCTATACTTATCATCAAAAGAAACGGGTGAATATAAAATAGTATTATTTATTTAGAGGCACACCAACAACATTACATACAGGATTATTTAGTATACAAAACAATATTACGTTCAGAACTAGATTTCCAAATAGGTTGATTAATCCTAAAATGAGAACGGAACTATATAGGCGAAGTTGCTACCCTATGTATCTACATTAAAATTTATAAAAAAAACTTCCAATAGTCCGCTTCAAAAGGGCTTTACGCAGGTGGTTGATTATGAATCCCTTTTATACTATAAAATAATTCCTCCAGTTCAAATTTAATTCATAATAATAATTTGTTGATTTGTACTACAATTGAAATAATATCTAATTAATAAATAACCTATAGCAAAAATGTGCATGTCATTACGTTATGATTAATTAAGTTGAGCTACTATTATACATATAACCATTGTAAGAACTTTTATAACCACATTTATCTGCAAATAAATCTTTGACTTTGAAAATAAAAACTGGACACTGGTATGCATGCTTATTATAGGTACTTATAGCTTAATCAACATATTATTTAGGGTAAGACATAAAATTATTATAACCGCAAAATTAAATAAATGCAATGAAAAAAACACAATTGTCTCCAAAGTATTCTACAATTCAATTGTCTACAAAATATTATAGATCTGTAGCATACAAAACACTGCTCACTAAAAAAATTACCCAATTGGAAATGTTAAACTCATTCCATTTTCAAATCTAACTTTCCCTTTGTATACTGACGTCACTAATTACG